>OX387244.1:143681502-144881502 GCA_947561735.1 Cenchrus americanus
AGCACCGCCGTGTGTGGTATGCGGCCATGCACCTGACGGGGGTCGCCCAGATGTGGTACTCCCTCTTGGAGCTCACCTCCGGCCTTCTGTGGTGGCACCACTTCACCAATCTCGTTCAACAACACTTCGGCCCCTCAATGACAGATAGCCCACTCAGGTAAATCATGCTGCTCCACCGCGTGGGCTCGGTCGAGGACTACACCGACAAGTTCATCGCCCTTGCCTGCCGTGATGCGGACCTCACTGAGATGCAACTTGTGCAGATGTACATGGCGGGCCTTGTAATTCGTTGAAGACCGACGTTGCGGTCCGTCGGCCCCACTCCCTCGACGATGCCATCATGCTCGCGCGGGCCTACGAGTAACACCAGCACATCACCACATCCGACCACGGGCACGGCAAGGTGCACGGGCGGCCACACAATCCTTTGCGGGATCCCCTGCTTCGAAGGGCGAGTCCGCCGCATCCGCCGCACCCGCTCCGGCCACGGCCCCCACCACCGTCGCGGGTTTGGGAAAGTCCATGCCACTCAGCCTCAACCCTGCCCCACCGTCGACTCACCGCGTCTGAGATGGCGCGGCACCGAGCGGACAACCTGCTACAATTGTGACGAGAAGTTTGTGCTCAGACACCGCTGCAAGAAGCTGTTCATCATTGAAGTCGTCGGTGACAGTGAGGAAGACGAGATTGAAGAAGAAATCGAGTGCTCAGTGCTTTCCGGTGGTCAAACCGCGTCGGGCATCTCCCTGCACGCCGTCTCCGGTTGGGGACGCCGTCGCCGTGGCCCTGCTCGACTCCAGTTCGTCACACAACTTCATTGACGTCGACATGGTGCGATGAGCGGGCGTCGAACTCCAACCCAGTACCAGTCTATCGGTGGCCTTGGCGAATGGCAACCGTATAGCATCCCCGGGCAAAGCGGTGGCACAGTTTGTACAGATGGGGGGGGGGGCGACGTTCGACCTCAACCTGTACGCCCTCCTCCTTAGCGAGTACGACATGGTGCTCGACGTACAGTGGCTGGGCACGCTCAGGCCTGTGCTCTGGGACATCGCGAAGCACACCATGGCATTCGTCCGCAATGGCAAGCGAGTGCTATGGCGTGGCGTGGACACCACACCAGGGCCATCGACCGTGGCACTGACAGACTCTCAAGACAACCTTATGGATGTGCTGCTAGATGAGTTTGTCGGTCTCTTCGTCGAGCCACAAGGACTACCGCCCCACCGACACCTCAGCCACAACATCCGCCTCAAGCCAGGGACGACCGCAGTAGCCGTGCGATTGTATCGCAACGCACATGCCTAGGAAGATGAGCTGGAGAGGCAGTGTGACGACATGCTACGCTTCGGCATCATTTGACCAAGCTCTTCAGCCTTCTCTCCGGTGCTTCCCATCCGCAAGCCGGACGGGACAAGGTGCTTTTGCGTCAACTACAAGGCACTGAACGACGCAACAATCAAGGATAAATTCCCCATCCCGGTCATGGAGGAGCACCTGGATGAGCTACGGGGCGCCCATTTTTTCACCAAGCTTGATATGCGCTCGGGCTACCATCAGGTCCTCATGCACCCCGACGACGTGAAGAAGATAGCGTTCCGCACCCACCAGGGCCTGTTCGAGTTATTGGTGATGCCATTCGGACTCTCCAATGCACCGGCAATGTTCCAGGCACTGATGAACGACGTGCTCCTGCCCTTCCTTCGCTGGTTCCTCCTGGTTTTCTTCGACAATAATCTCATCTACAGCTCGTCATGGTCGGAGCACCTTCGCCTCGTCCGCAAGGTGTTTCATACATTGCAGAACCATCAGCTCATGCTCAAGAGGGTCCAAGTGCACGTTTGGGCTGCAGTTGGTGGCTTACCTCAGCCACATCATCTCAGAGAACGGCGTCGCCATGGACAGGCAGAAGGTGTAGGCGGTGCTGGACTGGCTGGTGCCACGATTGGAGCGAGCAGTACGAGGCTTCCTGGGGCTAGCAGGCTACTACCACCGGTTCATCAAGGACTTCAACATGATTGCAACGCCGCTCATGGCCCTTCTCCGCAAGGAGGGCTGTCGGTGGTCTGACGATGCTGAGTGTGCGTTCTGGACCCTATAACAGGGCTTGACCACGGCGCCCGTTCTCCAGCTCCCGCACTTCAACTGCGACTTCATCGTCGAGTGTGATGCGTCAGGCTCCGGGTTCGGGGCTGTCCTGCACCAGGGGGCTGAACCGATCACCTTCTACACCAAGTCCATCGCCCCGTGACACGCTAAGCTCGCCGCCTACGAGTGCGAGCTGATCGGCCTTGTCCAGGCAGTTCGCCACTAGCGCCCATATTTGTGGGGGTGCTGGTTCGTCGTCCGCACCGACCACCGCAGCCTTCGCTTCGTCCTCGATCAGCAGCTGACGACAACCGCCCAGCACTAGTGGGCAAGCAAGCTGCTCGGCTATGACTTCGTCATGGAGTACCGACCGGGTGCCCTCAACGTGGTGGTGGATGCCCACTCCCTCCGTGATGAGGGCACTGCGGAGATGCTAGCGCTCTCAGCTCCGCAGTTCTCCGTGTTCGATGACATCCGACGCGAGGTCAACAGTGACTCCACCTTGTCCTTGCTACAGGACACAAATCGAGGGGGCGCCAAACCAGTCCCCGTGGTCCGTGGTCGACGGGCTCATCCTTTTCAAAGGTCGGGTGTACGTGGCGGCGACGTCCAGCGTCATCCTAGAGCTTGTCCACGGAGCTAGGCACGAGGGAGTCCACAAGATGCTACACCGTCTCAGGGCGGATTTCCACTTCCCCGGCGATCGCAAGGTCGTCTAGGACTTTGTCTGCTCTTGCCAGGTGTGTCAGTTGAACAAGGGTGAACATCTTCAGCCGGGAGGTCTACTTCAGCCGGGAGGTCTACTGCAGCCCTTGGGAGTACCGACGACCATCTGGGAGGATGTGGCCATGGATTTCGTCAAGGCCTTGCCCAAGGTGAATGGCAAGACGGTGATTCTCACAGTGGTGGACCGGCTGTCCAAGGCGGCGCACTTCATTCTGCTGGGCCACCCTTACACGGCGACGACAGTGGCGCGCGCGTTCTTCGCCGAGGTTATTCACTTCCACGAGATTCCGTCTTCCATTGTGACCCTGTGTTCACTAGCGAGTTTTGGAAGGAGTTGTTCAGGCTGGCAGGCGTCAAGCTGCAGATGACATCCGCCTTTCACCCTCAGTCGGATGGGCAGCCGGAGGCGACGAACAAGATCATAGCCATGTACTTGAGGTGTCTCACTGGAGATCAGCCTCGCAAGTGGCTGGAGTGGCTGTCGTGGGTTGAGTTTTGCTATAATTCGTCATACCAGCACTCCCTAAAGACATCACCCTTCTAGTTGGTGTATGGGCGTCCTCCTTCGTCGGTTTGTTCGTAAGTGGTTGGTGACGCTAGGCTGCCGGTGGTCGGCAAGGCAATGCGGAACAGAGATGAGTTTTTGTCCGAGGTCAGGGATCGCCTGGAGCAGGCACAACAGCACTATAAGGCCATCTACGACCGCCGGCATCGGCCTGTCACATTTGCGGCGGGTCAGTGGGTCTGGTTGCGTCTCTTGCACCATCCGGTGGCCTCTTTGAACTTGAGTGGGAGTGGGAAGCTGGGGCCTAAGTTTTTCGTTCCCTATCAGATACTAGAACGCATTGGGGAGGTGGCCTACGGGCTGAGTTTGTCAGCTGGAGCTCGCATTCAAAATGTGTTCTATGTTAGTGTGCTGAAGCCGTTTCATGGAGAACCACCGGTTCATGTACCAGCGGCTGCCACAACTTCAGAATGGCAGGGTCGTGGTGCAGCCAGAGGTGCTATTGAAGAGCAAAATAGTGCATGGTCGCCGTCAGGTCATGGTCCATTGGAAGGATGCGCTCGCTGCAGAATCCTGCTGGGTGGATTTGGAGGAGTTTCGGGAGAAGTTTCCAGAGTTCCAGCTCAAGGACGAGCTGCTTCCCAGGGAGGGAGAGATGTCATATGGGGCAACACCTTTGCCAGGCACAAGCACCAGGAGGCCTAAGGCGTCACGACTCAGAATTAGTTAGAAATAAATTTGCTTAGAGATATTTGTGTTTGCTTGAGGGATAAGATTGGTTAGGATTTTGTTAGTGCTGGGCACCAGATAAGCCACGGCAGAGTTAGAAATTAGTTAGGCTTGAGATTATATTCATCTGTATTGACGGTTGATTATCTTATCAAAGTCCGTTTGGACTTGCAAGCGGACAAGTCCTCCGTCGTAGTCAAGGGACCCTTCTTCCCTTAAGTGTGAACCTAAGGTATCGAATCCGTGGAACAATGTGTAACGCAAGATCCAATCTAATAAGAGGAAAACACTTTGATCTTGAAAAGGGGTTTTGCATCTAATCCATGGAAGAACCATAAAATGCATCTAATCTACTAAACACCGGGGGTAGCAAGAGAAAGAGAGATAAAACCAATCTAGTGTAACACCCTGGCTCAGTGTTAAATAGTGCCAATCACTCTCTTAATCTAGACCCTAATCACCTTTGGTAACCCCAAGTCAAAACCCTAGCTTTAAACCCTAGCTATCCCCTTTGACCTTCAATGTCATCCTAGAACTTTTTGCACGTTCTCCAAAATTTCACTAAAAGCTTCAAAATCTCCCAATGGGAAAGTTGTGCAGTTTGTCGAGGCACACAACTTCTCTGTTGAGTGGCATTGCTGGTTTGGAGTGGAAATAGGAGAAAAATGCAAGTCAACGCGCTGAACTACTCTTCCCAGACGCTGAGAAAACTGGCAAGTTTCTCTGCAGTTTATGCTAAATCCAGTGATGAAAACCCCCTAGAGCCTTTGGCAAACTTGTAGAGGGTAAGTTGCTGAGCAACTTTCGGATTCAAAGTCTTGTGCACTTTTGTTTTGAATTTTGGAGAAAATTCGATTTGAAAGTGGCTACTTGAAACTGTTTGGGACCAGAGCGCGCGAACCCGCACGACGTCGTGGCCGCACGCCACGTCGGCCCCGCCGTACCCCGATCGTGCACGCACGCCGAGGTGCCGGGATACCCCGCGATCTGAGGCCGCCGCCATCGCCACTGTGCACCTAAGACTCATGACACCTGAAGGTGGCCGAGGCCGGTGCCACGCAGCCTCCCCGCACTCGCCGGCGGGCGAACCGTCTTCCGCCATTGGCCGTCGGGGCGCCGCACGTTGCCACCGCCTCCGCGCCCATGCCATTGCTATTGTAGGCCATGAAGCTCGGGCGAAACCGCTCCGACGCGTCGTCTGTCCTATAAAACTCCTCCCTATTCTTTCCTCACGTGCGCCCGAGCAAACCCCGCAGTCCGCCGCCACCCGCCATTAGCACCGCCGGTTAACTCGCACCTCCCCTCGCCCCCGTGACCAACCCACGACCCTAAGCTCTTCCCTAGGCCCCACTTGAGCTTCCACACGCGCACGATGGCTTAGCCTCGCTTGCGTTGCGCCAGAATCCAAGCTGCGGCAGCCGCGCCGCCACTGCTTTGCCGCCGGCCATCGCCGGCCCTTTCTCCGGCCAAGCTACCACTGCTGACCGTGCACATGTGAGCCCTATTGCATTCCCCCCTTGCTTGTTCACCTCCCCCGGTCCTACCTCGCCACCGGCGAGCTTGCCCCGCCGCGGGAGGGCATGAGTGTGAAGAGTTTTCCCCCCGGGGGTCTGTTCTGCAAGATCCGAGAGTATTTGTGTGAAGGTTCAAAAGATCCAGGGGCCAGCGTAGAAGAAGATTCTTAAGTTTTTCACCCTTTAGTCCAGTGACTTGTAAAATCCATATCAAATTGTAGAAACATCCAAAAGTTGCAAATCCAATTTTGCTGTGTTCTGTGTGACTAGAACTACAACTTTTGCAAAGCTTGTATATACTTTTGAGCTTTAGTTTTGCATGAAAAATAGAATTCTCTTTTTCCTAGATCTGTTGTACTGCAAACTCCACACATGTTCATGAGCTGATTTTTGGATATGTTGTGTGTACTAGCATGTGTAGGCCCTGTGCAAAAATTGGCACAAAGTTACTGAAGGAATCTTTTATTATGATTTATCTAGTATTTATTACTATTCTGCCTTAATGATTTTTGTAGCAAAAAGTAAATAGATTTTGGAGCTATACATCTGGGAATAGTCATATTATGCCTAGATACACCTTTGCTGAATTAATCATGATTTTTGGACTGTTAGAAATATTTATCCCTGATTTATGCTTGATTTTAATCATAATTGTGTAGATCAAGATCTATAATGGCTATAGATGTGTTTATTGGTTTTCTAGGCTTCTTTTATACCAGAGAGTGAGTTGGATAAAGTTTGGCTCTAGAAGTGCTATATTTATTTCTGAGTGCATTTATCCTTTATGTGCTAGCTAGAAATGCTATGTTTTGTCCATTTATGTTCATAGCTCCAATTTGTGCACTTGCTGTCCTAATGAAGTGTTTTTGGTCATAGAAACCAGTGTATGTAGTTTGGCTTGTTAAGAGGCTTTTGTTTGATTAAAAGTGGAGGAACTATAATAAGCTTGTGAGAGAAATAAATGGAAAAGTCATCCTTGTTCTGCTTGAACCCTATAGATGAGATAGGAGAATAAATTAAAGAGTGAGAGCTCATGTCCTTGCTGTTCTGCATTTAAAATTAATTATCCTTTTTGATGTGTACACAATGACCCCAAAAAGAAGGTTATATAAGCCTTTTTTATTATCTTTTAAAGGTAAAATGTTAAATGCTTTTGTTAAGGTGAATATGGTCGACCATATGCTCCTTGTGGCTGTTTGCTACTGTTTTTGGATTAAATTAAATTAATTACACTCCTAACCCCTACATTGCATCCTCTGTGTAGAAGTCCCCGACGGTAGCTACACGCTCGTGCCGACTGACGAGGACGAGGGAGCAGGAGGAGACGTGCACTACGTGACCTTAGAGCAAGACCCGGACCAAAGTCCAGAAGTTTGCGTGTCTGCTTGTGCTGACGAAGGCAAGCCCCGGTTTAGTCATTAACTTATGTGTTTCATTTAAACTTCTGAATTTATCTTTGTTATTTTATGTGCATTTACGTTCAGGAGTTGATTGAAACCCTAGTTGCATGATTCTTAAGTACCTATGATCTTTTACTAGCATGTTAGGTCGCTAGTTGCTATGCTCTAAGGATCTGGTACAAGTCGAGTAATGTTCGTCACTCGTGAGAATAGGATCTCCTTTATGGAATCACCATATTTACTATGGATTTCTCATGTGGTAAGAGCATGGGATTTGGGCTCCGGTCCAATGGCTTCGTTGTTAAGTGTTTGAAAGTACTAAACACTTGTCGGAAATGGGCACGGTAAGCCTAGTACCTAAATGAGGCGGTACGGGGTTTTACTATCACTACTTTTAGGGTTGCGGCCCCGGGCTCGCCACCCGAGTGCATGCGTGACGCTGGGTGACCTTAGTGGCGTAGCCCAGATAAACCTTGTACTTAAGACTGTGAGCTATTATCCCCAAATCAAAGAACGACGGGAACCGCCTGGTTGGTGAACTCTTAGTGAGGACACCTCCTGTGTGTTTAGGTCCACCTTGCAAGGTTTGAATCAATCGATTGTCGGCCCCTCACTGATATATGAGACTACTTAATCTACTGGCCATGATATCCCTTTATGATGGAACTTTGTGAAGATTATTATTTGATTAATTGTTTGGACAACTATGATTGCAATAGTTCCTCATCTAGTAATGATTACCATACTAGAACTTGAGCTAAAATGTGAAAGTAAGGATTCACTACTTAGTAGCTCTTTGGCAAACAAACTCACTAGCCAAAAGCCTTGCATGATTAGACGTAAAGTCTTTCTTTTAGACGGGTAAGCCTTGTTGAGTATTAGTATACTCAGCCTTGCTATTTAAATGTTGTTTCCAGGTAATGCATGTGATGTTTAGCCTGGAGAACTTCCACCCAGATGGGAGCTGGAATGGGTAGATGATGACGAGTGATTGCATCATGGACAGGCCTCCTATGATGTTGATCGTACCATTTAGTTATCTTCCACTGTTTTAATAAACTTTGAACCATTTACTTTCATGTCAAGAACTATGATTTGTAATAATGAACCCTACGAGAAATTCGATGTTAATTTGCAAGGCACTCTAGACTCTCCTTCGTGGGAGTTTTAATGCATACGTTCGATCCTCTCTATGTTTTCAAGTGATTTACCGTGTGTAAACCCGGCAACACTCAACGGGATGATTCCTTATTATCGCTTAACGACCAAATGGAGTGGTTTAAGGGATAGTACAGAATTATCTCGGATGGGGTTGTCACAGTTGGTACCAGAGCATCCGTATGCACCAGAGTGATTAGATTAATACAAATTACATGTTTTACAATAAAACTTGCCAGGATTGATTGGATTTTGAATATCCGTTGGATCGTTAAGGAATGATCTAGATCGAGAGGCCCCAGAGGGAATTTTGGGTTCTTTAAGGTGGCATAAGAATCTATGGTTTATTTTGCTAACTTCCAGCACTTTACTTTATGTCAGACATACTTTCTTGCACAACCAAACTAGATGAGCCACGTGTTTTATACGTGTGCTGTCCGCATCACGAGAATTGCGAGGGTTGATGGAGTGATCTATTCAACGGATCCCATCTCCGCGTCTGCTTGCTCACGTGTTTTATACGTGTGCTTTCCGTATGAAGTCATACGAAGGATGACATGCTCTACTCAAGATGAACATGTAATTGGTTGTGATGTCTCCACGTTTATCATATGTGTGCATTCCACATGTCGAATATGCGAGGCAAGGATACACTCCATTCAAATGAAGGGTGTCCGAGGTTGGACGCTGTCCATGCAGCGGCTTGAAGCTTGGATACCATTTCTATAGTGAACGGTAATGTATGTGTGATGAGGACATCACCAATACATCTACACCAGCAGCACCTTCACTCCAGGCACCACCTTCAGGGCCAATCACTCGGGCTCGTGCAAGAGAGTTGAATTACGTCATGGTGCTAAAGAATGAAGGATATGTGGCTGGATTCGGACTGCGCACGAACGTCAACTTGTGAAGGTCACCACGGTTTCATCCGGACTCCGTTTTGGGCGATCAAGTACTTTATGGAAAGCTTATCAAGTCTACTTTCAGATGGGTCCGGAATCACTGTCATATCTTTACCGAGGCGGCCGCAATTGTCGTTTAGAGTCGGACTGTTTTTCTGTCTAAGGTGCTGCGTCACCTTATTTTGGTCCAACGGGCCGTGTATCGTGTCGGGCCTTAAGCCCATGTTGTGGCCGACTCCTGGTCGCCCACAACCCTAGGAGGACGTCCTCCTAGCTCATATATTCAGTAGCCGCTGCCACATTAGGGTTTGAATTTTGATTTACAAGTTAGCTTTAGCTACGAACACGACACGCACAAATACGTGCTGTCCTCGTGATTCAGAACTCCACCTTCGAGTGATAATAAGATTGCTCGCCTCTTTTTCTTGTTCGTTCTTCGATTGCGTACAGGAAGTTGTGATCTTGGTGCAACAAGGTCAGTAACCACAGGGAGTTGGTTCAGCGATTACATTGGCGCTTCGGGTTCGCTCGTCGTAGTCGGATCGTGAGGGTCGACTTCCGCTCAAATCGAGAGTTATCATCCACTCATCGAAAGATCGGGCACTTCAGCTCTATCAATGTGGTATCAGATTACCAGGTTGATCGGTGAGTTTTATCGTGTGTTTTCCATTACCTATAGTCCACATAAACCAAAAAAAATTCACAGGTTAGATCTTTGTCCCAGAAACTTTCTTTGCCTTGCACTTTCTTTCAATATTTTCATTGTTGAATTTGCGTGCTTTCGCGTCGATTGTTGCTGGTCACTTTGTGTTTTCACCGCCGCCGCCTTACCTCTCACCAAAACCTACCAAATCCGATTTGCACCCTTCCTTGCGCCGCCAACCAGATCGCCCTCCTGTTTTCGTCTCGTAACAGCCCTGGTCGCGCGCGTTTCCTCGCGCCAACCTTTGGAAAGAAAAAAAAGGAAAGAAAAAAAAGGAAAGAAAAAAAAAGAAGAAAGAAAAAAACAACAAGGAAAGAAGCAGAAACGAGTTTGATTCTTGCTTAGTTTGAATCCTGTTCGGATTCCGTTTTGGAAATTCCAGCTGTCCGACTTTTGTTTTAAAACGGACATAACTTTTCACTCGGATCTCTGATTTCATTGTTCTTTTTTTCCTGGAAAGTACACTAAATTTCCTATAAGAGGCACTTAACTTACCATCGGTAAGTTCATAACTTGTCAAAAAAAACGTCGTTAAGACGGCGTACCGACGCCTGGAAGTTTTTCCAACATCTCCTTGCCATCTTTGCACTCAGTTTCCAGCAACATAGTTACGTGTTTGGCACTATTATTCAACTTTGCATTATTGTTTAATTGTGCTAACCCTTGTACTGAGTGCAGCCTACCCAGAACTCCACATATTTCTATGACAGGTTCACCTTGTTTCTCCAGGAAATCGCTCCTCCAATCTCTCACAGGTGCTACTTGTTGTCTTTGCTCACCCCTGTTGTTCGGTAAGAACGGATAAGAACTTGATCGCAGCATCTTTGTGAGCTTCCACCCACACTACACCTTTGTTGTTTGGTAAGAACGGATTTGTGTTTGTGTTTTCTCTAACCATGTCAGGTGACGACGACAAGAAGGACATGCAAGCCATGGAGTCACGAGTGGACGATCTTACCAAGGACATCAAGACGATTTATGAGCGTTTTGATCAGAACGACCTCGCTCAGACAGCTACAAGGCTCGCGCTTGACACCATCACCGCACGCCTCGAGGGACTGAAGGACATCACCGCACGCCTCGATGCCATGGGTACACAAATTACCGATCTGCAGCAGGGTTATGGCGGTGACACGGAGGATGATGGCGGCCGCCGACGCCCCCGCCGTGTGGTACGTCCTCCCGCTAATGATTCATTTGCTAAGGTTAAGTTTAAAATTCCATCTTTTAATGGCAAATATGACCCGGCTGCATATCTTGATTGGGAGTTAGAAGTAGAACAAAAATTTTCTTGCCATGATATTCCTGCAACGTCTCAAGTTAAGGCTGCTATTAGTGAGTTTACCAATTTTGCTTTAATTTGGTGGCGTGAGTATAATCTAACACATCCTACTAATATTCCATCTACTTGGGCTCAATTGAAGGCTGCTATGCGACATCGATTTGTGCCTTCTTATTTTGCTCGTGATTTGCTTAATACCATGCAGCGTTTTCAGCACAGTCACCGCTCCGTTGAGGAGTATTACCAAGAGTTGCAAAAAGGTATGATTCGTTGTGGGTTGTTTGAGGAGGATAATGCTGCTATGGCACGTTTTCGTGGTGGTTTGAACAGGGAAATTCAGGATATACTAGATTATAAGGAGTATAATGATATGACTACATTATTTGCATATGCTTGCAAAGCTGAACGTGAAGTGCAGGGACGCCGTTCGAAGACATATACTAACAATTTTGCAGGAAGAAACTCGACGTCCAGTTCAGCCCCACCTTCCACCTCTGCGCCATCTCCACCTAGCACTACACCGCGCGAGAAAGCCACCAAACCTGCAGCGAACCCAGCTACAAGCGTTGTTCCCTCCCCAGGACGTACACGGGACATTTGGTGTTTTCGTTGTCAAGGTTTTGGGCACATGATTAGGGACT
Source organism: Cenchrus americanus (assembly GCA_947561735.1). Classification (NCBI taxonomy): domain Eukaryota; kingdom Viridiplantae; phylum Streptophyta; class Magnoliopsida; order Poales; family Poaceae; genus Cenchrus; species Cenchrus americanus. Next base: position 143,693,154 of record OX387244.1, read on the forward strand.
GCCCCAACAAGTGTGCCTTGATCATACGTGACGATGGTGAGTACTCTTCCGCTAGTGATTTTGATGAACCTTCACATACTATGAATGCCACTAACCATGCAGATCATGATGTGGTTCATGCTAGTCCCAGCGATGCGGATAAGTTTGAGAGTCTTGTTGCGCAGCGTGTTCTTAGTATGCAGGTCGCCCCGCCGGAGACGAATCAGCGCCATACTCTTTTTCATACCAAAGGTGTTGTGCAGGAGCGTTCGATTCGTATCATCATTGATGGTGGTAGTTGCAACAACTTGGCGAGCACGGTGCTGGTCGAGAAGTTGTCGCTACCCACTCACACACATCCACATCCATATCATATTCAGTGGCTTAATGATGGTGGCAAGATTAAAGTGACACGGTCGGTGCGTGTTCCTTTTTCCATAGGTGCTTACTCTGATTTTGTTGATTGTGATGTTATTCCTATGGAAGCATGTTCTTTGTCACTTGGTGGACCTTGGAAATTTGATACTAATAGCTTGCATCATGGTCGTTCGAATCATTATTCTCTCATGTTTAAAGGTCAAAAGATAATCATACATCCTATGACACCTGAACAGATTGTTAAAGATGACCTTGTTCGTGCTACTAAAACTGCTAAACAACTTGCACCATCGCCACCGCCATCTGTTCCTACTGAAATCAAGTTGAATGCTCTTGTTTTACTTGCTACACGTGCTGATTTGGATGATATATACACTGATCATTTGCCCTGCTATGCACTTGTATGCACTAATATGCTCGTTTCACATGATGATGCACCGTCTTTGGATATTCCTCCTGTTGTGTCTAACCTTTTGCAGGAATACACTGATGTTTTTCCCAAAGACTTGCCGCCGGGCCTTCCACCACTTCGTGGCATTGAGCACCACATCGATCTCATCCCCGCACCCGGCTTCCGAACCGTGAACCATATCGTACAAATCCGTAGGAGGAGACAAAGGAGATCAAGCGCCGTGTGCACGTGCGTTGCTTGATAAAGGTTACATTCGTGAGTCCCTTAGCCCTTGCTCGGTTCCTGTATTATTTGTTCCAAAGAAAGATGGTTCATGGCGTATGTGTGTCGACTGTCGTGCTATTAATAATATCACCATTCGTTATCGATATCCTATACCACGTCTGGATGATATGCTAGATGAGCTTAGTGGTGCCATTTATTTTACTAAGATTGATTTGCGTAGTGGTTACCACCAAATTCGAATGAAATTAGGTGATGAATGGAAAATGGCTTTTAAAACGAAATTTGGTTTATATGAATGGTTGGTTATGCCATTTGGTTTGACAAATGCTCCCAACACTTTTATGCGTTTGATGAATGAAGTTCTTAGGACCTTCATAGGATTGTTCGTTGTTGTCTATTTTGATGATATCCTTATTTACAACAAGTCTATGGAAGAGCATTTAGAACATTTGCGTGCTGTTTTTGATGTGTTGCGTGCTGCTCATTTATTTGCTAACATGGAAAAATGCATCTTTTGCACACAACGTGTCTCGTTTCTTGGTTATGTTGTGACTCCACAGGGCATCGAGGTGGATAGCAGCAAGATTGATGCCATCCGGGAGTGGCCTACTCCAACGACGGTTATGCAGATTCGGAGTTTTCTTGGGCTTGCAGGTTTCTATCGCAGATTCGTGCGTGATTTTAGCTCCATTGCAGTGCCTTTACACGAGCTTACAAAGAAAGGTGTTCCTTTTGATTGGGGTGATTTGCAGGAGGTCGCGTTCACTACTTTGAAAGATAAGTTAACACATGCTCCCCTTTTGCAATTGCCTCGACTTTAATAAAGTGTTTGAGCTTGAATGTGATGCTAGTGGTGTTGGGCTTGGTGCTTTGTTTTGTTGCAAGAAGGAAAACCGCTTGCTTACTTTAGTGAAAAATTAAGCGGTGCTAGTCTGCGATATTCTACTTATGATAAAGAACTTTATGCTTTAGTGCGTACTTTACAAACTTCGCAGCACTATCTGTGGCATCGTGAGTTTATAATCCATTCTGATCATGAGGCTTTAAAACATATTCGCACCCAAACTAATCTGAACCGTCGTCATGCTAATTGGGTAGAACTGATTGAGTCTTTTCCTTACATCATTAAACACAAGAATGGGAAGGAAAATGTCATTGCTGATGCTTTATCTCGTCGATATACTATGCTATCCCAATTAGATTTTCAGATCTTTGGTTTGCAAGCTATGAAAGATCAATATGTCAACGATGCTGATTTTAATGATGCTATTACACATTGTGTGCATGGCAAACCTTGGGGCAAATTTCATATGCGGGATGGGTTCCCGTTTCGCGCTAACAAGCCGTGTGTTCCAGAAAGCTCGGTTCGTCTTTTGTTGTTACAGGAAGCGCATGGAGGTGGTCTCATGGGCCACTTTGGAGTCTACAAGACACATGAGGTGCTGGCTGCTCACTTCTTTTGGCCCCGGATGCGTCGTGATGTTGAGCGTCTTGTTGCACGATGCACTACTTGTCAGAAAGCTAAGTCACGTTTGAACAACCATGGTTTGTATATGCCTTTGCCTGTCCCTACATTACCTTGGCTTGATATTTCTATGGACTTTGTTTTGGGATTGCCTAGAACTAAGAAGGGGAGGGATAGTATTTTTGTGGCTGTTGATAGATTCTCTAAGATGGCTCATTTCATTCCTTGTCATAAAACAGATGATGCTAGTAATGTTGCTGAATTGTTCTTCCGGGAGATTATTCGTTTACATGGTGTTCCTAAAACAATTGTGTCTGATCGTGATGCTAAGTTTCTAAGTCACTTTTGGAGATCTCTTTGGAACAAATTAGGCACTAAATTGCTGTTTAGCACAACTTGTCACCCACAAACTGATGGACAACTGAAGTGGTCAATAGAACTTTGTCAACCATGCTTAAGGCTGTTTTGGATAAAAATCTGAGCCGTTGGGAAGATTGTTTGCCTCATGTTGAGTTTGCTTATAATCACGCAACACATTCTTCTACAAAGATGTGCCCGTTTCAGATCGTTTATGGTTATATTCCTCGGGCGCCTATTGATTTATTTTCGCTTGATGCTGTGGACACCCCACATATTGATGCCGTTGAACATGTTGACCATATGATAAACCTACATGAACAAACACAACAAACCATTGCTGCTACTAATGCTAAGTATCAAGTTGCTGGTAGTAAAGGAAGAAAACATGTTACTTTTGAACCCGGTGATATGGTTTGGTTGCATTTGAGGAAGGATCGTTTTCCTACTTTGCGTCGTTCTAAATTAATGCCTCGTGCTGCTGGTCCTTTTAAAGTGCTAACGAAGATTAATGATAATGCTTATGTTCTTGACCTGCCTGCGGAGTTTGGTGTTTCCACTACTTTCAATGTTGCAGATTTGAAACCATATGCGGGCGAGGATGAGGAGTTGCCGTCGAGGACGACTTCAGTTCAAGAAGGGGAGGATGATGAGGACATCACCAGTACATCTACACCAGCAGCACCTTCACTCCAGGCACCACCTTCAGGGCCAATCACTCGGGCTCGTGCAAGAGAGTTGAATTACGTCATGGTGCTAAAGAATGAAGGATATGTGGCTGGATTCGGACTGCGCACGAACGTCAACTTGTGAAGGTCACCACGGTTTCATCCGGACTACGTTTTGGGCGATCAAGTACTTTATGGAAAGCTTATCAAGACTACTTTCAGATGGGTCCGGAATCACTGTCATATCTTTACCGAGGCGGCCGCAATCGTCGTTTTGAGTCGGACGGTTTTTCTGTCTAAGGTGCTGCGTCACCTTATTTTGGTCCAACGGGCCGTGTACCGTGTCGGGCCTTAAGCCCATGTTGTGGCAGACTCCTGGTCGCCCACAACCCTAGGAGGACGTCCTCCTAGCTCATATATTCAGTAGCCGCTGCCACATTAGGGTTTGAGTTTTGATTTACAAGTTAGCTTTAGCTACGAACACGACACGCACAAATACGTGCTGTCCTCATGATTCAGAACTCCACCTTCGAGTGATAATAAGATTGCTCGCCTCTTTTTCTTGTTCGTTCTTCGATTGCGTACAAGAAGTTGTGATCTTGGTGCAACAAGGTCAGTAACCACAGGGAGTTGGTTCAGCGATTACATTGGCGCTTCGGGTTCGCTCGTCGTAGTCGGATCGTGAGGGTCGACTTCCGCTCAAATCGAGAGTTATCATCCACTCACCGAAAGATTGGGCACTTCAGCTCTATCAATGTGGACGCTTCTGTGACATGCTGGCACGGAAGGTTCGTTTTCTGCAGGTACACTAACAACGTTTCGTAAGTCGATAAGTACGAATCGAGTAGCTCCGATTAGTTATTATAAGGAGAGCCGATTATAAGCTTGCCACCGGCACTAACTACGTCTTTTTGGATCCACGTGTGTGAGGTTGTATAAGGCGTGTGCATCATGATTAAAATCTTGTTGAACCTAAAATTTGTTGTTGCATGTTTGAGTAATGCTTCCTAGGGTGATTGCTTGATCTTAGATAAGGTTTTCCTCTCTTTTGATCTTAGGAAATTTCTGGCAGATTCTGTTGCTGCCATTTCTTAATTTTTAGAGCCAAATCTGTGAGGAATATGACTAGACATCCTTCAGTAAAGTTGTTTCTTATCAAATTTAGTTTCTCCTGTGAATTTCTCATGATTTTAGGAATTTTCTACCAGGAGTTATGCTCAGTTTAGTAAGCATCTGTCCTGCTGTTTTTCTGGGTAACCTTCCTCTGAATATGAAATTTTTCGAGCATGTTCCAATCCAATCTAGATCTACCTTTGAATACCAAAAGTGTGCATAATTATGTCACTGAGTTGCTGTAGAAATTTGGGAATTTTTGGGGCCCTGGTTTTTATGTTATGAATTTTTGTTCAAACCTGCCAGATTTTTCGCCCTTACTCATGTTGATGTCGTTTTGATGTCTAACGTGTAGTCCCTATCTTTTTGTACAGATGGCATAGCCACCGGTCTACGAGATCGACGCGCACGGTACCATTCGTGCCGATGCCCTTCACTGGGAGGGTTTTCCCCGCATTTTGTGGGAGACTCTCAGTGAGGTTGGCTACACTACGTCGCTGCAGTACGAGGTGGTCTCCTTTTGGGACCAGGGTGTTCCTTACGCCCGCACGACCGCGACCGTGGTACCTCACCCCAAGAACCTGAAGTGGGTAGAGCTGAGCACGATGTTTTTCGCTCACCGTGGTGTCGAGTCGGTCGAGTCCGCGGCCAATGCAGATACTCCACACCTCTGCGAGCAGCACCCGGACGAGGTGATGCTCACTGCGATGGGGTTGTTCCCGGCCATGGACCCCCTTGACCCAGCTTGGCGTGAGCGTATGTCGCTCACCGACGTGTTGCTCACGACTGACCCTCTAGAGGTCGTTGTGCACCAGCTTCTAAGGTTGTTGGAGGTGGTCTACAACATGCAGGTGTTTCGTCTCTCCACTCAGGGTATGCTTTCAGTTGTGTTGATGGACGCCACGACGATGAGGGATATCCTCACCCTCGACCTCCAGTTTGAGCGACAGACCATTGTTCACCTCCATTAGAAGATTGTTGCTCTTCAGGACGAGCGTATCCAGTGGCACTAGGAGCTTGCCGAGTTCACGGAGCAGCTACATGCCAGAGACCACGCTCTAAAGATGACACAGGTGCAGCTAGCTCACATTGAGGCCCAGCGTTTTGCCTTGTTGTGGAACGTGGCGGAGATTCAGAACCAGGTGGCTGACTTGGAGATAGAGGTGGAGGTGTGGCAGGCGTTGGCACAACAGGGACAGCAGCTGCCGAGTGATCCATCGGTTGCACCTGCCGCTCCGGACGAGCTATAGGGAGCTTCGGGCTTGAGCGAGGACAGTGTTGACGGTCCACCACCCGCTTCCCCGGACACCGGTGCTGGCTCCGTTGCGGGCGACTAGTTGTCGAGTTGTTGTCTTTAGAAGAAAAATCATGTACTCTTAGTTTAGCCTTTTCAGCTAGCTTTTGTGGAAGGGTCAAGGCTGCTCGGAGAGTACCTGTGTGGTGCTTTTGTTGTATGTATATAGTGCGTTGGTGATCCAAAGACTCCGCATCATGTAATGTCTGGATGGACACCTTTATGTTGTCGTTTTCAATGAATGAATTAGGGTTGTTGTGATCAAAATTTCACCTTGTGTTGAATACCAAAGTTCTGTGGTATGTTGTGGATATCATGCTCACCAAAATTCATCACATTTGCATAAGCGTACCGAGAGTTATGGCGAAAGTTGTGCATTTCGGCCTCTAGTAAAAACAGCTAGGCAGAACCTCGGTTACGGAATTTTTCGGGCATGACAATGTTGGAGTTGGACCTCGAGTTGAATACCAATGTTAGAGCTTACTAAATTTTGCACTTGCTGACCAAAAATGAGAATTTTTCTCAATGGGGGCAAAGGGTTATGAATTTTTCATTAACTCAGCTGCGCTGTCCTGTCTCCACGGAAGTGATGTTATGAGTTTTCGTCTTGCATATTCTTCTTGTGAATGATGTAAGCAAGCTTGTGAATATGTGGCTAATGAAAACCTCATGAAGTTCAGATGGTGGGAACAACCCGTGCATCCCCCAATGGTTTTGGTGCAAGTGGGAGTGACGCTCCGCCACCTCTTCCCAACATGACCATCCAGGAGCAGTTCATGGTCACCTAAACTGAGGTGATGCATCAGCTCTTGCAAACGCAGCAGTAACTTGCTCAGCAGCTGCAGAACAATCCCCGTGGGGAGAATCTCGATGGCCAACCTCGAGTCACCAAGTATGAGCATTTCTATGCCATGAAGCCCCCGACTTTCGAGGAGGCCAAAGAGCCACTGGCTGTAGATGTGTGGATCAGGGCCATTGAGGCCAAGTTCTCTGTGTTCACCTTGCCCTGCTCCGAAGAGCGCAATGCCAGCTTCGCTGCCCTCCAGCTCCATGGTGCAGCGTTGATTTGGTGGGCGAATTTCAAGACCATGATCCCAGCGGGACATCAAATCACATGGGCTGAATTCAAGAGGGCCTTCAAGGAACATCACATTCCTAAGGGTCTCATAGACATAAAGATGAAGGAGTTGCTTGCACTAAAGCAAGGATCTGACACGGTTTATGAGTATGCTAAGAAGTTCAATGCTCTGTGTCAGTATGGTGGGCATCATGTTGACAGCGATGCCAAGAAGATAGAGCGTTTCCATGATGGGCTACACGGGGACCTCTATGAGAGGCTTAATCTTTATGAGCCTAACAGCTATCAGGACCTTGTGAACAAGGCCATTTCTCAGGAGGATACCATGACAAAGGCCCAGAAGGATAGGAAGAGGCAGGCCAGATTCACCACTGCTGGTGGGTCAGGCAAGAAGTTCAATTTTGTCAAAAAGGGTACTCAGGGTCCTCCTCAGTCATCTTCAACTGGACACTGGAGGGTGACCCCATCTCAGAACAAGCCGTTTGGGAATTTCCAGTATCATAAGGCACATCAGCAGCCCTACAAGCCTAGTGCACCCCCAGCCAACAACAACAATGCTGGTAAGGACTGTCACTGCTATAATTGTGGGCATTCGGGACACTACATCAGTGAGTGCCCCAAACCCAAGCAAAACAAGCAAGGTGAAGGATCAAGGTTCCGTTAGGGAAACCAAGGTAAGAAACCCGTGGTGCAAGTCAAGCAGGGCAAACTGAACTTCACCACCATGGTTGACATTCCAGAGGGAGCGGTAGTGCTAACGGGTACCTTCTCTATCCGTGGTCATCCTGTTAAAATTATGTTTGATTCTGGCGCAACCCATAGTTTCATAAGTGAAAGTCTAGTGAGCAAATTAGGTTTACATTATTGTCACACCAAAGAGTCTTTTATAGTATCCATCGCAGGAGGAAGGATTCCCTCCAACACTATATCTAAGGCCGTACCTTTGCAGCTTGGTAGTAAAACTTTCTTGACCAATCTTATTCACTTGGGATTGGGAGGCCTAGATGTAATTCTAGGAATGAATTGGTTGACCCAACATCAAGTCATTTTGGACATTTCTACAAGAATGATAGAAATCCATTCCCCTACCAGTTGTCACACCACCTTGTATTCGCCTAAAGCAGAAGACATAAATCCTTGTTCCTATGCTGCAACGACCATCCAGCTAGAAAACATCCCAGTGGTGTGTGAGTATCCAGATGTTTTTCCTGATGACTTGCCTGGCATGCCACCAGATAGGGACATCGAATTTGTCATAGAACTTCAACCTGACACCGCACCTATCTCTAAAAGACCCTACCGTATGCCACCTAAAGAGCTAGCCGAGTTGAAAAATCTGTTGCAAGAATTGCTTGATAAGGGGTATATCCGCCCAACTTCTTCTCCTTGGGGGAGTCCCGCTCTTTTTGTGAAGAAGAAAGATGGTAGTTTGCGGATTTGTGTTGACTATCATCTACTCAATGCGGTGACAATCAAGAATAAATATCCTCTGCCCCGCATTGATGTTCTCTTTGATCAATTGGTTGGTGCCAAAGTCTTTTCCAAGATTGATCTTCGATTGGGCTATCATCAAATTAAGATTCGATCAAGTGACATTCCGAAGACGGCCTTCTCTACCAGATATGGTCTTTATGAATTTCTGGTGATGTCTTTCGGTCTCACGAATGCACCTGCCTATTTCCTGTACCTTATGAACTCAGTATTCATGAATGAATTGGACAAGTTCGTAGTGGTATTCATTGATGATATCCTTATTTATTCCAAGAACGAAGCCGAGCATGCGAAGCATCTTCGTATTGTTTTGCAGCGCTTGAGGGATCACAAACTCTATGCCAAATTCTCTAAATGTGAATTCTGGTTGGATAGTGTGAAATTTTTGGGTCACACTATTTCCATGGATGGTATCTCCGTGGATCCTAAAAAAGTGCAGGAGGTCATGGATTGGAAGCCACCCAAGTCGGTGCATCAAATTCGCAGTTTCCTGGGTCTAGCTGGATATTACTGTTGATTTATTTCGGACTTTTCCAGAATAGCTAAACCCATGACTGAACTGTTGAAGAAAGGTGTTAAGTTCGTATGGAGTGAGGATTGTGATAAAGCCTTCCACACTTTGAGAGAACATTTAACCTTAGCCCCCATGTTAACCCAGCCCAATATGTCAAAACCGTTTGAGGTGTTTTGTGATGCTTTGGGCACTAGCCTTGGTTGTGTGCTTATGCAAGAGAATCGGGTTATTGCCTATGCCTCGCGGGCACTTCAACCCCATGAGAAGAATTATCCTACTCATGATCTTGAGCTAGCAGCGGTTGTTCATGCCTTAAAAATTTGGCGGCATTATTTGATGGGAAATCACTGCAATATCTTCACCGATCACAAGAGTCTTAAATATATATTCACTCAATCAGATCTGAATATGAGACAAAGAAGATGGTTGGAATGGATAAAGGATTATGATTTGGAAGTCCATTATCATCTCGGCAAAGCCAACGTAGTTACGGATGCACTTAGTCGCAAACATTGCAACTACGTGACGCTAGAGACATATAATGAGGCTTTATGTGAAGAAATGAGGAAGCTTAACTTAGAGTTGGTCTAGCATGGAAATCTTTATGCCGTCTCGATCGAATCCCCACTCCATGAAAGAATTGCTATCTCAACTTATTGATGAAGAGGTTCAGAAAATCATACAGAAGTTATCTGAGGGAGATCCCAAATTTAATTGTTTCCGGAGGGATGACAAGGGAGTTGTATGGTTTGGTCAAAGGTTAGTCATTCCCCAGGATCCAGACTTAAAAAAGGAAATTTTAGATGAGGCCCACCTCTCTAAGTTCACCATTCATCCCGGTAGCACCAAGATGTACGGAGACCTTAGGGAAAAATTTTGGTGGTCAAACATGAAGGGTGAAATAGCCGAGTATGTGTCCGGCTGTGATACATGTCAAAGGATCAAGGCTAGTCACCTAACGACCGCAGGTCAAATGCAACCGTTGTCTATTCCTACATGGAAGTGAGACGACATAAGCATGGATTTCATCGTCGGGTTACCACTCACACCCCGGAAACATGATTCCATTTGGGTAATAGTGGACCAGCTTACCAAGACTGCTCATTTCATTCCTGTCCACACTACCTATTCAGCTGAGCGCTATGCAGAAATCTATGTTGATCTCATAGTACACTTACACAGCGTTCCAAAGACTATCTTCTCAGACCGAGGCACTCAGTTTGTTGCTCGCTTTTGGGCACAAGTTCATGAATCCTTGGGTACCAAGTTAATCCATAGCTCCAGCTATCACCCACAGATCAATGGTCAGACGATGAGAGTAAATCAAATAGTGGAAGACATGTTGAGAGCTTGCGTCATTCACTTTGACAAGACCTGGGACAAATGCTTAGCCTTAGCAAAGTTTGCTTATAACAATAGTTATCAATCTAGCTTAAAGATGGCGCCTTTCGAAGCTTTGTATGGACGAAGATGTCGTACCCATTTGAATTGGTCACAAGTGGGTGAGCGAACCTTGTTTGGTCCTAATCTAGTGCAAGAAGCGAAGAGAAGGTAAGTGTTGACGGTTAATAATTGTATCAAAGTTCGTTTGTGACTTGCAAGCGGACAAGTCTCCCGTCGTAGTCAAGGGACCCTTCTTCCCTCAAGTGGTGAACCCAAGGTATCGAATCCGTGGAACAAATGTGTGACGCAAGAGTCGATCTAGTAAAGCCAAATAACTTCAATCTTTGGTAAAAGAGAAACCCTAATGCATCTAGATAAGAACACAAAACAAAGATAAATCTAATCTACTAAAGACCGGAGAAAACAAAGTAAGATTAGGTAGATAAACCGATCTAGAGGGATCGGGGTAAGCCTTTTGTTGAAGTTCCAAGCAAGAGAAGAAGTAGCAAATCGAATCTTAATAGAAGCCTCTTTAAATCGTGGTTTCCCGTCCAAATCCGAAAACATCCGCCTTTCGAGACCCCCGTTCTGTCACAACGTATCCCTATTCATGCGGGGAGCTTAGGGCGAGTCAAAAGACAAGCCGAGATTCTTTCGGAAGATCCGGCGTGTACCTCTAGCCACCGCGGCTACAAGAACACCCTATGTAATCTATCGCGCGAATAGAATTGAAATAAGCAAAGCCGATCAAAAAACGAAATCTTCGAGGAAACACTTGATCGCTAGGAAAAGATTCAACTTGATAATTCAACTATGACAATGATACATACACAAGATCACCACCGGGATCCTTCCTTGATCTTGCTTCTAGCTCCGGGAACTCCGACGTGGTCTTTCATGCAAGGTTCCCACGTCGGCTAGGGAAACCCTAGTCAACTAGCTCGACCCTCTCCTCTCCGAGATGGTGTCCCTCTCTTCTCTGCTCCTCGGCGGCCGATGACGAATTCTTCCCTTCGTGGCTCTCGGTCAGGGGGCTATAAATAGCCCGATTGGCGGCTAGGGCAAAGGAGGGGGCATTTGGGCCCTAAATGGGCCTGGGCCGACCGGATCGGGCCGGCCCGGCCCGGGCCCATTTAGGCCCGGTCCCGAGGGCTCCTTTGCTCCACGTCGGTTCCCTTGCTTCCTGGATGTTTCCCCCTTCTGCATGTAGGTCCATGTCGTCGGTTTCTCTCCGAATTGGACTCAACTCCTTGTCTTGCAAGATTCAGCACTTTTCTGGTCAGGTCCCTGGAGTCTGTCGTCTTCTCGGATCAAGTCCCCGGCTTCTTGGAGTTAAGTTTGCTTCATTGCATGACTCGTACGGGGCTTCAAGGTCTTGTCATGAGGTGCTTGATGAACTTATCCCGAAAGTCTTGCATTCAACACTAAAACCCTGCATAAACATTAAACTCCAAAACCGACATGCACACGTGAACTTGTTATACCACGGGGGTTAGTACCAATGGATAAGGTATAAAACTCATGCCAACACCGAAGGTAAACTCATGGCTAGGTTGACGGATTTTCACCGTCAACAGTAAGCATGATTAGAGAAAATTTGAGAGCAGCTCAGATGAGGCAAAAGAGTTATCATGACAAGGCTAAAGCTCCCCGAGAATTTGAAGTTGGTAATTATGTATATCTAAAGGTATCTCCAACCAAAGGTGTGCAACGTTTTGGAGTAAAAGGGAAACTAGCTCCACCCTATATTGGCCCTTATGAAGTCACCGAGAAGTTCGGTACGGTTGCATATCGTATTCGACTTCCGGACCGACTATTCACAGTGCACGACGTGTTTCACATCTCACAATTGAAGAAGTGCGAACAAATACCGGAAGCACAAATAATTGAGGAGACCAATGCAAAAATAGAGCCCGATCTATCACTAGCAGAGTATCCAATGAGAATATTGGATCAAAATGAAAGGAAAACTAGGAGGCAAAAGGTGAAGATGTACAAGATAAATGGAGTCACCATACTGTTGACGGTGAATTTCCGTCAACCTAGCCATGAGTTTACCTTTAATGTTGGCATTGATTTATTATTCTAACCACTCGAACTAACCCTCCGTACATAACAAGTTCACTCTTGCATGTTGATTTTGGAGTTTATTGTTTACGCAGGAAATCTACGCTAAAGAGGAGACTTTCGGGTTAAGTTCATCAAGTACTTTGGAAGAAGATCATGAAGCCCGACAAGAGTCAAGACACGTGATGAACATGACTCCAAATGACCCGTGGACCGAAGTGCCAACATGAAAATCTTCAGGGACTCAACCAGGAAACGACGAAGCTTGGATAGCAAGATTCAAGCCTTAACCGTGAAGGAAACGATGTCAAAGGCCCACATGAAAGTGCACACAAATAAGGAATCGCACGAGAAGCAAGCCTGGAGGAAACTGGGCCGAACCGGGTCGAAATGGGCCTAGGCTGGCCGGCCTGGGCCGACCAACCCAGCCCATTCCGGGCCCGGTTCAGTGCCCCCTTTGACCTAGCTGCCTTTCCGGCTATTTATAGCCCCTTGGCCGAGAGCCACAGAGAAATACATTCGTCATCCGCCGCCGAGGAGCAGAGAATGGAGGGGCACCATTCCGGAGAGGAGAGGGTCGAGATGGTTGACTAGGGTTTCCCTAGCCGACGTGGGAACCTTGCATGGAAGACCACGTCGGAGTTCTCGAAGCTAGGATCAAGGTCGAGGTAGGATCCCGGTGGTGATCTTGTCCATGTATTATACTCTCATATTGAATTTGCAAGTTTGAATCGGATTTCTAGCGATCAAGTGCTTTCACTACGACTTTGTCTTCGCTTGGGTTTTCTTCTTCTCTAATCTATTCCGGATAGATTGCATAGGATGTTCTTGTAGGCATGGTGGCTGCAGGTGCATACCCGACCTACCGAGCGTTTTCATCTTGTCCTTTGGACTCGCCCTAGGATAACCCGTACGAATAGGGGTGCGTTTTCACAGAACAGTGGCTCCAAAAGGCGGGCGTCTTTGGAGTTGGAATGGAAGCCACAATTTAAAGAGGCTAGTTATGTGATTCGATTTGCTTTATTCATCTATGCTTGGAACATCAACAAGTGCTCGATCCAATCTCTCTAGATTGGTTTTACCTATCCCTCTCTATCTCTTGCTACCTCCAGTGTTTCTTAGATTATATTGGTTTTCTTGGTGTTTCCATAGATTAGATGCAAAACCACTTTTCAAGATCAAAGTGTTTTCCGCTTATTAGATTGGATCTTGTGTTACACATTGTTCCACGGATTCGATACCTTGGGTTCACCACTCGAGGGAAGAAGGGTCCCTTGACTACGATGGAGGACTTGTCCACTTGCAAGTCCAAACGAACTTTGATACGAATATATACCGTCAACAAGCCCCTTTGTCTGGCGCCATTGCCGGGGAACAAGTAATCAAGATTCAATCTAGTTTGCGTTTGTGAATATTTTCTGTTTTTCTCTTGATTTTCTTTTGCATCTCCTAATTTTGATCATCCTCAGAACAAAAAAAATCAATCTAGGGTTTTGCTAAACCCTAGTTTTCTTTTAGTTCCTTTTTTGTTTATTTTTGCTAACCCTAACCGGAGATAGATGGCTACATCTACAACAAAAAAACATATATTTTGTGGATGATCTAGAAACTTTTTCCAGGCAAAGGTGACGTGCAACACAAGGTCTAAAAGCGGATGCCGAAGAGCGTTGGAATCTCCAAGAGAAACTCCACCTCTAAGATCGAGAGGAGATCAACCTCATTGCCACTCATCCTAGGTATATCGTTCCTCAAGACCGTCGGAACAATCAACGTCGGCAAGGGGGGAGGTCATGTTCGACATCGATGGCGTTAGGAGTGCATTAAGTCAACGATGATTCTAGGTATGTAACATGATTCATGTTAAATACATTCTACCTCATCATCGCATCAGAAGGGAGGAGTCAAGGGAGAATGAAGCAAAGAAGACACAAAAGTTGTTGCATCCGTCAAGACCAAGAATCAATGTCCGCCTGTGAAGACAAAAAATGACTAAGTCGAAGAATAAATCTACACCGAAGCCAAGGATGGTGTAGAAGTGGGGCCCCCAAGATTGCAATGCCCGCAAAAAGCGTTGATCCGGAGAAAAGAGAAGAAGTCTAGCTATAGACTATAAACGAAGTGCTTGGCGGGAGGCAACCCGTTCGTCAAGTCAAGAATAAGCTACCGGGAGGACAACCCGAAGAATTTTTCATGTTTTCAAGTAAGTTGGTCTTAGAATTTTCTATGAATTACATATTATAAATCTCTATGTGGTTGAATAATGTTTGAAGACATTATAATTTCTCAGTCATTTTATTTGAATTTTATATTGATCATAAACCGATGACTTGAGCCATCCCAAGTTTGGTTTGCATCGTTTAGAGAAACTAGTACCAAAAATTCAGCACCTACCCCAACCTTTCATCCTCTCCATGGTGTTAAGGTTGGCTTGTTTTACATGATAAAAACACGTGAGTAGAGCCTTGCTTTGTTTCTTTTATGTTTTAATATTTGACGCATCATAGGACTCGCGTGAACCTAAGGAACTTGATTTTTTGGTTTCATTCAACTTGACATCCACCGGTTTCTCTAGATTTAGAATTTTTTTCTAAGCCTCATTGACTTTATTTTTATTCAAAATATCTCTCTCATGTTTGCCCAGAATTAGAACCTAAACCTATACCCCCACGGTCAAGATGGAGGAACTTGCTATCGATTAATGAAAGCAATCGATCCCGGTGCAACCAAAATAAACTTTATAATTGTCTTTGATGCCTAAAAGCTCCTCTAATGATATATTTGTCATCATCGCTAGCGCTGAATTAAGTTTTAAAGTTTCAAAATTAGAGGAGTGATTAGCATTGAGCTTGATTAACGTATTGTGCCTCACGATGTATTACGTGTCCACCATTTGGCATCTTGGGCACATGAAAAGGACAAGCATGGGGGAAAGCAAGGGCCTTGTTTTGCAGGAAATTAGTGGAAGCACAAGAGGCAAGAGAAAAGAAAGGGAGTGACACAAAGCAAAATAATGGAGGTGGAAGATTAATCACGCAAGCAAAGGTGTGGTTGTGAACGGTTTGGGCAATGGAATCTCGTGGACACAAGGAAAGAAGGGAGTAAGAAGCATCTCAGAGAAAGATCAAGCCCCCAGTGCTCCCCTTCGCCAGGTAAGTAATTTATGCATTTATTGGTTTGTGTTCTTGAGTTCATAGCCCATAAGTTTCATAAACAACCTAGAAAATTTTGAGTTTCGTGGTGTCGTAGGATCTTGTTATGTAATAGCCGAATCTTTATTTCATTTATGTTGATAATGCTTTGATGCCTAAGGCTAGCTACCATGCTTAATGGGAGTATGGGGTCCACTGCTCCCGTAGATCCCATCAACATATCTTTTGTAGGTTTAGCTAAAGTGGTCTTATGTACACACCTCAATAAAATAGTTTAGCTTCACCTTAATAGGCGGTTGCATGTTCAAGAATCCATAAACTCTATGGGGCTAATATCCATGCTAACTTGTGCACCTCATTCACCACCCTCCAACATGAATAATAAAGAAAATTAATATAATAAACTCCACCCTCCATATACTTCCTTTGTGTGTTTTTCCCACCGGTAGGCAACCCTCGGTGCACTCGTTGTGAGTTAGTGCAACAACAATGTGGAAGATTGAGAACCATGTGTGGTTCGAGGACCGGTGGATGGTCGCTTCCTTGTGTGATGAGTGATTGACAACGTTGTGTGGACTGATTCTTGGCTAAGTATTGCAGGTGCAGGTTGCGGCTTGACTGGTGTTGGTGCAGGTGAAGAACAAGCGCGAAAGGTCGTCGACGGTGAGGCCACCAAGTGTGGAGAAGACAAGTAGGCTTCGTTCGAGGGACCCGGTGGCCAGCGGGGTCAAGTGCGGGCCGCATGGTGGCATGGACGGTTTCTTGGTTGAGCCTCAAAACCAAGGTAGAGCCGGGACTACGTGGGAGCCAAGTCATGAGTGGAGATTGGCGGAGGCTACACCGAGTTCGCGGGGTTTCCGGTGGTTCACCAGAAAACCACTGGGTTCCTTGGTTGATCCACAAAGCCAAGACCAAAGAACCGAAGTCGGTGCTTTGCAGCCAGCACCGCACGGCCCCGACCGGTGGGTCTGACCGGTCTGACCGGTGGGTACCGGTCTAACCGGTAAGGAGCACCGGTCTGACCGGTGTGCGACGACGCAGTCCGAGACTTCGAAGCGGAGGACACGCGTCGGGATCGCATGGCTTGCGTCGAGGCTACGCAGGTGCGGTCGCCGGCATCCGTCCGATGGTGAAGACATGAAGACTTCCAAATCCGCCCTTGAGGGGCTTGTATCCCTAGTTATTAGGAAAGGGCATTTTAGACTTTCGGTTGCCTCCATATAACCCAAGAGGTGAGAGGATGGCAGCCAACTTTTGGAACCCTAGCTCATTTGTTTTCCTCTTTTTGCTCCCTATTTTCCATAGGATTTCCATAGGACTAGCTTGAGAGCTTCATGGTGAGATCTTGTGAGAGGGTTGTATGATCGAGCGGCAAGCTAGACCTTGTATGAACCTTTGTTGCATGTATAGATGATTCGGCGTGGTTCCTCAAGGTTTGGATGTGTTGTTCCCGGTTGTTCTTGGTGGTGATTTTCGGAGTCCTCTATTGGTGATTTCTTTGGGTTGTTTTCGGGACCTTTCTCTTGGGGATTTGATGGGGGAAATTTGTGGGAACCCTTCGTGGTTCTTTGGGCTGTGATTCCCCTCCCAAATCCATGAGTAAAGGGGCTAGATTTTGGGGTTTTCCGCGTTCTAGGGTTTGTGGTGCTCTTGGCGGGATTTCTTCGATTCCTTCTTTTTTGGACAAGTTTTGGTGGGATTAAACTTGGCTATGGACTCCTCATGAGGTATTTCTAATATCCCCAAAGTCTTGTTCAAGTCCGTGGAGCGATTCGGGAGATCGAGGTTTGGATTTGGGGGAGTTGACCCCCGGGTGCGGTTCATCCCGAGCTGCCCAGGCTACACCGGTCTGACCGGTGCTCTTGACCGGTCTGACCGGTGCAACCCTCGGTGGGTTTTTGCTCAGGTGAACGTCTAGGTGTGTTCGTTGTTGTCCTGTGTTGCTTCGTCGTTTCGAGTTTGGGTCGGTTTGGTGGTCGGTTGGCTCGTTTGGTGCTTTGGGGGCTTTCGGTGCCGTGGACCGGTCTAACCGGTGTGTCTCACCGGTCTGACCGGTGTGGAGCCACTTAGTGAAAGTAGCCCAGTTTCACCAGCAGGGACCGGTCTCACCGGTGTTGGTCTGTAGACTCGAGGTTCGGTTTTGGTCTGTAGACTCGGATCGGAAGGTTGTGTGTTGGTTCCTAGGTCCAGTGGCACTCCAGTGGCTACGTGGGCTTGGCCAACTTGGGTAGTGAGTCGGAGACGTGTGTTGGGAGCTGTGTTCATCTTGTTGGAGTTTCCATCTCCTTCGAGAAGAATTTTTATTGGTTCCCATTCACTCCCCCCCTCTCTGGTTCGCCGTATCGGTCCTTCAAGTGGTATCAGAGCCGGTTTGGGTCTTTATTGACTCTAACCAGTTTAAGATCCAAGGATGGCATACCAGGAACGGGGTTCGGGTCCTCCACACTTCGATGGCAAGAACTACCAGATGTGGAGCAAGCGGATGAGTGCGTTTCTCCGCGGAAAGGGTCAGATCCTTTGGGATGTCACGGTGGACACAGGCTATGTCCAGTCGATGGACTTCCTCGCTCCAGGATCGAGGGACAGATTCGACGCCAACAATAAGGCGGTCGACTACTTGTTTCGTGCTTTGTGTCAGCCTGAGTTCGATCGGGTGCACACCGAGCACTTGGCTTGTAGAATTTGGTCGGTGCTGAAGGAGGCTCATGTTGGGAATGTGAGGACCAGGAGCGTCCCAGTGGTCGGTGGATGACCGCTCCTTAGTGATGAGTGATTGACAACGGGTGTTGGACTGACTCTTGGCTTAGTGCGCAAGTGTAGGCTGCGGCCTAGTTCGTGTTGTTGCAGGTGAAGAACGGGCGCGAAAGGTCTTCAGCCTTGAGGGGCCTCCGGGAGATGGAGAGACAAGTAGGCTCGGTTCGAGGGACCCGGTGGACGGCGGGACGGGTGCGGGCCACATGGTGGCGACACAAGCAAGACGAAGTCATGGACAAGTGAGCCGGTGCACGGTGGCGGTCAAGTCAAGTGGTTTGGCGGGAGGCCGGACCGGGCACGCGGGGTTTGGTGGTTTGCCCACAAAACCACCGGCGGACGGTTTCTTGGTTTGGGCCTCAAAACCAAGTCCGAGGGCCCAACACGACGGAGACGGGATCCGGGCGTGTCGGGAAGCTTCGAAGCGGAGGACACGCGGCGGGATCGCATGGCTTGCGTCGGGAGGACGCGGGGTGCGGCGAAGGCGTGGCCGTCCGATGGCAAGACCCACAAACATTACCAAAATGCCCCTACGTGGGTTGTATCGCCAGTAGTGTAGTTAGGGGTAGTCGAGTCATTTACCACTCCGGCGGGACTCGATATATAAGCCCGGAGTGTGTGTTGATGGCTCCCTCTCTCCGCGACTTAGGGTTTCATTTCCCCCCCTCCTCTTTCTCATTTTCGTAGCTATTTTCCTTCCTATTTTCTCTAGGCTAGCATGAGAGCTTCATGAGAGATTTGTTGAGAGGGATGGATGCTAGGGCGGCATGCTAGACCTTGTGAATCTTTCCTGGTTTGTATAGAAGATTCGGGGTTGTTTTTCGTGCCTTTTTGTGCTTATTTTCGTGTCTTTGTTCTCGGTGTGATTCCGCGGATTTGAGTGAGTTTCTTCCCCGCATTTCTTTGAGGGAAACATGGATAGATGCCTTGTGCATCTTTGTGCTTGATCTTGTGCCCTCAAACGCCGGAAATCACTTCGATTCGTGAGTTTTCGTTCGGTGCTCTAGTTTTTGGAGGTGCTCAAAGGATTCGCGATTCCCGGTGATTTAGGGAGTTAGGAGGCAAGATTTTCGGGCTATAGCATCCTTGTGTGACGCTTTTCAAGTCCCCAAACCCTTGTCTCTACGGCTTCAACCGTTTGGGAAATCCGATGATGATTTGGGGGAGTTGACTTTCGGGGTCGGGCTATTTTTCGTTCGTCCGCACCGGCGGACGGTCCGCGAGGACCGGGCGGACGGTCCGCGCGGCTCCGCTTCATCCCGTGTTCTTCGTGTTCTTGCTCCTCCTTTGTTTCGATCCGTTGTGATTTTGATTTTTGGTTGGACGAAGTTTCGGACGGTCCGCGGTGTCGGGCGGACGGTCCGCGGGTGCTAGGCGGACGGTCCGCGTGCTCCCCGCGGACGGTCCGTGGCACGGGGGTGTCTTTGGGTCGTTTTGTGTAAATTAACGGACGGTCCGCGGCTAAGGCCGGACGGTCCGCGGCCGGTGCGGACGGTCCGCGATACCCGGCCGGACGGTCCGCGCGGCTCTTGCGGACGGTCCGCCCTCTCTGCGCGGACGGTCCGCCGAGCCCGTGTGCTTTGCTTCTTGGTTCGATTCCTTCCTCCCCTTTCTAGTGCTTCCGCGTGTGCTTCGAGGAATCGTTCCTAAGGCTAGAGGTTGATCCATAACCTCGTGGTCTTGGCGATTGGTGCGTGATTCGATCCATCGCTTGTGTGTGTCCGGATTTGAGTAGGACATAGGCCGGGTTCTTTGGGAAGAATTTTTACCGGCTCCTATTCACTCCCCCCCCCTCTCTAGTCGCCATCCGATCCTTCAATTGGTATCAGAGCTTGGTGCCGGATTCTTTGCGACTTTGACAAGTCTCGAATCCTAAGATGGCGTACGTTGAGCGGGGCGGTCCGCCGCACTTCGATGGTAAGGGTTACCACAAGTGGGCGGCTCGTATGATGATTTTTCTTCGAGGAAAGCTGTTGGAGTTTATTGTGCTTGACAAGACATATGCTATTCCGGTCAACATCCATACTCTTATGGTGATCGATGCCGATGCCAAGGCCAAGTATGAGGCTAATGCAAAAGCCGTTGATCACTTGTGCCGGAGCTTGTGTGATCCAGAGTTTGAGCATGTTCGCCATTTGAATCTTGCTTGGCAAATTTGGGATAAGTTGTTGGTTGCTCACGGTGGTGATAACCATGTGAAGGTTCGCCTCTTTGTCTCTTACCGGATGCAATATGAGAATTTCACTCCACTTCCCGGTGAGGACATTGATGCGATGTTTCAGAGGTTCACCGCCATCGTGAACAACATGAAGGCTAATGTTGAGGATTTTCCGTATTCCGAGCATGATCAGGCTTTGAAGCTCTTGCATGTCTTGGACCCAAATGTTTGGGGTGCTAGGTTGAGGCCATCAAGGAGTCCGGAAACTATTTGACTATTGAGTTGGATGACCTCTTTTCTAAGCTCAAGTCGGCCGAGGTTGACAGAAGTTGCTATCCAAGCATGAGGGCTCGACCGACCATAGTCTTGCTCTTGTGGGAGGATCAAAGGGCAAATCTAACACTTCCCGTCGACGCTTTTCTTTGTCCTCTCTTATGTCCATTCCGGATGAGGAGTTTGATGTGCTTGGGCGAGGAGGAGCCGGCCTTGCTCTCAAGAAGATTTGAACGACTACACGAGAGTCGGAGGAACGCAAGGCGGAGCTCGGGGACGTGCTACAAGTGTGGCAAGCGTGGCCACTTCATCGCCGAGTGCCGGAAGCGGAGGAGAACAAGTACAAGGTGAACGAGTACAAGGTGCACCCGAGGCGTGAAGACAAGTACTCCTCCAAGGGCAAGCACTTCAACAAGTCCAAGAGCAAGGACAAGGACAAGCGGCGACCGAGCAAGAGCACCTACAAGCGAGAACAAGGCAAGAGCGATGGTGGCCGGTGCGAGCGACGTCGACTCAAGCTCAAGCGAGGAGCGATCAAGCTCAAGCGGCGAGGATGAAGACGCCGGGAGGCGCGGTGGCAAGAAGAGTGCAAGCCGGAACCTCGGCGGGGCCGAGCCGTGTGGCGCTCGAGGGCTTTTGTGGCATGGCACATAGCTCAAGCGGCAAGAAGAAGAGTGTGAAGGAAGACAGCGACTCCGACTCGGAGGATGAGGTAAACCGTGGCCCCGACTCTTTGCTTGCTGAGATTGCTAGGTTGAATGGTTTGCTTGATAACCGTGATAGTGTGCTGAGAGATGCCAAAAAGATGAGGAAAGATCTTAGGGCTCATCTTGAGAATGCTAGTGAGAAAGTAGGAGATTTAGAGTCAAAATTGCTTGAATTAAAACTTGAGAATGACTCTTTGAAACTTGCTCCTACTTCTCCTGATGATGTTGAATGTGTTGAATGTGATGCTTGGTTGAATGAGATCAAACTGCTTAATGAGAAGAATGCTTCTATTTTGGCTCAACTAGATGCTCTTAGGACTGAACATGATGAGCTTAAGGCTAGACCTACCTTACTTGGTGCTTGCAAATCATGTCCTACTATGCATGCTAAGCTTGTTGATGCTCGCTCTACTATTAGTTCTTTGGAAGCATCTTTGAAATCTCCCGTTGCAAATGCATGTTCTAGCCGTGATGAAGTCACTTTGCGTAATCTTGAACTTACTTCCCGTTTGGATGTCATCTATGAGGAGAATGACTATTTGAGGAAGGTGTTGGGTTGGTTGTACGGGCGGGAACCTCAATTGAAAATCATGATTGAGGAGTTCAAGAGAGCCGATGGTCGTGGTTTGGGGTTTGAGAAGTTGGGTGAGAAAGTGGGAGAGAACAAGTGGGGAGAGTGTGTACGAGAAGTGTGTTGAGTCAAACCCCGGGTTTGAGGTGATCGGAGAGATCCAAGTCCCACTCCCAAAAGCACCCAAGAACTCTTTCACACCAAAGCCCAACCACCTTTGCAACAAGCTTGACACAACCCAAGATCCACCCAAATTCCCACCTAAGACAAATGATTTCCGAGAAACCGGTGAAGTTTGTGGGTGAGAAGGGTGAGAAGCCTAGAGAGAAGCCGAGCCAAAACCAAAACCCATCCCCTTCGGTGTGAGTATTGTGGCAAGGAGAGGCATCTTGCGAGTTTTGCTACAAGAGGAAGAGGGATGAGAGGCTTGCTAGGGAGCAAGCAAACCGGGACAGTATCGCCGCCGTCTCGCGGTATTCCCGAGCCTAGAGTGCCACTTCCACGGGGTGTGGGAAGTGTGAGGAGTGTTGGCGGGTTCCCACGAGAGGTGGTGGTGAGAGGTTTGTCAGGAGAGATGATGGTGTGCGTGCTGGTGAGAGGTTTGGTCGGGCTCGTGGTGGTTTTGCCGGACGTCCTCCTACTCGTCCTCGGTACGGAGTTTAGGGGAGATGATCGCAGCTTTGGGTTCCGGAGGAACTACGGACCACGTTTTCCCCCTCGTGGTGCTCGTACTCCTCCCATGGGACATGGGAAGTTTGGTGGCAAGGGAGTGATGTTTGCTAACCCCTCTTTTGAGCGGATGGCTCGACACCGGTTTAACTTTCTCTCGTGCTAACCCCGGTGTCGAGTCGCTAGCTCACTCTCGTTCTTGTTTCCGATTGCAGGGCAGGGAGGCTTGGAGAACATTTGGTTGATCGACTCCGGTGTTCTCGACACATGACCGGAGATAAGAAGTGGTTCTCCGGCCTCACCCCGGTGAAGGAAAAGCGAGACATCACATTTGGGGACAATGGACGAGGTAGGGTGCTTTCGAGAGGGTGTTGTGCATGTGAGTGACAAGGTAACGTTGAAGAGAGTGGCTCTTGTGAAGTCTTTGGGTTTCAATTTGCTTTCGGTTTCTCGGTTGCTTGATGAGGGTTTTGAGGTGCGTTTCAAGTCCGGCGAGTCTCGTTTGCTTGATTCTCGAGGTGATCTTGTCGTATGATCATCCCCGAGGGTCGATTTTCGTGGCTGATTTCTCTCGCTCTTTGGGTCCTGCTCGCCGTTTGATGGCCGGTCCGTCTTCCGATTTGTGGAAATGGCATAGGCGGTTGGGACACTTGAGCTTTGATTTGGTTTCCCGCTTGAGTGGTCTTGACCTTGTCCGAGGATTGCCGAAGTTGAAGTTTGAGAAGGATTTGGTTTGTGCTCCTTGTAGGCATGGTAAGATGGTAGCCACTCCCCATCCACCCCTGATCGATGTCATGACCGAGCGTCCGACGGAGCCGTTGCATATGGACCTTGTTGGGCCGGCTCGAGTTCGCTCGGTGGGTGGGAAGTGGTATGTCCTTGTTGTGGTGGACGATTACTCTCGCTATGCCTGGGTGTTCTTCTTGGAGGATAAGAGTGAGACTTTTGGTTTTGTTCGAGATCCGATCGTGAGGTTGAAAAACGAGAGGCATGGGAATGCTATTCGAGCTATCCGTAGTGATAATGGCTCTGAGTTTAAGAACTCTCGTTTTGATGCCTTTTGTCGTGATCTAGGTCTTGAACATCAGTATTCGACCCCTTATGTGCCCCCTCAAAATGGAGTCGTGGAAAGGAAAAATCGGACTCTTTGTGAGATGGCTAGGACGATGCTCGATGAGCACAGGACTCCTAGGAGGTTTTGGGCTGAGGCGGTCAATACAGCTTGTCATGTTTCCAATCGGATTTTATTGAGAGCTTTCAAGAAGAAGACCCGTTATGAGCTTATGCATGGTCGGGCACCCAAAGTGAGTCATTTCCGAGTTTTTGGCCGCAAGTGCTTTATTTTGAAAAAGGGAAAACTCGACAAGTTTGAGGCTAGGTCTAGTGATGGTATTTTCTTTGGATATGCTAACCACTCTAGAGCCTATAGGGTGCTTAACCTTGAGACTAACAAAATCATGGAGACTTGCGAGGTGACCTTCGACGAGACAATGCCATGTACTTCTCTTGGCTTTGAATGTGCGGTGATGAAGAGATGGCCGAGGACCTCTTTGAAGAGGAGAAAGATGAAGCCGGAGATGATGATGGGGAGAACCATGCGCCCGAAGCCGAGCATGTACCCACTACTTCCCCTACGACCACTCGGAGCATGGACCGTCTACTTCATGGACAACGACGGTGCAACAAGAGGATCGGGCGAGAGAAGGCTGAAGTTGAGGGGGAGGTAGTCTCGAGGCGTGAGGCTCCCCGGCGGATTCAAGAAGTGCATCCCCCGTCGAAGATCATTGGAGACATCAATGAACGCACTACACGGTCGAGGTCCGGGAATTCCTCTCATTTTGCTCATGCTTGCTTTTGTTGCTACTTTTGAGCCCAAGGACATTGGACATGCTTTATCCGATGCAAACCGGGTCAATTCTATGCATGAGGAGTTGGAAAATTTTGAGAGGAACCGGGTGTGGGAGTTAGTTGAACCACCTCCAAATTGCCATCCCATAGGAACCAAGTGGGTTTGGAAGAACAAAGAGGGAGAGAATGGGATGGTTGTGAGGAACAAGTCCAGACTTGTTGCTCGGGGGTTTAGTCGAAGGAGGGGATCGACTATGAGGAGACCTTTGCTCCTGTGGCCCGTCTTGAGGCAATTCGAATCCTTCTAGCCTTTGCCATGGCTAAAGGGTTCAAGTTGTTTCAGATGGACGTGAAGAGTGCTTTTCTGAATGGGGTCATAGAGGAGGAGGTGTATGTGAAGCGACCACACCGGGTTTGAGAGCGAGTTGTACCCACACGGGGTATACGGGTTGAAAAGGGCTCGTATGGGTTGAAACGGCGCCCCCGTGCTTGGTATGGAAGATTGAGAGGTTTTCTTTTGAGCAGAGGGTTTGTGATGGGTACCGTAGATAGAACCTTGTTTCTCCTCAAGCATGGAAATGACTTGCTGATTGTTCAGATTTACGTGGATGATATTGTCTTTGGTGGCTCGTCACATAACCTTGTTGCCAAGTTTGCGGATGAGATGAGCGGGGAGTTCGAGATGAGCATGATGGGCGAGTTGCGGTATTTTCTCGGGGCCGCGATCAAGCAAGTGAAGGACGGTACATTTGTGCACCGGACCAAGTACACGAAAGACATGCCGAGGAAGTTCCGGATGCAAGATGTGAAGCCGATGTCGACTCCCATGGGGAGTACGGCCACTTTGGATGCGGATGAGGACGGAGAACCGGTGGACCGGCGGGAGTACGGGAGCATGATCGGCTCCCTCCTCTACTTGACGGCGACGAGGCCGGACATACGGTTCGGCGTGTGTCCGTGCGCTCGTTTTCGAGCTTCGCCGAGGACATCACATCGACAGCCGTCAAGAGGATTTTCGGGTACCTACGATCCGCCCTCGGTCTTGGCCTTTGGTATTCTTCCTCCTCGACTCGTCTCTTCATGGTTTTTCCGATGCGGATTTTGCTTGGTTGTCGAGTCGAGAGGAAGTCTACTTCGGTACTTGTCGGTTTCTTGGTTCTTCGTTGGTCTCATGGTCTTCCCGCAAGCGCGTCTAGTGTAGCTCGGTCTACCACGGAGGCGGAGTATGTTGCTTCGCCGCGAGTTGTTGTTCCCGACCGCTTGTGGATTTCATACACTTTGAGAGACTTTGGTGAGGAGTGCACCCAAATCCCACTTCTTTGTGATAGCACCGGTGCCATAAGCGTAGCCAAAAATCCGGTGCTTCACTCCGTAACCAAACATATAGAAGTGAGGTATCATTTTCTCGAGGGACAATGTGGAGAAAGGAACCATTGTTTTGAGCCATGTCCCTACCCAAGATCGGCTAGCCGATATCTTTACAAAGCCTCTCGACCAAGCTACATTTGTGCGCTTGCGGGGGAACTTGGGGTTTGTTGCCCTTTCTAGTTGATTCTTGGGGGGTTTACTTTTTGTACCATATGTATCATACCATGTTTACTCCGATGTATATACATACTTTGCTTGATGTATAAACCATGGTAGGATAGCCATCTTGTCATATATCATGTTGCATTTGTGTCATATTGCATTTTAGTATGATGAGCTTCTTTCATATGCCATATTTGAGTCTCTTTGGCTATTTGTGAGATATTGGTTATATGTGTGGAGAAATGGTGATGTGAGGCTATGCTCTTGGAATATTTGAGATATATGTGTGGTGAGATAGCCCCTTCGAGATAAATGCTTAACTTGACTAATTTTTGATGAAATATGCTCCACTCGTGTGTAGTTGTGTATCCATGTCACAATTTGGTCTAAATATGCTTTTCATGCTTAGATTGTGCTTGGATGCCCTGTTCTTGCATTTGGGCCAAAGGCCGGATATCATTGTGAATGTTTAGCCTATGTTGCATTCATGGGGGAGCATAAGCTTCTTTTTGCCGCAAAGGCACTTCATGTACCATGAAATGAATTAATCTTGAAAAGAAGTGCATAATGCTTGAAAAATGCTCCATCTATCATGTCTATATTTACAATGTCTTATCTTTTACATATGGGTGCAAAACATGTTGCATGATGTTCACCAGTGGAGAAGTCTCCCCGAAGTGGACACATGGCTCATGAGCTTTGACATGACATGCTTTGCTTTATGGGTGTTTGCCATGATCTTTTGCTGAGAATTTGATATCCTTGTATGATCTTTGAGTAATATGCATGTTTGTGGCTCAAGTGTGACATGGATAGGCTTTTACATGTGAAGCGAGTCTTCTTTTGGTAAAAGCGCTTAAATCCGAAAATTTTGCTTTGTCACATGCTTGTATTTTCATATATTACTTGTGGCAATGCTTTGACTATGCTATGATTCATGTGTGTGATCTTTGTCTCATTTTTAGCCTTTGACACTAGATTTGGCCTATTTGAGAAGCTCATGTAGTTGTCTATATGCTTTGCATTTCTGCATTTTCACCTTGATTCATACATTGTCAACAAGGGGGAGAAAAGGTGAGCTTAATGAAAATTCAGAAGAGGTGAGCTGAAATTTGGAAATTTGCATTCACATGTTCAGGGGGAGCTTTCTTGCTGTTTTCGGTGTGGATTTTGTGCTTTGCTTGGCTTGTGACCTTTCTTCGCCTTTCTTCGGTTTTGGTCATGAGTTGAGCTTTCTTGTTTTTCTTTCTTCTTTCTTTCTCTTTCACTCTGAATTTCATTTCGCGTTGTGTGTTGTCAATGCACTCATCAAGGGGGAGATTGAGGACCAGGAGCGTCCCAGTGGTCGGTGGATGACCGCTCCTTAGTGATGAGTGATTGACAACGGGTGTTGGACCGACTCTTGGCTTAGTGCGCGGGGTGTAGGCCGCGGCCTAGTTCGTGTTGTTGCGGGTGAAGAACGGGCGCGAAAGGTCTTCGACCTTGAGGGGCCTCCGGAGATGGAGAGACAAGTAGGCTCGGTTCGAGGGACCCGGTGGACGACGGGACCGGGTGCGGGCCACATGGTGGCGACACAAGCAAGACGAAGTCATGGACAAGTGAGCCGGTGCACGGTGGCGGTCAAGTCAAGTGGTTTGGCGGGAGGCCGGACCGGGCACGCGGGGTTTGGTGGTTTGCCCACAAAACCACCGGCGGACGGTTTCTTGGTTTGGGCCTCAAAACCAAGTCCGAGGGCCCAACACGACGGAGACGGGATCCGGGCGTGTCGGGAAGCTTCGAAGCGGAGGACACGCGGCGGGATCGCATGGCTTGCGTCGGGAGGACGCGGGGTGCGGCGAAGGCGTGGCCGTCCGATGGCAAGACCCACAAACATTACCAAAATGCCCCTACGTGGGTTGTATCGCCGCAGTGTAGTTAGGGGTAGTCGAGTCATTTACCACTCCGGCGGGACTCGATATATAAGCCCGGAGTGTGTGTTGATGGCTCCCTCTCTCCGCGACTTAGGGTTTCATTTCCCCCCCTCCTCTTTCTCATTTTCGTAGCTATTTTCCTTCCTATTTTCTCTAGGCTAGCATGAGAGCTTCATGAGAGATTTGTTGAGAGGGATGGATGCTAGGGAGGCATGCTAGACCTTGTGAATCTTTCCTGGTTTGTATAGAAGATTCGGGGTTGTTTTTCGTGCCTTTTTGTGCTTATTTTCGTGTCTTTGTTCTCGGTGTGATTCCGCGGATTTGAGTGAGTTTCTTCCCAGATTTCTTTGAGGGAAACATGGATAGATGCCTTGTGCATCTTTGTGCTTGATCTTGTGCCCTCAAACGCCGGGAAATCACTTCGATTCGTGAGTTTTCGTTCGGTGCTCTAGTTTTTGGAGGTGCTCAAAGGATTCGCGATTCCCGGTGATTTAGGGAGTTAGGAGGCAAGATTTTCGGGCTATAGCATCCTTGTGTGACGCTTTTCAAGTCCCCAAACCCTTGTCTCTACAACTTCAACCGTTTGGGAAATCCGATGATGATTTGGGGGAGTTGACTTTCGGGGTCGGGCTATTTTACGTTCGTCCGCACAGCGGACGGTCCGCGAGGACCGGGCGGACGGTCCGCGCGGCTCCGCTTCATCCCGTGTTCTTCGTGTTCTTGCTCCTCCTTTGTTTCGATCCGTTGTGATTTTGATTTTTGGTTGGACGAAGTTTCGGACGGTCCGCGGTGTCGGGCGGACGGTCCGCGGGTGCTAGGCGGACGGTCCGCGTGCTCCCCGCGGACGGTCCGTGGCACGGGGTGTCTTTGGGTCGTTCGTGTAAATTAACGGACGGTCCGCGGCTAAGGCCGGACGGTCCGCGGCCGGGTGCGGACGGTCCGCGATACCCGGCCGGACGGTCCGCGCGGCTCTTGCGGACGGTCCGCCCCTCCCCGCGCGGACGGTCCGCCGCAGCCCGTGTGCTTTACTTCTTGGTTCGATTCCTTCCTCCCCTTTCTAGTGCTTCCGCGTGTGCTTCGAGGAATCGTTCCTAAGGCTAGAGGTTGATCCATAACCTCGTGGTCTTGGCGATTGGTGCGTGATTCGATCCATCGCTTGTGTGTGTCCGGGATTTGAGTAGGACATAGGCCGGGTTCTTTGGGAAGAATTTTTACCGGCTCCTATTCACTCCCCCCCTCTCTAGTCGCCATCTGATCCTTCAGAATGCCCAGGTTCAGGCACAGATGTATGCGACCTACCGAAGAGAGTACGAGAATTTCACTCATCTCCCCGGTGAGTCCATCGATGCCTTGTTTCAGAGGTTCACCGTGGTTGTGAACAACATGAGGGCCAATGTGGACGTGCTCCTGTACGATGATCATGATAGAGTGGTCAAGCTCTTACACTCTTTGGATCGTACGATTTGGGGCGGAAAGCTCTTACACTCTGACGGTGAACGAGCTGTTCTCGAAGCTCAAGTCAGCTGAGGTGGATAGGGGCATGACTGCCAAGCTCGAGGGACCGACTGATTCCCATAGTCTCGCTCTCGTTGGTGGTTCGAAAGGAAAGGCTAACACTAACCCATCCACCAGGATGTTCTCTTTTTCCTCTTTGATGTCTATGCCAGATGAGGAGTTCGACGTGCTTGGAGAGGACGAGCTGGCGCTCCTGACGAGGCGGTTCGAGACGCTGCACGAGAACCGAGTGAACATGAGGAGGAACACCAGGACATGCTTCTAGTGCGGCAAGCCGAGACACTTCGTCGCCGACTGCCCGGAGAAGGTCGAGAACAAGGACGGCTACAAGCACAAGTCGAGGATGGATGGCATGTACCGGTCGAGGCACGACCACAAGAGAAAGCACAAGAACAAGTGTTGACGCGAAAAGTGCACTCAACGCCAAACACACAGCAAGCCGAACAAAGCTGGCTTCACACGCGCAGAGAGAGAAAGACGTGTCAGTCAATTTTTCCTGAAAATTAACAAAAGACAAAGCAGTTAAATACCAAAGCTTGGAACTTGCCGGGTGGTACCAGACAGTTCCATATTTATGGCTAAGAAGCCAAATGAGATGACACATAGCTATAGAAAGCTATCTGCCAACGAACTACAACCATTCGGGAGACCGCAAAGGGGAAAAAGTAATACTGCCGAATGGATGACGTGAGCATGACAGCGATCGGTCTTTGTTTGAACAAGGATGCACGTACACGAAGTCATGACCGATCCCCATGAAGATTAACATTAAATAAGTGAATAAAGTAAAGCACGGACATGATCATGTATTAAACAAGTATGCATAGATCCAAAGCACTAGTCTACCGCATGTCTAGTTACTTTAAAACCCGTCGGATACGATATCAAACAAATCTATCCACCGCATGATACAACTTGCATGAAAAACCGTACCACTTTCCACAAATAGATCTATCTACCGCATGATACAATCTAAATATGGAAAGCTAAAAGCATACATCATTTAAAGCATGGATAACGCACGTGTTCTACTCGTGGAGAAACATAACCGAATACGGCTGAACAGCCGATTCGGGGACCATGAAGAAGGAACAAACATTACCAAGTGAATAAATCTATCAGATTGATTTGGGAATCTAATCCACCGGATGACTAGCTCCAAAACAACCCAAAAACCTGCATCTACCGCATGATACCCGGCTCTTTCAAGATTTATACGAACATTAGCAAGCTCGAACCCGCAACACGTAACAACCTAGATCGATTGGGTTTCGGCTATCGGAAACACAAGATCCACGTGTTAAAACATGAAATCTACTCGAACAAGGATCATAAAAGAGATAGAGCCGATCCAAACCTGTCTAGATTGGGCAAAGGTGTGTTACATGAATTAAAAACATAAAGTAAAAACTCAAGATAACACGGGGTAACTTAATGAATCTATCGGATCTTGCCAGAATCCAACAGAGCCGATAACTAGCTTCAAGCTAGATCTTAGCCTACCGCATGACTCATGATCTAACAAGAAACCCTCTTGAACCAAGCTTGAATCTACTGCATGACACGAAGCATGGTAACAAGACTACTTGCATCAGATCTAAATCCACCGCATGATACTAGACATGATACAAGGTTGGTACTCACGGAGGTCGACGGATCGATTAGCCCTCTCGAAGAACTCGACGACACGACAAGGACTCTAGGGTTTGGCGTAAGGCCGGTGTGTATTGAAGAATGATCGTGTTTGTTACATACATTCAGGGGTCATATTTATACCCTGTTGAGTACAACTTCGAATGGATTCGTTGCCTAACTTATCTCTAAGCTTGATCGCCTATCCATCCATTCGTCTTCTCTGATTGAGCCACGTCACCGTCCAATCCCGCAAAATCAGCTCTACTGTTCCTTTGCCGAACCGGAGCAGATAGCCGACCGCAGATCTCTTTGCCGAATATCTCTGAAGATATCCTTCCTTCCACCAGACGGACTCTTTATCGAACCGGACCCACAAGTCAGACTCCTTACCAAATTTTGGTGTTAACACATGCCCCTTCAATTGTGGGATAAAAGTAATTTTGTTCCACAATTGACTCCAGCCACGAATACTTCAAATCAAATCTGTCAACACCTGTTTTTCGCAATCCGCCGGAATCTTCATCCAGATCCAACCCTAGATCCCCTCGTTCCAAGCTCAAACCTCCAATGGCAGCTCAGAACCAAGATGCTCAGGTAAATTCATCCCCCGCAAGCCCCGTTCGGCATTTAGGTTTTCAATTTTACCTGAGATTTCCTTTTCCGCTTTTCTTCCAGGAGCCTTCTACTGCGTTTTGATTCGTACCGAGGCCAATTCGAGGTCTTATTATCTTGGTCCTGTGGGGAACTCTGACCCTCGAGATTTCATCGCAGCTGAATCTCAGAGAATCCCCTTCAAAGCAGCTCTGTCTCCACCGCCTCAGTAGCAAGATGCTTTCAAGAACTGGCCTTTACCTCCAATTGCAGGCTGGAAAACTTGGTATCGGAGGATTCTTGCAGACAAGAGTGGATTGACCAACCTGGACACCCTCCGTATCGCCCAGTGCTTGGAGTTATCCGTGGCTGAGACCCCCAAGAACGAAGACCTCCTGATAGCAGCCTGCCACTTCTGGTCAAATGGCGTCAACGCCTTCCTTTTTGCCATGGCCCAATGTCTCCAACTTTGGCCGATGTATATATGATCACCGGCCTTGACATCACAGGGTCTGTTCAGCCTTGGAACTTCAAAAATTCCTCACGGCAAACGGGGGTGAAGCCAGGGAACGGATACAAGAATTACATCTTGAAACACATGAAAGACAATCCCCTTGGTGCTGTTGAATACAGGTCATTTCTGAATATGTGGCTGTGCAGATTTGTCTTCTGTGGTAAAGCCAACGAGCCTACCCTGAACCACATCACAATGGCGTCTCATCTGGCCAGTGGCAACCACCTCCCCCTTGGAAAATTCTTCCTCGGCGGTGTATACCACATGCTTCACCAAACTGTTACTCAGATGTATACCAGCCAGAGGATAGCATGTGTCAACGGCCCTTGGTGGTTTGTTCAAATGTGGCTGCAGCTCCACATGCATCAGATCATTGGTGTCGACTTGAACTCCAGGTTCTTCCCCTTGTCCAATCACCCTGAAGGAGAGCCTCAAGCTACCAGAGGATGCCAGAATTACGGAGAAGCGGCTTCAACTGTTCTTGTTCAGCAGGACATCAGCCAGCTTTTCGAGCTATTCTTCAAAGGTTTCCCCAATCCTCTCTGGCTTCCTTATCTGGACAATGACACCTTGACTTTCCCTGTTGAATTTTCCTTTGAGCCCGGCCGTCAAGATGGGATATTCTTAGAGATCCTCAACATCATAATCCGCCCATGCATACTGCCGGCTGAGTTCAATGGAGGAAGGCTGAATGCTAGCACCTATGAATATTATCAGCCCAATGTAATGGCCAGGAAAATTGGATGTGGACAGATGCCCCCAAGGCTATTTCTGCATGAATTCCTTAAGCCTAGGGAGGAAATCAAAGAGAGTATGCACAGCAGTAGGGTCTTCCAATATGTGTGTAGTCCTACTATCTACACCTGTCCTTTCATGCCCACAACCATAGCTCACCCCACCTTTAACTCCCGGTGGCAAGAATTCCATGATCACATCTTCGCCGAGCTCCGTCCACGTGTTCTGTGCAGAGTTGATGCCTGATTTCCTGCCAACTTCAGAGGTAATACAATGACCTTTGGATCAGACATGTCCTCTTTATTCATGATTGTGACCTTCATCTTCTTGTCCACAGAATACGGTGCCTGCCCCTCGAGCCAGGGATATTGCTTACAATGCTGAAGGCCCAATCTCAAAGATCGGGATTCAAATCCACAACTCGGCTCAACTAATGGCCGGGTATGCTACAACGGATCCCGGCCTTTCTAGCCTTTCGCTCGCTCACGGAGGCAAGGTCCGCATGTGATTGCTCCTCCAAATGCCAAGAGGAGAAGAACTCGTAAAGAAAGTGCTTGTTGAGGTAAAAATCCTTTACCTTCTTGATTACAAGATTACTCTATTCTTGATAAATCATATCTTTGTGCATTTTCAGACCGCAGCCCCGCTGACCTTCAGTAACCGCACTCGCTAATGCCCCATCCACTGGTATGACCTTTACTGTCCTTTCTTAAGGATGAACACTGGCATTTACCCTTTCAACTTGACATTTGCGAAGAAACAATGGAAGAACAAACTTGTAAATGTCCCGGTGGTCCAACAAGCAAGTCCACCCGGGGTTGAATTACCTATCCCGATGGAGATCTCATCTTCATCACCTTCTCGTAAGCAATAAATTCTCCAGAGATGAATCTCCCAATCCAAATAGGAGCCATCAAGTCCTCCAAGGGCACAATCACCTGTTGGTCATGCAGAGACAACAATCCCAACAGAGGTAGACCCTACTCCTCATCAGCCAGAAGCCCACGAGCTACCGGCGGTGCATCGACACCTCCCCGGCTCGGAAGCTTCGGCCTCTACCCGGAGCACCTCCTTCACCTGTGATTGCCCCTGCTCAAGAAACCAGCCATGAGGTATCCATCTGCACTTAACTCTGCTACCTCCACGTTTAGCACTCTTAACTCGGCTATACTGCTTCTCAGGATCAGGCTCCATCACCATCAAGCCCGCCGTCAGAGAGCAATCCAGCTGCCGAGGTGATGGAAAGAGTATACCAACTTCTCCGTCGATGAAGTGTTATCAAAGCTTAAAGAAATTGTTGCCCGGCTAGAAAGGGATGCACAAGATCGGTTCAAAGATCTTGATCACTTCGAGGAGATGTTTGAATCCATCAGCCAAGAACTTCCTGAAGACATCAGACCTTCTCATCCATCTGTCTATGGCTTAGACACCCTTTATGCACCCATAAAGCATGCTTTGAGGAAATTGCGCTCCCGCCCGGCTATTGAAAAGAAGAAAGCCGATGCTGAACATGCCATGACCGGGGCACAATCCCGAGCAGAGAGCCACAAGGATACATTAGCTAACCTGCAGGCTTCTTATAATCTAAAAATTGCCAGGAAAGCTGCTCTAGAAGCAGAACTGAGAAGCCTGTCAGCGGAGATAGAGGCTGACAAGGAGAAAATAGCCGAGCTCCCTGGATTGATAGAAAAGACCCAAGCGGAAGCAAAATCGGCTATCACCAAGATAGAGCAATGCAATGCAGAACTCACCGACTTGTCCGGTACTCAAAAAAGATTGCCGGAGCCGCTAGACAATTTCCGTCTAACAACATCCAATGCTCGTGGTGTGATTGCGAAACATCTGAACATTTGAATGCCCCTATTGATGTATAACCGAATCGGTCGTTCTTGTAATGTTTTCTTGCAATTTGTTTCCTTTCTTCTGCGCACCTTCAAATATAATGCTGAACGACCCATTCGGCAAAGAAACGCCAACTCCCGAATGGCACTTTGATTTTCTTTAGCCGAACCAATCAACTGAACGCGGCTCAGCCTAGAACTCCAAGCGACCCGTCGGCGGGCTGGCTAAGGAAACCTTTCCACCTTCCGATTTTCTTGGGATATGCGCCACGATCCAAAGCCACGACTCGAAGCCACGATTCATCCTGCCAGGCCTATAAATGCAACCATAGGTGCCCCTAGCTCTCCATCAGGCCTTCTAGCTCTCGAATCTTTGCCAATCTTAGCCCTTCTGCAAACAGTGCACATCCCAAACCATTATGGTGCGCCGCCTCAACCGCCGCCGCGCCTCCGACGAGGCAGAGGGGAGCAGCGCCAACGCGCGCCGGAGGCAACGATCGTCGATTCCTCCTCTTTGATTCGACTTTTGATCTTCTTCTTGCCTTGACGATCATCCCTTTTTTTCGCATTGATTCGGTGGAATCGTCTCCCCGCGCCGGCCAATCAACCCCTCCCGCACGACTCCTCGAGTCCGACGGCCACTCCCCGGTGCCGTACGGGGAAGAAGACGCTCTCCGCTTTAGGGAGGAGTTGGAGGCGTCCCGGCGTGAGCTAGAGGACGTCTCCAAGAAGGCGGGCATAGCCGAGCTGGAATGGGAGGACCAGCGCAAACAGCTGCTGGAAGCCATCGACGGTACGGCTCCGAGATTAATTCTTGATCCAACCCGGCTTTTGACGCTAATCTTTTTCTTCTTGCTTCTTGCAGCCCGCGATGCTGGGCTCAACCAGCTGAAGGCGCTGGTAGAGCAACTGGCCGAGAAGGTGAACGCCCGCGGCGACACGCAGGTGGAGCGCCTTGCCGCGGTGGAGCACCGCGTCGATGAGGTGGCCACCCATGGCGTCCGTCTGGGCACTACCTTGGCCCTGGCTGCCATGGCGACGCACACGGACGTCGACTACTCCACCAGGCCGCGCGGCTTCCCGGGCGGCGCGCCAGAGGACATTGAGGAGATCGAGCTCATCCTGGAGCGCCTTGATGGCCATGGCGACGCCATTGCCGAAATTACTCATCCCCAATCTGTGTTGAATAGGCTTTTCGACTAGATTGTACTAGGGATGTGTAAATATCGGCAATAGATGAAGAACTTTTGAATTCTGTGCTTGTTTTGTGATAACTCCCTTTGCATTTTGCATCTGCGAATTTTGTTTTCTTTGAATGCATTCGGGAGCTGTCTTGAGCCGAACGCGCGAGAACAACTGCCCCTTGGCACAAAATCCATAGAGGATCCCGATTCGGCAATCCATAAACACTGTTCAAGAAAAAACCCTTCGCACATGGGAGAAAACCCTGCCGTTTGGTATTCCAACAGTGTGTACTGGCCGGTCATCACTCCCAATGCACCCCCTTGGTCAATAAAATAGCCTGCCGGGATGCCCTGCAAATCCACTCGCGCACTCATACATCATTTCTCATCTCCTCCCCTGTCCTTAGAGGAGAAAAACCCCAAAGCCATGGACAAGGGCAAGCAACCCCAGGAGAGCAGCTCATCAAAGAAACACACGATTTGGAAGTGAGTTCTCCCTTGATCTACTCCTCGTTCTTCCGCATGATCTCGTGCTTCATGTTTTCTTCTTGTCCTCTTCCAGCCTTGATTTGCTCCCCGAAGAAATCATCGGGACCGAAGATGTGCCTTAGTACATCTCCTCCGATTCCTCCCTCGAAGCAGAGGATGCCACGCCTGAACAGAGGACCAATCATCAGCTGCGCCGCCGCGTTCGGCATCTGGAGCACGGCCTCTGGGACATCACCGCCCGTTGCCAAGCCGAGCGCGAACGTCGCATGGCTCTGGAAGCACTAGTAGGGGGTAAACGTTTCTGACTCCTTCTTGACCTCGTGCTTCCACTTGGATCTCTTGCCCCTAACCTTGATTCCTCCGCTTCAGATGTCTCTGACAGGTACAACAACCTGAAGGCGGCCTGGGATAGCTTGGTGGAGGCTGCCAACCATGGTCACCCCCATGCGTTCCAAGTTGCCGTCATGGTGGTCCTGGAACAACTGAAGAGGGAGCAGCCGAAGAAGTAAAGAAAAGATCGAATCATACCTTCGCTTCTTTCTCCACGCCTTCTGCTTCCCACCTCCTCGGAGATCTGACCACCAGGGTCGTTCGATGTAATCCTGCAAGAAGCAGTTGTAATGTAGTTTTTGTGCTAAGGGCAATGCATCTAGGCACTGGCCATTTCTCCTGTTCATGGATGTTTTGTTCTGAAGGCGGCCTCATTCTTGAGCGCCGGCTATCTCTGTGCCAGATGTGTGTAATCACCGATCGATTGCAATGCTAGGATAATATTTCTTCAGATATCTTCCATTTATTGCAGCGGAAAATTCTTCTCCTAGCAAAGTTTTCAATATATATGCATTACCAGGGACGCATCTGACCACACGAAAAGGTCCTTCCCAGTTAGGGGACCATTTGCCGAATTCACTGTATTTAGTTCCAATCGGCAATAACGCTTTCCACACTAGATCGCCTTCTGCAAATTGCCTTACTTTTACCTTCTTATTGTAGTACTTGGCAACCCGCAGTTTGTTTTTCTCGATGTTTTCCAGGGCTCTAAGACGGATCATATGTAAATCCTCCAGCTCGTCCATCATTAGGCCACTGTAATCTTTGGAGCTCAAGTCCTTTTGCAGCACCACTCTCCTTGAATCCGATTGCATCTCCCAAGGCAGGATTGTGTGATGCCCGTAAACCAACTCGTAAGGAGAAGTCTTTGTGGCTCCATGGGGGGCCATTCGGTAAGCCCACAGTGCTTCGCTGAGAACCGAATGCCACCTTCTTGGCTTCTGATCGATCTTCTTTTGTATCAACTTGATCATGATCTTATTAGAAGCCTCTGCTTCACCATTAGCTTGGGCATAATAAGGAGAAGAGTTAAACAATTTGATCCCCATGCTTTCGGCAAACTCTCTGAATTCCAGTGACACGAATTGTGCCCCCTTGATCAGTGGTAATTGTCTGAGGGATTCCAAACCGGTAGATGATGTGCTCCTTGACGAATTCAATCATGTTTTCTGACGTCACCTTCTTCAGTGGGATCGCCTCAACCCATTTAGTGAAATAATCTATAGCCAAAAGCACGAACTTATGCCCCTTGCTAGATGGTGGATTAATTTGGCCAATCAAGTCTATACCCCAGCCCCTGAATGGCCATGGCTTGATGATGGGATTCAATGCTGATGCAGGGACCCTTTGAATGTTCCCAAACCTTTGGCAATCCTGACATCCCTTGTAATACTCAAAGCAGTCCTCTAATATCGTCGGCCAAAAGCATCCAGCTTGTCTAATAACCCACTTCATACGGTAGGCCGATTGGTGTGCTCCACATATCCCATCGTGCACTTCGCTCATCATGTTCTTGGCTTCTTCTGGACCCAGGCATCTTAGTAATACCCCATCTAACGACTTATAGAATAAATTATCATCTAGAAGAACGAACTTTATGGCCTTGTACCTTAGCTTCCTAGAGATCTTTCGAGATGTATCCTTCAAGTAATCAACGATCTCTTTCCTCAAATCATCTTCTGCAAGATCCGCCCCTAGTGCACACACTTCTGCAGCAAACGCTTCTTGACTCTCTTTGTAACCAGAGGCGCTCGAGCCGGCTTTGTTTGCTTCCTCGTTATGTTCTCTAGGAATATGCTGTAGAGTTACCAATGGGAAGCTCTTCAAGATTTCCCTGCATTCTTTGTAGTAACTCCTCAGCGCTTCACTTTTGCACTCGTATTGGCCGTTCAATTGCTTGATTACCAACTCTGAATCTCCATAGACTTCAACTGAAACGGCCCCAGCTTCTCTAAAATATTGAAGCCCTCGAAGTAATGCCTCGTACTCAGCCTGGTTATTTGTGACAGTGGGTTGTATAGGAATGGCAAATTCAAACATCTCACCTCTGGGCGAAATCAGTAGGATCACTACTCCCCCACCTTTACCACACGATGATCCATCAAAAAATAAAGCCCAAGGGGTAATTTCAAGCAGATCAATTGACGGATCACGATGTTCAGTTATAAAATCGGCAATGACCTGACCTTTGATGGCTTTTGCCGATTCGAACTTCAACTCAAACTCTGATAAAGCTAAAATCCACTTGCCAATCCTGCCGTTCAAAATTGGCATAGATAACATATGTTTTATCACATCAAACTTGGAATACACAGTGCATTCGGCATTCAATAGGTAGTGCCGAAACTTTGTACATGAGTAGTACACGCAAAGGCACAGTTTCTCTACAGCCGAATACCTGGTTTCAGGATCAAGTAGTTTTCGGCTAAGATAAACTACTACCCGCTCCTTTCCTTCAAATTCTTGAATAAGGGCCGATCCAATGGTTTGGGTATCGGCCGCCACGTACAACTTGAAAGGCTTGTTTAGCTGAGGAGGAACCAACATCGGCAGCTCCTTCATGTACTGCTTGATCTCATCAAAAGACTTTTGTTGTTCGTCGCCCCATGTGAACTTCTGATCTTTCTTCAGCTTCAGCAATGGAGAGAATGGCAACACCTTCTGTGATAAATTTGAAATGAATCTCGCTCACGAAGTTGATCTTGCCGAGCAGTGATTGTAACTCCTTGAGGTTAGTTGGAGGAACAACTTCATCGATGGCCTTCATGCTCTTCTTGCCAACTTCAATTCCTCCTTCGTGGACCAAAAACCCCAAGAATTCTCCAGCTGATACCCCAAAAGCGCACTTGTTTGGATTCATCTTCAAACCGTGTTTCCGGGTGCACTCTAAGGTCTTCTTCACGTCTTCCAAATGGATGTCATGACTTAGGGATTTGATCACCACGTCATCAATTTAGATCTCCACAATCTTGCCGATCAACTCATGAAAAATGTAATTCATGGCCCATTGATAGGTTGCACCGGCATTTTTCAACCCAAATGTCATGACTATCCACTCGAACAGGCCTATATGACCAGGACATCTAAAGGCCGTCTTTGATATGTCTTCTATTGCCATGAAGATCTGATTGTATCCCGCATTGCCATCCATGAAACTAATCACCTTGTGTCCAGCAGCGTCGTCAATCAACAAATCAGCAATAGGCATCGGGTATCCATCCATCGGAGTAGCTCTGTTCAGGTCCCTGAAATCTATGCAAACCCTCATTTTTCCATTCTTCTTGTACACAGGGACGATGTTAGATATCCACTCCGCATATCTGCATGGACGAACGAAGTTTGCATCAAGTAATCTTTCAACTTCCTTCTTCACATCGGCCAATACCTCATCCTTGTAGATTTTCCGGGGTGGTTGCTTATACGGTTTGAAACCAGGCTTGATTGGCAACCGATGCTCGACGATGGAACGATCCAATCCAGGCATCTCCGAATAATCCCAGGCGAAGCAATCCTTGTATTCTTTGAGAAGCTCAATCAAATTCCCCCTGAAGTCTGGTTGCAAATTTGCACTGATGAACGTCGGCCTTGGCTTATCACCGCTTCCAATGTCAACTTCTTCCAGTTTATCGGCCGACATGAATCCTCGCCCTAATTTGCCATCAGTGCCATCTACGGGGTTCTCCATTAAAAATTGCTATAAGAGCCGACTGCTTGAATCGGCTGTTGATCACTGCTGACAGGTTCAACAGGACCTTCTCCCCAGTCTTTCCCTGAGAAACCATCGATGCCTTGGTATTCCCAGAAGGCTGGTTCCATGTTGGCCACGCTCACGGAGTCATCTGCTTGGACAACCTCGATCTCATCGTCCACCCACTGGATAAGCTGTTGATGCATGGTGGATGGGACGCAACAGTTAGCATGAATCCAGTCCCGCCCAAGCAGCAGGCTGTAGGCTCCTTTGCCTTCGATGACAAAGAAGGTGGTGAGCAGCATCTTGGACCCGATCATCAAGTCCACGTGAGCGCATCCCTTGCTGTCTGAGGGGTTCCCGGCGAAATCATTCAAGATGATGCTTGTAGGCGTCAAATCGCTCGGGCCCATGCCAAGCTTCCTAAAGGTGGTGTACGGCATTACGTTGACTGCTGCTCCACCGTCGATGAACATCTTGGTCAATGGCTTGCCATTGACGTATCCCCCTCAAGTACAGCGGCCTCATATGACGATTCTTGGCCGGCTTGTCGAAGATGGCCCATGCGCCGGCCACCGGTTGTGCCATCATCCCCTCGGTCTGCTCATCATCGAAGGAAGCTTCCTCCTGCATAACCTGGTTAGCAGGAGCCATGAACTCGTTCGGCAGAAAGTATACCATGCATGCTGGAGCCGAACGCTTCGATCCCTCCGGTTGGTCTTTGGGGCGCCACACCTGCCTCGTCTGGATCCCGGCCTGCCTCATCTCGCGGTTCCTCAAGCGCTGGACCCGTCTCTTCTGGCTTCTCCTCAGGCCGGGCGGGCACCATTGCCCCTTCTGCCAGACGTAGTCATCTTCATCCTCCTCTTGATCGGCCCATCTGAGGTCAGCATGCCGCTTCCTAGGATGATCGATGACTTCAAATTTTTGGCGCCGATCCCCATTAGGTTGGATCCTTCCAATTCTCTCGTGGACGGATCGGCGATTGACAGTCTCCTGCCTATACTCAAGGTACCTGTCACTGCATTCAGGACAGTTCTTCAACGTGGGTAGCTTCAAACCCTCATTCCAGCAATGCCTGAAGAAGGCACACCCCTAATGTGCGCGCTCCTGCTCGCGCGTGTACTGCTCTTGGTCTCTTCGGTGTGCTTCTTCTTCG
This sequence comes from Cenchrus americanus, assembly GCA_947561735.1. Taxonomy (NCBI): domain Eukaryota; kingdom Viridiplantae; phylum Streptophyta; class Magnoliopsida; order Poales; family Poaceae; genus Cenchrus; species Cenchrus americanus. The sequence continues at coordinate 143,734,825 of OX387244.1, forward strand.
GCTCTGCGTCTCTCCTCCTCGTAGCACCGCTCCTGGTAGCGCTCTTTCTCCATCTGGCGCTGCCATTTGTTGAGGAGGATGCGCGATGTCACCCTGGGCTTGGCTCTGGATGACTCCCCAATTTCGATGTGACTCTTAAGAATACGGGGGGCTTCACCTTGCACCTGTTCCAGAGTCACTTGGCGCTCTGGGTCCACTGCTCCACCTTGTCTAGACCTGGCTGAGGTCAAGACCTTGACTTTTCCCTTCTCCTTGGCAGTTATCACGTTAACAGAAAAGCCCACCATGTTCCGAGGGAAGGGGTGGCCATCCAGCTTCATTTTGTTGTCGAACTTAAGGTGATCCTCCTGGATGGCCTTCTGGATCCTCATCCTGATGACCCTGCAATCATTGATGGAGTGTGAATCCCTGTCATGGAAGCCACAGTAACGTTTTGCTTTAACTCCATCGGGCCGAAGCATGGAATGCCCCTCAGGCAGCTTGATTCGGCCTTCTTTCACTAAGAGCTCAAACAATTTATCAGCTTTCGTGATATCAAAATCATAAGTTCCCTTGGTCTCGCTTGACCCGGCCCGATTCATTGTCAAAGACTCCTTCCCCCACATGATCTCTGCTGCGGCTACATCCAATTCATCATCAGAATCCTCGAACAGATCAGCCTTCTCCAAGAACTGGTTGTAGACGTCAGCGACGTCGTGCTGCTTGCCAAATTTGGCGTCCTTCTTAAAGCCATACGCCTGATTGCTCATCAGTGATAGCTTCTGCGATAGCTGGCCCAGATTCTCAAACTCCATCCCGAACAACTTTTCGCGTATGGCCGGTAGCATCCCGGCGACAGCCATGTCAGCCAACTGGTCATCTGGCAAGTTAAGCGAGAAGCACATGCCCTTGACCTCCCTGAACCTCCAGAGAAACTCTAGCGGCGTCTCGCTATGCCTCTGCTTCATGGTCGCAAGGTCAATCAGCTTCTTCTCCGAGCTGTCGCTGAAGTAATGAGCGTGGAATTTCCGCTCTAAGTCCTTCCATCTGGCAACTGATTCAGGGGGGGGGGGACGAGAACCACCGAAACGCCGGACTGTCGGCCGATGCGGCGAAGTAGCGGACCCTGAATGTCTCCTTAGCCGAGCACTCCCCGAGCTGCATGAGGTAACGAGCGATGTGCTCGACCGTGCTCGTGTCGTCTTGTCCTGAAAACTTAGTGAACTCCGTTGGCGGCTTCACTCTTGGCGGCAAGAGCACATTGTAGTACCATTCTGGGAACGGCGGCTTATAGGCGGGTCCTTGCATTTTTGGCTTGAGGCCGAACTGATTTTGCATCAATTCGGCCATTTTCCGCGCCAGGGCGTCGTCCTCTTGCGCGCCCGCAGCTGGCACGTATCCTGGATGTGGGAAAGCATCAAACGCCCCGTAGTTCCCCACCTCATGATAGCCACCGCCGTACAAGTTTCTCTGCAGCCAGTTAGTCGCCGGAGCAATCCTCCGACCGGAAGTGAGCGGGGGCGCCGGTCGAGCCGAATGCTAAGTCTCCGTACGTGGGCCGGTACGGATTCGGGCCGCGTTGCACGGGGTTGACTCGTGCTGCCTGCGGTGGTGGCTGGATTGGCTGTCCTGAGGCCTGCAGTGGAGGCTGAACCGGCTGTTTCCCAGCGGCCTGTGGCGGAGGCTGGAAAGCTTGACTTCCAGCGCTTTGGGGAGGAGGCTGCACTGGCGGGCTCCGAAGTGGCGGCTGAGAGCTTGATTCGCCCAGTTCCACAGTGCCCCCCTGGACGGGCGCTTTGCTGAACGCTTGTTCCATGCCAGGGCCGAAGACGGCCACCATCATCTGCTGGAGCGCACCGAGGAAAGCCTTGTTGTGCTTGCTTAACATGTAATCTGCGGATTCCTGGAACACCCGCATGCACTCCTCTTTTTTCTCGTTGGGGGTGTGGTATCGCTCTCCCCCGGCAGCAATACCCCCGGGCATCTCGTTCTTCAGATACGGGACGCCGCTTCTATTCTTCTTGAACGACGGCGGACACTTCGCTCGAAACCGGTCCACGACGTCTTGGAGTTCTTGCCGCATGCTCCGGAGAAAGATCTTCAAGGTTGACATCCATGAGGTCTCGCGATTTCGGGCATCTTGAATCTATTCGGCCGTGGTCCCACCGGGCGTGCCGAAAAGTGTGTTGACGCGAAAAGTGCACTCAACGCCAAACACACGACAAGCCGAACAAAGCCGGCTTCACACGCGCAGAGAGCGAAAGACGTGCCAGTCAATTTTTCCTGAAAATTAACAAAAGACAAAGCAGTTAAATACCAAAGCTTGGAACTTGCCGGGTGGTACCAGACAGTTCCATATTTATGGCTAAGAAGCCAAATGAGATGACTCATAGCTATAGAAAGCTATCTGCCAACGAACTACAACCGTTCGGGAGACCGCAAAGGGGAAAAAGTAACACTGCCGAATGGATGACGTGAGCATGACAGCGATCGGTCTTTGTTTGAACAAGGATGCACGTACACGAAGTCATGACCGATCCCCATGAAGATTAACATTAAATAAGTGAATAAAGTAAAGCACGGACATGATCATGTATTAAACAAGTATGCATAGATCCAAAGCACTAGTCTACCGCATGTCTAGTTACTTTAAAACCCGTCGGATACGATATCAAACAAATCTATCCACCGCATGATACAACTTGCATGAAAAACCGTACCACTTTCCACAAATAGATCTATCCACCGCATGATACAATCTAAATATGGAAAGCTAAAAGCATACATCATTTAAAGCATGGATAACGCACGTGTTCTACTCGTGGAGAAACATAACCGAATACGGCTGAACAGCCGATTCGGGGTCCATGAAGAAGGAACAAACATTACCAAGTGAATAAATCTATCAGATTGATTTGGGAATCTAATCCACCGGATGACTAGCTCCAAAACAACCCAAAAACCTGCATCTACCGCATGATACCCGGCTCTTTCAAGATTTATACGAACATTAGCAAGCTCGAACCCGCAACACGTAACAACCTAGATCGATTCGGTTTCGGCTATCGGAAACACAAGATCCACGTGTTAAAACATGAAATCTACTCGAACAAGGATCATAAAAGAGATAGAGCCGATCCAAACCTGTCTAGATTGGGCAAAGGTGTGTTACATGAATTAAAAACATAAAGTAAAAACTCAAGATAACACGGGGTAACTTAATGAATCTATCGGATCTTGCCAGAATCCAATAGAGCCGATGACTAGCTTCAAGCTAGATCTTAGCCTACCGCATGACTCATGATCTAACAAGAAACCCTCTTGAACCAAGCTTGAATCTACCGCATGACACGAAGCATGGTAACAAGACTACTTGCATCAGATCTAAATCCACCGCATGATACTAGACATGATACAAGGTTGTCGGTACTCACGGAGGTCGACGGATCGATTAGCCCTCTCGAAGAACTCGACGACACAACAAGGACTCTAGGGTTTGGCGTAAGGCCGGTGTGTATTGAAGAATAATCGTGTTTGTTACATACATTCAGGGGTCATATTTATACCCTGTTGAGTACAATTCGAATGGATTCTTTGCCTAACTTATCTCTAAGCTTGATCGCCTATCCATCCATTCGTCTTCTCTGATTGAGCCACGTCACCGTCCAATCCCGCAAAATCAGCTCTACTGTTCCTTAGCCGAACCGGAGCAGATAGCTGACCTCAGATCTCTTTGCCGAATATCTCTGAAGATATCCTTCCTTCCACCAGACGGACTCTTTATCGAACCGGACCCACAAGTCAGACTCCTTACCAAATTTTGGTGTTAACACATGCCCCTTCAATTGTGGGATAAAAGTAATTTTGTTCCACAATTGACTCCAGCCACGAATACTTCAAATCAAATCTGTCAACACCTGTTCTTCACAATCCGCCAGAATCTTCATCCAGATCCAACCCTAGATCCCCTCGTTCCGAGCTCAAACCTCCAATGGCAGCTCAAAACCAAGATGCTCAGGTAAATTCATCCCCCGCAAGCCTCGTTCGGCATTTAGGTTTTCAATTTTACCTGAGATTTCCTTTTCCGCTTTTCTTCCAGGAGCCTTCTACTGCGCTTTTGATTCGTACCGAGGCCAATTCGAGGTCTTATTATCTTGGTCCTGTGGGGAACTCTGACCCTCGAGATTTCATCGCAGTCGAATCTCGCAGAATCCCCTTCAAAGCGGCTCTCCGTCTCCACCGCCTCAATGGCAAGATGCTTTCAAGAACTGGCCTTTACCTCCAATTGCAGGCTGGAAAACTTGGTATCGGAGGATTCTTGCAGACAAGAGTGGATTGACCAACCTGGACACCCTCCGTATCGCCCAGTGCTTGGAGTTATCCGTGGCTGAGACCCCCAAGAACGAAGACCTCCTGATAGCAGCCTGCCACTTCTGGTCAAATGGCGTCAACGCCTTCCTTTTTGGCCATGGCCCAATGTCTCCAACTTTGGCCGATGTATATATGATCACCGGCCTTGACATCACAGGGTACGTTCGGCCTTGGAACTTCAAAAATTCCTCACGGCAAACGGGGGTGAAGCCAGGGAACGGATACAAGAATTACATCTTGAAACACATGAAAGACAATCCCCTTGGTCTTTGTTGAATACGGGCATTTACGAATATGTGGCTGTGCAGATTTGTCTTCTGTGGTAAAGCCAACGAGCCTACCCTGAACCACATCGCAATGGCGTCTCATCTGGCCAGTGGCAACCGCCTCCCCCTTGGAAAATTCTTCCTCGGCGGTGTATACCACATGCTTCACCAAACTGTTACTCAGATGTATACCAGCCAGAGGATAGCATGTGTCAACGGCCCTTGGTGGTTTGTTCAAATGTGGCTGCAGCTCCACATGCATCAGATCATTGGTGTCAACTTGAACTCCAGGTTCTTCCCCTTGTCCAATCACCCTGAAGGAGAGCCTCAAGCTACCAGAGGATGCCAGAATTACGGAGAAGCGGCTTCAACTGTTCTTGTTCGACGGAACATCGGCCCGACTTTTCGAGATATTCTTCAAAGGTTTCCCCAATCCTCTCGGCTTCCTTATCCGGACAATGACACCTTGACTTTCCCCGTTGAATTTTCCTTTGAGCCGGCCGTCAAGATGGGAGATTCTTAGAGATCCTCAACATCATAATCCGCCCATGCATCTTCTTGGTGAGTTCAATGGAGGAAGGCCGAATGCTAGCACCTATGAATATTATCGGCCCAATGTAATGGCCGGGCAAATTGGATGTGGACGGATGCCCCCAAGGCTATTTCCGCATGAATTCCTTAAGCCTAGGGAGGAAATCAAAGAGAGTATGCACGAGCGAGAGGGTCTTCCAATATGTGTGTAGTCCTACTATCTACACCTGTCCTTTCATGCCCACAACCATAGCTCACCCCACCTTTAACTCCTGGTGGCAAGAATTCCATGATCACATCTTCAGCGAGCCTGTCCACGTGTTCTGTGCAGAGTTGATGCCTGATTTCCTGCCAACTTCAGAGGTAATACAATGACCCTTTGGATCAGACATGTCCTCTTTATTCATGATTGTGACCTTCATCTTCTTGTCCACAGAATACGGTGCCTGCCCCTCGAGCGAGGGATATTGCTTACAATGCTGAAGGCCCAATCTCAGCACTGGGATTCAAATCCACAACTCTGGCTCAACTAATGGCCAGGTATGCTACAACAGATCCCAGCCTTTCTAGCCTTGCTGCTGACAGGAGGCAAGGTCTGCATCTGATTGCTCCTCCAAATGCCAAGAGGAGAAGAACTGTCAAGAAAGTGCTTGTTGAGGTAAAAATCCTTTACCTTCTTGATTACAAGATTACTCTATTCTTGATAAATCATATCTTTTTGCATTTTCAGACCAGAGCCCCGCAGCCTTCAGAACCAGTACCTGCCAATGCCCCATCCACTGGTATGACCTTTACTGTCCTTTCTTAAGGATGAACACGGCATTTACCCTTTCAATTTGACATTTGCGAAGAAACAATGGAAGAACGGCTTGTAAATGTCCCGGTGGTCCAACAAGCAAGTCCACCCGGGGTTGAATTACCTATCCCGATGGAGATCTCATCTTCATCACCTTCTGCGAAGCAATAAATACTCCGGAGATGAATCTCCCAATCCCGGTCGGAGCCATCAAGTCCTCCAAGGGCACAATCACCTGTTGGTCATGCAGAGACAACAATCCCAACAGAGGTAGACCCTACTCCTCAACAGCCAGAAGCCCACGAGCTACCAGCAGCTGCATCGACACCTCCCAGCTCGGAAGCTTCAGCTCTACCTGGAGCACCTCCTTCACCTGTGATTGCCCCTGCTCAAGAAACCAGCCATGGGGTATCCATCTGCACTTAACTCTGCTACCTCCACGTTTAGCACTCTTAACTCGGCAATACTGCTTCTCAGGATCGAGCTCCATCACCATCAAGCCCGCCGTCGAGAGAGCAATCTAGGCTCCGAGGTGATGGAAAGAGTATACCAGCCTCCGTCGGATGAAGTGTTATCAAAGCTTAAAGAAATTGTTGCCCGGCTAGAAAGGGATGCACAAGATCAGTTCAAAGATCTTGATCACTTCGAGGAGATGTTTGAATCCATCGACCAAGAACTTCCTGAAGACATCAGAACTTCTCTATCATCTGTCTATGGCTTAGACACCCTTTATGCACCCATAAAGCATGCTTTGAGGAAATTGCGCTCCCGCCCGGCTATTGAAAAGAAGAAAGCCGATGCCGAACATGCCATGACCGGGGCACAATCCCGAGCGAGAGAGCCACAAGGATACATTAGCTAACCCTGCGGGCTTCTTATAATCCGAAAATTGCCGGAAAGCTGCTCTAGAAGCGGACCGAGAAGCTCGTCAGCGGAGATAGAGGCTGACAAGGAGAAAATAGCCGAGCTCTCTGGATTGATAGAAAAGACCCAAGCGGAAGCAAAATCGGCTATCACCAAGATAGAGCAATGCAATGCAGAACTCACTGACTTGTCTGGTACTCAAAAAGATTGCCAGGAGCTGCTAGACAATTTCCGTCTAACAACATCCAATGCTCGTGGTGTGATTGCGAAACATCTGAACATTTGAATGCCCCTATTGATGTATAACCGAATCGGTCGTTCTTGTAATGTTTTCTTGCAATTTGTTTCCTTTCTTCTGCGCACCTTCAAATATAATGCTGAACGACCCATTCGGCAAAGAAACGCCAACTCCCGAATGGCACTTTGATTTTCTTTAGCCGAACCAATCAACTGAACGCGGCTCAGCCTAGAACTCCAAGCGACCGTCGGCGGGGCGGCTAAGGAAACCTTTCCACCTTCCGATTTTCTTGGGATATGCGCCACGATCCAAAGCCACGACTCGAAGCCACGATTCATCTGCCCGCGCCTATAAATGCAACCATAGGTGCCCCTAGCTCTCCATCGGGCCTTCTAGCTCTCGAATCTTTGCCAATCTTAGCCCTTCTGCAAACAAGTGCACATCCCAAACCATTATGGTGCGCCGCCTCAACCGCCGCCGCGCCTCCGACGAGGCGAGAGGGGAGCGAGCGCCAACGCGCGCCGGAGGCAATGATCGTCGATTCCTCCTCTTTGATTCGACTTTTGATCTTCTTCTTGCCTTGACGATCATCCCTTTTTTTCGCATTGATTCGGTGGAATCCGTCTCCTGCGCCGGCCAATCAACCCCTCCCAGACGACTCCTCGGAGTCCGACGGCCATTCCCCGGTGCCGTACGGGGAAGAAGACGCTCTCCGCTTTAGGGAGGAGTTGGAGGCGTCCCGGCGTGAGCTAGAGGACGTCTCCAAGAAGGCGGGCATAGCCGAGCTGGAATGGGAGGACCAACGCAAACAGCTGCTGGAAGCCATCGACGGTACGGCTCCGAGATTAATTCTTGATCCAACCCGGCTTTTGACGCTAATCTTTTTCTTCTTGCTTCTTGCAGCCCCCGATGCTGAGCTCAACCAGCTGAAGGCGCTGGTAGAGCAACTGGCCGAGAAGGTGAACGCCCGCGGCGACACGCCGGTGGAGCGCCTTGCCGCGGTGGAGCACCGCGTCGATGAGGTGGCCACCCATGGCGTCCGTCTGGGCACTACCTTGGGCCTGGCTGCCATGGCGACGCACACAGACGTCGACTACTCCACCAGGCCGCGCGGCTTCCGGGGCGGCGCGCCAGAGGACATTGAGGAGATCGAGCTCATCCTGGAGTGCCTTGATGGCCATGGCGACGCCATTGCCGAAATTACTCATCCCCAATCTGTGTTGAATAGGCTTTTCGACTAGATTGTACTAGGGATGTGTAAATATCGGCAATAGATGAAGAACTTTTGAATTCTGTGCTTGTTTTGTGATAACTCCCTTTGCATTTTGCATCTGCGAATTTTGTTTTCTTTGAATGCATTCGGGAGCTATCTTGAGCCGAACGCGCGAGAACAACTGCCCCTTGGCACAAAATCCACAGAGGATCCCGATTCGGCAATCCATAAACACTGTTCAAGAAAAAACCCTTCGCACTTGGGAGAAAACCCTGTCGTTTGGTATTCCAACAGTGTGTACTGGCCGGTCATCACTCCCAATGCACCCCCTTGGTCAATAAAATAGCGTGCCGGGATGCCCTGCAAATCCACTCGCGCACTCATCCATCATTTCTCATCTCCTCCCCTGTCCTTAGAGGAGAAAAACCCCAAAGCCATGGACAAGGGCAAGCAACCCCAGGAGAGCAGCTCATCAAAGAAACACACGATTTGGAAGTGAGTTCTCCCTTGATCTACTCCTCGTTCTTCCGCATGATCTCGTGCTTCATGTTTTCTTCTTGTCCTCTTCCAGCCTTGATTTGCTCCCCGAAGAAATCATCGGGACCAAAGATGTGCCTGAGTACATCTCCTTCGATTCCTCCCTCGAAGCAGAGGATGCCCAGGGCCAAGGCAAGTGTGAGGACGGCTCGGGCTTGGGGAGAGCGGAAGGCTGTTGGAGGTGTTGCTGCCCAGATCACACCAGTCAGACCGGTGTGGGGCACCGGTCAGATCGGTGCAGGCCTGGACAGGCAGCAGTTCGGGTTTCGGGCTCGTACAGGTGCGAGGGTTGTTTCTGGAGGTCGTGGTTCTGGTGGTTGGGCTGGAGAGTTTGCAGGTGGTCAGGTTGCTAGGTGTTCTCCCCCTCGAGTTCACTACGGGGGTGGGAGGAGTCGTAGCTTTGAGAATGAGAGGAGGGACGGTCCACGGGTTCTCTTTCGTGGTTTTGGTCCTCCTCCAGGCAGAGGGGTGGTTCCCTCAAGGTGGTTACCGTGGTGGTGTTCGTGGAGGTAGCTTTGGTAGGAGAGATGCTTTGGTTGGTGCTAACCCCACTTTCGAGCAAATGGCCCGGCAAGACCGGTTTTACTCTTTTGGTACTAACCCCGATCTTTGAGTCATTTGTTCGCTCACGTGCTCGTTTTTGAATTTCAGGTGGGAGACTTGAAGAACATTTGGTTGATTGACTCCGGTTGCTCGAGGCATATGACTAGAGACAGGGGGTGGTTCTCAAGTCTCGTCCCGGTGGTGACAAGAAGGTACATCACTTTTGGGGACAATGGGCGTGGGAGTGTGCTTTCAGAAGGAGAGATTAAGGTGAGTGACAAGATCACTCTGAGGCGTGTTGCTCTTGTTTAATCGCTGGGGTACAATCTGCTTTCTGTGTCCCAGCTATTGGATGAGGGTTTTGAGGTGTTGTTTCGGCCCGGTGGTTCTCGGATTTTGGACTCTCGAGGGGACCTTGTCTGTATGGTCGTTCCCGAGGGTCAGGTGTTTCGTGCAGATTTTTCTCAGTCTTCGGGTGTGGAGCGTTGTTTCTTGGCTGGTTCTTCGAGTGAGTTGTGGAAGTGGCATAGGAAGTTGGGTCACTTGAGCTTGGACCTTTTGTCTCGCTTGAGTAAACTCAATTTGGTCCGATGATTGCCACGGTTGAGGCTTGAGAAAGAGTTGGTTTGTGCGCCGTGTAGGCATGCCAAGATGGTAGCCTCTTCTCACCCGCCTCTCACCGATGTGATGACTGAGCGTCCATGCGAGCTGCTCCATATGGACCTTGTTGGCCCAGCTCGTGTGCGATCTGTGGGTGGGAAGTGGTATGTCCTTGTTGTGGTGGACGACTATTCTCGGTATGCGTGGGTGTTCTTTCTCGAGGATAAGGGGGAGACGTTTGGTTTTGTTAGAGATCTAGTCTTGAGGTTGAGGAACGAGAGGCACGAAGATGCCATACGAGCAATCCGCAGTGATAATGGCTCGGAATTTAGAAACTCTCGTTTTGAAACATTTTGCCATGACTTGGGTCTCGAGCACCAGTTTTCGAGTCCGTATACGCCTCCCCAGAATGGCGTGGTGGAAAGGAAGAACATGACCTTGCGAGATGGCTCAGACGATGCTTGATGATCATAGGACTCTGAGGAGGTATTCGGCTGAGGCGGTGAATACCGCGTGCTATGTGTCGAACAGGATCTACCTCAGAGTGCACAAGAAGAAAACATGCTATGAGTTGATGCATGGTCGCACACCCAAGGTGAGTCACTTCCATGTCTTTGGTTGCAAGTGTTTCATTCTGAACAAAGGCAAGAAGTTGGATAAGTTTGAGGCTAGGTCTATCGATGGTATTTTCTTTAGTTATGCATCTCATTCTGGAGCATATCGTGTGCTCAATCTTGAAACTAACCAAATCGTGGAGACTTGCGAGGTAACCTTCGACGAGACAGAGCCACGTAGTCAGCTTGTCTTTGAGTGTGCAGGTGATGATGAACTTGGTGAGGAGATCTTTCAGGAGGAGGAGCATGAACATGGAGACGATGAAGATGGCGGTGTGGTGCCCCCGGCTGAACATGTACCCACTACTTCGACTACGGTGGTTGACGGACCCTCTCCTACACCTACGGCGACAAATCAAGAACGAGGAGAAGCTGATGTTGAGGGGGAGGTAGCATCGAGGTGAGAACCTCCCCGGCGAGTACAAGTGGATCACCCAGCTTTGAGGATCATCGGCGACATGAATGAATGCACTACACGGTCGAGGGTTCGAAACAATTCTCATTTCGCTCATGCTGCATTTGTTGCTAATTTTGAGCCTAAAGACATTGGACATGCACTATCTGATCACAATTGGGTTAATTCGATGCATGAGGAGTTGGAAAACTTTGAGAGGAATCAGGTTTGGGAGTTGGTTGACCCTCCCCTAGGGTGTAAGCCGATTGGTACAAAGTGGGTGTGGAAGAACAAAGAGGGAGAGAAAGGTGAGGTTGCGAGAAACAAGTCGAGGCTTGTTGCTCAGGGGTTCAGTCAGAAGGAGGGAATCGACTACGAGGAGACCTTTGCTCCCGTAGCCCGTTTGGAGGCGATTAGGATCCTTCTAGCCTTTTTTGTGGCTAAAGGGTTCAAGTTGCACCAAATGGATGTGAAGAGTGCTTTTCTGAATGGTGTGTTGGAGGAAGAAGTGTATGTGAGGCAACCTCCGGGGTTTGAGAGTGAGAAGTACCCCCACCGGGTGTACAAGTTGAGGAAGGCGCTGTATGGGTTGAAGCAGTCGCATAGAGCTTGGTATGGCAGGTTGAGGGGGTTCTTGTTTGAGAGAGGTTTTGAGATGGGGAAGGTCGATCAGACCTTGTTTTTGCTGAGGCAGGCAGAGACATCCTGATTGTGCAGGTGTACGTGGATGATATTGTCTTTGGTGGCTCGTCTAACTCTCTTGTTGCAAGGTTTGCAGAGGATATGAGCAGGGAATTTGAGATGAGCATGATGGGTGAGTTGCAGTTCTTCCTCAGGCTACAAATCAAACAATCAAAGGAAGGAACATTTGTGCACAGGCTAAGTACACCAAGGACATTGTGCGGAAGTTCAAGATGGAGGATTCCAAGGCTATGATGACGCTGATGAGTACGACTACAGCTCTTGATGCAGACGAGGAAGGTGAACACGTGGACCAGAAGGAGTACCAGAGCATAATCGGGTCACTCCTCTACTTGACGGCGACGAGGCTGGACATATAGTTCTTGGTGTGTCTGTGCGCTCATTTTCAAGCGTCTCCGAGGACTTCGCATCGGCAAGCGGTGAAGCGAATTTTCAGGTACTTGCGTCACACTCCCGACTTCGGCCTTTGGTACTCCGCGTCCTCTTTTTTGGCACTTCATGGTTTTTCAGACGCGGATTTTGCCGGGTGTCGGTTGGATAGGAAGTCCACTTCTGGGACTTGCCAGTTTTTGTGTTCTTCTTTGGTGTCTTGGTCTTCCCGCAAACAATCGAGTGTTGCTCAATCCACTACCAGGCCGAGTATGTTGCCGCTGCTAGTTGTTGCTCTCAGCTCCTTTGGATTTCATACACCATGAGTGACTTTGGTGAGGAGTATACCCCTGTCCCACTTCAATGTGATAGCACCAGTGCCATAAGCATTGCAAAGAACCCAGTGCTTCATTCCAAAACCAAGCACATATAAGTGAGGTATCATTTTCTGAGAGACAACGTAGAGAAAGGAAAGATAGCCTTGATCCATGTACCCACACATGACGAACTAGCCGATATTTTCACCAAACCCCTAGATCAAGCAACTTTCACTCGTTTGCGGGGGGAACTTGGTGTGTGTTTGATTTCTTGAGTTGGGTGTGTGTTGACGGTGTCTTTTGGTGCACCTAGCATGTTCATTACACTTTGGTTTGGATTTGATTATGGAACTAACCCACCACTAGGCACACTAATCGTATAACAAGTTCATCTTTGTGCATGCATTTGGAAGTGTTGTGTTTATGTAGGAAAACATGGACATAAAGGACGGATTTGCAACAAGTTCAAAGGAGCATTTACAGAGTCTTGTTCGTGTTCATGAGCTTGATGAAATCACTTCCAATGGTGGCGAGGACCGAAGTGCTACGAGGAACACCCCCGGGGATTGAAGCGTAAAAGATCAAACTTCATGCAAAGAGAGCCTCCATCTTGGACGCGAGGATAACATCATCAAAATCATGCAAGTGGAGGGGGCAAAGTACATAAGTGCACGAGAACCCACAGAGCAAAAGGGGCGACCGAACCGGGCCGGGTGGGCACGGGCCGGCCGGCCCGAGCCGGCCGGCCCAGCCCAGTTCCGGCACCGGTTCGGTCCCGTTTTCCTTGCCTTCGAAGGATCTTCAACCCTAAAACCCCCGAGGCGCCGCCAACACCAAGGGGAGGAGTCATTCGCACCAGAAGGCCATCCACAAGCTAGAGGGAGAGGAGGAGGATCTCTGGCGGGAGATCAACCACCTCGAAGGAAGAACCCTCTCGTGGAGAAGAAGGAAGACACCGGCGGAAGGGAAACCATGATCAACGGTGCCATGATCAGCACCTTGATGGGGTAATCTTCTCATTCGTCCATGGGTTGTAATCGATATTGAGATGTAATCGCACTTTGTTTGATTTTCTATCTATCATCTTGTGTTGAATATACTTTAATGCTTAAGGTTCGCTACCGTGCCGTAGAGGGAGTACGAGCTCCAATGCTTCCTTGGATCCATTCAATACGTCGTGTCCATCAAAGGTCTAGTCATGAATACCTTCACGTAGTGACAGTACGAGAGGAGGGAAAGGGCGAAACCGTGGTCACATCCCCGATAGATTAGATTGGTTTTCATGTCTTTAAGCGATTGCATGCTCTAGTATCGTAGACCCGTGGGCGAGTGTCTTCTACCTTGATCGTTTATCATTCTCTCTAGTGTAGTTTAGTGTTTTCTAGTATAATAGTAGTTAGGGTTTTAGTAGCTAGTGTGTCGTTGTTGATCGAACGCTTGTAATCCCCTTGCTCCGCGGATTGACAAGAACCTTGGGAATCTCGTGGTGAAAAAGGTGTGGGGTCCGTACGCTTGCGGATCGTAGAGGGATACGTCTTTTATCCGTCAACAAGCCCCTTTTTCTGGCGCCGTTGCCGGGGAGCAAGCTAGTTTACATCGTTTGATTTGCATCTAACTTAGTTTTATATTTAGTTTATCTTTTATTTGCTATATCTAACATATATTATCTAGAAAAACACTTGTTTCGTTTTTGTTTTTGTTTTTATCTTATTGTCTAGATAGAGTTCGTTAATCAACCCGTGGAAGAACCGGAGAAATCATTAAGGGATTACGCTAGCCCTCGATGTGAAGACATAAAAGTACAAGAGTCGGATTCGAAGCTCGAAGCAACCAAGTATGAAATTAAATCCAAGATCATAAAGATGGTGGTGGAAAACCCATTTGAAGGGATGGTTACGGAGAACCCATATAGACACATAAGGGATTTCACGACAATATGGAACACGGTGCGTCAAGAAGGAGTTCCCGATGAATGGTTCAAATGGAATCTCTTTCCCTACTCACTTGCCGGCAAAGCAAAGACATGGTATTCGGTTGCGTCCTTTGAAGTTGAAGGCAATTGGAACAAGTTGACAAAGAAGTTTTGCGAGAAGTTCTTTCCAATTAGCAAGGTTCAACATCTAAGGAGGCAAGTGATCACTTTCATGCAAGGAGAAGATGAAGGGATAGACCAAGCCTGGGATAGGTTTAATGAATTAATCGAACAAGGACCAAAACTCGGCTTCACCGGTGACGTACTCTTGCATACATTTTTCTTTTTCCAAACCCCTAGTTGCATGCGACACGTCGAAATGTGTGCAGGTGGGGATCTCATGGAGAAAACACTCACGGAAGCCGCCCAACTTCTACAAAAAGTTAGTAAAGCGGCTGCCATGCGAAGAGATTGGGAAACAAGACTTGCGGGAGAGCCGGAATACAATTCAAGGAGGAAGAAGCTTGCTGATTTTTCTAAAGAGGCAACCCCGGAAGTCACAAAAGAGGAACCAATCATAGAAAAGCTTGAACAAGAACACATCAAGTCAAGGACTACACCAAACATCGACTTCGCCGTACCAAAGGAGACGAACAAGAGAAGCATGTCAAGCGCGAAGCCACTAAGGGAGTTCGAACCAATGGATTGTGTTCCTATTGATTACGGAGAAGTATTCGACAAGAGAAGACCGTTCCCTAATCAAAAGGGAATGGCGAGAGCATTGGAAGTGGATTTCCCACCGGAGAAGAAAGCGGAAAATTCATACGACCTTGAAACCACTGGTGAGATCAAGCCCGAAGCATCACCATACGCTCGCCTCGCTGAAATTTACTCGATAGGATCCGAAGAAGAAGAGAAGATGACACCGCACTTGAGTTGCGAGATCAACGGAGTTCAATGCAAAGCTTTATGCGACATCGGAGCCCAAGTAAGTGTTCTATCTTCTAAAATTTACGATAAAGTTCAATACCACAACCTAGACTTAGCTCCAACATCAACGAAATTAATTATGGGAGATGGTAGAACTATCAAACCTCTAGGTATTGCTTGCAACATGAAAGTAAAAATCTCTAGAAACTATATACCAACTGATTTCTTTGTTATTGATGCTTACCATAGTAATTCTGATCATATAGTCTTAGCTAGGCCTTTTCTTAAGTTGGTTGATGCCGTGTTAGATGCCGGAGAAGGCAAAGTAACAATGAACCTTAATGGAACAAAGTACACATATAACTTTCTTCGTGCTTCTAAACACCTTACACCTTTTCCTCCCGAAGATGAAGAAGTAGAAGAGATAGATAGTCTTTGTTTTGTTGAAACCCTTAGAGACCCGCTGCAAAGAGCAATGGAAAATCAAATTAGTAATCAACAAGATGAAGAACTAGAGGAAGCAACAAAAGGCTTAGAGCCGCATGATGGTAGTGTGGAGGAAGAGAAATTCGAAGACATAGGAGAAATCAAACCCGAGGAGCCACAAGTGCCCGAGGTAGACCTTAAACCTTTGCCCAAGGGGTTGAAATATGAATTTTTGGGCCCAGACAAAACTTATCCAGTCATTGTGAGCGACGAGTTGAGTCCCGAAGAAAATGAAGCGTTGCTGATTTTATTAAAAAACATAGGAAGGTGATTGGATATTCAATTAATGATCTCAAAGGTATTAGCCCAGCCTTTTGCACTCATCGTATACTAATGGAAGACCAATGTAAGCCCGTAGTGGACCACCAAAGGAGGCTAACCCATGCCATGCGAGAGGTAGTAAAGAAAGAGGTGATCAAGTTACTTGATGCCGGAATCATCTACCCGGTTCCGCATAGCGAATGGGTGAGCCCGGTACATTGTGTACCGAAGAAGGGAGGTTTGACCGTGGTGAAGAATGAGAAGAACGAGTTGATACCGCAAAGGACCGTGACCGGGTGGCGGATGTGTATCGATTACCGTAAGCTTAACAAAGCGACGAAGAAAGATCACTTCCCCCTACCGTTCATAGACGAGATGCTCGAGAGGTTAGCAAACCACGCTTATTTTTGCTTTCTCGATGGATACTCGGGGTTCATGCAAATTCCCATTCACCCAGAAGATCAACATAAGACAACGTTTACGTGTCCTTACGGAACGTTTGCATATAGGAGGATGCCCTTCGGCCTATGCAACGCTCCGGCCTCTTTTCAGCGTTGCATGATGGCCGTGTTTTCGGAATTCATCGAAGAAATTGTTGAAGTGTTTATGGATGATTTTTCCGTTTACGGGAAGACGTTCATGGATTGCTTAGCAAATTTAGAAAAGGTCCTTACAAGGTGTGCGGAGGTAGATTTGGTTTTAAATTGGGAAAAGTGCCACTTCATGGTTAAGCAAGGCATAGTGCTCGGACATGTTATATCGGAGAGAGGAATTGAAGTGGACAAGGCTAAGGTAGAGACGGTTGAGCAACTCCCACCTCCTACGGATGTTAAGTCCTTAAGGAGCTTTCTAGGTCATGCCGGATTTTATAGAAGATTTATAAAGGAGTTCTCGAAGATCACTAAGCCTTTAATGCACCTACTTCAAAAGGATGTGGCTTTCGACTTTGACGAGAAGTGCCTAGCGGCATTCCGGACCTTGAAAAATGCGTTGGTTAGTGCTCCCATCATCCAACCTCCGGATTGGAGCCAACCTTTCGAGATCATGTGTGACGCAAGTGACTACGCCGTAGGCGCGGTCTTGGGTCAAAGAAAGGAAGGCCGAGTTTACGCCGTTTACTACGCTAGCAAAACTCTCAGTGGGGCACAATTAAATTATGCCACTACAGAAAAAGAGTTGCTAGCGGTGGTATTCGCTTTTGAAAAATTCAGATATTACATCGTGAACTCGAAGGTCATTGTTTACACCGATCACGCAGACATCAAGTATCTCTTGGCTAAGAAGAAAGCTAAACCACGTTTGATTCGTTCGATCCTTCTTCTCCAAGAGTTTGATGTTGAAATTCGTGATAAAAAGGGGGTGGAGAATGTTGTGGCTGATCATTTGTCTAGGATGAATCGTGGACAAGATGATAAAGGGCCCATAGAAGATAAGATGAGAGATGACCACCTCTATAGAGTGCTTGATAAAGATACTTGGATGATCGACATCATTCGAGCAATTCGGAAGATGCCCCTCGATCACCTAGATAAAAACACTCAAAGCAAGATAATCTCCGAAAGTAAGAAATATTTTTGGGATGCACCATACCTCTTCAAACTTGGCAATGATGGAGTAATGAGAAGATGTGTGCCAAGAGAAGAAAGGGTTGAGATTCTAAGGAAGTGCCACTCGGCGGAGTACGGTGGACAATATAGCCATTTTTGAACCGAAGCAAAAGTATGGTCGAGCGGATTCTATTGGCCGGAGATGCATGAAGATACTAAAAGATATGTTGCGTCATGCCCCGAATGCCAAAGAACCGGAAACATCTCTCAAAGAAATTCTTTGCCTTTGAAATACAACTTGCAAATCGACATATTCGATGTATGGGGCATAGACTTCATGGGGCCTTTTAAAAACTCATTTGGATTCGAGTATATCCTTGTTATGGTTGATTATGTATCCAAGTGGGTAGAGGCTATACAATGTCGTAAAGCTTCCACAGAGGAGTCCATCACTATGATCAAGAACGTGATTTTTCCCCGTTTCGGTGCACCCAGAATCTTGATAAGTGATGGAGGAAATCATTTCACCGGGAAGAACTTCAAAAAGTGCTTGTCCAAGTTGGGAATTGAGCATAGGGTCTCCACGGCCTATCACCCACAAACCAACGGACAAGCGGAGACGTCAAATAGGCAATTAAAAAGCATACTCAACAAGACCATAGAGAAGGGAGGCAAGGATTGGTCAAAGAAATTAGACGGAGCTTTATGGGCTTATCGAACGGCGTTTAAAACACCGATAGGTATGACCCCCTATCAATTCGTCTATGGAAAAGCTTGCCACCTTCCGGTTGAGTTGGAACATAAAGCCTATTGGGAGATTAAAGAGATGAACCTTGATCTCGATGCCGCGGTGGTGAAACGAAGAATTCAAATAAGCGAGGTAGAGGAGTTGAGGTTGAAAGCTTATGAAAACGCAAGCATATACAAGGAGAAAATCAAAAGGTGGTATGATAAAAGATTGAAGAAAAAAGAATTTAAAGAAGGAGATAAGGTCCTCCTCTACAATTCGAGGTTTAAAACCTTCGGAAAGGGGAAATTGCAAAGCAAGTGGGACGGACCTTATGTTGTGCATTCGGTGTTCTCCAACGGAGCGGTAACCATTATGGATATAAACGGCGATCAATTTGTGGTGAATGGACAGCGGCTTAAGGTTTACTACGAACCCGATGTCGTGCCCCTTCACCATGTTGACGTCTTCACCATGGAGGAAGAGCCCGAACGTCTCGCCTAGGACGAAAAACAAGGCATCAACTTCTGTAAATAATTTTTCTTTTAGTTTTCTGGAGTTTTTCGCGAAGATTTACTGGGCCAACTTTTTCCCATGGGCTAAGGAAGAAAAAAATAGGGCGGTGTGCAAAAACCCGGACCGGCCCGGCCCCCAAGGCGGGGTGGGCCGGCCGGCCTAGGCGGACCGGCCCAGAGGGGCCCGACGTCCGATGATGCCAAATTTCGCCCGAATTGCTCCTTTTTAACTTCCTTGTTTGGTCGGAAAATTTTAAGGGAAGTGTAAAAAAGGAAAATAAGGTTCCCAGGGCTTTTCTCTCAGGACTATTTATTTGGCCGAATTGGGAGCTCAAGGATCAACCTTTCAAGCAATGTGTTGCACCCTTGTAGCAGCCATTGTGCCCCCAAGGAGCTTAGAGTTGAAGCTAGAAGCCAAGAAGGAGGCGATGCGATGCGAGCTCAAGCTACCCGTCAAGAGGACCGCACGCATCCGTTGCGGAGGACGTGTCCCGACCGGAGATCTTGCATCTCGCAACCCCGTCGAAGGAGAGAAGGTCCCTACACCCGTCTGAAGGTCGGCACGCATCCAAGGCATCAGCGCAAAGACTACAAGGAGGTGTCGCTAGAGCCTAAGGATTATGGGGATAGCGACTACTCCGACGATCGTAGCCCGAGCTCGTGGGCGGCCGCCGGTAGAGATGATGATGATTGGGATGAGCAGCCCAAGGAAAGGACTCCCGAAGGCCCCAACGGCGACGGCAACGACGGCGGCGAAGGCAACGACAATGGAGGTGGCAACGATGGTGATGACAACGGTGGAGATTATGGCGACAACGACCCCTTCGGATTGCATCCGATGTGTTGTCGAGTTTGCCGTCAATCCATCGCGGATCTCTACACGTCGGCCGACGAATGTCTCCAAGCCATGGAAGCGATGAAGCAGCGTATGGATGACTTGGAGCGCGTAGTTGAAGATGACTACAAGTTCCTTAACCGCAACGTGCGCAAACTCTTCGGCATGGTTGGAAACATGAGAGGCAAGTGGTGCAAAACTTGCTTGAAGTACCACTAGATCTAGTTTTCCCCTTAGGATTTTTGTAAGATACGACGAGGACGTCGTATGTTTTAAGTGTGGGGGAGAGCTAGCTCACTAGCCTTAGCTTTTGAACTTCAAGTTTAGGTTCGGTTTAATCTTCGTGTGAGAGTCTTAGTGTTTTAATGAGTCTTTAGTTTTTGAGTCTGTTTTAAAATTTTTGCAAGTGTCCTAAATTAGTGTTGAGTCAAGAAAACCAAACAAAAAGAGTCTTTATATATATCTTTGTGTTTTATGTATTGCTTATCTTTATTTACTTGTTTGTTTAATCTTCGATTCTTGATATATGAACACAAGTATGTGGTTTGAAAAACGTTCTTCCGTGGTGCTTAGTGGAATTGCTACTACTTAAAGTACCCATACCGCACTTCGATCTTGAGCTTCACATGTTAGTTGTGCTATGTTCGATGCTAAAAATTGGAGGATTTCAGTTCTGAAAATTATCTTAAAACCCTTGTAATAAAGGTTAGCAAAACCTCTTTTTCCAAGTTGAGAGTAAGAAAAAATTCCTATCCAAAGCCAAGTTTATTTTTTTCGCTCCACCATAAGTGTGATTAGCACAATGAGTTAGGCTAGGACCTTTCTCTCTTGGAGAGTTTTAATTTCGAGCAATGATCATGTCCTTATGCTTATCTTTTGTTGCTAGCCTCGTCATATATTCGGTACATGACTTTCACAATGAAAGTCATGATCGTCGCCGGATTCCATACCCAACCCTATACATCTCTTTTGTACATCGTATTCCTTGAACACAACCTATTTTTCAAAGTTTCGTCTCGTCTCTAGCATGATTTATTTAAAATTTCAGATTGTATGCATGCGAGGAAAGAGAGAATTGAAAGCTTTGAAAAGTTGTCAAGAGAGAGAAAAATAAAGAGAAAAAGTATGTGTATGGAAAAGAAAGAAAGAAAGAAAGAAAAATCATATGTGAATGAAAGAAGAAAAAGAAAAAGAGAAAAATATGAGGTAGCAATGAAGGTATGAGAGGGATGGATCAAGTGAAAGAAAAGAGGAATAATAAAGTGTAAGGAAGGGTGTCACGTTGATTGTGAGACGAAACTTTTACTCTATTTCCAACCATGTGCAATCCGACAACGAGGACATCATTGGTGCCTTGTAGTCACAATTTTCTTTTGCCCTTGCACATGTCCACCATTCTAAATCTTCTCATCCTTGATATCCTTACATATGGTTAATTCTCATGATCATTGGCTTTGAAAGGTAGACAACCATTAGAGGAAGTTCTTAGTTTGACAATACTTGTGTTGATTGCGCTGGCCTACCTATAGCTCCACTTTACATGATTTATGAGAGATTAATGGGAGGTGAGAGTTTTATAAAATTTGGTTAGGATAGCCACTTCATATGAGTGACTTGAGAGAGCTTGGAGAAAGGTTTTTGTCTAATACTTGTTGCGGGAATTTTTGTTTTGAAAATCGTAAAAACCTTCCGATGGAAGCAAAGGAGTAAGAATAATAAAAATATAGTTTTGGTGTAAGTTAAATTGTAAAATTAAAAATATAAAAATCCTTTTTTTTTTTTTTTTTTTTTTTTTTTTTTTTTTTTAATTAAAAAAATAAAAAAAAATGTATAATTTGAGAAATAAAAATAAAAAAACACAATTTAACACATTATATTATATTTTTTTTTAAGAATCCACTACCAGAGAGGAGGAAGGGTGGGGGGGGTGGTTTAGGGTGTATTTTGTTTATCCAATAAACATTATACTTTTTTTTTTTTTTTTATTTAAATAAAAAACCCCCCCACCCCCCACAAAAAATAAAACAATACCACTTTTTCTTTTTAATTTGAATTTGTTAGTTTTTTTTTAAAAAAAAAAAAAAAAAAGAGGAATAAGAAAAAAAAAAAAAAAAAAAAGAAGCGTCACGGTCTCTTGTTCGTGTTCATGCACTCACATCCCACACTAGCAACGGGGGCGCGCACCACAGAGCCCCGACACCCACCCCGGGAGAAAAAAAGAAAAAAATCAAAAAAAAGACAACAACCACCCCCCATGGAAGAGAAAAAAAAAAACAAAAAAATAAAAGAAGGGGGGGGGCAAAAAAAAAGAACACAAAGGTATTAAAAAGTATGTGGTTATTGTTTGAACACACACATGAACCCCCCCCCCCCCGCAGAGACAACAACCCATGGAAACCACCGGGAAAAAAAGGGGGGGGCCGACCCCCCGCGGAGCGAAGAGGGAACCCCCCTTTATCCGCCAACAATCCCCCCCAATTTTCCAACCGATGGGTAACACAAACCAAAAAATCTATACCATAGCAACAAACATACCTTGATGTACATATCATCGATTGTTGACGGTGAAAATCCGTCAACCTAGCCATGAGTTTACCTTCGGTGTTGGCATGAGTTTTATACCTTATCCATTGGTACTAACCCCCGTGGTATAACAAGTTCACGTGTGCATGTCGGTTTTGGAGTTTAATGTTTATGCAGGGTTTTAGTGTTGAATGCAAGACTTTCGGGATAAGTTCATCAAGAACCTCATGACAAGACCTTGAAGCCCTGAACAAGTCATGCAATGAAGCAAACTTAACTCCAAGAAGCGGGGACTTGATCCGAGAAGACGACAAACTCCGGGGGACCCGACCGTAAAAGTGCTTGAATCTTGCAAGACAAGGAGTTGAGTCCAATTCGGAGAGAAACCGACGACATGGACCTACATGCGAGAAGGGGGAAACATCCGGGAAGCAAGGGAACCGACGTGGGGCAAAGGAGCCCACGGGGCCGGGCCTAAATGGGCCCGGCCGCGGGCCCGGCCCGGTCCGGTCGGCCCGGGCCCATTTTGGGCCCAATTTCGCCCTCTTTTGCCCTAGCCGCCAATCGGGCTATTTATGGTCCCCCGACCGAGAGCCACGGAGAGAAGATTTCGTCTTCGGCCGCCGAGAAGCAGAGAAGAGAGGGACACCATCTCGGAGAGGAGAGGGTCGAGCTAGTTGACTAGGGTTTCCCTAGCCGACGTGGGAACCTTGCACGGAAGACCACGTCGGAGTTCCCGAGCTAGAAGCAAGATCAAGGAAGGATCCCGGTGGTGATCTTGTGTATGTATCATTGTCATAGTTGAATTATCAAGTTGAATCTTTTCCTAGCGATCAAGTGTTTCCTCGAAAATTTCGTTTTTCGATCGGCTTTGCTTATTTCAATTCTATTCTCGAGATAGATTACATAGGGTGTTCTTGTAGCCGCGGTGGCTAGAGGTACACGCCGGATCTTCCGAAAGAATCTCGACTTGTCTTTTGACTCGCCCTAAGCTCCCCGCATGAATAGGGATACGTTGTGACGAACGGGGGTCTCGAAAGGCGGATGTTTTCGGATTTGGACGGGAAACCACGATTTAAAGAGGCTTCTATTAAGATTCGATTTGCTACTTCTTCTCTTGCTTGGAACTTCAACAAAAGGCTTACCCCGATCCCTCTAGATCGGTTTATCTACCCAATCTTACTTTGTTTTCTCCGGTTTTTAGTAGATTAGATTCGTTTTGTGTCTTTTACTTAGATGCATTAGGTCTTTTATCGAATATTGAAGTTACTTGGCTTTAATAGATTAAGTCTTGCGTCACACATTTGTTCCACGGATTCGATACCTTGGGTTCACCACTCGAGGGAAGAAGGGTCCCTTGACTACGACGGGAGACTTGTACGCTTGCGAGTCACGAACGAACTTTGATACAATTATTAACCGTCAACAAGCCCCTTTTTCTGGCGCCGTTGCCGGGGAACAAGTGATCAAGATTTGATTTTTTATTGCTTTTTTTGTAATTTTCAGTACTGATTTTGTTTTATTTTTGCATCTACTAAATTTTGATCATCCTCAAAATACATCTAATCTAGTTTGTCTAACTCTAGTCTTTATAGATTTGTTTTGTTTTCTAGTTTTTTTAGCATACTTTGTTTATTGCTAACCCTAACGAGGAGATGGACGGCTACCTCTCCAACAAACCCAATAATTTTGTGGATGATCCGAAAAAAACTTTACAGGCTAAGGAGACGTGAAGCACATCAAGCTAAAAAGCTGGATTTTGTAGATTCGGAGTCGGAAGACAAAGGATCGCAGGAATCTCCGAAGAATTCACCACCTCAAAGTCCGCGGGAGAATCGACCTCCACCAATGGGTGACCAACCACCGGAAGAACGCAAGATTGGGGAGCTATGCACCCCAGACATCATCGACCTACCAATCTTGAACCTCGAGGAGATCGGAAGACCGTTCGAGATCAAGACCTCAACAATCCGCATGGTGCAACATTCACCCTTCACCGACAAAGAGGATCCGAACCTTCACCTCCAAGCATTCATTCAACTATGTCAGACTTTCAACATGGATGGGGTGACTCAAGATCAAATGAGGGCAATGCTTTTTCCGTTTTCACTACTCGGGAAGGCCTTGCAGTGGTTCCACTCTCAACCGGCGGAGACGGTGCAAAACTGGAACACGTTGATGAAGGCTTTCATGAAGGAATACTACTCACCGGGTAAAACTCAAAGCTTGCATAATAAGATTGCCACCTTTGTTCAATATCCTACAGAAACTATCTCGGAGGCATTCGAGCGCTTCAACGAGTACACCCGGGCGGTTCCACATCACAAGTTCCCGAAAGAAGACCTCGTGCAAAAGTTCTATCAAGGACTCACCATGGCGTCAAGGACGATCATCGATGCATCAGCGGGAGGATCTATCATCGAGCTTGCACCGACGGAAGCTTTCACGCTATTCAAGAAGGTCGCGGATAATGACACGTGGGCGTCACCCGGGCGCCTACATCCGGCTCAACCCATGGGGAACGTCAAAGGAGTCTTGCAAGTGGAGAAGGAAGACATACTTGAAGGCAAGATCGACTCGCTCATGAGAAGGTTGGAGAAGATGGAGATGGAAAAGAAAGAGGCTCAAGACTTGAAGGCCGCCGAAGCAAGGTCCACATGCGAAGAATGTGGAGAGTATGGCCATGTCCGCAAGGATTGTCCGGAGGAAGCCAAAGTGCTCGACTACATGAGGAAGGGAGAATTGCCGAACTTCCGCTATGGGCAAGGTAGGCCTCAATTTAATGCAAGCTCATCTATTCCTAACGCGGTTCCGCTTCGGATACAATTGAAGGAGTTCATGGATGAGCAAGCTAAGATCAACAAGGACACCGTCACCAAGTTCAAGACCATAGACAAGGTGTTGGAGAACATCGATAGCAAAGTGACGGAGGTCGGAAGTTCCAATCATCAAGTGCTCAACATGATGAAGATGCTCGAGACGCAAGTGGGACAACTTGCGGGGCGCCTTACTAATGATGAAGGGAAGCTTCCGGACAACCCAAATGTCCCGAATCGGCGAAGGCCATTCAAACGCGTTCGGGGAAGGAGACCGAAGATCCGGAACGTTCCGCGGGAGCAAGGAAGCTTAAACCGTCCACCGAGGTGGAAGGAGTTGCTAAAGAGAAGGTTACGGGGATCGTCACCGAGGAACCCGAATTCGAGATGCCGGGGGATGACACGAGGATACCGCAACTCAAGCCACGCTACTTCCGAGGTAAACTTGACAACCACTTTGAGAAGTTTGTGGAAGTTGTGCGTAGACTTAGCATCAACATGCCATTACTAGATGCCCTATAAGTACCTACATATTCTCGTTACTTTAAAGACATACTTGCAAATAAATATGAGATAGCAACACTCGGGGTAGATCATGTCAAGAT
This sequence comes from Cenchrus americanus, assembly GCA_947561735.1. NCBI lineage: Eukaryota > Viridiplantae > Streptophyta > Magnoliopsida > Poales > Poaceae > Cenchrus > Cenchrus americanus. The sequence goes on from OX387244.1 coordinate 143,760,316, forward strand.
GTCCGAGGAGTGTAGTGCAGCTATTGCTTATGGGCTAGAGAAGCAAAAAGACCCCGGATGCCCTACAATTCCATGTTCAGTTGGTTCTTTCAACTTCGAGAAGGCGTTATGCGACCTTGGAGCTAGTGTGAGCGTCATGCCGAGGGATGTGTTCGAGAAGCTACGCCTACCGATGGAGCCTACGGGAATATGTTTGGAGTTGGGTGACAACTCCATTCGCTATCCCTTGGGCATTGCTGAAGATGTACCCGTGAAGATTGGACACCACTTCATCCCCGTCGACTTCGTTGTGCTCGAAATGGGAGCGAGGGAGAAGCCGCCGCTCATCCTAGGGAGGCCGTTCCTCAAGACCGTGGGAGCTACTATTGATGTTGGCAAGGGGGAGATCATGTTCGATATCAACGGAGAAAGGAGTTCCTTCAAGTTCCGTCGAAGGATTGAGGCATGCAACATGATTGGAGTGAAGGGAGAACCAAAACAAACGGAGGGGCTGAAAAAGAAGGAGCCGAAAAAAATGAACGTAAAGAAAATCAAAGAAGGTGTTGCATCCGTCAAGACAAAGGAAGAGAAGCCGCCCGTGAAGACCAAAAAAATGACTAAGCCAACTAAGCCGGAAGACAAGCCCGCGCCCAAGATGGTGCGGAAGTGGGTACCCAAGATTGCAACGCCCGCAAAGAGCGTTGATCCGGAGTAATCAAGTGAAGAAGTCTAGCTATAGACTATAAACGAAGCGCTAGGCGGGGAGGCAACCCGTTTCGTCGAGTCAAGAATAAGCTACGGGAGGACAACCCGATTCCAGGTTTTTCGAGTATTTTTAATAATTTAGTTTTTGAGTTTTACTACGCAAAGACATTAGACTTAGAAGTGGTTGAAAAATATTAGAGACATAATTCTTGATTGAATGTTTGCTTTATCAAAAACCCTTTGCATGAACCCTCCTATGTGCTTGTTTGATTCTTTTCTTTTCGAGAAACCCCTCAACCAAATAATTTCAGAACCTTAACTCAACCTTTCACCCTCATTATGGTGCTGAGGTTGACTTATTTTTCATGCTAAAACCACACGAGTAGAGCCACGATTTATGTTTAAGTGTTAATAAAATTCAGCACGTGGTAGGACTCGCGTGAACCTAGAAATCAAAGCTTTTGGTTGGTTTTAAAAATCTTTATCCTTGGTTTCTCTAGGATTAGAATTTTTCTAAGCCTATTCTAATTTTGTTTTATTCAAAATCTTTCCTATTTAGCCAAAATTAGAACCTAAACCTATGCCCCCATGATCAAGCCGGGAAAATGTTCGCTCTCAACCGATGAAAGCAAACTATACCGGTAAGACCGAAACCGACGTAGTCGAAAAATATTTTCGACTTACATTTGTTTTTGATGGTTTAAAAACTTCTCTAAAATTATGTTTGAGCTCTTGCATGGCTCTGAAAAATATTTTAAATTTCGAATTAGAGGAGTGCTTAACCTTAAACACACCTAAATGGAGGCAATCTAGTTTGAATTAATCATGCATGCACCATTGGATTCCCTTTTATCAACTTTCACCAATTCCACATGCAAAGGACAAGCATGGTGGGCAGCAAGCATCAACTTTGCAGGATTTTCATGGTGGCATGTGAAGCAAGTGGAGCTAGGGAGCATGGACATGACCCAAAGCATGGAGCATCAAGTGGGAGGACCAATAATTCAAGAAAAGGAGTGGACGAGAGCGTTTGGGCGGTGCAACCCGTGGAGCACGTGGGCGGGGAAAGTTGCGAGGGCGAAATGATCGTCTTTGGGAGAAAGACGCGGCGGGGAGGAGCCGGAGGAGTCCCCGGGCCGGCCGGCCCGGCCGGCCGGCCTGCCCTATTTAAGGAGCCCCCCGGCTCCCGTTTTCTGCGAGCAAGCTTCCCTCTCCTTCCCTTGTTTGTGTGTTCAAGTTTGTGTGCTCAGAACCTCCGTAGACATAGCCAACCATCCCAAGCTTGATAGCTCAAGAAAAAATCCACATCCTTAATCCACTCAATGTCCACATCCGAAGCAAAGAGTTTAAGTGCCTAGTTTACCGGTTGCAACCCGGAATTTTAGTTGAAGAAAGAGTGCAGCAACCATGTGGAAGAAGACCACAAGTCTCTTCTCCAAGAAGAAGAGTTCGTCGTCATCCAAGCCGTCATCAACCACGTCTTCGAGGAGGCACTCGGTTTCCGAGTCTCCCGGAGCATGGAGACGGACACGGCACCACCGAGGAGGAACGATGCTCTCCTCCTTGGTGGTATGAGGGCTGCGAGAAGCACTTCCATGAGGTTCACCGAACCTCGTGGGCACACGGAGGAGCAGCCCGCGCCACCACGACGATCGACTCGCTCAACCGCACCACCTCCTTACACCCCGACACACTCTTCGTACGGCTTCATCATCTTGTCGGCGGAGGAGGAGGAGAGGCTCGCCAATCTTGAGAAGAGGCTTGTGCCGAATGTCGAGTTCGACGACCAAGCACTCTACACCTTGGGTTTTTGCACCGACATATACTATGTGTTGGGGCACCTCGGATGGGTGCAGTTCTCCAACGGAATATCGGTGGACACCCATTTGGGTTACGCCTTGGAAATTTTGATGACTATTGCACCCATCGTTGATGATGATGGGGTGCAAAGCTTGTCATTCCGTTTGGAGGGAGTCCAACAAGAGCTTCCCTACAAGCACGTTAGGGAGCTGCTTGGATTCCACAAGGGAGCTCCGGAGAAAGTTGACGTGCCACCCGGCATGTTAGCGGGATTTTGGAACATGATCTCCGGAGAAGCCCATCAACAACGCAATTGCATCCGCAACCCCATTATCCGGATATTTCACTCTTGGATGTGCAAGAGGGTATTGGGGAGGATGAAGGAAACAAAGGTGACCGACACGGAGTTGAATTGGCTATACTCGGCTTTAATTGCCGGGCAGCCAATAGACCCCTCTTACCTCATGATCAACCGTTGGTGTTGTGAAGCAACATCGGGGGCGGGTAATATTGGTTCGGGGTGTTACCTCTCCATGTTGGCCTTTTCCTTGCGGCCGGGGATCGCAAGAAACCCCGCTCACCTTTTGCGTGGTACCTCTCTCGGTTTTGAGTATTTGCGGCAAGGCAAATACATTAGTGGAGATGAGAGAGGAGGTTATCGGTTGGCCATAGTGAACCTACCCCTTCCGAATGAGAGGCTTAGGCTTTTCACCGAAGGAAGGGAAGATTGGTTGGAAAAGGGATTACTTGTCCCTGCAAGAAAGAACAAAAGAGGAAGAATCGTAGAGGAGGGAACATCCTCCGCACAAGCGAGTGGAGCACAACCCAATGTGCAACCATTCGGCGGGGTTCCTCCTCCGCCAAGTTATTACGGAGGGTCTCAAGGACAAGCATGGGGGAGTGGTGCACCGGTACCCCCACAAAATTATGTTGTGCCCAACTCTAACTTCGCGGAGTCCTACGCTCATCATCCCCAACCACAACAAAGCATGACCATTATTGGAGGGTATGCTGCAAGAAATGCTCAAAACATCGCAGCCATCCAAGCTAACGCAACTCAACTTGGTGAAGGCAACGCAAATATCGCCTTTGAACTTGGACGCCTTCACCTTGTGGAGCCAAATCAATTCGTCGGAGGAAATGTCCAATCATATTATGAGCAAGGGTATTATTATCAAGACTATCAACATCAACCACCGGCGGAGGACTAGAAGATTTAGGAACTTTAGTTTTCTTTTCTTTTCTTTTTCTCTCGTAATTTTCAGCTTTTGCTTATGTGTGTTTGCGTAGTATTTTCTGTTTTTATTTAAATTTCAGCAAGCATGTTTGTTTATTTTCAGTGTGTATTTCAACTTGATGTCACCATTAATAAAGACACCACCTTGATTATATCATTGGAAAAGTTACAAAATTCGTGCCATGACGATATATGATTAAAATTGCAGCTTTGTTCATCTTTGTAATTGATTTATGCATGTTTAAGCTAGTGCTTTCTTAAAAATACAGATCTGAATTTATTTAAATGCTAGCTTAATTTTCAGCGGAGGTTATGATTAAAATAAAGACCCATAGTGTTTTATGTGCTCTCAAGTTATGAATAGATTAAAGATGTCTTTTATGCTCAAAAATATCGCTAACCTTGTCACAAATATCGCTTGTGTGTTGCTCAACCTATCCAAAGCCTTATATATATTTGAGTGCATAAACCTTAGTGTACAAGATTTATTTTTGAGTGCGTTATTGCAGGCCATGATTTCTCTGGCCCGAGACTAAGAAGCTGGTCATTCCATTTTTGCGTATCTATCTTTTTGCTAGCCTTTTATCCGTGCATTGTGTATCCCCGCATCGGTGATCTCACAAACTTCGCCGGATATCCACCCTTAAACCAAATATCATCTTTTTGTGATTACCTCCTTGACCACAACCTATCGTTGAGAATGGATCATCAATTCAAGGAAGATCAAGACGGTGCCAACGTTGAAGATTTCAAGTATCTCTCCAAGGAAAAATATTTTCGGTACCTACCTTATTTTTCGCCTCTTTGCTCGAGGACGAGCAACGTCTAAGCATGGGGGAGGAGGTAGGTACGGTGCAGTTTTAGAGTTAAAAGGGGATTATTTTAAAAAAATATGATGAAAGAAGAAAAAAATCCAGCGATATTCATGACTTTCAAGGTAAAAAAAAATATATATATATATATATATATAAGAAAGAAAGAAAGAAAGAAAGAAAGAAAAGAATGAGAAATATGAGAAAGAGAAAAAATATATATGTGCGTAAAGTGAACTCCCCGGTTCTCTAAGAGTGCATTCAAGACTTCAAGTTAAAAAGATCCATTCTCATTTTCCAACCATGTGCAATCCGATAACGAGGACTTTCTTTGTGCCTCGGGATCACTCTTTGCCATTTGCACATGTCCACTCATCTAAAAGTGTGTGTATTTTTCTCTTTCCCCTCCTTGTTTAACATTATTTTCCAATGACCTTTTTGACGAGTCTCGGTAAGACCATGAGAAGCTTGTCTTGTTTTGACAACACCTCATTTATAAAATCTTGTTAGGACTAAACTTTCCCAAAGCTCCATATAAAGCCTACCACATATATATGAGAGGGAAAGGAGTAGAATATATAGGCTTGAGAGACAAGTGAGATGAGAGTTTATGAGCAATACACGAGATGATTTAAATTTGTGAATTTGGTTTAGCTTTTCTTTATCTCGTTCTTTATTTCAAAAATTCTGAGATCTATTTAAAACTTTGTGAGCATGTTAATACTTGTGGGATAAGCTTAAAAAGAATCTACCCTCCGTAGAGATGAAGGCTAGTACATTATGGAACTTTAATGAATTAAAATTTTGAGGGCATTATGTTTTCTCATGTATGATCAAGTGCAAAGTTTAAACATTGTTTGGCAATGATGATATCCATCGAAGGCTTACTTGAGGACGAGCAAGGTTTAAGCATGGGGGAGATGTTGACGGTGAAAATCCGTCAACCTAGCCAAGAGTTTACCTTCGGTGTTGGCATGAGTTTTATACCTTATCCATTGGTACTAACCCCCGTGGTATAACAAGTTCACGTGTGCATGTCGGTTTTGGAGTTTAATGTTTATGCAGGGTTTTAGTGTTGAATGCAAGACTTTCGGGATAAGTTCATCAAGCACCTCATGACAAGACCTTGAAGCCCCGAACAAGTCATGCAATGAAGCAAACTTAACTCCAAGAAGCCGGGGACTTGATCCGAGAAGACGACAAACTCCAGGGACCTGACCAGAAAAGTGCTGAATCTTGCAAGACAAGGAGTTGAGTCCAATTCGGAGAGAAACCGACGACATGGACCTACATGCGAAGGGGGAAACATCCGGGAAGTAAGGGAACCGACGTGGGGCAAAGGAGCCCACGGGGCCGGGCCTAAATGGGCCCGGGCCGGCCGGCCGGTCCGGTCGGCCCAGGCCCATTTTGGGCCCAATTTCGCCCTCCTTTGCCCTAGCCGCCAATCGGGCTATTTATAGTCCCCTGACCGAGAGCCACGGAGAGAAGATTTCGTCTTCGGCCGCCGAGAAGCAGAGAAGAGAGGGACACCATCTCGGAGAGGAGAGGGTCGAGCTAGTTGACTAGGGTTTCCCTAGCCGACGTGGGAACCTTGCACGGAAGACCACGTCGGAGTTCCCGGAGCTAGAAGCAAGATCAAGGAAGGATCCCGGTGGTGATCTTGTGTATGTATCATTGTTATAGTTGAATTATCAAGTTTAATCTTTTCCTAGCGATCAAGTGTTTCCTCAAAGATTTCGTTTGTCGATCGGCTTTGCTTATTTCAATTCTATTCTCGAGATAGATTACATAGGGTGTTCTTGTAGCCGCGGTGGCTAGAGGTACACGCCGGATCTTCCGAAAGAATCTCGACTTGTCTTTTGACTCGCCCTAAGCTCCCCGCATGAATAGTGATACGTTGTGACAGAACGGGGGTCTCGAAAGGCGGATGTTTTCGGATTTGGACGGGAAACCACGATTTAAAGAGGCTTCTATTAAGATTCGATTTGCTACTTCTTCTCTTGCTTGGAACTTCAACAAAAGGCTTACCCCGATCCCTCTAGATCGGTTTATCTACCCAATCTTACTTTGTTTTCTCCGGTTTTTAGTAGATTAGATTCGTTTTGTGTCTTTTACTTAGATGCATTAGGTCTTTTATCGAATATTGAAGTTACTTGGCTTTAATAGATTAAGTCTTGCGTCACACATTTGTTCCACGGATTCGATACCTTGGGTTCACCACTCGAGGGAAGAAGGGTCCCTTGACTACGACGGGAGACTTGTACGCTTGTGAGTCACGAACGAACTTTGATACAATTATTAACCGTCAACAGTAAGCATGGCTGAAATTGAAGACTTCAAGTGAAGAGTTTGAGTTGTGGGGTAAAACTTGACGTGGTAAAGGTTCTAAACGCCCATGTTTATGTTTAATTATCATTACTTTGTGTTTATGTATTAAAGATGAAAGGATTGACTAACTTGTGAAGGAGGATTAATGATACACGATTACACACCTTGGACGAAATTCTTTTACTAGTACTTGCTCGAGGACGAGCAAGAGCTAAGTGTGGGGGAGATGTTGACGGTGTATTTTGGTGCACCTAGCATGTTCATTACACTTTGGTTTGGATTTGATTATGGAACTAACCCGCCACTAGGCACACTAATCGTATAACAAGTTCATCTTTGTGCATGCATTTGGAAGTGTTGTGTTTATGTAGGAAAACATGGACATAAAGGACGGATTCGCAACAAGTTCAAAGGAGCATTTACGGAGTCTTGTTCATGTTCATGAGCTTGATGAAATCACTTCCAATGGTGGCAAGGACCGAAGTGCTACGAGGAACACCCCCGGGGATTGAAGCGTAAAAGATCAAACTTCATGCAAAGAGAGCCTCCATCTTGGACGCGAGGATAACAGCATCAAAATCATGCAAGTGGAGGGGGCAAAGTACATAAGTGCACGAGGACCCACGGAGCAAAAGGGGCGACCGAACCGGGCCGGGTTGGGCCGGGCGGGCCGGCCCGGCCCGGTCCCGCACCGGTTCGGTCCCGTTTTCCTTGCCTTCGAAGGATCTTCAACCCTAAAACCCCCGAGGCGCCGCCAACACAGAGGGGAGGAGTCATTCGCACCAGAAGGCCATCCACAAGCTAGAGAGAGAGGAGGAGGATCTCCGGTGGGAGATCAACCACCTCGAAGGAAGAACCCTCTCGTGGAGAAGAAGGAAGACACCGGCGGAAGGGAAACCATGATCAACGGTGCCATGATCAGCACCTTGATGGGGTAATCTTCTCATTCGTCCATGGGTTGTAATCGATATTGAGATGTAATCGCACTTTGTTTGATTATCTATCTATCATCTTGTGTTGAATATACTTTAAGGCTTAAGGTTCGCTACCGTGCCGTAGAGGGAGTACGAGCTCCAATGCTTCCTTGGATCCATTCAATACGCCGTGTCCATCAAAGGTCTAGTCATGAATACCTTCGCGTAGTGACAGTACGAGAGGAGGGAAAGGGCGAAACCGTGGTCACATCCCCGATAGATTAGATTGGTTTTCATGTCTCTAAGCGATTGCATGCTCTAGTATCGTAGACCCGTGGGCGAGTGTCTTCTACCTTGATCGTTTATCATTCTCTCTAGTGTAGTTTAGTGTTTTCTAGTATAATAGTAGTTAGGGTTTTAGTAGCTAGTGTGTCGTTGTTGATCGAACGCTTGTAATCCCCTTGCTCCGCGGATTGACAAGAACCTTGGGAATCCTGTGGTGAAAAAGGTGTGGGGTCCGTACGCTTGCGGATCATAGAGGGATACGTCTTTTATCCGTCAACAGTGTGTGGGAGCTCTCTTTGTAGCATATGTATAGCTTTCACTTGTGCATTTCTTGCATTTGGCATGGCATATGTAACATGATGTATAGGCATCCTTGTATCTTAGATTGCATGCATTTTGTATCATATGCATTGGTTAGGAAAAGCTTCTCTCATATACATTGTTCACCATGGAATGAGGTATATGTCTTTGTGAGCTTGCTTGGTATGCTATGGTTAGTTTGGCTTAGCTCTTGATGATCTTGATGAATAATCCATGGTTGATAGCTATGTTTTTTAAAATTTCACATGTATGCTCCCTCATGTGTAAATGCCTTTATATGATCTTGACATGTTTTAGTGGTTTGGCTATGCTTAATTTGTGGTTGGATAGCTAGTTTATTGATCATATGGGGCCAAAGGCTCATTTGCCATCATGAATGTTTAGCCCTCTTGCTTCATCTTGTGGAGGGGCATAAGTTCCTTTTTGTCGCAAAGACATTTCATGTACCAATTATGAATCTGAAAATGAAATGTAAAATGCTTGAAAAATGTGCTCCCATGTCATATGTGCTGATTTTAATTTGCTTTGGGTGCTAAACCGTTGCATGATGCCTACCAATGAGAAGTCTCATACATAGAAGTAGGCACATGGCTCGGTGGCTTTGACATGACATGAGGTGCTTGTGGGTGTTTGTGTTGGTCTTATGATTAGAATGGTTGTCCTAGCATGAAGTTTGTGTGGCTTTTCCATTTTGATATGCTTTGATCATGTTTAGGACTTTGCTCATGAGAGGCAAGTTTTTCGAAAAATTGCCCAAATCCATCTTAGCTTCGTCCAATGGTTGTGAAACTTGGTGATCATGTAGTTGAGATCGATACAAAGCCGTAGAGTATCTAACTTGCTCATTTGGACATGTGTAGCGTTCTTTGTTGAATTTTGTCTATTTGAGAAGATCTAGGTTGAAATTTTTGCATTTTTGGCTTGATTCATGCATTGCCAACAAGGGGGAGAAGTTTGAGCTTGAAATGGCTTGCGGGACGCATTTAGAAGGTTTTTAGGTGGTTTCGAGCCATTTCTGGGCTCTACTGTGCACCGGTCTGACCGATGAGGAGCACCGGTCTGACCGGTTTGAGTGCTGATCCTGTGCACATCTTAGGCACCGGTCTGACCGGTGTGAGCTGAAGTTGCTGCAGCTGCCCTGTTTTGAGATGGTTTGCATGCATTCGTCCAGGGGGAGGTGCATTGGTTCAGGGGGATCTTGCATGTGTGCAAGGGGAGCTCTTTGTGGGTGTTCGAGCTTTGATTCGGTGGTTTGCGCTCTTTGCTTGAGCTTTTCTTTGTCTCGGATGTGTCGAGCCGTTGCCCTTGCCTAAAGGGTCCGAGACTTGTCTTCTTCAAGTGATCAACTCTTTGCCTTTGTTTGGCTTTCGATCGCTTGTTGGAGTTTCTTTTTGTTCGTTTCTTTCATTTTTCTTTTCTCTCTTGTTACTTTCGTGTGCGTGTTGTCAATGCACTCATCAAGGGGGAGATTGAGAACCATGTGTGGTTCGAGGACCGGTGGATGGTCGCTTCCTTGTGTGATGAGTGATTGACAACGTTGTGTGGACTGATTCTTGGCTAAGTATTGCAGGTGCAGGTTGCGACTTGACTGGTGTTGGTGCAGGTGAAGAACAAGCGCAAAAGGTCGTCGCCGGTGAGGCCTCCAGGTGTGGATAAGACAAGTAGGCTTCGTTCGAGGGACCCGGTGGCCAGCGGGGTCAAGTGCGGGCCGCATAGTGGCATGAACAGCAAGATGAAGTCATGGACGATTTCTTGGTTGAGCCTCAAAACCAAGGTAGAGCCGGGACTATGTGGGAGCCAAGTCATGAGTGGAGATTGGCGCAGGCTACACCAAGTTCGCGGGGTTTTCGGTGGTTCACCAGAAAACCACTGGGTTCCTTGGTTGATCCACAAAGCCAAGACCGAAGAACCGAAGTCGGTGCTGCAGCAGTACCAGACCGGTCTGACCGGTGTGCGACGACGCAGTCTGGAGACTTCGAAGCGGAGGACACGCGTCGGGATCTAATGGCTTGTGTCGAGGCTACGCAGGGTGCGGTCGCTGGGCATCCGTCCGATGGTGAAGACATGAAGACTCCCAAATCCGCCCTTGAGGGGATTGTATCCCTAGTTATTAGGAAAGGGCATTTTAGACTTTCGGTTGCCTCCATATAACCCAAGAGGTGAGAGGATGGCAGCCAACTTTTGGAACCCTAGCTCATTTGTTTTCCTATTTTCCTCACTATTTTCCTTAGGATTTCCATAGGACTAGCTTGAGAGGTTCATGGTTAGATCTTGTGAGAGGGTTGGATGATTGGGCGGCAAGCTAGACCTTGTATCAACCTTTGTTGCATGTATAGATGATTTGGCGTGGTTCCTCGAGGTTTGGATGTGTTGTTCCTGGTTGTTCTTGGTGGTGATTTTCGGAGTCCTCTCTTGGTGATTTCTTTGGGTTGTATTCGGGACCTTTCTCTTGGGGATTTGATGGGGAAATTTGTGGGAACCCTTCATGGTTCTTTGGGCTGTGGTTCCCCTTCCAAATCCGTGAGTAAAGGGGCTCGATTTTGGGGTTTTCCGAGTTCTAGGGTTTGTGGTGCTCTTGGCGGGATTTCTTCGATTCCTCCTTTTTGGACAAATTTTGGTGGGATTAAACTTGGCTATGGACTCCTCATGAGGTGTTCCTAATATCCCTAAAGTCTTGTTCAAGTCCGTGGAGCGATTCGGGAGATCGAGGTTTGGATTTGGGGGAGTTGACCCACGGGTGCTGTTCATCCCGAGCTGCCCAGGCTACACCGGTCTGACCGGTGCTCTTGACCAGTCTGACCGGTGCAACCCTCGGTGGGTTTTTGCTCAGGTGAACGTCTGGGTGTGTTCGCTGTTGTCCTATGTTGCTGCTGTTTCGAGTTTGGGTCAGTTTGGTGGTCGGTTGGCCTGTTTGGTGCTTTGGGGGCTTTCAGGCAGTGACCGGTCTAATCGGTGTGTCTCACCGATCTGACCAGTGTGGAGCCACTTAGTAAAAGTTGCCCAGTTTCACCAGCAGGGACCGGTCTGACCGGTGGTGCTCACCGGTCTGGCCGGTGTTGGTCTGTAGACTGGAGGTTTGGTGTTCCGCTGCGTTCTCGGGTCGGAAGGTTGTGTGTTGGTTCCTAGGTCCAGTGGCACTCCAGTAGCTACGTGGGCTTGGCCAACTTGGGTAGTGAGTCGGAGACGTGTGTTGGAAGCCGTGTTCATCTTGTTGGAGTTTCCATCTCCTTCGAGAAGAATTTTTATCGGCTCCCATTCACTCCCCCCTCTCTGGTTCGCCGTATCGGTCCTTGAAAGATGACCACCATTTTCTTCACCTAGAAGACACAATCATCAAAGGTGCCATCATTGAGCTCTTCGAGGAGGCACTCAGTCTCCGAGTCTCCCCGAATCATGGAGGAAGATGTGGCATGAGGAGTACACAAAGTTCATCCATGCGGTACACCAAACCGTGAGGACGCGTGGAGGAGCCACCCGGTCCACCATGATGTTCAACTCGTTCATCCGCTCCGCTACCATACACTCTGAAGCGTTCCAATGGATTCATCATGAAAACAAGGAGGAGAGGCCTGTGCCGAATTGACTTTGATGACGCCCTCCAAGTGTTGGATTCTACTCCGATATCAAATCTTGAGCAACCTTGGGTGGGTGCGATTCTTCTTGGAGTTGGTGTGAATACTCACAAGGATCTTGATTTGGAAGTCCTTATACATTAGCACCGGTAATTGATGATGGAGTGTCGTGCCTCTCATTTCACCTTGAAGATGAAAAGCAACTAGTTCCTTATGGATATATTGGAGAACTACTCGGTTACAAGAAGGAAGCCCAAAGCAAGTTGATGTCCAAGAAAAAAATGTTAGAAGAGAAGATTACAAGGAACCCAAAATTTCTCCTTGTCGGGATTTCTTTAGGGTCGAGTACATGAAGAAAGGAAAATAAATTAGTGGAGATGAGAGAGAGGGTGCAAGTTGACGTTCCTCTTTCCAACATGGGGCAAAATTTATTTATTGAATGGAGATAAAATTATGTTCTTGTACCGGCAAAGAAGAATAAAAAGGAAGAATTGTTGGAGAAGGATCATCCTCCGTAGCCCAAGGAAGGAGGGGCTGCACATCAAGCTAATAAACGAACACATGGTGGGATTCCAATGCCACCACTATATGAAGGAAGTATGTCAAATGCAAGCATGGGGGAGTGGGGCAGCCACGCCGCCACATCATCCACCATACACGTTCCTCACGAAGTTTTCATGGCGCTCCATTCAACAAATGCAAGAAGAAGGAACCGCAAACATTGCCTATAAAATTGGTTGCCTTCACCATTGGAGCAATTTAGAGGAGAACCGACGCAATCACAATACAAGTAAGGATACAACGCGTCGGACCATCAATATCAACCACCGGAAAATAAAGGAAAAAGGAGGAAAAGAAGAAAATAATGATCCTTCCAAATTCGGTTTGATTTTCTCCTTTTCCTTTTCTTTATTTTCAGCTTTTGTGCAACTTTATATTCAGCATTTTCTGTTTTTATTTATTTTCAGCATGTGTGATAATAGTAGAGTTAGTTTAAGATCACCATGAATAAAGTTTCCCACCATGATCAACTTTGGTAAAAATATTAAGTTGATGCCATGATAATATATGATGAAAAGTTGCCGCTTTGCTCAACTTTTTGTACTTGTTTTATGCATGATTAAGCTAATGCTCTCTTTAATATGAATCTGAAATTAATTAAATACTAGCTTAATCTTTTGTGGAGGTTATGATAAAAATAAGACCCGTAGTGTTATTTTCATGCTCTCAATTTTGGATGAGTTAAAGATGATTTGTTCTTAAATATATATATGTTGACCTTGTCATTAATGCTACTTGCATTTTGCTCTACCTATCCAAAGCAATATATATATTTATATATACGTATATATGTGTGTGTGTGTGTGTGTGTGTGTGTGTGTGTGTGTGTGTGTTGAGTGCATAAACCTTAGTGTACAAGAATTATTTTTGGGTGAGTTATTTCAGGCCTTGATTTCTCTGGCCCGAGACTAAGAAGCTGGTCATTCCGTTTTTGCGTATCTATCTTTTTTCTAGCCTTTCTATCCGTGCATTGTGTATCTCCACATCGGAGATTTCGCAAACCTCGCCGGATATCCACCCTTAAAACCAAAAATATCATCTTTTGTGTTTACCTCCTTGACCACAACCTATCATTGAGTATGGATCGTCAATTCAAGGAAGATCGCAAGATGGTGCCAAGGTTGAAGATTTCAAGTATCTCTCCAAAGGAAAAATATTTCTAGTACCTACCTATCACCTCTTTGCCCGAGGACGAGCAAACTTCTAAGCAATTTAGAGTTCAAGGGGAGCAAATAAAAAATGATGAAAGAAAAAAAAGAATAAGAAAAAAAAGATAAAGAAGAAAATATGTATGAGAAAAGAAAAAAATATATATGAGTTTATAAAAATATAATAAAGTGAACTCCTCGGTTCTCTAAAGTGCATTAGGAATCTCAAATGTTTCAAGATCCAAACTCATTTTTCCAACCATGTGCAATCTGATAACGAGGACTTCTTTTGTACCTCGGGATCACTCTTTGCCATTTGCACATGTCCACCTATCTCAAAGTTTGTGTATTTTTCTCTCCCCCTCCTTGATATAACATTATTTTCCAATGACCTTTTTGACAAATCTCGGTAAGACCATGAGAAGCTTGTCTTGTTTTGACAACATCTCATTTATAATATCTTGGTAGGACTAAAACTTTTCCCATATAGCTCCACATAAAGCCTTCCACTATATATATTAAGAGGGGGAAGGAGTAGAATGAATAGGCTTTGAGAGACAAGATAAGATGAGAGTAGATAAGCAAGTTGCAAGGAAGTTTATTTTTGAACTTGGTTTAGCTCTTTTTCTTCATCTCTCTCTAAATTTCAAAATTTCTAAGATTCATTTGAAATTTGGGAGCATGAGGTAATTACTTGTGGGAAGAGCTTAAATTAATATATACCCTCCATAAGGATGAAGGCTAGTACATTATGGAACTTTATTGATTAAATCATTGAGAGCATTATGTTTTCTCGTGTATGATCAAGTGCAGGGTATAAAGCAATGAAAGGCAACGCTGATATTCATTAAAGGCTTACTCGAGCACGAGCAAGGTTTAAGCATGGGGGAGATGTTGACGGTGAATTTCCTCCAACCTAGCCATGAGTTTACCTTTAATGTTGGCATTGATTTATTATTTGAACCACTGGAACTAACCCTCCGTATATAACAAGTTCACTCTTGCATGTCGATTTTGGAGTTTATTGTTTACGCAGGTGTTGACGATGAATTTCTATCAACCTAGAGTACTTGTTATACATTGGTTTCGATTATGATTTGCAACTAACCCGCCATTAGGCATACTAATGATGTAACAAGTTCACACTTGCATGACAATTTTGGAGTTTGTTGTTTACGCAGGAAATCTACGCTAAAGAGGAGACTTTCGGGATAAGTTCACCAAGCACTTTGGAAGAAGATCATGAAGCCCAATAAGAGTCAAGACACCCGATGAACATGACTCCAAATGACCCGAGGACCAAAGCGTCAACGTGCAAGTCTTCAGGGACTCAACCAGAAAACAACGAAGCTTGCATAGCAAGAATTCAAGCCTTAACCGTGAAGGAAACGACGTCAAAGGCCCACAAGCAAGTGCACACAAATAAGGGATCACGGGAGAAGCAACCGGGGAGGAAACCGGGGCCGAACCGGGCCGAAATGGGCCTGGGCCGGCCGGCCTAGGTTGACCGGCCCAGCCCACTCTAGGGTCGGTTCGGTGCCCCCTTTGCCCTAGGTGTTCGTCTATTTATTGCCTCCGCCGCCGTCGGCCGCCACATCGAACAAATCATCCTACCGACCCTATTCATCAGAAAACCACCACCGCAAGATGAGGGAGAGAGTTAGATCAGTTCGTCGCAAGGATCAACGCCAGCGGAGAGAAGGAAGCAAGAGGAGGACTCCAAGTCGCTGGCCTAGGGGTGTTCCCAAGCTCCATCGCAGCCATCTTCATCGACGACGTTCTCCGGAGTCTCCATCACCCCTATGTGCTTCAATCCATGTAAGATGATGGGGTAATGCCTCCGTTCATCCCTAGGGTTAGATGGATGCATGCTATGTGATCGCTACTTGATTTGTGGTTTCAATCTATTGTTTTCATGTTGATGATGCTTTGATGATTAAGGTTAGCTACCGTGTTTTCGGGTGTATGATATCCGCTACTCCCATAGATTCCATCAACATACCGTGTCCATCATAGGTCTAGTCACGATTACCTTCGCGTAGTGACAGTACGAGAGGAGGAAAAGGGCGAAACCATGGTCACAACCCCCGGTAGATTGGTTTACCACTCTCGTGTAGTAGATGCATATCCATGTTATCCTAGATCCTAGGGAGGGAACACTTATCTTTCTTAATCACTCTCTTGTGTTCACCCTTTACCATCTAGTTTAACCCTAGATTTGTTTGATCAACTTAACTTAGATTAACTTAGGTTACATTGTCTTTACCTTTAGATTAATACTCTCTTTCAAAGGTTTTCCATTCAACTAGATTAGTACTTGGTTAAGCGCTAGCAATCCCCTTGCTCCGCGGATTGACAAGAACCTTGGGAATCCCATGGTGAAAAAGGTGTGGGGTCCGTACGCTTGCGGATCGTAGAGGGATACGTCTTTTGTCCGTCAACAGCAGGAAATCTACGCTAAAGAGGAGACTTTCAGGATAAGTTCATCAAGCACTTTGGAAGAACATCATGAAGCCCGACAAGAGTCAAGACACGTGATGAACATGACTCCAAATGACCCAAGGACCGAAGCGTCAACATGCAAATCTTCAAGGACTCAACCAGGAAATGGAGAAGCTTGGATAGCAAGATTCAAGCCTTAACCGTGAAGGAAACGATGTCAAAGGCCCACATGCAAGTGCACACAAATAAGGAAACGCGCGAGAAGCAACCAGGGAAGAAATCGAGGCCGAACCGAGCCTGGGCCGGCCGGCCTGGGCCGGCGGGCACGGGCCAACGAGCCCAGCCCATTCCGGGCCCGGTTCGGTGCCCCCTTGGACCTAGCCATCTCTCGGGCTATTTATAGCCCCCTAGCCGAGAGCCACAGAGAAATACATTCGTCATCCGCCACCGAGGAGCACAGAAGGGAGGGACACCATTCCGGAGAGGAGAGGGTCGAGATGGTTGACTAGGGTTTCCCTAGCCGACGTGGGAACCTTGCATGGAAGACCACATCGGAGTTCCCGGATCTAGGATCATGGTCGAGGTAGGATCCCAGTGGTGATCTTGTCCATGTATTATACTCTCATATTGAATTTGCAAGTTTGAATCCGATTTCTAGCGACCAAGTGCTTTCACTACGACTTTGTCTTCACTTGGGTTTTCTTCTTCTCCAATCTATTTTGGATAGATTGCATAAGATGTTCTTGTAGACATGGTGGCTGGAGGTGCATACCCGACCTACCGAGCGTTTTCATCTTGTCCTTTGGACTCGCCCTAGGATAACCCGCACGAATAGGGGTGCGTTGTGACAGAACGGTGGCTCCAAAAGCCGGGCGTCTTCGGAGTTGGAATGGAAGCCACGATTTAAAGAGGCTAGTTATGAGATTCGATTGGCTTTGTTCATCTATGCTTGGAACTTCAACAAGTGCTCGATCCAATCTCTCTATATTGGTTTTGCCTATCCCTCTCTATCTCTTGCTACCTTCGGTGTTTCTTAGATTAGATTGGTTTCTTGGTGTTTCCTTAGATTAGATGCAAAACCCCTTTTCAAGATCAAAGTGTTTTCTGCTTATTAGATTGGATCTTGTGTTACACATTGTTCCACGGATTCGATACCTTGGGTTCACCACTCGAGGGAAGAAGGGTCCCTTGACTACGATGGAGGACTTGTCCGCTTTCAAGCCCAAACGAACTTTGATACGAATATATACCATCAATACATATGGAAGAAGAAGCTACGTGGGAGACCGAGCACTTCTTAAACACCAAGTTTCCGAACTTTCTTTCGAGTCAAACTCGTAAGTGAACTTTCCCCGCATATCTTTTAAATTTCGAATCTCTGGACGAGATTCCTGTTAAGAGGGGGTAGGCTGTAACACCCCGTGTTTTTTCTCAGTGTTAAATAGTGCTAATGACTCTCTTAATCTAGACCCTAATCACCTTTGGTCAACCCGAAGTCAAAACCCTAGCGTAAACCCTAGCTATCCCCTTTGACCTTCAATGCCATCCTATAACTTTTGGCATGTTGTCCAAAATTTCACTAAAAACTTCAAAATCTCCCAATGGGAAAGTTGTGCAGTTTCTCGAGGCACACAACTTCTCTATTGAGTGGCATTGCTGGTTTAGAGTGGAAATAGGAGAAAAATGCAAGTCAATACGCTGAACTACTATTCACAGACGCCGAGAAAACTGGAAAGTTCCTCTGCAGGTTATGCTAAATCCAGTGATCAAAACCCCCTAGAGCCTTTGGCAATCTTGTAGAGGGTAAGTTGCTGAGAAACTTTCGTATTCAAAGTCTTGTGCACTTTTGGTTGGAATTTTGGAGAAAATTCGATTTGAAAGTGGCTACTTGAAACTGTTTGGTAGCCAAAGCGTGCGAACCCGTGTAACGTCGCGGCCGCACGCCACGTCGGCCCCGTCGTACCCCGATCGCGCATGCACACCGAGGCGCCGGGATACCTCGCGGTCCGAGGCCGGCGCCATCGCCACTGTGCACCTAAGGCTCATGACGCGCGCAGGTGGCCTAGGCCGGTGCCACGCGGCCTCCCCACACTCACCGGCGGGCGAACCGCCTTCCGCCATTGGTTGTTGGGCCGCCGCACGTCACGACTGCCTCCGTGCCCATGCCATTGTTCCTGTAGGCTACGAAGCTCTGGCGAAACTGCCCCGACGCGTTGTCGGGCCTATAAAACCCCTCCATCTTCTTTCCTCGCGTGCACCCGAGCAAACCCCGAAGTCTGCCGTTGCCCGCCATTAGCGCCGTCGGTGAACTCGCACCTCCGCTCGCGCCCGTGACCAACCCACGACCCTAAGCTCTTCCCTAGCCCCCACTTGAGCTTCCACACGCGCACGATGGCTTAGCCTCACCTGCATTGCACCGGAATCCAAGCCGCGCCTCTCATGCCGCCACTGCTTCGCCGGCGGCCATCCCCGGGCCTTTTTCTGGCCAAGCTACCACCGCGGATCGTGCACATGTGAGCCCTATTGCACTTCCCCCTTGCTTGTTCACCCCCTTGGTCCTACCTTGCCGTCGGCGAGCTTGCCCCGCCGCGCGAGGGCACGGGTGTGAAGAGTTTTCCCGCGGGGGTCTGTTTTGCAAGATCCGAGGGTATTCGTGTGAAGGTTCAAAAGTTCCATGGGCCAGCGTAAAAGAAGATTCTTAAGTTTTTCACCCTTTGCCCTAGTAACTTGTAAAATCTGTATCAAATCGTAGAAAAATCCAAAAATTGCAAAACCAATTTTCTTGTGCTCTATGTGCCTAGAACTACAACTTTTGCAAAGCTTGTATATACTTTTGAGCTTTAGTTTTTGCATGAAAAATAGAAATCTTTTTAATAGATCTATTGTACTGCAAAATCGACGCATGTTCATGAACTGATTTTTGGATATGTTGTGAGTACTAGCATGTGTAGGCCCTGTGCAAAACATTTGCACAAAGTTACTAAAGGAATCTTTTATTATGATTTATCTAGTATTTATGCCCTTTCCGCCTTAATGATTTTTGTAGAAAAAACTAAATAGGTTTTGGAGCTATACTTATGGGAATAGTCATATTATGCCTTGATACACTTAGATTAATCATGATTTTTGAACTGTTAGAAATATTTATTCCTGATTTATGCTTCATTTTAATCATAATTGTGTAGATCAAGATCTATAATGGCTATAGAGGTGTTTATAGGTTTCCTAGGCGTATTTTAGGCCAGAGAGTGAGTAGGAGAAAGTTTGGTTCCAGAAGTGCTATATTTATTCTTGAGTGCATTTATTCTTTATGTGCTAGCTAGAAATGCTATGTTTTGTCCATTTATGTTCATAGCTCCAATTTGTGCACTTGCTGTCCTAATGAAGTGTTTTTGGTCAGAGAGACCAGTGTGTGTAGTTTGTCTTGTTAAGAGGCTTTTGTTTGATTAAAAGTGGAGGAACTATAATAGTCTTGTGAGGAAAATAAATGGAAAAGGCATCCTTGTTATGCTTGAACCCTATAGATGAGATAGCAGAATAAACTAAGGAGTGAGAACTCATGTCCTTTCTGTTCTGCATTTAAAATTAATTATCCTGTTTGATGTGTACACAATCACCCCAAAAAGAAGGTTATATAAGCCTTTTTGATTATCTTTTATAGGGAATATGTTAAATGCTTTTGTTAAGGTGAATATGGTCGACCATATGCTCCTTGTGGCTGTTTGCTGCTGTTTTTGGATTAAATTAAATTAATTACACTCCTAACCCCTGCATTGCATCCTCCGTGTAGAAGTCCCTGTTCTACACCCTCATGCCGGCTGATGAGGACGAGGGAGCAGGAGGAGACGTGCACTACGTGACCGTAGAGTAAGACCCGGACCAAAGTCCGGAAGTTTGCGTGTCTACTTGTGCTGACGAAGGCAAGCCCCCGGTTTAATCATTAACCTATGTGTTTCATTTAAAATACTGAATTTATCTTTGCTATTTTATGTGCATTTACGTTCAGCAGTTGATTGTAACCCTAGTTGCATGATTCTTAAGTACATATGATCTTTTACTAGCATGTTAGGTCGCTAGTTGCTATGCTCTAAGGATCCGGTACAAGTCGAGTGATGTTCGTCACTCGCGAGAACAAGATCTCCTTTATGGAATCACCATATTTATAAATGGATTGCTCATGTGGTAAGAGCATGGGATTTGGGATTCGGTCCAATGGCTTCGTTGGTTAAGTGTTTGAAAGTACTAAACACTTGTCCGAAATGGGCACGGTAAGCCTAGTACCTAAATGAGGCGGTACGGGGTTTTACTATCACTACTCTTAGGGTTGCGGCCCCAGGCTCGCCACCCGAGTGCGTGCGTGAGGCTGGGTGACCTTAGTGGGATAGCCCAGATAAACCTTGTACTTAAGACTGTGAGCTATTATCCCCAAACCGAAAACGACGGGAACCGCCTGGTTGGTGAACTCTTAGTGAGGACACCTCCCGTGTGTTTAGGTCCACCTTGCAAGGTTTGAATCAATCGATTGTCGGCCTCTCACCATTATCTGAGACTACTTAATCTACTGGCCATGATATCACTTTATGATGGAACTTTGTGAAGATTATTATTTGATTAATTGTTTGGACAACTATGATTACAATAGTTGCTCATCTAGTAATGATTACCATACTAGAACTTGAGCTAAAATGTGAAAGTAAGGATTCATTACTTAGTAGCTGTTTAGCAAACAAACCCACAAGCAAAAAGCCTTGCATGATTAGAGGTAAAGTCTTTCTTTTAGACGGGTAAGCCTTGTTGAGTATTAGTATACTCAGCCTTGCTATTTAAATGTTGTTTCCAGCTAATGCATGTGATGTTTGGCCTAGAGAACTTCCACCCGGCTGGGAGCTGGAATGGGTGGATGATGACGAATGATTGCATCATGGACAGGCCTCCTATGATGTTGATTGTACCATTTAGTTATCTTCCGCTGTTTTAATAAACTTTGAACCATTTACTTTCATGTCAAGAACTATGATTTGTAATAATGGACCCTACAGGGTTTTGATCTTGAAAAGGGGTTTTGCATCTAATCGATGGAAGAACCATAAAAGACATCTAATCTACTAAACACCAGAGGTAGCAAGAGAAAGAGAGATAAAACCAATCTAGATATTGCATTGGGTCTTTTGTTGAAGTTCCAAAGCAAAGAAGAATAAAGCAAACGAATCTCATAACTGGCCTCCTTAAATTGTGGCTTCCGTTCCAACTCCGAAGATGCCCGCCTTTTGGACCCACCGTCCTGTCACAACACACCCCTATTCGTGCGGGTTAGCCTAGGGTGAGTCCAAAAAGAACAAGTTGAAAATGCTTGGCAGATCGGGTATGCACCTCTATCCACCATGACTACAAGAGCACCCTAAGCAATCTAGCTATAGACTAGATTGAAGAAAAAGCAAACCCAAGCAAAGACAAAGTTGTAGAGAAAGCAATTGATCGCTAGAAATCGGATTCAATCTTGCAATACGAGAGTATAATACATGGACAAGACCACCACTGGGATCCTACCTTGATCTTGATCCTAGCTCCGGGAACTCCAACGTGGTCTTCCATGCAAGGTTCCCATATCGGCTAGTGGAACCCTAGTCAACCATCTCGACCCTCTCCTATCCGGAACGGTGTCCCTCTCTTCTCTGCTCCTCGATGGAGGATGACGAATGTATTCCTTCGTGTCTCTCGGCTACGGGGCTATAAATAGCCCGAGAGGTGTCTAGGTCAAAGGGGGCTCCAAACCGAGCCTGGGATGGGCTGGGCTGGTCGGCCCAGGCCGGCCGGCCTAGGCCTGGTCCAGCCTCGGTTTCCTGCAAGCTTGCTTCTCGTGCGATTCCTTATTTGTGTGCACTTTCATGTGGGCCTTTGACGTCATTTCCTTCACGGTTAAGGCTTGAATCTTGCTATCCAAGCTTCATCGTTTCCTGGTTGAGTCCCTGATGATTTTCATGTTGGCGCTTCGGTCCTCGGGTCATTTGCAGTCATGTTCATGGCGTGTCTTGACTCTTGTCGGGCTTCATGATCTTCTTCCAAAGTGGTTGATGAACTTAACCCAAAAGTCTCATCTTTAGCGTATATTTCATGCATAAACAATAAACTCCAAAGCTGACATGCAAGAGTGAACTTGTTATATGCGGGGGGTTAGTTCCAGTGGTTAGAATAATAAATCAATGCCAATATTAAAGGTAAACTCATGGCTAGGTTGACGGAAATTCACCGTCAACATCTCCCCCATGCTTAAACCGTGCTCGTCCTCGAGTAAGCCTTTAATGAATATCAGTGTTACCTTTCATTGCTTATACCCTGCACTTGATCATACACGGGAAAACATAATGCTCTCAAGGATTTAATCATTAAAGTTCCGTAATGTACTACCCTTCATCCTTATGGAGGGTTGATATTAATTTAAGCACTTCCCACAAGTAATTACCTCGTGCTCCCAAATTTCAAATGAATCTTAGAAATTTTGAAATTAAGAGCGAGGTGAAGAAAAAGAGCTAAACAAAGTTCAAAAATAAACTTCCTTGCATCTTGCTCTTGTACTATCATCTCATCTTGTCTCTCAAAGCCTGTTCATTCTACTCATTTCCCCTGTTCATTCTACTCATTTCCCCTAGCCCTTAGTAGAGCTAACAGCGCCGCCCCTTCTCTTTCCCAGGCCGGGAGCTCACCGAGGCAACGGTTCCGGTGGCCGCAGGAGCCTAGCGCCGCCGAGCCCCCTTGCCGGCCCACCCTCCATGTCGTCCAACCCCCGGAATGGAACCCTAGGTGAGCCTACACCACTCCCCCGCCCTTTCTCGGCCGAGCCAAGCCTTCGCCTTACTGGAATCGAGCTCCCTCCGCCGGCCATGGGGCCAGGGACCCAATTGCAATCTAAGTTTACGTCCTGAGGGCCTATCTGCGAAATCCGAGGACTTGTTCGTAAATCCGTTTCTTCTAGATCTAGGGTGAAGATGCTGAAACTTGTAAAATTCATAGAAAATTGTAGAAACTTCAGACAAGTGCAAACCCATTTTTGTTGGATTTGTTGTGAAAAATCCTACAACTTTTGTAAAGCTTGTCCATGGTTTTTCCTGATAATGTTTGCATGAAAAATAGATATGTGAAAAACCTAGATCTGTTTTATCTCAAAATTGACAAGACCTCTGTAGCTAATTTTAGGATATGTTGTGTGCTATGTTATGACTAGCTACTGTACCAAAAATTGCACCAAGTTATGTTGTAAATGGTTTTACATAAATTGTGTTCTATTTGTGCAGAATCTGTCCAAATGATTTTTGTAGTTAAAAATAATTAGAGTTTTGTGCGCCACTTCTGCATGTTTTATTTTTATGCCAAAATGCACCCCTGGTGAATTAATCACAATTTTATAAATGCCAAAAATATTTATTCCTGAAATATGCTTGTTTTTCTTAGTAATTGCATAAATCAAGATCCGTAATAGTTCTAGGTGTATATGTTGCATCCCTAGCCTAGTTTTGGACCAGAGATCATGTGTGAGAAAGTTAGGAACAATTTGATGAGTATTTATTTTTGTATGCATTTATCTTATTTTACTAGATAGCTTTTGTTATTTTCGATATAATTAAATTTGTAGCTCTCCTAAGTGTGCATGTGAGTGCAGTGGCCTTGTTTTGATTCATAGTGCTTAATAACACTCCTTGCTGATTTTTTAATAATTAATTTTATGGATAAAAGCTATGCAGGCCATTTAAGCCTTAATAGTCAATTGAACGGGAAAATCACCCACCCACCTTTAATGACCTTGTGTGTGGGTAAATCTTATTAAAAGGCTAAATGTACCAAACCATTGCTGTTTGTGAAGTTAAATTAAATTATTTGCATATATATGTACACAATCACTATCAAAAAGAATAAATAATAAAGAACCGCATATTGTTCCTTTTTGGAAGAGTATGCTGAATGTATTTCTTATCTAGGTGAATGTGGTCAACCATGCACCCCATTGTTGTCATTTGTTGTTTGTTATTAAGTAAATTAAAAATCGAAAATTAAATCTTGCACATGCATTCTCGTGTAGATCTTCCCGACGGTGGATATATGCTCGTGCCGGAAGGAGGAAACGAAGGTGCTGACGGAGAGCTGCAGCACGTGCACATAGCTCAAGACCTGGCCCAAGGCCAACCTTGCCAGCGAAGGCAGGTCTAGGATCATTAACCCATCTTTTAAAAGTATGCCATTACCTTGTTATGATTATGCATTTATGTTTCAGGAGTTGAATTGAAACCCTAGTTGCATGATCCCTAGGTAGTTATGCTCTACCACTAGTATGCTAGGTCGATAGCTGCTACGCTATAGGTGAGGACCAGGAGCGTCCCAGTGGTCGATGGATGACCGCTCCTCAGTGATGAGTGATTGACAACGGGTGTTGGACTGACTCTTGGCTTAGTGCGCAGGTGTAGGCTGCGGCCTAGTTCGTGTTGTTGTAGGTGAAGAACGGGCGCGAAAGGTCTTCAGCCTTGAGGGGCCTCCGGGAGATGGAGAGACAAGTAGGCTCGGTTCGAGGGACCCGGTGGACGGCGGGGCCCGGGTGCGGGCCACATGGTGGCGACACAAGCAAGACGAAGTCATGGACAAACGAGCGGTGCACGGTGGCGGTCAAGTCAAGTGGTTTGGCGGGAGGCCGGGGCCGGGCACGCGGGGTTTGGTGGTTTGCCCACAAAACCATCGGCGGACGGTTTCTTGGTTTGGGCCTCAAAACCAAGTCCGAGGGCCCAACACGACGGAGACGGGATCCGGGCGTGTCGGGAAGCTTCGAGGCGGAGGACACGCGGCGGGATCGCATGGCTTGCGTCGGGAGGACGCGGGGGTGCGGCAAAGGCGTGGCCGTCCGATGGCAAGACCCACAAACATTACCAAAATGCCCCTACGTGGGTTGTATCGCCAGTAGTTTAGTTAGGGGTAGTCGAGTCATTTACCACTCCGGCGGGACCTGATATATAAGCCATGAGTGTGTGTGGATGGCTCTCTCTCTCTGCGACTTAGGGTTTCATTTGCTCCCTCCTCTTTATCATTTTCGTAGCTATTTTTTCTTCCATTTTTCTCTAGGCTAGCATGAGAGCTTCATGAGAGATTTGTTGAGAGGGATGGATGCTAGGGCGGCATGCTAGACCTTGTGAATCTTTCCTGGTTTGTATAGAAGATTCGGGGTTGTTTTTCTTGGCTTTTCGTGCTTGTTTTCGTGCCTTTGTTCCCGGTGTGATTCCGCGGATTTGAGTGGGTTTCTCCCCGGATTTCTTTGAGGGAAACATGGATAGATGTCTTGTGCATCTTTGTGCTTGATCTTGTGCCCTCAAACGCCGGGAAACCACTTCGATTCGTGAGTTTTTCGTTCGGTGCTCTGGCTTTTGGTAGTGCTCAAAGGATTCGCGATTCCCGGTGATTTAGGGAGTTAGGAGGCAAGATTTTTGGGCTATAGCATCCTTGTGTGACGCTTTTCAAGTACCCAAACCCTTGTCTCTACAGCTTCAACCGTTTGGGAAATCCGATGATGATTTGGGGGAGTTGACTTTCGGGGGTCGGGCGTTTTCGGCTCCGTCCGCACCGGCGGACGGTCCGCGAGGACCAGGCGGACGGTCCGCGTGGCTAGGGTTCGTCCCGTGTTCTTCGTGTTCTTGCTCGTCTTTCGTTTCGATCCGTCGCGATTTTGGTTTTTGGTTGGACGGAGTTTCGGACGGTCCGCGGTGTTGGGCGGACGGTCCGAGGGTGCTTGGCGGACGGTCCGCGTGCTCCCCGCGGATGGTCCGTGGTTCGTGGGTGGCTTTGGTTCGTTCTGTGTGATTTAACGGACGGTCCGCTGGAAGGGTCGGACGGTCCGCGACGTCGGCGCGGACGGTCCGCGGTAGCAGGTCGGACAGTCCGCGCGGTTCATCGCGGACGGTCCGCACCGCCCGGGCCGGACGGTCCGCCGGGAGGCGTGTGTCTTTGTCTTTGTTTGTTTCGATTCCTTCCTTCCCTTTCTAGTGCTTCCGCATGTGCTTCTAGGAATCGTTCCTAAGACTAGAGGTTGATCCATAACCTCGTGGTCTTGGCGATTGGTGCGTGATTCGATCCATCGCTTGTGTGTGACCGGGGTTTGTCTAGGGTATAGGCCGGATTCTTTTGAAAGAATTTTTACCGGCTCCTATTCACTCCCCCCCTCTCTAGTCGCCATCTGATCCTTCAATTGGTATCAGAGCTTGGTGCCGGATTCTTTGCGACTTTGACGAGTCTCGAATCCTAAGATGGCGTACGTTGAGCGGGGCGGTCCGCCGCACTTCGATGGCAAGGGTTACCACAAGTGGGCGGCTCGTATGATGATCTTTCTTCGTGGGAAGTCGTTGGATTTCATTGTGCTTGACAAGACCTATGCTATTCCGGTCAACATCCATACTCTTATGGTGACCGATGCCGGTGCCAAGGCCAAGTATGAGGCTAATGCAAAAGCCGTTGATCACTTGTGCCGGAGCTTGTGTGATCCAGAGTTTGAGCGTGTTCGCCATTTGAATCTTGCTTGGCAAATTTGGGAAAAGTTGTTGGTTTCTCACGGTGGTGATAACCATGTGAAGGCTCGCCTCTTTGTTTCTTACCGGATGCAATATGAGAATTTCACTCCACTTCCCGGTGAGGACATTGATGCGATGTTTCAGAGGTTCACCGCCATCGTGAACAACATGAAGGCTAATGTTGAGGATTTTCCGTACTCCGAGCATGATCAGGCTTTGAAGCTCTTGCATGTCTTGGACCCAAATGTTTGGGGTGCTAAGGTTGAGGCCATCAAGGAGTCTAGGCATTATTTGACTATTGAGTTGGATGACCTCTTTTCTAAGCTCAAGTCGGCTGAGGTTGACAGGAAGTTGCTATCCAAGCATGAGGGCTCGACTGACCATAGTCTTGCTCTTGTGGGAGGATCAAAGGGCAAATCTAACCCTTCCGGTCGACAGTTTTCTTTGTCCTCTCTTATGTCCATTCCGGATGAGGAGTTTGATGTCTTGGGCGAGGAGGAGCCGGCCTTGCTCTCAAGAAGGTTTGAACGACTACACGAGAGTCGGAGGAATGCAAGGCGGAGCTCGGGGACGTGCTACAAGTGTGGCAAGCGTGGCCACTTCATCGCCGAGTGCCGGAAGCGGAGGAGAACAAGTACAAGGTGAACGAGTACAAGGCGCACCCGAGGCGTGAAGACAAGTACTCCTCCAAGGGCAAGCACTTCAACAAGTCCAAGAGCAAGGACAAGGACAAGCGGCGACCGAGCAAGAGCGGCTACAAGAAGAACAAGGCAAGAGCGATGGTGGCCGGTGCGAGCGACGTTGACTCAAGCTCAAGCGAGGAGCGGTCAAGCTCAAGCGGCGAAGAAGAAGACGCCGGGAGGCGCAATGGCAAGAAGAGTGCAAGCGGAACCTCGGCGGGCTGAGCTGTGTGGCGCTTGAGGGCTTTTGTGGCATGGCCCATAGCTCAAGCAGCAAGAAGAGCGAGAAGGAAGACGGCGACTCCGACTGCGAGGATGAGGTAAACCGTGACCCCGACTCTTTGCTTGCTGAGATTGCTAGGTTGAATGGTTTGCTTGATAACCGTGATAGTGTGCTGAGAGATGCCAAAAAGATGAGGAAAGATCTTAGGGCTCAGCTTGAGAATGCTAGTGAGAAAGTAGGAGAGTTAGAGTCAAAATTGCTTGAATTGAAACTTGAGAATGACTCTTTGAAACTTGCTCCTACTACTCCTGATGATGTTGAATGTGTTGAATGTGATGCTTGGTTGAATGAGATCAAAATGCTTAATGAGAAGAATGCTTCTACTTTGGCTCAACTAGATGCTCTTAGGATCGAATATGATGAGCTTAAGGCTAGACCTACTTTGCTTGGTGCTTGCAAATCATGTCCTACTATGCATGCTAAGCTTGTTGATGCTCGTTCTACCATTAGTTCTTTGGAAGCATCTTTGAAATCTCCTGTTGCAAATGCATGTTCTAGGCTGTGATGAAGTCACTTTGCGTAATCTTGAACTTACTTCCCGTTTGGATGTCATCTATGAGGAGAATGACTATTTGAGGAAGGTCTTCGGTTGGTTGTCCGGGCCGGAACCTCAGCCGAAAATCATGATTGAGGAGTTCAAGAGAGGCCGATGGTCGTGGTTTGGGGTTTGAGAAGTTGGGTGAGAAAGTGGGACGAACGATGGGGAGAGTGTGTACGAGAAGTGTGTTGAGTCTAACCCCGAGTTTGAGGTGATCGGAGAGATTCAAGTCCCACTCCCAAAAGCACCTAAGAACTCTTTCACACCAAAGCCCAACCACCTTTGCAACAAGCTTGACACAACCCAAGATCCACCAAAATTCCCACCTAAGACAAATGATTTCCAGAAACCAGTGAAGTTTGTGGGTGAGAAGGGTGAGAAACCTAGAGAGAAGCCAGAGCCAAAACCAAAACCCATCCCCTTCAGGTGTGAGTATTGTGGCAAGGAGAGGCATCTTGCGAGTTTTGCTACAAGAGGAAGAGGGATGAGAGGCTTGCTAGGGAGCAAGCAAACCGGAGACGGTATCGCCAGCCTCATGGTATTCCTGAGCCTAGAGTGCCACTTCCACGGGGTGTGGGAAGTGTGAGGAGTGTTGGCAAGTTCCCACAGAGAGGAGGTGGTGAGAGGTTTGTCAGGAGAGATGATGGTGTGCGTGCTGGTGAGAGGTTTGGTCGGGCTCGTGGTGGTTTTGCTGGACGTCCTCCTACTCACCCTCAGTACGGGTTTAGGGGAGATGATCGCAGCTTTGGGTTCCAGAGGAACTACGGACCACGTTTTCCCCCTCGTGGTGCTCGTACTCCTCCCATGGGACATGGGAAGTTTGGTGGCAAGGGAGTGATGTTTGCTAACCCCTCTTTTGAGCGAGATGGCTCGACACCTTGGTTTAACCTTCTTTGTGCTAACCCCAGTGTCGAGTCGCTAGCTCATTCTCGTTCTTGTTTCGATTTGCGGGCGGGGAGGCTTGGAGAACATTTGGTTGATCGACTCCGGGTGTTCTCGACACATGACCGGAGATAAGAAGTGGTTCTCCAGCCTCACCCCAGTGAAGGAAAAGATGTACATTGCATTTGGGGACAATGGACGAGGTAGGGTGCTTTCGGAGGGTGTTGTGCATGTGAGTGACAAGGTAACGTTGAAGAGAGTGGCTCTTGTGAAGTCTTTGGGTTTTAATTTGCTTTCGGTTTCTCAGTTGCTTGATGAGGGTTTTGAGGTGCGTTTCAAGTACGGCGAGTCTCGTTTGCTTGATTCTCGAGGTGATCTTGTCTGTATGATCATCCCCGAGGGTCAGATTTTCAGGGCTGATTTCTCTCGTTCTTTGGGTGCTTGCTCGCCTGTTTGATGGCTGGTCCTTCTTCTGATTTGTGGAAATGGCATAGGCGGTTGGGACACTTGAGCTTTGATTTGGTTTCCCGCTTGAGTAGTCTTGACCTTGTCCGAGGATTGCCGAGGTTGAAGCTTGAGAAGGATTTGGTTTGTGCTCCTTGTAGGCATGGTAAGATGGTAGCCACTCCCCATCCACCCCTGACCGATGTCATGATCGAGCGTCCTACAGAGCTGTTGCATATGGACCTTGTTGGGCCAGCTCGAGTTCGCTCGGTGGGTGGGAAGTGGTATGTCCTTGTTGTGGTGGACGATTACTCTCACTATGCCTGGGTGTTCTTCTTGGAGGATAAGAGTGAGACTTTTGGTTTTGTTCGAGATCCGATCGTGAGGTTGAAAAACGAGAGGCATGGGAATGCTATTCGAGCTATCCGCGGTGATAATGGCTGCGAGTTCAAGAACTCTCGTTTTGATGCCTTTTGTCGTGATCTAGGTCTTGAACATCAGTATTCGACCCCTTATGTGCCCCCTCAAAATGGAGTCGTGGAAAGGAAAAATCGGACTCTTTGTGAGATGGCTAGGACGATGCGCGATGAGCACAGGACTCATAGGAGGTATTGGGCTGAGGCGGTCAATACAGCTTGTCATGTTTCCAACAGGATTTTATTGCGAGCTTTCAAGAAGAAGACTGTTATGAGCTTATGCATGGTCGGGCACCCAAGGTGAGTCACTTCCGAGTTTTTGGCTGCAAGTGCTTTATTTTGAAAAAGGGAAAACTCGACAAGTTTGAGGCTAGGTCTAGTGATGGTATTTTCTTTGGATATGCTAACCACTCTAGAGCCTATAGGGTGCTTAACCTTGAGACTAACAAAATCATGGAGACTTGCGAGGTGACCTTTGTCGTATGGACCTCCCTGGGCCCACTACCTCGGTGGGTGCCAGGACCGACTACTCGGTGGGCCCCTGGGACTACCCGACTTGCGCTACACGGCACCTGGAGGCGTGGAGCACAAGGACAGCACAGGAGTAGTACTCGGTTAAGGCTCTGTACATGTTCCGCACTGTGTAGAGGTCTCCTAGACGTACTCGGCTAGTACTCCTTCCCTACTCCGACTTGTAACCACGCCTCCCGGACTATATAAGGCGAGGCGAGGGACCGATCCCAGGGATCACCTCATCCAATCTCAACTCACGGCGCACTATTGCACCATCTTGTAATCGTGCCCTATCAATCCAGAGCTACGCAGCATACAGGACGTAGGGTATTACGCACCTCGCGGCCCGAACCTGTCTAAATTGTGTGCCGCGTGCCTCTTCCTTCGAGTTACCGATCTCGGCGAGTCACATTCATCTACTTCGGGTACTCCCCGTAGTAGGTTGCCGGTCCAAAACACCGACAGCTGGCGCGCCAGGTAGGGGCTCTCGCTCGAGATCACATGGCGAACTCGACGGCTTCCGTTCACATCAAGCCAACCGTCGCCCTCAATCGTGGCGACACCTTCGTCTTCGGCGCTTGGGTCTGCACTGCTGATGGCGCGGGCTCTTTCCAG
Source organism: Cenchrus americanus (assembly GCA_947561735.1). Classification (NCBI taxonomy): domain Eukaryota; kingdom Viridiplantae; phylum Streptophyta; class Magnoliopsida; order Poales; family Poaceae; genus Cenchrus; species Cenchrus americanus. Next base: position 143,791,326 of record OX387244.1, read on the forward strand.
CGCCGCTTGATCATGCAACCCGACTCGAGGACAGGGCTCGTGACGCTTCCCGAAGTTGTCGCGGGCAAACTCGCCGGCAAGTTCGGCGAAATTTCGCTTTCCAACCTCCACGCTGACTACGAGCTCGAGTCCGTCTCCAACTCGAACCCGACGTCGCCATGGGCCATCGCATGCGAGCCGGCTCCTCGGCCATCGCGGGCGGCCCTCTCTCCACGCCGGCGCTCCGCGCGTGGCTCCCGCGTTCCCGGCCGGGCCCGCGCGGAGGCTTCCACACCACGCCGGGCCGGCAAGGAGCCCGTAACCGAGTACAACTCGGACTCCGACACCGCCCCCAACCGCGTCTCGGACTCCAGTCCTCTCTCCGAGTTCTTCTCGAACCCGGACTACGAGTTCGACTTCGGGTCGGACCCCGAGGAGCCCGAGTCCGAAGACGACTTCTTCGAGCTTCCCTTGTCAGGGCCGGCCTCCGGGCTGGTTATAAGATCAACACCGGTCGGAAGATACGTCTACTGGCCAGACCGTAAACCTGCTGAGCTGACAAAGGACTCACGCTATGTCGCCTACATCGACTCGCTACCGTTCCAGGAGGGAACACCGCTAGCCCAAGCCGACTCGAACACACCAGGCGAGGTGGCACCTTCGAGCCAAGCTTGGGCACGCCCGATCGTCAAGTCTTCATGGGCTGCCGGCGACACCCGGGGAACCTCAGGCACGGCCGCAGACAAGTACCTGGAGGACATCTCCGCAGACGAGCTGTCTGCTGATGCCCCTGCGGACGAGACCGACGCCAACAGGGACACCCGGCGCGAACGTAACAGGAAGCGCAACGAGCGACGCCGGCGGCTTAGGGACAACCTTCCCATCCGCAACCTTGCGGAAGCTCTCGAAGCAGTCGAGAGCAGAGTTCACACCACTCCTGAGCAATGCCTCATGTCGATCACAGCGATCGCACGTCAGGCTCAGGGCATACGGGCTGGAGAAGTCATCGCCAAGCTCGCTGAAGAAGCCTACTTCATGCGGGTAGACAAGAGAGTCACCCAACCTCTCCCAGCTAAGCCTCGCGACAACGAGGCTACTAGTCGCAGTGTTGACCCCGGTCCTAACCGTACTCGGGGCGACATCCCAGCCGAACCAAACCGTCGACGCTCCACCGGCGGCGGACCCTCACGACAAGACAACGTCAGCCGAGAAGTCGTCCCCCACCGTGCCTCGGCCGGTGGTGGCGGCAACGACCCCGACGGCGGCGGCGGCGGCGGCGGCGGCTCCAACCACGGAGCCAACAAGAAAGCCGGAGGCGGCGGCGGTCGCGGCGGCCGCGGCCACGCGCACAGCCACGCCTCCGGCGCCTCTCAGGGCGGGTACGATGCTCGCCAGAGAATCGAAGAGTTGCGGCAGAAGAAGTCGACGACCGCTGCTGAAGGCGACGGCTTCCCTGCCTTCTCACCCCGGCTTCGCAACTTGCTCCTCCCCGACAAGTTCAAGCCTTTGGGGATCACCAAATACGACGCGAGCGGATCCTATCCGGTGGCTCCGATGCTACGCTCTCTCCATCGAGAACGGCGGCGGCAACGGCGACACCAAGTGCCTCTACTTCCCCTTCTGCCTGGACCAAGCCCCACTCACGTGGCTCGAGTCGCTGGACAAGCACTCAATCGACAAGTGGGACCAGTTGAAGGAGCAATTCACAAGCAACTTCGCGGGCGCCATGGGCCGTTCGGGTACTCGCATGGACCTCGCCATGATCAAGCAGGAACAAGGCGAGACCCTCCGCAAGTACATGCGCCGCTTCTTCGACAAGCTCGCTACCGTCGTGGACGTCACCGACAAGGAGGTCATCGACCTCTTCCAGGACGGGCTCTACCATCGCCGCACCTTCGAAGACTTCGGCCGACGCCGCCCCAAGTCCATTCCCCACCTCAAGGACATGATCACGTCCTGGGCGGACGAAGAGGACAAGGCCAACGCCAAGTACGACGCCATCCGCGGCAAGTCCAAGCAGAACCAAGGTGGCGGCAGCAGCAGCAATCCAAACCAAGGCGGCCGCAACAACAACAACAACAACAACAACTTCTCGGGTCCCAACCGCAAGCGCAAGCCAGACAACACCGTCGCGGCTATCCAGCGCCCTCCGAAAGGGAACTCGAAGAAGAACTCCGGCGGGTTCAAAGACCTGCTGAAGGAGAAGTGCCCGTGGCACCCGAACGGCAATCACACTACCGAGCAGTGCTACCAGCTCAGGCATGCACTCAAAGATACGCCGGAGCCACCGCACCCTCACGACCAGAAGAACAAGAAGAAGGACGGCGACGACTTCCAAGAACCCGAGAAGACCGTCAACGTCCTCTTCGGCGGACTACCCTGCAGGCGGGAGCAGAAGGCTACTCGCCGTGAAGTGATGTCCATTGAACCAGCGGTTATGACCCCTCTCAGGTGGTCAGAGACACCCATCACCTTCTCCCGCGCGGACCAATGGACCAGCTTCTCCGAACCGATGCGCTTCCCTCTCGTCCTGAAACCAACAGTGGCGGGCTCTAAGCTCAACAAGGTGCTCATCGATGGCGGAAGCGGGCTCAACGTCCTCTTCACCAAAACTCTGAAGAAGATGAACCTTGACGTCACCCCCATGCTCGACAAGAGCAGCATGCCCTTCTACGGCATCGTCCCAGGCAACGCGGCTATCCCACTAGGCTCAGTGGTACTGCCAGTCACCTTCGGGGCGTCTCGCGACAACTACCGCACCGAGTACATCAAGTTCTAGGTCGCGGATATCGAGACTTCCTACCATGCCATCCTCGGCAGACCGGCCATCGCCAAGTTCATGGCGGTGCCTCACTACACGTACTTGGTACACAAAATGCCAAGTCCAGCTGGCGTACTCTCTCTCCAAGGGGACTTGAAGATCTCTCACGACTGCGATACAGAGGCCGTGGTGATCGCTTCGACAAATCAAGTACCCACCCCAATGATGGAGGTCTACGCCGCGTCGAAGAAGCTTGCCACAAGTGAACTCGACATCCCAGAAAAGTCTGACAGCGCCAACAAGCCTCGGCCACCGAGGAGGTGCTCGTCAAGCGGTCGACCTCGGAACAGGCGACCCCACCAAGACTACCACCATCGGGGCCGGCCTCGACCCCAAATAGGAAGACGCGCTCATCAGCTTCCTTCGGGCTAACCGCGACATCTTCGCGTGGAAGCCGACGGACATGCCGAGGGTGCCCGGGGAGGCCCGATCGAGCACTTGCCTCAACGTCGACCCAAAGGCCACCCCCAAGCGACAACACCTCCCGACGCTTCGCCGACGACGGACGGGACGCCATCAAGAAGGAACTCGCCAAGCTACTCGGCTGCGGCTTCATCGAGAAGTCTTCCATCTCGAGTGGCTCGCCAACCCCGTCCTCGTCGCAAGAAGAACTCGAACGAGTGGAGGATGTGCGTCGACTACACCGACCTCAACAAGCAACGCCCCAAGGACCCCTTCGGGTTGCCGCGGATTGATCAAGTCATCGACTCCACGGCGGGGGGGTGCGACTGCTCTGCTTCCTCGGCCCCTACTCCGGGTACCACCGGATCGCAATCAAGGAGGAAGACCGAGGAGAAGACCGCGTTCATCACCCCGTTTGGCGCGTCTTTGCTACACGACCATGTCTTTCGGGTTGAAGAACGCCGGCGCTACCTACCAACGGGCCATCCGGGCACAGCTTCAAGCGGCAACTCAACAAGAACGTTGAGGCCTACGTGGACGACGTGGTTGTCAAAACCAGGGACTCCAGTACCCTCATCGACGACCTTGAAGAGACCTTCGCATCGCTACGCGAGTACCGCCGGAAGCTCAACCCGAACAAGTGCGTCTTCGGCGTGCCTTCGGGCAAACTACTCGGCTTCATCATCAGCCAACGCGGCATCGAAGCCAACCCCGAGAAGATCTCCGCCATCACCGGCATGAAAGCTCCCACGAGCATCAAGGACGTCCGAAAGGCGACGGGGTGCATGGCGGCATTGAACAGATTCATCTCGAAGCTAGGAGAACGGGGTCTCCCCTTCTTCAAACTACTCAAGCACCACGAGAAGTTCGTATGGACAGCGGAGGCGGACCAAGCCCTTGCCCAGCTCAAGGACTTCCTGTCGAAGCCACCAGTCCTCACGGCTCCCTTCAAGGGCGAGCAGCTACTGCTCTACCTCGCTGCGACTACTCACGTGGTCAGTACTGCCATCGTTGTCGAGCGGCAGGGGAAGACGGCCACGCCTACCGGTCCGGCGCCCAGTCTACTTCGTCAGCGAGGTTCTATCAGAGTCCAAGGCTCGCTACCGGCCCGTGCGCGAAGCTTCGTACGCTCTACTCATCACCTCGCGGAAGCTACGACACTACTTCCCGGGGAGTACTCGGTCTCCGTCGTCACCGACTACCCGCTCGGCGACATCACGAGGAACCCGAGACGCCCTCTGGAAGGATCTCCAAATGGGGCTGTCGAGCTCGGCGCCCTCACCATCGACTTCCAAGCCACGCACGGCCTTCAAGTCGCAAGCTCTAGTCGACTTCATGGCGAGTGGCGGGAGAACCGGCTACCTACTCCCACCGTGCGACCGAGCATTGGGTGATGTACTTCGACGGCTCACTCAACCTCGAGGGCGCGGGCGCGGGGGGTACTCCTGATCTCTCCAACGGGCGAACAGCTCAAGTACGTCCTGCAGATCTTCCCGGAAGGTCTCAAACAACGAAGCCGAGTACGAAGCCCTCCTACACGGGCTCCGCCTCGCGGCTTCACTTGGCATCAAGCGGCTACTAGTCTACGGCGACTCCGCGGTGGTCATCAACCAAGTCAACAAGTCACGGGACCGCAACAAGGAGAACATGGACGCCTGCGCCTAGAAGTCCGCAAGCTCGAGAACAAATTCTACGGTCTCGAGTTCCACCACATCGTTCGCGACAACAACGTTGCGGCGGACGTCCTTTCGAAGCTCGGATCCACCCGCGCCCAAGTACCCGCGGGCGTCTTCGTCCATGAGCTTCACGCGCCATCCATCCCGGAGCGGCGCCGCCGACCCTTTGTCCCGGCTAGCCAACCGGTGGGCGGGAGGTCATGATGATCGACGTGGACCGGAGGCAACCCTTCATCGACTACCTCGGCGAGCGAAGGTCCCCTCCGACAAGAACGCGGTGAACAACTCGTCCGCCGCGCCAAGTCTTACGTCCTCGTCGGCGACAAACTCTACAAGCGAGGCGCATCTTACGGAGTACTTATGAAATGCGTTCCTCGCGAAGAAGGCAAGGACATCTTGGAGGAGATCCACAAGGGTGTCCGCGGCAACCACGCGTCCTCCCGCACGGCCGGTCGGCAAGGCCTTCCGGCGAGCCTTCTGCGGCCCCACGGCCACGGGCGATGCGGAAGAACTCGTCGAAGGTGCCAAGGATGTCGGTTCTTCGCCAAGCGGCGGCACGTCCCTGCCTACAAGCCGGTCACCATACCACCAACCTCGGCCTTTTGCCTGGCGGGGGGCTCGACATGATTGGGCCACTACCAAGCTGCGCCGGGGAGGATTCAACGGGGGTGCTGGTGGCTATCGACAAGTTCACCAAGTGGATCGAGGTCAAGCCGGTCACATGTCCCAAGGGCGACGAGTACTCGACTTCTGGATGAACTCGTACACCGCTACGGGCTACCCCACCGCATCATCACGGACACGGGGTCCAACTTCAACAACCACCGGTTCGGGAGTGCGCGAGAACGGCGGAATCGACGTCGGATACGTCTCCGTCGCCCATCCACGGGCCAACGGACAAGTCGAGCGCGCCAACGGGATGGTGCTCGACGCCCTCAAGAAGCGGCTACACGATGCTGCTAATTCAAAAGGGGGCAAGTGGATCAAGGAACTACCCAATGCACTGCGGGGGCTGCGGACTCAACCATCCAAGCCAACGGGGCAATCCCCCCTACTTCTGGTCTACGGCTCCGAAGCCATCCTCCCTGCGGATGTCATATGGAACTCGCCGGCGGTGGAGCACTACGACGAAGGCGTCTCGGAAGACGACGGACGAGTTGACATCGACGGCCTCGAAGAAGCTCGGCCGTGCCGCCCTAGTCCAATCGGCAAGGTACACGGACCCGGTGTCCGACGCTACCACGATCGCAACGTCAAGGAACGCTCCTTCAACGTTGGAGATCTTGTCCTCCGCCGTATCCCGAACACGGAAGGACTTCACAAACTCGGCTCCCCACAGGAAGGGCCCTTCACCGTGGCTAAGGTGGCCGGGCCGAGGCTCCTACCGCCTCCAAACACTCGAAGGCGAAGAAGTCAACAACTCGTGGAACGTCGACCAGCTCTGTCGATTCTACGCCTAGTCTACTCGACTACTCCGGGGTTCAAGTCTACACGACTGCATCAACACCCCTAGCCGCATGCGACCCTCCGGGTCCTGGCTTCAAGTCTCCGGACTACTCTCCTCCAGGTCCAGCCCGCGCGGCTACCTACGGACCCTGGGCTGCAACGAGCGTCAAGGACTCTAGCAGCGGTCTACCGAGAAGACCACACCCCAAAGATCCAGCCTGCGCGGCTACTCACGGATCTGCGATCCAGCCTACACGGCTACCTACGGATCACTCACTGTAAGCGGCTACCCGCTCCAGTACTACTCGCGTAAGCGGCCTCCGGTCCCGAGCGACTACTCGTAACTACGGCCCTGGCCACCCAGGTGTACTCCTTCAAGTAATAAAGTTTGATTGTTCATCAACTTCTTTACTGTCTACTCCCTGTGACGGGACTACCAAGCCGAGTACTACTACTCGCACCTACTCCACGATGGGCGCTCCGCACTCTGAGATCGCGGTTACGAGTACTCATTGTTCGGAACTTCACAATTCATTGATATATGAGATAGTTCATTACAAGCTGTTTCCTATACAACCATGGCTACTAGCTATCTATGCGGGGCTACTTGGAGATTCAACTTATCGGCTACAGCTCCGCGATGGGAGCCATTCGCTCCGGCAACTGCGCATCTTGCTCGTCCGGCCGGTTGGCGGCTACTCGCCGGCGACTACCTCCACGGGGCCTTCGGGAAGTACGACTTCATGAAGGCCGGCCCTGCTTCGGGATCGACCCGGCCATGTGCTTGACGTAGGCGGCCGGCCGGCTTGGCGCCTCACGAAGTCGATCCGCCAACGGAGCGATCTTGGGGCCGCCGGGTGCGGCACCGGGAGCCTCGCGATCGGGAGGGCGAGCCTCTTCAAGGTCCTTCGGTGGGCCGGAGCGCCTTGCGGTCCTCGTTCAACATCGCAAAGATTTGTAGCGATTGACGAGATCCCGATCGAATGCAATTCTCAACTCCATGTGCTTCTCGCACTCGACGGCCGGCTCCTTGTAGTCGAGTTCAAGTACACCGGCGGGCTTCTTGCTCCCGGTAGAAGAGATTCTTCATGCTGATCTCCGAGCCCTTCAGCCGCTCCACCTGGCCTTCGAGTTCTGCAACACCGGAACACAACAAACGGGTCAGAGCTTGATGACTCCCAACAAGTACCCGACAAGTCAAGAGACATACCTTTATTCTTGTTGCGGAGGCCTTTGTTCTTCCGCACCAGCTCGTCGCTCTTCGCCTGCAAGTCCATCACATCGTTGTGATACTTGGCGAAGGCGGCGTCAAGCTTCGATTGCATGGCGGCCGCGTGCTTCCTCGACTTCACGAGGCTGCTCCTCCAAGGCTTCGGCCTCGCGGCACCGTGTCCCCATAGCCTTGCGGCGATTGGACTTCTCGCGGGACCGCTCCGCGGCGTCTGCGCAGAGGACAAGTTCAAAATCAAACGAGTACTCAACGAAAAGGATTGACTACTCGGGAGGCAACGGCTACGTACCTTCATCCTTTGTTCGGCTCGTCGCATCGCCTCCGGATGCTTGCGCCAACACCGCCGGCTCGACGAGGTCGTCGGCAAGCGACTCAATCCCGCCACGGCTACCGGCGTGGCCTCCGTCATTGGCGCCGAGCGGATAGGCTCCGCGTCTTGGATCTCGGGAGGCCGGATCGCCACCTCCGGGGCAACCCCTGGCGACGTGGTAGCCGCCTCCTCCTCGGCGGACTTCTCGACGGTTTCTCCCACGGGCTCGGGGGCTCCTACGCGGCCCTCGGGGCCTCTGCGGTGTCAACTCTTGCACGGGCACCCCTGCAGGGATGTCACCCCCTTCAGCGCCTGTCACCAAGGAACACGCGCATCAACATTCTCGACTACTCTTCTTGGGCTCTACAGCTTCAGGAAGAGTACTCACCTTCGACTATGACCGCCTCCCGGCGCGCCGCCCGGCGGCGGGGGCTCGGTCGTGGCTTGGGCTTCTAGAGCGGGTTCCTCGACGGGCGGCGCGGCCTTTTCTGCCTCTGCTGCCGTGGGCTCCTCTCCGTCCCAGCTCAAGTCGGTGGATTTTCTGCACAAGGGTCCACAAAGGTTCGTGAGATAACATCGACTACGACAATGAGTACCACTCATGAAGACGTGATACTTACAAGTTCGACCGGACGATAGTCACGGCCGGCGCACCGAGGATGCTGGCGATGTCAACCAGTCCACCCTCGGCGGGCGTTTCTTCTTGCGCCTCCTCGACTACCGCCTCCTCTACGGTGACGGTGGTCGGCGTAGACGTTCTCTGCGCCCCTGCGGCTCCCACCCCTCCAGCGGCGGCGGCCGCGGGTACTCTGCTCCCTTCTGGGGCAGGGGGCTGGCGCTCCAGCTGCGCCAGAAGTTCTTCGACAGTGGGAGCTGGACTTCGGCTTCCAGCCGGTTCCCCCACTGTGGGCCACACGCCCTCATCGCCCTCCTCCACGGGCTCCGCTGGCGGCCTCTCCTGCACACAGGGATAACTACTCGTCGGCCCGTACTCGATCCTTTGGGTACCCGACTACTCCGCTCAAGACGACTTACCTCTGGAGGCGTGGTCTCTGAGACCTTCATCTTCTTGGCTACCCGCTTCTTGGCGGGGTTGCGCGGCTTCCTTGGCGGCGCAGCAAGGCTAGCCTCCGGGGCTAGCCGGAGGGTCTTGGATGAGAGGCACATGAGGTAAGCCGGACGGCTAAACCTCGACCGCGGTGGAAGCGGTCTGCCGCGTCTCCTCGTCTTCTTCGTCATCGGAGGTATCCTCCACGATAACGGGATCGTCGTCGTCTCCGAGCTACTCGGCGCTCCTTCACCTTCTCCACCGTCGGGATCTCAATCCCGCTCGGTGGTGGCCGCGGCTCGAGAGACAAACCGCTTCACATCATCTGCGCAACGGACACAAAGGCGTCGGCACCTGCGCTACGGATGCCTACTACTCGACGAGGTGGGTACGACTACTTACCTCGTTGGGCGGGCGCGCGGCGGAGAACTCCTCGACGGGGCACGCCGTGTACTCGGCATGTCCTTGAAGATCCTCGACAACCTCTCGACGATGTCGTTGTCTTCAATTTCGCCCCCCGGCATCCGCGACGTGTCGTCGTCGCCGGTGTACTCGAAGCCCATCGTATCCCGCGGCGGCGGCGGGCCGGATCCGGCGCTTCATGGCGAAGGCCACATGCTCGGCCCTCGGTCCCCGCATCCCGCGAGTCTTGATCCGTGCCGGCAACTCGGGAGGCTGGATCCCCTCTTTGCATGGTGGGTTCTGTGTTCCACCACTCTTGGTGCTTGGGCTGCCGTCCGCTCGGCTTCGGCAGCTCGGGATGGTGGTTCGTGGTGTAGAACCACCTCGTCTTCCCGATCGGTGTTGGAGTCCACGAGCTTGTACGCCGAGTGCTGCTCGGCGGCATCTTCCCTCAAGCCCGGATCCCGGCCCCTCCGACTACTCTGGGGTTGGAGGCGGGGATGCGGCTTCACGCGGAAAAATTTCCGGAAGAGAATCCAATGCGGCTTGATTCCCAAAAATGCTTCGCGAAATGGACGAAGACGAAGTGTGGAAGATTCCGTTGGGGTTCAAGTTGAGGTACTCGATGCCGTAGTACACGAGAAGCCCTCCGAAGAAATCGCTCGGCGGGAGCGCAAGACCGCGCTCCACGAAGCGCGAGAACATCGGGATCTCGTCTTGCGCCTTCTCCATCGGATAGGGATCTCCGGCGGCGGATCTCCACATATCGATCTCCTTCTCCCCGATGAACCCGCCGTTCAACGGGGGTCGGCAAGTCTTCGGTCTTCACCTTCGACCTTTTCCACTCGCGGCTTGGATCGGCGCGCGGTGGAGATGTGGGCGGCGCGCGCTCCGGTGCCGGCCGCGGCGGCCTCTCTGCATGGCTCCTCTTCTTCCCGCCGGCCTTCGACGTCTTCGACGGGGACGGCTTCATCCTCCAAGAACGGGGAGTCTTCACTCGCATTCGCTCGGGGGCTACCTGCGGCTTTCGGGTGGCGATACGCTCGGATCTACTACGGCGGCGGCGCTCGGCCGGGTGGATTTTCTTCAAGATTCAAGTGGCAAATGACTGTGGCTCACTTGGGTGAAAAACCCTAAGGGTTTCGGCTTGTATTTATAAGCCAAAATGCCCCCGCAACGGGCGGCCGGATAAGTCCACGCGCGGCTGACTCAGCGGCTGCGCGTGACTCTTCGTATTCTACTAGTCGACGCGCCTCACTTCGGGGGCTCGGCTACTTCTACTTGACTACCTGGGACGCGGCTAGTCTCAAGAGCATCTCAGGACACTATTCTCCAAAAAAAGACCCTTCAATTCGAGAGGAAGTACTCGACTCAAGGCTCGGGGGCTCCGTGCCACGTGTCCTTCGGTTTTTTCTCTTCGGATCTTTTGGGATTTTCTCGCCAAGACTTCGGATAGATCCTCAGCAAGAGCCCGCGGCTCGAGGCTCGGGGGCTACTCCACGTGGATTGCGGTTCAGCGAATCGCATCTTCTTGACGGCTCGGCTTCAAGACAAGGCGAGGCATTTTTGAAGACCTTCGAAGGCAGATTTCAAGGACGCTTGGGACTACTCGAGAAGACTTCAAGATTGCTCAAACATCGGTGGAGTACATTCCGGCCTCGGGATGCTTCGACTACTCTTGAGGACTTTTGACTTGTAGTACTCGGGGACGCCTGAGGACTACTTGTTAAGGCCTTCAAGACTACTTGAAGCTATCCTTCTCGACTACAAAGTACTCGGGGGCTTGTCGTATGGACCTCCCTGGGCCCACTACCTCGGTGGGTGCCAGGACCGACTACTCGGTGGGCCCCTGGGACTACCCGACTTGCGCTACACGGCACCTGGAGGCGTGGAGCACAAGGACAGCACAGGAGTAGTACTCGGTTAAGGCTCTGTACATGTTCCGCACTGTGTAGAGGTCTCCTAGACGTACTCGGCTAGTACTCCTTCCCTACTCCGACTTGTAACCACCGCCTCCCGACTATATAAGGCGAGGCGGGGACCGATCCCGGATCACCTCATCCAATCTCAACTCACGGCGCACTATTGCACCATCTTGTAATCGTGCCCTATCAATCCAGAGCTACGCAGCATACAGGACGTAGGGTATTACGCACCTCACGGCCCGAACCTGTCTAAATTGTGTGCCGCGTGCCTCTTCCTTCGAGTTACCGATCTCGGCGAGTCACATTCATCTACTTCGGGTACTCCCCGTAGTAGGTTGCCGGTCCAAAACACCGACAACCTTCGACGAGACAATGCCATGTACCTCTCTTGGCTTTGAATGTGCAGGTGATGAAGAGATGGCCGAGAACCTCTTTGAAGAGGAGAAAGATGAAGCTGGAGATGATGATGGGGAGAACCATGCGCCTGAAGTTGAGCATGTACCCACTACTTCCCCTACGACCACATTGGAGCATGGACCGTCTACTTCATGGACAACGACGGTGCAACAAGAGGACCAGGCGAGAGAAGCTGAAGTTGAAGGGGATGTAGTCTCGAGGCGTGAGGCTCCCCGGCGGATTCAAGAAGTGCATCCCCTGTCGAAGATCATTGGGAACATCGATGAACGCACTACACGGTCGAGGTCCAGGAATTCCTCTCATTTTGCTCATGCTGCTTTTGTCGCTACTTTTGAGCCCAAGGACATTGGACATGCTTTATCTGATGCAAACTGGGTCAATTCTATGCATGAGGAGTTGGAAAATTTTGAGAGGAACCAGGTGTGGGAGTTAGTTGAACCACCTCCAAATTGCCGTCCCGTAGGAACCAAGTGGGTTTGGAAGAACAAAGAGGGAGAGAATGGGATGGTTGTGAGGAACAAGTCCAGACTTGTTGCTCAGGGGTTTAGTCAGAAGGAGGGGATCGACTTTGAGGAGACCTTTGCTCCTGTGGCCCGTCTTGAGGCAATTCGGATTCTTCTAGCCTTTGCCGTGGCTAAAGGGTTCAAGTTGTTTCAGATGGACGTGAAGAGTGCTTTTCTGAATGGGGTTATAGAGGAGGAGGTGTATGTGAAGCAGCCACCTGGGTTAGAGAGCGAGTTGTACCCACACAGAGTATACATGTTGAAAAGGGCTGCGCTATGGGTTGAAACGAGCGCCCGTGCTTGGTATGGGAGATTGAGAGGTTTTCTTTTGAGCGAGAGGGTTTGTGATGGGTACCGTAGATAGAACCCTGTTTCTCCTCAAGCATGGAAATTACTTGTTGATTGTTCAGATATACGTGGATGATATTGTCTTTGGTGGCTCGTCACATAACCTTGTTGCCAAGTTTGCGGATGAGATGAGCGGGGAGTTCGAGATGAGCATGATGGGCGAGTTGCGGTATTTTCTCGGGGCGCGGATCAAGCAAGTGAAGGACGGTACATTTGTGCACCAGACCAAGTACACAAAAGTCATGCTGAGGAAGTTCCAGAGGCAAGATGTGAAGCCGATGTCGACTCCCATGGGGAGTACGGCCACTTTGGATGCGGATGAGGATGGAGAACCAGTGGACCAGCGGGAGTACGGGGAGCATGATCGGCTCCCTCCTCTACTTGACGGCGACGAGGCCGGACATACGGTTCGGCCGTGTGTCCGTGCGCTCGTTTTCGAGCTTCGCCGAGGACATCACATCGACGAGCCGTCAAGAGGATTTTCGGTACCTGCGTCCGCCCCCTCGGTCTTGGCCTTTGGTATTCTTCCTCCTCGACTCTTTCTCTTCATGGTTTTTCCGATGCGGATTTTGCTTTGGTTGTCGAGTCGAGAGGAAGTCTACTTCGGTACTTGTCGGTTTCTTGGTTCTTCGTTGGTCTCATGGTCTTCCCACAAGCGAGTCTACCACGGAGGCGGAGTATGTTGTTGCCGCGAGTTCTTTGTTGCCACCTGTTGTGGATTTCATACACTTTGAGAGACTTTGGTGAGGAGTGCACCCGGATCCGACTTCTTTGTGATAGCACCGGTGCCATAAGCGTAGCCAAAAACCCAGTGCTTCACTCCAGAACCAAACATATAGAGGTGAGGTATCATTTCCTGAGGGACAATGTGGAGAAAGGAACCATTGTTTTGAGCCATGTCCCTACCCAAGATCAGCTAGCCGACATCTTTACAAAGCCTCTCGACCAAGCTACATTTGTGCGCTTGTGGGGGGAACTTGGGGTTTGTTGCCCTTTCTAGTTGATTCTTAGGGGATTTCCTTTTTGTATCATATGTATTAAACCTTGTTTACTTTGATGTATATACATGCTTTGCTTGATGTACAAACCATGGTAGGATAGCCATCTTGTCATATATCATGTTGCATTTGTATCATATTGCATTTTAGGATGATGAGCTTCTTTAATATGGCATATTTGAGTCTCTTTGGCTATTTGTGAGATATTGGTTATATGTGTGGAGAAATGGTGATGTGAGGCTATGCTCTTGGAATATTTGAGATATATGTGTGGTGAGATAGCCCCTTTTGAAATAAATGCTAAACTTGACTAATTTTTGATGAAATATGCTCCACTCGTGTGTAGTTGTGTATCCATGTCACAGTTTGGTCTAAATGTGCCTCTCATGCTTAGATTGTGCTTGGATGCCTTGTTCTTGCATTTGGGCCAAAGGCCGGATATCATTGTGAATGTTTAGCCTATGTTGCATTCATGGGGGAGCATAAGCTTCTTTTTGCTGCAAAGGCACTTCATGTACCATGAAATGAATTAATCTTGAAAAGAAGTGCATAATGCTTGAAAAATGCTCCATCCATCATGTCTATGTTTAAAATGTCTTATCTTTCACATATGGGTGCTAAACATGTTGCATGATGTTCACCAGTGGAGAAGTCTCCCCGAAGTGGACACATGGCTCATGAGCTTTGACATGACATGCTTTGCTTTATGGGTGTTTGCCATGATCTTTTGCTGAGAATTTGATATCCCTGTATGATCTTTGAATGGTATGCATGTTTGTGGCTCAAGTGTGACATGCATAGGCTTTTACATGTGAAGCGAGCCTTCTTTTGGTAAAACTGCTTAAATCTGAAAATTTTGCTTTGTCACATGCTTGTATTTTCATATATTACTTGTGGCAATGCTTTGACTATGCTATGATTCATATGTGTGATCTTTGTCTCATTTTTAGCCTTTGATACTAGATTTGGCCTATTTGAGAAGCTCCTGTAGTTGTTTATATGCTTTGTTTTTGCATTTCTGCATTTTCACCTTGATTCATACATTGCCAACAAGGGGGAGAAGAGGTGAGCTTAATGAAAATTCAGAAAATTCAGAAGAGGTGAGCTGAAATTTGGAAGTTGGCATCCACATGTTCAGGGGGAGCTTTCTTGCTGTTTTCGATGTGGAGTTTGTGGTTTGCTTGGCTTGTGACCTTTCTTTGCCTTTCTTTGGTTTTGGTCATGAGTTGAGCTTCCTTGTTTTTCTTTCTTCTTTCTTTCTCTTTTTCTCTGAATTTCATTTCGCGTTGTGTGTTGTCAATGCACTCATCAAGGGGGAGATTGAGGACCAGGAGCGTCCCAGTGGTCGGTGGATGACCGCTCCTCAGTGATGAGTGATTGACAACGGGTGTTGGACTGACTCTTGGCTTAGTGCGCAGGTGTAGGCTGCGGCCTAGTTCGTGTTGTTGCAGGTGAAGAACGGGCGCGAAAGGTCTTCAGCCTTGAGGGGCCTCGAGATGGAGAGACAAGTAGGCTCGGTTCGAGGGACCGGTGGACGGCGGGGCGGGGTGCGGGCCACATGGTGGCGACACAAGCAAGACGAAGTAATGGACAAACGAGCCGGTGCACGGTGGCGGTCAAGTCAAGTGGTTTGGCGGGAGGCCGGACCGGGCACGCGGGGTTTGGTGGTTTGCCCACAAAACCATCGGCGGAGGGTTTCTTGGTTTGGGCCTCAAAACCAAGTCCGAGGGCCCAACACGACGGAGACGGGATCCGGGCGTCTCGGGAAGCTTCGAGGCGGAGGACACGCGGCGGGATCGCATGGCTTGCGTCGGGAGCACGCGGGGTGCGGCAAAGGCGTGGCCGTCCGATGGCAAGACCCACAAACATTACCAAAATGCCCCTACGTGGGTTGTATCGCCAGTAGTTTAGTTAGGGGTAGTCGAGTCATTTACCACTCCGGCGGGACCTGATATATAAGCCATGAGTGTGTGTGGATGGCTCTCTCTCTCTGCGACTTAGGGTTTCATTTGCTCCCTCCTCTTTCTCATTTTCGTAGCTATTTTTTCTTCCATTTTTTTCTAGGCTAGCATGAGAGCTTCATGAGAGATTTGTTGAGAGGGATGGATTCTAGGGCGGCATGCTAGACCTTGTGAATCTTTCCTGGTTTGTATAGAAGATTCGGGGTTGTTTTTCTTGGCTTTTCGTGCTTGTTTTCGTGCCTTTGTTCCCGGTGTGATTCCGCGGATTTGAGTGGGTTTCTCCCTGGATTTCTTTAAGGGAAACATGGATAGATGTCTTGTGCATCTTTGTGCTTGACCTTGTGCCCTCAAACGCCGGGAAACCACTTCGATTCGTGAGTTTTTCGTTCGGTGCTCTAGCTTTTGGTAGTGCTCAAAGGATTCGCGATTCCCGGTGATTTAGGGAGTTAGGAGGCAAGATTTTTGGGCTATAGCATCCTTGTGTGACGCTTTTCAAGTACCCAAACCCTTGTCTCTACAGCTTCAACCGTTTGGGAAATCCGATGATGATTTGGGGGAGTTGACTTTCGGGGTCGGGCGTTTTCAGCTCTGTCCGCACCTGGCGGACGGTCCGCGAGGACCAGGCGGACGGTCCGCGCGGCTAGGGTTCGTCCCGTGTTCTTCGTGTTCTTGCTCGTCTTTCGTTTCGATCCGTCGCGATTTTGGTTTTTGGTTGGACGGAGTTTCGGACGGTCCGCGGTGTTGGGCGGACGGTCCGCGGGTGCTGGGCGGACGATCCGCGTGCTCCCCGCGGACGGTCCGTGGTTCGTGGGTGGCTTTGGTTCGTTCTGTGTGATTTAACGGATGGTCCGCGGGAAGGGCCGGACGGTCCGCGACGTCGGCGCGGACGGTCCGCGGTAGCAGGTCGGACAGTCCGCGCGGTTCATCGCGGACGGTCCGCACTGCCAGGCCGGACAGTCCGCCAGGAGCTGTGTGCTGTGCTGTTTTTTTCGATTCCTTCCTTCCCTTTCTAGTGCTTCCGCATGTGCTTCTAGGAATCGTTCCTAAGACTAGAGGTTGATCCATAACCTCGTGGTCTTGGCGATTGGTGCGTGATTCGATCCATCGCTTGTGTGTGACCGGGGTTTGTCTAGGGTATAGGCCGGATTCTTTTGAAAGAATTTTTACCGGCTCCTATTCACTCCCCCCCTCTCTAGTCACCATCTGATCCTTCAATAGGACCGGTACAAGTCGAGTGATGTTCGTCACTCGCAAGAATTGGTTCTTATGTTGGAATCATAAGATATTTATAAATGAATTGCTCATGTGGTAAGAGCATGGGATTTGGGCTCCGGTCCAGTGGCTTTCGTGGGCTAAGCTTTTGAACGCACTAAGCACTTGTCGGGAATGGGACCGGTAAGCCTAGTACCTTAATGAGACGGTGCGGGACCTTACTATTACTACTCTTGAGTAATCACCTACCCGGCTAGCTACCGGGAAGGGGGTGCATGTGTGAGATCGGGTGCCTCGCGAGGTATGCCAGTAAGCCTTGTACCCAGGACTATAAGATTTGATCCCATCCTGAGGATTTTTGGGAACTGCCTGGATGGTTGTCCTCGCGGGGGCACCCTACCATGTGCTTAGGTGTACCTTGCAAGGTTTAAATCAATCGATTGTCGGCCTCTCACCGTTATCCGAGACTGCTTAATCAATTGGTCATGATATCCCGTAATGATGGAACTTGGTGAATATTATTGTATGAATTAATTGCTTGTCCAATTCTTGTTTGAATTAGTTGGCACACTTAGCAATGGAATCCACTAGAACTTGTGCTAAAATATTGAAAGTAAGGACATACTCTTCGTGGTTGTTCAGCAAAAGAAACTCCACCGGCCAAAAGCCTCTCATGTCTAGAGTTTAGTGATGTAGTGATCGCCCGTCGGTTAAGTCTTGCTGAGTATTAATATACTCAATCGTGCTTTAAAACTGTTCTTACAGGTGTTGTTGACCCGGTGGATGACGACAGGTGATGACATCACTGATGGCCTCCTGTGATGTTACCGTTGCGTTAGTTTATTTTATTTCCGCTGTTTTCGAACTCTGAACCTTTACATCATGCATTTAACAATGGTTTGTAATAATTTGGATTTAATTCATGTGGTACTCTGGACTCGCCTTCGCGTGAGTTTTAATGCATATGTCCGATCCCCTGTATGAACTCCAAGTGATTTACCGGGCGTTAACCCGGCAACTAACGATAGGATGATACTTTACTATTGCTCAATGACCAAAGTGGATTGGTTATTAGGTGATAGTACGGTATTTTCCTGGGAGGGTTGTCACAATGTTGGCTTGCTCCGGGGACCAGCGATCACGAAGAATCGGCGACGGCAGCACACCAGCGAGCTCGATCTCCATGGCTGTGCAGAGGCGAGGCGATAGAGACATCTAGGGTTTTGGGGATTCGTCTCGGGGTGGCGGCGGCCGCTCATAAAGAGGCCAGGGGTTTCTTGATGTGCGGGCAAGCCTGGGGGGCGCGCACGAGGTGGAGGCAGCAGCAGACTCTGAGTTCGGGCTGGCCACAGCTGAAGCTCGGGGATGACATGCGGGGTCCACCGGTCAACGACTGTGGCGGCGGAGAGGCGGAATAGGCAAAGCTGGGCCAGGAGAGGAGCTAGGCTACTGCCTGCTGAAGCTGAGGGTGGTGCGGAGGCCTAGCGGAAGAGATGAGGGGGCACGTGCGGACTTCAGCGTTGGACTGAGCTGGGCTGAAAGTTGCTGCGCGAGCGAACATGGAAGGGGAGTTAAGGAAGCGGCAAAGGACTTTGTTGTTAGGATGAATGCGAATGCATGCCAAAAATGGAGGAAGAAAATGGGAAAAAAATTCCAGGAACATTCATAGAGACATATTGGGACACGAACAATCCAAATAAAATATTTGGAGCTCATGTAAACGATTTTAGGGCCTTCTAATAAATAGAAATAGCTCGTGGAAAGTGAGAATAATTTCCAGAAAAGTCTGGAAAAATTATCGAAAGGATTTGAACAATACCTAAACGCATTTTTGAAACCTTTTGCACTCAAGAAGTACCAAGATGCATCGACATGAATGCAACACTCACAACCATTTATTTAATTTAGAAAGCCAAACAAAGTTTTTCCTATACTATATCTCCTGTAAAGAAAATAATGGTTGGAAAAGTTTTAAAATTATGAGAAAATCATTATTTAATTATTCTCTATATTCACATCCTGAAATTGGACATTTCAGGGTGTGACATTTCTCCCTATTGGTGATTCAATAGTTTCTTATATACTTAGTAAAGAGTAGACATGGTTTCTACATGAGGAAACCATTTCTGTGTTTTGCGCTCTTTTTCTACCTTGATTACATTATCATTCATCATTTTACTTATGTGGTAAGTCATTTAATGAAGATAGAAACCATCATCAATACACCATTGAGGCTGCCCTTAGACCAGCAAACCGTGGCCTAGTCATTGGTACTAACCATCGCCTAGTTTCTTCTGTGTTTGGCTTTGCATGCCATTGATGGCAAAAAGAACTAGCTAAGAGTGATGGGGGTGTTTGGTAGGCTGCATATAGGCTATCTAGACTTGTGTAATGCAGTTCGCTGGTGTTTGGTAGACCGCATAAGAAGATAGCCATGCTTGGACTACGCAAAAGTCCTTGTACAACTTGCATAGTGGGAAACGCAAATAAGTGGCGTTTCCCATAGTGCAGGCTTGTTGGAGCTCCATCTCGTGCAGGAGGAAGATAGGGTCACCACTCGGACCTTCAGCTTGGTTAGTAGAGCTCGGTGCCCGACCGGCGACCCGCGCGGCGGAGCTCCCCCGGCCAGCTAGTGGCGGACCGCATGCCACGGCTCGCCCGCACGGCCAACGGCGGCTCGCGCGGTGGAGCTTGCCCACACGGCCGGTCGTGGCTCGCGCGGCGGAGGTTGAGCTGGTGCACACCGGTGTCACGCTAGCGCCTGGCAAGGAGAGAGGAGTAGGGGCTCGAAGAAGAAGGGGGCGGGGTCCCTAGGGGATGGCGGCGGGGTCCCTCGAGCGTGGCGGTGGGGGAGCTGGTGGGTGGCTCGTGCTCGCCCTGCACCGCGTCCGGCGGAGCTCACCCTCCACTCGCGGTCGTGGCTCATGCTCGCCCTCCACTGCGCCGCGATCGAGCCCCCCACTCCGCTTTTCGCCGGAGCACCCCCTCCACAGCTCCACCGTATCGCGACGCGCCTGAGCTCCCTTCTATCGTGTCGTGCTGCACCCGAGCTCCCCCTCCATGGAGGTCGCACCTTCGCGACCGTGATGGGCGAGTGAGGTAGAAGATGGGGGAGATGAAGAAGGGGCAGTTAGAACACCTGGGCTGGGAACGTGGTGAGCCCACTCAACATATGCAGCCTACCAAACACCATGAGACAGACTCCAATTATGCAGCCCACCTTCTTATGCTGTCTACTAAACACGGGGTGAAAAGTGAAATGGTGAGACAAGCCTGGCTTGTGCTGTCCATGGGCTTACGTTAGCCAGGCTTATTCCTATGCAGGCTGCCAAACACCCCTATCTATCTCTATCTCTACTCCTAAAAAGAATGAAGTGGCGAAAATAATGGTACGTCTTTCCTGTGGTCTCGTGGCTCTTCTACCGCCGCGGTCCGTCATTTTTCCGGTTGTCCACTTTTACCTCCGTACTCCTGATGTGCTCTCATAAGAACAAAGACACACCCTTTGCATCGTCGTCCGCCGCCGCAAATCGATGCGCCCTCTTCATCGCATTCCGCCGCCGCACCTCGCACCAGGTGCCACCGCCACACCACCCCAGCCCGTCACCAGATCTGTCGCCTCTTCCCAAGTTTGCCGCCCCTGGACCACCTCTGGAGCCACCGCCAATGCCGCGCCCCCAGCTGCTGTCCGTCGTCGCCGAGCGCCACAGTCCACCGTTCAATAGACCTGTCGCCACCGCCCCCAACCTGTTGTCATTGTCCCCCTCCACCCGAGCCGTCACCGACACCTACCACCTCACCCGCATCGTGGGTTGCTGCCGCCATGGGATCTCTAGTGTTTAGCCCGATCGCTCGGCTCGACCTGGCGCCATCCCCCTCGTTGTCACAATGGTATGCGAATCTGATACTTCCCGCTCCTGAATCTCGAATCCATTAGCTGGTTTTCCTCGAGCCTACCTCGTGACGTATGCAAAGAGATCTGACTAACGGGTTGTCCACTTTTCCTGTCTGTGTATCCTGCAGCCGCTCAGGTTGGAGATCAAGGTGTGCGGCATGTGCCTGCTCGACCTCACTGGATCTCAGTGTCAGATGGTGAGATCTAGACAGCCCACGGGTGGTGTTAATCCCTATGTTTTAGTTGTTCAATGGGGAGGAGTCTAAGGCTAAGAACTCGAAGGTCGCACACGAGTACGCGGAACACAGAGATCACGGCGAGTTTATACTGGTTCGGGCCTCTGGAGAGTAATACCCTACGTCCAGTTGTCGGTGTAGATTGTTTGAGGATTGGATTGATTGTACAAGGGTCGCCTCGTCCGCCTTATATTGGACAGTGGATGAGGTCGGTTCCCAGAATCCTGCTCGGTTACGACCAGGAGACCTAAGTCTACGTTACACGCCATATCTCGTTGATCTGCTTTGGTCGAAGTCCACCGAGGTCTTGTCTTGTACGCCAAGTCTTGAGGTTGTGCTGAACTAGGTTGTCTGGGGAATCTTCCGGAAGGTCTTCAGGAGGTCGTGTGGGCTACCAACGAGGTCAGTTGGGCCCACTGTCAGGTCTTCTAGTAGGCCGGACCCACTTTTCGAGGACGGACTTGAGCCTGGTCGGTGGTGACCCAGGGGTACCCATGTCTCACAAGACCCGGGTGATGTGTAGGCGCAGTGACCTTAGAAAGGTCATGACGAAGTCGTAGAGCTATCGACAGGTCGAATAGCATGCACGTCGGTCCAAAAGAAAAAACAACAAATCGACTTGGCAGCCGACCTGTTTGTATTCTTGCCAAACGAAGGAAGGTCAAGTGACGACCTATAGGAAGCAAGCTTCCAATAGGTCGAAACGACGATGAAAAAATTTAGAGGGCATCGAAGATGCGCTCATGAGTAGTATCCGAGCATCATGGCGGGCAGGATGGCCAGTATGATGATCGAAAAAAGAAGAACAAAAAATAGGTCGAGTAACGACGTGATGAGAACGGGTTTCCCAACAAGTCGGTACAACGAGGAAGACAAGAGGGCGTCAAAGACGCACTCGTAGTGTAGTCCCCGAGCATTGAAGCAGGCAGCATGGCGGTTTGATGCTCCAAAAAGAGAACAAAACTGAGTCACGGTCTTGATCGAACGAAGTGTAGAGACACCCAGATCTCCTAGCATAGCTGCAAGGAGTCTGGCAGGGTCGACCACACGGAGGCCTTGTAGGCGTGCCGACCTCGAAGAGGCCTCAAACCATCAATGTCCAGTATCCGACGATACCCAGCATGATCTTGAAAGGAGCGTCGCATGGAGAGGTTATAAAGTGATGTTAATCTTGAACGTATGGAGTGTAGAGACATCCAGATATCCTACATAGCTGCAGGGAGTTTCGTAGAGCCACCCGAGGCATGCCGATCTCAAGAAGGTCTCAAATACATAGTGCCCAAGCACCCAGAAGCACTTGGCAGGGCCATCAGGTGCGCACCCCACAGGGAGGCCTTCACTCCCGATGTAAATCCTGAGTATCCAGAACAAGCTGGCAGGGCTACAAGGGCACACCAACCTCGGAAGCTCACGCATCCGGGGTGCCCAACTAGGTTGGCAAGGCCATAATCATACCTAAGTGTGGCAAAACTTAGATATTAAGGCACGTCGACCTCAAGGAGGTCGTTTTGGTGTCCAGATGACCAACATAGCTGCTAGCCATCCAACGGGGACACTGTACTAAGGTATTGGCGACCTCAGCAATAAGCACACCGACCACGGGGGCCCGACGAAAATTGTAGATCTCCGTGATGCTTCTGATCTCCATGGTACTTTTAGATCTCCAGGCGCCCAGAAGGATCTAGCAGAGTAGTGAGGCACACCTACCGCGGAAGATCTTCAATCGAACCTACGACCATTCTGCTCAAGAAACAGAATTATAGGCCGGTTGGAATAGGTCCGTTTACGTGCAGAGCCATAGTAGGTGCACTAGGACGCAGAGCCTAGCGGGAGCAAATAAAAGACATCAGGTCGTAGAGGAAGGTCTTAAAATCGTCGTAGAAAAGGGGGCTAAGTTAGGCGCGGAGCCATCTGACGCAGGGTCAGGTTTTGTCGTGTAGTGTAGACTGCAGAATCATGGGTCAACAGTGGTCGGAGATGCTCTTGCCACCCAAAAAACGACAAACTACCCACTGATCGAGGGAGTTATTGTAGCCATGTGACCTCTGTGGCGGGGCTCAGGCATCATTGATGCACACACGATAAAGACGTCGTGAGTCAGAGAAATTAATGTCATTGCCTTTAATCATGCACAAGCTACAGGTCTCAGTATCACATGGTGACAGTGTCATTACTTTGCCAGCAGCCCGGGGCCCAACTTTGGCTATAAATAGTGCCTTTGTGACTAAAGGAGGCAAGCACCGAAACACAATTGAGCTAGGAAGCCGCAGTGTAGTATTCCCACCATGCCATGGGCATGTGTTCGTCCACCAGATTGTAGAACTTTGTTCTTGTAGATGCTTGGAGCTAGAAGAATTCTCGCAAAAAGGAGGCAACACCAACACTCTACCCACCCTGCCTCCGCAGGGTACCAGGTAGAGTTTGGAGGTGATGTTGTTCGAGCTGGAGCTATAGCAGGACGTCTCTGGTAAGCACCGGGAGCTCACTAGGGCTTGGATTTCAACGTCGAAAAGCAAGCTCGTGTCTCCATTCCAATAGTTTGAGCCGAGTGTGTGTTGACGGATAAAAGACGTATCCCTCTACGATCCGCAAGCGTACGGACCCCACACCTTTTTCACCACGGGATTCCCAAGGTTCTTGTCAATCCACGGAGCAAGGCGATTACAAGTGTTCGATCTACCTTCACACTCTAACTACTCAAACTCTAACTACGATTAAACTAGAAAACAACTAAACTACACTAGAAAGAATGATTAAGATATCAAGATAAAAGACACTCGCCCACGAGTCTACGATACTAGAGCATGCAATCGCTTAAAGACATGAAAACCAATCTACTCTATCGGGGTTGTGACCACGGTTTCGCCCTTTCCCTCCTCTCATACTGTCACTACGCGAAGGTATTCATGACTAGATCTATGATGGACACGGCGTATTGAATGGATCCAAGGAAGCATTGGAGCTCATACTCCCTTTACGGCATGGTAGCTAACCTTATGCATTAAAGTACATTCAACACAAGATGATAGATAGATAATCCGACAAAGTGCGATTACATCTCAAGATCAATTACAACCCATGGACGAATAAGAAGATGACCCCATCAAAGTGCTGGACATAGCACCGTTGATCATGGTTTCCCTTCCGACGGTGTCTTCCTTTTTCTCCACTTGAGGGTGCTTCCTTCAAGGTGGTTGATCTCCCTCCGGAGATCCTCCTCCTCTCTCTCTCTAGCTTGTGGATGGCCTCCTGGTGCGAATGGCTCTCTCCCTGTCGAATGACGACGCCTCTAGGGTTTTAGGGTTGAAGATCCTTCGGGTGCAAGGAAAGGGGGGCCGAACCGGCCACCGAAGTGGGCTGGGCCGGCCGGCCTGGGCCGACCGGCTTGGGCCCACCTCGGCCCGGTTCGGTCGCCCATTCGCTCCCGTGGGTCCTCATGTAATTATGCACTTTGCCCCCTCCACTTGCATGATTTTGACGATGTCATCCTCGCGTCCAAGATGGAGGTTCTCCGCGCATGAAGTTTGGTTTTTTACGCTTCAATCCCCGGGGGTGTTCCTCGTAGCACTTCGGTCCTCTCCACCATTGGAAGTGATTTCATCAAGCTCATGAACACGAACAAGACTCCGTAAATGCTCCTTTGAACTTGTTGCGAATCCGTCCTTTATGTCCATGTTTTCCTACATAAACACAACACTTCCAAATGCATGCACATAGATGAACTTGTTATATGATTAGTGTGCCTAGTGGCGGGTAAGTTCCATAATCAAATCCAAACCAAAGTATAATGAACATGATAGGTGTACCAAAATACACTGTCAACATCTCTCCCCCACGCTTAGCTCTTGCTCGTCCTCGAGCAAGTACTCATAAAAGAACTTCGTCAAAAGTGTTGTAATCGTGTACCTCTAATCCTTCTTCAAAAGTTAGTCAATCCTTTCATCTTTAATACATAAACACAAAGTAATGATCATCAAACATAAACATGGGTGTTTAGAACTTTTACCACATCAAGATTTACCCCACAACTTAAACTCTTCACTCGAAGTCTTCAATTTCAACCATGCTTACTTCTTTGCTTCCATCGGAGGGTTTTTATGATTTTAAAAACAAAATTCCTGCAACAAGTATTACACAAAAACCTTTCTCCAAGCTCTCTCAAGTCACTCATATGAGGTGTCTATCCTAAACCAATTTTATAAAACTCTCACCTCCCATACGTCTCTCATATAACATGTAAAGTGGAGCTATAGGTAGGGCTAGCGCAATCAACACAAGTATCGTTAAACTAAAACTTCCTCTAATGGTTGTTTACCTTTCAAAGCCAATGAGAAGATTTAGAATGGTGGACTGTGCAAGGGCAAAAGAAAATTGTGACTACAAGGCACCGATGATGTCCTCGGTGTCGGATTGCACATGGTTGGAAAAGAATGAAAGTTTCGTCTCTCAACAACGTGACATCCTTCCTTACACTTTTAATAATAATTTTTTTCTTTCACCTGATTCATCCCTCTCATATCTTTATTGCTACCTCCTCTTTTCTCTTTCTCTTCTTTTTCTTTCATTCTTTCATTCTCATATTTTTCTCTTTCTTTACTTTTCTACATCTTTTTCTTTCTTTCTTTCTTTCTTTCTTTCTTTCTTTCTTTCTTTCTTTTCCATACTCATACTTTTCTTTTTATTTTTCCCTCTGTTGACAACTTTTCAAAGCTCTCAACTCCTCTCTTTCTCACATGCATACAATCTGAAATTTTAAATAAATCATGCTAGAGACGAGAAGAAACTTCGAGAGTACGTTGTGTTCAAGGAATGCGGTGTACAAAAGAGATGTATAGGGTTGGGTATGGAATTCGGTGATGTACGGGACTTCCGATGCGAAAGTCACGTTATCGAATGCATGACGAGGCTAGCAACAAAAGATAAGCATAAGAACATGACCATTGCTCGAAATTAAAACTCACAAGAGAGAAGGGTCCTAGCCCAACTCATCGTGCTAAGCACACTTATGGTGGAGCAAAAAAATAAATTGTCTTTGTATAGGACTTTTTTCTTACACTCATCTTGGAAAAAGAGGTTTTGCTAACCTTTATTACAAGGGTTTTTAGATAATTTTCAGAACTGAAATCCTCCAACTTTTAGCATTGAACATAGCACAACTAACATGTGAAGCTCAAGATCGAAGTGCGGTATGGATACTTTAAGTAGTAGCAATTCCACTAAGCACCACGGTAAACATTTTTTAAGCCACACACTTATGTTCATATATCAAGAATCAAAGATAAACAAACAAGTGAATAAAGATAAGCATCACACAAGACACAAAAATATATAAAGAATCTTTTTATTTGGTTTTCTTTGACTCAACACTAATTTAAGACACTTCAAACTTGCAAAAATTTAAAAAGACACTCGAAAACTAAGACTCATTAAACTCTAAGACTCTCCTCTCTCGAAGACTAAACCAAACCTAAACTTTGAAACTCAAAAGCTAAGGCTAGCTAGCTAGCTCTCCCCCATGCTAAAAACATACGACGTCCTCGTCGTATCTTACAAAAATCCTAAGGGGAAAACTAGACCTAGTGGTACTTAGAGCAAGTATTGCACCACTTGCCTCTCATGTTCCCGACCATGCCAAAAAGTTTGCGCACGTTGAGGTTAAGGAACTTGTAGTAGTCTTCAACTACGGGCTCCAAATCCTCCAAACGCTGCTTTATCGCTTCCATGGCTTGGAGACATTCGTCGACCGACGAGTAAAGATCCGCGATGGATTGACGACAAACTCGACAACACACCGGATGCAATCCGAAGGGGTCGTCATCACCATTGTCTCCACCGTCGTCTCCACCGTCGTCGCCACCATTGTCATCGCCGCCGCCGTTAGGGCCTTCGGGAGTCTTCTCCTCGGGCACCTCATCCCAAATGTAGAGGTCGTTATCATCTCTTCCGGCGGCCGCCCATGAGCTCGAGCTACGATCGTCGGAGTAGTCACCACCCCCGTAATCCTTAGGCTTGGGAGACACCTCCTTGTAGTCTTTCCGCTTCATGCCTTGGATGTGCGCCGACCTTCGAACGGGCGTAGGGACCTTCTCTCATTCGACGGGGTTGCCAGGTGTAATAGCTCCAGTCGGGACATGCCCTCCGCAACGGATTCGGGCGGTCCTCTTGATCTCGACGGGTAGCTTGAGCTCGCATCGCTTCGCCTCCTCCATCGATGGCTCCTTGGCTTCTAGCTTCAATTCTAAACTCCTAGGGGACACAATGGGTGCTGCGTGGGTGCAAAATATTGCTTGATGGGTTTGATTCCCGAGCTCCCAATTCGATCAAATAAATAGTCTGAAGAGAAAAACCCTAGGAACCTCATTTCCCTTTTTTAAACTTTCCTTAAAATTTTCTGACCGAAGAAGGAAGTCGAAAAGGAGCATTTTGGGCAAAAATCGGGGATGTCCGCCGCCGGGACCCACCTGGGTTGGTCGGACCGGGCCGGCCGGCCCACCCTGTCTCGGGGGCCGGGCCGGTCCGGTTTTGGCGTACCGCCCTTATTTTACCTCCTTAGCCCATGGGAAAAGTTGGCCAAGTAAATCTTCGCGAGAAACTCCAGAAAATTAAAAGAAAAACTATTTACAAAAATTCATGCCTTGTTTTTCGTCCTAGGCGGGACGTTCGGGCTCTTCTTCCATGGTGAAGACATCAACATGATGAAGGGGCACAACGTCGGGTTCGTAGTAAACCTTAAGCCGTTGGCCATTCACCATAAATTGGTCGCCTTTTATATCCATAATGGTTACCGCTCCATTGGAGAGCACCGAATGCACAACATAAGGTCCGTCCCACTTGCTTTGCAATTTCCCCTTTCCGAAGGTTTTAAACCTCGAATTGTAGAGGAGGACCTTATCTCCTTCTTTAAACTCTTTCTTTTCAATCTTTGATCATACCACCTTTTGATTCTCTCTTTGTATATGCTTGCATTTTCATATGCTTTCAACCTCAACTCCTCTAGCTCGCTTATTTGGATCCTTCGTTTCACCACCGCGGCATCGAGATCGAGGGTCATCTCTTGAATTGCCCAATAGGCTTTATGTTCCAACTCAACCGGAAGGTGGCAAGCTTTTCCATAGACGAATTGATAAGGGGTCATAACTATCGGTGTTTTGAATGCCGTTCGGTAAGCCCATAAAGCTCCGTCTAATTTCTTTGACCAATCTTTGCCTCCCTTCTCTATGGTTTTGTTGAGGATGCTTTTTAATTGCCTATTTGACGTTTCCGCTTGTCCGTTGGTTTGTGGGTGATAGGCCGTAGAGACCCTATGCTCAATTCCCAAATTGGACAAGCACTTTTTTAAATTCTTCCCGGTGAAGTAAGTTCCTCCATCACTTATCAAGATTCTCGGTGTACCGAAACGAGGAAAAATCACGTTCTTGATCATAGTAATGGACTCCTCCATGGAAGCTTTACGACATGGTATAGCCTCTACCCAGTTGGATACATAATCAACCATGACTAGGATATACTCAAATCCAAATGAGTTTTTAAAAGGCCCCATGAAGTCTATACCCCATACATCGAATATGTCGATTTGTAGGTTGCATTTCAAAGGCGTAGAATTTCTTTCAGAGATGTTTCTGGTTCTTTGGCATTCGGGGCATGATGCAACATATCTTTTAGTATCTTCATGCATCTCCGGCCAAAAGAATCCGGTCGACCATACTTTTGCTTGGGTTCGAAAATGGCTATAGTGTCCACCGTACTCCGCTGAGTGGCACTTTCTCAAAATCTCTACCCTTTCTTCTCTTGGCACACATCTTCACATTACTCCATCATTGCCAAGTTTGAAGAGGTATGGTGCATCCCAAAAGTATTTCCTACTTTCGGAGATTATCTTCTTTTGAGAGTTTTTATCTAGATGATCGAGAGGCATCTTCCGAATCGCTCGAATGATATCGATCATCCAAGTATCTTTATCAGGAACTCGATAGAGGTGGTCATCTCTCATCTTATCTTCTATGGGATCTTTATCATCTTGTCCACGATTCATCCTAGACAAATGATCGGCCACAACATTCTCCACCCCCTTTTTATCACGAATTTCAAAATCAAATTCTTGGAGAAGAAGGATCCAACGAATCAAACATGGTTTAGCTTCCTTCTTTGCCAAGAGATACTTGATGGCTGCGTGATCGGTGTAAACAATGACCTTCGAGTTCACGATGTAAGATCTGAATTTTTCGAAAGCGAATACCACCGCTAGCAACTCCTTTTCCGTAGTGGCGTAATTTAATTGCGCCCAACTAAGAGTTTTGCTAGCATAGTAAACGGCGTGAACTCAGCCTTCCTTTCTTTGACCCAAAACCGCTCCTACGGCGTAGTCACTTGCGTCACACATGATCTCGAAAGATTGGCTCCAATCCGGAGGTTGGATGATGGGAGCACTCACCAATGCATTTTTCAAGGTCCGGAATGTCGCTAGGCACTTCTCATCAAAGTCGAAAGCCACATCCTTTTGAAGAAGATGCGTTAAAGGCTTAGTGATCTTTGAGAAGTCCTTAATAAATCTTCTATAGAATCCGGCATGGGCTAAAAAGCTCCTTAAGAACTTAACATCCGTAGAAGGTGGGAGTTTCTCAACCGTCTCTACCTTAGCCTTGTCCACTTCAATGCCTCTCTCGGATATAACATGTCCGAGCACTATGCCTTGCTTAACCATGAAGTGGCACTTTTCCCAATTTAACACCAAATCTACCTCCGCACACCTCGTGAAGAACTTTCCAAGTTTGCCAAGCAATCCATGAACGTCTTCCCATAAATGGAAAAGTCATCCATGAACACCTCGACAATTTCTTCGATGAATTCTGAAAATACGACCATAATGCAACGTTGAAAATAGGCCGAAGCGTTGCATAGACCGAAGGGCATCCTTCTATATGCAAACGTTCCGTAGGGGCACGTAAATGTTGTCTTGTGTTGATCTTCTGGGCGAATGGGAATTTGCATGAACCCCGAGTACCCATCGAGAAAGCAAAAATAAGCGTGGTTTGCTAACCTCTCGAGCATCTCGTCAATGAACGGTAGGGGGAAGTGAGCTTTCTTCGTCGATTTGTTAAGGTTACGATAATCGATACACATCCGCCACCCGGTCACGGTTCTTTGCGGTATCAATTCATTCTTCTCATTCTTCACCACGGTCAAACCTCCTTTCTTTGGTACACAATGTACCGGGCTCACCCATTCGCTATGCGGAACCGGGTAGATGATTCCGGCATCAAGTAACTTGATGACCTCTTTCTTTACTACCTCTCGCATGGCATGGGTTAGCCTCCTTTGGTGGTCCACTACGGGCTTACATTGGTCTTCCATTGGTATACGATGAGTGCAAAAGGCTGGGCTAATACCTTTGAGATCATTAATTGAATATCCAATCACCTTCCTATGTTTTTTTAATAAAATCAGCAACGCTTCATTTTCTTCCGGACTCAACTCGTCGCTCACAATGACTGGATAAGTTTTGTCTGGGCCCAAAAATTCATATTTCAACCCCTTGGGCAAAGGTTTAAGGTCTACCTCGGGCACTTGTGGCTCCTCGGGTTTAATCTCTCCTATGTCTTCGAATTTTCCTTCCTCCATGCTCCCATCATGTGGTTCCAAGCCTTTTGTTGCTTCTTCTAGTTCTTCATTTTGTTGATTACTAATTTGATTTTCCATTGCTCTTTGCAGCGGGTCTCTAAGGGTTTCAACAAAACAAAGGCTATCTATCTCTTCTACTTCTTCATCCTCGGGAGGAAAGGGTGTAAGGTGTTTAGAACCACGAAGAAAGTTATATGTGTACTTTGTTCCATTAAGGTTCATTGTTACTTTGCCTTCTCCGGCATCTAACATGGCATCAACCAACTTAAGAAAGGGCCTACCTAGGATTATGTGATCATGATTACTATGGTAAGCATCAATAACAAAGAAATCGGTTGGTATATAATTTCTGGAGATTTTTACTTTCATGTTGCAAGCAATACCTAGAGGTTTGATAGTTCTACCATCACCCATAATTAATTTCGTTGATGTTGGAGCTAAGTCTAGGTTGTGGTCTTGAACTTTATCGTAAATTTTAGAAGATAGGACACTTACTTGGGCTTCGATGTCGCATAAAGCTTTGCATTGAACTCTGTTGATCTCGCAACTCAAGCGTGGTGTCATCTTCTCTTCTTCTTCGGATCCTATCGCGTAAATTTCAACGAGGCGAGCGTATGGTGATGCTTCGGGCTTGATCCCCATGATTCTCTTCACCTCGGCTATGTGATCCGGATCCACTATGTCATCTCCAAAGAGTTTTTGGAAAATCTCACCAGTGGTTTCAAGGTCGTATGAATTTTCCGCTTTCTTCTCCGGTGGGAAATCCACTTCCAATGCTCTCGCCATTCCCTTTTGATTAGGGAACGGTCTTCTCTTGTCGAATACTTCTCCGTAATCTATAGGAACCCAATCCATTGGTTCGAACTCCCTTAGTGGCTTCGCACTTGACATGCTTCTCTTGTTTGTCTCATTTGGTACGACGAAGTCAACGCTCGATGTAGTTCTTGACTTGATGTGTTCCTCTTCAAGCTTTTCCATGATTGGTTCCTCTTTTGTGACTTCCGGGGTTGCCTCTTTAGATAATTCAGCACACTTCTTCTTCCTTGAATTATATTCCGGCTCTTCCGCAAGTCTTGTTTCCCAATCTCTTCGCATGGCAGCCTCTTTACTAATTTTCTGTAGAAGTTGGGTGGCTTCTGTTAGTGTTTTCTCCATGAGATCCCCACCTGCACACATTTCGACGTGTTGCATGCAACTAGGGGTTAGGGAAGAGAAAAATGTATGCAAGAGTACGTCACCAGTGAAGCCGATTCTTGGTCCTTGTTCGATCAACCCATTAAACCTATCCCAGGCTTGGTCTATCCCTTCCTCTTCTCCTTGCATGAAATTGATCACTTGCCTCCTTAGATGTTGAACCTTACTAATTGGAAAGAACTTCTCGCAAAACTTCTTTGTTAACTTGTTCCAATTGCCTTCGACTTCAAAGGACACAAACGAGTACCATGTCTTTGCATTGCCGGCAAGTGAGTAGGGAAAGAGAATCCATTTGAACCATTCATCGGGGACTCCTTCTTGACGCACCATGTTGCATATCGTCGTGAAATGCCTTATGTGTCTATATGGGTTCTCCGTAACCATCCCTTCAAACAGGTTTGCCGCCACCATCTCGATGATCTTGGATTTAATCTCATACTCGGTCACTTCGAGCTTCGAATCCGACGCTTGTACTTTTATGTCTTCACATCGAGGGCTAGCGTAATCCCTTAGTGATTTCTCCGGTTCTTCCATGGGTTCATTAATGAACGCCATCTAGACAATAAGATAAAAACAAAAACAAAAACGAAACAAGTGGTTTTCTAGATAATATATGTTAGATATAGCAAACAAAAGATAAACTAAATTATAAAACTAAGTCAAATGCAAATCAAACGATGTAAACTAGCTTGTTCCCCGACAACGGCGCCAGAAAAAGGGGCTTGTTGACGGATAAAAGATGTATCCCTCTACGATCCGCAAGCGTACGGACCCAACACCTTTTCACCACGGGATTCCCAAGGTTCTTGTCAATCCGCTGAGCAAGGGGATTACAAGCGTTCGATCTACCTTCACACTCTAACTACTCAAACTCTAACTACGATTAAACTAGAAAACAACTAAACTACACTAGAGAGAATGATTAAGATATCAAGATAAAAGACACTCGCCCACGGGTCTACGATACTAGAGAATGCAATCGCTTAAAGACATGAAAACCAATCTAATCTATCGGGGTTGTGACCACGGTTTCGCCCTTTCCCTCCTCTCGTACTGTCACTACGCGAAGGTATTCATGACTAGATCTATGAAGGACACGGCGTATTGAATGGATCCAAGGAAGCATTGGAGCTCATACTCCCTTTACGGCATGGTAGCTAACCTTAAGCATTAAAGTATATTCAACACAAGATGATAGATAGATAATCTGACAAAGTGCGATTACATCTCAAGATCGATTACAACCCATGGACGAATAAGAAGATTACCCCATCAAAGTGCTGGACATAGCACCGTTGATCATGGTTTCCCTTCTGACGGTGTCTTCCTTCTTCTCCACTTGAGGGTGCTTCCTTCGAGGTGGTTGATCTCCCTCCGGAGATCTTCCTCCTCTCTCTCTAGCTTGTGGATGGCCTCCTGGGGCGAATGTCTCTCTCCCTGTCGAATGACAGCGCCTCCAGGGTTTTAGGGTTGAAGATCCTTCGGGTGCAAGGAAAGGGGGGCCGAACCGGCCACCGAAGTGGGCTGGGCCAGCCGGCCTGGGCCGACCGGCCTGGGCCCAGCTCGGCCCGGTTCGGTCGCCCCTTCGCTCCCCTGGGTCCTCATGTAATTATGCACTTTGGCCCCTCCACTTGCATGATTTTGACGATGTCATCCTTGCGTCCAAGATGAAGGTTCTCCACACATGAAGTTCGGTCTTTTACGCTTCAATCCTCGGGGGTGTTCCTCGTAGCACTTCGATCCTCTCCTCCATTGGAAGTGATTTCATCAAGCTCATGAACACGAAGAAGACTCCGTAAATGCTCGTTTGAACTTGTTGCGAATCCGTCCTTTATGTCCATGTTTTCCTACATAAACACAACACTTCCAAATGCATGCACATAGATGAACTTGTTATATGATTAGTGTGCCTAGTGGTGAGTTAGTTCCATAATCAAATCAAAACCAAAGTGTAATGAACATGCTAGGTGTACCAAAATACACCGTCAACAACGCGACTTAGATTACGTGTCGTCCTGCAGTTGTCTCCCGCAAGGCCGCCATCAAGGTCCCGGTGCTAGGAGAAGTCTCGCGACATGCTTTGCTTCGGCAAAGTAGGTCGTGGTGACTGCTCTAGGTGGTCCAGACCTTGTAGTATTTTTATCTTGTGTGTTAGGTTCTGGATCCAATGAGGTCATAGGCGACTTGTGTACCTTTGGGCGGTCCATGTAATGTTCGCTCTCTTCTGTCATATACTTTGTCGATTTGGCAAAATGATTTGTCAAAGACCTAAATTAATGTGACGTGGGGGCTTGCAAAACGTGTTTGGCGTTAGGACGACCTGATGTTGTCTACTTGTTTAGCTGACTACCTAAACTCAGATTTAATCGTAGATGTAGTATGTTAGTGAAAAATCCGCCTTGATCTTCTCGCGAACTTCTCGGTAGAGCCGTTGAGGCGTGTTGTACGGTGGAAGGAACCGCAACGGGCAGATTTGGTGGACCCCCTATAAATAGGGTGGCCCGAGGGCGGGTTTACCCCATTCCCCTTCATCTTCCTCCCGTCACTCTCACTTCCACCGCTGTCGCTCTCCAACCGCGCCGTAGCGATCTTGCGACTGTCTTACTCCCGCGCCCACACGCATCCAGCCTGCAGCTCCGGCCGGGCACGTGCTAGCACTGCTGCTCCGCGTCGTGCTCTGCTTGCGCATGCGCATCAAAACCTTGTGCAATATTAGATCCAGCGTCAACCCTAGCAGCGAAATGGCGGCGGAGGCAGCTTCCATCCCAGACCCGCAGGTGGTGTGGGTCCGGTCAATGATGACCGAGGCGAAGATACAAGCGCTGGTGGACCGTGGGCTGCTCCGGCCGAAGGTGGAGGTGGAGTGGAGGGCTGCCGCAGGGAGTAGTTCCCGAGCGAGGACGTCAAGGAGTAGGTCGTCTTCGCTTCCTTCTTCGAGCGCGGATTCAATCTTCCAACGGGAGACTTCTTCCGTGGGCTGTTGTACTACTACCAGCTGGAGCTATTACACCTCGTTCCCAACTCCATAACCGTAGTTTCCACTTTCATTCATTTCTGTGAGGCGTATCTGGGGATATCACCTCACTTCTTGTTATGGAGGTATTTTTTCTGTGTAAAGAGCACTGGAAGAGGTCTGGGCCAGTGGGGACTGTAATGTTCAACTTGAGGTCAGGCCTCAAGACGGAGTGGATAGACACCGACCTCCCCGACAACACTGCTGGTTGGAGGTCTGGGTGGTTCTATATTGCAGATCAGCTTCCTTGTCTTCCACATCATACTGGCCATAAGCTAGTGAAGATATACGAGTGGGACGGTTGTCATCCCACGATCTCGGGGAGCTCAAGCCGGTCCTGGAGCTCGTCAATGAGTTGAATAAGCAGGGAGTGACAGGAGCGGCGGTGGCTAGGTCATTTTGTCGGCGGATGATCCAACCGATCAAGGATCGGGTCTACCCGGCGTACGAGTACTGGGGGTAGTCGGACCCCACGTGCGAGGTCAACCCATGGTCTCCAAGGAGGAGATGGCGGCTAGAGTTTCCAGATGTATTATGGGAAAGTGAAGGTGAAGAAGTGCCCTAAGGCACACTCGTTGAAGAGGTCGGCTGACCTGGTAAGATCCTGAGGTCTACCCTTTGGTCATGTTGCTTCGCTTGTTTGTTGTTTAGGTTGTATAACGTCCTTGTCATCTTTTTACAGGAGCATGAGCTTCAGATGTGGTGCCCAGCACCTCTCCCTGAGGGCGAGCAGCACCGGAGAAAGCTTAGGTCGGACAAGTACAAGCCTCCAGCAGGTCGTCTGCTGGAGTTTTATGAATCTAACTCGTCGTTGGAGGTCAACGAGGATACTGATGCAGAGGCTGGGACAGACCCAGATGCTGGTGGCGCAGTGAAGTCCCGGCGTAGAACTAGGTCGACGGTTGGAATGAAGTCGGCTTTTGCTGTTGCTGCTGCTATCTCTGCGGTGCAGGCCGTAGAGCAAAAGAAGAAGAAGAGGAATAGGAAGGCTGCTTCCCCTCCAGCGGTCGTTACTCTGTCAATTCCGACACCCCACTCGCGGGAGGTCGAGTCGGAAGAGGACGAGGAGGAGTCGGAGAAAGAGAAAGATGAGGCGATCAAGGAGTCGCCGGTTACTGAAGATCGACCGGCAAGGAGGTTGGAGAGTCCTACTGCCAAGAGGCAGCGGGAGCTAGTACAGAAGACGTCGAAGAAGGCCCTTTGACGTTGATTGGAGGCGCAACGCACTACTGCAGCGGCGCAGGCAAGGATGCCTGCGACGATTAAGCCTCAGGTATTTGGGCCGAAGACTCGACTCCCGGCTGTGACAAGGTAAAGTCTTGATGGCTGGTTGTGTCGTTTACTTAGTATCATGCAAGTTTTGTTCTTACGAGGTGTTTCGCCTACAGGCTGGTGACGAGGCAGCAAGGGGGTCTAGGTGCCCCATATTCTCGCTCCCACACGAGGTCGCCCGAGCCACGGGTCGTGGGGGAGGCGCTTGCTGATGATGCGCGTACTGCTACTCCACCGCAAGGAGCGGTTGAGAGCAGGGCGACTTCACCGCCTGTGGCGGCCACAAGGGTGGAGACTTCCTCGCGGGTTGTTGAAGCGGGAGGAGCTTCCGCTGGGAGCACCAGGGCGACGGCCTCCCCAATGGTTTTTGACGTTGAACCCATCAGTGCGGTGCCTGGTGGGGCTGAGGACCTGGTCAGGGACTAGCCTCAAATCGACCTGGCGCCAGGAGGTCCGGAAACATCTGGCGCGCAGGTACCTCCATCTTTGTCCTCAAGCCCAAGGTTGCCACGACGGTCGATTAATTTGAATCACACCCCTTGGTAGGAGGACTGGCTTGAAGATAACGAGGACATGCAGGCCTTGCGGACCAGCATCATCACCATCAATAACGCGCTGACGGTGAGTTATCCATGACAAGTTGTTATTACTTGATTGCACGCATTTGAAATGATGCTGACGACCTGGTTACTCTGAAGAATGCGACGGAGAAGGAGCAGCGGATTGTCAACCTTGAGTGGGAGCTCAAGGAGGTCTATGAGGTGGCTGCCGCTGAGAAGAAAAGGCTCGGGGACGGGCTCGCTGAAGAGAAGTGCAAGGCCGTGGAGGCTACTGCGCAATTTAATACCGTGGCTACTGGTAGGTCAAATCTTTATGCTGAGGATCTTTTTGGAGAAGAAGGTTGTTTAGCTATGTGCTAACTGTTGCGTCTTGCAGAGTTCCATAACCGTGAAGAGGAGCTGAAGAACGCTCTCGCAACCTCTAGGAGCAAGGTTCGGAACCTAGAGATATCGCTTCGGGAGGTCGAGGCCGGTGGCCAGGAGCTCAAACGAGCGATGAAAGAAGTTGCTGACAGTGAGTACACCATATCTCAAAAGCTGGCTTATGGCTTATGAGACAGGAGCTCATCGGGGCCTTGAAGCCGAATTTGAAGTCATTACAGAGTGACCAAATCACCATTGCAGGGTATGAGGTGGAGCTGAACGACCTCAAGGGTGTTACCAACTATGCAATGGCTTGCATATCTGTTACCACGGAGGGGGAGGAGCAGCAGTCCATTGTGGATCGCTTGGTAGACACTCCTAACAGGCTCTTAACTTTGCTAAGGGCGACGATCTTGGCGGCGGAACCGATGCGTTGGTGAGAGTTAAG
This sequence comes from Cenchrus americanus, assembly GCA_947561735.1. Lineage (NCBI taxonomy): Eukaryota > Viridiplantae > Streptophyta > Magnoliopsida > Poales > Poaceae > Cenchrus > Cenchrus americanus. The sequence goes on from OX387244.1 coordinate 143,828,604, forward strand.
TCTCATTATCCTGACGTCGACATGGCCAAGATCAAGGGAGGTGCTGACACCGCAAAGGACCTCCAGGCCCTGGAGCTTGAAGTTGAAGAGGCTGCCATGGAAGTGATGGAGAACATTGACTTTGAAGGCGATGGCGGCGGCGGTGGCGACCAGTAGTCTTGAGTTAGGAGCTGTACCTCCTCCTCCTCCTCTCATAAAAATAATGCTTCAGGGATATGTTGGAGAAACCTTAACGAAGTATTTGTCTTTTGCCTGCACGAGCTTGGTTGATCTTGTAGATGACGACGTCTTGTGTTCTTGACTCGCTAACCACTACTCACAGAGAGGCTGGCTTACCGACCTCCACATCTCAGCATGGAGGCTTATGGGAGGTCAGCGAGCGAGGGAGGAGCTTAGGGCTTAGGTCTGGCGACCTTTTCGACCAAGCATGCTCGTAGCGGCAGGAGGCTTCATACTTGTTAGGGATAGTGTCCTTAGGTTAGATGACCCTTATATTGGCTTTGAGCCAAGCTCCCGAGCATGTCGAGGGGAAAAAATAAGAGAGACTCAGATCCCCCATGTTTTGCAACCCATATATTGGCTTTAGCCAAGCCCCTGAGCATGTCGAGGGGGAGGGTTTATTGTGTGAGGGAGGAGAAGGTAGTGCTCGACTCATAGCAGATGACTACTTGAAATATTTATTTATTTAATCTGAAAAAGATACAGGAAAAGGAAATACATAACTTGAATTTAAAACTATTCTACGGATAGAATCGTCGTAGATGCTCCATGTTCCAGGGGTTGGGTACTCCTTGCCCATCGCCCCACTGGAGTCGATATGTTGACGGGCTGATGACTTCGGTGATGATGAAAGGTCCCTCCCAAGGGGCAGAAAGATTGTGCATGTCGTCGGTCTTCTGAATGCGTCTAAGGACGAGGTCGCCAACGTTGAAGGAAGTTTCCTTAATGTTGCAATCATGGTAGCATCGAAGCTGTTGGTCGGGACGAGCTTGTCTCATGACAGCAGTGAGTCTTTGTTCTTCGAGGCTGTCGAGGTCGATGCGGCGTGTTTGCTCGGCCTCTCCTTCCACGTAGAACTGGATCTGTGGAGCTCCGAAAGCGACATCGGTAGGATGTACAGCTTCTGATCCGTAGACCAAAAAGAAGGGCGAGAAGCCCATAGCAGAGCTGACTTGAGTCCTGAGACCCCAAATCACGTTTGGCAGCTCTGCTAACCACCGTGTGGCGTAGTTGGAGGCGTCGTCGTAGATACGGTCCTTGAGAGCTTGGAGCACCATGCCGTTGGCTCTTTCAACCTGCCCGTTGCACCGCGGGTGGGCGACCGAGGAGTAGTAGACGTCGATAAGGTTATCTTGTCAAAAGTCCCAGAAGACTGAGCCAGTAAAAGCTGCACCTAGGTCGGTGATGATCCTGTTGGGCACATCGAAGCGATGCTTGATGTCTCTGATGAATTTGACTGCTTTTTCCGACGTTACTTTCGCAACAGGTCAGACTTCAATCCACTTGGTGAATTTGTCAACAGCAACCAGGATGTGTTTGTAGCCACTAGGGGCGGTACGAAACGGTTCTATAGCATTGAGGCCCCACATAGCGAAGGGCCATGACGGAGGGATAGTACGTAGGACCTGAGCTGGCAGGTGCTGCTGTTTAGCAAAGAATTGGCATCCTTTGCACCTCTTAACGAGGTCTTTAGCGTCGGTCACGGCCAGTAAAATCCAAATCGGTATGCTTTGTTGACCAGGTTGGTGGATGTCGCGTGGCAGCCACACTCGCCACTGTGGATCTCAGCTAGGAGCTGGAGACCTTCTGATCGTAGGATACACTTCATCAAGATGCCAGTAGAGGAAGCTTTCCTGTATAGGTCAGAACATATCACGATGTAGTTAGCACTTCACCGCGTGATGCGTTCTCGCTCTGCTTTATCGTCGGGGACAAGCTGGTCGAGTATGAAGTCTATGAAGGGCTTGCACCAATCATCCTCTTTTTCAGACATCAGCACATCGCGGGGAGGTACTGAACTTTGATCGTTTGGAAGTGGTTTTGGATTATAGGGATCCAAAAGCTTGATTGAAGGCTTGCGTAGGTCTTGGATGAACACGCCTGCTGGGACTAGAGATCGACAAGAGCCTAGTTTGGAAAGTACATCGGCAGCTAGGTTGTTGTTCCGTGGGATGTGCTGGAACTCAATCCCCTCGAAGTGGCCTTCGAGTTTACAAATCTCAGTGCAGTAAGCATCCATTGTGTCCTTGACGCAGTCCCACTCCTTGTTGACTTGCTCGATGACGACCTTGGAATCACCAAAAGCCAATAGTCGCTTGATGTCAAGGGACACTGCTATGTGGAGCCTGTGGATCAGAGCTTCATACTCTGCACCGTTGTTGGAGGCCTTGTAGTGAATTTGTAGGACGTACTTGAGTTGTTCTCCTTGAGGGGATATGAGCAATACGCCTGTGCCTGCTCCTTCGAGGTTGAGGGCGCCATCGAAGTACACTATCTAGTGTTCAGGCCACTCCTTGGGAGGGGGCATCTGGATCTCTGTCCACTCAGACACAAAGTCTGCGAGGATCTGCGACTTGATTGCTTGCCTGGGGCAAAACTCGATTTCAAACTCTCCAAGCTCGACTGACCACTTGACGATGCGGCCGTTGGCGTCACGGTTGTGGATGATCTCTCCTAAGGGGAACGAAGATGGAACCACGATCTTGTGAGCTTGGAAGTAGTGGCGAAGCTTTCTCAATGTAATTAGGAGTGCATAAAGAAGCTTATGAGGTTGTGTGTAATGTGTTTTGGAGTCGGCCAAAGCCTCACTCACGTAATACACAGGTCATTGAACAGGATAGGCCTTCCCTTCTTCTTCTCGTTCGGCAACGAGAATCGTGCTGACCACATTAGTGGTGGCAGAGATGTAGAGTAGGAGTGTTTTCTTTCGGATTGGAGGTGTCATGACCGGCGTCGTCGTCAAGGACTCTTTAAGAGCCTCCAAAGCTTTCTAGACTTCGTCGTCCCATACGAATTTGTCAACCTTCCTCAATAGCTTGAAGAAGGGTAAGCCTTTCTCACCGACCTTGCTGATGAAACGACCTAGGGCCGCCATCATACCGGTGAGCTTCATGACGTCTTTCTTGTTGGATGGCTTGGCCATTTTGCAAATAGTGTGGACCTTCGCTGGGTTGGCTTCAATGCCTCGGTGTCCGACCATGAAGCCCAGGAGCAACCCAGAAGGCACACCGAAGACGCACTTGGTTGGGTTGAGCTTCCACTGGAACTCTCGTAGATTGGCGAAGGTCTCGGTGAGGTCGGCGATGAGCTTGTCTTCCTCTGTGGTTTTGACGACCACATCATCTACGTAGGCTTCGATGTTCTTCCAGATTTGGGACTTGAGGCACTTCTGAATTGCCTTCTGGTATGTTGCTCCAGCGTTTTCAGGCCAAAGGTCATGACCTTGTAGCACTAGATGCCATGAGGCATTATGAACACCATTTTATCTTCATCGTCGGGATGCAGGGCTATCTGGTGATACCCTGAGTAGCAGTCGAGGAAGCAGAGTAGGACGCTACCAGCTGTGGAGTCCACTACCTGGTCAATACGAGGAAGGGGGAAGGGATCCTTCAGGCAGTGCTTATTGAGGTCGGTGTAATCGATAGACATTCTTAATCCACCAGTTTTCTTTGGTACAACAATCGGGTTTGCGAGCCAAATCGGGTGTTGACATTCTCTGATAAATTCTGTAGCTAAGAGCTTACAGACTATCGGGCATACTCCCAGGGTACCCATGCAAGGAAGGATGAAGATGGACTCCTACTAGAATTCCCTTTTAATCCTACTAGGACTCGTTCCGTGTAATCCTACTAGGACCCCTGCCTTGTAACCGACTAGGAACCCGCCCCCTGGACTATATAAAGGAGGGCTAGGTACCTAGCCGGGCACCTGAACAACCCAACACCAAGCGCAGGGCGCCATACTTGATCCCCCAAACAGGACGTAGGGTTCGCCACCTTCCCTTCTTGAACACAATGTCATTCATTATTCTAATTATTTTTATCTTTGCATGACTTCAGACCAGAACTCAGCAACCAGTGGTCATTGCAGATTCTGCCAATGCTTCATCTACTGGTAAAATTTTCACCATCTTATTCTTCAATCAGTCTTCTTCATTGGCACTTATCCACTACTTGTTAGTTGCGGAGGGAACTTTGGTGAGCCAAACTGTGGAGAGTTCTTCTCCTCATCCAGAAGTCTCTGCCTCACCAAGGACTCATCCAGCTTCTCCTCAACTAGAAATACAAGAGCCTTCCTTTGAGCCTGAAAAGTTTCCTTCCCCCGCTCGGGAAGCTAGGAATGATGTAAGCATGAACACCCATCTTTCTATTTTCATTTAATAGATCATCACTAATTCGGTAAGAACTTTTTTCAGGAGAAAAGTGTGTCATCACCAAGTTATTCCTTTTCCATGGATGACTTGGTTGCCGAAAAAGGAGATGAAGCATCTTCTAGCCAGGCTTTATCAGAGGAAAACCAAGCAAAGCTGAAGGGAATCCTCTCCTTGCTGCAAAGGGATATTCAAGACCAAGTTAGGGATGCTGATCTTAAAAGAGAAGCACTTGAACTCATCGATCAAGATCTCCCTGCTGGTATCAAGGCTTCTTTGGAACCTGTTTCTCAATTGGATAATCACTTCACAGCAGTAAAACAGGCTTTGAAGAACCAATCCTCCCAAGCAGCTCTGGAACAAAGGATAGCTACAGCCAAGCAATCCGTAAAAGACTTGCATGTTCAAATCCAGAACAATAAGGAATTGCTAGCTAAATTGCAGCCTGCACTCAAGCTGAAGAAAGCCAGAAAAGCTGCATTGGAGGCTGAGCTGAGAAATCTGACAGCTGAGATTGAAGCTGATGAAAAGAAGATGGCCGAACTTCCCGAATCAACAGAGAAAATTCTAAAGGAAGCTTCAGTGGCCTTGAATACTGAAAGGCAACTCAAGACAAAGATTTCTGCTCTGTCTAAAACCCAAGAAGCTGATCAGAGACTGCTGGAGAACATCAACAAGATCATATCAGATGCCTCCAATGTAATCTCAAAATACTTGGGTGTATAATTGTAACAAACAATTTGGAGCCGAATGCCTCATCAGCTTTGTAGTTCTGCTCTTCGTTAGTCTTTATTTTTCCTTATTTGTCTTGTCTTATTTTTACGAGCAGCATCTGGATGACTCATTCGGCAATTATGACAATAACAGTGTCAAACCCGAAAAATGACCCGACTGCAACACAGCCGAATCTAAACCAGTCAAACAGAATATGACTCAGTATGAATCCCAAATGACTCGGCGATGGTTCGGCTGAAGGAGTCGCTCCACTTCCCAAGACTTTGCCAACCCGAGCTCTTTCTCCCCAAGTACTAGTACTCCCAAGAGCTCCATGGCCAACAGCGGCAACAGGCGTCCAGCCGGCGACGAGGCTGAAGGGAGCCGCACCGGCACTCGTCGGAGGTGGTGATCGTCGGCTTCTTCTAGATCTTGTTTCATCCATGATGATTTTCTTTGCTCTCTCAGGCTCATCCAATGGAATCCTGCCCCTGCTCCAGCTACAACTCCGGCCATGGCGAGTGACTCCTCGGGGTCATCCAGCCGCTCCTACTCTTCCAGGTCTTTTGGTGGGAACTCACGCTATTCCGACAGCGACGCCCACAGATTCAAGGAGGAACGCAACGCAACCCGGCACGAACTGGAGATCATCTCCAAACTGGTCGGGATCGCCGAGCTTGAGTGGCAGCTTCAACGCAAGCAGCTGCTCAAGGCCATCGACGGTGAGTCCTGCACCTTGCTTAATTTCAATTAATCTTGAGTTGCTTTGTGACCCCGCAGACCGCGATGCCGAGCTCAAGCGGCTGAAGGCGCTTGCCGAGAAGCTGGCGGACAAGGTAAACGCTCCCGGAGACACGCCGGAAGCTCGCCTTGGCGCGGTGGTAGGCCGCGTTGATGAGGTGGCCCTGCATGGTGTCCGTTTGGGCACCGCCCTGGGCCCGACCGCCATGTCGATGTGCACCGGCGTCGATTACTCCAGGCAGCCACCCGGCTTTGATGGTGGCGCGCTGGAGGACCTCAACGACGTCGAGGCCACTGTGGAGCGCTTCTACGGCCATGGCGTCGCCATTGCCAATTCCATCCACCCCCAGTCTGTTCTGAACAGGCTGTTTGATTAGTTTGTACCAGGGGTTATGGATTTTTGGCAATGAAATAAAAATTTATCTTTTGCATTTGTTTTGTGATGACTTTCTTAATTTGTGCATATGAATCTTCATTGTTTTGAACGCATTCGGGAACCTTTCTTCTAGCCGAATATGCACAAACTCTTACCCCTCGGCGTAGATTCCGCAGAGAATCCTAATTCGGGAACCATGAACACTGTTTCATCGAAAAAACCTTCACATCCAAGGAAAACCCCCCACCGTTTGGTATTCTCATCAATGCACGCCAGCCAGTCATCACTCCCGATGCATCTCCACTGCTAATAAAATAGCCTCTCTGGTGCTCTGCAAATCCACTCGTACACACTTCCATCATTTCACTCCTTCTCGTCCTCCTTCTCCAGAAAATCCCCCAAAGCTATGGCGGACAAGGGGAAAACACCACGCGAGGAGAACATCCTCCCATCACAGAAACGAACCATTCGAGAGTAATTTCAGCTTCAACCTGCTGCCGGAGGACATTTTCGGCACTGAAGAAGTCCCCGAGCACATCCTTTCTGACTCCTTGGCTGAAGAAGAGGACGCCACGCATGAGCAGAAGGTCAACCACCAACTGCGCCATCGCATTTGGCATTTAGAGCATGATTTGCAGGACATCACTGCCTGCTGTTGTGCCGAACGCGAATGCCACATGAGCTTGGAGGCGTTGGTAGGTGGTAAGATCTTCATCCTCATTTGAATCTCATGTTCAAGTTCAGATCCCGTGTTTGATGATAATCTGTTCTTGTTCTTAAAATGTGTCCGACAGGTACAACAACCTGAAGGCTGCCTGGGACAGCTTGATGGAAGCTGCAGAACACGCCAGCCCCCAAGTTTTCCGCGTCGCCGTCACGGTGGTCTTGGAGCAGCTGAAGAGGGACGAGCTCAAGAGGAAAAGCGCTAATTCAAAGAAATGAAGATACTTTCGCTTGTTCCTCCAGGCATTCTGCTCCCTGCAGACCTTCTTTTGTAATCTTAGGTAGTTGCACTGTCAATAGAAGAACCTGAAAGAACGTTCGTGATGCAAAAATGTTTTTGTGCTAAGGGCAATACACTTTAGTATTGGCCATTTTATTTTTGTTGGAATTTTTGTTCTAAAGGCGGCTTCCTCCCGAATGCCGGCTACTTCCGTTTCTCGGATGCTTGGAACAACAATCAACGATCAATTTCAATGCTAGGATAATATTTCTTCAAGTATCTCCCGTTTATAGCAGCAGTGAATTCTTCTCCTAGCAAAGTTTTCAAGATGTATACATTTCCAGGCGTGCACCTAACCACCCGAAAGGGACCTTCCCAATTTGGAGACCACTTACCGAATGTACTATACTTAGTCCCGATCAGCAATAATGCCTTCCAAACTAAATCTCCCTCTGCAAATTGCTTGACCTTTACCTTCTTGTTATAGTACTTAGCAACTCGCATTTTGTTTTTCTCAATGTTTTCCAAGGCCCTAACACGAATCATATGCAAGTCTTCCAATTCGTCCATCATCAAGTCATTATAATCTTTGGAACTTAAATCCTTCTGTAATACTACTCTCCTTGAATCTGACTGCATCTCCCATGGCTAGACAGCATGATGTCCATAAACCAACTCATAAGGAGATGTCTGTGTAGCTCCATGAGGGGCCATTTGGTAAGCCCACAAGGCTTCATTGAGTACCGAATGCCACCTTTTTGGCTTCTGATCAATCTTCTTTTGTATAATCTTGATCATAATCTTGTTAGAAGCTTCTGCCTGACCATTAGCTTGGGCATAATAAGGAGAAGAATTTAATAATTTGATCCCCATAATTTCAGCAAAATCTCTGAACTCTGAAGATGTAAACAGAGTTCCCTGATCTGTTGTAATTGTTTGAGGAATCCCAAATCTGTAAATAATATGCTCTCTGACAAACTTGACCATATTTTCTGATGTCACCTTCTTCAATGGAATTGCCTCAACTCACTTAGTGAAATAATCTGTCGCTAAAAGCACAAACTTATGCCCTTTGCTAGATGGAGGATTTATTTGGCCAATCAAATCTATTCCCCATCCTCTGTATGGTCATGGCTTGATAATAGGATTTAGAGCTGACGTTGGAACTCTCTGAATATTTCCAAACTTTTGACAATCTTGACATACCTTGTAGTACTCAAAGCAATCTTCCAGCATCGTCGTCCAATAACATCCAGTTTTCCTAATGACCCACTTCATTCGGTAAGCCGACTGATGTGCTCCACACAGCCCATCATGCACTTCACTCATCATCATCTTTGCTTCTTCTTGTCCCAGGCATTGTAGCAACACCCCGTCCATGGATTTGTAATACAAACGTCCATCAAGAAGAACAAACTTTATGGCTTTGTACCTGAGCTTCCTAGAGACCATTCGGGATGGATTCTCCAAATAATCAGCAATATCTTTTCTCCAATCATCTTCTGCTAGATCACTCCCAAAAGCATATACATTGATGGCAAACACTTCTTGATTCTCTCTATAACCCGAAGCACTTTGAGCTAGCCTTTTTGCCTCTCCATTGTTTTCTCTAGGAATATGTTGTAGAATTACTAACAGAAAACTTTTCAAGATTTCTTTGCACTCTTCGTAGTAATTCCTCAGGATATCATTTCTGAAGGACCGATACGGTGAACCAGAGAGGGGGGAGTGAATGGGAGCCGATAAAAATTCTTCTCGAAGGAGATGGAAACTCCAACAAGATGAACACGGCTTCCAACACACGTCTCCGACTCACTACCCAAATTGGCCAAGCCCACGTAGCCACTGGAGTGCCACTGGACCTAGGAACCAACACACAACCTTCCGACCCGAGAAACGCAACGAAAACCAAACCTCGAGTCTACGGACCCACACCGGCCGGGGCCGGTGAGCACCACCGGCCGACCGGTCCCCGCCGGTCAAGCCGAGCAACTTTCACTAAGTGGCTCTACACCGGTCGACCGGTGAGACACACCGGTCGACCGATCGCAACCGAAAGCCCCCAAGGCACCAAACAGGCCAACCGACCACCAAACCGACCCAAACTCGAAACAAAGAAGAACACGGGACAACAACAAACACACCAAGATGTTCACCCGAGCAAAAACCCACCGTGGCTCGCACCGGTCAGACCGGTCAAGAGCACCGGTCAGACCGGTGTAGCTCGGGCGACTCGGGATGAACAACACCCGCGGGTCAACTCCCCCAAATCCAAATCTCGATTTCCCGAATCGCTCCACGGACTTGAACAAGACTTTGGGGATATTAGGAACACCTCATGAGGAGTCCATAGCCAAGTTTAATCCCACCAAAACTCGTCCAAAAAGGAGGAATCAAGGAAATCCCGCCAAGAGCACTTCCAACCCAAGAACTCAAGAAACCCCCAAAATCGAGCACCTTTACTCACGGATTTGGGAGGGGAATCACAGCCCAAAGAACCACGAAGGGTTCCCACAAATTTCCCCCATCAAATCCCCAAGAGAAAGGTCCCGAAAACAACCCAAAGAAATCACCAAGAGAGGGCTCCGAAAATCACAACCAAGAAGAACCGGGGAAAACACATCCAAATCTTGAGGAACCATGCCGAATCATCTATACATGAAACAAAGGTTCATACAAGGTCTAGCAAGCCGCCCAATCATCCATCCCTCTCAACAAGATCTCTCCGTGAATCTCTCTCGCTAGTCCTAAAGAAAACCTAAGAAAAATAGGTGGAAAATAGGAAAACTAATGAGCTAGGGTTCCAAGAGTTGGCTGCCATCCTCTCACCTCTTGGGTTATATGGAGGCAACCGAATGTCTAAAATACCCTTTTCTAACAACTAGGAATACAAGCCCCTCAAGGGCGGATTTGGAAGTCTTCATGTCTTCACCATCGGACGGATGCCCGGCGACCGCACCCTGCGTAGCCTCAACGCAAGCCATGCGATCCCGACCGGTCAGACCGGTCAGACCGGTCTGGCGCTGCTGCAGCTCCGTCTTCGGTTCTTCGGTCTTGGCTTTGTGGATTAACCAAGGAACCCAGTGGTTTTCTGGTGAACGACCGGAAACCCCGCGAACTCGGTGTAGCCTCCGCCAATCTCCACTAATGACTTGGCTCCCACGTAGTCCCGGCTCGACCTTGGTTTTGTGGCTCAACCAAGAAACCGTCCATGACTTCATCTTGCTGTTCATGCCACCATGCGGCCCACACTTGACCCCGCTGGCCACCGGGTCCCTCGAACGAAGCCTACTTGTCTTCTCCACACCTGGAGGCCTTAGTGGTGACGACCTTTCGCGCTTGTTCTTCACCTGCACCAACACCAGTCAAGCCGCAACCTGCACCTGCAATACTTAGCCAAGAATCAGTCCACACAACGTTGACAATCACTCATCACACAAGGAAGCGACCATCCACCGGTCCTCGAACCACACATGGTCCTCAATCTCCCCCTTGATGAGTGCATTGACAACACCCACACGAAAGTAACAAGAGAGAAAAGAAAAAGAAAAGAAACGAACAAAAAGAAACTCCAACAAGCGATCGAAAGCCAAACGAAGGCAAAGAGCAAGATCACTTGAAGAAGACAAGTCTCGGACCCCTTAGGCAAGGGCAACGGCTCGACACATCCGAGACAAAACAAAGCTCAAGAAAAGAGCGCAAACCACCAAATCAAAGCTCGAACAACCACAAAGAGCTCCCCCTGCACACATGCAAGCTCCCCCTGAACCAATGCATCTCCCCCTGGACAAATGCATCCAAGACACCACTTGAAACAGGGCAGCTGCAACAACTCAGCCCTGACCGGTCATACCGGTCAACACCACCGGTCAGACCGGTGCGCAACATGTGAACAGAACCAGCACTCACACCGGTCAGACTGGTGACCCTGACCGGTCAGACCGGTGCACAACAGAGCCCAGAAGTGGCTCGAAACCACCTGAAAACCTTCTAAACGCGCCCAGCAAGCCATTTCAAGCTCAAACTTCTCCCCCTTGTTGGCCATGCATGAATCAAGCCAAAAATGCAAAAATTTCAACCTAGAGCTTCTCAAATAGACAAAACTCAACAAAGAATGCTACACATGTCCAAATGAGCAAGTTAGATACTCTACGGCTTCGTATCGATCTCAACTACATGATCACCAAGTTGCACAACCATTGGACTAAGCTAAGATGGATTTTGGCCCCATATGATCAATAAACTAGCTACATGATCACCAAGTTGCGACAAAAAGGAACTTATGCCCCTCCACAAGATAAAACAAGAGGGCTAAACATTCATGATGGCAAATGAGCCTTTGGCCCCATATGATCAATAAACTAGCTATCCAACCACAAATTAAGCATAGCAAAGCCACTAAAACATCTCAAGAGCATGTAAAGGTATTTACACATGAGAGAGCATACACATGACATTTTCAAAAGCATAGCCATCAACCATGGATTATTCATCAAGATCATCAAGAGCTAAGCCAAACTAACCATATCATACCAAACAAGCTCACAAAGACATATATCTCATTCCATGGTGAACAATGTATATGAGAGAAGCTTTTCCTAACCAATGCATATGATACAGAATGCATGCAATCTAAGATACAAGGATGCCTATACATCATGTTACATATTGTCGGTGTTTTAGACCGGCAAACCTACCAAGGGGGTACCCGAGGTAGTAGATTGTGCGGTGGGGATCGTGATCGGGAGACCGAGAACTCGAAGGTATGCGCAAGGACACGAGACACAAGATTTATACAGGTTCAGGTTGCCAAGGTGGCGAACCCTACGTCCTGTTTGGGGGATCAAGTATAGCGCCCTGCGCTTGGTGTTGGTTGTCCCCGGAGGGATTGGGGATGTGCGGCTAGGTACCCGGCCCTCCTTTATATAGTCCAGGGGCGGGTTCCTAGTCGGTTACAAGGCAGGAGTCCTAGTAGGAGTACACAGAGCGAGTCCTAGTAGGAGTACAGGGGAATTCTACCAGGAGTCCGTCTTCTACTATTCTTCCTTCCTTGCATGAGTACCCGGGGAGTATGCCCGACAAGCCCCCGAGCACGTTTGAGTCGAGAGTAGTAGTTTGAGTAGTCTTGAAGCCTCTGTGAGTAGTTCTTGAGCGTCCTCGAGTACTTCTTGGAGAAGTCTTCAATAGTACTTGAACTGCCGCGAGGCTGGAAGGTGGTCCAGCTCATCAGTCTTGAAAAAATTTGAATGATGGGTGTAGCATAGCAGCCCCCGAGCCTTGAAATGATTAGGTAATCAATCCAAGGGTCTTCAGTGATCGCGAAAGCCATCAACCGAGTACTCTTGCAGCGTGTAGCCCTCGAGATAAGAGAGCTATATGAGCCACGTCGAGTAGTGATTGGTGAGGAGCCCCCGAGCTTGAGAGCGAGCGAAGCATGCTGAAGTTATCTTCAAGTAGCCCCCGAGCCGGGAGAGATTCCAAGTAGCAGCTTGGCGTCGAGCCGTGGAGCTTGAGAAAGTAGTCGTGCCGTCGAGCGGACTTTAGAATGCGACTTAAAAACCGAAGTCGACTTTGTGCCGCGCGGAGCGGACTTTGAGATGCGACTTGAAAACCGAAGTCGACTTTGTGCCGCGCGGAGCGGACTTTGAGATGCGACTTGAAATCCGAAGTCGACTTTAGAATGCCGCGCAGAACGGACTTTGACATGCGACTGAAGAAGTCTACTTTGTGCCACGCGGGGGGGACTTAAGATGCAAAAAACGAAAAGCACTTTCCGGAAAGCCAAAGCGAATGAAAAATCATAGAAAACGAGTAGTTTTGCCACCGGAGCGGGCTTAAGATTGCGACCGGAGTCGGCTTGTGCCACCGGAGTGGGCTTAAGTACCTGAGCCATGGATTTCAGACCCAAGGTACAGTTGCCGCCGGAGCGGGCTTGTGCCACCGGAGTGGGCTTGGATGCGACCGTTAGCGTCGACTTGTGCCACCGGAGTGGGCTTAAGTACCTGAGCCATGGATTTCAGACCCAAGGTACGAGTTGCCGCCGCAGCGGGCTTGAAGGTGCGACCGGAGTCGACTTGCGTACCTAGGCCATGGATTTCACACCCAAGGTACAGGTGCCACCGTAGTGGACTTGAAGGTGCGACCGGAGTCGACTTGCGTACCGGGCCATGGATTTCGCACCCAAGGTACGGAGCGCGAGTACTTAGGGTACTTGGACCCATGGTACAGAGCGTGAAGACCACGTGCAGCTAGGTTCCATCGTCGCCAGGACCCGAGGGCCGCTTACAGCTAGGTTTCATCGAAGCTTACACACGTAGTATGCCATCGAAGCAGGCGAAGATGCGACCGGAGTCGACTTTAAGATGCCGCACGGAGCGGACTTTAGAATGCGACTTTAGATTGCCGCACGTAGCGGACTTTAGAAACTGCCTCCTAGGGATAGCCCCCGAGTTGATGAAGTAGACTCGCGGCGACTTGATTGCTATGCCCCAAGAGTAGTCAGCAGAGTGTAGCTCCCGTGAAAACCCGTTGTAGATGAAGTCGTGGCGATCGGCGATGGAGCCGCGACGGTTGTTGTTGAAGTCGACTAGTAAGAGTTGATTCCGACTAGTTGTTGGGGGCGTGACTGCCGTTCTCGACTAGTTTGGAAAACCAGTCGAGATGAATGGTCGACACGATGCGACCGGGGAAGATGACGTCGTCGCGGCGCGCGGCGTACGCGAAGTAGAGACAGTGTTGCCGCGAGACAAGTAGTCACCACGTACGGTGTGGCTGAAGTAAAGCCAGTGTGGCCGCAAGACGAAGTCGAGGCGCACGGAGTAGTCGATGATGAGCCGTGTGACAGGGTAGTCGACGATGAGTGGCGCGATGAGCCGCGTGGCAAGCCGCGCGATGTGCCGAAGCACCCGAACGCGTGGCGAAGACGAAGTAGTCGACGACGAGCCTGGGCGATGCGGAGTAGTCGACGAGCGGCGTGGCGAGCCGCGCGACGTGCCGAAGCACCCGGACGCGCGACGAAGGCGAAGTAGTCGACGACGAGTAGTCGACGACAAGCGGCGTGACAAGCCGCGTGACGAGCCGCGCGACGTGCCGTGGCACCCGGACGCGCGGCGAAGACGAAGTAGTCGACGACGAGCCTGGGCGAGGCGGAGTAGTCGACGATGAGCGGCGCGACAAGCCACGTGGCAAGCCGCGCGACGTGCCGAAGCACCCGGACGCGCGGCTAAGACGAAGTAGTCGACGACGAGCCAGGGCGAGGCGGAGCAGTCGATGTCGTATGGACCTCCCTGGGCCCACTACCTCGGTGGGTACCAGGACCGACTACTCGGTGGGCCCCTGGGACTACCCGGCTTGCGCTACACGGCACCTGAAGGCGTGGAGCACAAGGACAACACAGGAGTAGTACTCGGTTAGGACTCTATACACGTTCCGCACTGTGTAGAGGTCTCCTAGACATACTCGGCTAGTACTCCTTCCCTACTCTGACTTGTAACCCTGCCTCCCGGACTATATAAGGCGAGGCAGGGACCGATCTCAGGATCACCTCATCCAATCTCAACTCACGGCGCACTATTGCACCATCCTGTAATCGTGCCCTATCAATCCGAGCTACGCAACGATACAGACGTAGGGTATTACGCAGCTCGCGGCCCGAACCCTTGTCTAAATTGTGTGCCACGTGTCTCTTCCTTCGAGTTACCGATCTCGGCGAGTCACATTCATCTACTTCGGGTACTCCCCGTAGTAGGTTGCCGGTCCAAAACACCGACACCGGCGCGCCGTAGGGGCTCTCGCTCGAGATCACATGGCGAACTCGACGGCTTCCGTTCACATCAAGCCAACCGTCGCCTTCAACCGCGGCGACACCTTCGTCTTCGGCGCCCGGGTCCGCACCGCCGATGGCGCGGGCTCCTTCCGCCGCCGCTTGATCATGCAACCCGACTCGAGGACAGGCCTTGTGACGCTTCCCGAAGTTGTCACGGGCAAGCTCGCCGGCAAGTTCGGCGAAATTTTTCTTTCCAACCTCCACGCTGACTTCGAGCTCGAGTCCGTCTCCAACTCGAACCCGACGTCGCCATGGGCCATCGCATGCGAGCCGGCTCCTCAGCCATCACAGGCGGCCCCCTCTCCATGCCAGCGCTCCGCGCGTGGCCCTCGCGTTCCCAGCCGGGCCCGCACGGAGGCTTCTACACCACGCCGGGCCGGCAAGGAGCCCGTAACCGAGTACAACTCGGACTCCGACGCCGTCCCCAACCGCGTCTCGGACTCCAGCCCTCTCTCCGAGCTCTACTCGAACCCGGACTACGAGTTCGACTTCGGGTCGGACCCTGAGGAGCCCGAGTCCGAAGATGACTCCTCTGAGCTTCCCTTGTCGGGGCCGCCCTCGGGGCCGGTTATAAGATCGACGCCGGCCGGAAGATTCGTCTCATCGGCCGGACCGCAAGCCCGCCGAGCTGACAAAGGAGGACTCACGCTACGTCGCCTACATCGACTCGCTACCGTTCCAGGAGGGAACACCACTAGCCCAGGCCGACTCAAACACACCAACTGAGGTGGCACCTTCTGAGCCAAGCTTGGGTACCCCTGATCGTCAAGTCTTCATGGCTGCCGGCGACACCCCGGAACCTCGGAGCACGACCGCGGACAAGTACTTGGAGGACATCTCCGCGGACGAGCCGTCCGCCGATGCCCCCGCGGACGAGACCGACGCCAACGGGGACGCCCGCGCGAACGTAACAGAAGCGCAACGAACGACGCCGGCGGCTCGGGAGACAACCTTCCCATCCGCAACCTTGCGGAAGCTCTCGGCCGCTTGAGAGCAGAGTCCACACCACTCCCGAGCAATGCCTCATGTCGATCACAACGATCGCACGCCGTGCTCGGGGCATACGAGCCGGGGAGGTCATCGCCAAGCTCGCCGAAGAAGCCTACTTCATGCGGGTAGACAAGAGAGTCGGCCCAACCTCTCCCGCCTAAGCCTCGCGACAACGAAGCTACTAGTCGCAAGTGTTGACCCCGGTCCTAACCGTACTCGGGCGACATCCCGCCCGACCCAAACCGTCGACACTCCACCGCCGGCGGACCCTCACGGCAAGACAACGGCAACCGGAAGTCGTCCCCCACCGTGCCCCGGCCGGTGGCGGCGGCAACGACCCCGACGGCGGTGGCGGCCGACGGCGGCGCCTCGAACCACGGGGCCAACAAGAAAGCCGGAGGCGGCGGCAGCCGCGGCGGCCGCGGCCACGCGCACAGCCACGCCTCCGGCGCCTCTCAGGGCGGGTACGATGCTCGCCAGAGAATCGAGGAATTACGGCAAAAGAAGTCGACGACCGCTGCTGAAGGCGACGGCTTCCCTGCTTTCTCACCCCGGCTTCGCAACCTGCTCCTCCCCGACAAGTTCAAGCCTTTGGGGATCACCAAGTACGACGCGAAGCAGGATCCTATCCAGTGGCTCCGATGCTACGCTCTCTCCATCGAGAACGCTGGCGGCAACAGCGACACCAAGTGCCTCTACTTCCCCTTCTGCCTGGACCAAGCCCCACTCACGTGGCTCGAGTCGCTGGACAAGCACTCAATCGACAAGTGGGACCAGCTGAAGGAACAGTTCACGAGCAACTTCGCGGGCGCCATGGGCCGTTCGGGTACTCGCATGGACCTCGCCATGATCAAGCAAGAACAAGGCGAGACCCTCCGCAAGTACATGCGCCGCTTTTCGACAAGCGCGCTACCGTCGTGGACGTCACCGACAAGGAGGTCATCGACCTCTTCCGGACGGGCTCTACCATCGCCGCACCTTCGAGGACTTCGGTCGACGCCGCCCTAGGTCCATTCCCCACCTCAAGGACATGATCACGTCCCGGGCGGATGAAGAGGACAAAGCCAACGCCAAGTACGACGCCATCCGCGGCAAGTCCAAGCAGAACCAAGGTGGCGGCAGCAGCAAGAATCCAAACCAAGGCGGCCGCAACAACAACAACAACAACAACAACAACAACTTCTCGGGTTCTAATCGCAAGCGCAAGCCAGACAATACCGTCGCGGCTATCCAGCGTCCTCCGAAAGGGAACTCGAAGAAGAACTCCGGCGGGTTCAAAGACCTGCTGAAGGAGAAGTGCCCGTGGCATCCAAACGGCAACCACACTACCGAGCAGTGCTACCAGCTCAGGCATGCACTCAAGGATATGCCGGAGCCACCGCACCCTCACGATCAAAAGAACAAGAAGAAGGACGACGACGACTTCCAATAACCCGAGAAGACCGTCAACGTCCTCTTCGGCGGACTACCCAGCAGGCGGGAGCAGAAGGCTACTCGCCGTGAAGTGATGTCCATTGAACCAGCAGTTATGACCCCTCTCAGGTGGTCAGAGACACCCATCACCTTCTCCCGCGCGGACCAATGGACCAGCTTTCTCCGAACCAGGACGTTTCCCTCTCGTCCCGAAACCAACAAAGTGGCGGGCTCTAAGCTCAACAAGGTGCTCATCGACGGCGGAAGCGGGCTCAACGTCCTCTTCACCAAGACTCGAAGAAGATGAACCTTGACGTCACCCCCATGCTCGACAAGAGCAGCATGCCTTTCTACGGCATCGTCCCGAGCAACGCGGCCATCCCACTAGGCTCGGTGGTACCGCCGCTACCTTCGGGGCGTCTCGCGACAACTACCGCACCGAGTACATCAAGTTCGAGGTCGCGGATATCGAGACTTCCTACCATGCCATCCTCGGCGGACCGGCCATCGCCAAGTTCATGGCGGTGCCCCACTACACATACTTGGTACTCAAAATGCCAAGTCCACTCGGCGTACTCTCCCTCCAAGGGGACTTGAAGATCTCTCACGACCGCGATACGGAGGCCGTGGTGATCGCTTCAACAAATCAAGTACCCACCCCAATGATGGAGGTCTACGCCGCGTCGAAGAAGCTTGCCACAAGCGAACTCGACATCCCGCAGAAGTCCGACAGCCGCCAACAAGCCTCGACCACCCGAGGAGGTGCTCGTCAAGTCTGGTCGACCTCGGAACAGCGACCCCACCAAGACCACCACCATCGGGGCCGGCCTCGACCCCAAATAGGAAGACGCGCTCATCGGCTTCCTTCGGGCTAACCGCGACATCTTCGCGTGGAAGCCGACGGACATGCCAGGAGTGCCCGTGGGAGCCGATCGAGCACCGCCTCAACGTCGACCCAAAGGCCACCCCCAAGCGACAACACCTCCGACGCTTTGCCGACGACGACGGGACGCCATCAAGAAGGAGCTCGCCAAGCTACTCGCTCGCCGGCTTCATCGGAGAGGTCTTCCATCCCGAGTGGCTCGCCAACCCCGTCCTCGTCCGCAAGAAGAACTCGAACGAGTGGAGGATGTGTGTCGACTACACCGACCTCAACAAGCACCGCCCCCAAGGACCCCTTCGGGTTGCCGCGGATTGATCAAGTCATCGACTCCACGGCGGGGCTGCGACTCCGCTCGCTTCCTCGACCGCTACTCCGGTACCACCGGATCGCAATCAAGGAAGAAGACCAGAAAAGACCGCGTTCATTACCCCCGTTTGGCGCGTATCGCTACACGACCATGTCATTCGGGGCGAAGAACGCCGGTGCCACCTATCAACGGGCCATCCAGGCTTTCGCTTCAAGCGGCAACTCAACAAGAACGTCGAGGCCTACGTGGATGACGTGGTTGTCAAAACCAGGGACTCCGCGCCCTCATCGACGACCTTGAACGGACCTTCGCATCACTACGCGAGTACCGCCGGAAGCTCAACCCGAACAAGTGCGTCTTCGGCGTACCTTCGGTAAACTACTCGGCTTCATCATCGCCCGGCGCGGCATCGAAGCCAACCCCGAGAAGATCTCCGCCATCACCAGCATGAAAGCTCCCACGAGCATCAAGGACGTCCGTGCCGACGGGGGTGCATGGCGGCATTGAACAGATTCATCTCGAAGCTAGGAGAACGGGGTCTCCCCTTCTTCAAACTACTCAAGCACCACGAGAAGTTCGTGTGGACTGCAGAGGCGGACCAAGCCCTTGCCTAGCTCAAGGACTTCCTGTCGAAGCCGCTAGTCCTCATGGCTCCCTACAAGGGCGAGCAGCTACTGCTCTACCTTGCCGCGACTACTCACGTGGTCAGTACTGCCATCGTTGTCGAGCGGCAGGAAGACGGCCACGCCCGCCCCTGGGCCCGCCCCGCCCTACTTCGTCGGCCGAGGTTCTATCGCAGTCCAAGGCTCGCTACCAGCCCGTGCGTGCTTCTCGTACGCTCTACTCATCACCTCGCGGAAGCTACGACACTACTTCCGGGAGTACTCGGTTTCGTCGTCACCGACTACCCGCTCGGCGACATCCCGAGGAACCCGTACGCCACCGAAGGATCTCCAAATGGGCCGTCGAGCTCGGCGCCCTCACCATCGACTTCAAGCCACGCACGCCATCAAGTCGCAAGCTCTAGTCGACTTCATGGCAGAGTGGCGGGAGAACCGCCTACCGCTCCCACCGTGCGACCGAGCATTGGGTGATGTACTTTGACGGCTCACTCAACCTCGAGGGCGCAGCGCGGAGAGTGCTCCCCGATCTCTCCAACGGCGAACAACTAAAGTACGTCCCGCATCTTCTCGGAAGGTCTCGAACAATGAAGCCGAGTACGAAGCTCTCCTACATGGGCTCCGCCTCGCGCTTCACTTGGCATCAAGCGGCTACTAGTCTACGGCGACTCCGCGAGTGGTCATCAACCAAGTCAACAAGTCCCGGGACCGCAACAAGGAGAACATGGACGCCATCGCCTAGAAGTCCGCAAGCTCGAGAACAAATTCTATGGTCTCGAGTTCCATCACATCGTCCGCGACAACAACGTTGCGGCGGACGTCCTCTCGAAGCTCGGATCCACCCGCGCCCAAGTACCCGCGGGCGTCTTCGTCCATGAGCTTCACGCGCCATCCATCCCGGAGCCGGCGCCACCGACCACTGTCCCAGCTAACCACCCAGCTGGACAGGAGGTCATGATGATCGACGTGGACTGGAGGCAACCCTTCATCGACTACCTCAGCGAGCAGAAGGTCCCCTCCGACAAAAACGCAGCCGAACAACTCATCCGCCGCGCCAAGTCTTACGTCCTCGTCGGCGACGAGCTTTACAAGCGAGGCGCATCTTCCGGAGTACTCATGAAGTGCGTCCCTCGCGATGAAGGCAAGGACATCTTGGAGGAGATCCACAAGGGCGTCTGCGGCAACCACGCGTCCTCACGCACGCTGGTCAGCAAGGCCTTCCGCGAGCTTTCTACCGGCCCACGGCGCCCGGGCGATGCCGAAGAACTCGTCGAAGGTGCCAAGGATGTCGGTTCTTCGCCAAGCGAGCAACACGTCCCGGCCTACAAGCTAGTCGCCATACCGCCAACCCTCGGCCCTTTGCCCGCCGGGGGCTCGACATGATTGGGCCACCGCCAACCGCGCCGGAGGATTCAACAGGTACCGGTGGCTATCGACAAGTTCACCAAGTGGATCGAGGTCAAGCCGGTCACATGCCCCAAAGCCGACGAGTACTCGACTTCCCGGATGAACTTGTACACCGCTACGGGCTACCCCACCGCATCATCACGGACACGGGGTCCAACTTCAACAACCACCGCCCGGGGAGTGCCGCGAGAACGAGCGGGATCGACGTCGGATACGTCTCCGTCGCCCACCCACGGCCAACGGACAAGTCGAGCGCGCCAATGGGATGGTGCTCGACGCCCTCAAGAAGCGGCTACACGACGCCGCTAACTCAAAAGGGGGCAAGTGGATCAAGGAACTACCCAACGCACTCTGGGGGCTGCGGACTCAACCATCCAAGCCAACGGGGCAATCCCCCTACTTCCTGGTCTACGGCTCTGAAGCCATCCTCCCTGCCGACGTCATATGGAACTCGCCGGCGGTGGAGCACTACGACGAAGGCGTCTCGGAGGACGACAGACGAGTTGATATCGACAGCCTCGAAGAAGCTCGCTGTGCCGCCCTCGTCCAATCGACAAGGTACCCGGAGGGTATCCGACGCTACCACGATCGCAACGTCAAGGAACGCTCCTTCAACGTTGGAGATCTTGTCCTCCGCCGTATCCAGAACACGGAAGGACTTCACAAGCTCAGCTCCCCCTGGGAAGGCCCCTTCACCGTGGCTAAGGTGACCGGGCCAGGCTCCTACCGCCTCCAAACACTTGAAGGCGAAGAAGTCAACAACTCGTGGAACGTCGACCAACTCTGTCGATTCTACGCCTAGTCTAAACGACTACTCCGGGGTTCAAGTCCACGCGACTACATCAACACCCCCTTGCCGCAGGCGACCCTCCGGGTCCTGGCTTCAAGTCTCCGGACTACTCTCCTCCAGGTCCAGCCCGTGCGGCTACCTACGGACCCTGGGCTGCAACGAGCATCAAGGACTCTAGCAGCGGTCTACCAAGAGACCACACTCCAAGATCCAGCCCCGCACGGCTACCTACGGATCTGCGATCCAGCCTACACGGCTACCTACGGATCACTCGGCGCAAGCGGCTACCCGCTCCCAAGCACCACTCGCCCGTAAGCGGCCTCCGGTCCGGCGACTACTTGTAATTACGGCCACCGGCCACCCGTGTGTACTTCTTCGCAATAAAGCTTGATTGTTTATCAACTTCTTTACCGTCTACTCCCTGCTACGGGACCACTAAGCCGAGTACTACTACTCGCACCTACTCCACGATGGGCGCTCCGCACTCGAGATCGCGGTTACGAGTCCTCATTGATGGAACATCACATTTCATTGATATATGAAAAAAGTTCATTACAACTCGTTTCCTATACAACTACGGCTACTAGCTATCTATGCGGGGCTACCGGAGGTTCAACTTATCGGCTACCTGCTCCACGATGGGAGCCATCTCGCCTCCAAAGAACTCGCGTACGCTCATCCGAGCGCTTGGCGGCTACCCCGCCGGCGACTACCTCCACCGGGCCTTCGGGAAGTACGACTTCATGAAGGCCGCACCTCGCTTCGGGATTGACTTGGCCATGTGCTTCACGTAGGCGGCCACCGGCTTGGCGCCTCACGAAGTCGATCCGCCAACGGAGCGATCTTGGGGCCGCCCCCGGTGCGGCACCAGGAGCCTCGCGATCGGGAGGGCGGGCCTCTTCAAGGTCCTTCGCCCGGGCCCGAGCGCCTCGCGTCCTTCGTTCAACTTCTCGCAAAGATTTGTAGCGCTTGACGAGGTCTCTATCGTATGCAATTCGCAACTCCATGTGCTTCTCGCACTCGAAGGCCAGCTCCTTGTAGTCGAGTTCAAGTACCTGGCGGGCTTCTTGCTCCCGGTAGAAGAGATTCTTCATGCTGACCTCCGAGCCTTTCAGCCGCTCCACCTGGCCTTCGAGTTCTGCAACTCCGGAACACAACAACGGGTCAGAGCTTGATGACTCCCAACAAGTACCCGACAAGTCAAGAGACATACCTTTATTCTTGTTGCGGAGGCCTTTGTTCTTCCGCACCAGCTCGTCGCCCTTCGCCCGCAAGTCCATCACATCGTTGTGGTACTTGGCGAAGGCGGCGTCAAGCTTCGACCGCATGGCGGCCGCATGCTTCCTCGACTTCACGAGCTGCTCCTCCGGGGCTTCGGCTCGCGATGCACCGTGTCGCCGTAGCCCCGCAAGAGATTCGACTTCTCGCGGGATCGCTCCGCGACGTCCCGCACAAGACAAGTTCAAGTCAAGCGCAGTACTCGTGGCCGACTACTAGGGAGGCAACGGCCACGTACCTTCATCCACTGTTCGGCTCGCCGCATCGCCTCCAGATGCTGCGCCAACACCGCCGGCTCGACGAGATCGTCGGCAAGCGGCCCTCAATCCCGCCACGGCTACTCGACGTAGCCTCCGTCATTGGCGCCGAGCGGATAGGCTCCGCGTCTTGGATCTCGGGAGATCGGATCGCCACCTCCCGGGGCAACCCCCGGCGACGTGGTAGTCGCCTCCCCCTCGGCGGACTTTTCGACGGTTTCCCCCCATGGGCTCGGGGGCTCCTACCGCGGCCTCTGGGGCTTCTGGTGTCAACTCCTGCATGGGCACCCCTGCAGGGATGTCACCTCCTTCGGCGCCTGTCACCAAGGAACACGCGCATCAGTATCTACGACTACTCTTTTTGGGGCTCTACAGCTTCAGGAGGAGTACTCACCTTCGACTACGACCGCCTCTGGCAGCGGCGCTTCGGCAGCTGGGGGCTCGGTCGCGACTTGGGCTTCTGGAGCGGGCTCCTCGACGAGCGGCGCGGCCTTTTCGCTTCTGCTGCCGTGGGCTCCTCTCCGTCCCAGCTCAAGTCCGTGGATCTTCTGCACAAGTATCCACGAGAGGGTCGTCGGGATAAAATCGACTACTACAATGAGTACTACTCATGAAGGCGTGGTACTTACAAGTTCGACCGACGATAGTCACGGCGGAGCACCGAGGATGCGGCGATATCAACCGTCCACCCTCGGCGGGCGTTTCTTCCTCCGCCTCTCCGACTACCGCCTCCTCCACGGCGGCGGCGGCCGGCGCGAGTTTTCCGCGCCCCTCGCGGCTTCCACCTCTTCAACGGCGGCGGTCGCGGGTACTCGCTCCCTTCTCGGGGCGGGGGGCCGGCGCTCCGGGCGCGCCGAAGTTCTTCGACGGTGGGGGGGTGGACTTCGGCTTCCGGCCCGGTTCCCCCACCGTGGGCCACGAGCCCTCATCGCCTTCCTCCACGGGCTCGCCGGCGGCCTCTCCCCGCACACAAGGACGACTACTCGTCGGCGCCGTACTCGATCACCGGGTACTCGACTACTTTGCTCAAGATGACTTACCTCCGGAGGCGTGGTCTCTGAGACCTTCATCTTCTTTGCTACCCGCTTCTTGGCGGGGTTGCGCGGCTTCCTCGGCAGGCGCCGCAAGGCTAGCCTCCAGGCTAGCCGGAGGGTCTTGGATGAGAGGTACATGAGGCAAGCCCGGACGGCTAAACCTCGACCGCAGCTGGAAGCGGTCCTGCAGCGTCTCCTCGTCTTCTTCGTCATCGGAGGTATCCTCCACGATGACGGGATCGTCGTCGTCTCCGACTACTCGGCGCTCCTTCACCTTCTCCACCGTTGGGATCTCAATTCCGCTCGGTGGTGGCTGCGGCTCGGAGACAAACCGCTTCACATCATCCTGCACAAAAGACACAAAAGCGTCAGCAACTCTGCTACAAGTGCCTACTACTCGACGAGGGGGGTACGGCTACTTACCTCGTTGGGCGGGCGCGCGGCGGAGTACTCCTCGACAGGCACGCCGTGTACTCCGGCATGTCCTTGAAGATCCTCGACAACCTCTCGATGATGTCGTTGTCCTCAATTTCGCCCCCGCATCCGCGACGTGTCGTCGTCGCCGGTGTACTCGAAGCCCATCGTATCCCTCGCCATCGGCGGGCCGGATCCGGCGCTTCATGAAGCCGAAGGCCACGTGTTCGGCCCTCGCCCCCGCATCCCGCGAGTCTTGATGCGTGCTAGCAACTCCCCGGAGCCGGAGCCCCTCCCCGCATGGTGGGCTCCGTGTTCCACCACTCTTGGTGCCCGGGCCGCCGCCCGCTCGGCTTCGGTAGCTCGGGATGGTGGTTCGTGATGTAGAACCACCTCGTCTTCCGCTCGGTGTTGGAGTCCACGAGTTTGTACGCCGGTGTAGCCCTCCGCGGCATCCTCCCCTCGCCCGGATCCCGGCCCCTCCGACTACTCGGGGTTGGAGGCGGCGGGCCGCGGCTTCACGCGGAAAAACTTCCGGAAGAGAATCCAGTGCGGTTTGATTCCCAAGAAAGCTTCGCGAAGTGGACGAAGACGGAAGTGTGGAAGATACCGTTGGGGTTCAAGTTGAGGTACTCGATGCCATAGTACCGAGAAGCCCCTTGAAGAAGTCACTCGGCCGGGAGCGCAAGACCGCGCTCCATGAAGCGCGAGAACATCGGGATCTCGTCTTGTGCCTTCTCCATCGGATAGGGATCTCCCGCGGCGGATCTCCACATGTCGATCTCCTTCTCCCCGATGAAACCGCCGTTCAACGGTGGTCGGCAAGTCTTCGGTCTTCACCTTCGATTTTTTCCACTCGCGGCTTGGGTCGGCGCGCGGCGGAGATGTGGGCGGCGCCGCTCCGGTGCCGGCCGCGGCGGCCTCTCGCATGGCTCCTCTTCTTCCCGCCGGCTTTCGACGTCTTCGACGGGGACGGCTTCATCCTCCAAGAACAGGAGTCTTCACTCGCATCCGCTCGGGGGCTACCCTACGGCTTTCGGGTGGCGATGCGCTCGGATCTACTACGGCGGCGGTAATCGCCGGAGTGGATCTACTTCAAGATTCAAGTGGCGAATGACTGCGGCTCACTTGGGTGAAAAACCCTAAGGGTTTCGGCTTGTATTTATAAGCCAAAGCGCCTCCGTAGCGGGCGGCTGGATTAGTCCACGCGCGGCTGACTCAGCGGCTGCGCGTGACTCTTCGTATTCCACTAGTCGACGCGCCTCATCTCGGGGGCTCGGCTACTTCTACTCGACTACCTGGGACGCGGCTAGTCTCAAGAGCATCTCAGGACACATTCTCCAAGAAGACCCTTCAATTCGAGAGGAAGTACTCGACTCAAGGCTCGGGGGCTCCGTGCCACGTGTCCTTCGGTTTTTTCTCTCCGGATTTTTCGGGATTTTCTTGCCAAGACTTCGGATGGATCCTCAGCCGGAGCCCGCGGCTCGGGGGCTACTCCACGTGGATTGCGGTTCTGCGAATCGCGTTTCCACGACGGCTTCGGCTTCAAGACGAGGCATTTTTTTTGAAGACCTTCGAAGGCAGATTTCAAGGACGCTTGGGACTACTCGAGAAGACTTCAAGATTGCTCAAACATCAGCTGGAGTACATTCCAGCCTCGGGATGCTTCGACTACTCTTGAGGACTTTCGACTTGTAGCACTCAGGGACGCTTGAGGACTACTTGTTAAGGCCTTCAAGACTACTTGAAGCTATCCTTCTCGACTACAAAGTACTCGGGGGCTTGTCGTATGGACCTCCCTGGGCCCACTACCTCGGTGGGTACCAGGACCGACTACTCGGTGGGCCCCTGGGACTACCCGGCTTGCGCTACACGGCACCTGAAGGCGTGGAGCACAAGGACAACACAGGAGTAGTACTCGGTTAGGACTCTATACACGTTCCGCACTGTGTAGAGGTCTCCTAGACGTACTCGGCTAGTACTCCTTCCCTACTCCGACTTGTAACCCTGCCTCCCGGACTATATAAGGCGAGGCAGGGACCGATCTCAGGATCACCTCATCCAATCTCAACTCACGGCGCACTATTGCACCATCCTGTAATCGTGCCCTATCAATCGCTACGCAGCATACAGGACGTAGGGTATTACGCACCTCGCGGCCCGAACCTGTCTAAATTGTGTGCCACGTGTCTCTTCCTTCAAGTTACCGATCTCGGCGAGTCACATTCATCTACTTCGGGTACTCCCCGTAGTAGGTTGCCGGTCCAAAACACCGACAGTCGACGAGACTGACTAGGAACCCGCCCCCTGGACTATATAAGGGAGGGCCGGGTACCTAGCCGCACATCCCCAATCCCTCCGGGGACAACCCAACACCAAGCGCAGGGCGCCATACTTGATCCCCCAAACAGGACGTAGGGTTCGCCACCTTGGCGGCCCGAACCTGTATAAATCTTGTGTCCCATGTCCTCGCGCGTACCTTCGAGTTCTCGGTCTCCCGATCACGATCCCCACCGCACAATCTACTACCTCGGGTACCCCCTTGGTAGGTTTGCCGGAAGGAGGAAGAGTAGAAGACGGACTCCTACTAGAATTCCTCTGTACTCCTACTAGGACTCACTCTGTGTACTCCTACTAGGACTCCTGCCTTGTAACCGACTAGGAACCCGCCCCCTGGACTATATAAGGGAGGGCCGGGTACCTAGCCGCACATCCCCAATCCCTCCGGGGACAACACCAAGCGCAGGGCGCCATACTTGTTCCCCAAACAGGACGTAGGGCTCGCCACCTTGGCGACCCGAACCTGTATAAATCTTGTGTCCCGTGTCCTCGCGCGGACCTTCGAGTTCTCGGTCAGCTGTCGGTGTTTTAGACCGGCAAACCTACCAAGGGGGTACCCGAGGTAGTAGATTGTGCGGTGGGGATCGTGATCGGGAGACCGAGAACTCGAAGGTATGCGCAAGGACACGAGACACAAGATTTATACAGGTTCAGGTTGCCAAGGTGGCGAACCCTACGTCCCGTTTGGGGGATCAAGTATAGCGCCCGCGCTGGTGTTGGTTGTCCCCGAGGGATTGGGGATGTGCGGCTAGGTACCCGCCCTCCTTTATATAGTCCAGGGGGCGGGTTCCTAGTCGGTTACAAGGCAG
Source organism: Cenchrus americanus (assembly GCA_947561735.1). NCBI lineage: Eukaryota > Viridiplantae > Streptophyta > Magnoliopsida > Poales > Poaceae > Cenchrus > Cenchrus americanus. The sequence goes on from OX387244.1 coordinate 143,856,114, forward strand.
GAGTCCTAGTAGGAGTACACAGAGCGAGTCCTAGTAGGAGTACAGGGGAATTCTACCAGGAGTCCGTCTTCTACTATTCTTCCTTCCTTGCATGAGTACCCGGGGAGTATGCCCGACACATATGCCATGCAAAATGCAAGAAATGCACAAAGGAAAGCTATACATATGCTACAAAGGAGCTCCCACACATCCAACTCAAGAAATCAAACACACACCAAGTTCCCCCGCAAACGAGTGAAAGTTGCTTGATCTAGGGGTTTGGTGAAAATATCGGCTAGTTGGTCATGTGTGGGTACATGAATCAAAGCTATCTTCCCTTTCTCTACGTTGTCTCTCAGAAAATGGTACCTCACTTCTATGTGCTTGGTTTTGGAATGGAGCACTGGGTTCTTTACAACGCTTATGGCACTGGTGCTATCACATTGAAGTGGGACATGGGTATACTCCTCACCAAAGTCACTCATGGTGTAGGTGATCCAAAGGAGCTGAGAGCAACAACTAGCAGCGGCAACATACTCGGCCTCGGTCGTGGATTGAGCAACACTCGACTGCTTGCGGGAAGACCAAGAGACCAAAGAGGAACCCAAAAACTGGCAAGTCCCAGAAGTGGACTTCCTATCCAACCAACACCCGGCAAACTAAGCGTCTGAAAAACCATGAAGCGCCAAAGAAGAGGACGCGGAGTACCAAAGGCCGAAGTCGGGAGTGTGACGCAAGTACCTGAAGATTGTCTTCACCGCTTGCCGATCCGAAGTCCTCGGAGACGCTTGAAAACAAGTGCACAGACACACTGAGAACTGTATGTCAGGCCTCGTCGCCGTCAAGTAGAGGAGTGACCCGATCATGCTCCGGTACTCCTTCTGGTCCACATGTTCACCTTCCTCGTCCGCATCAAGAGTTGTAGTCGTACTCATCGGCGTCGTCATAGCCTTGGAGTCCTCCATCTTTAACTTCTGCACAATGTCCTTGGTGTACTTAGCCTGGTGCATAAATGTTTCTTCCTTTGATTGCTTGATTTGTAGCCCGAGGAAGAACTTCAACTCGCCCATCATGCTCATCTCAAATTCCCTGCTCATATCATCTGCAAACCTTGCAACAAGAGAGTTAGACGAGCCACCAAAGACAATATCATCCACGTACACCTGCACAATCTGGATATCTCCCGCCCCGCCCTCGGCAAAAACAAGGTCCGATCGACCTTCCCCATCTCAAAACCTCTCTCAAACAAGAACCCCCTCAACCTGCCATACCAAGCTCTAGGCGCCTGCTTCAACCCATACAACGCCTTCCTCAACTTGTACACCCGGTGGGGGTATTTCTCACTCTCAAACCCCGGAGGCTGCCTCACATACACTTCTTCCTCCAACACGCCATTCAGAAAAGCACTCTTCACATCCATTTGGTGCAACTTGAACCCTTTAGCCACGAAAAAGGCTAGAAGAATTCTAATCGCCTCCAAACGGGCTACGGGAGCAAAGGTCTCCTCGTAGTCGATCCCCTCCTTCTGACTGAACCCCTGAGCAACAAGTCTCGACTTGTTCCTCAAAACCTCACCCTTCTCTCCCTCTTTTTCTTCCACACCCACTTTGTACCAATCGGCTTACACCCTGGGGGAAGGTCAACCAACTCCCACACCTGATTCCTCTCAAAATTCTCCAACTCCTCATGCATCGAATTAACCCAATTGTGATCAGATAGTGCGTATCCAATGTCTTTGGGCTCAAAAGTAGCAACAAACGCAGCATGAGCGAAATGGGAATTGTTCCGAACCCTCGACCGTGTAGTGCGTTCATTCATGTCGCCGATGATCCTCGAAGCTGGGTGATCCACTTGAACTCGCCGGGGAGGTTCTCGCCTCGATGCTACCTCCCCCTCAACATCAGCTTCTCCTCGTTCTTGATTTGTCATCATAGGTGTAGTAGAGGGTCCATCCATCACCGTAGTCGAAGTAGTGGGTACATGTTCAGCCTGGGGCACCACACCGCCATCCTCATCGTCTCCATGTTCATGCTCCTCCTCCTGAAAGATCTCATCGCCAAGCTCATCATCAGCTGCACACTCAAAGACAAGCTGACTACGTGGCTCTGTCTCGTCGAAGGTTACCTCGCAAGTCTCCACGATTTGGTTAGTTTCAAGATTGAGCACATGATATGCTCTAGAATGAGATGCATAACCAAAGAAAATGCCATCGACAGACCTAGCCTCAAACTTATCCAACTTCCTTCCTTTCTTCAGAATGAAACACTTGCAACCAAAGACATGGAAGTGACTCAATTTGGGTGTGCGACCATGCATCAACTCATAGCATGTCTTCTTCTTGTGCACTCTGAGGTATATCCTGTTCGACACATAGCACGCGGTATTCACCGCCTCAGCCCAATACCTCCTCGGAGTCCTATGCTCATCAAGCATCGTCCGAGCCATCTCGCACAAGGTCTTGTTCTTCCTTTCCACAACACCATTCCGGGGAGGCGTATATGGACTCGAAAACTGGTGCTCAAGACACAAGTCATGGCAAAAGGTTTCAAAACGAGAGTTTCTGAATTCCGAGCCATTATCACTGCGGATAGCTCGTATGGCATCTCCGTGCATCTCGAACAAAACCAAACGTCTCCCCCTTATCCTCGAGAAAGAACACCCAAGCATACCGAGAATAGTCGTCAACCACAACAAGGACATACCACTTCCCACCCGCAGATCGCACACGAGCTAGGCCAACAAGGTCCATATGGAGCAGCTCGCATGGACGCTCAGTCATCACATCGGTGAGAGGCGGGTGAGAAGAGGCTACCATCTTGGCATGCCTACACGGCGCACAAACATACTCTTTCTCAAGCCTCAACCGTGGCAATCCTCGGACCAAATTGAGTTTACTCAAGCGCGAAAAAAGGTCAAAGGTCAAGTGACCCAACTTCCTATGCCACTTCCACAACTCACTCGAAGAACCAGCCAAGAAACAACGCTCCACACCCGAAGACTGAGAAAAATCAGCACGAAACACCTGACCCTCGGGAACGACCATACAGACAAGGTCCCCTCGAGAGTCCAAAATCCGAGAACCACCTGGCCGAAACAACACCTCAAAACCCTCATCCAACAAGCCGGGACACGAAAGCAAATTGTACCCCAGCGATTGAACAAGAGCAACACGCCTCAGAGTGATCTTGTCACTCACTTTGATCTCACCTTGTGAAAGCACACGCCCACGCCCACACCCATTGTGCCCAAAGGTGATGTACCTCTTCGTCACCACCGGGACGAGACTTGAGAACCACCCCCTGTCTTCGGTCATATGCCTCGAACAACCGGAGTCAATCAACCAAATGTTCTTCAAGTCTCCCACCTGAAATTCAAAAACGAGCACGTGAGCAAACAAATGAATCAGCACTAGGGTTAGTACCAAAAGAGTAAAACCAGTGCCGAGCCATTTGCTCGAAAGTGGGGTTAGCACCAACCAAAGCATCTCTCGTACCAAAGCTACCTCCACGAACACCACCACGGTAACCACCCTGAGGGATCCACCCCTCTCTGCCTGGAGGAGGACCAAAACCACGAAAGAGAACCCGTGGACCGTCCCTCCTCTCCTTCTCAAATCTACGACTCCTCCCATCCCCGTAGTGAACTCGAGGGGGAGAACGCCTAGCAACCTGACCACCTGCAAACTCTCCAGCCCAACCACCAGAACCACGACCTCCAGAAACAACCCTCGCACCTGTACGAGCACGAAACCCAAAATGCTGCCTGTCCAGGCCTGCACCGGTCTGACCGGTGCCCCACACCGGTCTGACCGGTGTGACCTGGGCAGCAGCGCCTCCAACAACATTCCGCTCTCCCCAAGGCCGAACTGTCCTCACATTCGCCTTGGCCCTGGGCATCTGCACACGAGGCTCAAGTACACCATCGGAAGGGTGGTACTTGTCCTTGTTAGCCCACTCCTTTGCCATTCTCTCCTCACGCTTCCTTTTGAAGCAAAACTCCTCCTTATGGCCATCTCTCCCACAATAGCCACAATGGAACCTCACAAGCTTAGGCTTAGGCTTGGGATGTGGCTGCTCACTTGGTTTCTCTCCACTCATCTCCTCCACCGGTTTCCCCTCACTAGCCTTCTCACTTTCTTTCCCAAAGAACACTTTCCCCGAAGTGCTCACAAACTTGATAGGCTTTTGTAGATCATTTGTGGGTGTAGGAAACACGGGTGGAGCTGGGGTTGTGTCTAGTCGGTTCCTAAGATGGTTAGGTTTTGGGGGGAAATCATTTTTGTGGTGGGTTTTTGGTGGCTCCGGGATATTGTCTCCACTTCCCTCACCAACCTTGTTTGCCGCAAGTCCCTCACCATCCTGCCTCTTAAAGGCCTCGATCATCATCCTCAATTGAGGCTCATGACCAGACAACCAACCCATCAACTTCCTCAAGTCATCATTCTCATCCTGCAAACGATCAACATAATGTGCAAGTTCCAAATTTTTCAAAGCATGCATTTCACAGGTAGAGCATGATGTAGGCATGGCTTCCTTCAATTTATCCTCGAGAGAACTAGTGTAAGCATGCATCTCATCAATCTTAGCATGCAAAACAGGGCAAGAAGTGCAAGCACCTAGCAAAGCAGGTCTTGACTTAAGCTCAGCCACTTCAACCCTAAGCACATCTAGTTCCTCACACTTGGAGGCATGCTTCTCCTTAAACAAAGCAAGATCAGCAAGAAATATGGAGCAATCAGCACAATCATTCTTATCTGAAACAACAGGGCTAGCCTTAAGGGAATCAATCTCAAGCTTGCTATCAAGCACTTTTGTCTCTAGCTCAGCCACTCTAGTCCTAGCATCCTCGAGTGAAGCCCTAAGCTCTTTTATCATTTTCTTGGCCTCTCTAAGCATGTCATCACGGTTATCAAGAAAAGAGCCAAGCCTCTCATTCTCCTGGCGCAAGAAGGGAAGTTCATCACGCACCTCGTCGTCGAACTCAGAGTCCGTGTCACTCTGTGTGCTCTTCTTGCTGCCGGAGCTCAGCGCCATGGTGCAGAAGCCATCTCTCGCGAAGCAGCTCAGCCCGCTCAGGTTCTTGGACGACTTCTTGTTTTTGCGACGATCACCTTCGTCTTCACTGCTGCTCGAGCTCGAGGTGGAGTACGCGGAACTGGAGTCGACGTCGCTCGCTCCAACCATCGCTCGGGCCTTGCCTCGGCTCTCCTTCTTCCTCGATCGTCGCTCGTCCTTGTACTTGTTCTTGTGCTTGCTCTTGTGGTCGCGCCACGACCGGTACTTGCCATCCATCCTCGACTTGTGCTTGTAGTTGTCCTTGTTCTCGACCTTCTCCGGGCAGTCGGCGACGAAGTGTCCCGGCTTGCCGCACTGGAAGCACGTCCTCGTGTTCCTCCTCATGTTCACACGGTTCTCGTGCAGCCTCTCGAACCACCTCGTCAGGAGCGCCAGCTCGTCCTCTCCAAGCTCGTCGAACTCCTCATCTGGCATGGACATCAAAGAGGAGAAAGAGAACATCCTGGTGGATGGGTTAGAGTTAGCCTTTTCTTTGGAACCACCAACGAGGGCGAGACTATGGGAGTCAGTCGGACCCTCAAGCTTGGCAGTCATGCCCCTATCCACCTCAGCCGACTTGAGCTTCGAGAACAGCTCGTTCACCGTCAGAGTGTCATACTTCTTCGACTCCACAATGGCCTCGAACTTTCCGCCCCAAATCGTACGATCCAAAGAGTGTAAGAGCTTGACCGCTCTATCATGATCATCGTACGAGAGCACGTCCACATTGGCCCTCACGTTGTTCACAACCACCGTGAACCTCTGAAATAAGGCATCGATGGACTCACCGGAGAGATGAGTGAAGTTCTCGTACTCTCTCCGGTAGGTCGCACACATCCGTGCCTGAACCTGGGCGTTCCCAACATGAGCCTCCTTCAACACTGCCCAAATCCTACAAGCCAAGTGCTCGGTGTGCACCCGATCGAACTCAGGCTGACACAAAGCACGAACCAAGTAGTCGACCGCCTTATTGTTAGCGTAGAATCTGTCCCTTGATCGTGGAGCGAGGAAATCCATCGGCTGGAGATAGCCTGTGTCCACCGTGACATCCCAAAGGATCTGACCCTTTCCGCGGAGGAACGCACCCATCCGCTTGCTCCACATCTGGTAGTTCTTGCCATCGAAGTGTGGAGGACCCGAACCCCGTTCCTGGTACGCCATCCTTGGATCTTAGACTGGTTAGAGTCAACAAAGACCCGAACCGGCTCTGATACCACTTGAAGGACCGATACGGCGAACCAGAGAGGGGGGGAGTGAATGGGAGCCGATAAAAATTCTTCTCGAAGGGGATGGAAACTCCACAAGATGAACACGGCTTCCAACACACGTCTCCGACTCACTACCCAAATTGGCCAACCCCACGTAGCCACTGGAGTGCCACTGGACCTAGGAACCAACACACAACCTTCTGACCCGAGAAACGCAGCGGAAAACCAAACCTCGAGTCTACAGACCCACACCGGTCAGGCCGGTGAGCACCACCGGTCAGACCGGTCCCTGCTGGTCAAGCTGAGCAACTTTCACTAAGTGGCTCTACACCGGTCAGACCGGTGAGACACACCGGTCAGACCGATCGCAGCCTGAAAGCCCCCAAGGCACCAAACAGGCCAACCGACCACCAAACTGACCCAAACTCGAAACAGTAGCAACACGGGAAAACAACGAACACACCAAGACGTTCACCCGAGCAAAAATCCACCAGGGCTCGCAATGGTCAGACCGGTCAAGAGCACCGGTCAGACCGGTGTAGCCTGGGCAGCTCGGGATGAACAGCACCCGCGGGTCAACTCCCCCAAATCCAAATCTCGATCTCCCGAATCGCTCCACGGACTTGAACAAGACTTTGGGGATATTAGGAACACCTCATGAGGAGTCCATAGCCAAGTTTAGTCCTACCAAAACTCGTCCAAAAAGGAGGAATCAAGGAAATCCCGTCAAGAGCACTTCCAACCCAAGAACTCAAGAAACCCCCAAAATCGAGCACCTTTACTCACGGATTTGGGAGGGGAATCACAGCACAAAGAACCACGAAGGGTTCCCACAAATTTTCCCCATCAAATCCCCAAGAGAAAGGTCCCGAAAACAACCCAAAGAAATCACCAAGAGAGGGCTCCGAAAATCACCACCAAGAACAACCGGGGAAAACACATCCAAACCTTGAGGAACGACGCCGAATCATCTATACATGAAACAAAGGTTCATACAAGGTCTAGCAAGCCGCCCGATCATCCATCCCTGTCAACAAGATCTCTCCGTGAAGCTCTCTCGCTAGTCCTAAAGAAAACCTAAGGAAAATAGGTGGAAAATAGGAAAACTAATGAGCTAGGGTTCCAAGAGTTGGCTGCCATCCTCTCACCTCTTGGGTTATATGGAGGCAACCGAATGTCTAAAATACCCTTTTCTAATAACTAGGGATACAAGCCCCTCAAGGGCGGATTTGGAAGTCCTCATGTCTTCACCATCGGACGGATGCCCGACGACCGCACCCTGCGTAGCCTCAACGCAAGCCATGCGATCCCTACGCGTGTCCTCCGCTTCGAAGTCTCTGGACTGCGTCGTCACACACCAGTCAAACCGGTGCTCCTCACCGGTCAGACCGGTCCCCACCGGTCAGACCGGTCTGGCGCTGCTGCAGCTCCGTCTTCGGTTCTGCGGTCTTGGCTTTGTGGATCAACCAAGGAACCCAGTGGTTTTCTGGTGAACCACCGGAAACCCCGCGAACTCGGTGTAGCCTCCGCCAATCTCCACTCATGACTTGGCTCCCACGTAGTCCCGGCTCGACCTTGGTTTTGTGGCTCAACCAAGAAACCGTCCATGACTTCATCTTGCTTGTTCATGCCACCATGCGGCCCGCACTTGACCCCCGCGGCCACCGGGTCCCTCGAACGAAGCCTACTTGTCTTCTCCACACCCGGAGGCCTCGGTGGCGACGACCTTTCGCGCTTGTTCTTCACCCGCACCAACACCGGTCAAGCCGCAACCCGCACCCGCAATACTTAGCCAAGAATCAGTCCACACAACGTTGTCAATCACTCATCACACAAGGAAGCGACCATCCACCGGTCCTCGAACCACACATGGTCCTCAATCTCCCCCTTGATGAGTGCATTGACAACACCCACACGAAAGTAACAAGAGATAAAATAAAAAGAAAAGAAACGAACAAAAAGAAACTCCAACAAGAGATCGAAAGCCAAACGAAGGCAAAGAGCAAGATCACTTGAAGAAGACAAGTCTCGGACCCCTTAGGCAAGGGCAACGGCTCGACACATCCGAGACAAAGCAAAGCTCAAGGAAAGAGCGCAAACCACCGAATCAAAGCTCGAACAACCACAAAGAGCTCCCCCTGCACACATGCAAGCTCCCCCTGAACCAATGCACCTCCCATTGGACGAATGCATGCAAGACACCACTTGAAACAGGGCAGCTACAACAACTCAGCCCTGACCGGTCAGACCGGTCAACACCACCGGTCAGACCGGTGTGCAACATGTGAACAGAACCAGCACTCACGCCGGTCAGACCGGTGACCCTGACCGGTCAGACCGGTGCACAACAGAGCCCAGAAGTGGCTCGAAACCACCTGAAAACCTTCTAAACGCGCCCAGCAAGCCATTTCAAGCTCAAACTTCTCCCCCTTGTTGGTAATGCATGAATCAAGCCAAAAATGCAAAAATTTCAACCTAGAGCTTCTCAAATAGACAAAATTCAACAAAGAATGCTACACATGTCCAAATGAGCAAGTTAGATACTCTACGGCTTCGTATCGATCTCAACTACATAATCACCAAGTTACACAACCATTGGACTAAGCTAGGATGGATTTTGGCAATTTTGCGAAAAACTTGCCTCTCATGAGCAAAGTCCTAAACATGATCAAAGCATATCAAAATGGAAAAGCCACACAAACTTCATGCTAGGACAGCCATTCTAATCATAAGACCATCACAAACACCCACAAGCACCTCATGTCATGTCAAAGCCACCGAGCCATGTGCCTACTTCTATGTATGAGACTTCTCATTGGTAGGCATCATGCAACGGTTTAGCACCCAAAGCGAATTAAATTCAGCACATATGACATGGGAACATATTTCCAAGCATTTTTCATTTCATTTTCAGATTTGTAAATGGTACATGAAATGTCTTTGCGACAAAAAGGAACTTATGCCCCTCCACAAGATAAAACAAGAGGGCTAAACATTCATGATGGCAAATGAGCCTTTGGCCCCATATGATCAATAAACTAGCTATCCAACCACAAATTAAGCATAGCAAAGCCACAAAAACATGTCAAGAGCATGTAAAGGCATTTACACATGAGAGAGCATACACATGACATTTTCAAAAGCATAGCCATCAACCATGGATTATTCATCAAGATCATCAAGAGCTAAGCCAAACTAACCATATCATACCAAACAAGCTCACAAAGACATATATCTCATTCCATGGTGAACAATGTATATGAGAGAAGCTTTTCCTAACCAATGCATATGATACAGAATGCATGCAATCTAAGATACAAGGATGCCTATACATCATGTACATAAGCCATGCAAAATGCAAGAAATGCACAAAAGAAAGCTATACATATGCTACAAAGGAGCTCCCACACATCCAACTCAAGAAATCAAACACACACCAAGTTCCCCCCGCAAACGAGTGAAAGTTGCTTGATCTAGGGGTTTGGTGAAAATATCGGCTAGTTGGTCACGTGTGGGTACATGAATCAAAGCTATCTTCCCTTTCTCTACGTTGTCTCTCAGAAAATGGTAGCTCACTTCTATGTGCTTGGTTTTGGAATGGAGCACTGGGTTCTTTGCAACGCTTATGGCACTGGTGCTATCACATTGAAGTGGGACATGGGTATACTCCTCACCAAAGTCACTCATGGTGTAGGTGATCCAAAGGAGCTGAGAGCAACAACTAGCAGCGGCAACATACTCGGCCTCGGTCGTGGATTGAGCAACACTCGACTGCTTGCGGGAAGACCAAGATTCCAAAGAGGAACCCAAAAACTGGCAAGTCCCAGAAGTGGACTTCCTATCCAACCGACACCCGGCAAAATCCGCGTCTGAAAAACCATGAAGCGCCAAAGAAGAGGACGCGGAGTACCAAAGGCCGAAGTCGGGAGTGTGACGCAAGTACCTGAAGATTCTCTTCACCACTTGCCGATGCGAAGTCCTCGGAGACGCTTGAAAACGAGCGCACAGACACGCTGAGAACTGTATGTCAGGCCTCGTCGCCGTCAAGTAGAGGAGTGACCCGATCATGCTCCGGTACACCTTCTGGTCCACATGTTCACCTTCCTCGTCCGCATCAAGAGCTGTAGTCAGACTCATCGGCGTCGTCATAGCCTTGGAGTCCTCCATCTTGAACTTCTGCACAATGTCCTTGGTGTACTTAGCCTGGTGCACAAATGTTCCTTCCTTTGATTGCTTGATTTGTAGCCCGAGGAAGAACTTCAACTCGCCCATCATGCTCATCTCAAATTCCCTGCTCATATCATCCGCAAACCTTGCAACAAGAGAGTTAGACAAGCCACCAAAGACAATATCATCCACGTACACCTGCACAATCAGGATATCTCTGCCCTGCCTCAGCAAAAACAAGGTCTGATCGACCTTCCCCATCTCAAAACCTCTCTCAAACAAGAACCCCCTCAACCTGCCATACCAAGCTCTAGGACACCCGGTGGGGGTACTTCTCACTCTCAAACCCCGGAGGCTGCCTCACATACACTTCTTCCTCCAACACGCCATTCAGAAAAGCACTCTTCACATCCATTTGGTGCAACTTGAACCCTTTAGCCACGGAAAAGGCTAGAAGAATTCTAATCGCCTCCAAACGGGCTACGGGAGCAAAGGTCTCCTCGTAGTCGATCCCCTGCTTCGGAACCCACCCCCGAGCAACAAGTCTCAACTTGTTCCTCACAACCTCACCCTTCTCTCCCTCTTTGTTCTTCCACACCCACTTTGTACCAATCGACTTACAGCCTGGGGGAGGGTCAACCAACTCCCACACCTGATTCCTCTCAAAGTTCTCCAACTCCTCATGCATCGAATTAACCCAATTGTGATCAGATACTGCGTATCCAATGTCTTTGGGCACAAAAGTAGCAACAAACGCAGCATGAGCGAAATGGGAATTGTTCCGAACCCTCGACCGTGTAGTGCGTTCATTCATGTTGCCGATGATCCTCGAAGCTGGGTGATCCACTTGAACTCGCCGGGGAGGTTCTCGCCTCGATGCTACCTCCCCCTCAACATCAGCTTCTTCTCGTTCTTGATTTGTCATCGTAGGTGTAGTAGAGGGTCCATCCATCACCGTAGTCGAAGTAGTGGGTACATGTTCAGCCTGGGGCACCGCACCACCATCCTCATCGTCTCCATGTTCATGCTCCTCCTCCTGAAATATCTCCTCGCCAAGCTCATCATCACCTGCACACTAAAAGACAAGCTGACTACGTGGCTCTGTCTCGTCGAAGGTTACCTCGCAAGTCTCCACGATTTGGTTAGTTTCAAGATTGAGCACACGATATGCTCTAGAATGAGATGCATAACCAAAGAAAATGCCATCGACAGACCTAGCCTCAAACTTATCCAACTTCCTGCCTTTCTTCAGAATGAAACACTTGAAACCAAAGACATAGAAGTGACTCACTTTGGGTGTGCGACCATGCATCAACTCATAGCATGTCTTCTTCTTGTGCACTCTGAGGTATATCCTGTTCGACACATAGCACGCGGTATTCACCGCCTCAGCCCAATACCTCCTCGGAGTCCTATGCTCATCAAGCATCGTCTGAGCCATCTCGCACAAGGTCCTGTTCTTCCTTTCCACAACACCATTCCGGGGAGGCGTATATGGACTCGAAAACTGGTGCTCAAGACACAAGTCATGGCAAAAGGTTTCAAAACGAGAGTTTCTGAATTCCGAGCCATTATCACTGCTGATAGCTCGTATGGCATCTCCGTGCATCTCGAACAAAACCAAACGTCTCCCCCTTATCCTCGAGAAAGAACACCCAAGCATACCGAGAATAGTCGTCCACCACAACAAGGACATACCACTTCCCACCCGCAGATCGCACACGAGCTGGGCCAACAAGGTCCATATGGAGCAGCTCGCATGGACGCTCAGTCATCACATCGGTGAGAGGCGGGTGAGAAGAGGCTACCATCTTGGCATGCCTACACGGCGCACAAACATACTCTTTCTCAAGCCTCAACCGTGGCAATCCTCGGACCAAATTGAGTTTACTCAAGCGCGAAAAAAGGTCAAAGGTCAAGTGACCCAACTTCCTATGCCACTTCCACAACTCACTCGAAGAACCAGCCAAGAAACAACGCTCCACACCCGAAGACTGAGAAAAATCAGCACGAAACACCTGAGCCTCGGGAACGACCATACAGACAAGGTCCCCTCGAGAGTCCAAAATCCGAGAACCACCTGGCCGAAACAACACCTCAAAACCCTCATCCAACAACTGGGACACAGAAAGCAAATTGTACCCCAGCGATTGAACAAGAGCAACACGCCTCAGAGTGATCTTGTCACTCACTTTGATCTCACCTTGTGAAAGCACACGCCCACGCCCACGCCCATTGTGCCCAAAGGTGATGTACCTCTTCGTCACCACCGGGACGAGACTTGAGAACCACCCCCTGTCTTCGGTCATATGCCTCGAACAACCGGAGTCAATCAACCAAATGTTCTTCAAGTCTCCCACCTGAAATTCAAAAACGAGCACGTGAGCAAACAAACGAATCAGCACTAGGGTTAGTACCAAAAGAGTAAAACCAGTGCCGAGCCATTTGCTCGAAAGTGGGGTTAGCACCAACCAAAGCATCTCTCGTACCAAAGCTACCTCCACGAACACCACCACGGTAACCACCCTGAGGGAACCACCCCTCTCTGCCTGGAGGAGGACCAAAACCACGAAAGAGAACCCGTGGACCGTCCCTCCTCTCCTTCTCAAATCTACGACTCCTCCCATCCCCGTAGTGAACTCGAGGGGGAGAACGCCTAGCAACCTGACCACCTGCAAACTCTACAGCCCAACCACCAGAACCACGACCTCCAGAAACAACCCTCGCACCTGTACGAGCACGAAACCCAAAACGCCGCCGTCTGTGCCCGCACCGCCGTCCGACCGGTGCCCCACACCGGTCTGACCGGTGTGACCTGGGCAGCAGCGCCTCCAACAACCTTCCGCTCTCCCCAAGGCCGAACTGTCCTCACATTCGCCTTGGCCCTAGGCATCTGCACACGAGGCTCAAGTACACCATCGGAAGGGTGGTACTTGTCCTTGTTAGCCCACTCCTTTGCCATTCTCTCCTCACGCTTCCTTTTGAAGCAAAACTCCTCCTTACGGCCATCTCTCCCACAATAGCCACAATGGAACCTCACAAGCTTAGGCTTAGGCTTGGGATGTGGCTGCTCACTTGGTTTCTCGCCACTCATCTCCTCCACCGGTTTCCCCTCACTAGCCTTCTCACTTTCTTTCCCAAAGAACACTTTCCCCGAAGTGCTCACAAACTTGATAGGCTTTTGTAGATCATTTGTGGGTGTAGGAGACACGGGTGGAGCTGGGGTTGTGTCTAGTCGGTTCCTAAGATGGTTAGGTTTTGGGGCGAAATCATTTTTGTGGTGGGTTTTTCGTGGCTCCGGGATATTGTCTCCACTTCCCTCACCAACCTTGTTTGCCCCAAGTCCCTCACCATCCTGCCTCTTGAAGGCCACGATCATCATCCTCAACTGAGGCTCATGACCAGACAACCAACCCATCAACTTCCTCAAGTCATCATTCTCATCCTGCAAACGATCAACATAATGTGCAAGTTCCAAATTTTTCAAAGCATGCATTTCACAGGTAGAGCATGATGTAGGCATGGCTTCCTTCAATTTAGCCTCGAGAGAACTAGTGTAAGCATGCATCTCATCAATCTTAGCATGCAAAACAGGGCAAGAAGTGCAAGCACCTAGCAAAGCAGGTCTTGACTTAAGCTCAGCCACTTCAACCCTAAGCACATCTAGTTCCTCACACTTGGAGGCATGCTTCTCCTTAAACAAAGCAAAATCAGCAAGAAATATGGAGCAATCAGCACAATCATTCTCATCCGAAACAACAGGGTTAGCCTTAAGGGAATCAATCTCAAGCTTGCTATCAAGCACCTGTGTCTCTAGCTCAGCCACTCTAGTCCTAGCATCCTCGAGTGAAGCCCTAAGCTCTTTTATCATTTTCTTGGCCTCTCTAAGCATGTCATCACGGTTATCAAGCAAAGAGCCAAGCCTGTCATTCTCCTGGCGCAAGAAGGGAAGTTCATCACGCACCTTAAAAGGTATCGTTTGGGGCCGATCCAATGGTTTGGGTATCGGCCGCCACGTACAACTTAAAAGGCTTGTTCAATTGTGGAGGTACCAATACTGGTGGTTCCTTCATGTATTTCTTGATTTCATTAAAAGCCTTTTGTTGTTCATCACCCCATACAAACTTCTGATCCTTTTTGATTTTTAACAGTAGAGAAAAAGGCAACACCTTTTGTGACAAATTTGATATGAATCGCCTCACAAAATTGATCTTGTCAAGCAGTGACTGCAATTCCTTAAGATTGGTTGGAGGAACAACTTAATCAATAGCTTTCATACTCTTCTTGCCAACTTCTATTCCTCCTTCATGCACCAAAAATCCCAGGAACTCTCCAGCTGAAACTCCAAAAGGACATTTGTTCGGGTTCATCTTAAGCCTATGCTTCCTAGTACATTCCAGAGTTTTCCTCACATCTGCAAAATGTGATTCATGATCCAATGACTTGATCATGACATCATCAATATATAACTCCACAATTTTGCCGATCAACTCGTGAAAAATATAATTCATGGCTCTTTGATAAGTTGCACCAGCATTTTTCAACCCAAACGTCATGACAATCCACTCAAATAACCCTATATGTCCGGGGCATCTGAAGGCTGTCTTTGATACAACTTCCACTGCCATAAAAATACGATTGTATCTGCATTGCCGTCCATGAAGCTAATAACTTTATGCCCAACGGCGGCATCAACCAACAAATCGATAACGGGCATTGGATATCCATCCATGGGTGTAGCCCTATTTAGATCTCTAAAGTCTATGCAAACCCTCATCTTTCCGTTTTTCTTGTAAACAGGAACAATATTAGAGATCCACTCTGCATATCTGCATGGTCGAATGAAATTTGCTTCTATTAATCTCTCAACCTCTTTTTTCACGTCGGCCAATACTTCATCCTTGTAGATCCTTCGGAGAGGTTGCTTGTAAGGTCTGAAACAGGCTTGATTGGCAACCGATGCTCAACAATGGAATGATCCAAACCAGGCATCTCTGAATAGTCCCAAGCGAAGCAGTCCTTATATTCTCTTAGCAACTTAATCAACTCTTCTCTGAAACCTGGACGCAAGTTGGCACTGACAAATGTCGGCCTTGGCTTGTCACCATCTCCAATGTCTATTTCTTCCAATTTATCGGCCGACATAAATCCACGTCCTAACTTCCCATCAGTTCCATCAATTGGATTCTCCATTAAAAATTACTATAAGAGCCAAGCTTTGAATCGGTTGTTGATCACTACTGACTGGTTCAACAGGACCATCACCCCAGTCCATGCCTGAGAAGCAATCTATGCCTTGATACTCCCAGAAGGCTGGTTCCACGTTAGCCACGCTTACCGAATCATCTGCTTGGACAACTTCCACATCATCATCTACCCACTGAACAAGCTGTTGATGCATAGTAGATGGAATGCAACAGTTCGCATGGATCCAATCCCTTCCAAGCAGCAAGCTATATGCCCCTTTGCCTTCAATGACAAAGAATGTTGTAAGCAGAGTTTTAGACCCGATCATCAAATCCACATGCACATAGCCTTTGGTGTCCGAAGGATTTCCAGCAAAATCATTCAGAACTATGCTTGTTGGCATCAAATCTCTAGGGCCCATGCCAAGCTTTCTGAATGTAGTATATGGCATCACATTGACAGCAGCTCCACCATCAACAAACATCTTGGTCAATGGCTTCCCGTTGAAGTATCCTCTTAAGTACAACGATCTCATGTGTCGATTCTTGGCCGGCTTATCAAAAGTAGCTTGCTTGACCAACACTAACTGTGCCATCAATCCAAATTGCTCGGTCTCATCCATATCTGGCAATACTTCATCTTGCACAATTGATTAGCCGGAGCTATGAATTCATTCGGCAAGAAATATACCATGCATGTATGAGCCGAACGACCAGATCCATCAGGTTTGTCTTTTGGGTGCCACACTTGTTTCTTCTTGATCCCTGCCTGCTTCAGTTCCTGATTCCCCAAGCACTGCACCCTTCTCTTCTGGCTTTTCCTTAAACCAGGTGAACACTACTGTACCTTTTGCCAGACATACCCACTCCTTGTTAGCCCACTACTTTGCCATTCTCTCCTCACGCTTCCTTTTGAAGCAAAACTCCTACTTATGGCCATCTCTCCCACAATAGCCACAATGGAACCTCACAAGCTTAGGCTTAGGCTTGGGATGTGGCTGCTCACTTGGTTTCTCGCCACTCATCTCCTCCACCGGTTTCCCCTCACTAGCCTTCTCACTTTCTTTCCCAAAGAACACTTTCCCCGAAGTGCTCACAAACTTGATATGCTTTTGTAGATCATTTGTGGGTGTAGGAAACACGGGTGGAGCTGGGGTTGTGTCTAGTCGGTTCCTAAGATGGTTAGGTTTTGGGGGGAAATCATTTTTGTGGTGGGTTTTTGGTGGCTCCGGAATATTCTCTCCACTTCCCTCACCAACCTTGTTTGCCCCAAGTCCCTCACCATCCTGCCTCTTAAAGGCCTCGATCATCATCCTCAACTGAGGCTCATGACCAGACAACCAACCCATCAACTTCCTCAAGTCATCATTCTCATCCTGCAAATGATCAACATAATGTGCAAGTTCCAAATTTTTCAAAGCATGCATTTCACAGGTAGAGCATGATGTAGGCATGGCTTCCTTCAATTTAGCCTCGAGAGAACTAGTGTAAGCATGCATCTCATCAATCTTAGCATGCAAAACAGGGCAAGAAGTGCAAGCACCTAGCAAAGCAGGTCTAGACTTAAGCTCAGCCACTTCAACCCTAAGCACATCTAGTTCCTCACACTTGGAGGCATGCTTCTCCTTAAACAAAGCAAAATCAGCAAGAAATATGGAGCAATCAGCACAATCATTCTCATCCGAAACAACAGGGTTAGCCTTAAGGGAATCAATCTCAAGCTTGCTATCAAGCACCTGTGTCTCTAGCTCAGCCACTCTAGTCCTAGCATCCTCGAGTGAAGCCCTAAGCTCTTTTCTCATTTTCTTGGCCTGTCTAAGTATGTCATCACGGTTATCAAGCAAAGAGCCAAGCCTGTCATTCTCCTGGCGCAAGAAGGGAAGTTCATCACGCACCTTAAAAGGTATCGTTTGGGGCCGATCCAATGGTTTGGGTATCGGCCGCCACGTACAACTTAAAAGGCTTGTTCAATTGTGGAGGTACCAATACTGGTGGTTCCTTCATGTATTTCTTGATTTCATTAAAAGCCTTTTGTTGTTCATCACCCCATACAAACTTCTGATCCTTTTTGATTTTTAACAGTAGAGAAAAAGGCAACACCTTTTGTGAAAAATTTGATATGAATCGCCTCACAAAATTGATCTTGTCAAGCAGTGACTGCAATTCCTTAAGATTGGTTGGAGGAACAACTTAATCAATAGCTTTCATACTCTTCTTGCCAACTTCTATTCCTCCTTCATGCACCAAAAATCCCAGGAACTCTCCAGCTGAAACTCCAAAAGGACATTTGTTCGGGTTCATCTTAAGCCTATGCTTCCTAGTACATTCCAGAGTTTTCCTCACATCTGCCAAATGTGGTTCATGATCCAATGACTTGATCATGACATCATCAATATATAACTCCACAATTTTGCCGATCAACTCGTGAAAAATATAATTCATGGCCCTTTGATAAGTTGCACCAGCATTTTTCAACCCAAACATCATGACAATCCACTCAAATAACCCTATATGTCCGGGGCATCTGAAGGCTGTCTTTGATACAACTTCCACTGCCATAAAAATCTGATTGTATCTTGCATTGCCGTCCATGAAGCTAATAACTTTATGCCCAACAGCAGCATCAACCAACAAATCAGCAACAGGCATTGGATATCCATCCATGGGTGTAGCCCTATTTAGATCTCTAAAGTCTATGCAAACCCTCATCTTTCCGTTTTTCTTGTAAACAGGAACAATATTAGAGATCCACTCTGCATATCTGCATGGTCGAATGAAATTTGCTTCTATTAATCTCTCAACCTCTTTTTTCACGTCGGCCAATACTTCATCCTTGTAGATCCTTCGGAGAGGTTGCTTGTAAGGTCTGAAACAGGCTTGATTGGCAACCGATGCTCAACAATGGAATGATCCAAACCAGGCATCTCTGAATAGTCCCAAGCGAAGCAGTACTTATATTCTCTTAGCAACTTAATCAACTCTTCTCTGAAACCTGGACCCAAGTTGGCACTGACAAATGTCGGCCTTGGCTTGTCACCATCTCCAATGTCTATTTCTTCCAATTTATCGGCCGACATAAATCCACGTCCTAACTTCCCATCAGTTCCATCAATTGGATTCTCCATTAAAAATTACTATAAGAGCCAACTGCTTGAATCGGCTGTTGATCACTACTGACTGGTTCAACAGGACCATCACCCCAGTCCATGCCTGAGAAGCAATCTATGCCTTGATACTCCCAGAAGGCTGGTTCCACGTTAGCCACGCTTACCGAATCATCTGCTTGGACAACTTCCACATCATCATCTACCCACTGAACAAGCTGTTGATGCATAGTAGATGGAATGCAACAGTTCGCATGGATCCAATCCCTTCCAAGAAGCAAGCTATATGGCCCTTTGCCTTCAATGACAAAGAATGTTGTAAGCAGAGTTTTAGACCCGATCATCAAATCCACATGCACATAGCCTTTGGTGTCTGAATGATTTCCAGCAAAATCATTCAGAACTATGCTTGTTGGCATCAAATCTCTAGGGCCCATGCCAAGCTTTCTGAATGTAGTATATGGCATCACATTGATAGCAGCTCCACCATCAACAAACATCTTGGTCAATGGCTTCCCGTTGACGTATCCTCTTAAGTACAACGGTCTCATGTATCGATTCTTGGCCGGCTTATCAAAAGTAGCTTGCTTGACCAACACTAACTGTGCCATCAATCCAAATTGCTCGGCCTCATCCATATCTGGCAATACTTCATCTTGCACAATTTGATTAGCCGGAGCTATGAATTCATTCGGCAAGAAATATACCATGCATGTATGAGCCGAACGACCAGATCCATCAGGTTTGTCTTTTGGGTGCCACACTTGTTTCTTCTTGATCCCTGCCTGCTTCAGTTCCTGATTCCCCAAGCACTGCACCCTTCTCTTGTGGCTTTTCCTTAAACCAGGTGGACACCACTGTCCCTTTTGCCAGACATACCCATGATCTTCTTCTTCTTCATGATCAACCCACCTGTGATCTGCATACCTTTTTCTCGGTTGATCATCAATCTTATTTATTTTTAAACACCGACCATCACTAGTATGCACCCTTCTAGTTCTTTCATGGACGGATCGACGATTGGCAATGTCTTGCCTGTATTCGGTGTACTTGACGCTGCATTCGGGACAGTTATTCTGTGTGGAAAGCTTTAAACCCTCGTTCCAACAGTGTATGAAGAAGGCACATCCCCAATGTGCACGCTCTTGTTCTCGCATATATTCCTCTTGTTCTTTGCTGTACATCTCTTCTTCATACCTCCGCTTCTCCTCTTCGTACTTATGCTTCTAGTAGCGCTCCTTCTCTTGCTGACGCTGCCATTTATTGAGGAGAATACTTGAAGTCACTCTGGGTTTAGAGGATTCACCCACTTCAATTTGACTTTTCAGGAAGCGAGGCTCTTTCTTGTAAATCTGTTCAACTGTGACGTGTTGAGTAGGATCAACTAATCCATCCTACTTTGCTTTTTCCGAAGTCAAAACTTTCATCTTTCCTTTCCCTTCAACAGCGTTCACTATGTTGATTGAGAACCCGACCATGTTCTGAGGGAAAGGGTTACCATCCAATTTCATCTTATTATCAAACTTCAGATGTCCCTCTTGGATAGCTTTCTGAATCCTCATTCTAAAGACCCTGCATTCATTGATGGAATGAGAATTCCTGTCGTGAAACCCACAGTATTTCTTATCTTTCACTCCATCAGGCCGAAGCATAGAATGCCCTTCTCGCAACTTGATCCGGCCTTGTTTCACGAGGAAATAAAAGAGCTTATCTGCCTTGGTCACATCAAAATCATAGGTGCCCTTAGCTTGCTTGATCCACCTCTGATTTACTGTCAATGGCTCTTTGCCCCACACAATTTCTGCTGTTGCTACTTCCTCTTCATCATCATACTCACTTCCTTGATCTGCCCTTTCAAGGAATTGATTGTAGATGTCAGCTATATCATTGTGCTTGACAAATCTGGAGTCTTTCTTGAAGCCATATGCTTGATTGCTCATTAACGACAACCGGTGTGACAGTTGGCCAAGGTCATCAAATTCCATCCCGAATAGCTTCTCCCGAATAGCTGGCAACATCCCTGCTACAGCCATGCCAGCTAATTGATCATCTGGTATGTTTAGAGAGAAGCACATGCTTTTTGTCTTTCTGAATCTCCTGAGGAACTCCATTGGTGTTTCATTGTTCCTCTGTCTCAAGGTAGTCAGATCAATTAGCTTTTTCTCATTACTGCCAGTATAATAATGAGCATGGAACTTTTGCTCCAAATATTTCCAGGAACAGATTGAATGAGCAAGTAGAGAAGTGAACCATGTAAACGCTGGGCCCATCAAAGATAGAGGGAAATATCTAATTCTGAAGGCCTCATCAGCAGAAGCTTCCCCAAGCTGCATTAGGTACCGGGCTATGTGTTCCACGGTACTGGTATCATCTTGCCCTGAGAACTTAGTGAACTCCGTGGGAACTTTAACCCTATTTGGTAATGCCACCGTGTGGTACCATTCTAGAAAGGGAGGTGTATACACGTGTCCTTGATTCTTAGGCTTTAGACCGAATTGATTTTGTAGCACATCGGTCATTCTTTGCACCAAGAGATCAACATTGCCGTCTTGATTCCCTGGCCCCCAGCAGGCATTCCTGTAGCAGCACCATACCCAGGATTGGGGAGAGCGTCGATAGCACTATAATCCATAATCTCTGAATACCCATTCCCATATATGTTCCTTTGCAGCCTGTTCCTCGTTTGGGCTATCCTGTAAGTAGAGACAGGTTGAACTCAAGGAGTACCAAATGCCATCTCACCATACGTGCGTGGTTAGGTATTGATTGATGAGGGTTCTGTTGGATTGATTGACTACCCACATGCTGAGTTGGCTGAACACTCATACTTTGCTGAGGCGTCTGAGCACTTGCATCTTGACGAGATGGTTGGCCATTAACAATAGCACTTGATTCACCTGCTCAAAATGTTTGTCCACGCTTGGGACAAAGACACCAACCATCATCTGTCGGAAGCTATTCAAAAATGCAGTGTTGTGTCTAGCCATTATTTCTTCCATAGTTTGCTGTATCATAGCAAAAGCCTCTTGTTTCTCTGCAGCAACTGTGGCATCAGTCTCCCCTGGCATCAAAACTCTTGGCATATCTGTTCTGAGGAATGGCACACCACTCCTATTCTTGGAGAAAGACATCAGACACTTATGCTGGAACTGCTCCACAGCTTCCTTCAGTAGAAGTTGATGTTCTGAAGACAGTTCATTAAAGGTGACATCCATGACAGCTTGAATGTCACACATCTTGATTAACTTGAAAGTCCCACCAGGCGTGCCAAAAAGTGTGTTGACGTAAAAACAGCACCTCACGCCAAACACACAGCAAGCCGAATTAGCTAGCTTCACCCACGTGGCCCGGGCATCGAATCCGGAAGCGTGCCAGTCAATTTTCGCTGAAACTGACAAAGGATGAAAATAGTTAGATAAAACCTGGAACTTGCCAGGTGGTACCAGACAGTTCCGTTTTTACGGCTATGAAGCCTGTTAGAACGACATATAGCTATAAACAAGCTATCTGTCAGCAATTTAAACCTCATTTGGCAATTAATAAAGAATGTAAACAGAGTACTGCCGAATGTATGACGTAAGCATGATGAAAAAATTGGTCTTTATTTAAACAATGTTACAACACATAATCATAACCAATCATTCAGGATAAATCATGATAAAATAAATAAAAGCGAAGCATGATCATGAATCTACAGTAAACAAGCATGCATAGATCGAAAGCACTAGTCTACCGCATGTACTTTCAAACCCGTCGGGCATGATGTTAAACAAGTTAATCCACCGCATGATACAACTTGTTTAAAATCACACCACCATCTAGGAATAGATCAATACACCACATGATACAATCTAAACATAAAAGGCTAAAAGCATACATTGTTTAAAGCAAGTCTCACGAGCACGTTTCACTCGTAAAGGAATTGCCGAATACAGCTGTACAGCCGAATCGGGTTCCGCGAAGAAGGTACAAACTATGCAAGATTAACAAGCTTGAACCCGCAACACGTGACAATCTAGATTGATTCGAATTCAGCTACTAGAGAGCGCATGACTCGCTTGCTGCGTCAAAGCCAAAGATTTGAGCGTGCAATACGTAGATCGCAAGCAAGATAAAGCCGAATCTAGTCAATCTAAATCGGGCAACAAGAGTGTTACATGAATTAAACATAAAAAGTAGAATTCAAAGCAACACACGATAACTTAATGAATCTATTAGATCTTGCCAAATCTAATAGAGCCGATAACTAGCTCCAAGCTAGATCTTAGCCTACCGCATGACTCATGATCCAACAAGGAAACCTTCTTGAACCAAGCTTAAATCCACCGCATGATACTAAGCATGGTAACAAGACTACTTGCATCACGGTCTAAATCCACCGCATGTAACTAGACATGATACAAGGTTGCCGGTACTTACGGAGGTCGACGGATCGATGACTCCTCTCGAAGAACTCGACGACTCGACTAGAAGGACTCGAAAGTTGGCACGGGGCCGGTTTGTTGTGAAATTGTTCGATACCTATTACAAACACTAAGGGTTTATATTTATACCCTGACTTTAACACGACTCCTAGTCGACCACAATTACAACATTTATTGCCTAAAAATTAATACCATGGCGTCATGTCCGTCTCGTACCCGTCATCAATTTGTCTCCTTCTTTATATTCAATCCACGTCATCACGCATTTCCAAATGCTTTCCTTTCACCTGTGGAACAATTCTTCTGTCGAATGATGACGTACTCCCGACCGCAGACGCCTCTACCAAATGCTTTAAGGAAAACCTTCTGCCGAATGGTGCTCTTCTACCAAATTCAGCCCACATGCCAGTCTCTTCCCTGTACCAATTTTTGGTGTTAACAGCCGCGCGTCCAGGTGCCTCGGCATGTCGCGCGGCTCGTCACGTGGCTCGTCGCGTCGCTCGTCGTCGACTCCTTCGCCTACGCCGCGCGTCCGGGGTGCCTCGGCACGTCGCGCGGCTCGTCACCCGGCTCGTCGTCGACTACTTCACCTGCGCCGCGCGTCCAGTTGCTTTGGCACGTCGCGCGGCTTGTCGCGTGACTCGTCGTCGACTACTTCGCCTCGCGCAGGCTCGTCGTCGACTACTTCGCCTACGCCGCGTGTCCGGGTGCCTCGGTCATCGCTCAGTTCGTCACGTGGCTCGTCGTCGACTACTTCTCCCACGCCGCGCGTCCGGGTGCCTTGGCACGTCACGGGGCTCGTCGTGGACTACTTCGACTATGCCACGCGTCCAGGTGCCTCGGCATGTCGCGCGGCTCGTCACGCGGCTCGCCGCGTCGCTCGTCGTCGACTACTCCGCCTCGCGCAAGCTCGTCAATGATTACTTCGCCTACGCCGCGTGTCCGGGTGCCTAGGCATGTCGCGTGGCTCATCTCACCGCTCGTCGTTGACTACTACGCCTCCGCCGCGTGTCCCGGTGCCTCGGCACGTCACGCGGCTCGTCACGTGGCTCGTCGTCGACTACTTCGACTACGCCGCGCGTCCAGGTGCCTCGGCATGTCGTGCGGCTCGTCAAGAGGCTCGTCGCGCCGCTCGTCGTAGACTACTCCACCTCGCACAGGCTCGTCGTCGACTACTTCAACTACGCCGCGCGTCCAGGTGCCTCGGCATGTCGCGCGGCTCGTCACGCGACTCGTAGCGCCGCTCGTCGTAGACTACTCCGTCCAAGGGCGCGAAGGCTGGAGCTGGTGCCGGGAAGAAGAGATCCCGCAGCAAGGCGGAAGGATCTGCTCTGGATTCATCACCGCCGACGTCTCCCCACGCCCCAATCCGAACAAGGAGTGTAAGAAATCCAAGGCGAAGACCGAAGATTTGCTGGCGCTGGTGAACAACGGATTTTTCCGGGAGAAGGAGATGGACATGTGGCGCGCTGCCGCGGGCGACCCGTACCCGATGGAGAAGAACCCTGACGAGATCCCTATGTTCGCTCGGTTTGTGGAGCGCAGACTAGCACTCCTGGTGTGCGACTTCTTCAAGGGTCTCCTCAAGTACTACGGTATCGAGTACTTGAACTTGAACCCTAATGGGATTTTCACATCTCCATCTTCGTCCACTTCTGCGAAGCCTTCGTGGGGATCAAGCCCCACTGCTAAGCTTTGCACTAAGCAGATACACTAAGCATATGCAAATCTATGGATGAGCAATTAAGCACTTGGATGGATTGGATATGACCTTCTAGGTGTCTTGCACTCTTCTGCACTTCCACTCAATCCAGGAACCTCAAATGGGTGATGGAGGGGGTATAAATAGCCGAAGGCACTCAAAGAGCCATTGGCTAACGACCACGGAAAAAGGTAGCGTCGGATGAACTGATGCCATGCTTTTTCTAGCAGTTCATAATCTGGTGCCCTCCACATCACTTAGCCGTTGAAGATCTACTAACACAACTACTCCGACGCTATACACCGATGTTGTGTCAGTTCATCCGGTACTGAAGACCCCGCGGCCAAAACATCTCTGGTAGCTTCCACGCGACCGTCGGATAGACCGACGCTTCCCTTTGACTAAGGCGCCGGTTCATCCGGTGCTGAAGACTTCGTCTTGGCGCGTCTCCGTCTTGATTCAAACTGAGCGTCAGATAGACCGATGGTGTCCTCTCTCAGACCGTCGGATCATTCGGTGCTACTGTCTTCGCTGCTCCTCCATTGCAATTCATTCGGCGCATCTAGAAATTGGACCATCGGATCATCCGACGGTGTCAACTTCGTTTGACCTGTTGCGCAGTGCACCAACTACACCGACGCTATGCACCAATGGTACCGTTGGTTCATCCGACGGTGTGTTTTTTCCTTTCTTTGCTCGGTTTTGAACCTACAAAAATAGACTATCTTCTCAATTTTGCATGGGATATTTTTGCATCCTTGGGACCAGAAGTGTCTACAAAGACATGCTAAATAATGTGGTTAGTCCCATTGATCATGTTGTCATGAATCACCAAAATCAAACTTGAACTAATGGCATATGAGGCCATGTTCGCTACAATCTCCACCTTTTGGTGATTTATGATAACACAAGCAAAGCAAGCATAAATTTGCAAAAATTGACAAAATTAGAATCACTTACACTTCCTTTTGTTTCTTTCATAAGCACAGTTCAGGAACTAAAAGAACACTTACCAGATAAGCACGCCTTATGTAATTTTATACATAGCTACCTACGACTGATTTGTATCCATATTAGTTGAAAACATTGTGCATGTGACCTTATTTCTCAGCTATTTTCCTTAGTTTCAATTTGCTTCTGGAATTCATTCAGAGTGGCATTTAATAAGTGTGAACATCTCCTGACTGAATTCAGTTAACTAATAGCAGTGAGATTCCCAGAATCATTTTTGTTCTGACTGGTGCAGCGTTGTTGTCTATGCATGTCACCAGGATTGCCTGCAAGTAAGATGGGAAGAACATTACATCCTGTGTGAACAAGGGCTCGACCAACTTCTGACTGTCACTACACTACTGGTCGAGTTCGAGGATGGCGACGGTGACATTGGATCCATGCAAATAAAGGAGGTACCAGGCCAAAAGCAATTGATGATAGCCATCAATTTGTTTTGGTGCTAGTGATGAAAGAGTAAGTTAGTATTCCACAAGCTTGCATCAATTTGTTCAGAAAATATTACAATAATGATCTAGCTATGATAATAGGTGTCAGCAAGCATTAAGGTCAGTAGATGTGAGCAAAACTATGTTGTTAGCGTGACTATTTTTGTTTCAATATATGCCCCTGAGTTATATGTGAAGGTGAAATCTTGATATCTATCTTTTAATCTCAAAGATACAAATAGATTTTTAGGTTCATAGATTAAAAAGAGTAATCAAACCTGTATATGCATGACAGCCATCAATTTGTTTTGGTGCTAATGATAAAAGAGTAAGTTGGTATTCCACAAGCCTGCATCAATTTTTTCAGAAAATGTTACAAGAATGATCTACCTCTTGTACTGTAAGAAATCAAATTCTTTTCGACCTATTCACTGTCTTTCTGTTTTAATATGGTGGCAATGCATGTTTCCAACCTACCTTGGTAGTCTTGTTCAAATTTCTTTCCTTGCAGTGGAACAATCGACCATTCTTCTGAATATTGTCCATGACAAAATATTGTCTATGACAATATGATCTCATTGTTTCGTGTCTAGACAATTCTTAAAATTAGTAACAATTGATTCTTATACATCACTCATCACTTTCAAGTAATTTCTAATGTACTTTGAGAACTTAAGGATGTGCATTCCAAATAGCCTCAAGAAGTGGAAATGTTGTCATTCTAAGCTGAACAACACAATGGACAGTTCATTCAGTCTTGAGTAAGCAATAGTACAGCTCTTGGGAGGAACTTTTCTTGTATACAGTTTTAGAGAGTACATGCCTGTTTACAAGAATTTGATGTGATAATTACTACTCTGTCATGCTTTCAAGGGGTTTCCCTTGAGCTCCAGCAAAAAATAGCAAATTTATATACTTCTAGGATCAGTTGAGGAAACAAAGTGCGAAAGCTCTGCAATTTTGCATCTTTCTTAAACATCTTAGACATAGCGTTGAGAACAATTCACAGCACTGAGGATTTTTTAAAAATTATTGCTAGATTCATCTTGGTAAGTACAGGAGGAGGATAATCGCATGATAGATAAATAACTTCAGAGATTAATAACATAAGTGCAGGTAGAGATGATGAGCTTTATAGTAGATATTTTGCTTATTGTTGGTGATGACAGCTAGGAGCAATGGTAAACTATAGTGTGTTTCAGCTCTTGGTGAACACGAACTCGCAAAGCCAGGAGTGCATTCTAGCACTACAGTAATTAGTCTGCAAACAAAATTTACTTTGTTGATACCATATGATACATAAATATAACTGTTTCTGCCTAGATATCTAACAGCACGCATAGATTTGACATTCAGAGTTGCCCGTTCATCTAACAAAAGTGAGTCATACCAGTCAATTTGTTGACTAGCGTGAACATGAATTCAGTGGTCTGTATTGGCAGTTATATGCAACCTTTCATATTGGAACATTTGCTCTTGCAGTAGGTAATGTTTATAAGTACTTATTAGTACTTGACTGATTATGCAAATCGATTGGCATGTAAAAATTAACTTCTGCAAATCTTTATGTTCATGAATAATTATATGATAATACGTACATTCTAATTTCAATGGATGCTAAGAAAACCCTTCTGGAGCTTTCTCTATCTAGTATGGGCCCCTCTTCCCATTCCCGTCCATGTTTTCCATTCTGCTCTAAGTAAAAAAATGGTTTAAGATCCTTTTGTTTGTGGTCAGTGATAGTTTTTTGTGATGTTTAGGTGAAGATCACAGATAAACACATGCTCTTAACCTGGTACTGTGCACTATTTTCCTGCCTACCTTTCAGAACCAAACTGCATAGGTGGCCAACTAGAGCAACAAGAACAGGAGGTTTCGACTTGGGATACTGCACTAGAACTGGAACCAATTTGGCCACATTTATTTTGTGGTATGCAATATTCAGTTTTACTTGAACTGTACTTTGATATTTCTCATCTCACTCAAGAGAATTTGATGATTTGTCATATCTCCTCCAAGGAGTAGAAATAAGACTGCCTTGAAAAGAAATATATTTGATGCTTATTGTAAAAAGTTCAATTTTCAGTTATGCTTCACTTGTAGTTAACATGGCTCAAGTTAGTAAATTGAACAATGTGAAGGATCGATTAGGCGACCAGAGAGGGGGGAGTGAATGGGAGCCGATAAAAATTCTTCTCGAGGGAGATTGAAACTCCGACAAGATGAACTAGCTCGGTCGAACCCCCGAAATCACACGCTCCACACTTCAACCTTCCGTTTGCCAAAACCACGTAGCCACTGGAGTGCTACTGGTCCTAGGAACAAACTCTACCAGCAACCACAACACGCACGCAGCAACGACAGCGGAAACAACTCGAAAGCCGGCTAACCAGAGGGGGGCGGTTAGACCGGGTATAGGGGGCGGTTAGACCGCCTCAACCTGGTAACCAAGAAATCCTACGAAACGCCTCTTCCGAGCACCAAAACTCACCACGGTTTCACCAACAAAGATCTCTAGTCAAGGCCATGCTAGCTACCAGAAAATCTTGGCGAAAACCAAACTCCACCCAGGGGCCTAGGAGAGGTTAGACCGGCTACCAGGGGCGGTCTAACCTCCTGTACCCAGCAACAAACTTCAACCAAGAACACCTAGCAAACAGCATGAGAGCGACCCCAAATTTCACCCAGACACTCCTCTGATCAAGGCGAACGAACTCACAGAGGAAAATCAAGCGAAACAAAACTTCGACCTGGAAACACCCAGGGCGGTTAGACCGCCCCCTGCAGGCGGTTAGACCGCCCCTTCCAGAAAACGAACCCGCGGGTCAAACCTCAACTTCCTCGCGCCCGATCTCCCGAATCACTCCACAGATTGCAGCAAAACTTCGGGAATAGCTGGGTTACCTCCTGGGCAACCTCTACCTTATAGGAATCGACCCGAAACGCTCACAATCAAGAGGAATCGAAGAAATCGCTTCTCTAGGTCAAGAACTCGCCCAACTCGAGAAACCACCAAATCGAGTCCGATTCAAAGGAGATTTGGGGGCAAAGTCACCAGCCAAAGAGGTACAAGAACCTCATACGTGACACCCACCAAAAACCCCAAGAAATCGTCCTCAAAACACCACCAACAAAGAGCTCCGAAAATCAACACAAAAGAGAGGAGAAAACCACCATGATGAACAACGCCGAACCATCTATACATGCCATGAAAGGTTCGTACATGGTCTAGCTTGCCACCCAAACATCCATCCCTCTCTCTAGATCTCACATGAAGCTCTCAAGCTAGTCCTCTAAAAACCTAAGGAAAATGGAGAACGAAAATGGAAAAACTAATGAGCTAGGGTTCCAAGAGTTGGCTGTCATCCACCCATTCGATGAGTATATATGGAGGCACCCAAAGGACTAAACTACCCTTCACTAATAACTAGGGATACATGCCCCTCGAGGGCGGATTTGGGAGTCTTCATGTCTTCACCATCGGACGGATGCCCGGCGACCGCAACCTGCTTAGCCTCGATGCAAGCCTTGCGATCCCGACGCGTGTCCTCCGCTTCGAAGCTTCTCGGCGCCGGCGGCCAGGGCGGTCAGACCGACCCGGGAGATCTGACCGGCACCACGCGGTCTGACCGCCCCTCCTGGGCGGTTGAACCGGCCTGGGTGCCCGCACCTCCTCGTCGAGTCTTCGGTCTCAGTTTTGTGGCTCAACCGAGTAACCCAGTGGTTTTCTGGTGAACCACTGCAGACCCCGCGAACTCGGTGTAGCCTCCGCCAATCTCCACTCATGACTCGGCTCCCACGTAGTCCCGGCTCGACCTTGGTTTTGAGGCTCTACCAAGAAGCCGTCCACGACTTCATCTTGCTGTTCATGCCACCATGCGGCCCGCACTTGACCCCACTGGCCACCGGGTCCCTCGAACGAAGCCTACTTGTCTTCTCCACACTTGGAGGCCTCACCGGCAACGACCTTTCACGCTTGTTCTTCACCCGCACCAACACGAGTCAAGCCGCAACCACTTTGCACCCGCAATACTTAGCCAAGAATCGGTCCACACAACGTTGTCAATCACTCATCAGACAAGGGAGCGACCATCCACCGGTCCTCAAACCACACATGGTCCTCAATCTCCCCCTTGATAAGTGCATTGACAACACCCACAAGAAGTAACACACGGGAAAAGGAAAAAGAAAAGAAACAAATAAAAAGGAAACCTCAACAAGCGATCGAAAGCCAAAGAAAGGCAAAAAGCAAGATCACTTGAAGAATACAAGTCTCGGACCCCTTAGGCAAGGGCAACGGCTCGACACATCCGAGACAACGCACAGCTCAAGCAAAGAGCGCAAACAACCGAAACAAAGCTCGAACACCACAAAGAGCCCCCCTGCACATACGCAAGCTCCCCCTGAGCCAAAGCACACTCCCCCTAAACAAATGCAGCAATGCAGCGTGGGAATGCAACAAAGAGCAAAAACCTGCTCACTCTGCCCAGGGCGGTCAGACCGCCTATACAGGGCGGTTAGACCGCCTGTGCCACATCTGACCGCCTGGGGGGCGGTTAGACCGCCCCAAGAGACCGGCCCTGCACCAAACTGCTCAAAATTTTCCCGAACCAATTGGAACACCTTCCATACACTCCCAGGTGCCCAAAGCATGCACAAACTTCTCCCCCTTGTTGACAATGCATGAATTAAGGCAAAATGCGAAAACTTTCAACATATAGCTTCTCAAATATACAAAATTCATCACAAGGGGCTACACAAGTTTAAATGAGCAAGTGAGATACTCGACATGTTCGTAATGACCTTAACTACGTGATCACCAAGTTTCACAACCATTGGACAAGGCTAAAAAGGTTTTGAGTAATTTTGCGAAAAGTTACTCTCTCATAAGCAAATACCTAAACATGAGCAAAACATATCAAAATGGCAAAGCCACTCAAACTTCATGCTAGGACAGCCATTCTAATCATAAGACCATCATAAACACCCACAAGCACCTCATGTCATGTCAAAGCCACCGAGCCATGTGCCTACTTCCATGTATGAGACTTCTCATTGGTAGGCATCATGCAACGGTTTAGCACCCAAAGCAAATTAAAATCAGCACATATGACATGGGAGCATATTTTCCAAGCATTTTTCATTTCATTTTCAGATTGATAAATGGTACATGAAATGTCTTTGC
Source organism: Cenchrus americanus (assembly GCA_947561735.1). Lineage (NCBI taxonomy): Eukaryota > Viridiplantae > Streptophyta > Magnoliopsida > Poales > Poaceae > Cenchrus > Cenchrus americanus. The sequence goes on from OX387244.1 coordinate 143,887,562, forward strand.
GACAAAAAGGAACTTATGCCCCTCCATAAGATGAAGCAAGAGGGCTAAACATTCATGATGGCAAATGAGCCTTCGGCCCCATATGATCAATAAACTAGCTATCCAACCACAAATTAAGCATAGCAAAGCCACTAAAACATGTCAAGATCATATAAAGGCATTTACACAAGAGAGAGCATATATGTGACATTTTTCAAAAATTTAGCCATCAACCATGGATCATTCATCAAGATCATCAAGAGCTAAGCCACACTAACCATTGCATACCAAACGAGCTCACAAAAACATATATAGCAACCCATGATGAACTATGTATATAGGAGAAGCTTTTCCTATCCAATGCATATGATACAAAATGCATGCAATCTAGGATACAAGGATGCCTATACATCATGTTACATATGCAATGCAAAATGCAAGAAATGCACAAAAGAAAGCTATACATATGCTACAAAGGAGCTCCCACACACCCAACTCAAGAAATCAAACACACACCAAGTTCCCCCCGCAAACGAGTGAAAGTTGCTTGATCTAGGGGTTTGGTGAAAATATCGGCTAGTTGGTCATGTGTGGGTACATGGATCAAAGCTATCTTTCCTTTCTCTACGTTTTCTCTCAGAAAATGGTACCTCACTTCTATGTGCTTGGTTTTGGAATGGAGCACTAGGTTCTTTGCAACGCTTATGGCACTGGTGCTATCACATTGAAGTGGGACATGGGTATACTCCTCACCAAAGTCACTCATGGTGTAGGTGATCTAAAGGAGCTGAGAGCAACAACTAGCAGCGGCAACATACTCGGCCTCGGTCGTGGATTGAGCAACACTCGGCCCCTGCGCGGAAGACCAAGACACCAAAGAGGAACCCAAAACTCGGCATGTCCCGGAAGTGGACTTCCTATCCAACCGACACCCGCAAAATCCGCGTACGAAAAACCATGAAGCGCCAAAGAAGAGGACGCGGAGTACCAAAGGCCGAAGTCGGGAGTGTGACGCAAGTACCTGAAAATTCGCTTCACCGCTTGCCGACGCGAAGTCCTCGGAGACGCTTGAAAACGAGCGCACAGACACACCGAGAATTGTATGTCCGGCCTCGTCGCCGTCAAGTAGAGGAGTGACCCGATCATGCTCCGGTACTTCTTCTGGTCCATGTGTTCACCTTCCTCGTCCGCATCAAGAGCCGTAGTCGTACTCATCGGCGTCGTCATAGCCTTGGAGTCCTCCATCTTGAACTTCCGCACAATGTCCTTGGTGTACTTAGCCTGGTGCACAAAAGTTTCTTCCTTTGATTGCTTGATTTGTAGCCCAAGGAAGAACTGCAACTCGCCCATCATGCTCATCTCAAACTCCCTGCTCATATCATCTGCAAACGTTGCAACAAGAGAGTTAGACGAGCCACCAAAGACAATATCATCCACGTACACCTGCACAATCAGGATATCTCTGCCCTGCCTCAGCAAAAACAAGGTCTGATCGACCTTCCCCATCTCAAAACCTCTCTTAAACAAGAACCCCCTCAACGTGCCATACCAACCTATAGGCGCCTGCTTTAACCCATACAGCGCCTTCCTCAACTTGTACACCCGGTGGGGGTACTTCTCACTCTCAAACCCCGGAGGCTGCCTCACATACACCTCTTCCTCAGCACACCATTCAGGAAAGCACTCTTCACATCCATTTGGTGCAACTTGAACCCTTTAGCCACGGAAAAGGCTAGAAGGATCCTAATCGCCTCCAAACGGGCTACGGGAGCAAAGGTCTCCTCATAGTCAATACCCTTCTTATGACTGAACCCTTGAGCAACAAGTCTCGACTTGTTCCTCACAACCTCACCCTTCTCTCCCTCTTTGTTTTTCCACACCCACTTGGTACCAATCGGCTTACACCCTGGGGGAGGGTCAACCAACTCCCACACCTGGTTCCTCTCAAAGTTCTCCAACTCCTCATGCATCTAATTAACCCAATTGTGATCAGATAGTGCGTGTCCAATGTCTTTGGGCTCGAAAGAAGCAACAAATGCAGCATGAGCGAAATGGGAGTTGTTTCGAACCCTCGACCGTGTAGTGCGTTCATTCATGTCGCCGATGATCCTCGAAGTTGGGTGATTCACTTGTACTCACCGGGGAGGTTCTCGCCTCGATGCTACCTCCCCCTCAACATCAGCTTCACCTCGTTCTTGATTTGTCATAGTAGGTGTAGCAGAGGGTCCATCCATCATCGTAGTCGAAGTAGTGGGTACATGTTCAGCCGGGGGCACCGCACCACCATCTTCATCATCTCCATGTTCATGCTCCTCTCTGAAAGATCTCCTCGCCAAGCTCATCATCACCTGCACACTCAAAGACAAGCTGACTACGTGGCTCTGTCTCGTCGAAGGTTACCTCGCAAGTCTCCACGATTTGGTTAGTTTCAAGATTGAGCACACGATATGCTCTAGAATGAGATGCATAACCAAAGAAAATGCCATCGACAGACCTAGCCTCAAACTTATCCAACTTCCTACCTTTCTTCAGAATGAAACACTTGCAACCAGAGACATGAAAGTGACTCACCTTGGGTGTGCGACCATGCATCAACTCATAGCATGTCTTCTTCTTGTGCACTCTGAGGTATATCCTGTTCGACACATAACACGTGGTATTCACCACCTCAGCCCAATACCTCCTCGGAGTACTATGCTCATCAAGCATCGTCCGAGCCATCTCGCACAAGGTCCTGTTCTTCCTTTCCACAACACCATTCTGGGGAGGTGTATACGGACTCGAAAACTGGTGCTCAAGACCCAAGTCATGGCAAAAGGTTTCAAAACGAGAGTTTCTGAATTCCGAGCCATTATCACTGCGGATAGCTCGTATGGCATCTCCGTGCCTCTCGTTCCTCAACCTCAAGACTAGATCTCGAACAAAACCAAACGTCTCCCCCCTTATCCTCGAGAAAGAACACCCAAGCATACCGAGAATAGTCGTCCACCACAACAAGGACATACCACTTCCCACCCACAGTGAAACGACCCGGATTTCCGCGAACGGAACCCCGAATCTTAGCACCTCAGTGGTAGTCCCAGGAGGGCTACCACGTGCAATCCCTGTCTCAGCGATGCCAAAATCCATACAGAAAGATAAAAACAGTGAAGTAGAGTACAACATTTATTTTATTACATTAATCAGAGTACACCTCTTCGGCACATGCCGGGTACAAGTCCATCGGGACTGAAACAAACATAAATAAAACGTCTAGCAGCGGCTCCATGAAAGCGCGGGTAACTCCATATCCGCAGGCAGCTCAAGTGTAGGAAGAGCTCTAGTCCACCCAACCGTCGTTGTCGAAGTCGTAGTCCGGCTCTGCGTCAGAGGCACCAGGGTCTACCCGATAAGCGGGTAGGTCATGTCAGCTTCCCAACAAAGAGGCAAAAGCGGTGTATATTCTACTATGCATGAGACATTCCTAATCCGCGTAGAAAGCTTAAGCAAAGCAGCAGTGCAACGTACAAGGTAAGCAGAATACAGCTAGGAGGTCCACACCTCGGGGAAGCTTCCGCTTCCGAGGTCCACACCTCAGGGGTCCACACCCCGCTCAAGGAATTCCACACCAAAACTCCGGATCTCAACCACGATCCAGAACCCAACTCTCATCTGCGATGTGGGGCCCACCTGCTCCTATCCCCACATCTCAACGGCCAAAGCCGGGCTCACACACTCGGGGGAGAGAAGAAGCACAAGAGAAGTGTAGCTAGTCAGCATAACAGATCTTGGGACTGTCCATAACCAGTGGACACGGACTATAGCTATAGGTTTAAGCACTCTGCAGAGGTTGTACAACTGTACCCGCCCGAATAGGACCGGAACCGGCCGTCACCGGTGTCCGACCCTACCATACGGCTGAAGGCCTAGTAAGTGGATAGTACCCTCCTACGTCTCCGAGCCTGGCTCAGCCTCCGCGTTAGAGCTCGTACTACCCGCGAGAGGTCCCTCGAAGCTGTGGAACCCTTCCCCGGCCTCGCCGAGGGAAAGTCTTCTAAGGAGGGAAAGACCACTCCCGACACGGTCACACCGACCCGCCTACAGGAGGGACGCTATCCACTACGAGTCTCACCCCTCACCCCTGCCCATAACAAGGCGGGCGGTTTGTACGGTAAGAGTCCAAAGAAACATGGTTAAACTGACGATCGGTCCTTAAGGGCCGAGAGCGAGCACTCACCATCTCCATCCCACACGACACGACCCTCGGGTAAGAGGCCAGATCGCATCTTCCCTCGGCAGCCGTTCACAAGTAACCAAGCGGCTCGCTCCCGCCATAACACAGCAAGGAGGTACGCACCCAGAACGCACGGTAGAAACACACCGAGATATCCACATCTCAGTCCAAGCCCAGAGTACCATCCATAATCAAGCAACAAAAGTATGGATAGTTGAGGTAAGGGACTAGCTAGGGGTCTGTAGCTAGTCCCGCAGGTAGTAGAGCAAGGAAACAGGGTATAACAAAGCATCAAGGCATGGCTATTAAACTGGTTATGCAATTCATCAGATCAATGCATTGAAGTAAAGCACTAGCAGCTATTTAACAACATGGGATCTATATGGTTGGGAGTGACATGACACCTTCGTTGCCGTTGAAGCAGTCGTTGTCTGGAGCAGTGTACTCAGGGTCCTCCACGTCCTCCTGGTCGAAGCTCGGGTCTACGGCATGAGATTCGACGCGAAAATAAGAAAACGATGCACATCTAAGCAATAACTCCAAATAAGAATCAATTTAGAAGATCCAAAAGAACCCAAACTACCTACAATCAGCAAGGTTTCGCAAATACGGATTTATAGAAATTAGTTTTATATTTTTCTGAGCTCCCTAGAATTAGTTATGAATTTTTAGAGGTTAAAATCATTTTCTGGAAATTTAAAACAGAAAAGAAAAGGGGGTTTTGAGAAAATACGCCGCTGACGTCAGCATGACGTCAGCCTCCCAGGGTTAACAGGCTGCAAAAGGGCCCGAGATGTCGCTGGGCCGCGGGTGGCCCAGCGGACTCGTTTCCGCCCGGAAACGGGTTTCGGCCCAAAGTGGCCCAGGCGCCACAGCCCACCAAACTAACTTCACAGGTCTGATTTCTACCCCCCTACTACAACCCGCACCGGGCCAACGGCCTGCTAAGGAAAAAGATAGCTGGGCTCATAGCCCAGATCTGGCCGGCGGCCCGTTTCTCTGGTGAAAGGCGTTCAGGTTTACACATGCACACCAGGTGCTCGTCGAAATGCCAGGCGCCCGCGCGGCGCGCGCGCGCGCTCGCGGTGGCGAGCTCCCCCCGTCCGCCCGGCGGCGTCCCCTCCTCTCCCCGTGGGGGCGAGCGGATGGTTCGCGTCCGCGCTACGCCCCGAACGGCATGCCTTGCCAAGCACGGCCCGCGGGGGAGGGGCGATGGTGCGCGCGCGCGGCGCGCGGCGCCGTGCACGGCGGCGCCTCGGCCGCGTCGCCGTCCGTGGCGCGGCGAGCCGGGTCCACGCGCTGGGGTGCGCTTGACCCTGGGCCTTCGTCCGCCCAACCTGCAAGGTGTGTACCCCTCGGCACGAAGGCCGGTTCCCAGGAATCCCAGAGCCCAGGGCTCGGTGCTCTGCCACCTCGCGGCACGGCGGCGCGTCGAGGGGTTTCCCCTCGGTTCAGCCCAACGGGGCGCGGCGACGGCGCGCACCAGGAGTGCTCGCCCACTGTCTTGGGGTAGCCGCGGCGCGACGCCTCCCTTGGTAACCTTTCACAAACACGAGACCGTGTCGCTCTTCGCACGGCGACGGCGGAACTCAGGGGCACAACCGGCCCAGGAGCCCCATCCGTCGCGGCACGGCAGTGCCCGGGCGCGAAGGCCAGCACCCAGGCAAGAATTCATCAGCGACGCGTCTCCACACTTGGGAAGCCAACACAGGAAGGAATCCAAGGGGGGGAAAGAGAGAAGAGTTGGCCGGTTGGGTTGCTCACGGTGGGGCGGCGATGGAGTCGTGGCCGGCTCGGTGGAGAGGTGTACGAAGGCGGGGTAGGTGTTCACGCCGGTGGTCGTCCGCCTCGGCTCCTGCTCCTCGTCCCCGGCCGGGTTCACGTCCTCCTCTCTCCCGGCGCGGCGTCGGTGTCGGCGTTCACGGCGGCGTCGCTCCGGTCCGGCTCCCCGCGTCCCCGTCAAACCTCAGCGGCGACGCGCCGGCGCGGCGCGGCGCACGGTCTTCCCCCGCCCCTCCTCTTCTTCCTCTACTCCCTCCTTCCTCTCTCCTATCGGCGGCGCGACACTGGAAAGGGGGCAAAACCCCAATGTGGGTTGGTGGGATGCGGTTGCGACCCCGGGGCCCTCTATAGAGTCTTGGTCAAGGCGGTGCAGGGGTAAAGAAGAAAGGGGAAGCGCTCCTATTGGCGGCCATGGCGCAGCGGCCGACGTGGAGCCACGCCAGTGGGTGCCGGGCGCCTTTGGCGTCACCCAGCGAGGGCAAAGGGGTCAAATCCCCCTGGCGGATTCCCCTGAACCGGTCCCGCGCGCACGCAAGCCCTCGGCGTGCGGGCCAACTCACCCCCAGCCATCCCATCGCGCGCGCGGACGCCGGCGCGCGCGGCGCGGTGGAGTTGGTGGCTGGAAGGGGAAAAGGGGAAGAAGAGGATAAGAGGGAAGGAGGCTGACCGCTGGACCCCAGTCGTCAGCGAGAGAAGCTAAGAAAAGAAGGGGGTAGAGAAGTTGGGCCGCTGCGGGTAGTTTGTTTCTTTGGGCCGGGGCCTGGCCGGGTTGGGCCGGGTCGCGAGCTGGCTTTTAGAGGCTGCCGGCCCAGGAGAGAGGCTAAAGGTTTTGGAATTAACCTTAGATTAAAAGTTTGAATTTAAGTTTGAATTTGGTTACATTCCAAATTCAAACCTCACAAATGAATTCCAAATAAAACCAGAAGAATCCAACTCACACATTTTACCATAATTTTGAATATATGTTTTTATAAATGGGCTAAATTGGTGGAGAATTAAGAGAAGGACTAGCAATTTGGTTCGAAAATTGTTAGCACTCACATTCAAGCAAAAAGTTTTAATTTTTCGCAAAAATTACACACCTAAATTCCTGGGTTGTTACATTCTCCCCCACCATCGAGAATCTCGTCCTCGAGATTTAGTCCTCAACCTCCTCCGTGAACAAGTGAGGGTACTCTTTTCTAAGATCAGCTTCCTTCTCCCATGTAGCTTCTCGCTCGGTATGGTTGCTCCACAACACTTTACAGAAGGGAATGGTTGTTCTCCTTGTCTCCTTGACAGCTCAGTCCAAGATTTTCTCAGGATATTCTGTATACTCAAGGTTGTCTTGCAGATTAAGCAACTCCAAGGGCACTTGCTTTGCCGCCACTGCCTTCTCGCTCTTCTTCAGCTGTGACACGTGAAACACTGGGTGAACTCCTGCCATTGTCTCGGGTAGCGCAAGCTGGTAGGCCAAACTTCCAATCCTTCGGGTGATAGGGTACGGCCCTACGTACCTCGGTGCAAGCTTCCCCTTCACCAAGAACCTCTTAGTTCCTCGAAGCGGTGAGACTTTCAAGTACACTCGGTCGCCAACTGCAAAAGTCAACTCTCTTCTTCTTTTGTCGGCATAGCTCTTCTAACGGCTTTGAGCAATCTTCAGGTTCTCACGAACTTTCTCAACATTCTCCTCTGCTTCCTCAATGATTGTTGGTCCAAACAGTGTCCGTTCTCCCACCTCTGACCAAGCTAGCGGGGTCCTGCACTTCCGCCCGTAAAGGGCCTCAAAGGGAGCCATCCGGAGACTTGCTTGAAAGCTGTTGTTGTACGAGAATCTGCAAACGGCAAACTGCTCTCCCAATCGGTGCCATGGGTGAGTGCACACGCTCGTAGCATATCCTCCAACACCTGGTTGACCCTCTCTGTCTGACCATCTGTCTGTGGGTGAAAAGCTGTGCTGTAGCTAAGAGTGGTGCCCATAAGCTTGTGGAAGCTCTGCCAAAACTTGGCGACAAACTGCGGTCCGCGATCGGACACAATGCTCCTGGGTGCCCTGTGTAACCTCAAGATTTGCTCAACGTACAGGTTTGCCAAGCGTTCTGTCCCAAAGGTCACCTTCACCGGTACGAAGTGCGCCACCTTGGTCAATCGGTCCACTATGACCCACACCGAGTCATTTCCTTTGGTGTCCGAGGAAGTCCCACCACAAAGTCCATGGAAATGTCCTCCCACTTCCAAACTGGAATAGCCAATGGCTTCAACAAACCAGCAGGTTTCTGATGTTCAATCTTTACTCTGCTACAGGTGTCGCAACAGGCCACGTAGTGTGCTATATCCTTCTTCATGTCCTTCCACCAGATCCGATCTTCAGATCTCTGTACATCTTGGTGCTGCCCGGGTGGATCGAGTACCTCGAGTCGTGAGCTTCCCTCATGATCTGCTCCCGAAGTGCCTTGTCTTGTGGTACACAGATCCGTTCTTTCAACCACACGGTGCCCTGTTCATCTACCCGGTAGTCCTCTGCTTTGCCCTGTTTCATTAGTTCTCGCAAAGCTTTGATTTCTGCACATGACTTCTGGGCTGTTCGGATTCGTTCCTCCGTGTCATAGGTCACTTGCATCACGTTGACTTGACCTTGGTCTACAATTTCGATTCTCGGCTTTTCTAGCTCTTCGTGCGGAAAGCAAAGGTTGCTCTTCCCTTACCATGAGGTTGTTGCAATATGTTTTCTGGCTCAGTGCATCGGCCACGACATTGGCTTTGCCCGGGTGGTAGTTGATCTCGACGTCGTAGTCCTTGATCAGCTCTAACCATCGCCTCTGCCTCATGTTCAACTCTGTCTGTGTAAAGAAGTACTTCAGGCTCTTGTGGTCGGAAAACAGCTCACACTTGTTCCCTATCAGGTAGTGTCTCCAGATCTTGAGTGCATGCACCACAGCTGCCAACTCCAAGTCGTGTGACGGGTAGTTTTCCTCGTGTTTCTTCAGCTGCCTGGAAGCATAAGCCACAACTTTCCCTTCCTGCATCAGCACACATCCGAGACCTTGCCTAGAAGCGTCACAGTAGACCACAAAGTCTTTCTTGATATCTGGCAAGGTGAGCACTGGGGCTGTGGTGAGTCTCCTTTTCAGCTCCTGGAAGCTCTTCTCACACGCTTCTGACCACTCGAACTTTGTGTTGTTCTTGAGCAACTCTGTCATTGGCTTTGCGATCTTGGAAAAGTTCTCAATGAATCTTCGGTAGTAACCTGCCAACCCAAGGAAGCTTCTGACATCTGTCACGTTTAACGGCTGCTCCCACTTGGTCACTGACTCTACCTTGGACGGATCCACGGCTATCCCCTCTGCTGACAAGACGTGTCCCAAGAACGCGACCTTCTCCATCCAGAACTCGCACTTGCTGAATTTGGCGTACGCTTCTGCTGCCTCGGCCTCTCTAGCACGACCCTCGTGTGCTCCTCGTGCTCCTCCGTGGTCTCGCAGTAGATCAAGATATCGTCGATAAACACCACCACAAATCTGTCCAACTCTTCCATGAAGACCTTGTTCATCAAGTTCATGAAGTAAGCAGGGGCGTTGGTCAACCCGAAGGAAACCACCACGAACTCGTACAAGCCGTAACGTGTGGTGAAGGCTGTCTTGGGAATATCCTGCTCTCGGATCTTCATCTGGTGGTAACCTGACCTCAAGTCGATCTTGGAGAAGAACCTTGCCTTTTTTAGCCTATCCAGCAGGTCCTCGATTCTGGGTAGCGGGTACTTGTTCTTGATTGTCATCGAGTTGAGCGTGCGGTAGTCAATGCACATCCTCTTTGTGCCGTCCTTCTTCTCCACGAAGAGTACTGGCAAACCCCACGGTGAGGCACTCGGCCGAACAAACCCTTGCTCGAGCAGTTTCTTGAGCTGTTTCTTCAACTCGTCCAGCTCGTCAGACGACATCCGGTACGGACTCTTTGCAACGGGCCCCGCCCCCGGCATCAGCTCAATCACGAACTCCACGTCCCGGTCTGGGGGTAGCTCCGTAAGCTCCTCTGGGAACACGTCCGGAAACTCACGGACCACTGGGATTTCTTCAATCTCTTTTCCACTCATGTTGCACTTCATCGTAGCAGCCTTCGGACTCCGTGGCTTGATCCGCACTATAGTTCCACTGGGGTGTTCTAGTTGTATAACTCTGGGGTTGCAAGAGACTATCCCGTTGTGCTTTGCCAACCAATCCATCCCTAGGATCACGTCTACCCCGGTAGACTCCAAAACTGTCAAGTCTGCCGTGAACTGTTGCCCTTCAAACACCATCCTCACTCCCCTGCACTCTAACGCACTCCTCTTCTCTCCTAGCGGAGAGATAGTCAAGATAGGCCTTGGTCGAGGCTTAGTTGGTAAAGACCTTTCTTTAACAAACTTGGTAGAAATATACGAAAACTGAGCTCCGATGATCGAACAAAACAGCTTGCCAAACCGAGTCAACAAGGAACTCACCAAGTGTGACGTCGGGTGCGGCCGCGGCATCCTCGGCGGTGAGGTGGTTCGGACGGCCTCGAGTAGCCGGCGGCCGAGCGGTCCTCTCGCCGTGTACGGGTGGCTGTCCTCCCGGTGCCGGTGGCTTGGCCGGGGTCCGGAACCGAGAGCCGCGGTTCGACTCCCCGTGGCGCCCGCTCGTGGACACTCGAACGACTTGTGCCCAACCCGACGGCGGTTGAAGCAAGTCACCTTGGATCTGTCTCGCCGACCGCGGTGGTGGTCTCGGTTTCCACCTGCTTCGTCCTCCACTCCCGCCCGGTTGGCTCGCTCTCGCGGGCCGAGACTGAGTGACGTGGTGCCTCTGCTGTGTCTGGTGGCTCTGAGCGTAACCTGTCCTCTGCCTCTGAGGTGGTCCTGAGCGTCCTGCCTGGTCTGTGCGCTTGGACTTGCTTCCATGAACCTCCATGTACCAAGCCTTGACCTCTCCACGATCAGTGCCTTGTCGATAATGGAGCGAAGTGTCGGGCAGTCGTGTGCGGACAAGTGGTGCGCCATCCCCTTGTGCAGCCCCTTTCTGAACCAGTAGACTTTCTTCTTCTCTGTGTCGGTGTCGTCTGGCACGTACCTCATCAGCTCCTGGTAGCGGTTGGCGTACTCCTGCACTGACATGTTTCCCATCTTGAGGTGCCTGAACTCGTCAACCTTCCTGTCCATCACTGCATCTAGGATGTGGTGGCTCCTGAAGGCCGATGTGCAACGGGTCCCGGTGCGAGTCACAGTAGCTGTCCCACCACGCACTGGCGGTGCCGACCAACTGGTGCGCGGCCACGGTCACACACTCCTCCTCAGTGAGCTCAGTCAGCTCCAGCTTCTTCTCAATCTCACGTAACCAGTTGTCTGCGTCCATCGGGTCTGCTGAGTGGTCGAAGGTAGGCGGTCGCAGCTTGTTGAAGTTCTCAACCTTCTTCTGGAAATCCTCCGGCGCGTTGAGGTGCGACCCCCCGTGGTTGTTGTTGTTGTTGTTCCGAGCCGGAACCGGGTGATCGTCTGCATCAGCTGAGTCTGCACTGCCATCACGTCGGCCAAGTTCGGGGGAGGTGGCGGTGGTGGCACCTCGTGTCCCCCGAGCCTCGGCCTCGCTCCTCCCTCGGCCGGGGTACCCGCTCGAGCTCGAGCTCCTCGCTCCCGAGCTCCCTCGTCGTCGCGCGCGGCTCCTCGACCGCCAACTCGGCGCCCTCGGCCTCCGCGGCCTGCCAGGCCTCCGCGGAGCTCGCCTCGTGGCGCGTGACCTCCACGGCGTCCGCGGCCTCTCTCTCCCGCTGGGTTAGGGGCATCCTCCCCTCCGTCGTCCCCAGCGACCTCCTCGAAACGGGCCAAGAGTCGCCCGGACCTCCTTGCTCCCGACATCTGTTCCAGTTGCAAGAGTCAGTAGTGGTAGGGAGAATATATCTACTAAGGTTATTAACTATAAGGGAGTAATCCTGCTAACAGTCAAAGAATTCATACAGACATAAAGAAGCATGAAATCCGAAAGAAACCATGAAGATCCATGTCACTCAATCAATGCCACCATACAAAAGGGGTGCACCTCGAGGTTTACTCCAACGACCTTCGAAGGTGCACAGCAACACATCACGCTAACGCATGGTACATCACGGGGTAGCTACTACAGGCATGTCAACATGAGCGGTAGCATTACATCTAACTCATTACATCGACTCAGAATCTACTGCTAGATCTCTACTCCCATCACGGGGTACACTGAGGTGCCTCTGGGCTGGAGTCTGGTGGAACCGAGTAGAACGGCGGTGAGTGAGTCCCTGGGTAACCCGGCACCCTGATCGCCGGTCCTCCGTAGTAGTCTCGGGTATCCTGAAGAGCACGGTCCATCTCTGCTGTGTCCTGAGAACCTCTCGGGTACGGGCGTACACGTGATAGGAGTGTCGGCGGTAGCTCGAAGGTCTCTGTCCTCAGTCGTGGCCTCTTCTTAGGGGGTAGCTGCGCGGAGAGCTCCTCCAACTCTCTCGGCCTCTGCCGGTCGGAACGCTCCCGGGCCGTGCGGGTCCCGGCCGCTCGGTCCCCTCTCCTCGTAGACCGGTCCACCGAGGTAACACAAGTGGTGGTAGTTGTGTCGACTCGCCTCCTCGGAGATCCCACATCTTTACTTGATAGTCGGGCCGCCGCGCAGCTCCAACCGACTCCAACCGGTCCCCCGGCCTCTCGCAAGCCTCACTCTGTCCTCACGCGTGGCCTCCACCGTAGCCCGGTGCAACTCCCCTCTCGTCCTCGCCCGTGCCTCCGGTGTAGCGATCCTCCCCGGCGTCCCTCTCGGTCGTGGCCGCGGCCGCCGCGCTCCAAGGCTGTACCAGCTCTCCGTTCCTCTCATGCGACTCCTCCAACTGGTCAAGCAAATCCTCTCTCTCCATCTCCGTGTCCCGAGCCCGCCGCGGACATCCATCCCATTTCCACCTCGGTACGCGATCTCACGGTCCGCCGCAAGAGCGCCCGATCCCGGGCCGAGATGCACCGTCCGGCCGTGTGCATCTTCTTGTCCTCCTCCACGAAGTCACCTCAAGGTACGCGCTCGGTCGCTCGTGTCCCGGCCGACTCGGGTCGTAGATCCCTCGTCGGAAGCACGCCGAACGGGGTGTCCTTAAGCTTCTCCCCGAGCCGGACACAAACCATCTTGAGAGCTCGCGTGCGCCGGTCCGGTGTGCCTCCGTGGTCGAACTCTCAAAACAGTGCACCTTAACCTCCTTGAACTCTGGCACCCGTGGGTCCGCCGGCACCGTAACGGTCAGGAAAGTGGGTGTCTTCTCCCTGTGCCCCATGGTCCTCCCCTTGTAACTGACTCGGTCGGTCCCTACTCCAGCTGCCTCCAGGCACTCCCTCAGCAAGTGGCAGAAGCCTCCGACCTTCCTGCCGTCCGACTCCAAAGGGATCCACGCTTATTCCGCCATCTGCACAACGTTGTTAGAGCGTAGTTAGTAAGGTAGTCAGTGAAAATTAATCAAGGTAATGCATATATATAAGTATAGTTATATACATACGGAAGCCAAGGGGTTTATATACAGTTTCAAGGTTCAAAAATGGCTTCCTATGCTATCGACCATTCCAGGGGCTCGTCCTACAGTCAAGCATGGCTCTGGTACCAACTGAAACGACCCGGATTTCCGCGAACGGAACCCCGAATCTTAGCACCTCGGTGGTAGTCCCAGGAGGGCTACCACGTGCAATCCCCCGTCTCGGCCGATGCCAAAATCCATACGAAAAGATAAAAACGTGAAGTGGAGTACAACATTTATTTTATTACAATAATCGAGTACACATCTTCGGCACATGCGGTACAAGTCCATCGGGACTGAAACAAACATAAATAAAACGTCTAGCAGCCGGCTCCATGAAAGCGCGGGTAACTCCATATCCGCGGGCGGCTCAAGTGTAGGAAGAGCTCTAGTCCACCCAACCGTCGTTGTCGAAGTCGTAGTCCGGCTCTGCGTCAGAGGCACCAGGGTCTACCCGATAAGCGGGTAGGTCATGTCAGCTTCCCAACAAAGAGGCAAAAGCGGTGTATATTCTACTATGCATGAGACATTCCTAATGCCGGCCGTAGAAAGCTTAAGCAAAGCGAAGGTGCAACGTACAAGGTAAGCGAGAATACGGCTAGGAGGTCCACACCTCGGGGAAGCTTCCGCTTCCGAGGTCCACACCTCAGGGGTCCACACCCCGCTCAAGGAATTCCACACCAAAACTCCGGATCTCAACCACGATCCGAACCCAACTCTCATCTGCGATGTGGGGCCCACCTGCTCCTATCCCCACATCTCAACGGCCAAAGCCGGGCTCACACACTCGGGGGAGAGAAGAAGCACAAGAGAAGTGTAGCTAGTCGGCATAACGGATCTTGGGACGCGTCCATAACCAAGGGACACGGACTATAGCTATAGGTTTAAGCACTCTGCAGAGGTTGTACAACTGTACCCGCCCGAATAGGACCGGAACCGGCCGTCACCGGTGTCCGACCCTACCATACGGCTGAAGGCCTAGTAAGTGGATAGTACCCTCCTACGTCTCCGAGCCTGGCTCAGCCTCCGTGTTAGAGCTCGTACTACCCGCGAGAGGTCCCTCGAAGCTGTGGAACCCTTCCCCGGCCTCGCCGAGGGAAAGTCTTCTAAGGAGGGAAAGACCACTCCCGACACGGTCACACCGACCCGCCTACAGGAGGGACGCTATCCACTACGAGTCTCACCCCTCACCCCTGCCCATAACAAGGCGGGCGGTTTGTACGGTAAGAGTCCAAAGAAACATGGTTAAACTGACGATCGGTCCTTAAGGGCCGAGAGCGAGCACTCACCATCTCCATCCCACACAACACGACCCTCGGGTAAGAGGCCAGATTGCATCTTCCCTCGGCAGCCGTTCACAAGTAACCAAGCGGCTCGCTCCCGCCATAACACAGCAAGGAGGTACGCACCCAGAACGCACGGTAGAAACACACCGAGATATCCACATCTCAGTCCAAGCCCAGAGTACCATCCATAATCAAGCAACAAAAGTATGGATAGTTGAGGTAAGGGACTAGCTAGGGGTCTGTAGCTAGTCCCGCAGGTAGTAGAGCAAGGAAACAGGGTATAACAAAGCATCAAGGCATGGCTATTAAACTGGTTATGCAATTCATCAGATCAATGCATTGAAGTAAAGCACTAGCAGCTATTTAACAACATGGGATCTATATGGTTGGGAGTGACATGACACCTTCGTTGCCGTTGAAGCAGTCGCTGTCTGGAGCAGTGTACTCGGGGTCCTCTACGTCCTCCTGGTCGAAGCTCGGGTCTGCGGCACGAGATTCGACGCGAAAATAAGAAAACGATGCACATCTAAGCAATAACTCCAAATAAGAATCAATTTAGAAGATCCAAAAGAACCCAAACTACCTACAATCAGCAAGGTTTCGCAAATACGGATTTATAGAAATTAGTTTGATATTTTTCTGAGCTCCCTAGAATTAGTTATGAATTTTTAGAGGTTAAAATCATTTTCTAGAAATTTAAAACAGAAAAGAAAAGGGGGTTTTGAGAAAATACGCCGCTGACGTCAACATGACGTCAGCTTCCCGGGGTTAACAGGCTGCAAAAGGGCCCGAGATGTCGCTGGGCCGCGGGTGGCCCAGCGGACTCGTTTCCGCCCGGAAACGGGTTTCGGCCCAAAGTGGCCCAGGCGCCACAGCCCACCAAACTAACTTCACAGGTCTGATTTCTACCCCCCTACTACAACCCGCACCGGGCCGACGGCCTGCTAAGGAAAAAGATAGCTGGGCTCATAGCCCAGATCTGGCCGGCGGCACGTTTCTCAGGTGAAAGGCGTTAAGGTTTACACATGCACACCAGGTGCTCGTCGAAATGCCAGGCGCCCCGCGGCCGCGCGCGCGCGCGCTCGCGGTGGCGAGCTCCCCGTCCGCCGGCGGCGTCCCCTCCCTCTCACCGGGGTGCGAGCGGATGGTTCGCGTCCGCGCTCCGGCCCCGAACGAAAGCATGCCTTGCCCAGCACCCCGCCCGCGGGGAGGGGGCCGATGGTGCGGCGCGCGGCGCGCGGCGCCGGAGCACGGCGGCGCCCTCGGCCGCGTCGCCCGTCCGGTGGCGCGGCGAGCCCGGTCCACGCGCCGGGGTGCGCTTGACCCCGGGCCTTCGCCCGCCCCAACCCGCAAGGTGTGTACCCCATGGCACGAAGGCCGGTTCCCAGGAATTCCAGAGCCCGGGGCTCGGCGCTCCGCCACCTCGCGGCACGGCGGCGCGTCGAGGGGTTTCCCCTCGGTTCAGCCCAACGGGGCGCGGCGACGGCGCGCACCAGGAGTGCTCGCCCACTGGCTTGGGGTAGCCGCGGCGCGACGCCTCCCCTGGTCACCTTTCACAAACACGAGACCGCGTCACTCTTCGCACGGCGACGGCGGAACTCAGGGGCACAACCGGCCCAGGAGCCCCATCCGTCGCGGCACGGCACCCCGCGCGCGAAGGCCGCACCCGAGCAAGAATTCATCAGCGACGCGTCTCCACACTTGGGAAGCCAACACAGGAAGGAATCCAAGGGGGGGAAAGAGAGAAGAGTTGGCCGGTTGGGTTGCTCACGGTGGGGGCGGCGATGGAGTCGTGGCCGGCTCGGTGGAGAGGTGTACGAAGGCGGGGTAGGTGTTCACGCCGGTGGTTGTCCGCCTCGGCTCCTCGCTCCTCGTCCCCGACCGGTTCACGTCCTCCTCTCTCCCGGCGCGGCGCGGCGTCGGTGTCGGCGTTCACGGCGGCGTCCGCTCGGTCCGGCTCCCCGCGTCCCCGTCAAACCTCAGCGGCGACGCGCCGGCGCGGCGCGGCGCACGGTCTTCCCCCGCCCATCCTCTTCTTCCTCTACTCCCTCCTTCCTCTCTCCTATCGGCGGCGCGGCACTGGAAAGGGGGCAAAACCCCAATGTGGGTTGGTGGGATGTGGTTGCGACCCTGGGGCCCTCTATAGAGTCTTGGTCAAGGCGGTGCAGGGGTAAAGAAGAAAGGGGAAGCGCTCCTATTGGCGGCCATGGCGCAGCGGCCGACGTGGAGCCACGCTAGTGGGTGCCGGGCGCCTTTGGCGTCACCCAGCGAGGGCAAAGGGGTCAAATCCCCCTGGCGGATTCCCCTGAACCGGTCCCGCGCGCACGCAAGCCCTCGGCGTGCGGGCCAACTCACCCCCAGCCATCCCATCGCGCGCGAGGGACGCTGGGCGGCGCGGCGCGGTGGAGCTGGTGGCTAGAAGGGGAAAAGGGGAAAAAGAGGATAAGAGGGAAGGAGGCTGACCGCTGGACCCCAGTCGTCAGCGAGAGAAGCTAAGAAAAGAAGGGGGTAGGGAAGTTGGGCCGCTGCGGGTAGTTTGTTTGCTAGGCCGGCTGGGTTAGCTGGGTCGCGAGCTGGCTTTTAGAGGCTGCCGGCCCAGGAGAGAGGCTAAAGGTTTTGGAATTAACCTTAGATTAAAAGTTTGAATTTAAGTTTGAATTTGGTTACATTCCAAATTCAAACCTCACAAATGAATTCCAAATAAAACTAGAAGAATCCAACTCACACATTTTACCATAATTTTGAATATATGTTTTTATAAATGGGCTAAATTTGTGGAGAATTCAGAGAAGGACTAGCAATTTGGTTCGAAAATTGTTAGCACTCAAATTCAAGCAAAAAGTTTTAATTTTTCGCAAAAATTACACACCTAAATTCCTGGGTTGTTACACACAGATCGCACACGAGCTGGGCCAACAAGGTCCATATGGAGCAGCTCGCATGTACGCTCAGTCATCACATCGGTGAGAGGCGGGTGAGAGGAGGCCACCATCTTGGCATGCCTACACGGAGCACAAACCAACTCTTTCTCAAGCCTCAACCGTGGCAATCCTCGGACCAAATTGAGTTTACTCAAGCGTGACAAAAGGTCAAAGCTCAAGTGACCCAACTTCCTATGCCACTTCCACAACTCACTCGAAGAACCAGCCAAGAAACAACACTCCACACCCGAAGACTGAGAAAAATCAGCACGAAACACTTGACCCTCGGGAACGACCATACAGACAAGGTCCCCTCGAGAGTCCACAATTCGAGAACCACCTGGCCGAAACAACACCTCAAAACCCTCATCCAACAACTGGGACACAGAAAGCAAATTGTACCCCGGCGATTGAACAAGAGCAACACGCCACAGAGTGATCTTGTCACTCACTTTGATCTCACCTTCTGAAAGCACACGCCCACGCCCATTGTCCCCAAAAGTGATGTACCTCTTCGTCACCACCGGGACGAGACTTGAGAACCACCCCCTGTCTCCGGTCATATGCCTCGAGCAACCGGGTCAATCAACCAAATGTTCTTCAAGTCTCCCACCTGAAATTCAAAAATGAGCACGTGAGCGAACAAACGACTCAGCTCTGGGGTTAGTACCAAAAGAGGAAAACCAGTGCCGAGCCATTTGCTCGAAAGTGGGGTTAGCACACATCAAGCCATCTTTCCTACCATAACTACCACCACGAACACCACCTCGGTAACTACTCTGAGGAAACCACCCCTCACTGCCTGGAGGAGGACCAAAACCACGGAAGACAACCCGTGGACCGTCCCTCCTCTCCTTCTCAAAGATACGACTCCTCCCATCCCCGTAGTGAACTCGAGGGGGAGAATGCCTAGGAAATTGACCACCTGCTGTCTCTCCAGACCAACCACCATCAACTCCACCTCCAGACCTGAGACCTCTCGACTCACCACCTCGAAAACCACTCCGCCCGGGTGCGGGGGCGGTTAAACCGCCTAGCCAGGCCGGTCTAACCGCCACTCTGCGGGCCGGGCCGGCCCGACCGCCTAGCCGTGCCGGCCTCGACCGCCGCCCGCTCCGAATCGCTCCTCGGCTACGGGAAATCGCATCTCCCCATGCCGAACACTTCTCACCACGGCCTTACCCCCCGGCGCGGTGGCATACGAGGCTTAGATACACCATGGGAAGGGTTGTACCTATCCTTGTTCGCCCACTGCTTTGCCATCCTCTCTTCCCGCTTCCTCTCGAAGCAAAACTCATCCTTGTGACCCTCTTTCCCACAATGGACACAACAGAACCTCACAAGCTTAGGTTTAGGCTTGGATTGGGGCTGCTCGCTTGGTTTCTCTCCACTCAACTCCTCCACTGATTTCTCCTCACTATCCTTCTCACTCACTTCCCAAAGAACACTTTCCCGGAAGTGCTCACAAACTTGATAGGCCTTCGGAGATCATTTGTAGGTGTAGGAAATATGGGTGGAGCTGGGGTTGTGTCTAGTCGGTTCCTAAGATGGTTGGGTTTTGGAGGGAAATCATTTTTGTGGTGGGTTTTTGGTGGCTCTGGGATATTCTCTCCACTTCCCTCACCAACCTTGTTTGCCCCAAGACCCTCACCATCCTGCCTCTTAAACGCCTCGATCATCATCCTCAACTGAGGCTCATGACCGGACAACCAACCCATCAACTTCCTCAAGTCATCATTCTCATCCTGCAAACGATCAACATAATGTGCACGTTTCAAATTTTTCAATGCATGCATTTCACAGGTAGAGCAAGATGTAGGTATGGGTTCCTTCAATTTAGCCTAAAGAGAACTAGTGTAAGCATGCATCTCATCAATCTTAGCATGCAAAACAGGGCAAGAAGTGCAAGCACCTAGCAAAGCAGGTCTAGACTTAAGCTCAGCCACTTCAACCCTAAGCACTTCTAGTTCCTCAAATTTGGAGGCATGCTTCTCCATAAACAAAGCAAGATCAGCAAGGAATATGGAGCAATCAGCACAATCAACCTCATCCGAAACAACAGGGCTAGCCTTAAGGGAATCAATCTCAAGCTTGCTATCAAGCACCTGTGTCTCTAGCTCAGCCACTCTAGTCCTAGCATCCTCGAGTGAAGCCCTAAGCTCTTTTCTCATTTTCTTGGCCTCTCTAAGCATGTCATCACGATTATCAAGCAAAGAGCCAAGCCTCACATTCTCCTGGCGCAAGAAGGGAAGTTCATCACGCACCTCGTCGTCGGACTCAGAGTCCGAGTCGCTCTGTGTGCTCTTCTTGCTGCCGGAGCTCAGTGCCATGGTACAGACGCCGTCTCTCATGAAGCAGCTCAGCCCGCTCAGGTTCTTGGACGACTTCTTGTTCTTGCGACGATCACCTTCGTCTTCACTGCTACTCGAGCTCGAGGTGGAGTACGCGGAACTGGAGTCGACGTCGCTCGCTCCCACCATCACTCGGGCCATGCCTCGGCTCTACTTCTTCCTCGATCGTCGCTCGTCCTTGTACTTGTTCTTGTGCTTGCTCTTGTGGTCGCGCCTCGAACGGTACTTGCCGTCCATCCTCGGCTTGTGCTTGTAGCTGTCCTTGTTCTCGGCCTTCTCCGGGCAGTCGGCGACGAAGTGTCCTGGCTTGCCGCACTGGAAGCATGTTCTCGTGTTCCTCCTCATGTACACGCGGTTCTCATGCAGCCTCTCGAACCACCTCGTCAACAGCGCCAGCTCGTCCTCTCCAAGGTCATCAAACTCCTCATCTGCCATAGACATCAAAGAGGAAAAAGAGAACATCCTGGTGGATGGGTTAGAGTTAGCCTTTCCTTTGGAACCACCAACGAGGGCAAGACTATGGGAATCGGTCAGTCCCTCGAGCTTGGCAGTCATGCCCCAATCCACCTCAGCCGACTTGAGCTTCGAGAACAGCTCGTTCACCGTCAGAGTGTCATACTTCTCCGACTCCACAATGGCCTCGAACTTTCCGCCCCAAATCGTATGATCCAAAGAGTGTAAGAGCTTGACCGCTCTATCATGATCATCGTACGGGAGCACGTCCACATTGGCCCTCATGTTGTTCACAACCACCGTGAACCTCTGAAACAAGGCATCGATGGACTCACCGGGGAGATGAGTAAAGTTCTCGTACTCTCTCCGGTAGGTCGCATACATCCGTGCCTGAACCTGGGCGTTCCCAACATGAGCCTCCTTCAACACCACCCAAATCCTACAAGCCAAGTGCTCGGTGTGCACCCGATCGAACTCAGGCTAACACAAAGCACGAAACAAGTAGTCGACCGCCTTATTGTTGGCGTCGAATCTGTCCCTCGATCCTGGAGCGAGGAAATCCATCGGCTGGACATATCCTATGTCCACCGTGACATCCCAAAGGATCTGACCCTTTCCGCGGAGAAAAGCACCCATCCGCTTGCTCCACATCTGGTAGTTCTTGCCATCGAAGTGTGGAGGACCCGAACCCCGTTCCTGGTACGTCATCCTTGGATCTTAGACTAGTTAGAGTCAACAAAGACCTGAACCGGCTCTGATAGCACTTGAAGGACCGATTAGGCGACCAGAGAGGGGGGAGTGAATGGGAGCCGATAAAAATTCTTCTCGTGGGAGATTGAAACTCCGACAAGATGAACTAGCTCGGTCGAACCCCCGAAATCACACGCTCCGCACTTCAACCTTCCGTTTGCCAAAACCACGTAGCCACTGGAGTGCTACTGGTCCTAGGAACAAACTCTACCAAAGAACCACAACACACACGCAAGAACGATAACGGAAACAACTCGAAAGCCGCTAACCGGAGGGGGGCGGTTAGACCGTGTATAGGGGGCGGTTAGACCGCCTCCACCCGGTAACCAAGAAATCCTCCTAAATGCCTCTTCCGAGCACCAAAACTCACCACGGTTTCACCAACAAAGATCTCTCGGTCAAGGCCATGCTAGCTACCGTAAAATCTTGGCGAAAACCAAAACTCCACCCGGGGGCCTAGGGGCGGTTAGACCGGCTACCGGGGGCGGTCTAACCTCCCGTACCCAAAGCAACGAACTTCAACCAAGAACACCTAGCAAACAAGACGAGAACGAACCCAAATTTCACCCGGACACTCCTCCGATCAAGGCGAACGAACTCACAGAGGAAAATCAGGCGAAACAAAACTTTGACCTGGAAACGCCCAGGGCGGTTAGACCGCCCCCTGCAGGCGGTAAGACCGCCCCTTCCAGAAAACGAACCCGCAGGTCAAACCTCAACTTCCTCGCGCCTGATCTCCCGAATCACTCCACGGATTGCAGCAAAACTTCGGGAATAGCTGGGTTACCTCCTGGGCAACCTCTACCTTAAAGGAGTCGACCCGAAACGCTCACAATCAAGAGGAATCGAAGAAATCGCTTCTCTAGGTCAAGAACTCGCCCAACTCGAGAAACCACCAAATCGAGTCCGATTCAAAGGAGATTTGGGGGCAAAGTCACCAGCCAAAGAGGTACAAGAACCTCATACGTGACACCCACCAAAAACCCCAAGAAATCGTCCTCAAAACATCGCCAACAAAGAGCTCCGAAAATCAACACAAAGAGAGGAGAAAACCACCATGATGAACAACGCCGAACCATCTATACATGCCATGAAAGGTTCGTACATGGTCTAGCTTGCCACCCAAACATCCATCCCTCTCTCTAGATCTCACATGAAGCTCTCAAGCTAGTCCTCCAAAAACCTAAGGAAAATGGAGAACGAAAATGGAAAAACTAATGAGCTAGGGTTCCAAGAGTTGGTTGCCATCCACCCATTCAATGAGTATATATGGAGGCACCCAAAGGACTAAACTACCCTTCACTAATAACTAGGGATACATGCCCCTCGAGGGCGGATTTGGGAGTCTTCATGTCTTCACCATCGGACGGATGCCCGGCGACCGCAACCTGCTTAGCCTCGACGCAAGCCTTGCGACCCCGACGCGTGTCCTCCGCTTCGAAGTTTCTCAGCGCCGGCGGCCAGGGCGGTCAGACTGCCCCCCTGGGCGGTTAGACCGGCCCGGGAGATCTGACCGGCACCAGGCGGTCTGACTGCCCCTCCTGGGCGGTTGAACCGGCCTTGGTGCCCGCACCTCCTCGTCGAGTCTTCGGCCTCGGTTTTGTGTCTCAACCGAGTAACCTAGTGGTTTTCTGGTGAACCACTGCAAACCCCGCGAACTCGGAGTAGCCTCCGCCAATCTCCACTCATGACTCGGCTCCCACGTAGTCCCAGCTCGACCTTGGTTTTGAGGCTCTACCAAGAAGCCGTCCACGACTTCATCTTGCTGTTCATGCCACCATGCGGCCCGCACTTGACCACACTGGCCACCGGGTCCCTCGAACGAAGCCTACTTGTCTTCTCCACACTTGGAGGCCTCACCGGCAACGACCTTTCACGCTTGTTCTTCACCTGCACCTCCTCGTCGAGTCTTCGGCCTCGGTTTTGTGTCTCAACCGAGTAACCTAGTGGTTTTCTGGTGAACCACTGCAGACCCCGCGAACTCGGTGTAGCCTCCGCCAATCTCCACTCATGACTCGGCTCCCACGTAGTCCCAGCTCGACCTTGGTTTTGAGGCTCTACCAAGAAGCCGTCCACGACTTCATCTTGCTGTTCATGCCACCATGCGGCCCGCACTTGACCCCACTGGTCACCGGGTCCCTCGAATGAAGCCTACTTGTCTTCTCCACACTTGGAGGCCTCACCGGCAACGACCTTTCGCGCTTGTTCTTCACCTGCACCAACACGAGTCAAGCCGCAACCTGCACCTGCAATACTTAGCCAAGAATCAGTCCACACAACGTTGTCAATCACTCATCACACAAGGCAGCGACCATCCACCGGTCCTCAAACCACACATGGTCCTCACAATGTTGTCATGTATATTTGAGACTTCTTATTCAATTTATACTTGTGTGCTGAAAATATGGTTGTCATGCCCATAGCCACAAGCTTGAGCACGATTTGTTGGCGGTCGAGCTTCAAGTGGGATCATTGTTCCTTTTTCAGGGTTCTATTCTGGGGGCTGGTTCCAAGAAATTCTGTGTTTTTACATGGAAAGGAGAGTTTACAATGGAGGATTTTTATGGGAAGCCATGGAGGTCTAGAGCCATTCAACAACATGGCTGTCGCTGAAGATAAGCATTTTGTAATTGGATAGTGAGCTGAGTATTCTCCATCTGTGTTAGTTCGCCAATTGGAGGTTTTTTTAAAGGTGTCTTTTATAAATGTATCATGTATGGTTTAACAAAAGCTAAGCTGAGGCTAAAAAGTTCTTTATAAGACTAATAAAATGTAGTAAAACATTACTATAAGAAGATGCCCATTGTTGTCATTAAAAATTGGTAAGAGTTTTCAAAAGTAATTGTTATATCTATCTATTTGGTCAACAGGTTTGTGTGTTGTTTGTTTACTTCATTGTTTTTTTCAAAAAATATTATTTTCTTATGACCAGTAGTTTATGTGATGGCCGTAGCAACGCACAGGCACAATCCTAAGTTGCAGATGGTTTTGATATTTTGATATTAATATATTTTATTATACACATACATATACACTATATCTAAAATACTAAAACGAGTTGTATAATTTGAAAGAGTATGTCTTTGGCAATTTGCTTTTCTACGATATTTTTATTTTTTCATGAGTGACAACTCGTGGGACATGTCGTGAAAGTAATAGATCGAGGAATGACAGTAGCCAAAGCTGCTTGAGCATTTGTCGGAGCCGTCTTATAATCTCTACTCCTAAAAAGAATAAACTTACAAGAAAAACTTGGTACGTCGTTTCGCCAGTCGTCCGCGCGTCCGCCCCCCCCCCCCCCCCGTGCGTCCGCTCCAATCCTGCATCCGCCCCTCCCCTCTCCAACACCTGCTCCCTTTTTTCCGCGGAACCCTACCACCGCCATCTCCCTCCTCATCCCCGACGTCGCCTCCGCGCGGTGGCCTGGATCGACGCACCACGGACGACGCCTCGCCCCACGCAATCAGATCCCTAACGCTGCTGCCGCCGCCCTCGATGTCGATCTAGGGCACACGTCGTCTTCACGTAGCAGTGCCCAAGGCGGTCGTGCAGCCCGCCCTCCTTGGACAAGCACCACATCTAGCTGCTGAAAATTGCCTCCCATCCAATGCCGCCGCCGCCATCAACGATGCCGCCATCTCTAGCACCCATGCGGCACCCATGCGGCGGCACCGTCGTCTCCAGCCGCCACCGCGTGCCTCCCGCGTCCGCTGCCGCTTCCTCTGCCTGAATGGGTTGCGCCCGACTGTGTAAACGTCGGATCCCATCGCCGTCCACTTACCCCCACCCGTGGACGCCGAATCCTGCCGCCAAGGTGCCAACCAAACCCGCAGTCGTGCTCTGTGGTCCCTTCTGCCACCCCTGTGATTTGATCCACGACAACCAGTCGTTTGATTTGATACACGGTAAGCAGAGGTAAGCACCACCACCAACAACATGCTTCTGTGTGCTAGATCTACTAGGAGAGGCTTCTTGCTACTGCCTAATTCCTTCCTGATGAGGACATGACACCCATGCATACGACCATGATTGGTGCATGGAATGGAGTAGAAGAAGTCCAACAAAGGTTTCCAAGTCAAGAAGGAGGTCCAAGGTTGATCCGGTTCGAGTCCCCGAGGTGGAGGCCAAAAGCAGTTCAAGTTCGAGTCCAGTTCGGAGTCCAGGAGCAGTGCGCAATAAAACGGACGCCCAGGTCGCATACGGAGTCGGTTTTGGACGTTCTATATATGGTTCGAAGCAGAATTTCATAGAGCTTCCAATGGCACCAGTCTTGTGCCAAAATTCGTCCCGAGTCAACGGGAATCGTCGAAACAAGTTGACGTCCAGAATCTGCCAAAGTACTGCGCTGACAGTTTGGTTGGGCCTTAGGCCCAAGTTGGGGGCGCCCCACCCCTGGTCGCCCCCAACCCTAGGACGCCCCATCTTTTATATTTTCAGTAGCCGCCGCCTTAGAAACTTGAGTTTGATTTATTTGTTAGCCTTAGCTACAACCGAACAGCTGCCGTCGTGCCGCCGTCGTATAATTCAGACTCCACCTTCGAGTGATATTAAGATTGCTCGCCTCAGATTCTTGTTCGTTCTTCGATTGCGCACAGGAATTGATCTTCGTGATCAGGCTGATCTTGCGCCAGCAAGGTCGGTAACCATCGGGAGTTGGTTCAGCGATTGCATTGGCGCTTCGAGTCTCGCTCGTCGTAGTCGGATCGTGAGGGTCAACAACCACCAAATCGGATTTATCTCCACTCACCGAAAGATCGGGCACTTCCCCCTCTATCAAGTGGTATCAGCTTTCCAGGTTGATCGGTGAGTTTTATCGAGTGTTTTTTTACATTACCTACAGTCCACAAAAGCCACAAAAATTCAGGTTAGATCTTTATCCCAACACCCCTCTTCGCCTTGCACTTTCTTTCAATCTTTGTGTTGTTGAATTTGCGTGCTTGTGCGTTGATCGTTGCTGGATGCATTGTGTTTCCTTTGTTTTTTCTCCTTTCCGCCGCTTTTCTCTCGGTCCTGCGCGCCGCCGGCCCTAGCCTGCACCGTGTCTCCCTCTACTTCGGTCTCCTAACCGCTGCCGCAATATCCTGTTTCGGGTTGGTCAAAGTTTCCAAAAAAACAACGCAGCCCAGCCGGACACGCGGCACGCCGCGTCCTGCGCGGACACGTTTTGCCCTGCGTCGCCCCCTGTTCGTCTCGGTCTCGTTGTCTGTCCGGTTGGATATATAAAAAAGGAAAAGTCAAAAAAAGGAAAGTAAAAAGAAAGAAAAAAAAAGCAAACAAAAAAAGAGAAATCCGAACGGACACGCCCGGGCGTGCTGCGTCGTGTGCACCGCCGTTTTCCAGTGGCCATGTTTTTTTTGTTGGAGTCCGTGTTGCATATTATCAAAAAAAAGTCGAGGAAGTTGCGATCGTTTCTGTTGAGAAACCGGCCGGTTACCTTGTTGCCTTAGTTTCCCTGTGTTCTTTTTTTCTTTCTACTCCTTGTTCTTTTCTTGCACTTTGTTTCCGGCAATTGTCAGTACGTTTTAGCACTTTTATTCAACTTTGCATCATTGTTAGATTGTGCTAATCCTTGATTTGAGTGCAGCCTACCCAAAACTCCACATATTCCTACGACGAGTCGACTTTGTTTCTCCAGGCAATCGCTGTATCAATCTTTCACGAGTGCTACTTGTTTGCGTCTCGATCGCCCTATGTGCTTGGTAAGAACAGATAAGAATTTGATAACAACATTGTAGTGAGCGCCTTGCGAGCCATTACACCCCTGTTTTGTTGTCGATTTTGTTTTTTGTGTTTGAGCTAACAATGGCAAAGCGACGACACGAGGGATGACCAACCCGCGAGCCACTAAGACTAAGCTTGACACCATTGTGTCACACCTTGATGCAATGACAACATTGATCACGAGTTTACAGAAGGAGATGGATGCTGGAGACTTCAGTGGACGTGCTCGTCGTGCGTGCATCCATGGTGGTAATGATTCTTTTGCTACGATTCCTTTTACAATTCCACCTTACAATGGCAAATATGATCCACTCGCATATCTTGATTGGGAGTTAGCGGTCGAACAAAAATTTTCATGTCATGATCTTCCCCGCTAGTTCTCAAGTTACAACCGCTATTAGTGCTTTTACTGATCTTGCCTTATATTGGTGGCGTTATGAACGAAAAAATCCCATTAGCACTCCCGCCACTTGGGCTGAATTAAAAGCTGCTATGCGACGTAGATTTGTGCCTTCATATTATGCTCGCAACGGTTTACGTGATGTGCAGGGACATCGCTCGAAGCAATATTCTAACTCTTTTGCAGCAGAAAGCTCGACATCCAGCTCAGCACCCGCTCTCCCAGAGCCATCTACTCCCACCACTACAGTGCTCGAGAGCCCAATGCCATTCACGCCCACCACTACACCGCTCGAGAGGACGGCTGAACCTGCAGGAGCATCCTCGGATCCATCACTTCACAATGCACCTAATACTCCTACTGAGAGCATAGGTAATGTCCATGGTGCTACACTCACGGAAGGTGAGAATTGTGTTAATATGCTGATTTTTTCCACAAATCATACTTTAGTTGAGCAATTAATAATGGAACCATCTCTTGATTTATCTTGGTCCCATGCTGTTTTGCTTGATGTTCCTTGTGATAAAGATGATTTGGTTGATAATGCTTCAGTTTTACATGCTTTGGAACCAAATACTATTGCTGAAACTAAGCATGTTATGCATATTGTTAGTGCTAATGATGAGCAGAAATTATTGTCTTCTTTACATACTTTGGGTTACATTGAATTTGATGTTTTGTGTAATCTAGATTGTTTGGAAGAGCAACTTTCTAAATATGCTGATTTGCCATGTTTTTTAAACACACATATCATGCTATTGGCACATATAACAACAAAGGTGAATATATGATACATCGAGTGTACATTTGTGAAAATTTGAATTATCCTTTTGTTGTGCTCAATTTTGATCCACTAGAGGGCAGCCACACTACACATATTCATTCACCTTTCTCTAGTTCAGTTTTGGTGAAACAAGTTTACTTCCAAGAAGGGGAGCATTGCTGGTTGCTACCTATGCCTACTTTGTCTTTTGTTGGTACTAATCTTTTGCAGGGTTGTGTTGCCAACTATTATGTGTCATCCGATCAAGATGCTTACATGCTCGCTAAATTTTATATGCAAGATGACATATTCACCAATTGGAGACATAGTGACATTCCTCCTCCCAATAATTTTGATTTCTTTGGTTTTCGAAACCCCGTTCGCTCTTGTGTTGTGCAGGATCGGTTCCAAGTACAATCGACGCCGAGGACGGCTTTTCCTCAAGAAGGGAAGAATGATGAGGACATGACACCCATGCATACGACCATGATTGGTGCATGGAATGGAGTAGAAGAAGTCCAACAAAGGTTTCCAAGTCAAGAAGGAGGTCCAAGGTTGATCCGGTTCGAGTCCCCGAGGTGGAGGCCAAAAGCAATTCAAGTTCGAGTCCAGTTCGGAGTCCAGGAGCAGTGCACAATAAAACGGACGCCCAGGTCGCATACGGGGTCGGTTTTGGACGTTCTATATATGGTTCGAAGCAGAATTTCATAGAGCTTCCAATGGCACCGGTCTTGTGCCAAAATTCGTCCCGAGTCAACGGGAATCGTCGAAACAAGTTGATGTCCAGAATCTGCCAAAGCATCGCGACAGTTTGGTTGGGCCTTAGGCCCAAGTTGGGGGCGCCCCACCCCCCGGTCGCCCCCAACCCTAGGACGCCCCATCTTTTATATTTTCAGTAGCCGCCGCCTTAGAAACTTGAGTTTGATTTATTTGTTAGCCTTAGCTACAACCGAACAGCCGCCGTCGTGCCGCCGTCGTATAATTCGTACTCCACCTTCGAGTGATATTAAGATTGCTCGCCTCGCATTCTTGTTCGTTCTTCGATTGCGCACGGAATTGATCTTCGTGATCAGGCTGATCTTGCGCCAGCAAGGTCGGTAACCATCGGGAGTTGGTTCAGCGATTGCATTGGCGCTTCGAGTCTCGCTCGTCGTAGTCGGATCGTGAGGGTCAACAACCACCAAATCGGATTTATCTCCACTCACCGAAAGATCGGGCACTTCCCCCTCTATCACTTCCTGCCGCTTTTGTTGTCTAGGGAAACAGCCAATAGGCGCTGCCACTGCAGCCAAGAAGGTCATGAAGCTCCAACGCGTAAATTTTTCCCAATGATCCCTTCACATAAATTGCTCGATATAATTTATTTGCCTTGTCAGGTAGGGTTCCAGGTTCTAGATCTAGAGAATTTCTTGTAGCAACAAATCATTTGTTTTTTAGTCAGCAAATAATTATTGGAGAATTTCTTGTATCAACAAATCATTTGTTTTTTTAGTCAGCAAAATTATTTATTGGCTTGTAGCTGCATGGGTCACATCTGCAATAGAAAACATGAGATATTTGGCACAATAACTGTTACTATCTGGGATCTTTTCTGTTCTATGAAATCTGAAAGTGGATTATTGGGATAATTATGACCCAGTAGCAGCACTAAGTCATGGAAGTCTGTTGATCCTAAAACTAGCATGGCTTCAGTTCTTGCGGACGTCGTCAGGTTCCTGGTTCTCTTTGGGAAATGGTATATCTCTCATCTTTAGTTTCAGATCTGAAGAAGGCTGCACCTGGATAGCACGGTGATGAAAATTCAACCTGGGGTCATGTGACATGAACCTATTGTTTACAGATATGAATTAAACTTTAATTAATTCCATTTGTTGTTTAGAATATTTTCTTATTCAGTCAAAGGTAGAGCTGTATAACGATCAGTTTCCTCCATTGGAAAATCAAATTTCAATGCCACTCTTTTACACTGACAATTGTTCCTCTTTAAAATTAGAACTTCATAATTTACTGACAGTTCAATGCCTTCATTTTACACCATCTGAACTTAAGCTATCACAAAAAAAAACTTAAAGCAAAGCTTGTTATGGCAATCTCTGAAATTTTCATATGAATTTAAAGGTTATATTGCTGGTTGGTTTCGAAGCAACTCGAACTTATTTGAAGGGTATATTACATTTTTAATGTCAGGCCTTATCTGTACTTCCCACGTCTTTGGAAGGATCGGTCTCGATTTACAGATACAAAAATCTGAATCTTCTCCTTGTATCTTTAGCAGAAGGTCTCAAGTCTCATGGTGCCATTTTGCAGGTTATCCTTTCTAGACAATCATATGATTTCTATCACTTGTCTCATGGTCTGTTTGCCAACTTTGTGAAGCTGTTGTACTATAATTTCAATGCTCTTAGATCATTGCTCATAAGGAAAAGTTTCCATATTTTCAGGTAAAATGTGTTGAGCACACTAGCACACAGGCACCTCACAACTTGCAGTATCCGTCTGAGCATGCATAATTTGTTTGCAACTCCATGGAAACCGTTCACCAGAATAGCATAGGAACCTCCGGTCTCCTCTCAAATCTTTGTGTTAAATGGATAGAAATGAATAGGATTCCTTTCAGAGTAATGACATTCTATTGATTATTTAGAATAAATTTTCTGAATAATATGAATTCTATATGTAGCTCTCATTGGTAATGTTTCGATGGTACAAATGTTTTATAGTATAGGTATATAAAGATTTCTAATGATTGGACATAGTTTTCAGTATGATGTTTGATTTGGCGTTAATTGTAGACATGCTCCAGATTTTTAATGAGTGGACACAAGTATATCTTCTCCTTTTTTGCGACCATGCCTTAGCACTTATTTCAATAAGAGGAGATGAGCAATACAATGCAACCGGAAAAGCTCCGTCATCAGATCATCTACCATGTCTAGACAGTATGGTGTATCACTGCAATCTCAATCCATGTCTCTACCACTAAAACCATATTGTATTTATAGATCATCTAAGCAAATTTTGGTTTGGACCCGTTCACATAAATTTAGTCTATGTGCTTGGAGTTCTCAATCAGGGTTAAGTTGCATGTCTGTCCATCCTGGAGTGAGCACAATGCAAGTAAACTACAGGTGTCACAAATTAGAATTAATGGAGATTCTGTTAATACATATATTAAAGTTATTATATTTGTAGATAAACATAGCTTTATGCTTAAATTTAGAAAAGGGGAATTAATCTTGGGCATCCGCTGCAGCTAAAGAAGTATTCCTCAAGCTCATAGGTATCAATGTTTTTGGCACTAACATCCAGTGTACTAGACCAATATTTTTTCATTTCTAAGTACATGACCAAGAAATGGTGATTATGTAATTTGCATGTGTCACTGGAGATGCGGTACTCAATTTGGCATCGGGATAATTAATTTGTTTCTTCCTGTATAAATTTTGACTTTTACTTGATCACTATACTATTCCTTTAGGCCACACATCAAAATTGTTTACCCTATAGACATTGAGACAGGTTACACTATACGTATATACGTATAACATCGAGACAGATTATACGTGTTAGTTCTGGTTATCAAAATGTCCGCCTAAGATATGCAAAATGGAAAACTTAAATGTTTATAGTCCTTAGTTTAAGGCTTTGACCAGGTGATGTGCTGATGTGTTTTCTTTCAGTCAAATTTTTTCCATAATTAAGTATCGGTGCTGTTTGAAGCAGCACCACTGGGGGGGGGGGGGGGGGTCGCGAGCTTGATATGCAAACCCATCAATGTAATTTACATAGTACAATGCATGTAACTAAGTGTGCAAGTTTACAATTAATTATGTTGTCCAGATATAGTTCAAGTCTTATGTGCTACACAAAAGCACTATCACTCATTCATATGTGCTCATATAGCCCACCGAATGCTTTTTCTTTCAGCAAAGTGGAAATAGTTTTTTTATCCCTAACGAAGTTGATCCATAGTTTACTATACAAATGGTTGATCATGTAACAACATAGGCATTGGTTTACATTATTCTTACATTGTTCTCCACTATCTTTACATAGTGAAAAAGGATGATACCAATTAAAATTGGAATTTCAATGTATTACATAGCTCTATGCATTGCGTGTATTGCACTAAGATCAATATCATATTACCGCAAGTTTTGTGTACACAGAGATCAATAACATATTACCGCAAGTTTTATGCATTGCCCGTAGCAACGCACGGGTACGATCCTAGTTTTCAAGAAGGAAGAAGGAAGCAGTCGTCGGAGCCGTCTTATAATTTTTGAGAAGGAAGAAGGAAGCAGAGGAGGAAGGATGAAGAGGAAGTAAGCGCGAGCAAGGAGGAAAAAAGACCCCAAGCTCTCCATCCTGTGTATAAGGACCGTTTGATTGATTAGAGGCAAAATAATTTAACCAATGTTTTTTTAGAGAGATGGAGAGTGAAAA
Organism: Cenchrus americanus; assembly: GCA_947561735.1. Lineage (NCBI taxonomy): Eukaryota > Viridiplantae > Streptophyta > Magnoliopsida > Poales > Poaceae > Cenchrus > Cenchrus americanus. Next base: position 143,920,130 of record OX387244.1, read on the forward strand.
AAGAATGAACAAGGATCTCATGTGGTACACTAAAACAAAAAAAAGTACAGTGAAATCAGATCAAGAGGATGCGTTGGCACCGCGCGTAGCCCTGCTCCGATTTGACACTGCACATCTGGAAGGACTGCCGCGACCTGCTGTGATGTGATGGCACTCAAAGCAGTCCGAAGGGATGAGTCCTTTGGGAAACACCGCCTCATCTCCACCCCAAGCTCCAGCTCTCCCGAGCGCTGCTCAGCCACCATGCGCTGGTGCAGCTCGTCGGTCAGCACCACGTCGGCGTGCGAGAGCGGCACGCTCTGTTGGTGATATGCCCAAGAGCCCATTATCACAATGCGGTTTAAAGGCCCAAGAGGATATTGATCCAAGAGGGATTAGGGTTACTAATGGGACTATGAGATAGAAGCCCATCAGTACGCCCTATATATATGTAGCAGGGGCAAAGGGGGCGCCCTGACGAGTTAGCCGCGCCTCCCCTTTGTCGCCGCTCTCCTCTTGCCGCCGCCCTAGCCGAACGTACGGTGCTAGCACACCGACGCTCGGCGTTCCATCCCCGTACGTGTGGACTCCGTAGAGGCGCTGCTACTACTGCTGCGCTGATCGGCTGCTAGGATCAAGGACGAGGAGCTCGGTTCGTGAGACGTGATCGACTACTTCCTCTACACCTACGCACAACTTCTTCCGATGCGATGCACGTCTAGTGGTAACGATCTATGATCTCCTACTCACAAGTATCTTGGGTGTACTCCGTAGATTAGCTAGCGTAGCCTAGCCATTTACCTACAGTGGTATCAGAGCCGGGTTGTGTAGTTTTTGGTCTGGATCTTTAACATATAGGTGATATTGTTGTAGTGATTGGGTCTATTACTTTTGCATGGTTTGATTATATCAATTGGTCATAAGGGGTTAAAACTGGAGCGAGTTGATTGCAGTATGTGACCAAAAAGATTAGTTCGTGTTCCTTCTCTGTTGTGCATACGACATGTCCCTACCGGCTGGAATCACCACAAGTGACTAACTGTGTGCATATTTGGTAGATTGAACCAACAGATCGAGGTCATGTGTAGATGCTATCTTCTCAGGTGCAAAGGTTGCACCAATCAAGTTGCTTCCTTCTATAGCGGCTTCCTAAACGCGCCTTTGTTAGAACACGTCGTACGCCTAACTTGTTTTTGCAATGTGTGATGTGAATGGTATGGCCTCAATATCATGTGATGATGTATGTGATAATTTGTGTGGCCTGCGTGTCGCAAGTGAACACAACTGGGTTGAGGTTGCACCATTATTGTATAACGAGCTGCATGTCAACTTGTGATGTTTGAATCCTCATGTAATCTTTTCACTAGCTATTAGATGTAGTAGCTTAGTATCTATCCATGGAGGCTTCAAGGATGATGGCGATGATGATCACCACAAGACAGGAGGGATGGCAATGGAGGTCACATTGGAGCCATGGCGATGGAGCCAATTGTGATGCATGAGGCCATACTATTCACAAATAATATGATTATATGCCTGTGATGTTTATTTTCCTGTCATACTATTCTTTCATGCTTTACATACGGTGGATGTTTTGGTCATGATAGAATAGCACCCCTCAGAAAAGTTGAGATTTTGATGCCTTTTACCAATAGCTACAACTATAAAATTTGATGGTTGTGTGGTAGGTTTACCAAAGTAGAGTACCCTCAGCTATATTTTTAGTATAGGGTGGATGTCGGACATTCACAAGTATAGTATTGGTTAACTCAGCAAAGCTATCAATACGGTTTTGGGCTTTAAGGCATAGTGTTGGGGCCGGGGCATTGGATGCCACCCGACAAACAAGAGTCATATAGAGATATGATTAGCAAAAATCATCGCTTACCTGTGTCACTACTTTTCTAGCCGTGATGCTAAAGCTCACTAGGATTTTAGTGACTATGGATCTTGAACTACTATATGTCATTAAAGGTAAGGTGAATTTTGATATAGTAGGTTGTCTCTTGTTAAATCAGTTAATGAAAGTCTTTACATATGAAGGACCGATACGGCGAACCAGAGAGGGGGGAGTGAATGGGAGCCGATAAAAATTCTTCTCGAAGGAGATGGAAACTCCAACAAGATGAACACGGCTTCCAACACACGTCTCTGACTCACTACCCAGATTGGTCAAGCCCACGTAGCCACTGGAGTGCCACTGGACCTAGGAACCAACACACAACCTCCCGACCTGAGAACACAGCGGAACACCAAACCTCGAGTCTACAGACCAACACAAGTCAGACCGGTGAGCACCACCGGTCAGACCGGTCCCTGCTGGTGAGAGTTGGCAAGTTCCACTAAGTGGCTTCACACCGGTCAGGCCGGTGTAACACACCGGTCAGACCGGTCCAAGCCTGAAAGCCCCCAAATCAAGAAACAAGCCTACCGACCTCCAAACAAACCCAAACTCGAAACAACTGCAACACAGGACAACAGCGAACACACCCAGACATTCACCCAAGCAAAAACCCACCGAGGGTTGCACCGGTCAGACCGGTGTAGCCTGGGCAGCTCGGGTGAACAACACCCGCGGGTCAACTCCCCCAAATCCAAATCTCGATCTCCCGAATCGCTCCACGAACTTGAACAATACTTTGGGTATAATAGGAACACCTCATGAGGAGTCCATAGCCAAGTTTAATCCCACCAAAACTTGCCCAAAAAGGAGGAATCGAAGAAATCCCGCCAAGAACACCTCTAACCCTAGAACTCGGAAAACCCCAAAATCGAGCCCCGTTACTCACGAATTTGGGAGGGAAATCACAGCCCAAAGAACCACGAAGGGTTCCCACAAATTCCCCCCATCAAATCCCCAAGAGAAAGGTCCCGAAAACCACCCAAGAAGAACACCAAGAAAGGGCTCCGAAAATCACCACCAAGAACAACCAGGAACAACACAACAAGGCCTTGAGGAACCACGCCGAATCATCTATACATGCCACAAAGGTTCATACAAGGTCTAGCTTGCTGCCTGATCATCCAACCCTCTCACAAGATCTCACCATGAAGCTCTCAAGCTAGTCCTACAGAAATCCTAAGAAAAATAGGAAGGGAAAATAGGAAAGCAAATGAACTAGGGTTCCAAGGCTTGGCTGCCATCCTCCCACCTCTTGGGTTATATGGAGGCAACCGAAGTCTAAAATACCCTTTCCTAATAACTAAGGAAACAAGCCCCTCAAGGGCGGTTTTTGAGGACCATGTGTGGTTCGAGGACCGGTGGATGGTCGCTTCTTTGTGTGATGAGTGATTGACAACGTTGTGTGGACTGATTCTTGGCTAAGTATTGCAGGTGCAGGTTGCGGCTTGACTCATGTTGGTGCAGGTGAAGAACAAGCGCGAAAGGTCGTTGCCGGTGAGGCCTCCAGGTGTGGAGAAGACAAGTAGGCTTTGTTTGAGGGACCCGGTGGCCTGTGGGGTCAAGTGCGGACCGCATGGTGGCATGAACAGCAAGATGAAGTCGTGGACGGTTTCTTGGTAGAGCCTCAAAACCAAGGTCGAGCCGGGACTACGTGGGAGCCGAGTCATGAGTGGAGATTGGCGGAGGCTACACCGAGTTCGCGGGGTTTGCAGTGGTTCACCAGAAAACCACTGGGTTACTCGGTTGAGCCACAAAACCGAGGCTGAAGACTAGACGAGGGGGTGCGACCACCCAGGCCGGTTCAACCGCCCAGGAGGGGCGGTCAGACCACCTGGGGCCGGTCAGATCTCCCGGGCCGGTCTAACCGCCCAGGGGGGCGGTCTGACCGCCCTGGCCGCCGGCGCCGAGATGCTTCGAAGCGGAGGACACGCGTCGAGATCGCAAGGCTTGCGTCGAGGCTAAGCAGGTTGCGGTCGCCTGGCATCCGTTCGATGAAGATATTCCGAAGACTTCCAAATCCGCCCTTGAGGGTTGTATCCCTAGTGTTAAGTAAGGGTAGTTCAGTCTTTTGGATGCCTCCATATATACTCATTATGTGGGTGGATGGCAGCCAACTCTTGGAACCCTAGTTCATTTGCTTTGCTATTTCCCTTCCTATTTTCCTTAGGATTTTAGAGGACTATCTTGAGAGCTTCATGGTGAGATCTTGAGAGAGGGTAGGATGATTGGGAGGCAAGCTAGACCTTGTATGAACCTATATGGTATGTATAGATGATTCGGCGTGGTTCCTCAAGGCTTTTGTTGTCATTCCCGTTTTCTCTTTTTGGTGGTTTTCGGAGCCTTTTCTTGGGATTTTTGTGGAGGAGTTTTGGAGGCGTTTCTTTGTGGGATTTGGTGTGGGAGTCACACATGAGGAACTTGTGCCTCTTTTCTTGGTGACCTTGCCCCTCCAAACATGTGGAAAGCTCTCCGATTTGGTGGTTTTCGTTGGAACTCGAGTTCTTGAGGTTTGGTCACGAGATTTGTGATTCCCCATGATTGTGAGTGTTTCGGTGCAATTCCTTTGAGGGAGAGGTCGTCCATGAGGTGACCCAGGTATCCCCAAAGTTTCGCTGCAATCCGTTGGGTGAATCGGGAGATCGGGTGATGCAAAGTTGAGGGTTGACCCGCGGTTCCCCTTTTTCCCATTCTGTCTGGGGAGGGTGGTCTAACCGCGTAGGAGGGGCGGTCTAACCACCCCGGGCTTGTCCAGAGAAAGTTTTAATTTTGGCCGAGATCTTCTGGTAGCATGTTGGCCTTGACCAGGGGATTGTATGGTTGAAATCTTGGAGCGATTCGAGACTGTTAGCTTGGGTTTTCACTCGGATCTTTGTGCTCAGGGGAGGGAGGTCTAACCGCCCCTGGCACCAGGTCTAACCGCCCTAGGCCTTTCCGAAGAAAGTTTGATTTTGCTGGATCTTTCTCTGTGAGTTTGTTCGCCTTGATCAGAGGAGCGTTCTGGTGAAATCTTGGCTCGTTTTAGTGTGGTTTGCTAGGAGTTCTTGTCTTGAGTTTGTTGCTGGGTACAGGAGGTTAGACCGCCCCTGGTAGCCGGTCTAACCGCCCCTAGGCCCCTGGGTGAAGTTTTGGTTTTCGCCAAGATTTTCTGGTAGCTAGCATGGCCTTGACCAGAGATCTTTGTTGGTGAAACCGTGGTGCGTTTTGGTGCTCGGAATAGGTGTTTCGGAGGATTTCTTGGTTGCCTGTTGGAGGCGGTCTAACCGCCCCTCATACCCGGTCTAACCGCCCCCCTCTGGACAGCCGGCTTTCGAGTTGTTTCCGCTCTCGTGGGTGCGTGTGTGTTAAGGTTGCTGGTAGTGTTTTCTCCTAGGACCAGTAGCACTCAGTGGCTACGTGGTTTTGGCAAACGCAAGGTAGAAGTGCGGAGTGTGTGATCTCGGGGGTCCGACCGAGTGAGTTCATCTTGTTGGAGTTTCAATCTCCATCGAGAAGAATTTTTATCGGCTCCCATTCACTCCCCCCTCTCTGGTCGCCTTATCGGTACTTCAAGTGGTATCAGAGCCAGTTCGGGTCTTTGTTGGCTCTAACTAGTCTAAGATCCAAGGATGGCGTACCAGGAACGGGGTTCGGGTCCTCCACACTTCGATGGCAAGAACTAACAGATGTGGAGTAAGCGGATGGGTGCGTTCCTCCGCTGAAAGGGTCAGATCCTTTGGGATGTCACGGTGGACACAGGCTATGTCCAGCCGATGGACTTCCTTGCTCCAGGATCGAGGGATAGGTTCGACGCCAACAACAAGGCAGTCGACTACTTGTTTCGTGCTTTGTGTCAGCCTGAGTTCGATCGGGTGCACACCGAGCACTTGGCTTCTAGAATTTGGACGGTGCTGAAGGAGGCTCATGTTGGGAATGCCCAGGTTCAGGCACGGATGTATGCGACCTACCGGGGAGAGTACGAGAACTTCACTCATCTCCCCGGTGAGTCCATCGATGCCTTGTTTCAGAGGTTCACGGTGGTTGTGAACAACATGAGGACCAATGTGGACGTGCTCCCGTACGATGATCATGATAGAGTGGTCAAGCTCTTACACTCTTTGGATCGTACGATTTGGGGCGGAAAGTTCGAGTCCATTGTGGAGTCGGAGAAGTATGACACTCTGACGGTGAATGAGCTGTTCTCGAAGCTCAAGTCGGCTGAGGTGGATAGGGGCATGACTGCCAAGCTCGAGGGTCCGACTGATTCCCATAGTCTTGACCTCGTTGGTGGTTCAAAAGGAAAGGCTAACACTAACCCATCCACCAGGATGTTCTCTTTGTCCTCTTTGATGTCTATGCCAGATGAGGAGTTCGACGTGCTTGGAGAGGACGAGCTGGCGCTCCTGACGAGGCGGTTCGAGAGGCTGCACGAGTACCGAGTGAACATAAGGAGGAACACGAGGACATGCTTCAAGTGCGGCAAGGCTGGACACTATTTCGCCGAGTGTCCGAAGGTGAACAACCATGACAATCACAAGTTCAAGGACAGGAGGAAGAAGTCCAAGAAGAAGGATCATGGACATGGGAAGAAGACACGGTCTCGAGAGAAGATGAAGAGATCAAGCGACATCGAGTCTAATTCTGAGGACACGTCTTCAAGCTCGAGTGATGAAGACGAAGAGGATGACAAAAAGAAGAAGAGGAAGAAGAACCTCGGCAAGTATCTCAACGGCCTTTGTGTGACGGGCCTAAGCCTCAAGGATGACTTCTACGGCATGGCTCACAGTTCGAGCATCAAGAGAAGCCAGAAGGACGCCTCGGACTTGGATTCCGAGGATGAGGTATTTGATGAGCTCTCTTCATTGCGCAAGGAGAATGAGGAGTTGGTTGACTTGCTTGAATGGCGATCACATGCTTAGAGAGGCTAAGAAGCTTAGGAAGGAGCTTAGATCTTTGCTCGAGGATGCTAGGACTAGAGTGGCTGAGCTAGAAACACAGGTTCTTGATAGCAAGCTTGAAATTGATTCTCTTAAGGCTAGCCTGTTGTCTCTGATGAGAATGATTGTGTTGATTGCTCTGCTTTCCTAGCTGACTTGACTGATCTTAGGGAGAAGTATGCCTCCAAGTGTGAGGAACTAGATGTGCTTAGGGTTGAGTTGGCTGAGCTACAATCTAGACCCACTTTGCTTGGTGCTTGCACTTCTTGCCCTGGTTTGCATGAGAAAATTGTTGAGCTTCGTTCTCGCATTGTTTCGCTTGAGGCTGATTTGAAAGTACCTATTCCTACTTCTTGTTCTACATGTGAGTTGCATGCTATGAAGAATTTGGATCTTGCAAAATGTGTTGGTCGCTTGCAAGATGAGAATGATAAGTTGCGTGAAGCGCTGAGTTGGTTGTCGAGTCAAGAACCTCAGCTTCGTATGATGATTGCTAGCTGTAAGCGTTTTGATGGTTGGACTTTGGGATTGGATAAGGTTGGTGAGGGCAGTGGTGAGAGAGAAGGGAAATTTGGGAATGTTTCAGTTCCACCACAACCCACACCCAAAGACAAGTTTGCATCCAAGCCAAACCAACCAAGAGAAAAACCGAGTGAGAAGGCAAGTGAAAAGCCTAGTGAGAAACCAAGTGAGAAGACTTGTGAAGAGCCTCACCCCAAGCCTAAGACCAAATCAATCCTTTTCCATTGTGAGTTTTGTGGAAAGGATGGTCACAAGAGAGAGTTTTGCTATAAGAGAAAGAGAGAGGCGAGAATGGCTAAGGAGTGGGCGAACAAGGACAGGTACCACCCTTCTCATGGAGTGCCTGAGCCTCGTATGCCACTACCTAAGGGAAAGGGCTTTGTGTGTAAGGTTCCGGCATGGGGAGATGAGAAATCCCGTAGCCGCGGTGGTGGTCTGGAGAGGGTGGTCGGCGGCCGGCCGGCATGGCGGTCGGGCCGGCCCCCGCCCAGGAAGGGCGGTCAGACCGGCCTGGCTAGGCGGTCAGACCGGTCCTCCCCAGATTTCTGGGCAGTTCTGTTTCTGAGGTCGTGATGCTAGTGGTTTCAGTTCCCTTGGTCATGGTGCAGATGGTAGACACTTTGAGTCTGGTGGTGTTGAGTTTGCTGGACGTTCTCCACCTCGTGATCAATACGAGTTTGGGAGAGGTCCCAGCTTTGAGTCTCAGAGGGGCTATGGACCATGCTTTCCTTTTCATGGTACTCGTACTCCTCCAGTGAGACGAGAGTGGTTTTCCCATGGTGGTTCCAGGTTTGATAGGTTTCACAGGATGGATCGCAATTTTGATAGGCGCGGTAGGATGGATGTTGCTAACCCTACTTTTGAGGAAATGGCCCGACACTGGTTTCACACCTTTGGGACTAACCCCAGTGTTGAGTCATTTGCTCGTTCTCGCTCTTGGTTTTGAGTTGCAGGTGGGAGGCCCAGAGAACATTTGGTTGATATGAGGGGTGGTTCTCCAGCCTCATACCCCGATGGTGACATGGAGGTACATCACTTTCGGGGATGGTGGATAAGGATAAGAGAGTTTTGAAGATATGATAAAGGTAAGTGAATTTGTGACCTTCAAGTGTGTGGCCTTGGTCAAGCCACTTGGTTCTTTTTGCTCTTTGCCCTATCTCATGTGTGTAAGGTGAGCTTTGTATGCTCTTTGGCCTTAATGCTTGAGTTTAGGGGGAGCTTGTGGGTTTTGTGCTCCTTTGCTCTTTTGCCTGTGGTGTTGAGCCCTTTTCGCCTCCCCTCGAGGAGCCAGTCTTTTGTGAGCTTTGTGTGTGTGGTTGGTTTCCTAAGTTAGTGGTGAAGCTCCTTGTGTAGCATATGTATAGCTTTCCTTTGTGCATTTCCTGCATTTGGCATAGCATATGTAACATGATGTATAGGCATTTTTGAATCTTAGGTTGCATGCATTTTGTATCATATGCATTTGTTAGGTAAAGCTTCTCCTATATACATTGTTCACCATGAAGGGCTATATATGATCGTGTGAGCTAGTTTGGTATGCTATGGTTAGTTTGGCTTAGCTCTTGATGATCTTGATTTATATCCATGGTTGATGGCTATGTTTTTTGAAAAATGTCTCATATATGCTCTCTCATGTGTAAATGCCTTTATATGATCTTCACATGTTTTAGTGGCTTGGTTATGCTCAATTTGTGGTTGGATAGCTAGTTTATTGATCATATGGGGCCAAACACTCATTTGCCATCATGAATGTTTAGCCCTCTTGCTTCATCTTATGGAGGGGCATAAGTTCCTTTTTGTCGCAAAGACATTTCATGTACCAATTATGAATCTGAAAATGAAATGTAAAATGCTTGTAAAATCTGCTCCCATGTCATATGTGCTAAATTTAATTTGCTTTGGGTGCTAAACCATTGCATGATGCCTACCAATGAGAAGTCTCATATATAGAAGTAGGCACATGGCTCGGTGGCTTTGACATGACATGAGGTGCTTGTGGGTGTTTGTGATGGCCTTATGATTAGAATGGTTGTCCAATCATGAAGTTTGTATGGCTTTGCCATTTTGACATGTTTCTCATGTTTAGGACTTTGCTCATGAGAGGGAGATTTTTCGCCAAATTCTCAAATCCTTTTTAGCCTTGTCCAATGGTTGTGAAACTTGGTGATCATGTAGTAGAGGTCATTACGAACCTGTAGAATATCTAACTTGCTCATTTGGACTTGGGTAGCTCCTTGTGATGAATTTTGTATATTTGAGAAGCTATATGTTGAAACTTTTCGCATTTTGCCTTGATTCATGCATTGTCAACAAGGGGGAGAAGTTTGTGCATGGTTTGGGCACCTGGGAGCTAATGGAAGGTGTCCAAAGTGGTTCGACAATTTTCAGAGAAGTTTTTGCAGGGCGGTCACATGGGGCGGTCTAACCTCCCAGGGGGCGGTCACATGACCAGGGGCGGTTTAACCGGCCTGTGCAGGCGGTTTAACTGCCCTATGCAGTGTGAGCTTGGTTTGCTCTTTGTCATGCATTTCCAAGTGACCTTCTTGCATGCATTGGTTCAGGGGGTGTTTGCATATGTGCAGGGGGAGATCTTTGTGGTGTTCGTGCTTTGGTTCGGTGGTTTGCGCTCTTTGTTTGAGCATGGTTTTGTCTCGAATGTGTCGAGCCGTTGCCCTTGCCTAAGGGGTCCGAGACTTGTTCTTCTTCAAGTGATCTTGTTCTTTGCCTTTCTTTGGCTTTCGATCGCTTGTTGAGGGTTCTTTTTATCTATTTCTTTTCTTTTTCCTTTTCTCTCATGTTACTTCATGTGGGTGTTGTCAATGCACTCATCAAGGGGGAGATTGAGGACCATGTGTGGTTCGAGGACCGGTGGATGGTCGCTTCTTTGTGTGATGAGTGATTGACAACGTTGTGTGGACTGATTCTTGGCTAAGTATTGCAGGTGCAGGTTGCGGCTTGACTCGTGTTGGTGCAGGTGAAGAACAAGCGCGAAAGGTCGTTTCCGGTGAGGCCTCCAGGTGTGGAGAAGACAAGTAGGCTTCGTTCGAGGGACCCGGTGAGGACCATGTGTGGTTCGAGGACCGGTGGATGGTCGCTTCCTTGTGTGATGAGTGATTGACAACATTGTGTGGACCGATTCTTGGCTAAGTATTGCAGGTGCAGGTTGCGGCTTGACTGGTGTTGGTGTAGGTGAAGAACAAGCGCGAAAGGTCGTCGCCGGTGAGGCCTCCAGGTGTGGAGAAGACAAGTAGGCTTCGTTCGAGGGACCCGGTGGCCAGCGGGGTCAAGTGCGGGCAGCATGGTGGCATGAACAGCAAGATGAAGTCGTGGACGGTTTCTTGGTTCAGCCACAAAACCAAGGTCGAGCCGGGACTACGTGGGAGCCGAGTCATGAGTGGAGATTGGCGGAGGCTACACCGAGTTCGCGGGGTTTCCGGTGGTTCACCAGAAAACCACTGGGTTCCTTGGTTGATCCACAAAGCCAAGACTGAAGAATCAAAGACGGTCGTTGCGGCCAGGCAGCCGCCGACCGGGCCCGATCGGTGGGTCTGACCGGTCTGACCGGTGGGTACCGGTCTGACCGGTGAGGAGCACCGGTCTGACCGGTGTGCGACGACGCAGTCCGGAGACTTCGAAGCGGAGGACACGCGTCGGGATCGCATGGCTTGCGTCGAGGCTACGCAGGGTGCGGTCGCCGGGCATCCATCCGATGGTGAAGACATGAAGACTTCCAAATCCGCCCTTGAGGGGCTTGTATCCCTAGTTATTAGGAAAGGGCATTTTAGACATTCGGTTGCCTCCATATAACCCAAGAGGTGAGAGGATGGCAGCAAACTCTTGGAACCCTAGCTCATTTGTTTTCCCATTTTCCTTCCTATTTTCCTTAGGTTTTCCATAGGACTAGCAAGAGAGCTTCACGGAGAGATCTTGTTGAGAGGGATGGATGATCGGGCGGCTTGCTAGACCTTGTATGAACCTTTGTTTCATGTATAGATGATTCGGCGTGGTTCCTCAAGGTTTGGATGTGTTTTCCCCGGTTGTTTTTGGTGGTGATTTTCGGAGCCCTCTCTTTGTGATTTCTTTGTGTTGTTTTCGGGATTTTCTGTTGGGGATTTGATGGGGGAAATTTGTGGGAACCTTTCGTGGTTCTTTGGGCTGTGATTTCCCTCCCAAATCCGTGAGTAAAGGTGCTCGATTTTGGGGTTTCTTGAGTTCTTGGGTTGGAAGTGCTCTTGGCGGGATTTCCTTGATTCCTCCTTTTTGGACGAGTTTTGGTGGGATTAAACTTGGCTATGGACTCCTCATGAGGTGTTCCTAATACCCCCAAAGTCTTGTTCAAGTCCGTCGAGCGATTCGGGAGATCGAGATTTGGATTTGGGGGAGTTGACCCGCGGGTGCTGTTCATCCCGAGCTGCCCAGGCTACACCGGTCTGACCGGTGCTCTTGACCGGTCTGACCGGTGCGAGCCCTGGTGGGTTTTTGCTCAGGTGAACGTCTTGGTGTGTTCGTTGTTGTCCCGTGTAGCTGCTGTTTCGAGTTTGGGTCAGTTTGGTGGTCGGTTGACCTGTTTGGTGCCTTGGGGGCTTTCAGGCTGCGATCGGTCTGACCGGTGTGTCTCACCGGTCTGACCGGTGTAGAGCCACTTAGTGAAAGTTGCTCAGTTTCACCAGCAAGGACCGGTCTGACCGGTGGTGCTCACCGGTCTGACCGGTGTGGGTCTGTAGACTCGAGGTTTGGTTTTACGCTGCGTTCTCGGGTCGGAAGGTTGTGTGTTGGTTCCTAGGTCCAGTGGCACTCCAGTGGCTACGTGGGCTTGGCCAACTTGGGTAGTGAGTCGGAGACGTGTGTTGGAAGCCTTGTTCATCTTGTTGGAGTTTCTATCTCCTTCGAGAATAATTTTTATCGGCTCCCATTCACTCCCCCCTCTCTGGTTCGCCGTATCGGTCCTTCAAGTGGTATCAGAGCCGGTTGGGGTCTTTATTGACTCTAACCAGTCTAAGATCCAAGGATGGCGTACCAGGAACGGGTTCGGGTCCTCCACACTTCGATGGCAAGAACTACCAGATGTGGAGCAAGCGGATGGGTGCTTTTCTCCGCAGAAAGGGTCAGATCCTTTGGGATGTCACGGTGGACACAGGCTATGTCCAGCCGATGAACTTCCTCGCTCAAGGATCGAGAGATAGATTCGACGCCAACAATAAGGTGGTCGACTACTTGTTTCATGCTTTGTGTCAGCATAAGTTCGATCGGGTGCACACCGAGCACTTGGCTTGTAGAATTTGGGCGGTGTTGAAGGAGGCTCATGTTGGGAATGCCCAGGTTCAGGCACGGATGTATGCGACCTACCGGAGAGAGTACGAGAACTTCACTCATCTCCCTGGTGAGTCCATCGATGCCTTGTTTCAGAGGTTCACGGTGGTTGTGAACAACATGAGGGCCAATGTGGACGTGCTCCCGTACGATGATCATGATAGAGTTGTCAAGCTCTTACACTCTTTGGATCGTACGATTTGGGGCGGAAAGTTCGAGGCCATTGTGGAGTCGGAGAAGTATGACACTCTGACGGTGGACGAGCTGTTCTCGAAGCTCAAGTCGGCGGAGGTGGATAGGGGCATGACTGCCAAGCTCGAGGGTCCGACTGATTCCCATAGTCTTGCCCTCGTTGGTGGTTCCAAAGGAAAGGCTAACTCTAACCCATCCACCAGGATGTTCTCTTTCTCCTCTTTGATGTCTATGCCAGATGAGGAGTTCGACGAGCTTGGAGAGGACAAGCTGGCGCTCCTGACGAGGCGGTTCGAGAGGCTGCACGAGAATCGAGTGAACAGGAGGAGGAACACGAGGACATGCTTCAAGTGCGGCAAGACTGGACACTATTTCGCCGAGTGTCCGAAGGTGAACAACCACGACAAGCACAAGTTCATGGACAAGAGGAAGAAGTCCAAGAAGAAGGATCATGAACATGGGAAGAAGGCTTGGTCTCGAGAGAAGATGAAGAGATCGAGCGACATCGAGTTCGATTCCGAGAACACGTCTTCAAGCTCGAGTGATGAAGACGAAGAGGATGACAAGAAGAAGAAGGAGAAGAACCTCGGCAAGTACCTCAACGGCCTTTGTGTGACGGGCCTAAGCCTCAAGGACGACTTCTGCGGCATGGCTCGCAGTTCGAGTAGCATGAGAAGCCAGAAGAACGCCTCGGACTTGGATTCCGAGGATGAGGTATGTGATGAGCTCTCTTCTTTGCGTAAGGAGAATGAGGAGTTGGTTGACTTGCTTGATAATCGCGATCACATGCTTAGAGAGGCTAAGAAGCTTAGGAAAGAGCTTAGATCTTTGCTCGTGGATGCTAGGACTAGCGTGGCTGAGCTAGAAACACAGGTTCTTGATAGCAAGCTTGAAATTGATTCGCTTAAGGCTAGCCCTGTTGTTTCTGATGAAAATGATTGTGCTGATTGCTCTGCTTTCCTAGCTGACTTGACTGATCTTAGGGAGAAGTATGCCTCCAAGTGTGAGGAACTAGATGTGCTTAGGGTTGAGTTGGCTGAGCTACAATCTAGACCCACTTTGCTTGGTGCTTGCACTTCTTGCCCTGGTTTGCATGAAAAAGTTGTTGAGCTTCGTTCTCGCATTGTTTCGCTAGAGGCAGATTTGAAAGTGCCTATTCCTACTTCTTGTTCTACATGTGAGTTGCATGCTATGAAAAATTTGGATCTTGCAAAATGTGTTGGTCGCTTGCAAGATGAGAATGATAAATTGCGTGAAGCGCTGAGTTGGTTGTCAAGTCAAGAACCTCAGCTTGGTATGATGATTGCTAGCTGTAAGCACCTTGATGATTGGACTTTGGGATTGGATAAGGTTGGTGAGGGCAGTGGTGAGAGAGAAGGGAAATTTGGGAATGTTTCAGTTCCACCACAACCCACACCCAAAGACAAGTTTGTATCCAAGGCAAACCAACCAAGCGAAAAACCGAGTGAGAAGGCAAGTGAAAAGCCTAGTGAGAAACCAAGTGAGAAGCCGTGTGAAGAGCCTCACCCAAGCCTAAGCTCAGATCAATCCGTTTCCATTGTGAGTTTTGTGGAAAGGATGGTCACAAGAGAGTGTTTTGCTTCAAGAGGAAGCGTGAAGAGAGAATGACGAAGGAGTGGGCTAACAAGGACAAGTACCACCCTTTCGATGGTGTACTTGTGCCTTGTGTGCAGTTGCCCAGGGCTAAGGCGAGTGTGAGGTCAGTTCGGGCTTGGGGAGAGCGGAAGGCTGTTGGAGGTGCTGCTGCCCAGGCTACACCGGTCAGACCGGTGAGGGGCACCGGTCGGACGGTGCGAGGCACCGGACAGCGCGCGGCTTGGGTTTCGTGCTCGTAGAGGTGCGAGGCTTGGTTCTGGAGTTCGTGATTCTGGTGGTTGGTCTGGAAAGTTTGCAGGAGGTCAGTTAGCTAGGCATTCTCCTCCTTGTGCTCAATACGGGGATGAGAGGATCCGTAGTTTTGAGAAGGAGAGGAGGGACAGTCCACGGGTTCTCTTTCGTGGTTTTGGTCCTCCTCCAGGTAGAGAGGTTTGGTTACCTCATGGTGGTTACCGTGGTGGTGTTCGTGGAGGTAGCTTTGGTAGGAAAGATGGTTTGGTTTGTGCTAACCCCACTTTCGAGCAAATGGCTAGGCACTGGTTTTACACATTTGGAACTAACCCCAGTGTTGAGTCGCTTGCTCGCTCTCGCTCTTGGTTTTGAGTTGCAGGTGGATGGCCCGGAGAACATTTGGTTGATATCGGGGGTGGTTCTTCGGCCTCATATCCCGGTTGTGACATGTAGGTGCATCACTTTCTAGGATGGTGGACAAGAATGAGTGAATTGTGAAGAAATGATAAAGGTAAGTGTATTTGTGACCTTCGAGTGTGTGGCCTTGGTCAAGCCACTTGGTTTGTTTTGCTCCTTCTCTATCTCATGTGTGTAGGGTGAGCTTTGTATGCTCTTTGGCCCTAGTGCATGTGTTTAGGGGGAGCTTGTGAGTTTTGTGCTCCTTTGCTCTTTTGCCGGTGGTGTCGAGCCCTTTTTGCCTCCCCTCAAGGAGCCGGTGGTTTGTGAGCTTTGTGTGTGGGAGCTTCTTTGTAGCATATGCATAGCTTTCCTTTGTGCATTTCTTGCATTTGGCATGGCATATGTAACATGATGTATAGGCATCCTTGTATCTTTGATTGCATGCATTTTCTATCATATGCATTGGATAGGAAAAGCTTCTCCTATATACATTGTTCACCATGGAATTCTATTTATGTCTTTGTGAGCTTGTTTGGTATGCTATGGTTAGTTTGGCTTAGCTCATGATGATCTTGATGAATAATTCATGGTTGATAGCTATGTTTTTGAAAATGTCACAGGTATACTCTCTCATGTGTAAATGCCTTTATATGATCTTGAGATGTTTTAGTGGCTTTGCTATGCTAAATTTGTGGTTGGATGGCTAGTTTATTGATCATATGGGGCCAAAGGCTCATTTGCCATCATGAATGTTTAGCCCTCTTGTTTTATCTTGTGGAGGGGCATAAGTTCCTTTTTGTCGCAAAGACATTTCATGTACCAATTATAAATCTGAAAATGAAATGAAACATGCTTGGAAAATGTGCTCCCATGTCATATGTGCTGAATTTAATTTGCTTTGGGTGCTAAACCGTTGCATGATGCCTACCAATGAGAAGTCTCATACATAGAAGTAGGCACATGGCTCGGTGGCTTTGACATGACATGAGGTGCTTGTGGGTGTTTGTGATGGTCTCATGATTAGAATGGCTGTCCTGGCATGAAGTTTGTGTGGCTTTGCCATTTTGATATGCTTTGATCATGTTTAGGACTTTGCTCATGAGAGGCAAGTTTTTCGCAAAATTGCCAAAATCCATCTTAGCTTCGTCCAATGGTTGTGAAACTTGGTGATCATGTAGTTGAGATCGATACGAAGCCGTAGAGTATCTAACTTGCTCATTTGGACATGTGTAGCATCCTATGTTGAATTTTGTCTATTTGAGAAGCTCTAGGTTGAAAGTTTTGCATTTTTGGCTTGATTCATGCATTGCCAACAAGGGGGAGAAGTTTGAGCTTGAAATGGCTTAATAGACGCATTTAGAAGGTTTTCAGGTGGTTTCGAGCCATTTCTCGGGGTTTCTGTTGTACCCGGTCCCGACCGGTGATGAGCACCGGTCTGACCGGTGTGTGTGCTGGTCCTGTACACATGTTAGGCACCGGTCTGACCGGTGGTGATGACCGGTCTGACCGGTGTGAGCTGAAATTGCTGCAGCTGCCCTATTTTCAGCTGGTTTGCATGCATTCGTCCAGGGGGAGGTGCATTGGTTCAGGAGGAGGTTGCATGTGTGTAGGGGGAGCTCTTTGTGGTTGTTCGAGCTTTGTTTCGGTGGTTTGCGCTCTTTGTTTGATCTTTGTTTTTGTCTCGGATATGTCGAGCCGTTGCCCTTGCCTAAGGGGTCCGAGACTTGTCTTCTTCAAGTGATCTTGCTCTTTGCCTTTGTTTGGCTTTCGATCGCTTGTTAGAGTTTCTTTTTGTTCGTTTCTTTTCTTTTTCTTTTCTCTCTTGTTACTTTCGTGTGGGTGTTGTCAATGCACTCATCAAGGGGGAGATTGAGAACCATGTGTGGTTCGAGGACCGGTGGATGGTCGCTTCCTTGTGTGATGAGTGATTGACAACGTTGTGTGGACTGATTCTTGGCTAAGTATTGCAGGTGCAGGTTGCGGCTTAACTGGTGTTGGTGCAGGTGAAGAACAAGCGCGAAAGGTCGTCGCCGGTGAGGCCTCCAGGTGTGGAGAAGACAAGTAGGCTTCGTTTGAGGGACCCGGTGGCCAGCGGGGTCAAGTGCGGGCCGCATGGTGGCATGAACAGCAAGATGAAGTCGTGGACGGTTTCTTGGTTGAGCCACAAAACCAAGGTCGAGCCGGGACTACGTGGGAGCCAAGTCATGAGTGGAGATTGGCGGAGGCTACACCGAGTTCGCGGGGTTTCCGGTGGTTCACCAGAAAACCACTGGGTTCCTTGGTTGATCCACAAAGCCAAGACCGAAGAACCGAAGACGGTGCTGCAGCAGTGCCAGACCGGTCTGACCGGTGGGTCTGACCGGTCTAACCGGTGGGTACCGGTCTGACCGGTGGGGAGCACCGGTCTGACCGGTGTGCGACGACGCAGTCCGGAGACTTCGAAGCGGAGGACACGCGTCGGGATCGCATGGCTTGCGTCGAGGCTACGCAGGGTGTGGTCGCCGGGCATCCGTCCGATGGTGAAGACATGAAGACTTCCAAATCCGCCCTTGAGGGGCTTGTATCCCTAGTTATTAGGAAAGGGCATTTTAGACATTCGGTTGCCTCCATATAACCCAAGAGGTGAGAGGATGGCAGCCAACTCTTGGAACCCTAGCTCATTTGTTTTCCCATTTTCCTTCCTATTTTCCTTAGGTTTTCCATAGGACTAGCAAGAGAGCTTCACGGAGAGATCTTGTTGAGAGGGATGGATGATCGGGCGGCTTGCTAGACCTTGTATGAACCTTTGTTTCATGTATAGATGATTCGGCGTGGTTCCTCAAGGTTTGGATGTGTTTTCCCCGGTTGTTCTTGGTGGTGATTTTCGGAGCCCTCTCTTTGTGATTTCTTTGTGTTGTTTTCGGTATCTTTCTCTTGGGGATTTGATGGGGGAAATTTGTGGGAACCTTTCATGGTTCTTTGGGCTCTGATTCCCCTCCCAAATCCGTGAGTAAAGGTGCTCGATTTTGGGGTTTCTTGAGTTCTTGTGTTGGAAGTGCTCTTGGCGGGATTTCCTTGATTCCTCCTTTTTGGACGAGTTTTGGTGGGATTAAACTTGGCTATGGACTCCTCATGAGGTGTTCCTAATACCCCCAAAGTCTTGTTCAAGTCCGTCGAGCGATTCGGGAGATCGAGATTTGGATTTGGGGGAGTTGACCCGCGGGTGCTGTTCATCCCGAGCTGCCCAGGCTACACCGGTCGACCGTGCTCTTGACCGGTCTGACCGGTGCGAGCCCTGGTGGGTTTTTGCTCAGGTGAACGTCTTGGTGTGTTCGTTGTTGTCCCGTGTAGCTGCTGTTTCGAGTTTGGGTCAGTTTGGTGGTCGGTTGACCTGTTTGGTGCCTTGGGGGCTTTCGAGTCCGTGATCGGTCTGACCGGTGTGTCTCACCGGTCTGACCGGTGTAGAGCCACTTAGTGAAAGTTGCTCAGTTTCACCAGCAGGGACCGGTCTGACCGGTGGTGCTCACCGGTCTGACCGGTGTGGGTCTGTAGACTCGAGGTTTGGTTTTCCGCTGCGTTCTCGGGTCGGAAGGTTGTGTGTTGGTTCCTAGGTCCAGTGGCACTCCAGTGGCTACGTGGGCTTGGCCAACTTGGGTAGTGAGTTGGAGACGTGTGTTGGAAGCCTTGTTCATCTTGTTGGAGTTTCTATCTCATTCGAGAAGAATTTTTATCGGCTCCCATTCACTCCCCCCCCCCCCTCTCTGGTTCGCCGTATCGGTCCTTCACCCGGTGGCCAGTGGGGTCAAGTGCGGACCGCATGGTGGCATGAACAGCAAGATGAAGTCGTGGACGGTTTCTTGGTAGAGCCTCAAAACCAAGGTCGAGCCGGGACTACGTGGGAGCCGAGTCATGAGTGGAGATTGGCGGAGGCTACACCGAGTTCGCGGGGTTTGCAGTGGTTCACCAGAAAACCACTGGGTTACTCGATTGAGCCACAAAACCGAGGCCGAAGACTATTTCCCCTTCCTATTTTCCACAAAACCACTGGGAACTCTTGGAATCCTAGTTCATTTGCTTTGCTATTTCCCCTTCCTATTTTCCTTAGGATTTTAGAGGACTGGCTTGAGAGCTTCATGGTGAGTTCTTGAGAGAGGGTAGGATGATTGGGAGGCAAGCTAGACATTGTATGAACCTATATGGTATGTATAGATGATTCGGCGTGGTTCCTCAAGGCTTTTGTTGTCATTCCCGTTTTCCCTTTTTGGTGATTTTCGGAGCCTTTTCTTGGGATTTTCGTGGCGGAGTTTTGGAGGCGTTTCTTTGCGGGATTTGGTGTGGGAGTCACACATGAGGAACTTGTGCCTCTTTTCTTGTTTACCTTGCCCCTCCAAACCCGTGGAAAGCTCTCCGATTTGGTGGTTTTCGTTGGAACTCGAGTTCTTGAGGTTTGGTCACGAGATTTGCGATTCCCCATGATTGAGAGCATTTCGGTGCAATTCCTTTGAGGGAGAGGTCGTCCATGAGGTGACCCAGGCATCCCCAAAGTTTCGCTGCAATCCGTTGGGTGAATCGGAGATCGAGTGATGCAAAGTTGAGGGTTGACCCGCGGTTCCCCTTTTTCCCATTCTGTCTGGGGAGGGTGGTCTAACCGCGTAGGAGGGGCGGTCTAACCACCCCGGGCTTGTCCGGAGAAAGTTTTGATTTTGGCCGAGATCTTCTGGTAGCATGTTGGCCTTGACCAGGGGATTGTATGGTTGAAATCTTGGAGCGATTCGAGTCTGTTAGCTTGGGTTTTCACTCGGATCTTTGTGCTCAGGGGAGGGAGGTCTAACCGCCCCTGGCACCAGGTCTAACCGCCCTAGGCCTTTCCGAAGAAAGTTTGATTTTGCTGGATCTTTCTCTGTGAGTTTGTTCGCCTTGATCAGAGGAGCGTTCTGGTGAAATCTTGGCTCGTTTTAGTGTGGTTTGCTAGGAGTTCTTGTCTTGAGTTTGTTGCTGGGTACAGAAGGTTAGACCGCCCCTGGTAACCGGTCTAACCGCCCCTAGGCCCCTGGGTGAAGTTTTGGTTTTCGCCAAGATTTCCTGGTAGCTAGCATGGCCTTGACCAGAGATCTTTGTTGGTGAAACCGTGGTGCATTTTGGTGCTCGGAAGAGGTGTTTCGGAGGATTTCTTGGTTGCCTGGTGGAGGCGGTCTAACCGCCCCTCATACCCGGTCTAACCGCCCCCCCCCCTCTGGACAGCCGGCTTTCGACTTGTTTCCGCTGTCGTGGGTGCGTGTGTGTTAAGGTTGCTGGTAGTGTTTGCTCCTAGGACTAGTAGCACTCCAGTGGCTACGTGGTTTTGGCATACGCAAGGTAGAAGTGCGGAGTGTGTGATCTCGGGGGTCCGACCGAGCGAGTTCATCTTGTTGGAGTTTCAATCTCCATCGAGAAGAATTTTTATCAGCTCCAATTCACTCCCCCTCTCTGGTCGCCTTATCGGTCCTTCAGTTTTGGAAGTCTTCAAGCTTTCTCCATCGGATGGATACCCGGTGACCGCAACCTGCTTAGCCTCGACGCAAGCCTTGTGATCTCGACGCGTGTCCTCTGCCTCAAAGATTCTGGACTGCGTCGTCGCACACCGGTCAGACCGGTGCTCCTCACCGGTCAGACCGGTCAGACCCACCGGTCAGACCGGTCTGGCACTGCAGCAGCACCGTCTTCGGTTCTTCAGTCTTGGCTTTGGGGATCAACCAAGGAACCTAGTGGTTTTCTGGTGAACCACCGGAAACCCCGCGAACTCGGTGTAGCCTCCACCAATCTCCACTCATGACTCGGCTCCCACGTAGTCCCGGCTCGACCTTGGTTTTGAGGCTCAACCAAGAAACCGTCCATGACTTCATCTTGCTGTTCATGCCACCATGCGGCCCACACTTGACCCCGATGGCCACCGGGTCCCTTGAACAAAGCCTACTTGTCTTCTCCACACCTGGAGGCCTCACCGACGACGACCTTTCGCTCTTGTTCTTCACCTGCACCAACACCAGTCAAGCCGCAACCTGCACCTGCAATACTGAGCCAAAAATCAATCCACACAACGTTGTCAATCACTCATCACACAAGGAAGCGACCATCCACCGGTCCTCGAACCACACATGGTCCTCAATCTCCCCCTTGATGAGTGCATTGACAACACCCACACGAAAGTAACAAGAGAGAAAGGAAAAAGAAAAGAAACGAACAAAAAGGAACTCCAACAAGCGATCGAAAGCCAAACAAAGGCAAAGAGCGAGATCACTTGAAGAAGACAAGTCTCGGACCCCTTAGGCAAGGGCAACGGCTCGACACATCCGAGACAAAGCAAGGCTGAAGCAAAGAGCGCAAACCACCGAAACAAAACTCGTAAAACCACCAAGAGCTCCCCCTGCACACATGCAAGCTCCCCCTAAACCAATGCACCTCCCCCTGGACAAATGCATGCAAACCACTTGAAAATAGGGCAGCTGCAGCAACTTCAGCTTACACCGGTCAGACCGGTCATCACCACCGGTCAGACCGGTGCCCAACATGTGCATAGGACCAGCACTCACACCGGTCAGACCGGTGACCTCGACCGGTCAGACCGGTGACCAACAGAGCCTAGAAATGGCTTGAAACCACCTGAAAACCTTCTAAATGCATCCGGCAAGCCATTGCAAGCTCAAACTTCTCCCCCTTGTTGGCAATGCATGAATCAAGCCAAAAATGCAAAACTTTCAACCTAGAGCTTCTCAAATAGACAAAATTCACCATAGGATGCTACACATGTACAAATGAGCAAGTTAGATACTCTATAGCTTCGTATCGACATCAACTACAAGATCACCAAGTTTCACAACCATTCGACGAAGCTAAGATGGATTTGGGCAATTTTGCGAGAAACTTGCCTCTCATGAGCAAGGTCCTAAACAAAATCAAAAAATATCAAAATGACAAAGCCACACAAACTTCATGCTAGGACATCCATTCTAATCATAAGACCATCACAAACACCCACAAGCACCTCATGTCATGTCAAAGCCACCGAGCCATGTGCCTACTTCTATGTATGAGACTTCTCATTGGTAGGCATCATGCAACGGTTTAGCACCCAAAGCAAATTAAATTCAGCACATATGACATGGGAGCACATTTTCCAAGCATGTTTCATTTCATTTTCAGATTTATAATTGGTACATGAAATGTCTTTGCGACAAAAAGGAACTTATGCCCCTCCACAAGATAAAGCAAGAGGGCTAAACATTCATGATGGCAAATGAGCCTTTGGCTCCATATGATCAATAAACTAGCTATCCAACCACAAATTAAGCATAGCAAAGCCACTAAAACATGTCAAGATGATATAAAGGCATTTACACATGAGAGAGCATACATGTGACATTTTTCAAGAAACATAGCCATCAACCATGGATTATTATTCAAGATCATCAAGAGCTAAGCAAAACTAACCATAGCATACCAAACAAGCTCACAAAGACATAAATAGCATTCCATGGTGAACAATGTATATATGAGATGCTTTAACTATCCAATGCATATGATACAAAATGCATGCAATCTAAGATACAAGGATGACTATACATCATGTTACATATGCCATGCCAAATGCAAGAAATGCACAAAGGAAAGCTATACATATGCTACAAAAGAGCTCCCACACACCCAACTCAAGAAATCAAACACACACCAAGTTCCCCCCGCAAACGACTGAAAGTTGCTAGATCTAGGGGTTTGGTGAAAATATCGGCTAGTTGGTCATGTTTGGGTACATGGATCAAAGCTATCTTTCCTTTCTCTATGTTGTCTCTCAGAAAAAGATACCTCACTTCTATGTGCTTGGTTTTGGAATGGAGCAATGGGTTTTTTGCAACGCTTATGGCACTGGTGCTACCACATTGAAGTGGGACATGGGTATACTCCTCACCAAAGTCACTCATGCTGTAGGAAATCCAAAGGAGCTGAGAGCAACAACTAGCAGCGGTAACGTACTCGGCTTCGGTAGTGGATTGAGCAACACTCAACTGTTTACGGGAAGACCAAGACACCAAAGAAGAACCCAAAAACTGGCAACTCCCAGAAGTGGACTTCCTATCCAACCGACACCCGGCAAAATCCGCGTCTGAAAAAACATGAAGCGCTAAAGAAGAGGACTTGGAGTACCAAAGGCCGAAGTCGGGAGTGTGACGCAAGATCTTGAAAATTTTCATCACCGCTTGCCAATGCGAAGTCCTCGGAGACGCTTGAAAACGAGCGCACAGACATACCGAGAACTGGATGTCCGGCCTCGTCGCCGTCAAGTAGAGGAGTGACCCGATCATGCTTTGGTACTCCTTCTGGTCCACATGTTCACCTTCCTCATCCGCATCAAGAGCTGTAGTCGTACTCATCAGCATCGTCATAGCCTTGGAATCCTCCATCTTGAACTTCCGCACAATGTCCTTGGTGTACTTAGCTTGGTGCACAAATGTTCCTTCCTTTGATTGCTTGATTTGTAGCCCGAGCAAAAACTGCAACTCGCCCATCATGCTCATCTCAAATTCCCTGCTCATATCCGCTGCAAATCTTGCTACAAGAGAGTTAGACGAGCCACCAAAGACAATATCATCCATGTACACCTGCACAATCAGTATATCTCTGCCCTGCCTCAGCAAAAACAAGGTCTGATCGACCTTCCCCATCTCAAAACCTCTCTCAAACAAGAACCCCCTCAACCTACCATACCAAGCTCTAGGCGTCTGCTTCAACCCATACAGCGCCTTCCTCAACTTGTACACCCGGTGGGGGTACTTCTCACTCTCAAACCCCGGAGGTTGCCTCACATACACTTCTTCCTCCAACACGCCATTTAGGAAAGCACTCTTCACATGCATTTGGTGCAACTTGAACCCTTTAGCCACGAAAAAGGCTAGAAGGATCCTTATCGCCTCCAAACGGGCTACGGGAGCAAAGGTCTCCTCGTAGTCGATCCCCTCCTTCTGACTGAACCCCTGAGCAACAAGCCTCGACTTGTTTCTCACAACCTCACCTTTCTCTCCCACTTTGTTCTTCCACACCCACTTTGTACCAATCGGCTTACACCCTGGGGGAGGGTCAACCAACTCCCAAACCTGATTCCTCTCAAAGTTCTCCAACTCCTCATGCATCGAATTAACGCAATTGTGATTAGATAGTGCGTGTCCAATGTCTTTGGGCTCAAAAGTAGCAACAAATGCAGCATGAGCGAAATGAGAGTTGTTCCGAACCCTCGACCGTGTAGTGCGTTCATTCATGTCGCCGATGATCCTCGAAGCTGGGTGATCCACTTGTACTCGCCGGGGAGGTTCTCGCCTCGTTGCTATCTCCCCCCTCAACATCAGCTTCTCCTCGTTCTTGATTTGTCGTCGTAGGTGTAGGAGAGGGTCCGTCCACCACCATAGTCGAAGTAGTGGGTACATGTTCAGCCGGGGGTACCACACCGCCATCTTCATCGTCTCCATGTTCATGCACCTCCTCCTGAAAGATCTCTTCGCCAAGCTCATCATCACCTGCACACTCAAAGACAAGCTGACTACGTGGCTCTGTCTCGTCAAAGGTTACCTCGCAAGTCTCCACGATACGGTTAGTTTCAAGATTGAGCACACGATATGCTCTAGAATAAGATGCATAACCAAAGAAAATACCATCGACAGACCTAGCCTCAAACTTATCCAACTTCTTGCCTTTCTTCAGAATGAAACACTTGCAACCAAAGACATGGAAGTGACTCACCTTGGGTGTGCGACCATGCATCAACTCATAGCATGTTTTCTTCTTGTGCACTTTGAGGTAGATCCCGTTCGACACATAGCACGCGGTATTCACCGCCTCAGCCCAATACCTTCTCGGAGTCCTATGCTCATCAAGCATCGTCCGAGACATCTCCCACAAGGTCCTGTTCTTCCTTTCCACAACACCATTCTGGGGAGGCATATACAGACTCGAAAACTGGTGCTCAAGACCCAAGTCATGGAAAAAGGTTTCAAAACGAGAGTTTCTAAATTCCGAGCACGAAACCCGAACTGCTGCCTGTCCAGGCCTGCACCGGTCTGACCGGTGCCCCACACCGGCCTGACCGGTGTGACCCAGGCAAGACGACACCTCCAACAGCCTTCCGCTCTCCCCAAGCCCGAACTGTCCTCACACTCGCCTTGGCCCTGGGCATCTGCACCCGAGGCTCAAGTACACCATTGGAAGGGTGGTACTTGTCCTTATTAGCCCACTCCTTTGCCATTCTCTCCTCTCGCTTCCTCTTGAAGAAAAACTCATCCTTATGGCCATCTCTCCCACAATAGCCACAATGGAACCTCACAAGCGTAGGCTTAGGCTTGGGCTATGGCTGCTCACTTGGTTTCTCTCCACTCAACTCCTCCACAGGTTTCCCTTCACTAGCCTTCTCACTTTCTTTCCCAAAGAACACTTTCCCCGAAGTGCTCACAAACTAGATAGGCTTTTGGAGATCATTTGTGGGTGTAGGAAACACAGGTGGAGCTGGGGTTGTGTCTAGTCGGTTCCTAAGATGGTTAGGTTTTGGGGGGACATCATTTTTGTGGTGGGTTTTTTGTGGCTCTGGGATATTCTCTCCACTTCCCTCACCAACCTTGTTTGCCCCAAATCCCTCACCATCCTGCCTCTTAAATGCCTCGATCATCATCTTCAACTGAGGCTCATGACCAGACAACCAACCCATCAACTTCGTCAGCTCATCATTCTCATCCTGCAAACGATCAACATAATGTGCAAGTTCCAAATTTTTCAAAGCATTCATTTCACAGGTAGAGCATGATGTAGGCATGGGTTCTTTCAGCTTTGCCTCAAGAGAACTAATGTAAGCATGCATCTCATCAATCTTAGCATGCAAAACAGGGCAAGAAGTGCAAGCACCTAGCAAACCAGGTCTAGACTTAAGCTCAGCCACTTCAACCCTAAGCACATCTAGTTCCTCACACTTGGAGGCATGCTTCTCCTTAAACGAAGCAAGATCAACAAGTAAGATGGAACAATCAGCACAATCAACCTCATCCGAAACAACAGGGCTAGCCTTAAGGGAATCAATCTCAAGCTTGCTATCAAGCACCTGTGTTTCTAGTTTAGCCACTCTAGTCCTAGCATCCTCGAGTGAAGCCCTAAGATCTTTTCTCATTTTCTTGGCCTCTCTAAGCATGTCATCACGGTTATCAAGCAAAGAGCCAAGCCTCTCATTCTCCTGGCGCAAGAAGGGAAGTCATCACGCACCTCGTCGTCGGAATCGGAGTCCGAGTCGCTCTGTGTGCTCTTCTTGCTGCAGGGGCTCAGCGCCATGGTGCAGAAGCCATCTCTCGTGAAGCAGCTCAGCCCACTCAGGTTCTTGGACGACTTCTTTCTCTTGCGATGATCATTTTCGTCTTCACTGCTGCTCGAGCTCGAGGTGGAGTACGCGGAACTGGAGTCGACGTCGCTCGCCCCAACCATCGCTCGAGCCTTGCCTCGGCTCTCCTTCTTCCTCGATCGTCGCTCGTCCTTGTACTTGTTCTTGTTCTTGCTCTTGTGGTCGCGCCTCGACCAGTACTTGCCATCCATCCTCGACTTGTGCTTGTAGTCGTCCTTGTTCTCGACCTTCTCCGGGCAGTCGGTGACGAAGTGTCCTGGCTTGCCGCACTGGAAGCATGTCTTCGTGTTCCTCCTCATGTTCACTCAGTTCTCGTGCAGCCTCTCGAACCGCCTCGTCAGGAGCGCCAGCTCGTCCTCTCCAAGCACATCGAACTCCTCATCTGGCATAGACATCAAGGAGGACAAAGAGAACATCCTGGTGGTTGGGTTAGTCTTAGCCTTTCCTTTCGAACCACCAACGAGGGCAAGACTATGGAAATCAGTCGGACCCTCGAGCTTGGCGATCATGCCCCTATCCACCTCTGCCGACTTGAGCTTCGAGAACAGCTCGTTCACCGTCAGCTCGTCCACAATGGCCTCGAACTTTCCTCCCCATATTGTACGATCCAATGAGTGTAAGAGCTTGACCGCTCTATCATGATCATCGTACGGGAGCACGTCCACATTGGCACTCATGTTGTTCACAACCACCGTGAACCTCTGAAACAAGGCATCGATGGACTCACCGGGGAGATGACTGAAGTTCTCGTACTCTCTCCGGTAGGTCGCATACATCTGTGCCTGAACCTGGGCATTCCCAACATGAGCCTCCTTCAGCACCGTCCAAATTCTACAAGCCAAATGCTCGGTGTGCACCCGATCGAACTCAAGCTGACACAAAGCGCGAAACAAGTAGTCGACCGCCTTATTGTTGGCGTCGAATCTGTCGCTCGATCCTGGAGCGAGGAAGTCCATCGGTTGGACATAGCCTGTGTCCACCGTGACATCCCAAAGGATCTGATCCTTTCCGCGGAGGAACGCACCCATCCGCTTACTCCACATCTGGTAGTTCTTGCCATCGAAGTGTGAAGGATCCGAACCCCGTTCCTGGTACGCCATCCTTGGATCTTAGACTGGTTAGAGTCAATAAAGACCCGAACCCGCTTTGATACCACTTAAAGGACCGATACGGCGAACCAGAGGGGGAAGTGAATGGGAGCCGATAAAAATTCTTCTTGAAGGAGATGGAAACTCCAACAAGATCAACACGGCTTGCAACACACGTCTCCGACTCACTACCCAAATTGTCCAAGCCCACGTAGCCACTGGAGTGCCACTGGACCTAGGAACCAACACACAACCTTCCGACCCGAGAACACAGCGAAACACCAAACCTCGAGTCTACAGACCAACACCGGTCAGACCGGTGAGCACCACCGGTCAGACCGGTCCCTGCTGGTGAGAGCTGGCAACTTCCACTAAGTGGCTTCACACCGGTCAGGCCGGTCCAAACCTGAAAGCCCCCAAATCACCAAACAGGCCAACCGACCTCCAAACCGACCCAAACTCGAAACAGTTGCAACACAGGACAACAGCGAACACACCCCGACGTTCACCCGAGCAAAAACCCACCAAGGGTTGCACCGGTCAGACCGGTCAAGAGCACCGGTCAGACCGGTGTAGCCTGGGTAGGTCGGGATGAACAGCACCCGCGGGTCAATTCCCCCAAATCCAAATCTCGATCTCCCGAATCGCTCCACGGACTTGAACAAGACTTTGGGGATAATAGGAACACCTCATGAGGAGTCCATACCAAGTTTAATCCCACCAAAACTTGTCCAAAAAGGAGGAATCGAAGAAATCCCGCCAAGAACACCTCTAACCCTAGAACTCGGAAAACCCCAAAATCGAGCCCCTTTACTCACGTATTTGGGAGGGGAATCAGATCCCAAAGAACCACGAAGGGTTCATATAAATTTCCCCCATCAAATCCCCAAGAGAAAGGTCCCGAAAACAACCCAAAAAACACTAAGAAAGGTCTCTGAAATTCACCACCACGAACAACCGGGAACAACACAACAAGGCCTTGAGGAACCACGCCGAATCATTTATACATGCCACAAAGGTTCATACAAGGTCTAGCTTGCCGCCCGATCATCCAACCCTCTCACAAGATCTCACCATGAAGCTCTCAAGCTAGTCCTATGGCAATCCTAAGAAAATAGGAAGGGAAAATAGAAAAGCAAATGAACTGGGGTTCCAAGGCTTGGCTGCCATCCTCTCACCTCTTGGGTTATATGGAGGCAATCGAAAGTCTAAAATAACCTTTCCTAATAACGAAGGATACAAGCCCCTAAGGGCGGTTTTGGAAATCTTCAAGCTTTCTCCATCGGACGGATGCCCGGCGACCGCAACCTGCTTAGCCTCGACGCAAGCCTTGCGATCCCGACGCGTGTCCTCCGCTTCGAAGATTTCGGACTGCATTGTCACACACCGGTCAGACCGGTGCTCCTCACCGACCGGTACCCACCGGTCAGACCGGTCAGACCGGTCTGGCGCTGCTGCTGCACCGTCTTCGGTTCTCCTGCCTTGGCTTTGTGGATCAACCAAGGAACCCAGTGGTTTTCTGGTGAACCACCGGAAACCCCGCGAACTCGGTGTAGCCTCCGCCAATCCCCACTCATGACTCGGCTCCCACGTAGTCCCGACTCGATCTTGGTTTTGAGGCTCAACCAAAAAACTGCCCATGACTTCATCTTGCTGTTCATGCCACCATGCGGCCCGCACTTGACCCCGATGGCCACCGGGTCCCTCGAACGAAGCCTACTTGTCTTCTCCACACCTGGAGGCCTCACCGGTGATGACCTTTCGTGCTTGTTCTTCACCTGCACCAACACCAGTCAAGCCGCAACATGCACCTTCAATACTTAGCCAAGAATCAGTCCACACAACGTTCTCAATCACTCATCACACAAGGAAGCGACCATCCACCGGTCCTCGAACCACACATGGTCCTCAAAGACAATTAAGTATGTGCGATTTGATCGTGGAGGAGAATATTGGAGCCTTGAATTTGGTGATCATTTGAAGAAATGTGGAATAGTTTTGCAGCTAACTCCGCCAGGAACGCCTCAATGGAATGTGGTATCCGAACGGAGGAACCGAACCTTGTTGGACATGGTTCGGTCGATGATGAGCCAAGCTGATCTTCCATTGTCATTTTGGGGTTATGCTCTTGAAACTGATGCGTTCACACTGAATAGGGTTCCAAGTAAGTCCGTTGAGAAGACACCATATGAGATATGGACTGGGAAACGTCCCGGATTATCTTTTCTCAAAGTTTGGGGATGTGAGGCTTATGTCAAACGTTTGATGTCAGATAAGCTCACTCTAAAGTCAGACAAATGCTTCTTTGTGAGGTATCCTAGGGAAACCAAAGGATATTATTTTTATAACAAAGCGGAAGGCAAAGTGTTTGTCGCTCGCAATGGTGTTTTCTTAGAAAAGGAGTTTCAATCAAAAGGATTAAGTGGGAGCAAAGTGCAACTTGAAGAAATTCAGAAAACACTTGAAACTATTTCAGCACCCAGTGAAGATCCACGGGATGTGCAAAATGTTGCACAAACCATAATTGAGACACCACCCCACGAAGGTCTATACGGGCACGCCGCGCAACTAACAAGCTCAACCTCCTTATTACGGAGGAGTGCCACGTATTATTGATGGAAAATGATGAGCCCATGACCTGCACAGAAGCAATCAAGGGACCGGCAACCTACTACGGGGAGTACCCGAAGTAGATGAATGTGACTCGCCGAGATCGGTAACTCGAAGGAAGAGACACGTGGCACACAATTTAGACAGGTTCGGGCCGCGAGGTGCGTAATACCCTACGTCCTGTATGCTGTGTAGCTCTGGATTGATAGGGCACGATTACAGGATGGTGCAATAGTGCGCCGTGAGTTGAGATTGGATGAGGTGATCCTGAGATCGGTCCCTGCCTCGCCTTATATAGTCCGGGAGGCAGGGTTACAAGTCGGAGTAGGGAAGGAGTACTAGCCGAGTACGTCTAGGAGACCTCTACACAGTGCGGAACGTGTATAGAGTCCTAACCGAGTACTACTCCTGTGTTGTCCTTGTGCTCCACGCCTTCGGTGCCGTGTAGCGCAAGCCGGTAGTCCCGTGGGCCCACCGAGTAGTCGGTCCTGGTACCCACCGAGGTAGTGGGCCCAGGGAGGTCCATACGACAAGCCCCCGAGTACTTTGTAGTCGAGAAGGATAGCTTCAAGTAGTCTTGAAGGCCTTAACAAGTAGTCCTCAAGCGTCCCTGAGTGCTACAAGTCGAAAGTCCTCAAGAGTAGTCGAAGCATCCCGAGGCTGGAATGTACTCCAGCTGATGTTTGAGCAATCTTGAAGTCTTCTCGAGTAGTCCCAAGCGTCCTTGAAATCGCCTTCGAAGGTCTTCAAAAAATGCCTGCCTCGTCTTGAAGCCGAAGCCGTCGTGGAAACGCGATTCGCAGAACCGCAATCCACGTGGAGTAGCCCCCGAGCCGCGGGCTCCGGCTGAGGATCCATTCGAAGTCTTGGCAAGAAAATCCCGAAAAATCCGGAGAGAAAAAACCGAAGGACACGTGGCACGGAGCCCCCGAGCCTTGAGTCGAGTACTTCCTCTCGAATTGAAGGGTCTTCTTGGAAAATGTGTCCTGAGATGCTCTTGAGACTAGCCGCGTCCCAGGTAGTCGAGTAGAAGTAGCCGAGCCCCCGAGATGAGGCGCGTCGACTAGTGGAATACGAAGAGTCACGCGCAGCCGCTGAGTCAGCCGCGCGTGGACTAATCCAGCCGCCCGCTACGGAGGCGCTTTGGCTTATAAATACAAGCCGAAACCCTTAGGGTTTTTCACCCAAGTGAGCCGCAGTCATTCGCCACTTGAATCTTGAAGTAGATCCACTCCAGCGAGCACTGCCGCCGTAGTAGATCCGAGCGCATCGCCACCCGAAAGCTGTAGGGTAGCCCCCGAGCGGATGCGAGTGAAGACTCCCTGTACTTGGAGGATGAAGCCGTCCCCGTCAAAAACGTCGAAAGCCGGCGGGAAGAAGAGGAGCCATGCAGAGGCTGCCGCGGCCGGCACCGGAGCGGCGCCGCCCACATCTCCGCCGCGCGCTGACCCAAGCCGCGAGTGGAAAAAATCGAAGGTGAAGACCGAAGACTTGCTGACCCTGTTGAACAGCGGTTTCATCAGGGAGAAGGAGATCGACATGTGGAGATCCGCGGCGGGAGATCCCTATCCGATGGAGAAGGCACAAGACGAGATCCCGATGTTCTCGCGCTTCGTGGAGCGCGGTCTTGCGCTCCCAGCGAGTGGCTTCTTCAAGGGGCTTCTCAGGTACTATGGCATCGAGTACCTCAACTTGAACCCCAACGGTATCTTCCACACTTCCGTCTTCATCCACTTCTGCGAAGCTTTCTTGGGAATCAAACCGCACTGGATTCTCTTCCGGAAGTTTTTCCGCGTGAAGCCGCGCCCCCGCGCCTCCAACCCCGCAGTAGTCGGAGGGGCCGGGATCCACCGAGGGAGGATGCCGCGGAGCAGTACCTGGCGTACAAGCTCGTGGACTCCAACACCGACTGGAAGACGAGGTGGTTCTACATCACGAACCACCATCCCGAGCTACCGAAGCCGAGCGGGCGGCAGCCCAGGCACCAAGAGGGGTGGAACACGGAGCCCACCATGCAGGAGGGGCTCCAGCTCCCGGAGTTGCTAGCACGCATCAAGACTCTGCGGGATGCGGGACTGAGGGCCGAACACGTGGCCTTCAGCTTCATGAAGCGCCGGATCCAGCCGCTGATGGCGAGGGATACGATGGGCTTCGAGTACACCGGCGACGACGACACGTCGCGGATGCCGGGGGCGAAATTGAGGACAACGACATCATCGAGAGGTTGTCGAGGATCTTCAAGGACATGCCGGAGTACACGGCGTGCCCTGTCGAGGAGTACTCCGCCGCGCGCCCGCCCAACGAGGTAAGTAGCCGTACCCCCCTCGTCGAGTAGTAGGCACTTGTAGCAGAGTTGCTGACGCTTTTGTGTCTTTTGCGCAGATGATGTGAAGCGGTTTGTCTCCGAGCCGCGGCCACCACCGAGCGGAATTGAGATCCCAACGGTGGAGAAGGTGAAGGAGCGCCGAGTAGTCGGAGACGACGACGATCCCGTCATCGTGGAGGATACCTCCGATGACGAAGAAGACGAGGAGACGCTGCAGGACCGCTTCCAGCTGCGGTCGAGGTTTAGCCGTCCGGGCTTGCCTCATGTACCTCTCATCCAAGACCCTCCGGCTAGCCTGGAGGCTAGCCTTGCCGCGCCGCCGAGGAAGCCGCGCAACCCCGCCAAGAAGCGGGTAGCAAAGAAGATGAAGGTCTCAGAGACCACGCCTCCAGAGGTAAGTCATCTTGAGCAAAGTAGTCGAGTACCCAGTGATCGAGTACGGTGCTGACGAGTAGTCGTCCTTGTGTGCAGGAGAGGCCGCCAGCAGAGCCCGTGGAGGAAGGCGATGAGGGCATGTGGCCCACAGTGGGGGAACCGGCTGGAAGCCGAAGTCCAGCCCCCACTGTCGAAGAACTTCTGGCGCAGCTGGAGCGCCGCCCCCTGCCCCAGAAGGGAGCAGAGTACCCGCGACCGCCGCCGTTGAAGAGGTGGAAGCCGCAGGGGCGCGAAAACTTCGCGCGCCGCCGCCGCCGTGGAGGAGGCGGTAGTCGGAGAGGCGGAGGAAGAAACGCCCGCCGAGGGTGGACTGGTTGATATCGCCAGCATCCTCGGTGCTCCGGCCGTGACTATCGTCCGGTCGAACTTGTAAGTACCACGCCTTCATGAGTAGTACTCATTGTAGTAGTCGATTTTATCTGACGACCCTCTGTGGATACTTGTGCAGAAGATCCACGGACTTGAGCCGGGACGGAGAGGAGCCCACGGCGGCGAGCAAGAAAAGGCCGCGCGCTCGCTCGTCGAGGAGCCCGCTCCAGAAGCCCAAGTCGCGACCGAGCCCCCGCTGCCGAAGCGCCGCTGCCAGAGGCGGTCATAGTCGAAGGTGAGTACTCCTCCTGAAGCTGTAGAGCCCCAAAAAGAGTAGTCGTAGATACTGATGCGCGTGTTCCTTGGTGACAGGCGCCGAAGGAGGTGACATCCCTGTAGGGGTGCCCATGCAGGAGTTGACACCAGAAGCCCCAGAGGCTGCGGTAGGAGCCCCCGAGCCCATGGGGGAAACCGTCGAGAAGTCCGCCGAGGGGGAGGCGGCTACCACGTCGCCAGGGGTTGCCCTGGAGGTGGCGATCCGATCTCCCGAGATCCAAGACGCGGAGCCTATCCGCTCGGCGCCAATGACGGAGGCTACGTCGAGTAGCCGTGGCGGGATTGAGCTGCTTGCCGACGATCTCGTCGAGCCGGCGGTGTTGGCGCAGCATCTGGAGGCGATGCGGCGAGCCGAACAAAGGATGAAGGTACGTGGCCGTTGCCTCCCTAGTAGTCGGCCCCCGAGTACTCGCTTGGACTTGAACTTGTCTTGTGCGGGACGTCGCGAAGCGATCCCGCGAGAAGTCGAATCTACCGGCAGGCTACGGCGACACGGCATCGCGAGCCGAAGCCCCGGAGGAGCAGCCTCGTGAAGTCGAGGAAGCATGCGACCGCCATGCGTCGAAGCTTGACGCCGCCTTCGCCAAGTACCACAACGATGTGATGGACTTGCAGGCGAAGGGCGACGAGCTGGTGCGGAAGAACAAAGGCCTCCGCAACAAGAATAAAGGTATGTCTCTTGACTTGTCGGGTACTTGTTGGGAGTCATCAAGCTCTGACCCGTTGTTGTGTTCCGGAGTTGCAGAACTCGAAGGCCAGGTGGAGCGGCTGAAAGGCTCGGAGGTCAGCATGAAGAATCTCTTCTACCGGGAGCAAGAAGCCCGCCAGGTACTTGAACTCGACTACAAGGAGCTGGCCTTCGAGTGCGAGAAGCACATGGAGTTGCGAATTGCATCTGATAGAGACCTCGTCAACTGCTACAAATCTTTGCAGAAGTTGAACGAAGACTGCGAGGCGCTCCGGGCCCAGCTGAAGGACCTTGAAGAGGCTGCCCTCCCGATCGCGAGGCTCCTGGTGCCGCACCCGGGCGGCCCCAAGATCGCTCCGTTGGCGGATCGACTTCGTGAGGCGCCAAGCCGGCTGGCCGCCTACGTGAAGCACATGGCCAAGTCAATCCCGAAGCAGGGCCGGCCTTCATGAAGTCGTACTTCCCGAAGGCCCCGTGGAGGTAGTCGCGGCGGGGTAGCCGCCAACCGCTCGGATGAGCGAGACGCAGTTGTCGGAGCGAGATGGCTCCCATCGCGGAGCAGGTAGCCGATAAGTTGAACCTCCAGTAGCCCTGCATAGATAGCTAGTAGCCGTAGTTGTATAGGAAACAGTTGTAATGAACTTTTTCATATATCAATGAAATGTGATGTTCCATCAATGAGTACTCGTAACCGCGATCTCAGAGTGCGGAGCACCCATCGTGGAGTAGGTGCGAGTAGTAGTACTCGGCTTAGTGGTCCCGTAGCAGGGAGTAGACAGTAAAGAAGTTGATAAACAATCAAGCTTTATTACCGAAGAAGTACACCCCGGGTGGCCGTGGCCGTAATTACAAGTAGTCGCCCGACCGGAGGCCGCTTACATACCGAGTGGTGCCGGAGCGGGTAGCCGCTTGCGCCGAGTGATCCGTAGGTAGCCGTGTAGGCCGGATCGCGCATCCGTAGGTAGCCGTGCGGGGCCGGATATTGGAGTGTGGTCTCTTGGTAGACCGCCGCTAGAGTCCTTGATGCTCGTTGCGGCCCAAGGTCCGTAGGTAGCCGCACGGCCGGGACTCGGAGGAGAGTAGTCCGGAGACTTGAAGCCAGGACCCGGAGGGTCGCCTGCGGCAAGGGGGTGTTGATGTAGTCGCGTGGACTTGAACCCCGGAGTAGTCGTTTAGACTAGGCGTAGAATCGACAGAGTTGGTCGACGTTCCACGAGTTGTTGACTTCTTTGCCTTCAAGTGTTTGGAGGCGGTAGGAGCCTGGTCCGGTCACCTTAGCCACGGTGAAGGGGCCTTCCCAGGGGGAGCTGAGCTTGTGAAGTCCTTCCGTGTTCTGGATACGGCGGAGGACAAGATCTCCAACGTTGAAGGAGCGTTCCTTGACGTTGCGATCGTGGTAGCGTCGGATACCCTCCAGGTACCTTGCTGATTGGACGAGGGCGGCACAGCGAGCTTCTTCGAGGCTGTCGATATCAACTCGTCTCGTCGTCCTCCGAGACGCCTTCGTCGTAGTGCTCCACTGCTGGCGAGTTCCATATGACGTCGGCAGGGAGGATGGCTTCAGAGCCATAGACCAGGAAGTAGGGGGATTGCCCCGTTGGCTTGGATGGTTGAGTCCGCAGCCCCCAGAGTGCGTTGGGTAGTTCCTTGATCCACTTGCCCCCTTTTGAGTTAGCAGCGTCGTGTAGCCGCTTCTTGAGGGCGTCGAGCACCATCCCATTGGCGCGCTCGACTTGTCCGTTGGCCCGTGGGTGGGCGACGGAGACGTATCTGACGTCGATCCCGCTGTTCTCGCAGTACTCCCACAACCGGTGGTTGTTGAAGTTGGACCCCGGTGTCCGTGATGATGCGGTGGGGTAGCCCGTAGCGGTGTACAAGTTCATCCAGGAAGTCGAGTACTCTGTCGGCTTTGGGGCATGTGACCGGCTTGACCTCGATCCACTTGGTGAACTTGTCGATAGCCACCGCACCCCCTCGTTGAATCCTCCCCGGCGCGGCTTGGCGGTGGCCCAATCATGTCGAGCCCCCGGCGGGCAAAGGGCCGGGTTGGCGGTATGGCGACTAGCTTGTAGGCCGGGACGTGTTGTCGCTTGGCGAAGAACCGACATCCTTGGCACCTTCTCGACGAGTTCTTCGGCATCGCCCGTGGCCGTGGGCCGCAGAAAGCTCGCCGGAAGGCCTTGCCGACCGGCCGTGCGTGAGGACGCGTGGTTGCCGCACGCCCTTGTGGATCTCCTCCAAGATGTCCTTGCCTTCATCGCGAGGGACGCACTTCATGAGTACTCGGAAGATGCGCCTCGCTTGTAAGCTCGTCGCCGACGAGAACGTAAGACTTGGCGCGGCGGATGAGTTGTTCGGCCGCGTTTTTGTCGGAGGGGACCTTCTCGCTCGCCGAGGTAGTCGATGAAGGGTTGCCTCCGATCCACGTCGATCATCATGACCTCCTCGTCCACCGGGTGGTTAGCCGGGACAAGTGGTCGGTGGCGCCGGCTCCGGATGGATGGCGCGTGAAGCTCATGGACGAAGACGCCCGCGGGTACTTGGGCGCGGGTGGATCCGAGCTTCGAGAGGACGTCCGCCGCAACGTTGTTGTCGCGGACGATGTGATGGAACTCGAGACCATAGAATTTGTTCTCGAGCTTGCGGACTTCTAGGCGCAGGCGTCCATGTTCTCCTTGTTGCGGTCCCGGGACTTGTTGACTTGGTTGATGACCACCTGCGGAGTCGCCGTAGACTAGTAGCCGCTTGATGCCAAGTGAAGCCGCGAG
Source organism: Cenchrus americanus (assembly GCA_947561735.1). NCBI lineage: Eukaryota > Viridiplantae > Streptophyta > Magnoliopsida > Poales > Poaceae > Cenchrus > Cenchrus americanus. The sequence goes on from OX387244.1 coordinate 143,957,136, forward strand.
GCGGGAGCCCATGTAGGAGAGCTTCGTACTCGGCTTCATTGTTCGAGACCTTCCGGAAGATCCGCAGGATGTACTTTAGTTGTTCGCCCGTTGGAGAGATCGGGGAGCACTCTCGCGCCCGCGCCCTCGAGGTTGAGTGAGCCGTCAAAGTACATCACCCAATGCTCCGGTCGCACGGTGGGAGCGCGTAGCCGGTTCTCCCGCCACTCGCCATGAAGTCGACTAGAGCTTGCGACTTGATGGCGTGCGTGGCTTGAAGTCGATGGTGAGGGCGCCGAGCTCGACGACCCATTTGGAGATCCTTCCGTGGCGTCCGGGTTCCTCGGATGTCGCCGAGCGGGTAGTCGGTGACAACGGAAACCGAGTACTCCCGGAAGTAGTGTCGTAGCTTCCGCGAGGTGATGAGTAGAGCGTACGTAGCTTCCCGCACGGCCGGTAGCGAGCCTTGGACTCGATAGAACCTCGCCGACGGCGAGACCGGGCGCCGGACCGGGTAGGCATGGCCGTCTTCCCCGCCGCTCGACAACGATGGCGCATCGACCACGTGAGTAGTCGCGGCAAGGTAGAGCGAGGCCGCTCGCCCTTGTAGGGAGCCGTGAGGACCGGCGGCTTCGACAGGAAGTCCTTGAGCCGGGCAAGGGCTTGGTCCGCCTCTCGCAGCCCACACGAACTTCTCGTGGTGCTTCCGCAGTTTGAAGAAGGGGAGACCCCGTTCTCCTAGCTTCGAGATGAATCCGTTCAATGCCGCCATGCACCCCGTCGGCTTCGGACGTCCTTGATGCTCGTGGGAGCTTTCATGCCGGTGATGGCGAGAGATCTTCTCGGGGTTGGCTTCAATGCCGCGCCGGGCGATGATGAAGCCGAGTAGTTTACCCGAAGGTACGCCGAAGACGCACTTGTTCGGGTTGAGCTTCCGGCGGTACTCGCGTAGTGATGCGAAGGTCCGTTCAAGGTCGTCGATGAGGGTACCGGAGTCCCCGGTTTTGACAACCACGTCATCCACGTAGGCCTCGACGTTCTTGTTGAGTTGCCGCTTGAAGCGGCTCCCGGATGGCCCGTTGATAGGTGGCGCCGGCGTTCTTCGGCCCGAATGACATGGTCGTGTAGCAAGACGCGCCAAACGGGGTAATGAACGCGGTCTTTTCCTCGGTCTTCTTCCTTGATTGCGATCCGGTGGTACCCGGAGTAGCGATCGAGGAAGCAGAGCGAGTCGCGACCGCCGTGGAGTCGATGACTTGATCAATCCGCGGCAACCCGAAGGGGTCCTTGGGGCGAGTGCTTGTTGAGGTCGGTGTAGTCGACACACATCCTCCACTCGTTCGAGTTCTTCTTGCGGACGAGGACGGGGTTGGCGAGCCACTCGGGATGGAAGACCTCTCCGATGAAGCCGGCAGCCGAGTAGCTTGGCGAGCTCCTTCTTGATGGCGTCCCGTCCGTCGTCGGCAAAGCGTCGGAGGTGTTGTCGCTTGGGGGGTGGCCTTTGGGTCGACGTTGAGGCGGTGCTCGATCGGCTCCCTGGGCACTCCTGGCATGTCCGCTGGCTTCCACGCGAAGATGTCGCGGTTAGCCCGAAGGAAGCTGATGAGCGCGTCTTCCTATTTGGGGTCGAGGCCGGCCCCGATGGTGGTGGTCTTGGTGGGGTCGCCTGTTCCGAGGTCGACCGACTTGACGAGCACCTCCTCAGGTGGCCGAGGCTTGTTGGCGCTGTCAGACTTCTCTGGGATGTCGAGTTCGCTTGTGGCAAGCTTCTTCGACGCGGCGTAGACCTCCATCATTGGGGTGGGTACTTGATTTGTTGAAGCGATCACCACGGCCTCTGTATCGCAGTCGTGAGAGATCTTCAAGTCCCCTTGGAGGGAGAGTACGCCAGCGGACTTGGCATTTTGAGTACCAAGTATGTGTAGTGGGGCACCGCCATGAACTTGGCGATGGCCGGTCTGCCGAGGATGGCATGGTAGGAAGTCTCGATATCCGCAACCTCGAACTTGATGTACTCGGTGTGGTAGTTGTCGCGAGACGCCCCGAAGGTAACTCGGCGTACCACTGAGCCTAGTGGGATGGCCGCGTTGCCTGGGACGATGCCGTAGAAAGGCATGCTGCTCTTGTCGAGCATGGGGGTGACGTCAAGGTTCATCTTCTTCAGAGTCTTGGTGAAGAGGACGTTGAGCCCGCTTCCGCCGTCGATGAGCACCTTGTTGAGCTTAGAGCCCGCCACTGTTGGTTTCAGGACGAGAGGGAAACGTCCTGGTTCGGAGAAGCTGGTCCATTGGTCCGCGCGGGAGAAGGTGATGGGTGTCTCTGACCACCTGAGAGGGGTCATAACCGCTGGTTCAATGGACATCACTTCACGGCGAGTAGCCTTCTGCTCCCGCCTGCTGGGTAGTCCGCCGAAGAGGACGTTGACGGTCTTCTCGGGTTCTTGGAAGTCGTCGTCGTCCTTCTTCTTGTTCTTCTGATCGTGAGGGTGCGGTGGCTCCGGCGTATCCTTGAGTGCATGCCTGAGCTGGTAGCACTGCTCGGTAGTGTGGTTGTCGTTTGGATGCCACGGGCACTTCTCCTTCAGCAGGTCTTTGAACCCGCCGGAGTTCTTCTTCGAGTTCCCTTTCGGAGGACGCTGGATAGCCGCGACGGTATTGTCTGGCTTGCGCTTGCGATTAGAACCCGAGAAGTTGTTGTTGTTGTTGTTGTTGTTGTTGCGGCCGCCTTGGTTTGGATTGCTGCTGCTGCCGCCACCTTGGTTCTGCTTGGACTTGCCGCGGATGGCGTCGTACTTGGCGTTGGCCTTGTCCTCTTCATCCGCCCAGGACGTGATCATGTCCTTGAGGTGGGGAATGGACCTGGGGCGGCGTCGACCGAAGTCCTCGAAGGTGCGGCGATGGTAGAGCCCGTCCTGGAAGAGGTCGATGACCTCCTTGTCGGTGACGTCCACGACGGTAGCGCGCTTGTCGAAAAAGCGGCGCATGTACTTGCGGAGGGTCTCGCCTTGTTCCTGCTTGATCATGGCGAGGTCCATGCGAGTACCCGAACGGCCCATGGCGCCCGCGAAGTTGCTCGTGAACTGTTCCTTCAGCTGGTCCCACTTGTCGATTGAGTGCTTGTCCAGCGACTCGAGCCACGTGAGTGGGGCTTGGTCCAGGCAGAAGGGGAAGTAGAGGCACTTGGTGTCGCTGTTGCCGCCAGCGTTCTCGATGGAGAGAGCGTAGCATCGGAGCCACTGGATAGGATCCTGCTTCGCGTCGTACTTGGTGATCCCCAAAGGCTTGAACTTGTCGGGGAGGAGCGAGGTTGCGAGCCGGGGTGAGAAAGCAGGAAGCCGTCGCCTTCGGCGGCGGTCGTCGACTTCTTTTGCCGTAATTCCTCGATTCTCTGGCGAGCATCGTACCCGCCCGAGAGGCGCCGGAGGCGTGGCCGTGCGCGTGGCCGCGGCCGCCGCGGGCGCCGCCGCCTCCCGGCTTTCTTGTTGGCCCCGTGGTTGGAGCTGCCGCCGTCGCCGCCACCGCCGTCGGGGTCGTTGCCGCCGCCACCGGCCGGGGCACGGTGGGGGACGACTTCCCGGTTGCCGTTGTCTTGCCGTGAGGGTCCGCCGACGGTTTGGGTCGAGCCGGGATGTCGCCCCGAGTACGGTTAGGACCGGGGTCAACACCGCGACTAGTAGCTTCGTTGTCGCGAGGCTTAGCCGGGAGAGGTTGGGCGACTCTCTTGTCTACCCGCATGAAGTAGGCTTCTTCGGGCCGAGCTTGGCGATGACCTCCCCGGCTCGTATGCCCCGAGCCCCGGCGTGCGATCGTTGTGATCGACATGAGGCATTGCTCGGGAGTGGTGTGGACTCGCTCTCAACCGCCGAGAGCTTCCGCAAGGTTGCGGATGGGAAGGTTGTCTCCGAGCCGCCGGCGTCGTTCGTTGCGCTTCCTCGTTACGTTCGCGCCGGGCGTCCCCGTTGGCGTCGGTCTCGTCGCGGGGGCATCGGCGGACAGCTCGTCCGCGGAGATGTCCTCCAAGTACTTGTCCGCGGCCATGCCCGAGGTTCCCGGGTGTCGCCGGCAGCCATGAAGACTTGACGATCGTGGGGTACCCAAGCTTGGCTCGAAGGTGCCACCTCGGTTGGTGTGTTTGAGTCGGCCGGGCTAGTGGTGTTCCCTCCCGGAACGGTAGCGAGTCGATGTAGGCGACGTAGCGTGAGTCCTCCTTTGTCGGCTCGGCGGGCTTGCGGTCCGGTCGGTAGACGTATCTTCCGGCGGCGTCGATCTTATAACCGGCCCGCAGGTGGCCCCGACAAGGGAAGCTCAGAGGAGTCATCTTCGGACTCGGGCTCCTCAGGGTCCGACCCGAAGTCGAACTCGTAGTCCGGGTTCGAGTAGAACTCGGAGAGAGGGTTGGAGTCCGAGACGCGGTTGGGGACGGCGTCGGAGTCCGAGTTGTACTCGGTTACGGGCTCCTTGCCGGCCCGGCGTGGTGTAGAAGCCTCCGTGCGGGCCCAGCTGGGAACGCGAGGGCCACGCGCGGAGCGCTGGCATGGAGAGGGGGCCGCTTGCGATGGCTGAGGAGCCGGCTCGCATGCGATGGCCCATGGCGACGTCGGGTTCGAGTTGGAGATGGACTCGAGCTCGAAGTCAGCGTGGAGGTTGGAAAGCGAAATTTCGCCGAACTTGCCGGCGAGCTTGCCCGTGACAACTTCGGGAAGCGTCACAAGGCTCCGTCCTCGAGTCGGGTTGCATGATCAAGCGGCGCTGGAAGGAGCCCGCGCCATCAGCAGTGCAGACCCAGGCGCCGAAGACGAAGGTGTCGCCGCGGTTGAAGGCGACGGTTGGCTTGATGTGAACGGAAGCCGTCGAGTTCGCCATGTGATCTCGAGCGAGAGCCCCTACCCCGGCGCGCCGGTGTCGGTGTTTTGGACGGCAACCTACTACGGGGAGTACCCGAAGTAGATGAATGTGACTCGCCGAGATCGGTAACTCGAAGGAAGAGACACGTGGCACACAATTTAGACGAGGTTCGGGCCGCGAGGTGCGTAATACCCTACGTCCCGTATGCCGCGTAGCTCGGATTGATAGGGCACGATTACGGGATGGTGCAATAGTGCGCCGTGAGTTGAGATTGGATGAGGTGATCCTGAGATCGGTCCCTGCCTCGCCTTATATAGTCCGGGAGGCAGGGTTACAAGTCGGAGTAGGGAAGGAGTACTAGCCGAGTACGTCTAGGAGACCTCTACACAGTGCGGAACGTGTATAGAGTCCTAACCGAGTACTACTCCTGTGTTGTCCTTGTGCTCCACGCCTTCAGGTGCCGTGTAGCGCAAGCCGGGTAGTCCCAGGGGCCCACCGAGTAGTCGGTCCTGGTACCCACCGAGGTAGTGGGCCCAGGGAGGTCCATACGACACCGACTCCGACAAATGGCTTGAGGCCATGGAATCCAAGTTAAATTCCATGCATGACAATCAAGTTTGGAACTTGGTTGATCCAATTGAAGGTGTTAGACCTATCGATTGTAAGTGGAATTTTAAGAAAAAGTTAGACATGGATGGAAATTTTCACATCTATAAGGCACGATTGGTGACAAAAGGTTTCTGACAAATTCAAGGTGTTGATTATGAGGAAACATTTTCGCCCGTCGCAATGCTAAAGTATGTTCGGATTATCCTAGCAATTGCTGCATATTATGACTATGAGATATGGAAAATGGATGTCAAAACTGCTTGCCTTAATGGACATCTTAGTGTGGATGTGTACATGACACAGCCTGAAGGTTTTGTCGACCCGAAAAATGCTGGGAAAATATGTAAGCTTCAGAGGTCCATTTATTGATTGAAGCAAGCATCTCAGAGTTGGAATATTTGTTTTGATGAAGTAGTCAAAGGGCTTGGCTTCATCAAGAATGAAGAAGAGCCTTGTGTTTAAAAAAGGGCTAGTGGGAGCGCACTTGTGTTTCTGGTCCTATATGTGGATGACATATTGCTGATTGGAAATGATATTCCAATGCTTGAAGCCGTTAAAACCTCATTGAAAAGGAGTTTTTCGATGAAGGATTTAGGAGAGGCGGCTTATGTTCTGGGGATAAAGATCTATAGAGATAGATCAAAGAGGCTAATTGGATTAAGCCAAGATACGTACGTTGACAAGATATTGAATCGGTACATTGACAAGATATTGAATCGGTTCAATATGCAGGATTCTAAGAAAGGTTTCGTGCCAATGTCACATGGTATTACTCTGAGCAAGAGTTAGTGTGCTACAACACCTGATGAGCAAAAGAAGATGAGTGTGATTCCTTATGCTCTAGCCATAGGATCCATCATGTATGCTATGCTTTGTACGCGCCCAAATGTCTCCTTTGCTCTAAGTGTTACGAGTAGGTACCAATCAGACTTCGGTGAAGATCACTGGACTGTTGTAAAGGGTATCCTTAAGTACTTGAGAAGAACTAAGGATATGTTCCTAATATTTGGAGGTGAAGATGAGCTCGTTGTAAAGGGTTACACCGATGCTAGTTTTCAAACAGATAAAGATGACTCCGCATCGCAATCCGGATTTGTTTTCTGCCTCAATGGTGGGGCAGTGAGCTGGAAGAGTTCCAAGCAAGATGCGGTGGCTGATTCGACGACAGAGGCCGAGTATATTTGTGACGCCCCAGGTTTTTAATTACCGTCATTAACGCTAATGACACGATTAGCCGGTCAAATGGTCAACCCTAGGTCAACCTGGGCCCTCACCCATGGAAACTCCTTAACACACCCCTAGTGACCCTAGTGAACAGTTAAAACACTTGTGGGGCCAACCCTTGGTCAAAGGGTGGGTCAAACCCCCTTGCCACCCAGTGCCCACAGGTGTCTGCCGGAACTTTTGCCGCGTTCTCCAAAATTCACCTAAACACTTAAAATTCTACCTTTGGGAAAGTTGTAGATCTTGTTGAGGGACACAACTTTCATGTAGAGTGGCATTGCTGGTTTGGAGGGGAGAATTGTGAAAAAGCCCTTGCAAGCCAGAGATCACTGTTGGCAAGCACATGCTGACATTCAAAGTTGGCACTCCCACAGATTCAAATCTAGGCAACAAAACCCTATACAGTCTTTGTAAAAGTTGTAGCTGGTACCTAGATCTACAACTTTGGTATTCATCACTTGGTCCGGTTCTGTTGAAAAATTTTGAGAAAAATCGAGTCAAAGCATGCACCGGCGGCACGGTCGAGCCGGAGCGCGCGCGCGCGCGCGCGTCGTGCGCGCCCGTGCGCCGCCGTCGCCGCCGGCCTTGCCCCGGCGCCCGGTGCCCGCGCCGCCCGAGGCCTCGACGTCCGCGTCACGCCGCGTCCCGATGCCCCGCGCCCCGATGCGCCCCGTCCCGAGGCGCCTTGGCGTCCGCGCGCCGCCGTACGCGCGCACGCGCCACGGACCGGCGGTCCGTCGGCGGCGTCGCCGCCGTGCGCGCGCGCCTCGACGCGCCGTAGCACGGCCGCATCTTCCGCCGTCACCCGTGCGTTACCCGCGCAGCCGCCCGAGCCGAGTATAAAGGCTCCCCCCGCCTCTCCTCGCGCGCCGCACCGAGCCGCCCGCGCCATTGCCGCCGCCATCCCGCCGCCGCCGGGTGCTAGCTCGCCTCGCTCGTGCTCGCCGCCGTCCAAGCCCCTAGATAGCCCCCCTAGCACTCGGGCAAGCTCGCAAGCGCGCTTGTTTGCGCCAATTGGCCTCTACGCCGCGCACACCGAGCCGCCCCGAGCGCCGCCGCCGGCCGCCGCCGCGCGCCGTCGCCGGAGCGAGTTCCACCCTCGCCACCACCACCAATAGGACCGGGGTGAGCTCAATTTCATCATGGCACCGCTTGTTGTCGTGGTCGGGCCCCACATCGCCGCCGGCGAGCCCTCCCGCCCCCGCCAGGGGCATGGATGTGAATCCGAGGGCCTGTTTGCAAGGAATCTTAACTTAGTTTATTTGCAGATCAGTCCACAGTCTTAGAAAATCCCTAGAAAATCACAGAAAATTTCAAAAATTCTCAAACAAATTTTGTAGGTCTCAGGATGTTAAACCCCACCCATGTGTGGTACACTTGTGGCTAGATTCAGAGTAGTTTTGGCAGAAAAATTACAAATGTGTTATGCTTGAATCTGTCATAACTTGAAATGTGTAGCTTCTCTGTAGTTGAGCTTTGGATATGTTGTGAGTTAGGTTAAGACTAGATGCTGTGCCAAAAATTGCACAAAGTTATCATGTGAATCTTTTTATAAAAATGTTTTTCCATCTCTGGCAGAACTGCTTAAGTGATTTTTCATGTTAAATATATTCATGTTCTTGAGCCCAACTTGTGCACACTGTCTTGAGATGTCAAAAGGCACATCTTGTGAATTAATCATGAATTTAGGAGTACCAGAAATAATTATTCTTGTTTAATGCATGTTTTCCTTTGTAAATTAATAAACCAAGTTCAGTAGAGGTTCCTTGTGAACATGCTAGCTTTTTAGACTTGTTTAGGACCAGAGAACATGCACCAGAAAGTTTGGATCATTTTGATGCTTATTTATTTTTATATGCATTTAAGTTGAACCACTAGATAACCCTTGTTATTTTCAATAATATTTAAATTCCTAGCATCCATCACTTACATGTGGGTCCAATGGACCAGGATAGGTACTGTTAGGCCTAAGAAGCACTCATTTGATTTTTGGTAATTTAATTGGTTAAATAAATGGCTTAAATGCCCTTTTAATATTAAAGGGAAATTAAAATAAAAAGAAATCCTTAATTAAATCCTTTTTCTTTTGGTAATAGTACTTAATACAAATAAAAGAAATTTAAGTAACCTTACTGATAAGAAATTTAATTCATAAATAAAGGATATTAAGTACACCTTTGATGATAAAGATAAAAAGGAAATGAAGCTTCCACATGAAATGATAATCTTAAAGAAAAACCTTATTCAAATAAGGAATAAAAGAGTAATCCATGTACAACCAATAACCTTTCTAAAAGAGAAACCTTAGATAGATGCTTGTTAAGATGAATATGACCAACTAGAGTTGGATAGGACAACAAACTATCACATCACCTAAAGTGCATCGCATTCCGTGTAGATCTTCCGGACGGAGACTACTCCCTGGTCCCGGAAACCGAGGAAGGCGGGACAGAAGGTTCTCTGCAGTACGTGGACGGACTCGACGCCGAGGGTGCCCAAGTTAACCTAGTCGACGAAGGAAAGCTCTGGTGCATCTAACCTAGTTTTTAAAAATTCTGTATTCAATTATCTATGAATGATGGTGCATTTACGTTCAGGAGTTGAATGAAACCCTAGATGCATGATCTATAGGTACCTTTGGTCCCTACTAGTGTGATAGGTCGATAGCTGCTAAGCTATAGGACCGTTACAAGTCGGGTGATGACCTCACTCGCGAGAATAGGTTCCTAGATAGGAATCATACTATATCCTTAAATGGATTGCTCACGTGGTAAGAGCATGGGATCTGGGCTCCGGTCCAGTGGTTATGTGGGTTAAGTCTTTGAACGTACCAAGCATATGCCGGGTATGGGACCGATAAGCCTAGTACCTTAATGAGGCGGTGAGGGATCTTACTATTACTACTCTTGGGATTCGCTCTTACGGCTAGCTACCGGTGGAGTATGGTGACTCCGGGTATCTCGCGGGGTATGCCGGATAGCCTGCACCAAAGACTGTAAGATTCGATCCCAACCCGAGGATTTATGGGGACGGCCTGGGGAGTTGTCCTCGCGGGGGCAACCGACCGTGTGTTTGGGTCTACCTTGCAAGGTTTATAATCAATCGATTGTCGGCCTCTCACCGTTACCCGAGACTACTTACTCCACTAGTCATGTGATCCCTAATGATGGAAGTTGATGAAGATGATGTTTGAATAATTGTATTGTACAACTTTGTTTGTATTAGTTGGCTAATGTAGTAAAGATTAAACCACTAGAACTTGTGCTAAAATATTGAAAGTAAGGACCTACTCTTTGTTACTTTTTAGCAAAAGCAACCCAGTAGCCAAAAAGCCTTTTCATGGTCTAGCCTTGGTGAAGTAGTTATCATCGACGGGTAAGTCTTGCTGAGTATTAGTATAGTCAGCCTTGCTATGATGTGTTGATCCAGGTAATGCCTTCAGTGATGTGTGGCCCGGTGAGATCCCGCCCGGCTGGGAGCTGGAGTGGGAGGAGGACGACTACTGAAGCATCATGGATGGCCTCCCGTGGTGACTTGCTTCCGCTAGTTAATTTCCGCTGTGTCTTTTCAAAACTCTGAACTATTCTGTCATGACCCAAAACTATGGTTTGTAATAAGTAAACCCTTCGGGGTACGAATCTGAAGTTTAATGTTGTTGTATCTCTGGACTCGCCTTCGAGTGAGTTTTAATGCATATATCGATCCTTGTGCTATTCAAGTGATTTACCGAGCGTTAACCCGGCGACTTACGACAGGATGGTACTTTATTATTGCTTAATGGCCAAAGTGGATCGGTCTTAGGCGATAGTACGGTACTTTCCTGGGCGGGTTGTCACAATATTGCAGCTTCCGAAGCTACAAAAGAAGAGTTGGGTGTTGTCCCTAGTGCGTCTAGTCCAGTGGACCTCTATTGTGATAATAGTGGTGCCATTGCGCTTGCAAAGAAGCCTAAATCACACAAGAAGTCCAGACATATACTACAGAAGTATCACCTCATCTGTCACTTTGTTGAGAGAGGTGATGTGAAGGTTTGCAAGGTGCACACAGATTCAAACGTTGCTGATCCATTGACAAAGCCTCTCCCACAACCAAAGAATGAGGCACACATGAGGTCTATGGGTATTAGATACTTACATCAGTGATTCTAGTGTGCGTGGAAGAGGAGTTTTGTGTCATGAGTATGTTTATTTAACAATGAATAATTGTTATTTGTTCCATGGATGACTGTCATTTATATTGATTATCGAGTACGTGACTTGATCGTGAAACTCTTTGTTTATAATTATGTTATTCTAAATTATCCCTAGTTTGGGTCGTTATGTAAGAAAATCATGTGCAAAGTGGCCTATGTTGAAACGGTTGCCAGCCAGAGCGTCGCGCCCGCGCCCACGCACCGCGCGCCTCCCGAGGTCGTGCGCGCCTTCCCCAAGCCGCCCCGCACCTCAAGACACCTTGAGGTTCGCGTCGCGCCACGACCTCGGGACCCCGACCGGCGTGCGCCGGCCCCCTGTACGCGCGCGGACCGACCGGGCGTGCGTCCGCGTCGGACCGCCGGTCCGTCCGCGGTGTCCCCTCCCATGTGCGCCGTACCACGACCTGCATATTCGTCGTCCTTCGTCGAGCACACACACCGCCTATAAGAGGCCACCGAGAGGCTCGCGTGCCCGGCCGTTCCTCCCTCCTCGAGCCACTCCGCCGTCCGCCAGGAAGCCGCCGCCGGCGATACCCCCTGTCCGCTCGCGCCTAGTGCCAACCCAGCCCGCGGTCCCCCGGACCGACCCGGCCACGCCCCTGCGCCCTGCATTACGCCGCCCCTCGCCGGGATGCGAGGCCACCACGGCCACCGTTCGGGTGCGCCGCCGAGGGCCATCGTCGGTCCTCCTTCCGCCCCGTCCGAGCGAAGAAACCAAGCCCGGGCCACCCCTAGGCCAACCTCCGCCCGCTCCCGGCCGGCCACGGCCACCGGCCTCGCCAGAATTGCACCGGCCGCACCGGCCACCGCGCCCGAGGACCCAATTGCGAGGCCTCGAATCTTTCGGAGGGTCTAAGTGCGAACCAAGGGCATATTTGTAAGGGAATCAAAACTTCCAGGGGCCTGCAGGTAAAATTGAATCTTCAATAGTATGTGTTCGGCTGAAATTTGTAAATTGCATAGAAAATTGTACAAAAATCAGAAAATGCATATCCAATTTTGTTGGATTCCTGGTGTAAAACACTACAACTTTTGTAAAGCTTCTCTATGCTTTTTTCCTAATAATTTTTGCATGAAAAACAGAAATGTGAAAAACCTAGATCTGTTGTATCTCAAAATCTACAAGTCCTCTGTAGCTAATTTTTGGATATGTTGTGTGTTATGTTAGGACTAGCTCCTGTACCAAAAATTGCACAAAGTTATGTTGTAAACTTTTTTTTATAAATTGTTTTCTAATTATGCAGAATCCGTCCAAATGATTTTTGTAGCTGAAAATAATTAGATTTTTGTGACAAACCTATGCATGTTGTCTTTTATGCCAAAATGCACATTTGGTGAATTAATCACAATTTTTAATTGTCAGAAATATTTATTCTTGAAATAGGCTTGTTTTTCTTTGTATTTCCATAAGTCAAGTTCCATAATAGTTCTAGGTGTATATGTTGCATCCCTAGCCTAGTTTTGGTCCAGAGATCATGTGGGAGAAAGTTTGAATCGTTTTGATGTGTATTTATTTTTGTATGCATTTATCATGATGTGATAGATAGCTTTTGTTGTTTTCGATATAATTAGATTCGTAGCTCCCCTAAGTGTGCATGTGTGTTCAGTGGCTTGTTATAGGTGTTTAGTGCTTAATAAACCCTTCCGCTGAATTTCAATAATAATTAATTTTATGAATAAAAGCTATGGGAGCAATTTAAGGCTTAATAGTCAACTAAATGGGAAAAATCACCAATCACATCCCTAATAACTCTATGTGTGTGATAAAATCATTTTAAAAAGATATATACCAACTCATTTCTGTTTGTTGGTTTTAAATTAAATTATTTCCATTTATATGTACACAATCACTATCAAAAAGAGTAATAATAAAGAACCGCATATTGTTCCTTTTTGGAAGAGCATGCTGAATGTATTCTTATCTAGGTGAATGTAGTCAATCACACACCCCATGGTTGTCATTTGTTGATTTTAATTAATTAAATTAAAAATCGCAAATAAATCTTGCATTTGCACCTTCGTGTAGATCTTCCTGACGGTAGATTTGCGCTCTTGCCGGACGGAGGAGACGAAGGTGCTGACGAAGAGTTGCAGCACGTGTTCGTAGCTCAAGACCTGGACCCAAGTCCAGTAGGGCGCAAGGCCAACCTTGCCATCAAAGGAAAGCCCCGGATCATTAACCCTGTCTTTTAAAATTATGCAATTGTTTCGTGCTATGATTGTGCATTTACGTTTCGGGAGTTGAGTTGAAACCCTAGTTGCATGATCCATAGGTACCTATGCTCTATCACTAGTATGCTAGGTCGATAGCTGCTATGCTATAGGACCGGTACAAGTCGAGTGGTGTTCGTCATTCGTGAGAATAGGTCCTTATGTTCGAATCATAAGATCTTTATAAATGGATTGCTCATGTGGTAAGAGCATGGGATTTGGGCTCCGGTCCAGTGGCTTTCGTGGGCTAAACTTTTGAATGTACTAAGCACTTGTCGGGAATGGGACCGGTAAGCCTAGTGCCTTAACGAGACGGTGCGGGAACTCTCCCTTACTACTCTTGAGTATTCACCTACCCGGCTGGCTACCGGGAAGAGGGGTGAATGTGTGAGACTGGGTGCCTCGCGGGGTATGCCAGTTAATCTTGTACCCAGGACTGTAAGCATTGCTCCCAACCCGAGGATTTTTTGGGAACCGCCTGGATGGTTGTCCTCGCGGGGGCACCCTACCGTGTGTTTAGGTTCACCTTGCAAGGTTTACATCAAACGATTGTCGGCCTCTCACCATTTTCTGAGACTGCTTAATCAACTGGACATGATATCCCGTAACGATGGAACTTGGTGAATATTGTTGTATGAATTAATTGCTTGTACAATTCTTGCTTGAATTAATTGGCAAACTTAGAAAGGGTAATCAACTAGAACTTGTGCTAAAATATTGAAAGTAAGGACTTACTCTTGTTGCTCTTCAACAAAAGAACCCCACCGGCCATAAAGCCTCACATGTCTAGAGTTTGGTGATGTAGTTATCACCCGGCGGTTAAGTCTTGCTGAGTATTAGTATACTCCGCCTTGCTTTAAAATCTGTTGTGCAGGTGTTGTTGACCGGGTGGATGACGACAAGTGATGACATCACGAATGGCCTCCTGTGATGTTTACCGTTGTGCTAGTTTATTTTATTTCCGCTGCTTTCGAACTCCGAACATGTACTTCATGTCTTGTAATAATGTAACCCTCAGGGGTAATTTGGACTTCAATTGATGTTGTACTCTGGACTCGCCTTCGCGTGAGTTTTAATGCATATGTTCGATCCTCTGTATGAATTCCAAGTGATTTACCGGGCGTTAACCCGACAACTAACGACAGATGATACTTTATTATTGCTTAATGACCAAAGTGGTTTGGTTGTAGGTGATAGTACGGTATTTTCTTGGGCGGGTTGTCACACTCTGAAGTCTCTACACCAAGGCAGAAGCAAGCCATCATGAAGAAGTGTACACCAAGGAGGGCTCCTGTTGAAATGGCCAACCCATCTAGCCCAGCTTCTAATACTAGAAGCAAGAAGAAACTCCATCTTGAATAAATTATGCAGAGGAACTATTACTTTTGATGTAATTTGAGACATGTATGGTTTGGTGTGATGCAAACTAGTGAACTATACATTCTATCTGTGCACTAAGTGTGATGAAAACTAGTGAACTTATTTGTTTAAATGTTGGTCATATGAACTTGTTACTATGCAATGATCATCACTTGTTTTTTCCATGTGATATGTACATCTGATTGTATGTAATGGTTATGCACCTATTTTTCCCTTTTTAAAAAGAACTTTTTTACAATGCTCGGAGAGGCATTGGAAAGCATTAGGAAAATAATTCATGTGTCTATGTTTAGTGGGCCCAATACATAAGGAGGCATTGAGAGACGGCAATGCGGAGGTGTCATGAGACGTTGAGTTGTGTCTATGGTAGGTGGGCCATATGTGTCGTAGCGTCTAGCAACGCTTCCGAAATTGACGAGGTTAGGACCGTAAATATATTAGTGGTAATTGTTTTTTCGTAATTCTTTTTTAAAACCAAGGGTAAAATCATATATTCATATTTGTACAATTTGCGTATTGGTTGGTGTAGAGTTGAGTTGTCACGGTAGGAGTGCTTTCAGACATTTAATCGACTCATTAAAAAAAGACACATATGAGCGACTATCTGGCTGTTTTTTTACAATAAACTTTTCATTAAACTTAACAGCAAGCTGCTGTTAAAACCATTACAGAGTTAATGGTTACAGACTGGAGTGCCCCTAAGGATGGGCAGCCAAGAACATGGGAAGGATTAGTACAACTGAAGCTTGATTGTAGAGAATTGGAATGGACTAAGTGTAATCCTTCTTTGGCTAGAGAATCAGCCATGTCATTACGCATTCTTGAAATGTTGAACACCTTCGAAGCACCGGTCAAGGAAGAAGTGATGATTTGGGTGTATGCTGCATCTCTCCAGTCGAGAATGTCAAAATGACCTGTGTTGTTTAAGTAATGAGCCAGGAGCTGATCATTTGTAAAAAAAGTTTACATGATCCAACTGCATAAAATGAAGTGACGAGGTTGCAAAAGCTAAAGCTGCTGCCTCAGCTACAAACACCGACGGGTTGACTATGAGAGCCTGCAGCAGCTGTATCCACTGCTGCGGTGCTGTCACTGCCAACACCGCCCGAGCTACCCGGCCGCCGCCACCGTCCACCTCGTCGGTGTCGCCTGCGGCCAAGCTCCCGCCCCTCCCCTCCCCTCCCATCCCTCCCCCCTTCTTCTCCATTACTCCATCCAAATCAGTGAAGACCCAGAGATCCCCATCTTCGTCGTCCGATGTGAGGGGGCGCGAGCGCGTGAGGCGGCGGAGAGCCGCGCGGAGGCCGCGACGCTGATGGGTGCGACGAAGATGGTGTCGTCGGGGCCGGCGCCGGCTGTGAGGGCCTGGAAGACGAGGAGGCGGAGCACGAGCGCCTGTGCCGCCGCTGCGTCCCCGTGCTCGAGCGCGACGTCAGCGGCGAAGAGGATGGAGTGGAGGCGCCGCATCCTCTCCTCCACCTCCTTCCTCCAGTCCCTGAAAAGGCGCCATCGTTGGGCGCGACGTCAGCGGTGGGGTGGGGCAGGGCCGCTCCGCCATTTCGGAGAGCAGAGCCACGGTGGGAGCTTCTCAGGGTCACATCCCGTCGGCCGGCCTCCTTCCTCCCAGTCCCCAAAGTCCGTAGGTGACGCGAATCCGGCGTGGCGTCGGGGCCTACATTCCTTCCTTGAAGGCTTGAAGATCCGACATCTGTGTCTGGTACCTACACTGCCATCTCTCCAAGATCCGGGTGAATGCCTCTTCTCTCCCCCAATTCCTCAAAGATCTGGGCGAATCTAGTGTTTGTGAATCTGAACATGAATACATGAGTGAATTAATCTTGTTTAATTGTAGTGCATACTGGATATATGGAAATGTAATTTGACTTTAAAAATTTCTTCATAACTCATAACTCAAATTCGTGAATCACCTAATGTACCAAGGGTTTCCTCAAATTCCTTCAGATGGGTTACACGGGTATTGGGTAGATATGCTGTTGCCACTTATAAAATGAGCTTTAGCCTTACCGAAAACTTGTTGTAGCATCAGTTAGGTACTGCAGATGCCCTGATCTACCCTTGCATTCGCAATGCTTGAAAATGATCCTTTGGTAGTGTGAGATCGTTTCCATTGAGCAAACAGCTCAAGCAATGGACAATCTCTAACAATTTTCTTGTTCCATGGTGATGCAGGTTTGGCCTGTTCATTATGATGAATGAAAATGCAGGAAAAGACAGTTGTATTGATGTAGGCTCATCAGCTTCTCAGGTTCCAGAAAATAAGTTAAGGCACAATTTTCGTTTGGGAGACATAACATGGTGAGCAATTCCACCGCCCGAGCTCCGCACCGCCCGAGCTCCCCCACTGGTTGTCTGACTGCTCGATGGTGAGCAATTCCATGGTGAGTTCGAGGATCCATTGTTCAATAATTTAGGTTTTGAATGAATTGTTGAGATGATTTGAATTCCGAGGAAAATGTCTGTTTGATGACCCATCTCGTGATTTAATTTTCTTCCTTGGTGATCCTGTGATAGGGAGCAGAGCACCCTGTCAGCATCTTCTTCCATATTAACAGCACCATGTTTTACACGGCCACAACTAGTCTTGTTGACATGATTAGCTTTAGGGGTTTTACCTGAAAGTTGAGACTCTGAGAGTTTAGTTTCAGAACAGAACTTTGCACCAGTATCATGATCACAAGTATCTGTACTCCATATGCCGCCATGTGTTTTATTGTGGAAACAAACGTGGTACTTACATAATACAGCAGTTTAGTCCTATCCTAAATGGAAAACTTGTAGCACTTGCATATTACAACACTTGTAGTGCTTTCATAGGCACAGGATATAGTCCCCTGCAAGTATGTAACTCTAGATTTCTCAGATTAAATATGAATACAATTTTGCACATGAGGTCTATAGACCGGGGAAAAGATATGGCTAAATATTGTAGCCATCTGGACAAATAAATATGCATACAATTTTGCACATGAGGTCTGTAGACTTGGGAAAAGATATGGCTAAAAATTCTAATCATCTAGACGAACAAAGTATCAAGTACAACTAAATAGATTGCGCATAGAACTTAGAATGCTAAAAAGGCTAGTCTAGTTTGAGCACTGGATTCTGCACTGGAATCTTCTTCTGTCTAAGTCGGTTAGCGATCGATTCGGTACTGAAATCATCGACGACAGTCCGAGGAGTATTGGCAACATCTAACTTTGAGGGTCGTCCTCTTTTCCTTTTTAGAGCTCCTGTTACGTCGCTAGATCCTCCTGATGCTATATTTTCTTCATGTACTATCCTCCTTGGTCGTCCTCTTGGTCTTTTAGTAATAACAGTTGGTGATACTGTCTTCTCTTGCGGTCCTCCTGATGATTCTGGAGTTACTTTCGTGCTAGCTTCAGGAGATATCTGCATGTCGTCTGGAAGTACTTGTTCGTCCAGATATTTTGCATAGTAATCTTCCTTCTGAGTATCATCAACCAAAAAAATTTTGTTAGATAGTCCCGGTTGTGTTGTGGAATGTGGAGAGGTTGAAAATTTTTAATATGCAGTAAAAGCACATACCGTCATAGGTTTTTTGAAATCTGGAAATTCCAAGTTGTGCGTAGAACGGAGTAGCCTTGTGCATAATCTGAATTAAAAACCTTTCACTTCATTCTATACAAGCGAAAGTATTGCATGTCATGTAGCAGTTGGTGTTTAAGTATTAGCAATTTGGAAATGGCAATAATTATAAGACTCACCTGTGTGAAATGCTGAGCCATATGATCTCCGTCCCATGCTAGTATATACTTCATTATATATGCCGCACATGAACTTCTGCAACAGAACATTAACATAAGTAATTGGAGTACACCATTAATATACAAAGGAAAAAGGCTACCCGTCGTGTTGGAGTGGTATGTTTTCATAGGGAACTATCTCCTAGCCGCGCACGTTAATTGGTTTTGCAAACGAAACCAAGTCGTTCTCGACCGAATAATCGATGCACGATTGTATGCCTTCGACCTAGTCGATGGTGAGATACATGTCAAGTTTGATGAACCTATAGTTGCAGCTCAATACTCAAAAGGTGGTATGTGTAACTAGGAGGATCTGTACTTACCAATGCCTTTTCTTGGTTTATGGCTCGCAATGTTGGTATAGAGTTTAGAGTTTGTACCTCTGTTTTTATGAAGTTCAACACTGGGAGAGCCCAGTGGTTGTTATTAATATGCATCAGCACAAAAACCTAGAAAAAGGAATTGTAAACTAGTGAGTGCATGGCTACAATCCAAACTGACAATATTTCCAAATTTTGTAGTAGAACACAAGATACAAACCAAGCAATAGTGTCAAATAAAATCAGTATTACGTACCAAATGCCTTCCTTTGCATTTCTGAGCAATTCCCTTCCTGTTTTTTTTTGCGTTCTTC
This sequence comes from Cenchrus americanus, assembly GCA_947561735.1. Taxonomy (NCBI): domain Eukaryota; kingdom Viridiplantae; phylum Streptophyta; class Magnoliopsida; order Poales; family Poaceae; genus Cenchrus; species Cenchrus americanus. Next base: position 143,975,994 of record OX387244.1, read on the forward strand.
ACCCTTCATATTATCTCGTAACAATCTTGCATCGAATGTTGATATAAATGATGTTGCATCAGTCTCCACATCACTTATATGAACAAAGGCATTTATGACCTATAAAAGGTTGAGTTAGTATAGGTTTGTGCGTTGTTGTACTAATGACATGGCCCTAAACTGATATTACTGCATCTCCTATATAGCCACCTTTGACAAGTGGGAGCAGCTGCCCTGCTGTTAGACAATGACCATCTATGTTTACAACCCTAGCATGCTAGTAACATGATAAAACGAAGAGGGCGGCACCACTGTCAATTGGTTCCGCATTGTACTCATTCTCGATAATAGGCTGCCTGCGCTTGATGTGTGTAGAGGCGTTGTCGTCATTAGGCTTCCCTGCTGTGATATTTGTAGCGGGTACTTTAAGCATCTCCCTGAAATGTTTGCGTGGTGAATCCTGCAATTGGTTTTTTTTAATATCCAAAGTATCTATTGTAGCAGACATGATCTAATGAAAAATTAACTTGTCCAGATATAATACCTGCAAATGTGGAGATGTAGCTATAGTAGACGACTGAGCATTTGGTGAAGAAGGCGTAGGTTGTTGAACTTTTGCAGATGTATTTATAGGTGTCCGATCAACTTGTGCAGTTTTAGGGGTAGGTGCCTGCACTACCTGTCTGAGTCTCTGTTTTTGACATGTTGTTAGGTAATGGAGCATGTATAGGTAATGAAGAATGAGTACTCTCACGTAGATAGGTTACCTTGGTTTCCCCCATTCAATTGTGCATTTTCAGTTTCTACAGTATTGTCAAGGGCGTCGAGCCCTCGGCTCGCTGGGCCGCGGCTACAGAGCTCGTAGTCGTCGGCCGTCTTCTCCGGTGAGGTTATTCCCCTCAACCGCAGGCTTGGGTTTTAGAGAATGGAAGAGGAAGGAGATAACAATCTTGCTTGCTTCAATCATGTGCCGATTACACTTTAATAGCCATGCGGCTGCAACAAAAGGGGAAACTAATCTCCTAAACTTAAGGACCAGCTGTTGCTAAACTTAAGGAAAGCCTCTTGATTTGTTTCTAATCTTAGCCACGAACATCTTCTTTGCGCGCCCGGCTTCCGCGCGCGCTCGGCCCGCTCGGCGCACGTCGCGTGCACGCCTGCGCCTGGTGTATGTGCGGCCGTACATGACATCTCTCCCCGCCTCGAAGTCCAGCTCGTCCTCGAGCTGAAAGGAAGGAAAACGAGCGCGAAAATCTTCCAGGTCTTCCCATGACGCAGCGTTGGGGGGCTCTCCTTCCCACTCGATGAGCACTTGGCGGACACCACGAGCCATGCGGCCCTGTGTCACCCGAGATGGCGCCGGCACCGCCGCACCGTGTAGGATTGGAGGCAGCGATGGGGGCGAAGCCGGCGGAGGTCCCACGAACTTCTTGAGGATGCCAACGTTGAACACGTCGTGGAGACGGGCGCCTGGCGGGAGCTGCAGACGTACAACCACCTCATTGATGACCTCCGTCACCATATATGGCCCAACGAAGCGGGGCTTCAGCTTCCCGTGTACCGTGCGCGGCAGTGACGCCGCCGCCTGTTGCCGCAGACGAAGGAGCGCCCAGTCCCCCACCTGAAAGACCACCGGACGATGATGCTTGTCATAGACACGCTTCTGGACTGCCTGGGCCTGCTCGAGACGAACACGGATGTCGTCCAGGAACGCTGCACGTTCCTCCATCTCCTGTGCAACGGCTGCGACTCGCGCGTCCCAGGGTTCATAGGAACGAATGGTTGGGGGGTCCCTCCCATAAACCACCCGGAACGGGGTCTCGCGCAGCGAGGACTGGTAGGTGATGTTGTACGTGTACTCTGCCCACGGCAGCCAGCGCAGCCACTGACGCGGCCGATCACCTGTGAAGCACCGCAAGTACATGACGATGACCCTGTTAGCAGCCTCCGTCTGGCCATCTGTCTGCGGGTGGAAGGCGGACGACATGTACAGCTTCGTGTCCGTGAGCCGCATGAGCTCCTGCCAAAACGCCGAGGTGAAGACGGGGTCGCGGTCCTAGACAATGGACTGCGGGACGCCGTGGAGGCGAACAACGTCGGCGAAGAAGGCGTTGGCGACGGATTCGGCGGTGTAGGAGTGTGCCAAAGGAATGAAGTGGCAGTATTTGCTGAAGCGGTCCACGACGGAGAGGATGACGGTCTTGCCTTGGACCTTGGGAAGCGCCTCGATGAAGTCGATGCCGATGTCAGCCCATACTGCCAACGGCACCGGCAGGGACTGCAGCAAGCCTGCCGGCCGCAGATGGTCGGACTTGTACTGCTGGCAGGTGACGCTGGCCTTCACGAACTCCTGCACCAAACGACGCATGTTGGGAAAATGAAAATCACGCCACAGCCGGTGGAGGGTGCGGTGGATGCCCTCGTGCCCGTCATTGTGGACGGCCGCCACTATCTCCTGGAGCAGCGGTGACGCCAAGGGAATGTACAGTCGCCCCTTGAATGAGACCATGTCGTCCACCAGTGCCCACGACGTGGACCGGGTGCCGAACCGGAGCTCCGCGTGCATGGCGACCAGGGCAGGATCGGTGGCCTGGGCGTGGCGAAGGCGCTCGATGAAGTCGAAGCGGGGCGCAGAGATGGCCAGCAGCTCCCCGTCATCATGGTCGCGCCGGGAGAGGGTGTCGGCGACGACGTTTGTGGCGCTCGACCGGTACTCCACCGAGAAGTCAAAGCCGAGGAGCTTGCCAACCCAATGGTGCTGCGGAATGGTGGCGAGGCACTGATCAAGTAGGTACTTGAGGCTGTAATGATCTGTCTTGACAACGAATCGCCGCCCCCACAAATACGGCCGCCAGTGCCAAACGGCCTGGACCAAGCCGATGAGCTCGCGTTCGTAGGCGGCGAGCGAGCGATGGCGAGGCGCCACCGGCCGGCTGAAGAACGCTACGGGGTGGCCCTCCTGGACCAGTACGGCGCCGAACCCCGAGGTGGAGGCGTCATACTCCACGATGAACAGCTTGGCGAAGTCAGGCATGGCGAGCACTGGGGCTGAAGTCACGGCGGCCTTAAGAGCCGCGAACGCCGTGGCTGTGGCGTCGTCCCACACGAAGGCCTCCTTCTTGAGCAAGCCCGTCAGCGGAGCGGCGATCGTGCCGTAGTTGTGGACGAACTTGCGGTAGTACCCCGCAAGGCCGAGGAAGCCGCGTACCGCCCGAGGTGAGCGGGGTGTCGGTCAGTCGACGATCGCTTGCACCTTGGCCGGATCCATGGCCACTCCCGCTGCCGAGATGACGTGGCCGAGGTAAGCGACGGCTGAAGTCCCAAAAGAGCATTTGGAGCGCTTGACGAAGAGTTGGTGGTGGCAGAGGGCGTCAAGGACCGTCCGAAGTTGGCGCAGGTGGTCAGCCCACGTCTTGCTGTAAATTAAGATGTCATTAAAAAAATACCAGGACGAAGCGGCGAAGGAACGGCCGGAGTACATCATTCATCAAGGCCTGAAACGTTGCCGGAGCGTTGCATAGCCCGAACGCCATCACAAGGAACTCATAGAGGCCATCATGGGTGCAGAACGCCGTCTTGTGGACGTCCTCCGGGCGCATGCGCACTTGGTGGTAGCCGGAACGGAGATCCAGCTTGGTGAAGAATTGGGCGCCGTGCAACTCATCGAGGAGCTCCTCGACCACCGGGATCGGAAAGGCGTCCTTGATCGTCAGCGCGTTCAGCGCCCTGTAATCCACGCAGAAGCGCCAGGACCCGTCCGGTTTCTTGACGAGGACGGGCGACGAGAACGGGGAGTCGCTGCGGCGGATGATGCCCTGCTCCATCATGGCGGCACATTGCCGCTCCAGCTCGTCTTTGTGCGCCGCAGGGTACCGGTAAGGGCGGACGGCGACCGGCTGGGCGTCGGGCTTGAGCGTGATGCGGTGGTCGTGCGCGCGCTTGGGGGGCGGCACCGGTCGGGTCGGCGAAGACCGCCCCATACACGAGCGACAAGGCCTCGAGGAGGGCGCCGGCGTCGGCCGTAGCGCGTAGGGCCGGCGGCGAGGGGCGGGCCATGCTGGTCCAGGAGATGGTGCGCCCCAGGCGCTGGAAGGTCATGCGCTGGCGGCTCAGGTCCCATACGATGGGCCCGAGAACCCCCAACCAGCGGGTGCCGAGGACGACGTCGTAGCTGGCCAGCGGCATAACGAAGAGGTCGGCCGGGAACGGCTCACCATCGACGAGCAGGGGCGCGTCGCGGATGACGCCCTCGCAGGTGACGCGCTCGCTGTTGGCCACCAGCGCTGTGAGATGTGGGCGCTGCTGGAGGGTCAGGCTCGTGCGCCGCGCTGCTTCCTCCCCGATGAAGTTGTGGGTGCTGCCTGAGTCGATGAGGGCGACGAGGGACGCGGTCCCCAGGGTCACGGCGATCTGCATGGTGCCCGCCAAGGGGACACCAGCCACGACCTGAAGGGAGAAGCAGGGCGCCCTAGCGGCGGCCTCGGCTCGGCCGCTGCGTCCCCTGCGTCGTCGATCTCGACACCATCGACAAAGAAGAGACGCCGGCAAAACCTGTTATGGCCACGGGTAAACTTTTCATCGCAATTAAAGCAAAGGCCCAGGCGGCGGCGCTCGGCCATCTCCTCCGGGGTGAGGCGGCGCTGGTGTCCTTCGCCTTGCCCCAGGCGTGAGGCCGCGGGAGGCGCCGGTAGGGCCGGGGGCCGCCGCGGCGCCCGTAACGCCAAGGGTGGAGGGCGGGTCGGGCGTGCGGAGCCGGGACGGGGGGGGGGGGGGGGCTGCGGTCGATCTATCTCCATCAGCTCCACTTGTCGCGCGAAACTCATGGCCGCCGCCAGCGTTTCTGGGTGGTGAAGGCGGACGGCATGGCTGAGCAGAGGTAAGAGACCACCGGTGAAGAGCTGGACGCGCTGAGCTTCGTCGAGGCGGCCCGCTCGCGGCAAGAGCGCTTGGAAGCGGTTGGAATATTCTTCCACTGTTCCCGTGCGCCGGCACTCAGCGAGCTCGAAGAGCGGGGCTGAGCGCAGGGGCGGCCCGAAGCGTAGGTTTAGGAGCTCCTTGAAGCGCCCGGGGCTCCGTCATCCTCGAGCAGCTGGGTGTACCACATCTGCACAACGTCATCCAGATGGTATGACGCCATGCCGACGCGCTCTTCGGCCATGGTGTGGTGGTGGCGGAAGTACGCCTCGAACTTGTTGAGGAAGAGCAGCGGGTCCGTAGTATTGTCGAAGCGGGGGAAATCCCACTTCTTGGGCCGGGGAGGCGGATCGAGGTCACGCGCCCCGTCCTGGCGGCGAGTGCTGCTGCTCTCGGCCGTGGAGGTCTTGTCCTTCATGGTTGCCACATCGGCCTTCCGGGACGTGATCTCTGCGGATAAGCTCTTGATCTCCTTCAAGAGGTCGGCGATGGTGGGGTCAGCCATGGTGGCGGTTGGAGATGGGGGAAGGGCGGCGGCCGGCGTGGAGGTTGAAGATGCTGCGGCTGCGTGGGCAGAGGATCGAGTGGATCGTGATACCAGGTTGTCAAGGGCGTCGAGCCCTCGTCTCGCTGGGCCGCGGCTACGGAGCTCGTAGCCGTCGGCCGTCTTCTCCGGTGAAGTTATTCCCCTCAACCGCAGGCTTGGGTTTTAGAGAATGGAAGAGGAAGGAGATAACAATCTTGCTTGCTTCAATCAGGTGCCGATTACACTTTAATAGCCTTGCGGCTGCAACAAAAGGGGAAACTAATCTCCTAAACTTAAGGACCAGCTGTTGCTAAACTTAAGGAAGGCCTCTTGATTTGTTTCTAATCTTAGCCACGAACATGCTGCTGCGCCTGGCTTGCTGCGCGCTCAGCCGCTCGGCGCACGTCGCGTGCGCGCCTGCGCCTGGTGTATGTGCGGCCGTACATGACAAGTATGCAGTCTGGCATGTATTTCTTTTTTGAACTTCGCAAACTCCTTAATTTCTAATATCATTCTATTGGTTAGTTTGTACTCCACCTCATTATAGTATTGTTTTAATTCCAGTTTTAGGTCTGTTTCGGCTCCATCCTTCCATTCTTGTAGGTTGTGCATCTACATAATTACGAAATAAGGAATTAGACACACTCAGCGGTTGGGCACAATATTAGATGACATACTTACTTGTAGGTTGTTTACACCCTCCTCGGCTACAGGTGAATTAAACATGAACTCCTCGTGTGTATTGTTTGCAAACTAGTTGGCTTGTGACATTGATGCTTCTGGTGGATTTTTTTGTTCATGAGTGGTGCGACGGGACAACATAAGCTGCAAATAATTAAGAAAGTTAGTTTGTGCGTGTGAGAACAACATCATATGGATGCAATGTTTGGAAACTTACAGTTCCTCCGTGTACCCCCTTCTTCTTAAAAGCATTCATTCGAGCATTTGCAGCGCTTTCATTCCACATCGCTATCCGTGGTTGGATTTCATTTTTATACTTCACTGAGCTGTCCTCAATAATGATGCGCTCCCAGTACCAACACTGATAAAAATGAAGAAAACATGTAAGATAGAAGATAAATATTACTTGTAGGTGTTGGTTGTACCGACTTGAACTGACCTGTAGCAGAAACAAATTGCCCTTTAGGCTGGATTCGTCTTGTGTGATGTAACAATGACATGAATCTAATAAGTGGTTCAGGCTGAATCGGGCCCAATTAAATTTCCCAATGAGTGACACATTTTCAACAAGATGTATATAACTATAATGGAGAGTGGGTACTGTAGTTGGTGCTAGAATAAGACCAAATGTGTATAAAACAAATGCTCCTTTGAAGTCAACCTCTTGACAATTGGGGTCAAGAATCATGTTTTCCAGCCTCCTTAGCTCGAGCTTCTTGTTGGCATCGGCATACCTCTGGAACAATTCAGTTTGCACAGTTTTCGCTTCACTGCTCTTTTTTCGCCTTATATATTCGTCTACATCATTGCCTTCAGCTGGCAGTCCCTCTATATCACCGACATCTTTTAGATAAATAGGAATATCTCGATCACAAATTTTGAATGTTTGGCTGCTGACTTGGTATGTTTTGGCAACTTGTACTATCATTACTTTCCTGATAGTCATCCTCTCTGGCATGTGAAGAAGGCCCCCCTCCCTAATCCCATTTCAATTATAGCATCCAGCATGTGTTTTCTTGCTGGTATTTTGGATATTAGTCTTTCTAACCTTACAGGAGAGTGTTCTGTATGAAAAGAAGTCTGCAGCCAATTGTTGGTTGATCATAAGTTCCTAAAAAATGTGGAGGCAAAAGACAGAAAAAAGAACTGAAAATGGATATTACATTATTTTTGCTGTCCTCTAGGTCTTTTGTAGTACTGTGCTTGTTACCACTGCCTCCTGCATCAAAGTATGTTGTTATAGTTCACGAGAGAAGTAATTTAAATGGGCTGATGTAATAATAGATTTAATAATTGATAAGGCATATTATAACTGATCTTGTTTTTAATTTTCAGGGTTAGTAGCAAAGAGGCACAAGAGCAATTCTGCTAGGCTGCAATCACTTTGTTTACACCAGGCATTCTATTCAAGTTCTAGTCGTCCAAGGCGAGAGTAAGCATTGCAAAAGAGCACTGCAACATATTACTTGGAAACATTTAAAATATGCACTACAAATCTATATATAAACCAGAAAAAGTAAACTGGCTCACTATTCCATTACAACATTATTGATAACCTAGAAAACTTGCATGATTTGGCTTTTAGAATAGAATCTAGTCTTTTATGTAAAAATTCAAGCTATGCACAGGCACATTGGCTTTGTAATTTAATGAAGGATAGGTGGAGATCTGTGATATTCAAAGATCATAAGAGAACTATGCATTTCTTTTTCTTTTAACACGGTAACTGAATCAGTAGTTTAGGGTCTTCCAGTGCTATTCCATTTGCATTTCTGATACTGGATCAATGAGAATTGTTACATAGCTGGCTAGCCAACCTATACTTCTCTTGTAACATGGCCACTGAAAAGGAGTTGATTTAGACCATTACCAATCAACACTAAGCACATACTAAATTTGTGACTATATTGGCTGTTGTAGATAATGAAACTGCTGGGACGGATTACACTTCTGACCAGCATGACATGGAGGTTAGCATGATCTAAGTCCTTGGTTTCTGCATATACATTGCACTGTGCATGTTCTATGCTTTTCAATCAAAGATCTTCCCTACTGTGCACTAGTTTTATTTCTCCATATTTTTGCTGCCACTGTGGTGTCGTGAAAGTCCCATATCATAATGTTTTCAATAGGACAACGAAGTCTCTGTGTTCAATGAAACAACTGTATCTCTGTTATCTATAATTTTATGTTTCTAGTGCTTACATATCAAAATGATGCTCTGTATCTCTGTTTTCAATAGTACAACGAAGTCTCTGTGTATCAATGAAACAACGAACACCCATATTTTGAAGAATACTGGACAGTTAACATGCCCTCTCAAGTTTTATGATGGAATTAACACTTGAGAAGTTGCCTGTAAAATCTAATGTAACTAAAAGATATTTTTGACAGTTAACATGCACAGGCACATGATCTTATGGTATGCTACTTTTGTTTACTGCTCCTTATTACACTGGTAGCCGATCTATCCTAGTGGCTGATCAAACACGTATTGATGAAGACAAAAGATGGACAAATTACCGATCCTGGTTGCCGATTGCCGTCTGAGTACGGGGTTGGCCTTCAGCCAGGTGGCAGTTTGCCGTCGATTGGCCTCCATCTAGTGCTGTCGCCTGGCCGTCGGCCATGGTCGCCTGGTCGTCCATGCACAAAGTCGAGATGAGAAAGATGTGGTTTACGCAATCGATGGCGGCTGCAGCCTGCAGTAGATGGTACAATTAAGGAGAGGCAAATCTCTCACTTTTTCCAAACTGCACCATACGACCGGAAAGCCCCCTGGGCGGTTGACCTGACCAGCACCTCTCAGAAAATCACGAACCAACCCATATAATACAAGTGGGCTTCTGATAAAAACACAAATATAATGGGCCAATGGGGTTCATTGCAAAGTCGATTTGTTTTGCTGCCAACATCACGTTCATGGTCGTGTCGCGCAGGTACGCGTCCACAGCGCACGCCCTCGCCCTCGCCGTCCTCGTCGATGTACGACGAGAGCAGGTCCGCCAAGCCCTCGACGCCGCCCTTCGCCTTCTCCGCCGAGCAGCTGCGTCTTGGCGCGCTGGCGGACGACGAACTGCATGCCGCAGCATGACCGCCCGTGGAGGTGGTTGAGGTTGGCGATGAGGATGGACGCGGCCAACATCCGAGGCGAAGCCGTCGGCGTTCATCATCGTGGGCAGGTCACGCAGTACCTCGATGCAGCACAGCGTTGCCGGAGCTGCCCGCGACGTACATGTCCTTCAGCACGTTCCCCGGCATGGAGAGGTACCGGCCTCTCTTGGACACATGGTCCGTCCGGTAGCTTCATTTACGTGTAACTTGCTAGTTGCTAGCTTCTTTACCATGGCACGGGATGATATGTATACGTGTGCAATTCTAAGTATACTTGTTCTCTTGATAAAATAGTTCCGTATTCCCGAAAAAAACATGGGAATCTACATAGCTCCGCCCATGCCATGACCAAAAAACAGCAGCCGACGCCCGTGCACCTGCGGCCGTCGCTCACGGATAGCGTGGTGGCTGTCCGGGGACGTGCCGGGGCAGAAGGACGGGCACCCGCTGATGGTGATGTTGCAGCCAGGGGAAGGCGCCGGTGAGGTGCGCGAGCACGTAGCAGCCGGCGCCACGGCCAAATGGGCACGGCACGGGCACGTCGCTACAGGTGGGCGAACAGTTCGGCAGCCCCCGACACTACAGGAAACGCGCGCTTCGAAGACTCCAACCCTGTTGGCGAAGGCTTTCCCAACAGGGTTTCCGAGTTACTGTTGGGAAAGAACCGTTGGCGTTTTAAGTGATGAGAAAGAGCTCTTCGCCAACAGGAACGCGGGCCCTGTTGGGAAAGCTTCGCCAACAGCCATGTGTACCGTTGGCGAAGGGGGGACGCCGTCAGCTCAGCTGCCGTTACCTTCGCCAACAGGGAAGCGACGGTTGTTGGCAAAGACCGGTTGGCAAAGGAGCCCAGCTTTGCCAACGATGCAGCTTTGCCAACGGCATGGGCCGAAAACTTGTTGGCAAAGTCGGCGCGCTTCGGGGGAAGCCCGGCTTTGCCAACGAGCTTTGGCCCATCTTTGTTGGCAAAGGCGAGAATTTTTTCCCTTTTCTTTTCTTTTTTTCTAGCCTTTAATTTACACATCAAATCCACACATCAACATATGAACCGAATACCACATATATATCAACAATATAGCATATGAACCACATTTCGGCATCGGTTTCGATCTCAACATGAATCCAACATTATAACTTAATTTTCATTGAATCCAACATGAATACTTGCCCATAACTTTTAATTGTAGCCGATAGACATCAAACACATAAGAGAACACATTATAACTTAAATTTCATTGAATCCAACATCATTGGTTTATTTAGTCACTAAACACAACCATAAGTTTGACTTGTCACAACAACACACGACACAAAATGTCTAAAAACCGAGTCAAACGCAAAATGCGCCTGATGACGACATGATCGAGCATCGGGCTACCACTATAGGACCTCCCACCTGAAAAAGTAAACAGTTTAAATTGTTCACAAAATTTGCTGCATATAGATATGATGTGGACAGGTTGAAGTTAGTGTGCAAAAGAATGCTTCATTTCCTCGTTGCTTTACATCAGCTGGTATCTCTTCCGGCAAACCTAACTCTTAAACACAATATCCAAATTTGAAAACACAGAACAATCTTTTCGACTCAGTAATACAGGTTTTGATATATACCTTAATATGTTTCTTAGCATTAATTTCGACAATATCACGTAGTCCGCCTTCTGCTGCATAAACGATTGCATTTTTCCCAAGCTGCATTATACAGACAAAAATGGAACAGGTAAGGTAACACAACCCAGTGTGAACCATGAATTTGGTATAAGCTACTGAGTTAATTTCCTTTTACCAAGCGAGAAAATACAATCCACGACAGTGTGACATTCCAAAATTCATTCATATAGTAGCAGTCCTCAAATTATTAACCAAATAGAACGGGAATTGGATGGAAGATAACAAAACTACTCAATCTTAAGTTCTAGTTTAATCAAGTGCTTGGAAATCATATTAGGTACTGTGCACACTAACCAACATTTAACGGTATAATATCAATGTACTGCTCATGAGTGGTGCTACGATTACGAGATGCAAAATCTCCACACACAATAACTTACACGAGAAGCGACAAATCTTGTAACATCTTACCGGACCACTGCGATCGAGTTCGAAACGGACCAAAAAAAATGCACTTGAATGCGGACCTACTTTTGTATGGTGTGTGCTTGATTTCACACATGAACAATGCACTTCGATCTAAGAAAAACTTGATTTTTATATTGCTACGGCCAAGCCATCAGATGTAAAGGGGGCAAGCAAAAATTGAACCTCAAAGCAATAAAATACAAAAGCAGAGGAAAGTCACGTTTACCTCATCCAAAATGTTAGGGTCAGCGCCAGCCTCTAGCAAAAACTTAACAATGTCAGTTGAGCCAGCATGAGCTGCCTTCATTACAACAGTTGGTACATAGGGTAAGATAAGCAAGTGTAACGTCTAGCATTAAAAGTTTATGACCCAATGCTTGAAAGTTTCTCAGAAGGCGGTAAAGGTTGGGGTATTCCTGAGATCCTAGGAACAGATGCAACACAACATGCGTAGGCATTAGGGTTGTGTTGTGTGCGCACTATGGAACATCGATTATAGAGTACCCTGGGACACAAGCATCCGCGCACTTGATCCTAACCATCTAGGCAGGAGGAAAGGGTGTTGTGCGAGTTTTGCGGTGATGAAAAAGTGTGTAGACTAGAGACAACACAATTCAACGGAGAATCGAAACCAAGTAATGTAGGCGCAAGCAACACAACATAGCGGGCAAGTAATTCGCCGACCGTGTTCGGACAAACAATGGCTCCAAGTAATACTTGCCACATTTCGAAGCAATTCAGGTTCCTAAACAAACAAAGAAATTGTGCTAATCCATCCAACTACTGGCATCAATCAGGTTGTGCCACCCAAAGCACTCAAACGACAAATGTGGTTCCCCACCGCAGCTTCTCCACACACACAATCTGTCAGATCCACAAAGCAAAGAAGAGGAAGAACAATCCTTCAGATCCACATAGAAAGGGGAAGGTTAGAGAGAGGGTACAGGATGTGCATCGACATTCAGTGGCTTGGTGATTGGGTGCCCTTCAGCAGCTGACCAAGGAGGCCCGTGTTCCCCACGCGGAGCAACCCGCCGCCGTTGCGCCGAAGAGGCCGGCGTGAGGAGCCTGCCGCCTTTGCGCTGAGGAGGCCGGTGTCCCCCCAGCACAAGATCCCGCCGCCCTTGCGCCGAGGAGGACGGCCGGCGGGCGGGGCGGGGCCGGCCGGCGGGCGGGCGGGGACCGGCCGGCGGGGCGGAGTGGGGGCGGGGGCGGGGGCGGGGGCGGGCGGGCGGGGGGCGGGGGCGGGGGGGCGGGCGGGCGGGGCGGGGGCGGGCGGGCGGGCGGGGCGGCCGGAGCGGATCCGCCGGCGGTGGCGCGCGCGCGGGTGGGCGGCGGCGCGCGGGTTGGGCGGGGCGGTGGGGTCGGGACGGCACCAACGGGGGGAAAGGGTGGGGGCGGCGGGGGTCGGGACGGGGGGCACGGGGCGGGGTTAGGGTTAGGCGGGTGATGGTCTATTGGGCCGGCCTGGGTGAGGGCTTGTATGTAGCCGATTTTTTTTCATCTCTTCCCCGAGATCCTATAGGTGCGACTGTTGGCAAAGCCTTTTTTTATTTTTTACTGCGCCATCCTTCGCCAACAGCTGCGGTATTGAAGCTGTTGGCGAAGGCACTTAGCCAACAGCACCACAAGGCTGTTGGGAAAGAATTTTTGCATTTTTGTTTTTTTCCTTTCAACCTTTTTGTGGGTGCTTCCTACTATAACTACATCTCAACTTCAAAACTTGGGGATGTTTTGAGCTATTTAACTATATTTCGTTAATTATTTTCGTTCACTTGAATTTTCCGGCATAATTCAAATTTGAACTGCAGGTGCGTGAAATAATGAAACTTAGGCGTTCGAAAAATGATATTCATGTCGGGGAGTGTGTTTTGAGGCCGTGTCCCAAAGCTCACCCGAAATTTCGAAGTCCTTGTCCACGTAACACGACGGTCCAGGCGTGGTACAACTGTTTTTTAATTATATAAAATCCAAACGAAGTTGAAAAATCACGAAACTTGTCGGGGTGTATTGTTATCGCATGTGGAGGCTACGATAAATATTTGAGAAAGTTTGAAGCAAGTTGCCGCGTCAAATGCTCAAAACCTAGACATCTCTACCATGTGATCACTTGTGAGCACATGTGGAGCTGTCTAGGTTTTGAGCATCCGACGCGGTAACTTGCTCCAAACTTTCTCAAATGTTTATCGCAGCCTCCACATGCGATCACAAGACACCCCGACAAGTTTCGTGATTTTTCGACTTCGTTTGGATTTTATATAATTAAAAAACAGTTGTACCACGCCTGAACCGCCGTGTTACGTGAACAAGGACTTCGAAATTTCGGGTGAGCTTTGGGACACGGCCTCAAAACACACTCCCCGACATGAATATCATTTTTCGAACGCCTAAGTTTCATTATTTCACGCACTTGCAGTTCAAATTTGAATTATGCCGGAAAATTCAAGTGAACGAAAATAATTAACGAAATATAGCTAAATGTTGCAAAATGGGCCCATATTTAACCATGTGCTTATAAACAATGTAGCAAGGCTACCAAAAAATTTTGAATTCAAAATTCGAAAAAAATGAAAATTCTTTGCCAACAGCCGCAATCTTCCCCAGCAGCCCCTACACGGCTGTTGGGAAAGAAGGCTCTTCGCCAACAGCTTGGTAGCCCTGTTGGCGAAGGGCTGCTCCCTTTGCCAACAGCTAACGGCGAAGCTGTTGGCGAAGCTGACGGCGGCGGTACCGTTTGGCCGCGCCGGGGCTTCGCCAACAGCTTTTCTTTCCCAACAGGAATGCTGTTGGGAAATAACCCCTTCGCCAACAGCCGAACTTTGCCATCAGTCATTGGATTTTGGGCTGTTGGCGAAGATTTCTTTCCCGACAGCGGAATTTTCCTGTTGGGAAAGAGTTTCTTCGCCAACAGCTCAGGTCTTGGCTGTTGGGAAAGCTTTGGGCTGTTGGCGAAGCCACAGTTTCCTGTTGTGCGATCAGCCTGGTCAGCTGCGTCGGCAAGGGGCAGCACCAGCACGGCGGCATGAAGGTCGACAGCGACGACGAGCCAGACCGACGGAGGATATAGTGCACGACGCATTTGCATCCGAGTATATGTGGGCACGCCGCGGCTGGCGGTTGAGCTCGAGGAGGAGCATCAGGCCGTTGATGTGGCGTGCACGACGTCAAACACGTTGCCGGGAACGGGAGCAGCATCAGCTGGGTGCCCGCCGGGATCCCGCCCTCCTGCGCGAACTGCACCTGCGCCTGGGTGTCAGCGACATGGTCAGCACGTCGCGGTCGTACAGGTATCTGCCGAAGTTTGCCACGGCGCAGCTGACATTGAGCATGAAGCGGCTACGTCGGCCCCACGCCGCATGATTTTCCAGGCATAGGATGTAGCACGTCATGGAGAGGTACCGGCCTCTCTTCGACTCGCGGTCCGTCCGGCAGACGACAATGGCGGTGATGAACAATGTTCGGCAATGTGTTCCATTTTTGAAGCAAAGAATGCAATGTTGAGACTTCAGAGCCGGATGATGGATTCACACTTACTACATTCTCTTACGTGAAACATGGCATATATATAGGCCATGAGTACGCAACAACATGCACAATGACCACTTGCGATGGAAATGGGGGAGAAAAACATGATGGATGCACCAAAGATTCGTAAATGGCCTCTGGGCACATGATCGGTCGTAGAAACATGCTCTATAGGTCACGGGATGCCGAAAACATCCACACCGATCAAAAATTAAGACATGAATATGCCTAACGAATGTGAGGGATCGATGGACTAAAGACATGAAGGAAGGTGGGAGCACGAGGGGACCACGAGGGAGGTGGTGGGGCCGCGAAGGATAGCTATTAGAGGGCGCTAGCCATCTTTGGCTAGCATAGGCACAAGTTTAGCTAACGAGGATAGCTAGCGGAGTGTTTTGCTAGTCTGTTGGAATGTTGTTTTTATTAATTTTTCATTTTTTAGCTAGTCAAGATAAAATAGCTAGTCTCTTGGAGTTGCTCTAAAGACACTGTAGTATGAGTCCGTATTGAAGTGGAGGTTACTATAGTGGTGGGAAAAATGTGAAATCAAGAAAAGGCAACATGCTACAAGGAGTCCAATACTCTATGGTAATATAGTGTTTATTCAAAACTCTAATAAAGTCTTTCAAAGCTTTATTTAAAGTTGACCTCCAAAAATGATGCAAAATGTAGTTAAAATTGTTTCAAAATATTTCAAAAGGAATTCAGATATAAAGGAAAAAACATTTCATCTTACTTTTCTACCACCTTTCTTCCCTTTGCAGCCCATTTAGCTTGTCGGCCTGCCTGCCTCCCCCCCCTCCTCTAGTGGGCCGGCCCAGACAATAGCAAATGGAGGTCATCAATTTCCTTTTTTTACTCATCCTTTCCTCGTGACGTACTGCATCCAACTCGGAAACCACCACCGCAAGCCACCATATCGTACGTAACCGCACCCGATGTTAGAGAGCGCAGCGGAATCCGGCCCGGGAACTTATACCTATGTGCTGGCGTCTCAACAGGCCTAGGTCCAACAGAGTCCACAATAACAAGAGTTTGGACCTAACTCAACCCAAAAGATTAGTCTGATGGGTGAGGACTGCCCCCACCTTTACGTTGTGCTCCCCCGCGATCAATTTCCGATGTGAGACTAATTCAACACCCCAGGGCCGCGTCGTTGTTTTTTCCCGAACCCTATCGCTCTCGCCTCCTTTGCCAAGCACAGAAGCTCAGAACCTAGCCGCCATTGAAGTTCGTCGCGAGGTCGGTTTCGTCGCGCGCAACCGACCCCTCTTCACCGCTGTAAGACACTGAATCAGCTTCGCCTTATTTATATCTATAACACGTCAGTGTTTCAATTTTCGATCAATGTTGCTTGTTTACATTTACGTAAATTTGATGCCAACATTGATATTTGCCTATATATGATGGTGTACATGTTCGACGGATTATGATGCAATCCTAATTTTGCTAACGAATTTTAGTTTATATTGTTCAACATCTGCATGGGTTTGGAATGTAGCATCTTATTCTTGTTCATTGATCCCTAGTTGTCATGGATCGTACCAATGACATCCAAAAAGTAGAAAGGTTCCTGGAAGAGGGGGAAGAGATAGTTACAAACACAAGGTGGACCGAGACGACATGCATTTAGCTATGCAGCTTGCATTTGTCGATGCTGACATGAGGATGAGGGAACAACAATGTCAGGATGACAAATACATATCCGATCAGCGCGCCCAGTTTGACAAAGACTTACACATTAAGCATTTTGAATTGACTAAAAAATTGCGTACAGAAGATGTTACCTTGATTAACACAGTGTCAGATGGTCAGTGTGCCGCCTATGCCCAGAAGATTGAGCAGGAGCGTGATCTGTCAAATAAAGTTTTAAAAAGGGTCCGTCAAGAAAATGATGTCATCTTACAGAATGAACGAAAAATCTTTAATTCCACCATTGAAAAATTAAGAGCTTAATTGATAGCCTATGAGAATCAGCGCGTAAAGTTCAAGAAGTCCTTCCTCCAACGAGATGAGATCCCTCATAATGTAGAGGTAACTACGAAAAGTTAGTAAAGCATATACTCTTTTCATACAACTATTGATGTTATAATATTTGTCGACAACTTAATGTAGGATATGGCGGACGATTATGATCTCGTGGCGGACATAAGGGGATAAGAACAAGATGATATATCCCCATGAATATCACCTAAGATGCTGCGTATTTTGATATACCTATATGTGTGCGAAATTTTAATACATGTGAGACATGGGTGATCACATTGCAACTTTAGTGTCAATCTGCATGTCCTAGGTTTCTTACAAGCATGTCAATATCAGAATCTCAATCAGCACTTTAGTGCATCCGTGGCTGTAAGCCAACTTGCTCATTTGTGGTGTCGAACGTGTACGTGCATGCATGCCTGGCTGCCTGCGTACTCTCTAGGAGATCGATGACCTGTACGTTCATTTGCATCCATCACATACACTTGTATGGGTAAGGAGTTTGGATTTGTCCTAGCTACTCAGATGAATTGCAGTTGCTGAGTTAAGGAGACAATAATCAGAATGGACTGAGACCTACCTGGTTGGTGCTCATCAGATATAAATGGAAGACAGACAGACCACCGACAAACCATACACAAAGAAAGCAGTAGATAATCAGAACAATTGAAGCTGGTGTCTTCAACAAGGCATTCCAAATTGACTAATGTTCATCATTTCTAATCTTGATCACGTACACCCACAGAAGGCAAATACATACAGGCAGAGTAATGTGGTCGAGAATACAAACATGTCGAATAACTGATAATTACGCTGCACAAATAAGCTGATGGTCAGGCTTAAAATTAGAAAATGTCAGAAATCTAAAAAACGAAAAAGATACCCATAAGATTAAGTCTGGATATCAATTCAAAGTATATTTGCACAGCAAGCTTCTATGATAAGGATGCCTATAGAAACTGCTACTAATCTCGAATTACTTACCAGTCCTATGCCTATAGAAACTGCTAGTTATTGCAAATAGAACAGTGAGCATCGAGGTGGTCGGTACAGCATACAGGTATCTCTACCAGAGGTACAAAGAAGCAGAGTGAAATCCTAGGAAAAGAAAATACATTCAGTCCTTGAAAAAAGAGCACGTACAAACTCATCAGCAAGTTAAGTGAGCTCGATGAAAGATGCAGACTAGTAAGCACAAGAAAAATGTTATTTTAGGGGATAAATAATGGCTAAGGATCAACTGCTTATGATATGTATGTAGTAAATATGTATTAGCAATTGCAGTAGTTTGCAAGGAGCCACAATAAACTTGAAATACTTGTTTGCACATAAATTCAGACACTTTTTTTGGGAAGACCTTGTGTTCGCTAACTCGTTACCTAACTACAGAATGGACCACTACATAGACTCATAGACGCAGTGGGTCGAATATCCCATACTGGCTGAGAACTCAAAATAAAAAAAAACATAGTATTTTCGCAGTTCTGATTCACTATCCACCACATAAAGAATTTCTAATTCAATTTCCATTCATTAAAACTTTTTCCAAGACTTACCAAGATGGTTTGTGGGCTCATCAAGCAAAAGGATTGTTGGATTCATAAACAGTACCCTTGCCAAAGCAATTCTCATACGCCAACCACCAGAGAATTGCCTGCATCTGTTTAGTAAACCCCAAACCAAATAATATTTCAGCAGCCTGCTTTTCTGCAGTTACGGCATCCATTGATTCTAGATCCTCATATATACGATCCAATGGTTCACCACCACCATCCTCTTAAATGTCAAAAGAGATCTCAGTTAGGATACGTGCAGCATAAAATTATATTTTGCAACAAGAAAGGTAATAGGGGGGGGGGCATGTATGAACTATTCTGCATATCAAGGGCTCACCTGCGCAGCCAAAATTTCAGCTTCCTGACAGTTAGCAAATGGCAATCAGAAATTGCTATAGCTGCAGTTCAGTTATGGGTTTGTTCTATTTGTTTATTTCAGAAAAAAACAGTGATCATGGTAACAATAATATATAATAACAGTTACATTAACAAGCTAAGGAGGCATCATACTAAATTCTATTATTGTTAGTTGCAGTGCCCCATGATAATCACACAATTGGAGCTTATGCAGACAGGGACACATATATTTATGCCCACTATCATTGTAAACAAAAACAACATAAACGATAGCAGGCTGCTTTTTTTTTAAAAAAAATGCTATCAAGTTATGCACCAGCGTACCTCCTATTGTGCATCAGCAAGCAGATCATTGGAAAATCATAAATCTGGCACATCTTCAGGAAGCTTTTTGATCCCTACAAATTAAGATTAACATTATCCATACACACAGCCAGTTAGTAGCTTTGATGAAACATCACTCTACACTACCTCTTCTCTCATGGAGCATGTTCGCCGATTGTGACCCTCACCCTTACATTGGATACATTTCTTCTTAGATCTATCTGAATCTGAAACTGACTTCAGCTTTTTCTTGGGGTCCCTCTGCCAGGCACATGCATTGGATCCGGCACATCTTTGGATTCTGTACAATCACCATCCACGGCCTGCAGCAGCAATGGACCATACCTCTTGTCTCCATTCTCTCCTCCACTTGCATAACCATTGCAGCTTGCTCATGCAGAATTCCTTTCAGCCGCTCATATGCATCACCTAAATGAGATGCAATGAAGCATGCCGTGTGAGCGATATTGCATAGCTCACGGTATTTCTGTAGGATATCGGTATAGTCATACATAGTGCTCTTCCTTATAGGAGGAAATGCACTCCTAGCCCCCCTTGTCCACCTTTTCAAAACATAGTAGTCCGGAAGCCGTCGCTCTTTACGATTTTCCAATACAAAGAAAATGTGTGAGAAGGGGTTCCAAGAGACTGTAACTTAAGACAAGAACAAGAAATCCCCATCAGATTGCCTTCATCAACACATATCTCACATACCACATGGTATTCTATGTCTCCTTTATCCTTCCGACCAACAGTATACTCAATCGTATCATAACCATCTTCAATCTCTATGGCAAAACACCTTTTCGCTGCTTTTATGCTAAACTGCACCGTGGAAAAAACACTAGGGGTGAACGATTTTGCAGCCTCTTTCTTAATAATTGAAGCATCTGGTTGTAAGCATGGCAAAGAACTCGATGCTACAAAGTCTAGAATCGCTATATTAACACACATCCGCGACAGGTAGTGGTCAAAATGCTCTACCAGCTCAAACAATGTCATTTTACGATCCAAATTTACTTGGAGCCTAGAGTTTAGGCTCTCACTCCGTTGGTTGCTCCTCAGTCCTAAATAGCACTTACTAACATGACACGCAGCACACCAGATATGCCTCCTCTCATACATCTCATACAACCACGGCTCTATATCTGTAACCCCATGCTTATTCAAGAATTCGAGCCATTTTCTCTCAGTGTCTTCTACGGAGCAACAATCATAAAGGAAATGCCTCAAATCATCCTTCATGTCACGATCCTTTAAATTACGCACAATGCACTGCTCAATATGCCATATGCATAACCTATCGGATATATTAAAACCTGCCCTGCTTTGCTCCTCCCTCCGCGCTCCCGGGGGTATGTGTCGCCCCGGGAGGCCTCACAGCGGGAGCGTGCGCGTTTTGCGGGAACCCCCTCCCACCACCCCACCCGGCCTTACCCCCACCCCTGTGAACCCCAACCCTAACCCCTCATTCCCATCATCCTCCGCCGCCTTCTCCTCCCCCTCTCTGCCTCCGCGTCGCCGACCTCCTCCTCCCTCCGCGTGGAGGAGGAGCACGACACCGCCGCCGCCGGCGGCGCGCGCGCGTGCATTCCCATCCTCCTCCGCCGCCTTCTCCACCCCCTCTCTCCCTCCGCGTTGCCGACCCCCCTCCCTCCGCGCGGAGGACCGCCGCCGCCGGTGACCCCCTCCTCCCTCTCGCGCGCGAAGGAGGAGCACGACACCACCGCCGCCGGCCCCCCCCTCCCCTACCCAAGCGTGCCTCCCCGCCGCCGCCGCTCGCCATGCGTGCCTCCCCACGGTCCGGTACACCTAGAAGACCTCGAGCACGAGCATCACGGACATGGACAGGCACACCCACACCGCGGCCTCTAGCGCCGGTGCCACCGCGCGCGCCCCCACCGCCTCCTGCATCACCGCGGGGGAGCAACGCGTAGCTAGATCTAGCGTGAAGAAGGTCGCGCCTTCGGATCTGACGAGAGGTCGCAGCAGTAGGCCGGGGCTCACCCGCTGTCGCTCCGTGGTCCTCACCTGCGTTGCGCCACCCCCGACGGACAACCGCAGCTGGATCTAGCGCGGAGAAGGCCGCACCTTCGGGGTCTACTTAGAGGCCGCGGCGGTGGTACGACTTTGAGCTCCTCGGCATCGCTGCTCCGGCAACCTCCTTCTTCCACGGAAGGGGGCTCTGATAGCGATGCAGAGGGTGGCACAACGAGGTCTCTGGACCGCGTCGGAGTTGTCGACGCCATTAAAGATGACTTCGTGCGGTCATACTTCGTCACAGGTCTGGAATTTCTCCGACGAACTAACAGAGGATCACTGGTATTTGCTTGACAAATCGCGTATTTCTTTCTTTCCGCTCATGTCACAGGGAATCTCACGCTGAAAATTTATGAGGAGGGCTGCGAGTTTGCTGATCCAGAGGGTTTGTTCAGAGGCTTGCATCGCTTCAAACGGAACTGCACCAACTTTGGGTCCCTCTTGGAGAAGTCGAACATGAAGCTCACCAAATGGGAGGACCTGGAAGTACTGCATGCATCTCCAGCAACTCAATTTCTAGATAAGCTTCGTCATGTGTTGCTGTTAATTTCTTATCACAAATATACTGATCTTTGTTGTTTGCTCCTCGCTGCCTCTGGTTGCAGGACAGATCAATTGGGCACTGACGTTTCAGCTGTGTCATGTCATTCCCGTGGAGGCCTATTCTTTCAGGTAACTGTTCCAAGTTCATGCCCCATTTGTACGTTGCAAAGATATGCCTATTTGTTTCTGTTGGTATTTATATTTGTCTCCTGCCCTGACATGCTGTTTGCTGTCATCCTGCGTATTTTAGGAACCGGATACATGGAATACTACTTTGCTGCTAAATCAGGGAGGGTGTGCAGGTACTGAAAACTTCAGTGCCTGTCAATACAGTTCAGTTTTCATATTCGGGAGCTTACTTGTTATCATCCAGGAGCAGGAGGTTAGATTGATGCTGCTGGATGATTTGTCTTAATACTTATGATTTGTGGTTGTATTTCTATGCAGAGGACTCTTGGAGCTCCCGGGGATTATTGTTGTACACTGCCGATTGTGATATGTGTTTCCTTCCGGGATTCATTATGACTTTTGGGATTGCCATCCACAAAGAGTAAGCAGCTTATCACTAAACAAAATTTAACTCACGCAAATACCGTTTCTCAATGATTGGCTAGCTTCCAGTAGTATTTCCTGAATATTTTGAAGAGACCAAATTATGTACTGTAGTGTATGCTGATTCTTTCCTACTAGGATGCAATAAGGATCAAAATTTCATTATACAACATATGCATTTATGTTTAGTATTTAGATACATGAGATAAGGAAAAAGGCTATGATGCATTAGTGCTAGAAAACTTATTATGTGTTTGGGTTACTCACCGGTTGATGATTTAGTGCATTCTTACTGCACATAGTGACATTTATATTTTCTAACATTTGATATACTTGCATGATGTATATAGGCTGATAGCGACATATTTGTTTTGTTTATTTTGACCATGTGCAAAAGTATGATTCACATCTCTGGAGGATCTGTGCATGTGCCGCCGGATTTTCTTGTATATGTGCAGGACTACTGCGGATGACACCGGGATCCACCCCCCGATGGGGGTTGGTCGTCTGGAGTCTGGACCTTCCTCCCTGACGCCGAGATGCAGGTACAGTTGTTGCAGACACCGTTACTTGCGTTTGGGTTGCATTTTATCTAAATGCAAGTTCATTATCTTGCCGATCCAGATAACTAACGTGCGGATTTTCTTGTATATGTGCAGGACTACTGCGGATGACACCGGGATCCACCCCCCCGATGGGGGTTGGTCGTCTGGAGTCTGGACCGTCCTCCCTGACGCCGAGATGCAGGTACAGTTGTTGCAGACACCGTTACTTGCGTTTGGGTTGTATTTTATCTAAATGCAAGTTCATTATCTTGCCGATCCAGATAACTAGCGTGCGGATTGTCTTAAATTTCTATTTTTGCATCTTCTGTTTCTGCTAGCAGCTAGCAGGCAACTTCCTGTGTGTGGGAGCATTTGAGCAATTATTATAGTTTGATATTGGCATAAATCATTTTGGTGATGATAGTCTAGGCATGCAAATTGAATCGATGTTGCTCCATGATGTTCCAACATGCCCAAGATAGGTTTCTTTTATTAACATTTTTGTCTTGCTGCTCGCTCCCAACATTTGGGTTTATGATTATTTTACCTGTGTACAAGAGTGCAACTCGCAAAGGTAGTAATCGCAGCTTGCCATGTGAATGAATCTAGGCATAGGGATTCAGGACTGGCACCACGGCTTGCTTTAGAGCCTTCCTACGATATGTGTTGTATGCGCCTAATTATCTACTATTTGTTGTGGCTGTAGTTTTGCTATGTTGGAGATGGCGTCAGTGGGCTTTCCACGTCCTTGCACAAGGCGTCTCAGATGAGCAGGTTCACATTTTTCCTACCAACCGTCGTAACTATTGTTCTACATAGATTGTGTAACTTGAGATGACTGGCATTGCAATTAGGGATATGAATATTTGTTTAGCACTGCGTTTTGGAGAGCAAACAAAAAATCCATACTAATTTGCAACTTGATATAAAATTTAGGAGCCCCCATGCATCTCACTTTACCATGCTTGAATTTGGAAACTAATTATCGGGCATGCTTTGTTTTGTTTTCTATTACTTCTATGGAGAATGTATGGAATCTAATACTCCCTCTCTATCTTGCTAAACTCCCCAGTTGTAAGTTACATTTCTTTTATTTATGACCACAATGATATCATTTATTCTTAACATTACTTTTTGTTGTAGGTTCAGGTGTCATGGAGGAAGCAACGCATAATCTTAAGAAAAGGATACGATGCATACCTTTTCTTACTATGCGCAATATTAAAACGTTACGAGGAGAATTGGATTAATCTTCACTTCATGTAATAAACTGTATCTATTAGATAATGGTCTTGGAATTATAGTTTTGTAGATGTTTTTCTAGATTACTATAGTATCATGATTGGCCTTTTTATCACACCGTAAAATTCATGTTCTTGTGTTGACAACTATAATAGTTGTACATTAAACAAGTGCTTCTGCTTATATTTCATTGTTGACATGGTAGGGTGCGCATCACCTGCGAAATGTATTTATATGCTATGATTCCATGCTTGTATTGTATCTCATATTTTTATTTTGATTCAGTCTCCACCTATTACTTATATACAATGTAGGGCGCGCAACGCGCGCCGACCGTTCTAGTGTGATGAATTCAGCCACACCAGCTCAATTGCTCTCTGCATGGACAAGTCTCCATCAGTGATCACAGACACCGGATGCTTCTAGGCCATGGCATAAGAGAATGTGCTAAGCATCCACACATAGGACTCTATTGTCTCCTATGAAGTAACTCCACATGCAAAAAGAACAGTGCCGCCATGCTGATTCACCCCGACAAAAGGAACAAGAGGCAGGTTGTACCGGTTTGTTTTGTACGTGCTGTCAAACACTACCACATCACCAGACACTGTATAATCAAGTTGACTCTAAGTATCACACCAGAGCAGTCCTTTGAGGTGCCCTTTTTCATCAGTCCTGTAGTCGAAGAAGAAATCATGATTCCTATGTCTGCATTCTGTCAGGTAATTGATGACTGTGTGAGCATCACCAGCAGCAACTATGTCTACCTTATTGCGATGGTAGAAATTATACAGGTCCCTCTTTGTAAATCCAACCTTATCATACCCACCGTAGTGCTTTTCCATTACATCGATTATCTTCTGTTTGCGGATCCCAGAAATCTGCATCTCTACAATATCAACTTTCTGCTCATCTCTAATTCTTCTATGTGAGCGCAGAAAACATGCGAGGTCTCGTTCCAACAATCGATGGTTGTGCACATAGATGAAACGCTTCACATGAAACAACCTGGTGTCCTGATCCCATGCAATCACAAGTCTAGCAGGGCATCCAAAACGAGTAATATCTCGTGGCTTCCGCTTCTTATTCTCCCTCATCAGATGCTTCTCTTCGCGCAAACCTTCACAACTGCAAACAAAGTGTCGAAGCCCAAGGGTCTTCCCATTATGGCCCTTGTCCCACTCACAATAATCTTTCCTGATACTAAATCCTATCCCAAAAGCGTAATTGTTGTAAAACCCGTATGCTTGTTTTTCATCATCAAACACCATCCTAACAATGTCATTGTACTCAAGACTCATCATTCCCTACTGCAGCATACAACATCATCAAACAAATATAAGCAAAGGGACCACAACCAGCACTAGTCACAAAATATATTTGGAAAAATATATTAACAGTCTGTAGTCCATAAGATGGGCCAAACTAACTCCCAATCTGCTTATTAACTTAGCAAGAATCAAAACCAATCTAAACTGCAACAAGCAAGCTCAAAAACCTAGCTTATGTTTGACAGAGCACTAACCTCTATGGGACAACACCAAAAAATTCTAAAAAAGGGTTCTACTAGTGTCGGGGACAGCCCTAGGGGTCCCCTTTAACAACTGGGAAATCCCCGCTTAAAACACGCAACAAAGCCAAACACACCTCGCCTAACCATGCAGGACGGCCCATGCCGCGGAGGCCCCCAACGGCCCACCAAGGCGGCCCTCTCGAAGATCCCCTCGAGCAGTCTTCGCCTCGCTCGAGGATGCGCGCCTCCCTCGGGTAGGCTCCGTCCCGTTCGAGGGGGTACGCTTACCTCGAACAGGCTCCGCCTCGCTCGAGGGCCCGCTCCCCCTCGAACGGGTCCGCCTCGCTCGAGGGCCCGCTCCCCCCTCGAACGGGGTCCGCCTCGCTCGAGGGCGCCCGCACGCGTGCGCCTGCTCCCGTACACGGGCATTTAATGCCCGACAACGGCGGGCGGCGCCATCATACGCCGGGGCTCGCGCCCCGGTGCCGCCGCACCAACTCCCCAGGAGGGATCCCATCCCCGCCACTGTGGGAGGAACTGTGCGGCGTGGCCGGTGCCAGTCCCGTGACACCGCACCGCCTACTCCGGTACGGCTAACACGCCGAGCCCTCGAAGGGGGGCCGGCCGCACCCTCGACTTGCTTTCTTGTGATCTTGTAGGGTTAGGTGGAGGCGCTAGGCCGGTGGGACGCCATCCCTGCCACTGTTAACGGCATGGCCGCTGCCCCCGCGCGTACGAACCCACGGCGGGGCGCCGTGCGGCCCCCCGGCCGTGGGAGCGTACGGGAACGGACGCCGCCTTACACCTTGCCACCGTGCCCCGTACGGACCGACGTCGACGAACTCCCTCGAGCCCGTCTAAAGGCATCACAGCCGTCCGCTGCCTTTCTACCCTCGAAGCCACCACTGTTCGGGTACAAGATATGCCATGATGGCCGGATCGCTGCAAGGATCGTCCGGGCAGCCGCCTACTCTACAGCATAGCACATCACGCTCCCTCACATAGCTAAATAGCGCGGCACGCATGTGATTCGCTCTCTCCTTGGTATATAAAAGGAGGACGAACCCCCCTGCCGCAGGGGACGAAAAAGACGAACACACGACGCAACACAACACAACACCTCCAGCCACTACACCAGGGACTTGGAAGCCACACTTCCTCTCCCGCCTTGCTTGTAGCAGCCCCACTACAGGCACCCCTGGTGCTGAGCAATATAGTGCCTTGAGCACGCCGCTGCTGGACGTACGGCCCCTCGGCCGGAACCAGGATAAACTCTGTGTCTTTTATTGTTAGCATCGACCATTGAGGGATAGACCTTGGCGCTTATTACTGGTTAGTGGCGGGACCACATTCCGCACCGACAGTTGGCGCCCACCGTGGGGCAATCTGAGCGCCTAAGGTCAATCCATCAACTCCCTCCATGGTGATCCGCACTGAGTACCGCGGTACGCGCTACTGCATGGGCAGCTCGGACCCCCTCCCCGCCGGGTTCGAAATCCGGTTTGGGGGCCTGAACTTTCAGGCCACGGGGAACGGCTACCTGATGCGCCTCACCAACCGTGAGGAGCTCCGTGCGCGGCGCCAGGCCGGGTCTGCTCCGGCCCCTGCTGCGCGCACCACCACGGCGCGCACGCCCGGCCGGCGCGGCATGCGGGGCCCGTCGACGCCACAACGTCGTCGCCGCTCCGGCCGGCGCTCGCACCGGGCGCGGTCCGAGCGGCGGCAAGCTGAACGTGCCGCCTCTCAACGCGACGCGCCCGTCATCACGGCAACCGCCACCCCAGCGGGACAGCGCACGGTCTCCGGACCACGCTTTCCCATTGGGCTGTGTGGTGCCACGACGGCCTACAATGCCAACGTCAACACCACGATGCGCAGGGTTCCCCCTGGCCGTCACGTCTTCGTCGCCAGGGATCCCAACGCCTCAGCGGGTGACGAATCGTCCCTAGGCTCCCTTGACGCGCCGCCACCCGCTAACCTCCACGGGTACGCGGAGTGGGACTTCTCCGGCGTGCCGGACCTAGTCATGTTCAGGCGTTTCCTTGATGCTACATACTACTGGTTCGGCTGCTCCGATGACTCCAGCACCGGGAGCTACGACCCCGCGCGGGAGTGCTGTGTCGTCATCGCCAACGACCCAGTGAATGCCACCGGCGCTGTGGGCGTTGGAGACGGGGAGGTCACGCCTGCCCCAGGGATCGCTCCGCGCCTGGCCGCGGGGCCAAGCACTCCTGCTGGGGCCGACGCCGATGCGCAACTAGCCCAAGCCCGTGAGCTCGAGGCTAAGCTAGCGGAGGAGTATCGAACGGTGCGGCTGCTCCGTGCCTCGATGGCAGGAGAAGCCTCCGCGCGTGGCGAACGCGCGCGGGAGCTGGGCAAACAGGCCCGCGACCGCATCAACGCCGACTTTAACGTCGACAACCCAGACGCACCTCCGCGGGCAAGCCAAAAGCTCATTGCCGCCGCGACGCTGCTGAGGGCTATGCCGGCACCCTCGACCCCTGAGGCGCGGAACCTGCAACGCGAGGTGCAGGCCCTCATCGAGCAAGCGGCCGTCCAGCAGGCCGAAAGCTCGGCGTCACACATTCGCCAACAGGGGGATGCGCGGGACGACAGAGCCGCACAGGGGGGCGATCCCTCGGTCCATGCAGGTGAAGCGGTGGGGCGACCCGCTAACCCAGGACGCACGCCGACCAAGGATTGGCTCCTTGACACGCGCAGGGCGCTGGACGGCGACGCCCGCAACGTCATCAACGCCCGGCGCACGAGCAAGGCGGACGCGCGAGCGGTGCTGGGCTACCACCCTCGACGGGGTGGACGCTACGACAGTGACGAAGACCGCTCTCCGACGCCGGAGCCCCCGGGGACCAGTGTGTTCAGCCGGGAGATCCGTGCGGCGGCCTTCCCCCAACGCTTCCGCCAACCCTCGACCATCGTCAAGTACAACGGGGAGACGGATCCCCGCGTGTGGCTCAACGACTACCGCCTGGCGTGCCAGCTGGGCGGGGCCACCAGCGACGAGGTCATCATCCGCAACTTGCCCCTGCACCTCGGCGATGCAGCCCGGACATGGCTCGAGCACCTGCCCGCCAGCCAGATCCACAACTGGGACGACCTGGTCCGCACGTTCGTGGGTAACTTCAAGGGCACATACATGTGCCCTGGAAATTCCTGGGACCTGCGCTCCTGCACCCAGAAGCCCGGCGAGTCGCTGCGGGACTTCATACGGCGCTTCTCCAAGCGCTGTACAGAGCTCCCCAGCGTGGCGCAATCCGAGATCGTGCATGCCTTCCTCGAGGGCACCACGTGCCGGGACCTCGTGCGAGAGCTGGGACGCAGCCCGCCCGCGGACTCCAACGAGCTGTTCGACATCGCCACCAGTTTCGCCTCAGGAGAGGAGGCCGTGGGGGCGATCTTCGACGGCAAAAAGGGCAAGCGCTCGGATGATGCGCCCGCGGAGGGCAGAAAGTCCAGGGAGCCCCACCGGAAGGACAAGCGGGGCAAGAAGGGAAAGAAGCCGCGCCGCGAGGCGCGTGAGCAAGGGCGCGACGGCGATGGTGCTGAGGCCCTTGCTGTTGACCCGGCTCGACGAGGCCCTCGACCGGCCCCTCGAGGTCTGGGGGGTGTTTGATGACATGCTGAAAAAGCCATGTCCTTACCATAAGACCCCAGTGAACCATACCCTTGAGCAATGCGACATGCTCAAGAAGTTTTATGGCTGCGCCGCCGCGAAGGAAGCGGAGGCCAAGAAAGACGGAGGAGATGGCAACGCCGGCGGCTTCCCCGCCGTGGAGAACGTGTTCCTCATCTTTGGGGGACCCACCGTTGACATGTCGACCCGCCAGCGGAAGCGGGAGCGGCACGAGGTGCTCGCCGCGGAGAAGGCGCCTCCCTCCTTCCTCAACTGGTCGGAGGACGCCATCACCTTCAGCCGGGAAGACCATCCGAACCGCATCCCCAACCTGGGCCAGTACCCGCTGGTGGTCGACCCAATCATTGGGAACACGCGGTTCTCAAAAGTCTTGATGGACGGAGGCAGCAGCCTCAACATCCTCTACGCGCATACGCTGCGCTTGCTGGGGATCGAGTTGGACCAGCTGCAGCCCAGAACGAAGCCGTTCCATGGCGTCGCGCCCGGCAAGCAGGTCCAGCCCCTCGGGCAGATCGACCTGCCGGTTTGGTTCAGCACCACGAAGAATTTTCGCAAGGAAACGCTCACCTTCGAAGTGGTGGGGTTCAAGGGCGCCTACCACGCCATACTTGGGCGGCCCTGCTACGCCAAGTTCATGGTGGTCCCCAACTACACCTACTTGAAGATGAAAATGCCAGGACCAAACGGTATCATCACCGTGGGCTCGTCCATCGAGCACGCATTCAACTGCGACGTCGAGTGCGTAGAACACGCAGAAGCACTGGCGCTGGATGAAGTGCTGGTGACCACTTTGGAGAAGATGGTCAACGAGGACCTCTCCATCGCCAAGCACACCGGCACCTTCGAGACAGCGGAGCAGACCAAGGAGGTGCCCCTCGACCCTGCTGCCCCCGAGGGCAAGGCGTTGAGGGTCAACTCCACCCTCGATCCCAAATAGGAAGTGGTGCTCGTCGACTTCCTCCGCGCCAACGCCGACATCTTTGCGTGGAGCCCCTCGGATATGCCAGGCATCCCGAGGGAGGTCGCCGAGCACTCCCTTGACATCCTGCCTCACGCCCGCACCGTGCAACAACGGCTGCGCCGCTTCGACGAGGAGCGGCGACGGGCTATCGGAGCGGAGCTGCGGAAGCTTCTAGAGGCCGGGTTCATCAAGGAGGTGTTCCACCCAACGTGGCTAGCAAACCCTGTACTTGTAAAGAAAAAGAACGGGAAGTGGCGGATGTGTATAGACTACACTAGTCTTAATAAAGCATGTCCTAAGGTTCCTTTTCCTTTGCCACGTATTGATCAAATTGTTGACTCAACGGCTGGGTGTGAGCTGCTCTACTTCCTTGATGCCTACTCCGGGTACCATCAAATAAAGATGAAGGAGTCCGACCAGCTCGCGACTTCGTTCATCACGCCGTTCGGGATGTTCTGCTATGTCACGATGCCGTTCGGCCTCCGAAACGCGGGTGCGACGTATCAGCGTTGCATGCAGCACGTTTTCGGAGATCACATCGATGGACGGTCGAGGCGTACGTGGACGACATCGTCGTGAAAACCAGGAAGGCGGACGACCTGGTTGGCGACCTTGGCATCGCGTTCGGCTGCCTACGGGCCAATGGGGTCAAATTAAACCCCGAAAAGTGTGTCTTTGGAGTGCCACGAGGCATGCTCCTGGGATACATCGTCTCCCAACGGGGGATCGAGGCCAACCCCGAGAAGGTCGCGGCCCTCGAACGAATGGGCCCGATCCGGGACCTCAAAGGGGTGCAAAAGGTGCTGGGGTGCCTTGCCGCCTTGAGCCGCTTCATCTCGCGGCTCGGCGAGAAGGGCCTGCCCCTCTACCGCCTACTCAAGAAGCACGAGCGCTTCTCCTGGACCGCCGAGGCCCAGGATGCGCTCGACAAGCTGAAGGCGTCCTTAACGCACGCCCCGATCCTCACGCCGCCGCAGGACGGCGAACCCCTGCAGCTCTACGTGGCCGCAACCACCCAGGTGGTCAGCACTGTGATCGTGGTGGAGCGCACGGAGGAAGGGCACGCCCTGCCGATCCAGCGGCTGGTCTACTACATCAGCGAGGTCTTGTCTGACACCAAGACGCGCTATCCCCAAGTCCAAAAGCTGCTGTATGCAGTGGTCCTCACGCGGCGCAAGCTCCGCCACTACTTCGAGGCCCACCCCGTCACGGTGGTCTCCTCCTTCCCGCTAGGGGAGATCATCCGCAACCCAGACGCGGCGGGCAGGATCGCCAAGTGGTCCGTGGAGCTGATGGGCGAGACGCTCGCCTATGCCCCGCGCAAGGCCATCAAGTCCCAGATCCTGGCGGATTTCGTCGCCGAATGGACGGATACGCAGCTGCCACCACCACAGATCCAGGCAGAGTGCTGGACTCTGTACTTCGACGGCTCGGTGATGAAAACAGGGGCGGGCGCGGGCCTGCTCTTTGTGTCACCCCTCGGGGAGCACATGCGATATGTGGTGCGCCTCCACTTCCCCGCATCAAACAACATGGCTGAATACGAGGCCCATCCTCTGCGGCCTCAAGATCGCCATCGAGTTAGGCGTCAAGCGCCTCGACGTGCGGGGGGACTCGCAGCTCATAATCGATCAAGTCATGAAGAACGCGAGCTGCCATGACGATAAGATGGAGGCCTACTGCAAGGCCGTGCGAGCCCTCGAAGACAAATTTTACGGCATCGAGCTCAATCACGTGCCCCTCCGGTACAACGAGGAGGCGGACGAGCTGGCCAAGATCGCGTCCGGACGGATCACCGTCCTCCCGAACGTTTTCGCCCGCAATATTGCTCAGCCCTCGGTCGCCCTCGAGCCTCACCCCTCGAGCCACGCAGAACCCTCGGGGCTCCCTCGAATCCAGCGGGTGCGGAACCCATGGATGAGGAGCCCTCGAACGAGGCGTACGTGCTCTCCCTCCTCGAGGGGTATGGCGCCTATGGGGCTGATGTGATGGACATCGAGCCGGCCCCCGTCAAGGCTGACTGGCATGACAAGTATGTGGCCTGGATGGCCCGAGGGGAACTCCCCACGGACCGGGCCGCGGCCAGACGCATCGCCAGGATGGCCAAGTCATTTGCCCTCGTCGACGGCGAGCTGTACAAGCGCACCGCCTTCGGCATCTTGCAGCGGTGCGTGCCCATCCCCGAGGGGCGCGAGCTCTTGCGGGACATCCACGCCGGGATCTGCGGCCATCACGCCGCGCCTCGTACCCTCGTTGGCAATGCTTTCCGCCAAGGCTTTTACTGGCCTACCGCGGTCGCGGACGCCAGCGAGATCGTACGCACCTGCGAAGGGTGCCAGTTCTACGCCCGCAAGTCCAACCTTCCCGCTCATGTTCTGCAGACCATCCCCATAACATGGCCATAATCCGTGTGGGGGCTGGACATCGTCGGGCCCCTGCGGAAGGCTCCCGGGGGCTTCACCCACTTGTTGGTCGCGATTGACAAGTTCTCCAAGTGGGTGGAGGTGCACCCCATCACGAACCTCAGGGCGGAGCAAGCGGTGACGTTCTTCACCGACATCATCCATCGCTTTGGAGTGCCAAACTCCATTATCACCGACAACGGGTCCCAGTTCACGGGCAGGAAATTCTTGGAGTTCTGCAACAAGTTCCACATCCGTGTGGATTGGGCAGCTGTGGCACACCCGCAGACCAACGGCCAAGTAGAGCGTGCCAACGGCATGATCCTACAAGGCCTTAAGCCTAGGTTTTTTGACCAGCTAAACAAATCTGGTCGGAAATGGCTCCAAGAGTTACCAGCGGTCGTGTGGAGCCTAAGGACCACCCCGAGCAGAGCCACCGGGTTCACCCCGTTTTTCCTAGTCCATGGCGCGGAGGCCGTCCTCCCCACGGACTTAGAATACGGATCGCCCAGGGTTCGAGGCTACGACGAGGATGCCAACCAGCGAGCCCACGAGGACTCGCTGGACCAGCTGGACGAGGCACACCTCGTGGCCTTGATGCACTCCGCGAGGTATCAACAGTCCCTCAGGCGCTACCAAGCACGCAAGATACGCCGACGGGACTTCAGCGAGGGGGATTTGGTCCTAAGGCTACGCCAAGACAACCGAGGACGCCACAAGCTATCGCCTCCATGGGAGGGACCCTACATCGTGGTAAAAGTACTCAAGCCCGGCACGTACAAGCTGGCCAACGAGGACGGTGAAGAGCTCACCAACGCTTGGAACATCCAACAGCTACGTCGCTTCTACCCCTAGCTAGGACTTCCAGGTATTTTGTTGTAAAAATCACATGACCAACGCCCCAGTTGGTGACAACCATGTAAACATCATAAGTCTAATGAAAAGGGCAACCCGGCTTTCTCCTGAAACCCAAGTTACCCTCGGGGGCTACTGCGGGGGGCATCCCCCCCCAAAATGGTCCCATTTTCGCGCAAAAACGAAGCAACTCACGCGCGCTAAGTTTGTTTTCTACTTCAGCCTCGAGCAAAGATCCGAACAGGGCGCGGGCAGCCTAGCGGAAGGAGCGCGCGAGCCAGAGATAGCCTACGCCTCCGCGAGGATACGACCCTTCTCTCTCGCCTCCAACCCAGCAGGCCACCCGCGAAAATCGAACTCCCCTAACTAGAATCTACTCAGGAAGAAGGAGAAACAAAAAAGCGCAATAAACAAAAGACTTCACTTTACATTGGCAAATGTTTGTGGCAAAAATAACTTGTCTATTTACAAGGGCTGCACGACCAGCATACTAATACATTAACAAAAAACGGGCCTAGCGCCCGGCTGTCTTCAGGCGGAAGGAGCGGCGGCATCAGCAGCGTCCGGGAAGAGGAACTCCTCGAAGGCTTCGGCGAGCGTCCCGGCGGCGTCGGCGGCCAGCGCGTCCACGCGCTCCATCGCCACCTCGTCCTCGACACCCTCGGGAACGACGTAGCCCTCCGCCAGCGCCTCGAAGTCGACCTCGTAGTGGGACCGCACCACCCCGAGGGCCTTCTGGACGCCAAGATGCAGCGCCCGGCGCATGCGCTCGGCGACGTGGCCGCTAAGGGCGCGCAGGCGGCTGGCCAACGAGCTACCGGCCTGTGCCTCGCCCTCCTCCACGACCCGGCAGGTCTCGAGGGCCGCGTTGCGCAACTCCCCGCAGCTCCTGCTCGAAGGAGTTGTAGGAGGTCTGCAGCGCCTCGGCCCGCTCAGCCGCGTGCCCCAGAGCGGTGCGCAAGCCTGGAGTCGCCAAGACAAGAAAGAAATCAGAAAAAGGGTGCGAACCCTCTAACAGAAAACCAGCGAAACAGGAGTCGAACGACGACTTACCTTCAACCTGCTTCCTCTCCACCTCGAGGGCGCGGCGCCTGGCCTCGACCGTCTGCTCAAGGCCCTTGACGGTCTCGCCTTGCTCCCGGAGGGCCAGCTCCTGGCTCGCGCTGTTGATGCTAAGCACCATCAGCTCGCCCTCGAGCTTGGAGAACTCGGTGTTCTGGTCCTCCCGGCGACCCCTGCGCCGCCTCGCGAGCGACGCGCTCCCGCTCCCGGCGCCGACCGGGGCGTCGGCAAGGGCGGCTCGCTCCCCGCCGGAGCCGCCCCTCGGCCCCGGCGGGCGGTGCGCTCCCGCGAGAGCCGATCCTCGCCGACGGCAAGCGCCGCGACCTTGGCGTCGAGGGCGGCCTTCAAGTCGTCGGCCTCCTTGGCCCTTTGCTCGAGCGCGCGCGCCCGCTCCTCGGCCGGCGGCCGCCGCGCGCCCGCGCCCCCTCGAGCGACGAGCGGAGCCCCCGGTTCTCGCCTGCGGACGCCGGCCACCTCCGCCTCCCAGTTGGTCGCCAGCGTGCGCATCTTCTCCAGATCCGAGCGTGCCTGCCGCAGCGCCTCATCCCGGTCGATGAGGGCTATGCAGACCCGCTCGAGGCTAGAGGGACGCGCTGGGTCCTGCCTCGCGCTCTCATGGAGTTGATCGCGCAGGGCCATGGCCCGGTACGATAACCAGCCGTCCGGGGTCCTGAGGGCGTCGGCGAGCACGTCAAAGGCGTCGCACCGCTCCCGGAGCCGGTGGAGCTCGGCGTTCACCTGATCGAAGGCGCCGTACTTGTCGCGGGCGCGGCGCTCGAGCTCCTGTCACCCACAAGTCAAAACTCGTAAGCATCATGATACAGAGACAGCACGCAGAAACGAGGGAAAGAGGAAAACAAGCAACGATGCCCTACCTGGAAGACGCGCCATGCGGGGCCGCTGTGGACCCTCAGCGCCTCGTTCAACGCACGGTCGAGCGTGGCACCGTGGCTGCGGATCTCTCCCCACAATTCCTGCTCCCCCTGGGCGTCGGCGAATGCGGGCGGGTCGCCAGCGATCCCCTCCACCTGGGCGGAGTGGCCGACGCGGGAAGACGAGGCCTCGGCGCCATGTCCTCGGCCCCCTGCCACCATGTGGCCGTCGCGTCGCCTCACGAGGGCCCCCTCCTGGGACTCCGGGGAGAGCGTGGGGAAGCTCACCCACTGATCCCATCCGGGCAGCGGGGAGTCGTCGTCCAGGATCTCCACCACCGCCGCCCGGGAGCTGCCGGCGGCGCCGGCCCCTCGCGTCGCTTCCGCCGCACCTCCACTTGCGCCTCCGTAGCCGCGGGCGCCCGACGCGGCGCCGCGGCCACCGCTTCCGCCGCGCCTCCGCAACCACGGGCGCCAACGCGGGCTGCACCCGCCCTGCCTCCGCCGCAACCGGCACCGCGGACCGCGCCTCCGTCGCGGCCGCCACCACGGGCTGCACCTCCGCCACGCCCGCCGCCGCGGCCGCGCCTCCGCCACGACCGGCGCCCGCCGCTCCTCGACGACCACGGGCCGCGCCGCGGCAGATGATCCGCCGGCCGAGGCCTCGAGGCCTCGCCCGCGCCCCCGCGAGCTCTCGCCCGCCGCCGCCGTCATGCTCGCCCCGCCCGCGGCGCCCTCGACGAGCGCCGCCGGGTGGGAATGGACGCGTCCGCCCTCAACACCTTAGCCGGTGCGAGGGGAGGCACAGTTGGCACCACCCTGCACAAGTACAAGCAAAAAATCAGAACGCCTGGTTGCCAAAAAACCAAACCCCGCAAAAGAGCAAGCCCCTTACCTCGAAGAGGAGAAGGCGCGTTTCCTCTTCCTCGAGGCCTCGGTAGATGAGGCCGGCGCGGCCGCCGCGCCCGTCGCCGCGCCTCCCCGACGTCTCCGCCGCGCGCACGCGCCCCGCCCCCACGCACGGGTGCGCAGCGCGCGCGCGCGCCGCCCGCGCGCGCGCCGGCACCTCCGCGGCTCGCGCCGCCCCCTTTGTCGATTGCCCGGCGGCGGGCGCCGCCGCGCCCGCCCCCGGCGATGCCGCCCTTGCCGCCGGAGCTGGCTCCAGCGACGGGGGTGCAGGCTCCCACCTATCAGAGGGACCCTGCCCCCCAGCTTTTTCCTCCTCGTCCTCCTCCGAGGACGAATATTCCTCGGTCCCCGGAGAGGAGAGCCCCAGCTGCTCGCGCCGCCGGTACTCCTCGCTCCGCCGCTCGCGGCGCTCGCGGTGCCACCTCGCGCGCTCCCTCTTGCGCACCGCCCGCTCCCGCTCCCGTTCTTGCACCGCCCGGCCGAGCGCGCGGGAGTCAGGGGTAGGCGGAACGGACTTCACGGCGCTGAACCTCACCAGCTGCAGGCGAGAACGTCAAAGGCATGTCAGGAGCCAGGGGCAACGTCAAGAACGAAAACAGGGCCAAGAACCATACTCACCAGCGGGCCGGTGGGGAGCATCTCGAGGTCCCACGGGGACCGGTCCTGGCGCAGCATCCGGGTGTCGACGGCGTTCCGCGCCCGTGTGAGCGCGTACCCCCGCTCAAGGGGGGTCGGGAGCATCCGCGACCTCGCCGCCGCGATGGGGTCCGCCACCTCCGTCATCTCGAAGATGCGCAGCGGCCTCTCCATCGAGGGCACGATCCGCCTGGTGGTGGAGGAAGGCGAGGACGCCCGCCGCGGTCAGCCCGCGCGTCGCCAGATTCTTCAGGGCGGCCAGGAGCGAGTCCAGCCGCCTCCGATGCTGGACCGTGGACACCCCGTGGCCCCAGGAGTTGGGCTTCTCCCGGAGCACCAGACCGGTGTAGAGTGGGAGGCCGGGCTCGGCGTTGCACAGGTAGAACCACCCCCGCTCCCAGCCGGCGTTGTTCGTCGTCATGGTGCAGGGGATGTAATCGTCCTTGAACTGCGTCCGCAAGGCGAGCGACATGCCACCGGCGCGCACCGCGCGGCGGGTCCTCTGCTCCGTCGTCGGCTGCGTGAACAGCTCCGCGCGGAAGAGGTGTACCCAGAGCTCCCAATTGACTGGGATCCCTAGATACCCCTCACAGACGCCCACGAACGTGGCCGCCTGCGAGATCGCATTCGGCGCGAAGTTGTGCAACTCCACGCCGTAGCGGTGGCAGAGCGCCCGCATGAAGCGGCTCGCCGGCGCGGCGAAACCTCGCTCATGGAAGCGAATGAAGCTCACCACGTAGCCTTCCGGCGGGTTGGGCGCGTGGTCCCCCGCCGGCGGCACGATCCACTCCGCCAGCCGGCCCTCCTCGTTCGCCGCCAGCTGGCCAGCGGAGACCAGGTCGCTAAGGGCCGCCCGGTTCACCGACGACCGCTCCCATGCGTACAGGTCGAGGATCGTGAGGGGCGGAAGCGGCGCCATGAGAAAGGACAAGGGATCCGGGAGCGGAGGACAAGAAGAAGAAGAGCTCTAATGGCGAAGGGCCCTGGTGGCAAGAGCAAAACGAAGGCGAGAGCGCAGGGGGCAAGAATGGCGAAACGCTAAGGTAAAAAACCGCCGTTTTTCCCTCCCCTCAGATTTATAAGCCGTGGGCGTGCTCTCCGGGGCGGACGTCCCGCGCGCATTAACTGCAGGGAATCTTCTTTCTCGCTGACGGGCGGGCCCCACCACGACCGCGGCGGCCACGCCACCGCGAACAGGCCATCATCACGGCGAAGAATAGCAGGGACCGTGGCAGGCGGTCACGTCCGCCTGCCCACGCCGCCCACTACGCGACGCGCGCGGCTGCAACGCCTAAAAAAGCGCGCCCGCGACGCGAAATTACAGCCTCGGCTGTGGAGCATTTAATGGCCTGGTTCCTTACAAGGTAAGGAGAACCCTCGAGCGGCACGAGCTCTTGGCTCGGGAAAATTTCAACCCTCGAAAGGGTACAGGTGTGAGAAGGTCGCCTCGGGACCCGTTTGAAACATAGTGGGCACCGCAAGCACCCATGCCACGCTGTATCACTGATCAGCGCCTCGAGGGCTGGCTCGCCTAGGCCCCTCGATGGTCGCAGATGCCAGGCCGGGAGCGCTTAGCCGCCGCCCCGCACCATCTTTACTGATCAGCGCCTCGAGGGCTGGCTCGCCCAGGCCCCTCGATGGTCGCAGATGCAAAGACGGAGCCGCCCAGGCGCCACCCCGCACGGCCCTACTGATCAGAGGTTCGAAGCCTGACCCTCGACGGGTTCGAACAGGCGCCCCAGATCACAGAGTCAGGGACGACGAGGGCACGCGCATTCGAGCTGTTCCTCGAGCCCGCCAGCTCGAGGGTGCCCCACATGTCGTGTTCGAGAGCCAGCGAGGGCAGCTAGCCGGGCACTTCAATGGACGTGTCTCTGGACCACGCAGCCTACCCTTATCGAACG
The DNA here is from genome assembly GCA_947561735.1 of Cenchrus americanus. Lineage (NCBI taxonomy): Eukaryota > Viridiplantae > Streptophyta > Magnoliopsida > Poales > Poaceae > Cenchrus > Cenchrus americanus. The sequence continues at coordinate 144,014,720 of OX387244.1, forward strand.
GGGCATGGGCGTCCACTCGAATCACCCGCCAGCAGCTCAACGAGGAATCCGCAATCCGCGACCCACTCGATGGGGGTTGCGGAAACCTCACCCTCCGTCCCGCGAAGGGACGGCGAGGGCGCGTTAAAAAACAAGTCGTAAATCCCTACCCGATCGCCTTGAATGGGCCCAGGCTCGGGGGCTTGACGCACGGCTACACCTTCTGGAATGCACCCACCGGAGATAGTGCCAAGCACCGTAGTGCCACCGATGCCGGGCCGAGACATTGCCGACACCGGCTGAAACATGTACCATGCCCTCTCGGCCAACTCTCGCGGTTACCCCCTACAGAGCACCCACGCTCCCGCAGGCTTCGGGGCTAGACCCGCGGGTCCGCCGACGCGGCCCCACGGAAAGCGTACGCGAGACCAGAAGGGAAGAACGTCCTATCAGTAGGTTCCAGCATCTGCGGGAGCCTCAATGGCAAACCCACAGATGCTCGGGGGCTACTGTCGGGGACAGCCCTAGGGGTCCCCTTTAACAATTGGGAATTCCCTGCTTAAAACACACAACAAAGCCAAACACACCTCGCCTAACCATGCAGGACACGGCCCACGCCGCGGAGGCCCCCAACGGCCCACCAAGGCGGCCCTCTCGAAGATCCCCTCGAGCAGGCTTCGCCTCGCTCGAGGATGCGCGCCTCCCTCGGGTAGGCTCCGTCCCGTTCGAGGGGGTACGCTTACCTCGAGCAGGCTCCGCCTCGCTCGAGGGCCCGCTCCCCCCTCGAACGGGGTCCGCCCGCTCGAGGGCCCCCCCCCCCCCCCCCCCCCCCCCCCCCTCGAACGGGGTCCGCCTCACTCAAGGGCGCCCCGCACGCGTGCGCCTGCTCCCGTACACGGGCATTTAATGCCCTGACAACGGCAGGGCGACGCCATCATACGCCTGGGGCTCGCGCCCCGGTGCCGCCGCACCAACTCCCCAGGAGGAATCCCATCCCCGCCACTGTGGGAGGAACTGTGCGGCGTGGCCAGTGCCAGTCCCGTGACACCGCGCCGCCTACTCCGGTACGGCTAACACGCCGAGCCCTTGAAGGGGGGCCGGCCGCATCCTCGACTTGCTTTTTTGTGATCTTGCAGGGTTAGGTGGAGGCGCTAGGCCGGTGGGACGCCATCCCTGCCACTGTTAACGGCATGGCCGCTGCCCCCGCGCGTACGAACCCACGCTGGGCGCTGTGGCAATAGCCCCAGCGCTGTGGAGCGTATGGGAACAGGACGCCGCCTTACCTGCCACTGTGCCCCATACGGACCGACGTCAGCAACTCCCTCGAGCCCGTCTAAAGGCATCACAGCCGTCCGGTGCCTTTCTACCCTCGAAGCCACCACTGTTCGGGTACAAGATATGCCATGATGGCCGGATCACTGCAAGGATCGTCCGGGCGGCCGCCTACTCTACAGAATAGTACATCACGCTCCCTCACATAGCTAAATAGCGCGACACGCATGTGATTCGCTCTCTCCTTGGTATATAAAAGGAGGACGAACCCCCCTGCCGCAGGGGACGAAAAAGACGAACACACGACGCAACACAACACAACACCTCCAGCCACTACACCAGGGACTTGGAAGCCACGCTTCCTCTCCCGCCTTGCTTGTAGCAGCCCCACTACAGGCACCCCCGGTGCTGAGCAATATAGTGCCTTGAGCACGCCGCTGCTGGCGTACGGCCCCTCGGCCGGAACCAGAATAAACTCTGTGTCTTTTATTGCTTAGCATCGACCATTGAGAGATAGACCTTGGCGCTTATTACTGGTTAGTGTCGGGACCACATTCCGCACCGACAACTAGTACACACTGTCGGTGTTTTAGACCGGCAACCTACTACGGGGAGTACCCGAAGTAGATGAATGTGACTCGCCGAGATCGGTAACTCGAAGGAAGAGACACGTGGCACACAATTTAGACAGGTTCGGGCCGCGAGGTGCGTAATACCCTACGTCCCGTATCTTGCGTAGCTCGGATTGATAGGGCACGATTACACGATGGTGCGTAGTGCGCCGTGGGTTGTATGAGATGAGATTGGATGATGGAGATCGGTCCCCGCCTCGCCTTATATAGTCGGGAGGCGGGGGTTACAAGTTGGAGTAGGAAGAGAGTACTAGTCGAGTACGTCTAGGAGTCCTCTCGTACGGTGCGGAACATGCACGCTTCCTAACCGAGTACTACTCCCGTGTAGTCCTTGTGCTCCACGCCTTCGGATGCCGTGTAGCGCAAGCCGGTAGTCCCGTGGGGCCCACCGAGTAGTCGGTCCTGGTACCCACCGAGGTAGTGGGCCCAGGGAGGTCCATACGACAAGCCCCCGAGTACTTTGTAGTCGAGAAGGATAGCTTCAAGTAGTCTTGACGGCCTTAACGAGTAGTCCTCAAGCGTCCCTGAGCGCTACAAGTCAAAAGTCCTCAAGAGTAGTCGAAGCATCCCGAGGCTGGAATGTACTCCAGCTGATGTTTGAGCAATCTTGAAGTCTTCTCGAGTAGTCCCAAGCGTCCTTGAAATCTGCCTTCGAAGGTCTTCAAGAAATGCCAGTCTTGTCTTGAAGCCGGAGCCGTCATGGAGGTGCGACTTGCAGAACCGCACTCCACATGAAGTAGTCCCCGAGCCCCGAGCCGCGGACTCTGGCTCAGGGTCCACCTGGAATCTTGGCAAGATAATCCCGAAAAATCCGGAGAGAAAAAACCGAAGGACACGTGGCACGGAGCCCCCGAGCCTTGAGTCGAGTACTTCCTCTCGAATTGAAGGGTCTTCTTCAAGAATGTGTCCTGAGATGCTCTTGAGACTAGCCGCTTCCCAGGTAGTCGAGTAGAAGTAGCCGAGCCCCCGAGGTGAGGCGCGTCGACTAGTAGAATACGAAGAGTCACGCGCAGCCGCTGAGTCAGCCGTGCGTGGACTTATCCAGCCGCCCGTTGCGGAGGCGATTTGGCTTATAAATAAGAGCCAAAACCCTTAGGGTTTTTCACCCAAGTGAGCCGCAGTCATTGCCATTTGAATCTTGAAGTAGATCCACTCCAGCGCCTACTGCCGCCGTAGTAGATCCGAGCGCATCGCAACCCGAAGCCTTTAGGGTAGCCCCCGAGCGGATGCGAGTGAAAACTCCTTGCACTTGGAGAATGAAGCCGTCGCCGTCGAAGACGTCGAAGACCGGCGGGAAGAAGAGGAGCAATGCGGGTAGGCCGCCGCGGCCGCCACCGGTGCGGCGCCGCCTCGTCTCCACCGTGCGCCGATCCAAGCCGCGAGTGGAAGAAATCGAAGGTCAAGACGGAGGACTCGCCGACCCCGTTGAACGGCGGGTTCATCAGGGAGAAGGAGATCGACATGTGGAGATCCGCCGCAGGAGATCCCTATCCAATGGAGAAGGCCGAAGACGAGATCCCAATGTTCTCGCGCTTCGTGGAGCGCTGGCTTGCGCTCCCAGCAAGCGACTTCTTCAAGGGACTGCTCAGGTACTACGGCATCTAGTACCTCAATCTGAACCCCAACGGAATATTCCATACATATGTCTTCGTACACTTCTGCGAAGCCTTCCTGGGGATCAAGCCGCACTGGGTGCTCTTCCGGAAGTTCTTCCGCGTCAAGCCGCAGCCCAGCGCCTCCAACCCTAGAGTAGTCGGAGGGGCCGGAATCCAGCTGAGGGAGGATGCCGCGGAGCAGTACCTGGCGTACAAGCTCGTGGACTCCAACACCGACTGGAAGACGAGATGGTTCTACATCACGAACCACCATCCTGAGCTACCGAAGCCGAGCGGACGGCAGCCCAGGCACCAAGAGTGGTGGAACACGGAGCCCACCATGCAAGAGGGGATCCAGCTCCCCGAGTTGCTAGCGCGCATCAAGACTCTCAGGGATGCGGGACTGAGGGCCGAGCACGTGGCCTTCAGTTTCATGAAGCGGAGGATCCAGCCGCTGATGGCGCGGGATACGATGGGCTTCGAGTACACCGGCGACAAGGACACGTCGCGGATGCCAGGAGGCGAGCTGGACGACAACGACATCGTCGAGAGGTTGTCGAGGATCTTCAAGGACATGCCGCCGTACACGGCGTGTCCGGTCGAGGAGTACTCCGCCGCGCGCCCGCCCAACGAGGTGAGTAGTCGTACCCCCTCGTCGAGTAGTGAGTACCCGTAGTGAAGTTTCTGACGCCTTGTGTGTTTGCGCAGGATGATGTGAAGCGGTTTGTCTCCGAGCCGCAGCCGCCACCGAGCGGGATCGAGATCCCGGCGGTGGGGAAGGTTAAGGAGCGCCGCGAACTTGGAGAAGGCGACGACACCGTCATTGTGGAGGATACCTCCGATGACGACGATGAAGACGAAGAGACTCTTCAGGACCGCTTCCAGCTGCGGTCGAGGTTTAGCCGTCCGGGCTTGCCTCATGTGCCACTTGTTCAAGATCCTCCGGCTAGCCTGGAGGCTAGCCTTGCCGCGCCGCCAAGGAAGCCGCGCAACCCCACCAAGAAGCGGGTGGCGAAGAAGATGAAGGTCTCAGAGACCACGCCTCCGGAGGTAAGCCATCTTGAGCAGAGTAGTCGAGTACCCGCTGTTCGAGTACATTGCTGACGAGTAGTATTCCTTTGTGTGCAGGAGGTGCCGCCAGCAGAGCCCGTGGAGGAGGGCGACGAGGGCATGTGGCCCAAAGTGGGGGAACCGGCAGGAAGCCGAAGTCCAGCCCCCACTGTCGAAGAACTTCTCCGGCGCGGCCGGAGCGCCGGCCCCCGCTCCGCAGGAGAGCGAGTACCCGCGGCCGCCGCCGTTGGAGAGATGGAAGCCGCGGGGGCGCAGGAGACGTCTGCGCCGGCCGCCGCCACCGTGGAGGAGGCAGTAGCCGAAGAGGCGGAGGAAGAGACGCCCGCCGAGGGTGGACTGGTTGACATTGCTAGCATCCTCGGTGCTCCGGCCGTGACTATCGTCCGGTCGAACTTGTAAGTACCACGTCTTCATGAGTAGTACTCGTTGCAGTAGTCGATGATTGCCTGACGATCTTCTGTGAACACTTCCGCAGAAAGTCCACAGGTCTGAGCTGGGACGGGGAAGAGCCCTCGACAGCGGAGGCAGAAGAAGTCGCGCCGCCCGTCGAGGAGGCCGCTCCCGAAGCCCAAGCCGCGACCGAGCCCCCGGCTACCGAAGCGCCGCTACCAGAGGCGGTCGTAGTCGAAGGTGAGTTCTCGTCTTGAAACCATAGGACTCCAAGATGAGTAGTCGTAGGCACTGATGTGCATGTCATGTGTTGGCAGGCGCTGAAGGAGATGACATCCCTGCAGGGGTGCCCGTGCAGGAGTTGACGCCCAAGGCCCCGGAGGCTGCGGAAGGAGCCCCCGAGCCCGTGGGGGAAGTCGTCGAGAAGTCCGCCGGGGGAGAAGCGGCTACCACGTCGCCAGGGGTTGCCCTGGAGGTGGCTATCCGATCCCCCGAGATCCAAGACGCGGAGCCTATCCGCTCGGCGCCGATGACAGAGGCTACGTCGGGTAGCCGCGGCGGGATTGAACTTCTGGCCGACGACCTCGTCGAGCCGGCGATGCTGGCGCAGCACCTGGAGGCGATGAGGCGATGCGGCGAGCCGAACAGTGGATGAAGGTACGTAGCCGTAGCCTCCCGAGTAGTCAATCCTTTGCGTTGAGTACTCTGCTTGACTTGAGCTTGTCTTGTGCAGGACGTCGCGGAGCGATCCCGCGAGAAGTTGAATCTGCTGCAAGGTTACGGCGACACCGTTCTCCGAGCAGAGGCTCTGGAGGAGCAGCTCGTGAAGTCGCGGAAGCATGCGGCTGCCATGCAGTCGAAACTCGATGCCGCCTTCGCCAAGTACCACAACGACGTGATTGAGTTGCAGGCGAAGGGCGACGAGTTGGTGCGGAAGAACAAAGGTCTCCGCAACAAGAATAAAGGTATGTCCCTTGACTTGTCGGGTACTTGTTGGAAGTCGTCAAGGCTCTGACCCGTTGCTGTGTTTGCAGAACTCGAGGGCCAGGTGGAGCAGCTGAAGGCCTCGGAGGTCAGCATGAAGAACCTCTTCTACGGGAGCAGGAGGCCCGCCAGGTACTTGAGCTCGACTACAAGGAGCTCGCCTTCGAGTGCGAGAAGCACATGGAGCTGCGGATTTCCTTTGACTGAGATCTCGTCAACTGCTACAAATCTTTGCAGAAGTTGAATGAAGATTGCGAGGCGCTCCGGGCCCAGCTGAAGGACCTTGAAGAGGCTGCTCTCCCGATCGCGAGGCTTCTGGTGCCGCACCCGGGCGGCCCCAAGATCGCCCCTCTGGCGGATCGACTTCGTGAGGCGCCAAGCCGGCTGGCCGCTTATGTCAAGCACATGGCCAAGTCGATCCCGAAGCAAGTCCTGGCCTTCATGAAGTCGTACTTCCCGAAGGCTCCAGTGGAGGTGGTCGCCGGCGGGGTAGCCGCCAACTGCTCGGATGAGCAGTACGCGTAGCCGGCTGGGAGCAGATGGCTCCCATCGCGGAGCAGGTAGCCGAGAAGCTGAACCTCCAGTAGTCCTGCATAGGTAGCTAGTAGCCATAGTTGTACAGGAAACAGTTGTAATGAACTATTCATGTATCAATGAAATGAGATTTTCCATCAATGAGTACTCGTAGCCGCGATCTCAGAGTGCGGAGCGCCCATCGTGGAGTAGGTGCGAGTAGTAGTACTCGGCTTAGTAGTCCCGTCGTAGGGAGCAGAACAGTAAACAAGTTGATGAACAATCAAGCTTACTGAAGAAGTACACCTGGGTGGCCAGGGCCGTAGTTACAAGTAGTCGCCTGGACCTGGAGGCCGCTTACAGCTAAGTGGCGCTGGAGCGGGTAGCCGCTTGCAGCGAGTGATCCGTAGGTAGCCGTGTAGGGCGGATCGCGGATCCGTAGGTAGCCAAGCTGGCCGGATCTTGGAGTGTGGTCTCTTGGTAGACCGCTGCTAGAGTCCTTGACGCTCGTCGCGGCCCGGGGGGTCCGTAGGTAGCCGCACGGGGCCGGACTCGGAGGAGAGTAGTCCGGAGACTTGAGGCCGGGACCCGAGGGTCGCTTGCGGCAAGGGGGGTGTTGGTGTAGTCGTGTAGACTTGAACCCCGAGTAGTCGTGTAGACTAGGCGTAGAATCGACAGAGTTGGTCGACGTTCCACGAGTTGTTGACTTCTTCGCCTTCAAGTGTTTGGAGGCGGTAGGAGCCCCGGCCCGGTCACCTTAGCCACGGTGAAGGGGCCTTCACGGGGGAGCGCGAGCTTGTGGAGTCCTTCCGTGTTCGGATACGGCGGAGGACAAGATCTCCAACGTTGAAGGAGCGTTCCTTGACGTTGCGATCATGGTAGCGTCGGATACCCTCCGTGTACCTTGCCGATTGGACGAGGGCGGCGCGGCGAGCTTCTTCGAGGCCGTCGATATCAACTCGTCTGTTGTCTTCGAGACGCCTTCGTCGTAGTGCTCCACCGCCGGCGAGTTCCATATGACGTCGGCGAGGGAGGATGGCTTCGGAGCCGTAGACCAGAAGTAGGGGGATTGCCCCGTTGGCTTGGATGGTTGAGTCCGCGGCCCCCGCAGTGCGTTGGGTAGTTCCTTGATCCACTTGCCCCCTTTGGAGTTAGCGCGCGTCGTGTAGCCGCTTCTTGAGGGCGTCGAGCACCATCCCTTTGGTGCGCTCGACTTGTCCGTTGGCCGTGGATGGGCGACCGAGACGTATCCGACGTCGATTCCGCCGTTCTCGCGCATGCTCCCGGGCTCGGTGGTTGTTGAAGTTGGACCCCCGGTGTCCGTGATGATGCGGTGGGGTAGCCCATAGCGGTGTACGAGTTCATCCGGAAGTCGAGTACTCTGTCGGCCTTGGGGCATGTGACCGGCTTGACCTCGATCCACTTGGTGAACTTGTCGATAGCCACCGATACCCCGTTGAACCCTCCCTGGCGCGGCTTGGTAGTGGCCCAATCATGTCGAGCCCCCGCGAGGCAAAGGGCCGGGTTGGCGGTATGGTGACTAGCTTGTAGGCTGGGACGTGTTGCTGCTTGGCAAAGAACTGACATCCTTGGCACCTTCTGACGAGTTCTTCGGCATCGCCCAGGGCTGTGGGCCAGTAGAAGGCTCGCCGGAAGGCCTTGCTGACTAGCGTGCGTGACGACGCGTGGTTGCCGCATGCCCTTGTGGATCTCCTCCAAGATGTCCTTGCCTTCTTCGCGGGGGACGCACTTCATGAGTACTCCGAAGATGCGCCCCGCTTGTAGAGTTTGTCTCCCGACGAGGACGTAAGACTTGGCGCGGCGGACGAGTTGTTCGGCTGCGTTCTTGTCGGAGGGGACCCTCTCGCTCGCCGAGGTAGTCGATGAAGGGTTGCCTCCAGTCCACGTCGATCATCATGACCTCTCGCCCGGCGTGGTGGATGGGCTGGTACGGTGGTCGGTGGCGCCGGCTCCGGGATGGATGGCGCGTGAAGCTCATGGACGAAGACGCCCGCGGGTACTTGGGCGCGGGTGGATCCAAGCTTCGAGAGGACGTCCGCTGCAACGTTGTTGTCGCGGACGATGTGATGGAACTCGAGACCATAGAACTTGTTCTCGAGCTTGCGGACTTCTAGGCAGTAGGCGTCCATGTTCTCCTTGTTGCGGTCCCAGGATTTGTTGACTTGGTTGATGACCACTGCGGAGTCGCCGTAGACTAGTAGCCGCTTGATGCCCAGTGAAGCCGCGAGGCGGAGCCCGTGTAGGAGAGCTTCGTACTCGGCTTCGTTGTTTGAGACCTTCCAGAAGATCTGCAGGACGTACTTGAGTTGTTCGCCCGTTGGAGAGATCAGGAGTACCCCTGGCGCCGCGCCCTCGAGGTTGAGTGAGCCATCAAAGTACATCACCCAATGCTCGGTCGCTCGGTGGGAGTAGGTAGGCGGTTCTCCCGCCACTCGCCATGAAGTCGACTAGTGCTTGCGACTTGATGGCCGTGCGTGGCTTGAAGTCGATGGTGAGGGCGCCGAGCTCGACGACCCACTTGGAGATTCTTCCGTGGCGTCTTGGTTCCTCCGGATGTCGCCGAGCGGGTAGTCGGTGACGACGGAGACCGAGTACTCCCGGGAAGTAGTGTCGTAGCTTCCGCGAGGTGATGAGTAGAGCGTACGGGGAGCTTCGCACGGCCGGTAGCGAGCCTTGGACTCGATAGAACCTCGCCGACGAAGTAGGCCGGGCACTGGACCGGGTAGGCGTGGCCGTCTTCCCCCGCCGCTCGACAACGATGGCGATCGACCACGTGAGTAGTCGCAGCCTAGGTAGAGCAATGGTCGCTCGCCCTTGGGAGGAGCCGTGAGGATTGGCGGCTTCGACGGAAGTCCTTGAGCCGGGCAAGGGCTTGATCCGCCTCTCGTAGTCCACACGAACTTCTCGTGGTGCTTGAGTAGTTTGAAGAAGGGGGAGGCCCCGTTCTCCTAGCCTCGAGATGAATACGGTTCGGTGCCGCCATGCAACCCGTCGGCTTACGGACGTCCTTGATGCTCGTGGGAGCTTTCATGCTTCGGTGATGGCGGAGATCTTCTCGGGGTTGGCTTCGATGCCGCGCTGGCTGATGATGAAGCCGAGTAGTTTGCCCGAAGGGACGCCGAAGACGCACTTGTTCGGGTTGAGCTTCCAGCGGTACTCGCGTAGCGATGCGAAGGTCTCTTCAAGGTCGTCGATGAGGGTACTGGAGTCCTTGGTTTTGACAACCACGTCATCCACGTAGGCCTCGATGTTCTTGTTGAGTTGCCGCTTGAAGCAGGCCTGGATGGCCCGTTGATAGGTAGCGCCGGCGTTCTTCAACCCGAATGACATGGTCGTGTAGCAGTACGCGCCAAACGGGGTGACGAATGCGGTCTTCTCCTGGTCTTCTTCCTTGATTGCGATCTGGTGGTACCCGGAGTAGCAGTCGAGGAAGCAGAGCAGTCGCGCGGCCCCGCCGTGGAGTCGATGACTTGGTCAATCCGCGGCAACCCGAAGGGGTCCTTGGGGCAGTGCTTGTTGAGGTCGGTGTAGTCGACGCACATCCTCCACTCGTTCGAGTTCTTCTTGCGGACGAGGACGGGGTTGGCGAGCCACTCAGGGTGGAAGACTTCTCGGATGAAGCCAGCCGCTAGGAGCTTGGCGAGCTCCTTCTTGATGGCATCCCGTCTGTCGTCGGCGAAGCGCCGGAGGTGTTGTCGCTTGGGGGTGGCCTTTGGATCGACGTTGAGGCAGTGCTCAATCAGCTCCCTGGGCACTCCTGGCATGTCCGCTGGCTTCCACGCGAAGATGTCACGGTTAGCCCGAAGGAAGCTGATGAGCGCGACTTCCTATTTGGGGTCGAGGCCGGCCCCGATGGTGGTGGTCTTGCTTTGGGATCGCTTTGTTCCAAGGTCGATCGCCCTGACGAGTACCTCCTCAGGTGGCTGAGGCTTGTTGGTGCTGTCAGACTTCTCTGGGATGTTGAGTTCGCTCGTAGCGAGCTTCTTCGACGCGGCGTAGACCTCCATCATTGCATTGGGTACTTGGTTCGTGGAGGCGATCACCAAGGCTTCTGTATCGCAGTCGTGGGAGATCTTCAAGTCCCCTTGGAGGGAGAGTACGCCAGCTGGACTTGGCATTTTGAGTACCAAGTAGGTGTAGTGGGGCACCGCCATGAACTTGGAGATGGCCGGTCTGCCGAGGATGGCATGGTAGGAAGTCTCGAAATCCGCGACCTCGAACTTGATGTACTCGGTGCGGTAGTTATCCCGAGACGCCCCGAAGGTAGCGGCGCACCACCGAGCCCGGTGGGATAGCCGCGTTGCCTGGGACGATGCCGTAGAAGGGCGTGCTGCTCTTGGTGAGCATGGGGGTGACGTCGAGGTTCATCTTCTTCAAGGTCTTGGTGAAGAGGACGTTGAGCCCGCTTCCGCCGTCGATGAGCACCTTGTTGAGCTTGGAACCCGCCACTGTTGGCTTCAGGACAAGGGGGAACCGTCCTGGTTCGGAGAAGTTGGTCCATTGGACCGCGCTGGAGAAGGTGATGGGTACCTCCGACCACCTGAGAGGGGTCGGGACCGATGGTTCAATGGACATCACTTCACGACGGGTAGCCTTCTGCTCCCGCCTGCTGGGCAGTCCGCCGAAGAGGACGTTGACGGTCTTCTCGGGTTCTTGGAAGTCGTTGTCGTCGCCGTCCTTCTTCTTGCCCTTTTGGTCGTGAGGGTGCGGTGGCTCCGGCGTATCCTTGAGTGCATGCCTGAGCTGGTAGCATTGCTCTGTGGTGTGGTTGCCGTTTGGATGCCACGGGCACTTCTCCTTCAGCAGGTCCTTGAACCCGCCAGAATTCTTCTTCGAGTTCCCTTTCGGAGGGCGCTGGATAGCCGCGACGGTGTTGTCTGGCTTGCGCTTGCGGTTGGAACCCGAGAAGTTGTTGTTGTTGTTGTTGTTGCGGCCGCCTTGGTTTGCATTGCTGCCGCTGCCGCCGCCCTGGTTCTGCTTGGACTTGCCGCGGATGGCGTCGTACTTGGCGTTGGCCTTGTCCTCTTCGTCCGCCCAGGACGTGATCATGTCCTTGAGGTGGGGAATGGACCTGGGGCGGCGACGACCGAAGTCCTCGAAGGTGCGGCGATGGTAAAGGCCGTCCTGGAAGAGGTCGATGACCTCCTTGTCGGTGACGTCGACGACGGTAGCGCGCTTGTCGAAGAAGCGGCGCATGTACTTGCGGAGGGTCTCGCCTTGTTCCTGCTTGATCATGGCAAGGTCCATGCGAGTACCCGAGCGGCCCATGGCGCCGCGCGAAGTTGCTCGTGAACTTGTTCCTTTAGCTGGTCCCACTTGTCGATCGAGTGCTTGTCCAGCGACTCGAGCCATGTGAGTGGGGCTTGGTCCAGGCAGAAGGGGAAGTAGAGGCACTTGGTGTCGCTGTTGCCGCCGCCGTTCTCGATGGAGAGGGCGTAGCATCGGAGCCACTGGATGGGATCCTGCTTTGCGTCGTACTTGGTGATCCCCAAAGGCTTGAACTTGTCGGGGAGGAGCAGGTTGCGGGGCCGGGGTGAGAAGGCGGGGGAAGCCGTCGCCTTCGGCGACGGTGGTCGACTTCTTCGCCGCAACTCCTCGATCCTCTCGGCGAGCATCGTACCCGCCATGAGAGGCACGGAGGCGTGGCTATGCGCGTGGCCACGGCCGCCGCGGCCGCCGCCGCCTCCGGCTTTCTTGTTGGCCCCGTGGTTGGAGCCGCCGCCGCCGTCGGCGCCGCCGCCGTCGGGGTCGTTGCCGCCGCCACCGGCCGGAGCACGGTGGGGAACGACTTCTCGGTTGCCTTGGTCTCGTCGTGAAGGTCCGCCGGCATTGGAGCGGCGGCGGTTTGGATCGGCGGGGAGGTCGGCTCGAGTACGGTTGGGACCCGGGATCGGCCTTGCGACTAGTAGCTTCGTTGTCGCGGGGCTTAGCTGGGAGAGGTTGGCTGACTCTGTTGTCGACCCGCATGAAGTAGGCTTCTTCGGCGAGCTTGGCGATGACCTCTCCGGCACGTATGCCCTGAGCCTGTCGTGCGATCGCTGTGATCGACATGAGGCACTGCTCAGGGGTGGTGTGTACTCTGCTCTCGACCGCCTCGAGAGCTTCCGCGAGGTTGCGGATGGGAAGGTTGTCTCTGAGCCGCCGGCGCCGTTCGCTACGCTTCCTGTTGCGTTCGCGTCGGGCGTCCCTGTTGGCGACGGTCTCGTCTGCAGGTGCGTTGGCAGACAGCTCGTCTGCGGAGATGTCCTCCGGTACCTGTCTTCAGCCGTGCTTGAGGGTCACTGGGGTGTTGTCGCCGGGCGGCCATGAAGACTTGGCGATCGGGGGTACCCAAGCTGGACTCAGAGGGTGCCACCTCAGTTGGTGTGTTTGAGTCAGCCTGGGCTAGTGGTGTTCCCTCCTGGAACGGTAGTGAGTCGATGTAGGCGACGTAGCGTGAGTCCTCCTTTGTCAGTTCAGCAGGCTTGCGGTCTGGCCAGTAGACGTATCTTCCGGCCGGCGTCGATCTTATAACCAGCCCAGAGGCTGGCCCTGACAAGGGAAGCTCAGAGGAGTCATCTTCGGACTCGGGCTCCTCAGGGTCCGACCCAAAGTCGAACTCGTAGTCCGGGTTCGAGTAGAACTCGGAGAGAGGGCTGGAGTCCGAGATGTGGTCGGGGACGGCGTCGGAGTCCGAGTTGTACTCGGTTACGAGCTCCTTGCCAGCCGGGCGTGGTGTAGGAGCCTCCGTGCGGGCCCGGCTGAGGACGCAAGGGCCACGCGCGGAGCGCTGGCGTGGTGAAGGGGCCGCTGCGATGGGCGGCGGCCGGCTCGCATGCGACGACCCATGGCGACGTCGGGTTCGAGTTGGAGACGGACTCGAGCTCGAAGCCGCGCGTGATGGTTGAAGAGCGAAATTTCGCCGAACTTGCCGGCGAGTTCGCCTGTGACAACTTCGGGAAGCGTCACGAGGCTTGTCTTCGGGTTGGGCTACATGATCAGGCGGCGCTGGAAGGAGCCCGTGCCATCAGCAGTGCAGACCCAGGCGCCGAAGACGAAGGTGTCGCCGCGGTTGAAGGCGACTGTTGGCTTGATGTGAACGGAAGCCGTCGAGTTCGCCATGTGATCTCGAGCGAGAGCCCCTACCTGGCGCGCCAGCTGTCGGTGTTTTAGACCGGCAACCTACTACGGGGAGTACCCGAAGTAGATGAATGTGACTCGCCGAGATCGGTAACTCGAAGGAAGAGACACGTGGCACACAATTTAGACGAGTTCGGGCCGCGAGGTGCGTAATACCCTACGTCTGTATCTTTGCGTAGCTCTGGATTGATAGGGCACGATTACACGATGGTGCAGTAGTGCGCCGTGGGTTGTATGAGATGAGATTGGATGATGGAGATCGGTCCCTGCCTCGCCTTATATAGTCCGGGAGGCAGGGTTACAAGTCGGAGTAGGAAGAGAGTACTAGTCGAGTACGTCTAGGAGTCCTCTGTACAGTGCGGAACATGCACAGCTTCCTAACCGAGTACTACTCCTGTGTAGTCCTTGTGCTCCACGCCTTCAGATGCCGTGTAGCGCAAGCCGGGTAGTCCCAGGGGCCCACCGAGTAGTCGGTCCTGGTACCCACCGAGGTAGTGGGCCCAGGGAGGTCCATACGACACACACCTTAGAGATGGACAATATTAAATAGAACCATAGTGTCCACCATTTTCATGTGCCAACAATAATCTCTAGAATCCCAGAAACATCTCAGGTTATATAATATTTAAAACATTTGGCCCTCTATATCTCATCTTATCTTGAGCAGATTCTAGTACTAGTACTTGAATTATACTAGCTATATTAGCTTTTCATGTGACACTATCATTGCTGAACAAATGGATGGGTAATCAGATCAAAAAAAGTTTTTACTTCTCTGTTACAGTCATGAAGTGGCACCTACTATTTCCATGTGTGGAGTTCATACAACTAAGGTAAACTACATAATCATCACTAAATGAGAAACAAGCATCTCAAATTTATTTTGTATCCCCAAATTCAACCCTACCATAAGTACTAGCAAGCTCACTGTTGTCACTAGGAAGTTACTAGGTCTTACAAAATTAATCCACAACTGGGTACTTAAATCACAAACTAGTCACAGCTAATAGAAGGGACAATCCCATTAGCAATATCCGCTGTTAGGTAGCAAAGCAGCAATCTGGTAGCTGTGCAAATAAAAAATTTAGGCAATCATCTCTAATGCATTTGTGTAAGGAATCGGATGCTCGTTAGCCTAAGAGGGGGAGGGGGTGAATTAGGCAAACTAAAACCTTAACCTATGGCTTCACTATTTTTTACACAAAGATAAACTAGAACATACTATCTAGATATGCAACTAGGGTTGTTGTAGTGTGAAACTCCCATCAACAAGGTTTGCAACCTATAGCCAATCCTAGCATGATACTACTCTAGGAAAGAAAAGGCAAGAAAAGATTGCAATAGAGTACATGCGGAAACGTAAATGGAATGAGAGGAAGCAAACTCTTGACACGCGATTTATCCCGTGGTATCGGTAGGCACTAAGCCACCCCTAGTCCATGTTGTTGAAGCACTCACACAAGAGTATTGCTTCCCGGTCACCAAGTCTCTCCCAAGAGCACCACTTGACTTGCCACAAAGGCTAGCCACTTAGGCACTTGCCAAGCTCCCTTGGTCACCTTGATGCAGCCTCCACTAAGGAGCTTCTCCACCAAGGAAGGGGGTCTCCACGTCCCCCGCACAAAGTGTCCTCGCCGCTCCACACCAAGCCGGAGGGTCGATGGCGATTGCCGGTGAGCCACTTAGGCCCCAAGGCTTCCGGCAAACCTTATACAACTTGATTCACTCAAGAATCACCTCACAAGGTTGGCACAACCTTACACTCACTCAGCTCTAAGCTAAGCCTAGCACTAAACACATACACAAGCATATGCAAGTCTATGGATGAGCAATTAAGCACTTGGATGGATTGGATATGATCTTGTAGGTGTCTTGAACTCTCCTGCACTTCCACACAATCGAGCAACCTCAAATGGGTGAGTGGAGGGGGTATAAATAGCCCAAGGCACTCAGCTAGCCGTTGGCTAACGACTCTCTGAAAAGTGGACCGTCAGATGAACCGACGCCTACTTTTCAGGAGCATCGGTTCTTCTGGTGCCCCTCCCACGTCACTTAGTCGTTGAGGTTCTCTGACAGAACTGCTCCGACGTTATGCACTGACGGTGTGTCGGTTCATCCGGTGCTGAAGGATTCTCGCCAAAACGTCTCTGTATGCTGCTTCGTGACCATCGGATAGACCGACGCTATCTCTGACCCAAGGCGTCGGTTCATCTGGTGCTAAAGAGGTTGTCTTGGCGCGTCTCTGTCTTGATTTAAACTGAGCGTCGGATAGACCGCTGCTGACCCATTGGTTCATCCGGTGCTGCTGTCTTCTCCTCTTCTTCTCTGCAACTCGTCCGACGCTACTAGAAAGTGGACCATCAGTTCATCCGACGGTGCCTAAGTTTTCACCCAGTGTACCAACTCGTCCGACGATTGCACCGACGCTTGCTATCTAGGTACCGTCGGTTAATCCGACGGTGTCCTTTCTTTTTCTTTTCTTTCTTGTTTTTGACCCTTGGGACCTAGAAATGTCTACATGGACATGCTAAATGTATGGTTAGTCCCATTGATCGTGTTGTCATGAATCACCAAAATCATACTCGAACTAATGGCGTATGAAGCCATGTTCGCTACAATTTGGCAAGATGCAAATTAAATGAGCTTTTTGATAGAGAAAATGCAAGACTAGAGCACATGTAACTGAGTTAAACCGGAAAATACACACTTATGCTACTAATTGTCGACAATATGCAGCAAGTAAAATCAACAAAATAAGTGCCCACAAGTAAAATTAACAAATATGTGCTTGATATGGCCATCACGTCTCAATGCAGAAAAATTCATTTCCGAATATGTGCTTGGACTGATTTGTTCTAGACAGGATGCTTATTGCAGCTTATTGCCAATCTCTGAAACCTATTCATACACTAAAACCCAATCATACACGATGTAGTGTAATTGTGTTACTGATCCATGTACATAGATTCCATGAATTACTTGAATGTATTTTTTTATAGTGCAGGTACTAACAGACTCAAAAAGGATTTGCACATAGCAGTTACCAGTCAGAGGTGAGGTGCCATAACTTACTGTTAACAAAAAGCTAGCTGCTATGTCCAAAAGGAAATCTGGTAGATATAGTCTCCTTCAGCAAGATATGTATCCCACAATCGTGTAGCAAGATGGAATGGTACCTGCAAAGTTATGTGACAGATTAGCAATTTTGTTTTAATGTGTATATGAACTACATAAACAATTGTTGCATGATTGGTTGTAAGACAAACCTCCTGGATCAAAGGGTAGTTGAATCAACGGAAGGAAAACTGAAGAAAGTCCTGTTCATGTTGTTCAATTTGTTTTTGTGAAAACCCACCCAGGAAAATACCGTACTATCACCTAAAACCAATCCACTTTGGTCATTAAGCAATAGTAAAGTATCATCCTGTCGTTAGTTGTCGGGTTAACGCCCGGTAAATCACTTGGAATTTCAAATAGAGGATCGACATATGCATTAAAACTCACGCGAAGGCGAGTCCAGAGTACCACACCACATTAAGTCCAAACTACCTCTAAGGGGTGAAGTATTACAAACCTTCGTTCAAGACAATAAATAAAGGTTCAGAGTTCGAAAACAGTGGAAATAAAATAAACTAACGCAACAGTAAACATCACAGGAGGCCTTCCGTGATGTCATCACTTGTCGTCTTCCACCCGGTCAACGACAGCTACACAACATTTTTAAAGCAAGGCTGAGTATACTAATACTCAGCAAGACTTAATCGTCGGGTGATATCTACATCACCAAACTCTAGACATGAGAAGCTTTTGGCCGGTGGAGTTCTTTTGCTGAAAAGCAACAAAGAGTAGGTTCTTATTATCAATATTTTAGCACGAGTTCTAGTTGATTACTATTTCTAAGTGTGCCAACTCATTCAATCAAGAATTGGACAAGCAATTAATCCATACAACAATATTCACCAAGTTCCATCATTACAGGATATCATGGCCAGTTGATTAAGCAGTCTCGGATAATGGTGAGAGGCCGACAATCGATTGAACCTTGCAAGGTAAACCTAAGAACACGGTAGGGTGCCCCCGCAAGGACAACCATCCAAGCAGTTCCCAAAAGTCTCCTGATTGGGATCAGAGCTTACAGTCCTGGGTACAAGGTTAGCTGGCATACCCCGCGAGGACCCCAGTCTCACACATGCACCCCCTTCCCGGTAGCTAGCCGGTTAGGTGAACACTCAGGAGTAGTAAGAAAAAGTTCCCGCACCGTCTCATTAAGGTACTAGGCAAGGTCCCATTCTCGACAAATGCTTAGTACGTTCAAAAGCTTAGCCCACAAAAGCCACTGGACCGGAGCCCAAATCCCATGCTCTTACCACATGAGCAATCCATTTATAAAGATCTTATGATTCCAACATAAAAACCTATTCTTGTGAGTGACGAACATCACTCGACTTGTACTGATCATATAGCATAGCAGCTATCGACCTAGCATACTAGTGATAGAGCATAGGTACCTATGGATCATGCATCTAAGGTTTCAAATCAACTCCTGAAACGTAAATGCACAATCATAGCACGAAACAATTGCATAATTTTAAAAGACGGGGTTAATGATCCGGGGCTTGCCTTCACTGGCAAGGTTGTCCTTGGGCCCTTCTGGACTTGGGTCCAGGTCTTGAGCTACGAACACGTACTGCAGCTCTTCGTCAGCACCTCCATCTCCTCCTTCCGGAACGAGCGTATATCTACTGTCGGGAAGATCTACACGAGGATGCACATGCAAGATTTAATTGACGAATTTTAATTTAATTAATTACAATCACAAATGACAACCATGGGGTGCATGGTTGACCAAGTTCACCTAGATAAGAAATATATTCAGCATACTCGTCCAAAAAGGAATAATATGCAGCTCTTTAATAAGATTGGTAGCATTTAGCAATGGGTTGGTAGCATTTAGCTTTTTAATAAGATTTACACACACAATGTCATTAAAGGTGGGTTGGTGATTTCCCCATTTAATTGACTATTAAACCTTAAATTGTTTCCATTGCTCTTATTCATAAAATTAATTAATAAAATTCAGTGAGGTATGTTATTAAGCACTAAGAATCAAAACAAGGCCACTGCACACACATACACACTTAGGAGAGCTACGAATTTAATTATATCGAAAATAACAAAGGCTAGCTAATAGAGCAAGGTAAATGCATACAAAAATAAATAAGCATTCAAATGATTCAGACTTTCTCACACATGTTATATGGTTCGAAACTAACCTAGAAATGCAACATATACACCTAGAACTAATATGAATTTAGACTTACGCAATTACTAAGAAAAGAAGCATATTTCAAGAATAAATATTTTTGACAATTATAAAATTGTGATTAATTCACCAGAGGTGCATTTTGGGCAGAACAAGACAACTTGCAGAAGTTGGTCACAAAAATGTAATTATTTTTAGCTACAAACATCATCTAGGCAGATTCTGCATAAATAGAAAACAATTTATATAAAAAGATTTACACCATAACTTTGTGCAATTTTTGGTACAGGAGCTATACATAACATAACACACAACATATCCAAAAAATTAGCTACAGAGGACCTATAGAATTTGAGATACAACAGATCTAGTTTTTTCCCATTTCTATTTTTCATGCAAAAATTATGAGGAAACAACCTAGACAAGTTTAACAAAAGTGGTAGTACTTTTGAGTAGGAGTCTAAAAAATTGGGTTTGCATTTTTCTGAAGTTTCTACGATTTTCTATGGATTTTACAAGAATCAGCAAAGTGACTTTACTATTTGAGATAAGGTTTTGCAGACAGGCACCTGTAAGTTTAAGATTCCTTACAGAAAAGCCCTTGGTTTGCGCTTAGGCCTTCAGAAAGATTTGAGACTTTGCAATTGGGCCCTTGGGCACCAGCCGGCGGCGCTCCGTCCGAATTCTGGCGAACCGGCGGCCGTGGCCGGCCGGCCGCGGGCGGAGGGCGGCCTGCTAGTCTCTTAGGCTCAATTTCCGCTTTTGGTTGGACGAGAGGAGTTGTCCGCGGGAGGGCTCGGCGGCACAGTCGGGCGGCGGCCACCAGGAGCTCGGCTCTGGTGAAGGGACGGCAAGCCCGGGGCAACAGGCGGCACGGGTAGCCTTTATGCGGTCTAGGAGTCGGTTAGGGGTGGGTGTGGGCGCCGGCGGCGAGCGGAACAGGGATCTCGGCAGCGGCCTCTAATGGGGACCGACGACGGAGCAAGGAGAGGTGGAGGGATGCACACGCGCGCGGAGACGAGCGTGGCTTGGTTTTATAGGCGGTCGGCTGCTGCGGCTTGGAGTCCCAACGCGCCACGGGGAAGGGCGCGACCGCGGGCAGCGTGGGAAGGCCCACCGCGCACGCGTACCCGGACGTGACACGCGGCGGCGGCGACTCCTGCGGTCCTCGACGCGCGTGCTTGCACTGGGGAAGACGCGTTTCCTAGGGAGGCGCATCCTCGAGCGGCGCGGCCGGCCCGGGAGCGAGGGCCGACGGGCCGGACGCCAAGGCGGGCGCGGCGCGCGCGGACGCACGCGACGTCGTGGCGAGGCTGGCGCGCGGCTGAAACTATTTCAACTAGGCAACTTTGAGCACGATTTTCTCCCAAAATTTGAACAAAATTGCACAAAGTAATGAATAGGAAAGTTGTAGATCTCACTACCCTCTACAACTTTTACAAACGCTCTAGTGTGTTTTTCCCAACGGATTTTGGATAAATTTCTGCCAAACTTGGAATGCCACTCAGTTTCTGTGAACAGGAGCTGCTGGTAGTTGACCAAGTTTTTCACCTTTTTCCACTCAAAATTTGAAATGCCAATGAACATGAAAGTTGTGTCCCTCAAAAACTAGACAACTTTCTTATTGGTAGATTTTGAAGTGTTTAGGTGAATTTTGGAGAACGTGGCAAAAGTTCCGGAGGACGTTCATCGACATCAGGGTTTTAGTGGGGGTTGACCGTGCCTTTGACCAAAGGTTGACCACAAGTGTGTGTAGACTCGATCAAGAGGGTCAATAGGGGTTGTCAGCTCAGTTTTCGAGGTGATGACCCATGTTGACCTAGGTTTGACCCATGTCAGACGGTTTGATTTGGCTGATTCGGTCATTAGCGTTAATCACGCTAATTAAAAACCTGGGGTGTCACAACCTACCCCCTTAAGAAGAATCTCGTCCCGAGATTCGATAACAAGACTAGAGCGATTCCCTCCATCATGAAAGGGTTATAAAGGAGATGAACATCTCCACTTACACTGCTCGATATCGAGAATTCAGATAGAACAAAAGGTACAAGGTGCATTCCTCACTGCCTCATTGTCGTTCATGAGGGAGCGGCCGATGGATGTGCACATGAACAACTAATAGCAGATAGATTCCGCTTGCGATACAGAGATACATCCCTACCAGCGTCCAGCGAATCAACTCGAACTCTTCTAAGATCGGAGTCATGGGTGTTAGCGTGGCTTGAGTCCTTCCGGACTACTTTCGAGCTTCTTCTTGACATCGTCGACGAAGACGGAGAAACAGCTTGCTCGGCGAGGAACAGAACAAATGTGAGAGATGGGCTAGGGGTAGGGTGGCCAAAAACTAGCTGGAGGGAGAACAAGAGCGATGGTGATGTCGAGCTCGGACGGATACGAGGCTTAGTATCAGTGGTTCTGGGTAAAGGGCTTCCCTTTTATGACCGCAGTGGGGCTGCAACGGTCATATAAACTTGCCGAGGTATCCGTTGTGGACAACACGAGGCTCGACAATGGTTAGCCTGTGAGGTCTCGACGATGTGAGCGTGACTGCAGAATAAGATGGCAGAGCGGCGTCACGACGTCGTACGGTCGCGACACTGAAAAGGATTGGATCCAACGGTCCGAAGAATCGATCGTGATGGGGAGAAGAACGAGAAGAGCTCAGGGTAGAAGCATTCTAAGCTCGTGTTTGCAACTAAGAGAATCTTAGCAAAAGCTTCCATCGATCCTGGGCTTACTTCCTTGGTCGATTCTGGGGATTCGTAGGGTATGATCATGGATCATGGACGGATAAACGATGGATGACTTCTCAACTTTTACTTCTTGAGAACCTTGATTGCTCAAGAAAACTCTACTTCTACTGCTTATCCGCTTGGAAAGGAGTTGATGCTACGAGGTCATCGAGATTGGCGGCAAGAGACCAAGTTGACAGTTATCATCCAACTAGATTTCTATGAAGAAAGGGAAGGCTAGTAAAAGAGTTCCGTAATTTCTTTGTACGGAAGACAATCCAGTGTGGGAACTGCAGAACAATCTTGCTCACACTAATTATCTTGTGAATTTGGTTGTTGATGACTCATTACATTGCAGTGCAATGATTTTAAAAACTTGTGTGATGCACATGCTTGTGAAGACATGATGCACATGCTCATGCGGTATAGTACTCATGATGCATGTTAGTACGACTCAATTACGCACAAAATGAGTTAGTGATTGCGATGACATTGAGGAGGAGTAGGTGTGGCAAGTCGCATTATCCAAACCAAGATACCTAGCGCGCTACTAATGGCATTCACATCGCTGCAGCACACATGATGTCCTAGGTTCCGTCTTGGCACCTTTGGTTATGGGACAACATCACCAAACAAGGTAGATAGATTAGGGATATGGAAGTTTCCATGCGAATGCACGTTAGGTCGCCCAAGGTTCCCAAATACATATGCTATGCAATGCATACTCAAAAAGTGACATTTATTTTAATTCAAAAAGTTGTGAGCAAGACCCAAAAGAATAAGTCCAGGATTCAGAGGTCGGATCACTCATGATTGGCAAGAAACTTTTGGACGAGTTTGAGACTCATCACAGAACTTTTGATCTAATCATAATCGGCATGAATCATGTCTTACAAAAATCATTGCTAGAAGATGTTTAAGCAAGGCATTACATTGCTGAAAGGTCTCTGGATCACTAACAACTCTTGAGACTACAATGCAGATTGGCTGCACAAAAGAAAGCTCCTAGTTCAGCCAACCACAACAACTAACCAAACGCGACTGTACACTGGGGTTCCATACAACCACCGCAATCGTACGACTCGGAACCTTATTACCACATACCAACTTCTTAGGATTTGATCCTTCATTGCAAAGATCTATGGTGACTCAGGTCCAGACTCTACTCCAGACTCTCCTTGGATGTCCTCAGCATCTTCTCCTTCTGCTGGTCCGGGAATGGCAGGTTGAGGACCATGTGTGGTTCGAGGACCGGTGGATGGTCGCTTCCTTGTGTGATGAGTGATTGACAACGTTGTGTGGACTGATTCTTGGCTAAGTATTGCAGGTGCAGGTTGTGGCTTGACTGGTGTTGGTGCGGGTGAAGAACAAGCCGAAAAGGTCGTTGCGGTGAGGCCTCCAGGTGTGGAGAAGACAAGTAGGCTTCGTTCGAGGGACCCGGTGGCCTGCGGGGTCAAGTGCGGGCCGCATGGTGGCATGAACAACAAGATGAAGTCATGGAAGGTTTCTTGGTAGAGCCTCAAAACCAAGGTCGACCCGGGACTACATGGGAGCCGAGTCATGAGTGGCGATTGGCGGAGGCTACACTGAGTTCGCGGGGTTTCCAGTGGTTCACTAGAAAACCACTTGATTCCTTGGTTGTTCCACAAAGCCAAGACCGAAGAACCGAAGACGGTCTGCTTGCCGGCTCCCGGACCGGTCGACCGGTGGGTCGGCCCGGTCGACCGGTCCCGACCGGTGGGTACCGGTCTGACCGGTGAGGAGCACCGGTTTGACCGGTGTGCGACGACGTAGTCCGGAATCTTCGAAGCGGAGGTCACGCGTCGGGATCGCAAGGCTTGCGTCGAGGCTAAGCAGGATGCGGTCGTCGGGCATCCGTCCGATGGAGAAAACTTGAAGATTTCCAAAACCGCCCTTGAGGGGCTTGTGTCCCTAGTTGTTAAGTAAGGGTATTTTATACTTTCGGTTGCCTCCATATAACCCATGAGGTGAGAGGATGGCAGCCAATCTCTTGGAACCCTAGTTCATTTGCTCTCCTATTTTCCCTTCCTTTTTCTTAGGATTTCCATAGGACTAGCTTGAGAGCTTCATGGTGAGATTTTGTGAGAGGGTTGGATGATCGGGCCGCAAGCTAGAACTTGTATGAACCACCTTGGTATGTATAGATGATTCGGCGTGGTTCCTCAAGGCTTTGTTGTGTTGTTCCCGGTTGTTCTTGGTGGTGATTTTCGGAAACCTCTCTTGGTGGTTTTCTTGGTGTGTTTTCGGGACCTTACTCTTGGGGATTTGTTGGGGGAAATTCGTGTGAACTCTTGGTGGTTCTTTTGCCTTTGATTCCCCTCCCAAATCTATGAGTTAAGGGGCTCGATTTTGGGGTTTTCAGTGTTCTAGGGTTAGAGGAATTCTTGGCGGGATTTCTTCGATTCCTCTTGATTTGGCAAGTTTTGGTGGACAAAATCATGGCTATGGACTCCTCATGAGGTGTTCCTATCATCCCCAAAGTCTTGTTCAAGTCTGTGGAGTGATTCGGGAGATCGAAGTTTGGATTTGGAGGAGTTGACCCGCGGGTGCTGTTCATCCCGAGCTGCCCAGGCTACCCCGGTATGACCGGTGCTCTTGACCAGTCTAACCGGTGCAAGTCTCTTGTGGGATTTGCCTCGGGTGAACTGCTTGACTCGTGTGTCTTTGGGTCTTGGTGCTGCTGGTCAGTTCTTGGTCTGTTTGGAGTTGTTTTGATAGGTTTTGTGTAGGGTTTTCCTTCCGTGCAGGTTGTGTTTTGGGGGTGGTTTTGTTCCAGTGCCTAGAGAAGTCACTGAGGCTCTCTGGAACGCTTGTTGTGCGGCTGCTGTAGCCACCGGCCTGACCGGCACTGTCTACCGTGACCGGCGCAGGCCATCGGTCTGACCGGTGCAGCACAGGCAGCAAGCCGTGCAAGTTTCCGCTGTGCGTGTTGGTGTGTTTTGGCTCGGGACGTTGTTTGTTGGTTCCTAGGTCCAGTAGCACTTCAGTGGCTGCGTGGACTTGGCCAACTTGGGTAGTGAGTCGGAGACGTGTATTGGAAGCCGTGTTCGTCTTGTTGGAGTTTCTATCTCCTTCGCGAAGAATTTTTATCGGCTCCCATTCACTCCCCCCTCTCTGGTTCGCCGTATCGGTCCTTCAAGTGGTATCAGAGCCGGTTCGGGTCTTTATTGACTCTAACAAGTCTAAAATCCAAGGATGGCGTACCAGGAACGGGGTTCGGGTCCTCCACACTTCAATGGCAAAAACTACCAGATGTGGAGTAAGCAGATGGCGGCGTTCCTCCGCGGAAAGGGTCAGATCCTTTGGGACGTCAGGTGGACACAGGCTATGTCCAGCCGATGAACTTTCTTGCTCCAGGATCGAAGGACATGTTCAACGCCAACAATAAGGCGGTCGACTACTTGTTTCGTGCTTTGTGTCAGCCAGAGTTCGATCGGGTGCACACTGAGCACTTGGCTTGTAGAATCTGGTTGGTGTTGAAGGAGGCTCATGTTGGGAATGCCCAGGTTCAGGCTCGGATGTATGAGACTGTCGGTGTTTTAGACCGGCAACCTACTACGGGGAGTACCCGAAGTAGATGATTGTGACTCGCCGAGACCGGTAACTCGAAGGAAGAGACACGTGGCACACAATTTAGACAGGTTCGGGCCGCGAGGTGCGTAATACCCTACGTCTGTATTTGCCGTAGCTCTGGATTGATAGGGCACGATTACAAGATGGTGCAATAGTGCGCCGTGAGTTGTAGGAGATTGGATGAGGTGAGGTGATCCCGAGATCGGTCCCTGCCTCGCCTTATATAGTCCGGGAGGCAGGGTTACAAGTCGGAGTAGGGAGAGAGTACTAGTCAAGTACGTCTAGGAGTCCTCTATACGGTGCAGAACACGTACAGCTCCCTAACCGAGTACTACTCCTGTGTAGTCCTTGTGCTCCACGCCTTCAGGTGCCGTGTAGCGCAAGCCGGTTAGTTTCAGGGGCCCACTGAGTAGTCGGTCCTGGTACCCACCGAGGTAGTGGGCCCAGGGAGGTCCATACGACAAGCCCCCGAGTACTTTGTAGTCGAGAAGGATAGCTTCAAGTAGTCTTGACGGCCTTAACGAGTAGTCCTCAAGCGCCCCCGAGTGCTACAAGTCAAAAGTCCTCAAGAGTAGTCGAAGTATCCCGAGGGCCGGAATGTACTCCGGTGATGTTTGAGCAATCTTGAAGTCTTCTCGAGTAGTCCCAAGCGTCCTCGAAAACTGCCTTCGAAGGTCTTCAAAAACTGCCTGCCTTGTCTTGAAGCCGGAGCTGACATGGAGGCACGATTTGCAAAACCGCACTCCGCATAGAGTAGCCCCCGAGCCTTGAGCCGCGGGCTCTGGCTGAAGGTCCATCTGAAGTCTTGGCAAGAAAATCCCGAAAAATCCGGAGAGAAAAAACTGAAGGACACGTGGCACGGAGCCCCCGAGCCTTGAGTCGAGTACTTCCTCTCGAATTGAAGGGTCTTCTTGGAGAATGTGTCCTGAGATGCTCTTGAGACTAGCCGCTTCCCAGGTAGTCGAGTAGAAGTAGCCGAGCCCCCGAGGTGAGGCACGTCGACTAGTAGAATACGAAGAGTCACGCGCAGCCACTGAGTCAGCCGCGCGTGGACTTCTCCGGCCGCCCGTTACGGAGCCGATTTGGCTTATAAATAAAAGCCAAAACCCTTAGGGTTTTTCACCCATTCGAGCCGCAGCCATTCCGTTTGAATCTTGAAGCGAATCCACTCCCAGCGCCTGCTGCCGCCGTAGTAGATCCAAGCGCGCCGCCACCCGAAGCCTTTAGGGTAGCCCCCGAGCGGATGCGAGTGAAGACACCTTGTACTTGGAGGATGAAGCCGTCGCCGTCCAAGACGTCCAAGGCCGCCGGGAAGAAGAGGGGCCGGGAAGAGGCCGCCGCGGCTGCTACCGGAGCGGCGCCGCCCATGTCTCCATCGCGGGCTGATCCGAGCCGCGAGTGGAAAAAATCCAAGGTGAAGACGGAGGACCTGTTGACCCTCCTGAACAGTGGGTTCATCAGGGAGAAGGAAGTTGACATGTGTAGATCCGCCGCGGGAGACCCATATCCAATGGAGAAAGCCGAAGACGAGATCCCGATGTTCTCGCGGTCCGTGGAGCGCGGTCTTGCACTCCCAGCCAGCGACTTCTTCAAGGGGCTGCTCGGGTACTACGGGATCGAGTACACCGAACCCGAACCCCAACGGCATCTTCCACACGTCGGTCTTCGTCCACTTCGCGAAGCCTTCCTCGGAATCAAGCCGCCTTGGGTGCTCTTCGGAAGTTCTTCGCGTCAAGCCGCAACCAAGTGCCTCCAACCCCGAGTAGTCGGAGGGGCCGGCATCCGGGCGAGGGAGGACGCCGCGGAGCGACCACGCGTACAAGCTCGTCGACTCCAACACGGACTGGAAGACCAGGTGGTTCTACATCACGAACCACCACCCTGGCCTGCCGAAGCCGAGCGGACGGCAGCCCAGGCACCGTGAGTGGTGGAACACGGAGCCCACCATGCAAGAAGGGATCTAGATCCCCGAGATGCTAGCACGCATCAAAGTGCTCAGGGAGGCGGGACTGAGGGCCGAGCACGTGGCCTTCAGTTTCATGAAGCGCAGGATCCAGCCGCTGATGGCTCGGGGAGACCATGGGCTTCGAGTACACCGGCGACGACGACACGTCGCGGATGCCGGGAGGCGAGCTGGACGACGACGACATCATCGAGAGGTTGTCGCGGATCTTCAAGGACATGCCGCCGTACACGGCGTGCCCAGTCGAGGAGTACTCCGCCGCGCGCCTGCCCAAGGAGGTTAGTAGCCGTACTCCCTTGGTCGAGTAGTGTTTGCTTGTAGTAGAGTTGCTAACGCCCGTGTCTTGCGCAGGATGATGTGAAGAGGTTCATCTCCGAGTCGCAGCCGCCACCGAGCGGGATCGAGATCCCGGTGGAGGGGAAGGTGAAGGAGCGCGGCGAAGTCGGTGAAGGCGACGACACCGTCATCGTGGAAGATACCTCCGATGACGACGACAAAGACGAAGAGACGCTTCAGGACCGCTTCCAGCTGCGGTCGAGGTTTAGCCGCCCGGGCTTGCCTCATGTTCCGGCCGGTACAAGACCCTCCCGGCTAGCTCGGAGGCTAGCCTTGTCGCGCCGCCACGGAAGCCGTGCAACCCCGCCGGGGAAGCGGGTGACGAAGAAGGCCGAAGGTCTCGGAGACCACGCCTCGGGAGGTAAGTTGTCTTGAATAGAGTAGTCGAGTACCCGTTGTTCGAGTACGTTCGGCCGACGAGTAGTCTTCCTTTGTATGCGGGAGGTGCCGCCGGCGGGCTCCGTCGAAGAGGGCGACGAGGGCGTGTGGGAGACGGTGGGGGGAGCCGAGCCGGAAGTCGTAGTCCAGCCCCCACTGTTGAAGAACTCCTGGCGCAACTGGAGCACCAGCCCCCTGCTCCAGGAGAGAGCACAGGACCTGTGTCCGCCGCCGTTGGAGAGGTGGTGGCCTCAGGAGCGCAGGAGACGTCTGCGCCGGCCGCCGCCGCCGTGGAGGAGGCAGTAGCCGCAGGAGCGGAGGAGGAGGTGCCCGCCGAGGGTGGACTGGTTGATATTGCCAGCATCCTCGGTGCTCCGGCCGTGACCATCGTCCGGTCGAACTTGTAAGTACCATATCCTCACGAGTAGTACTTGCTGCAGTAGTCGATATTGTCTAACGACCCTCCGTGAATATTTCTGCAGAAAATCCACGGATCTGTCCTGGGATGGGGATGAGCCCTCAGCAGCGGTGGCGGAAGAAGTCGCGCCGCCCGTCGAGGGGACCACTCCCGATGCCCAAGCCGCGACTGAGCCCCCGTCTACCGAAGCGCCGCTGCCGGAGGCTAGTGTAGTCGAAGGTGAGTACCCTTCGTGGAGCTGCGGAGCTCCAGAAAGAGTAGTCGTATGTACTGATGCACATGTCATTTTGTTGACAGGCGTTGAAGGTGGTGACATCCCTGCGGGGGTGCCAATGCAGGAGTTGACACCAAAGGCCCCGGAGGCTGCGGAAGGAGCCCCCGAGCCTATTGCGGAGGTCGTCGAGAAGACCGCCGGGGGAGAGGCGGTCACCACGTCGCCAGAGATTGCTCTGGAGGTGGCTATCCGCTCCCCTGAGATCCAAGACGCAGAGCCCATCCGTTCTGCGCCGATGACGGAGGCCACCTCGGGTAGCCGCGGCGGGATAGAGCTCCTTGCGGACGATCTCGTCGAGCCGGCAACGGTAGCCAAGCATCTGGAGGCGATCCGTCGAGCCGAGCAATGGATGAAGGTAAGTAGCCGTAGCCTTTCGAGTAGTCAATCCTTTTGCCGTTGAGTACTCGTCATGACTTGAGTTGTCTTGTGCAGGACGTCACGGAACGGTCCCGCGACAAGTCGAACTCTTGCGGGGTTATGGCGACACCGTGCTCCGAGCCGAGGCCCTAGAGGAGCAGCTCGTGAAGTCGCGGAAGCACGCGGCTGCCATGCAATCAAAGCTCGACGCCGCCTTCGCCAAGTACCACAATGACGTCATGGAGGCACGGGGGCGAAGGGGCGACGACTTGGTGCGGAAGAACAAGGGTCTCCGCAACAAGAATAAAGGTATATCCTTCGAGTTGTCGAGTACTTGTTGGAGGTCGAGAAGCATACGACCCGGCTTGTTGCATTCTTTGCTGTTGCGAGCTTGAGGGCCGGGTGGAGCGGTGAAGGCCTCGGAGACGAGCATGAAGAATCTCTTCTACCGGGAGCAAGAAGCCCGCTAGGTACTCGAGCTCGACTACAAGGAACTCGCCTTCGAGTGCGAGAAGCATATGGAGCTACGGATTGCATCTGACAGAGATCTCGTCAACTGCTACAAATCTTTGCAGAAATTGAACGAAGACTGCGAGGAATTGCGGGCCCAGTTGAAGGAGTTGGAGGAGGCCGCTCTGCCGATCGCGAGGCTCCACAGTGCCGCACCGGCGGCCCCAAGATCGCTCCTCGGTGGATCGCTTTGCGTGAAGCTCCAAGCGGGGGCCGCCTACGTCAAGCACATGGCCAGGTCGATCCCAAGACAAGTCTTGGCCTTCATGAAGTCCTACTTCCCGAAGGCTCCAGTGGAGGTGGTCGCCGGCGGGGTAGCCGCCAACTGCTCCGATGAGCAGTATGCAGAGCTGCTGGAGCAAATGGCTCCCATCGCGGAGCAGGTAGCCGAGAAGCAGAACCTCCAGTAGCCCTGTAATAAGTAGCTAGTAGCCATAATTGTACAGGAAAACAATTGTAAAGAATTGTTCAAGTATCAATGAAAGAAAATTTTCCAGCAATGAGTACTCGTAGCCGCGATCTCAGAGTGCGGAGTGCCCATCGTGGGGTGAGTGCGAGTAGTAGTACTCGGCTTCAGTAGTCCCGTTGTAGGGAGTAGGCAGTAAATAAGTTGATGAACGATCAATCTTTATTACTGAAGAAGTACACCTGGGTGGCCAGGGCCGTAGTTACAAAGTAGTCGCCGGACCGGAGGCCGCTTACGGCTAAGTAGCGGCCGGAGCAGGTAGCCGCTTACAGCAGGTTATCCATAGGTAGCCGTGTAGGCTGGATCGTAGATCCGTAAGTAGCCGCGCAGGCTGGATCTTGGAGTGTGGTCTCTTGGTAGACCGCTGCTAGAGTCCTTGACGCTCGTCGCAGCCCAGGGTCCGTAGGTAGCCGCGCGGGCTGGACCCTGGAGGGGGGAAGTCCGGAGACTGGGGCCAGGACCCGGAGGGTCGCTTACGGCCAGGGGGCGTTGATGTAGTCGATTAGACTTGAACCCCGGAGTAGTCGTGTGGACTAAGCGTAGAATCGACAAAGTTGGTCGACGTTCCACGAGTTGTTGACGTCTTCGCATTCAAGTGTTTGGAGGTGGTAGGAGCCCGGCCCGGTCACCTTAGCCACGGTGAAGGGGCCTTCCCAGGGGGAGCTGAGCTTGTGAAGTCCTTCCGTGTTCTGGATACGGTGGAGGACGAGATCTCCAACATTGAAGGTGCGTTCCTTGACGTTGCGATCGTGGTAGCGTCGGATACCCTCCAGGTACCTTGCTGATTGGACGAGGGCAGCGCAGCGAGCTTCTTCGAGGCTGTCGATGTCAACTCATCTCTCGTCTTCGAGACGCCTTCGTCGTAGTTCTCCACCGCTGGCGGCGAGTTTCATATGACGTCGGCGGGGAGGATGGCTTCGAAGCGCGTAGACCGAAAGTAGGGGGGATTGCCCCGTTGGCTTGGATGGTTGAGTCCGCGGCCCCCGGAGTGCGTTGGGTAGTTCCTTGATCCACTTGCCCCCCTTTGGAGTTAGCGGCGTCGTGTAGCCGCTTCTTGAGGGCGTCGAGCACCATCCCATTGGCGTGCTCGACTTGTCCGTTGGCCGTGGATGGGCGACTAAGACGTATCGGACGTCAATTCCGCTGTTCTCGCAGTACTCCCGGGCTGGTGGTTGTTGAAGTTGGACCCCGGGTGTCCGTGATGATGCGGTGGGGTAGCCGTAGCGGTGTACGAGTTCATCCAGGAAGTCGAGTACTCTGTCAGCCTTGGGGCATGTGGCCGGCTTGACCTCGATCCACTTGGTGAACTTGTCGATAGCCACCAATACCCTGTTGAATCCTCTGGCGCGGTTGGCGGTGGCCCAATCATGTCGAGCCCCCGGCGGGCAAAGGGCCGGGTTGGCGGTATGGTGACTAGCTTATAGGCCGGGATGTGTTGTCGCTTGGCGAAATGCGACATCCTTGACACCTTCGACGAGTTCTTCGGCGTCGCCCGGGGCGTGGGCCGGTAGAAAGCTCGTCGGAAGGCCTTGCGGCCGGCGTACGTGAAGACGCGTGGTTGCCGCGGATGCCTTTGTGGATCTCCTCCAAGATGTCCTTGCCTTCTTCACGAGGGACGCACTTCATGAGTACTCCGGAAGATGCGCCCCGCTTGTAAAGCTTGTCTCCGACGAGGACGTAAGACTTGGCGCGACGGACGAGTTGTTCGAGCCGCGTTCTTGTCGGAGGGGACCTTCGCTCGGCCGAGGTAGTCGATGAAGGGTTGCCTCCGGTCCACGTCGATCATCATGACCTCCTGCCCGAGTGGTGGATGGGGCGGGGCGGTGGTCGGTGGCGCCGGCTCCGGAATGGATGGCGCGTGAAGCTCATGGACGAAGACGCCCGCTGGTACTTGAGCGCGGGTGGATCCAAGCTTCGAGAAGACGTCCGCTGCAACGTTGTTGTCGCGGACGATGTGATGGAACTCGAGACCATAAAATTTGTTCTCGAGCTTGCGGACTTCTAGGCAGTAGGCGTCCATGTTCTCCTTGTTGCGGTCCCAGGACTTGTTGACTTGGTTGATGACCCTTTGCGGAGTCGCCGTAGACTAGTAGCCGCTTGATGCCCGGTGAAGCCGCGAGGCGGAGCCCGTGTAGGAGAGCTTCGTACTCGGCTTCGTTGTTTGAGACCTTCCAGAAGATCTGCAGGACATACTTGAGTTGTTCGCCCGTTGGAGAGATCAGGAGTACCCCTGCGCCTGCGCCCTCGAGGTTGAGTGAGCCATCAAAGTACATCACCCAATGCTCTGGTCGCACAGTAGGAGTAGGCAGCTGGTTCTCCCGCCACTCTGCCATGAAGTCGACTAGTGCCTATGACTTGATGGCTGTGTGTGGCTTGAAGTCGATGGTGAGGGCGCCGAGCTCGACAGCCCACTTGGAAATTCTTCCGGTGGCGTCTTGGTTCCTCAGGATGTCGCCGAGCGGGTAGTCGGTGACGACGGAGACCGAGTACTCCTGGAACTAGTGTCGTAGCTTCCGCGAGGTGATGAGTAGAGCGTACGGGAGCTTACGCATGGGGCTGGTAGCGAGCCTTGGACTACGATAGAACCTCGTTGACGAAGTAGGCGGGCGGCCCGGGCCGGGTAGGTGTGGCCGTCTTCCTGCCGCTCGACAACGATGGCGATGCCGACCACGTGGTAGTCGCGGCTAGGTAGAGCGAGGCTGCTCGCCCTTGTGAGGAGCGTGAGGATTGGCGGCTTTGACTAGAAGTCCTTGAGGCTGGGCAAGGGCTTGATCCGCCTCGGAGTCCACACGAACTTCTCGTGATGCTTGAGTAGTTTGAAGAAGGGAGGCCCGGTTCTCCTAGCCTTGAGATGAATCGATTCAATGCCGCCATGCACCCCGTCGGCTTACGGACGTCTTTGATGCTCGTGGGAGCTTTCATGCTGGTGATGGCGGAGATCTTCTCGGGGTTGGCTTCAATGCCGCGTTGGGCGATGATGAAGCCGAGTAGTTTGCCCGAAGGGACGCCGAAGACGCACTTGTTCGGGTTGAGCTTCCAGCGGTACTCGCGTAGCGATGCGAAGGTCTCTTCAAGGTCGTCGATGAGGGTACTGAAGTTCCTGGTTTTGACAACCACGTCATCCACGTAAGCCTCGACGTTCTTGTTGAGTTGCCGCTTGAAGCAGGCCTGGATGGCCCGTTGATAGGTAGCGCCGGCGTTCTTCAACCCGAATGACATGGTCGTGTAGCAGTACGCGCCAAACGGGGTGATGAACGCGGTCTTTTCCTGGTCTTTCTCCTTGATTGTGATCCGGTGGTACCGGAGTAGCGGTCGAGAAAGCAAAGCGGTCGCAACCCGCCGTGGAGTCGATGACTTGATCAATCCGCGGCAACCCGAAGGGGTCCTTGGGGCAGTGCTTGTTGAGGTCGGTGTAGTCGACGCACATCCTCCACTCGTTCGAGTTCTTCTTGCGGACGAGGACGGGGTTGGCGAGCCACTCAGGATGGAAGACTTCTCTGATGAAGCCGGCTGCGAGTAGCTTGGCGAGCTCCTTCTTGATGGCGTCCCGTCTGTCGTCGGCAAAACGTCGGAGGTGTTGTCGCTTAGGGGTGGCCTTTGGATCGACGTTAAGGCAGTGCTCGATCAGCTCCCCCGGCACTCCCCGGCATGTCCGTCGGCTTCCACGCGAAGATGTCGCGGTTAGCCCGAAGAAAGCTGACAAGCACGTCTTCCTATTTGAGGTCGAGGCCGGCCCCGATGGTGGTGGTCTTCTTTGGGTCGCTGTTCCGAGGTCGGCCGTCCCGACGAGTACCTCCTCGGGTGGGCGAGGCTTGTTGGCGCGCCCGGACTTTTCTGGGATGTCGAGTTCGCTTGTAGCAAGCTTCTTCGACGCGGCGTATACCTCCATCATCGCGTTGGGTACTTGGTTTGTGGAAGCAATCACCACGGCTTCTGTATCGCAGTCGTGGGAGATCTTCAAGTCCCCCTAGAGGGAGAGTACACCGGCTGGACTTGGCATCTTGAGTACCAAGTAGGTGTAGTGGGGCACCGCCATGAACTTGGCGATGTCCGGTCTGCCGAGGATGGCGTGGTAGGAGGTCTCAAAGTCCGTGACCTCGAATTTGATGTACTCGGTGCGGTAGTTGTCCCGAGACGCCCCAAAGGTAACTGGCAGTACCACTGAGCCCAGTGGGATAGCCGCGTTGCCTGGGATGATGCCGTAGAAGGGCGTGCTGCTCTTGGTGAGCATGGGGGTGACGTCGAGCTTCATTTTCTTCAAGGTTTTGGTGAAGAGGACGTTGAGCCCGCTTCCACCGTCGATGAGCACCTTGTTGAGCTTGGAGCACCTGCGCCACCGTTGGCTTCAGGACGAGGGGGAACCGTCCTGGTTCGGAGAAGCTGGTCCATTGGTCCGCGCGGGAGAAGGTGATGGGTACCTCCGACCACCTGAGAGGGGTCGGGACCGCTGGTTCAATGGACATCACTTCGCGACGGGTAGCCTTCTGCTCGCGCCTGCTGGGCAGTCCGCCGAAGAGGACATTGACGGTTTTCTCGGGTTCTTGGAAGTCGTTGTTGTCGCCGTCCTTTTTCTTGCCCTTTTGGTCGTGAGGGTGCGGTGGCTCCGGCGTATCCTTGAGTGCATGCCTGAGCTGGTAGCACTCCTCGGTAGTGTGGTTGCCGTTTGGATGCCACGGGCACTTCTCCTTCAGCAGGTCTTTGAAACCGCCAGAGTTCTTCTTCGAGTTCCCTTTCGCGGGGCGCTGGATAGCCGCGACGGTGTTGTCTGGCTTGCGCTTGCGGTTGGGACCCGAGTAGTTGCTGTTGTTGTTGTTGTTGCGGCCGCCTTGGTTTGCATTGCTGCCGCTGCCGCCGCCCTGGTTCTGCTTGGACTTGCCGCGGATGGCGTCGTACTTGGCATTGGCCTTGTCCTCTTCATCCGCCCAGGACGTGATCATGTCCTTGAGGTGGGGGATGGACCTGGGGCGGCGACGACCGAAGTCCTCGAAGGTGCGGCGATGGTAAAGGCCGTCTTGGAAGAGGTCGATGACCTCCTTGTCGGTGACGTCGACGACGGTAGCGCGCTTGTCGAAAAAGCGGCGCATGTACTTGCGGAGGGTCTCGCCCTGTTCTTGCTTGATCATGGCCGGAGTCCATGCGAGTACCCGAGCGGCCCATGGCGCCCGCGAGGTTGCTCGTGAACTGCTCCTTGAGCTGGTCCCACTTGTCGATCGAGTGCTTGTCGAGCGACTCGAGCCATGTGAGTGGTGCTTGGTCCAGACAGAAGGGGAAGTAGAGGCATTTGGTGTCGCTGTTGCCGCCAACGTTCTCGATGGAGAGGGCGTAGCATCGAAGCCACTGGATGGGATCCTGCTTCGCGTCGTACTTGGTGATCCTCAAAGGCTTGAACTTGTCGGGGAGGAGCAGGTTGCGAAGTCGAGGTGAGAAGGCGGGGAAGCCGTCGCCCTCAGCGGCAGTGGTCGACTTCTTCCACCGTAGCTCCTCGATCTTCTGGCGAGCGTCGTACCCGCCATGCGAGGCACGGAAGCGTGGGCGTTCGCGTGGCCTCGGCCGCCGCGGCTGCCGCCGCCTCCGGCTCTCTGTTGGCCCCGTGGTTGGAGCTGCCGCCGTCGCTGCCGCCACCGTCAGGGTCGTTGCCGCCGCCACCGGCCGGAGCGCGGTGGGGAACAACTTCTCGGTTGCCTTGGTCTTGCTGTGAAGGTCCGCCGGCGTTGGAGCGGCGGCGGTTTGGTTCGGCTGGAAGGTCAGCTCGAGTACGGTTGGGACCAGCGTTGGCGCTGCGACTAGTGGCTTCGTTGTCGCGGGGTTTAGCTGGGGGAGGTTGGTTGACTCTGTTGTCGACCCGCATGAAGTACGCTTCTTCAGCGAGCTTGGCGATGACCTCTCCAGCGCGTATGCCCTGAGCCTGGCGTGCGATCGTTGTGATCGACATGAGGCAATCGCTCGGGGGGTGGTGTGTACTCTGCTCTCGACCGCCTCGAGAGCTTCCGCCAGGTTGCGGATGGGGAGGTTGTCTCTGAGCCGCCGGCGCCGTTCGCTGCGCTTCCTGTTGCGTTCGCGTCGTGCGTTCCTGTTGGCGACGGTCTCGTCTACAGGCGCGTTGGCAGACAGCTCCTCTGCGGAGATGTCCTCCAGGTACCTGTCCTCAGCCGTGCCTGAAGGTCTTGGGGTGTCGCCGGCAGCCATGAAGACTTGGCGATCGGGGGTACCCAGGCTAGACTCAGAGGGTGCCACCTCAGTTGGTGTATTCGAGTCAGCCCGGGTTAGTGGTGTTCCCTCCTGGAACGGTAGCGAGTCGATGTAGGCGACGTAGCGTGAGTCTCCCTTTACCGAGGTCAACGGGCTTGCGGTCGGCCGATGAGCGTATCTCCCGGCCGGCGTTGATTTTATAACCGGCCCCCGAGGCTGGCCCTGACAAGGGGAGCTCAGTGGAGTCGTCTTCGGACTCGGGCCCCTCAGGGTCCGACCCGAAATCGAACTCGTAGTCCGGGTTCGAGTAGAACTCGGAGAGAGGGCTGGAGTCCGATACGCGATCGGGGACGGCGTCGGAGTCCGAGTCGTACTCGGGTACGGGCTCCTTGCCGGCCCGGTGTGGAGTAGGAGCCCCCGTGCGGGCCCGGCTGAGGATGCGTGGGCCACGCGCGGAGTGCCCGCGTGGTGAGGGGGCCGCCTGCGATGGCTGAGCAGCCGGCTCGCATGCGATGGCCCATGGCGACGTCGGGTTCGAGTTGGAGACGGACTCGAGCTCGAAGTCAGCGTGGTGGTTGAAGAGCGAAATTTCGCCGAACTTGCCGGCGAGTTCGCCTGTGACAACTTCAGGAAGCGTCACAAGGCCCGTCCTCGGGTTGGGCTGCATGGTTAGGCGGCGCTGGAAGGAGCCCGCGCCATCTGCAGTGCAGACCCAGGCGCCGAAGACGAAGGTGTCGCCACGGTTGAAGGAGACAATTGGCTTGAAGTGGACGGAAGCCGTCGAGTTCGCCATGTGATCTCGAGCGAGAGCCCCTACCGCGTGCCGGTTTGTCGGTGTTTTAGACCCGGCAACCTACTACGGGGAGTACCGAAGTAGATGATTGTGACTCGCCGAGGCCGGTAACTCGAAGGAAGAGACACGTGGCACACAATTTAGACGGGTTCGGGCCGCGAGGTGCGTAATACCCTACGTCCCGTATGCTTTGCGTGGCTACGGATTGATAGGGCACGATTACAAGATGGTGCAATAGTGCGCCGTGAGTTGTAGGAGATTGGATGAGGTGAGGTGATCCCGAGATCGGTCCCTGCCTCGCCTTATATAGTCCGGGAGGCAGGGTTACAAGTCGGAGTAGGGAGAGAGTACTAGTCGAGTACGTCTAGGAGTCCTCTATACAGTGCGGAACACGTATAGCTCCCTAACCGAGTACTACTCCTGTGTAGTCCTTGTGCTCCACGCCTTCAGGTGCCGTGTAGCGCAAGCCGGGTAGTCCCAGGGGCCCACCGAGTAGTCGGTCCTGGTACCCACCGAGGTAGTGGGCCCAGGGAGGTCCATACGACAGAGACCTACCGGAGAGAGTACGAGAACTTCACTCATCTCCCCGGTGAGTCCATCGATGCCTTGTTTCAGATGTTCACGGTGGTTGTGAACAACATGAGGGCCAATGTGGACGTGCTCCCGTACGATGATCATGATAGAGCTGTCAAGCTCTTACACTCTTTGGATCGTATGCTTTGGGGCGAAAAGTTTGAGGCCATTGTCGAGTCGGAGAAGTATGACACTTTGACGGTGAACGAGCTGTTCTCAAAGCTCAAGTCGGCTGAGGTGGATAGGGGCATGACAGCCAAGCTCGAGGGCCCGACTGACTCTCATAGTCTTGCCCTCGTTGGTGGTTCGAAAGGAAAAGCTAACACTAACCCATCCACCAGGATGTTCTCTTTGTCCTCTTTGATGTCTATGCCAGATGAGAAGTTCGACGTGCTTGGAGAGGACGAGCTGGCGTTGCTGACGAGGAGGTTCGAGAGGCTGCATGACAACCGGGTGAATACGAGGAGGAACACGAGGACATGCTTCCAGTGCGGCAAGCCGGGACACTTCGTCGCCGACTGCCCGGAGAAGGTCGAGAACAAGGATGGCTACAAGCACAAGTCAAGGACGGATAGCAAGTACTGGTCGACGCGTGACCACAAGAGCAAGCACAAGAACAAGCACAAGGACGAGCGACGATCAAGGAAGAAGGAGAGTCGAGGCAAGGCTCGAGCGATGGTTGGAGCGAGCAACGTCGACTCCAGTTCCATGTACTCCACCTCGAGCTCAAGCAGCAGTGAAGATGAAGGTGATCGTCGCAAGAGCAGGAAGTCGTCCAAGAACCTGAGCGGGCTGAGCTGCTTCGCTAGAGGCGGCTTCTGCACCATGACGCTGAGCTCCGGCAGCAAGAAGAGCTCACAGAGCGACTCGGACTCTGATTCCGACGATGAGGTGCGTGATGAACTCCCTTTCTTGCGTCAGGAGAATGAACGACTTGGCTTGTTGCTTGATAATCGTGATGACATGCTTAGAGAGGCTAAGAAAATGAGGAAAGAGCTTAGGGCTTCACTCGAGGATGCTAGGACTAGAGTGGCTGAGCTAGAAACTCAGAATTTGGATGCTAAGCTTGAAATTGACTCTCTGAAAGCTTCATCTGTTGTCTCTGATGATGTTGAATGTGTTGATTGCTCTATTTTCCTTGCCTATCTTGCCTTGTTTAAGGAAAAGCATGCCTCCAAGTGTGAGGAACTAGATGTGCTTAGGGTTGAAGTGGCTGAGCTTAAGTCTAGATCTGCTTTGCTAGGTGCTTGCACTTCTTGCCCTGTCTTGCATGCTAAAATTGATGAGATGCATGCTTACACTGCTTGTCTTGAGGCTAAGCTGAAAGAACCAATTCCTACATCTTGCTCTACCTGTGAAATGCATGCTTTGAAGAATTTGGAACTTGCACATTATGTTGATCGTTTACAGGATGAGAATGATGAGCTGAGAAAGTTGATGGGTTGGTTGTCTGGTCATGAGCCTCAGTTGAGGATAATGATTGAGACATTCAAGAGGCAGGATGGTGAGGGACTTGGGGCAAACAAGGTTGGTGAGGGAAGTGGAGAAAACATTCCAGAGCCACCGAAAACCCACCACAAAAATGATTTCCCTCCCAAACCTAACCATCTTAGGAACCGACTAGACACAACCCCAGCTCCACCCGTGTTTCCCCCACAAACAAATGATTTCTAAAAGCCTATCAAGTTTGTGAGCACTTCGGGGAAAGTGTTCTCTGGGAAAGAAAGTGAGAAGGCTAGTGAGGAGAAACCCGTGGAGAAGTCGAGTGGAGAGAAACCAAGTGAACAGCCCCAACCCAAGCCTAAGCCTAAGCTTGTGAGGTTTCATTGTGGCTATTGTGGGAGAGATGTCCACAAGGATGATTTTTGCTTCAAGAAGAAGCGAGAGGAGAGAATGGCTAAGGAGTGGGCAAACAAGGACAGGTACCACCCTTCTCATGGTGTGCCTGAGTCTCGTATGTCTCTGCTCAAGGGAAACGGGTTTTGTGTATACGGTTCCAGCATGGAGAGATAGGAGAGCCTTAGGTGGAGACAAGACTACTGGCCGAGGACCACCGGCCAGACCGGTCAGACCGGTGCTAGGCAGATTGCTGGATAGTTTGGTTTCCCTGGTTGTGATGCTAGAGGGTTCAGTCCCTTCAGTCGTGGAAGAGATGGTAAGCACCTTGAGTTTGGTGGTGTTGAGTTTGCTGGACGTTCTCCATCTCGTGATCAATACAAGTTCGGGAGAGGTCGCAGTTTTGAGTCTTAGAGGGGCTACGGACCATGGTATTTTTTTGTGGCACTCGTACTCCTCCATGGAGACGGGAGTGGTTTTCCCATGTGGTTACAGGTTTGATAGGGTTGACAGGATGGATCGCATTTTTGATAGGCGCAGCAGGATGAGTGTTGCTAACCCTACTTTCGAGGAAATGGCCCGACACTGGTTTAACACCTTTGGAACTAACCCTAGTGTTAAGTCATTTGCTCGCTCTTGCTCTTGGTTTTGAGTTGCAGGTGGGAGGCCCGGAGAACATTTGGTTGAGATCGGGGGTGGTTCTTCGGCCTCATACCCCGGTGGTGACATGGAGGTACATCACTCTCGGGATGGTGGACAAGGACGAGTGAATTGTGAAGAAATGATCAAGGTAAGTAAATTTGTGACCTTCAAGTGTGTGGCCTTGGTCAAGCCACTTGGTTCATTTTTCTCTTTGCCCTATCTCATGTGTGTAAGGTGAGCTTTGTATGCTTTTTGGCCTTAATGCATGAGTTTAGGGGGAGCTTGTGAGTTTTATGCTCTTTTGCTCTTTTGCTGGTGGTGTCGAGCCCTTTTTTTTGCCTCCCGTCGAGGAGCTGGTGGTTTGTGAGTTTTGTGTGGGAGCTCCTTATAGCATATGTATAGCTTTCTTTTGTGCATTTCTTGCATTTGGCATGGCATATGTAACTTGATGTATAGGCATCCTTGTATCTTAGATTGCATGCTTTTTGTATCATATGCATTTTGTAGGAAAAGCTTCTCTCATATACATTGTTCACCATGGAATGAGATATATGTCTTTGTGAGCTTGTTTGGTAAGCTATAGTTAGTTTGGCTTAGCTCTCTATAATCTTGATTTATATCCATGGTTGATGGCTATGTTTTTGAAAAATGTCACATGTATGCTCTCTCATGTGTAAATGCCTTTATATGATCTTGACATGTTTTAGTGGCTTGGTTATGCTTAATTTGTGGTTGGACAACTAGTTTATTGATCATATGAGGCCAAAGGCTTATTTGCCATCATGAATGTTTAGCCCTCTTGCTTTATCTTGTGGAGGGGCATAAGTTCCTTTTTGTCGCAAAGACATTTCATGTACCAAATATGAATCTGAAAATGAAATGTAAAATGCTTGGAAAATGTGCTCCCATGTCATTTGTGCTAAATTTAATTTGCTTTGGGTGCTAAACCGTTGCATGATGCCTACCAATGAGAAGTCTCATAC
Source organism: Cenchrus americanus (assembly GCA_947561735.1). NCBI lineage: Eukaryota > Viridiplantae > Streptophyta > Magnoliopsida > Poales > Poaceae > Cenchrus > Cenchrus americanus. The sequence continues at coordinate 144,055,603 of OX387244.1, forward strand.
ATAGAAGTAGGCACATGACTCGATGGCTTTGACATGACATGAGGTGCTTGTGGGTGTTTGTGATGGTCTTATGATTAGAATGGCTGTCCTAGCATGAAGTTTGTGTGGATTTGCCATTTTGATATGTGTTGATCATGTTTAGGACTTTGCTCATGAGAAGCAAATTTTTCACAAAATTGCCCAAATCCTTTTTAGCTTCGTCCAATGGTTGTGAAACTTGGTGATCTTGTAGTTGATGTCAATACGAAGCTATAGAGTATCTAACTTGCTCATTTGGACATGTGTAGCATCCTATGTTGAACTTTGTATATTTGAGAAGCTCTAGGTTGAAAGTTTTGCAGTTTTGTCTTGAATCATGCATTGCCAACAAGGGGGAGAAGTTTGAGCTTGAAATGGCTTGCTGGATGCTTTTAGAAGGTTTTTAGGTGGTTTCGAGCCCTTTCTAGGCTCTGGTGTGCACCGGTCTGACCGGTCAGAGTGCTGGCCCTGTTCATATGTTGGGCACCGGTCTGACCGGTGGTGGTGACCGGTCTGACCGGTCAGAGCTGAGCTGATGCAGCTGCTCTGTTTTCTTCAAGTGGTTTGCATGCATTCGTCCAGGGGGAGTTGCATTGGTTCAGGGGGAGCTTGCATGTGTGCAGGGGGAGCTCTTTGTGGTTTTTTGATCTTTGCTTTGGTGGTTTGTGCTCTTTGCTTGAGCTTTGTTTTGTCTCGGATGTGTCGAGCCGTTACCCTTGCCTAAGGGGTCAGAGACGTGTCTTCTTCAAGTGATCTTGCTTTTTGCCTTTGTTTGGCTTTCGATCGCTTGTTGGAGTTGTTTATGTGATCTTTTTCTTTTCTCTCTTGGTTCTTTATGTGGTTGTTGTCAATGCACTCATCAAGGGGGAGATTGAGGACCATGTGTGGTTCGAGGACCGATGCATGGTCACTTCTTTGTGTGATGAGTGATTGACAACGTTGTGTGGACTGATTCTTGGCTAAGTATTGCACGTGCAGGTTGTGGCTTGACTGGTGTTGGTGCAGGTGAAGAACAAGCGCGAAAGGTCGTTGCCGGTGAGGCCTCGAAGTGTGGAGAAGACAAGTAGGCTTCGTTCGAGGGACCCGGTGGCCAGCGGGGTCATGTGCGGGCCGCATGGTGGCATGAACAGCAAGATGAAGTCATGGACGGTTTCTTGGTAGAGCCTCAAAACCAAGGTCGAGCCGGGACTACGTGGGAGCCGAGTCATGAGTGGCGATTGGCGGAGGCTACACTGAGTTCGCGGGGTTCCCAGTGGTTCACTAGAAAACCACTTGGTTCCTTGGTTGTTCCACAAAGCCAAGACCGAAGAACCGAAGACGGTGCTGCAGCAGCTCCAGACCGATCTCACCGGTGGGTCTGACCGGTCTGACCAGTCTGACCGGTGGGTACCGGTCTGACCGGTGAGGAGCACCGGTTTGACCGGTGTGCGACGACGCAGTCCGGAATCTTCGAAGCGGAGGACACGCGTCGGGATCGCAAGGCTTGCGTCGAGGCTAAGCAGGATGCAGTCGTCGGGCATCCGTCCGATGGAGAAAACTTGAAGACTTCCAAAACCGCCCTTGAGGGGCTTGTCTCCCTAGTTGTTAAGTAAGGGTATTTTAGACTTTCGGTTGCCTACATATAAACCATGAGGTGAGAGGATGGCAGCTAATCTCTTGGAACCCTAGTTCATTTGCTCTCCTATTTTCCCTTCCTTTTTCTTAGGATTTCCATAGGACTAGCTTGAGAGCTTCATGGTGAGATTTTGTGAGAGGGTTGGATGATCGGGCGGCAAGCTAGACCTTGTATGAACCTCCTTGGTATGTATAGATGATTCGGCGTGGTTCCTTAAGGCTTTGTTGTGTTGTTCCCGGTTGTTCTTGGTGGTGATTTTCGGAGCCCTCTCTTGGTGGTTTTCTTGGTGTGTTTTCGGGACCTTACTCTTGGGGATTTGATGGGGGAAATTCGTGTGAACCCTTCGTGGTTCTTTTGCCTTTGATTCCCCTCCCAAATCTGTGAGTTAAGGGGCTCGATTTTGGGGTTTTCGGTGTTCCAGGGTTAGAGGAGTTCTTGGCGGGATTTCTTCGATTCCTCTTGATTTGGCAAGTTTTGGTGGACAAAATCATGGCTATGGACTCCTCATGAGGTGTTCCTATCATCCCCAAAGTCTTGTTCAAGTCGGTGGAGAGATTCGGGAGATCGAAGTTTGGATTTGGAGGAGTTGACCCGCGGGTGCTGTTCATTCCGAGCTGCCTAGGCTACACTGGTCTGACCGGTGCAAGTCTCTTGTGGGATTTGCCTCGAGTGAACTGTTTGACTCGTGTGTCTTTGGGTCTTGGTGCTGCTGGTCAGTTCTTGGTCTGTTTGGAGTTGTTTTGATAGGTTTCGTGTAGGGTTTTCCTTCCGTGCAGGTTGTGTTTTGGGGGTGGTTTTGTTCCAGCGCCTAGAGAAGTTACTGAGGCTCTCTGGAACGCTTGTTGTGTGGCTGCTGTAGCCACCGACCTGACCGGCACTATCCACCGGTCTGACCGGTGTCACCGGTCACCGGTCAGACCGTGACACCGGTCTGACCGGTGCAGGCCAGCGGTCTGACCGGTGCAGCACAGGCAGCAAGCCATGCAAGTTTTCGCTGTGCGTGTTGGTGTGTTTTGGCTCGGGAGGTTGTTTGTTGGTTCCTAGGTCCAGTAGCACTTCAGTGGCTGCGTGGACTTGGCCAACTTGGGTAGTGAGTCGGAGACGTGTATTGGAAGTCGTGTTCGTCTTGTTGGAGTTTCTATCTCCTTCGAGAAGAATTTTTATCGGCTCCCATTCACTCCCTCCTCTCTGGTTCGTCGTATCGGTCCTTCATAGGTTCCGGAGGTGGAACTGCTATAGCTTCCAGTTGATTCTCTAGCTCAAGCATATACTGGTTATTATGCTGCAACAGGAAGTTTTGCTCATGTATGATTTCACTTAATTCTTGTATCTTTGCCTTATCCTTGCATCTTTCCTTCTTGAGAGTAGCTATCATTGCTCGAGCTTCCTTCAACGCTTGAGCGGTGTTCTCCATTTATTTAACTCCGTACCTATAGATTTGGTGTCAATAGAATACACTTTCTCCCACCATCTGTCGGTAAGTGTCATACATGGCTTCGGAGAAACGAACTGAGGTGACGAGATCAGAACTAAAATGAGAGTTGCCCTGAGCTGGAAGAAAAGCTTCGCGTTCAACACAAGGTACAATGTGTCGCTCAGGTACATGAATCACTTTGGCTGCAGAGTCGACTACCTCGTTAGGGTGCTTCCCACAAGAAGTTGTGAGTGCTTCGAGAGCAACCTGTAACAAACCGGGTTTTCGGTGAGGAAAACCCGACTCCCTATACCATCGTGATAGTCCCTGGATCGGTAAGCTATCACGTACAGAACTCATTACAGAATAATATCATTTCCATACATCGAAATCAGAGTACATCACATATTATTTACATCCGGAACAACTCGGTATACGAATTTAGTACAAGCCCCTTGGGCTGAGCGACAAGTAGAAATCCTGCGTAGCGGTAGCTAGGGCTTCAAGTCTTCATCTTCATTCTTCACCACAGGCGTCCTTGAGCGAAGCAACGCAACCCTTCCTTCATGGAGTCCCCGAACCCGGACTCTCAAGCCAAGTCCAATCCTGCACACTCATAAAACTATCCCCAAGGAACGGGATAGGTTCACGTCACCGACTGTATGCAGCTTTAAGTGGCCTATCTCTAAGGGGTAAGAGAAGTGACAAGGTAGAAGCTCAGGTTTCCTATGCAGCAGCAGAAAAGCATAAATAGAAAACATCTCCATATCAGTCCCAAACCATACTCTCAAACACAGCTCGGAACCACCTGGTACCCCAGGGCCCCGTCTCCACATCCTATCTCCATCTAGGGTCGATGCGAGAACTTCCTCTCCTCGCACCTCAATGATTGCAATCGGATCAACGAGGTAGAGGGATCCGCTCTCCTCTAACCGACTACAACCACGGCTCACCACACTCTCAACTACAGGGGGAGGTAGAAATCCCAAAACATGAGGAATAAGCATGTCTTCAAGGTTTGTCCATAACCGAGGACGCGGCTATACGTATAGATCGAACAACTCTGCAGAGCGTGTACACCTGTACCCAACTCGGAATGGAACCCGGCCGGTGGCCGACCGACCAAGCCCATCCTACCGTGCGAACTCTCGGTAGTTATGGTCCCATCCTGCATCCGGCCCTCAAAACGAATCCCCCCTCAGAAGGAATCGCACCGGAACTGTGAAATGCCCCCGTGTGGCCACACGGGAGTCGCTCTGAGAGGGTGGTCTCACCTCCACCGCTCCCCCACTGATACCCCGCTATCCATCCTAAGAAGGTATGGTTCCGCACTTGCCGAGCTCAACTCGGCCCTAACCCCACTCTCGGCGAGGTGGTGTGTACGAAAGTCCCATCGACAGGTTGATCCACTCGCTTTCAGACCGGGCAAGCTCATGTCCTCCATCCACAAGTAAAACCCCAACACCTAGGCTCCGAAAACCGTCAAAGTAGGGATACACTGAGGAGTGCACCCCTATCCCCGATCCCAGATCGGTTGTTTCGAGCTCACCCCCGCCAAAGTACCCAAAACGCCTTCTCCTGCTGGTTTTACCCCACTCACGCCAAGAACCACTATTCCCATCCCAAACACATGCATCGTGAAGCTCAGCGCATATACACGCTTATATAAACATATATAGTAGTGGGTCAATCAAGGACAGGATAGATAAAGAAGGCAGTGCAAGGTTCATCATCATCATGCATTTAAAGTAAAGCGCTAGCATTCTACATAGCAATGCCTAATAGGTATTCAAAATCAGTCGGGCGTGAACACCTTTGTGCAAGTAGTCGTCGGAGTTTCCGTAGTTGTACTCGATCTTCTAGCTCGACTCCTCAGCTCCGGGAATTCCTAGATTTGCAAATATAAGAAAACACATTGTCTAGATGCAAATAAGTCCAAAGAGAAGCAATAAAGAACCAAATAACTCCAAACGCTAGTCTAACGGGTGCTTCATGATTTTAGAAGAATACAGAAACAGATTTCACATTTTTCTAAGGTAGAAACAATTTATTACTGATTTTCAAGTAAAGAAATATTTTATGAATTTAATTAATCGCGATAAAGCACAGAAAACACAAGTCAGCGAGTTAGAGAACCATAAGCTAGGTTTTGGGTCGGTGTGCATGGTAAATTGACTAGTCAACGATCTTTGTTGACCAAGTAAAAGGGAAAGATCAAAGGTCAACCGGAACCCCACAAGTCACCCTGTGGGTCCCGTATGCCAGATGAGATCAGGTTGGGCAGTTAGCGGCCTCACATGTTAGTGGAACCCAACGGCAAGTCCGTAAGTCCCTTGGTCAGATGGAGAGACTGTGTAAGATTGATCAGCTAGAAGAGAAGTTGTGTGTTTGAGAAACTCCGCTCCGGCTGGAACATGGCAGAGGTGTGACATGGGTCGACGGCTTGGTTAGCCCACGCGTCGTGCATAGTGAAGGCATGACATGACCGCGGCGAAAGCTAAGGTTGGGGCTTGAAAGATTGAGAACAAGCACTCGGTACTAAGATAGGCTCGGCGGACAACAGGACAAGTGTGGCTGCTAGCAAGCAACACATTCACCATATCGATGAAGAGCTATGGATAGATAGTTGCATGGCCCAGGGGGGAACAAACATGGTCGTTACAGCTCATTCGATGGTAGGCTGCATACAATCTAGCTGTACACCACACAGGCTGTACATGTGTAGCTGGTGGCCTCACACTTGCTAGATCCCTTGTAGCGGAGTGCAGCACCATGGATGGGTTTTAGAAATTATCACAAGGGGAGCATAAGGCAGTAGCAGCATGAGGGAAAATCCTCAGTGGTTGCAGCGCACACATGGCCATGTGTGATGGCACCAACTGGACAGATTGATAGATAGACGATTGTTAGAGAGGTAGCTCAGCGTTTCAGGTTCAGCAGGTTGGAACCTTTGGCACACAACTCGGCTGCGAGCGTGCGCAGCCAAGGAAGATTACAACTCATGGTCAGACGTGGTACGGCTGGGGAAACAAAACAGGATATGACAACTTGCTAGCCCTTGCTTAGGATTCAGCTCCACGACCTTGGAACAAAACGGCTAAGGCTAACGTGATCGTGACCAAAGCTACCGGAACCACACATCGCCGGCTGAAGATAGCATTGCAGCTTGCTGATTTGCTTTGGTGAAAAGAGTCCGAGAAAGAGGGGGATGTGGTTTGTTGTCAATTGGAGAGAGGTCGATGGATGAGGGCGTTGCTGCTGGGAAAAGGAAGAGAAGCGATGGGAGAGAGGAGGATTGTTGCTGCTTTGTTTCTTGCATGAACAGCAGGAGGGGAACAAGGATGGACGGGTGCACACGTAGCAGCTGCTGCTTGTTGCTTGCTTGCTCGATGAGGATGCTACTAGTTGATCTTGGGGAAGAGAAGATTGTTGGCTGGTAGGGGGGTGGAGTTCAAGTTGCTGGTTCTTGCAGTAGACATAATTCAGAGACGGTGTTGGTGGTTGTTCTTTCTCGGTAGAGAAGAAGAGGTAGGTTGCTGAAGATTTTATTTGGAGGAATGAGAGAGAGAAAGGTTGTTGTTGGCTGTTTTGGAAAAGGAGAGAGGAGAGATGCGACCGGGCTGTGTTGGCGGTGGCATTGTGAGGAAGATGAACTCCCATCTAGTTAGGCTCGCCATCGAAGAGGAGGGAAAAGTTCGGGCTGCTGCTAGCTGATTGGCTTGATTGGGGAAAAGAAAGGATATTGTTGCAGGTCGCTTCTTGCTGCTCGGTTGGAGAAGGAAAGGGTGGTGTTGTTCGGTGGGGGAAATAAAATAGCAGGGTTACTGCTTGTTCGCTGTAGATCGATGGAAGAATTCAGAGAGATATCAAGTTGTTGCTAGCTGATCTGGGAGAGAGAAGGGTGGTGTTTGATTGCAGTGGTTGGTTCTCGCAGCTTCTGCTTGCTGCTTTGCTGCAGAACGATTGGAAAGGCAAGAAGGGGACGATGGTCAGTAGGTCTCGGCTTGCTTCTGGTGGAAGAAAGAAAAGAGATAGGAGAGAGGTGGATTGTTAATGTTTTGCTTACTGCGTGATTCACCAAGAGGAGGGAAAGCTGCAACTTGGATTTGGTGGAAGGACGATTGAAGGGGGGTGTGCTTGTTGTGCGTGGTTGCCTTGATGAAGTAGAAAAGGAGCAGCCGCTAGCGAAATAAATTGACAGCGGTTTACTTCACGGGATGGGAACAAATGAATTAGACTATTTTTCCGGGATTGAATTAAATAACAAAGTATTAACACGAGAAGCCGGAATCATCGTCATAATTCAAATGAGCCCGTGTGAGGTTTAATTCAAACGAATTATAGTCTATTTCCCGAAATCGAACCGTTTGCAAAGGATCAATTCGAAGAGTCGGAAAATAATCCATAATCCATTTAAAAACTTCCCGAGCACTTCCGAAGAGATTGGGCTGGAAAATATTTGAAGGTCGACTGAGGTTAAAAGAGCTTCCGGTAGCTCAGGGATGCACCTAAGGTCTCGATCGTCACATGGAAAGCCTCGACCTTTGGCCGGATGGTGGTTCAACGGTGGCGACAGGTTTCTAGCTGGCGCAGCAAGGTAGGACGGCGTCATTGGCCGGGGTATTAACGCAGGCGTGCTTGCTCGCGTGTGTGAGTGTGCCAGAAAAGCGCACGGGTCGGCTACCAGCCCCTAAAGACGAGGGCTTGCCTCCACGCGTGTGCACGTGCGCAAGCCAACGGCTTGACCTCGGTGACAAGCGGGGCGAAGGTGCGAGTAAGCACACGACGGCGCCACAACTCGGCGAGTGCACGACAGCAAGACACAGAAGGAACGACAATTCAGCTAGGTATGGCGAGCTAAAGGCAATGCCTTCCGCTTCCCTACACGTGTGTGCACGCGTGTGCAAGCCGGCGGTTTGACCACGACGGCGACACAAGCAGTTCGCTGCACTTGACGGGGAGAAGGACAGAAAGGTCAAGTGGGGCGCGCGTGCGGATCGTCGGCAGCGGCACCTGCAGGCGTAAGGCTCGACTCGATGGTCGGCACACAAGCGTCGGCGGTCGCGGGGTGGCAGCGGTGCGGTTCAACCAGATTAAAAGCACAACATCATGGGCAAGGCCCGATTTTCCCCTTGGCTCGAAGGCCGGGTTCCACAGCAGCGAGGGGGCGACGGTGCTCACCTTGAGGTTCAGGTTGTGGTGGTGGGCGGCGGCAAAGACGCGGAGCAGAGACGGCGGTGCTGGAAGCAGGTCAGTGTTGCTGGTTCAGGCAATTTGACGAACACATCGAGGGTGATGTGGAAGACAGCGGCTTGGTTGGCCCAAACCATCGAGCACCTTGTGCGCGTGCTCATGGTCAAGACTAGGAGGTCGCAGCTTGGTGACGGCCAGGCCACTGGCTCAAATCCTGCAGGCATCGAACTCGGCACAAATGCCGGTTTCAGAGACAAGAGCAAGGTGGTGGCTTGATCCACCGTTTCATCGTGCACAAGATAGGAGGGACTGAGGAGGGCAGTGCTCACCATGGCGAGCGTGAAGGCGCGGTCGACTGGTCCGAAGTCCGGCGCTCCAAGTACTTGGCATCCTCCTCAGCACGGCGTCGGTGCGGCGAAGCTTCGGCTGGCAGGGCTGCATCACGAGGTGGGCAGCAACTCGACAACCGAGTGGTGGACGCGCTGGGTCACCTTCCCCGTCTCCTCCACCAAGCGACGGCAGGGGTGGACGGCGACATCGCCCACAGCCTGGCACGGCTGCAGTTCCCCTGCGGTTCTGGGAGGGATTCCGCAGCGTCGACGGCAAAAGGGGGCTCGGCGCCTAGGGTGGTGGCGCTGGTCTCCCCCTCTTCTTTCTCTCCCTCTTCTTCTCCTCCTCTTCTCTGGTTCATGGTGGTGGCGGCGGATTAGGATGGGGATCAGGGAGACCGGCTGGGGATTGGTATTTGTAGGGTGGCCGGCCTAGGGTTTGGAGTTCTAGAGGGACGGCGGGGATCCTCGGCGTCCGTGCCTGCGGCCACGCGGCGCGCATCCGGGGGGGGCGCCGGCGAGCTCGGTACGAGGGCGTGGCCGTCGCTATCGCACGGGGCGCAGCCGGCGCTTACGCGCGGGGCGCGTGCGAGCGTCAGCAGGTAGGAGAAAGGGGCACAGGATGATTGGGGCTGACTTGCGGGTCCCACATGGCAGTGAACAAAGCAAGGGGGTAGGTGGGAGCTGGGCTGGCTGGTGGTGATGGACCAAAAGGCTCGGCGGGCTGGCTGGCTAGGGAGGTCCAGCGAACTTAGCAAGCGGGGAAAGGGCCCTAAACTGGTGTATGGTTTTCCTATTTCCTTCATCCTTATTTAAACACAATTCAAATTTGAATCTAAGATTCAAATTTTAAACACAAGCAAGGAAAATCCAAATGAAATTCAATAAACTCCAAGGTTCTCACACTAACAATTTATAATTTCTAAATTTTATTATTTTGCTCAAATTAAATCTAGGAGTTCAGGGAAGGATCAAAGAAAGCAACCTTATAATTTAGGTAAGCACTCAAATTCAAACAAAAATTTTTGAAATTCACATTTTCGCATTGCTAACATTCCGGAGAAAACTCCAGGATGTTACACAACCTTTTGCATAGTGTCAGCCAGGTTCAGTCCTTGTGCCTTACACTCCCATTTTTTCCAAGCAGGATTTGTCGGGCACCCGGGGATCTTCACCTCCACTTCATAATGACAGAGCTGTCCGGTGGTCATGACCTCACGTGTCGAGTACTCTGGGAAAACAGTGTACCCAAAGTCCCTTAGGGTGTTCCACAAAAGCACAGGAAATCCACCCTCCTCGAGGTAGTTCACGAGAGTTCATGCTTCCACATCAACCGACGCAGATCCAAGATCGTCCATCTGGACATAACGACAAAAGTGAGAACTAGACGAGCGTGAGTGTACAAGGATAACTCGATCTATGATAAAAGAGTACGCGATTAAGAAATGGGGTAATCACGTGTACCAAGGTACAATCGTATGTTAGAACTCGAAACGAGCAGACATACGTCATGACATAAATTCTGGCAGTCGTGAATAAAAATTCATAACTTAAAAACCAGAGCCCCAAAATTTCTCAATTTGCGTAGCAACTCAGCAAGGTTATGAAACACAAGTCTGGGTATGCAAGATTGAGCTTAGAAGATTAGGAAGGTGCTTAACTAAGCAAGATTTCGGGTTAGGTTTCTAGGAAAACAGCAAGACAGGGGTTCACTAAACTGAGCACAACTTGAGGTAGACCAAAGCTATGATCGTGAATTTCGACGAGAAGAAACTAAATTAGATATGGAGCAACTTTGGTAGAGATCATCTAGGCTAAAAGATTCTTGGACAGGGTGCAAGATCTACACCAAAAGCCGCAACAGGTTTTTGGATAGCAACACAACTACACCTGAGAGGCTAGGCACGACAAACATACTAGCAATATTTTACCTTAGAGAGCACATAAACAAGTATAAGTTCAGTTTTAAGTTTTTCCACTACTTTTAGCATGATGCAAAACGTCCTATTCGTCCTCACAAGGCAATCAAGCCAAACTCGAAGTTAGCGCTGGTGGCAAGGCACATACACGTTCCGAAACGAGATTAGTGTACCTGCAGAAAAAGAACCTTCCGTGCCAACACGTCACGGAAGCGTCCACATACATTATCGTTCACTATAGAAACGACATCCATGCGTTAAGCCGCTGCATGGACAGCGTCCAACCTCTGACACCCTCCGTTTGAATGGAGTGTATCCTTTCCTCGCATATTCGACATGCGGAATGCACACGTATAAAACACGTGGCGACATCACAACACATGACCAGATGTGAAGATGGGATCCGTGGAATGGATCACTCCATCAACCCTCGCAATTCCTGTGATGCGACACAACACACGTATGATACACGTGGATCATCTAATTTGGTTATGCAAGAAAGTAAGTCTGATAGAAATAAAATGAGCTGGGAGTTAGAAAGATAAACCATAGATTAGTAATCCACCTGAAAGAACCCAAAAATTCCCTTTAGGGTCTCTCGGTCTAGTTCATCCTTAACAGACCAACGCATTTTGTAAACACAACCAATCTTCGCAAGTTTTATCCAAAACTAGTGAATAAGATTGTTAATTCAACTATTGTGCATACAATCGCTCTGATACCAACTGTGACAACCTGCCCAGAAAAATACCGTACTATCACCTAAAACCAATCCACTTTGGTCATTAAGAAATAGTAAAGTGTCATCTTGTCGTTAGTTGCTGGGTTAACGCCCGGTAAATCACTTGGAATTTCAAACAGAGGATCGACATATGCATTAAAACTCACGCGAAGGCAAGTCCAGAGTACCACACCACATTAAGTCCAAACTACCCCTAAGGGGTGAATTATTACAAACCTTTGTTCAAGACAATAAATAAAGGTTCAGAGTTTGAAAACAACGGAAATAAAATAAACTAACGCAACGGTAAACATCACAGGAGGCCTTCCGTGTTGTCATCACTTGTCGTCTTCCACCCGGTCAACGACACCTGCACAACAGTTTTAAAGCAAGGCTGAGTATACTAATACTCAACAACACTTAACCGTCGGGTGGTATCTACATCACCAAACTCTAGACATGAGAGGCTTTTGACCGGTGGAGTTCTTTTTCTGAAAAGCAACAAAGAGTAAGTCCTTACTTTAAATATTTTAGCACGAGTTCAACTTGATTACTATTTCTAAGTGTGCCAACTCATTCAATCAAGAATTGGACAAGCAATTAATTCATACAACAATATTCACCAAGTTCCATCATTACGGGGTATCATGGCCAGTTGATTAAGCAGTCTCAGATAGCGGTGAGAGGCCAACAATCGATTGATTTAAACCTTGCAAGGTAAACCTAAGCACACGGTAGGGTGCCCCCGCGAGGACAACTATCCAAGCGGTTCCCAAAAGTCCCCGGATTGGGATCATAACTTACAGTCCTGGGTACAAGGTTAGTTGGCATACCCTGTGAGGTACCCAGTCTCAAACATGCACCCCTTTCCCGGTAGCTAGCCGGTTAGGTGAACACTCATGAGTAGTAAGGAAAAGTTCCCGCACCGTCTCATTAAGGTACTAGGATTACCGGTCCCATTCCCGACAAGTGCTTAGCACGTTCAAAAGCTTAGCCCACGAAAGCCTTTGGACCGGAGCTCAAATCCCATGCTCTTACCACATGAGCAATCCATTTATAAAGATCTTATGATTCCAACATAAGAACCTATTCTCGTGAGTAACAAACATCACTCGACTTGTACCGGTCCTATAGCATAGCAGCTATCGACCTAGCATACTAGTGATAGAGCATATGTATCCTGAAACGTAAATGCACAATCAAAGCACGAAACAATTGCATAATTTTAAAAGACGGGGTTAATGATCCGGGGCTTGCCTTCGCTAGCAAGGTTGGCCTTGGGCCCTTCTGGACTTGGGTCCAGGTCTTTAGCTACGAACGCGTACTGCAGCTCTTCGTCAGCACCTCCGTCTCCTCCTTCCGGCACGAGCGTATATCTACCATCAGGAACATCTACACGAGGATGCACATGCAAGATTTAATTGACGATTTTTAATTTAATTAAGTACAATCACAAATGACAACCATGGGGTGCATGGTTGACCAGGTTCACCTAGATAAGAAATACATTCAGCATACTCTTCCAAAAAGGAACAATATATGGTTCTTTATTATTTATTCTTTTTGATAGTATATATGGAAATAATTTAATTTTAAATTCATAAATAGCAATGGGTTGGTAGCATTTAGCTTTTTAATAAGATTTACACACACAAGGTCATTAAAGGTGGGTTGGTGATTTCCCCATTTAATTGACTATTAAACCTTAAATTGTTTCCATAGCTCTTATTCATAAAACTAATTAATAAAATTCAGTGAGGTGTGTTATTAAGCACTAAGAATCAAAACAAGGCCACTGCACACACATGCACACTTAGGAGAGCTACGAATTTAATTATATCGAAAATAACAAAGGCTAGCTAAGAGCAACTCCAACAGTTTGGCAAATCAACTTGGCATCCATCTAATTTTGGCAAAACAAGAAAAATCGGCTTCCAACGGTTTGGCAAACCAACTTGGTAAAAATAGAAACTTGTCAAAACTCACCTCCCCACGCGCATATATGATCGTGGTTGCCATCGGTGTTTCCCTCTAGGTAGGAGGGTGAAAAAGAAATAAAGAATAGAGAAGGATTCCTGATGTAAGTTTTTTAAGAGGTGGAAGGGCACAAACATAATTTTGTTTCTCTCAGGATTCCTGATGTAAGTTAGATCTGGATTTGGCAAGTGAATTATGCCAAACTGTTGGAGATGAACTCTATTTTTACTCTGCATAGCTTTTTAGAAGTCGGTAAAACATAAGATTTGCCAAGTAAATTTTGGCAAACTCTTGGATATGCTCTAATAGAGCAAGGTAAATGCATACAAAAATAAAAATGCATTCAAATGATTCAGAATTTCTCACACATGTTATATGGTTCGAAACTAACCTAAGAATGCAGCATATACACCTAGAACTAATATGAATCTAGACTTATGCAATTACTAAGAAAACAAGCATATTTCAAGAATAAATATTTTTGACAATTATAAAATTGAGATTAATTCACGAGAGGTGCATTTTGGGCATAGCAAGACAACATGCAGAAGTTGGTCACAAAAATGTAATTATTTTTAGCTACAAAAATCATCTAGGCAGATTCTGCATAAATACAAAACAATTTATATAGGAGATTTACAACATAACTTTGTGTAATTTTTGGTACAGAAGCTAGACATAACATAACACACAACATAACCAAAAATTAGCTACAAAGGACCTATAGATTTTGAGGTACAACAGATCCAGGTTTTTCCCATTTCTATTTTTCATGCAAAAATTATCAGGAAACAACCTAGACAAGTTTAACAAAAGTGGTAGTACTTTTGACCAGAAGTCTAAAAAATTGGGTTTGCATTTATCCGAAGTTTCTACGATTTTCTATGGATTTTACTAAAATCAGCATAGTGACTTCACTATTTGAGATAAGGTTTTGCAGACAGTACATGTACTTGTAATGTTGCCTATTTGGTCTCAATTTTATATGATAAAAAAACCGTTAAGTACCAATTCTATGGTTGCAATGACATTTGAAGTAGTGATTCAGGAATGCACCTTGAAGAAGAGCAGCCGCGGTGCAATGTCCACGACCAGTGGTTGGATCACTGAACATGAGAACATCCTATATTACGACAAAAAAGAAGATCAGCAATTCCTCTTTTCATTAATCCAGTATTGCTTGTGTTCCATAAAACAATAGGATATTGCATGTTACCTTCCAAATGCTATGTGATCAGGCGCCAGTTGCTCTGTTTTTGGAAGAATAAGCACCCATTGTACTACTCTTTTCTAAGTATGTGTATCGCGATTTGGTAAATTTAAGAACCAAGAGCTATTCCAGCCTTTCTGTAGCACTTAACCTACGTATAATTGAAAAGAGGAATCAGTGGGTTAATTTACATGAATAATTCAGATGGTTAACTTAGGATGATCCAGTTGTGTTGGTGACAACACGCATGTACTCAATCGAAAATTTTAAAATCAACTACTTGAGATGAGACGATGCAGAAACGACACGAGATTTAGTTTTGGCCACTAACAACGGTGGAAGGCGTGGTTGGAGGTGGCCGCGACGTCCACGGGCAGCCGCGCCGACGACCGACTTTTTTGTTTTTTTTGCCCTTTTTTGAAAAGAATCTCACAAATGCGTCCTTTTTGAAAAGATTTCAAAAAATGGACCCTGACCTCGGCGCCATGGACGGAGGCGCCGAGCTTACACGTCACGGCGCCTTGGATCAGGGCGCCGAGATGGTACAATTCCTGGCCAGCGTGTGCGAACGTGGCGTCCGACGTGGCCAGGGGGTCGGCGCCCTAATCTGTGGCGCCGACCCTCAGCGCCCTGATCTGTGGCGCCGAGCGGCTTTCCACCTGGGTCCACCCCTTTCTCCCATCCCAGCGATTTCGAATCTCCATCCGCATCTCGCCCCCGTGACCGCCTCCCCCGTCGCCTGCCGCGGCCGCCGGCCCCGCCGCCGCCCCCGGCCACCGGCTCCGGCCCCCCGCGGTCCGCCGCCCGGCCCCCCGCCGGTCCGCCGCCCCGGCCCCGGCCACGGCCGCCGCCCCCGCGGTCCGGCGTCCCCGCCCGCCCGCTCCGCCCCCCCCGGCCGCCCGAGCCGTCCCGCCCCCCCGCCGCCGCTCCTTGGCGGCCGGGGCGCGTCCCGCGGCCGGCGCGGGCTCCTCTCGCGGCCCGCAGCGGGCTCCTCCCGCGGCCCGGCGCGGCGCCTATGCGGCGCATCGGCTCGGGCGGCCTCCCGCGGCGCGGCCCTGCCGTCCCTCTCCTCCGATACCAAGGTAAACTCTAAAATCTTAATATTTGCATTTGTATTTAGGTATTTATCCTAGTTACATAATTCATAGACTTAGGAAATAGAAAAATTACTTCGGCATATAAGTTGTCTATATAGACATAGAGAGATACATTTGTAGAATTAGAGATATATGTATTTATAGACTTAGGGCAATTAGTCACGGACAAAAGAAATTTACTTCCAACTTACTTTTGTGAATTTTTGGTTGCAATTATAGATGGACAACCTAGTGACCATATATCATGGAGGTAGTGTGGAAAGAGACCGTTATGGAAATGTTGAGTTTCTTGAGATGCAATGTGTGCCTGTGCTATTCAATGATAGACCAAGTTTGAATGAGGATATTTCAAGGGCTCGTGAGGAGTTACATTGTCCTAGACGTGATGTTGACATTATAGTGGAGGGTGTAATTCACTTAGGTGCTCCACCTAATAATCTGAGGCGCATCATCCCAATTGGGTCTGAAAATCAATGGGATAATTATGTGAGATCGGCACTGAAGAACCAGTTGCAATGTTTGGATGTGGTAGTGTGCCCATTGCTTAATGCTCACACCCAACTGCCACGCACTGTCTCTTGTGTTGGTAATGAGACTGTGTGAAGTTTGGTTGATGCCGAATCAGCACCAAATGAGGTGAATATTTCTCAGGCACCGGTACATGATGGTGGGGCTGCTCCGCCTGAGGAGATTCCTTTGACACAGAACTATCCAAGTAAGTATTGGGAGCTCAAATTTCTTCGAATCTTAGGGTTTTCTCATCAATCATTTCTCTCATTGAGTACTTGTGTTTTGTGGTTTGCCATGTGTTGTAGGAAATGTTGCTGAAAATGCACGTGCACCTCCCATTCCCCCTAGTGGGCATCTTGATGATGGATTTCGCGCTTCGAATAGTGTCGAAGTTGAACCTCAAGCTATGAATGCAGAGGAGGCTCATGACATGGATGATGATGAGCCTTATTACATGAATGAGGAGGAGCCTTATGACATTTCTAGGGCCAGTGATTCTGATGATGATCGCCTAGTTCAGGAGCTTACAGAGAGTGATGTTGAGCTCATGAAGCGTGTTCTCCCTGGTGTTGACATTAGGGTACATGAATTTAGCAATCTTGAATTATCCGGCATGGCAATTGCAGAAGGACGGGATGCTGACCTTCTAGATGCTCCTGAGGCCAGTCACGGCATGGTTATTGAAAAAGGCCTAGTTTTCAATGACCTTCCTGCTTTGAAGAGGTGGTTTAAGCATTATGCAGTGATATGAAAGAGGCCATACAAGGTCTTACATTTGTATGCGGAGCGGCGATACACAGTTGTGTGCGACAAGGAAGGTTGTAATTGGAGGGTTTGTGGAAGGAAACAAAAGCTCACCGGTAAGTGGAAGATCACAAAGGTTGTTAGCCCACACACATGTGTTGAACTTGAGCTTAGAAGAAGGCACCACCAGTTAACCTCCACACTGATTGCCAAGCGCATGTTGGAGATCTTGAAGGGACAACCCAATATGAAGGTGTCGACAATTATAAGCACAGTAAAGGAGATTTATGATGGTTATCAGATTACCTATGGTAAGGCTTGGAGGGCGAAGCAGGCGGCATGGAAAATGATCTATGGGGATTGGGAGACCGCGTATGAGAGGTTGCCTGAAGTTTTGAATGCAATAAAAGCGGTTAATCCCGACATGCATTATGAGTACATGGCACATCCAAACAAGACTAAGGGTGGGCGACAAATTTTCTTTCCTGCATTTTGGTGCCTCCCTCAGTGTGTCGAGGCATTTAAGTATTATCGTCCCGTGTTTTCGATCGACGGCACATTTCTTACAGGCAAGTACCTAGGCACACTACTTATAGCCATATCATGTGATGCAAACAATATGTTGGTTCCTTTGGCTTTTGCTCTTGTTGAAAAGGAGAACAACGCCAGCTAGGGGTGGTTTTTGAGGCTTGTTCGGATACATGTGGTTGGGCCTGGTAGGGAGGTGGGTGTCATATCTGATAGGCACGGGGGCATAGTTAATGTTGTGCGTGAGCAGATGGAGGGATATCCACCTATACTCCATTGATGGTGTACTCGGCACCTTGCAGAGAATATACTTCAGAAGGACGGTGTTAAGGATAATTTTGATCGCTTTATGATAGCATGCCGTCAACTTGAGGATAAGCACTTTCTTGAGATTTTGGAAAAAGTCAGAACAACATCAAATGCAGAAGGCAGACAGTGGTTGTCTGGATTGATGAAAGATGTGCACAAATGGACTAGGTCTCATGACAAGGGTGGTTGGAGGTACGAGTTTCAATGCAGCAACATGGCCGAGTCATTCAATAAATTGTTGTTGGGGATACGTGCTATGCCCGTGAATGCTATTGTAATCTTCAGCTTCTATAAGCTTAATGAGTTTTTCAATGCTAGACATGCAATAGCATTGGAGGAGCAGAGTGCTGGACATAGATGGGGTTGGAAGGCTAGAGAGCATATCACTAAAGCAGTAGAAAGAGCATACACACATGAAGCTACATGTTTCGATCATGAAAGAGGTTCTTATGAGGTAGTACAAAGGGGTGGCACAATGTCAGATGGTGAGGTCCGAGAGTCGAGGCGACATGTTGTGGTCATCGATGATTTTTCATGCACTTGTGGTGGACCAAGGCAATACCACTTTCCATGTTCTCATATGGTGGCAGCGTGCAACCATCGCAACTTTAGTTGGCAGAGCTTGATACGTCCTGAGTTTAGTGTTGAGAACCTAATTCGCACTTGGAGTCCTAGATTTGTGCCATTTCGTGATTCTGGAGAGTGGCCTCCATATGACGGTCCTAGGTACATTGCTGATGAAGATTATAAATGGTAGAAGTGTGGCTCAAGGAAGAGGTCGAGACACAAGATGGTCATGGATCAGGTTTCTGGAAGAACTAGGCGGGGGAGAGCAACTTCTTTTCTTACTGACCCTGAGCTATATGAATGCGGGAAGTGTGGTAGATTGGGCCACAATTCACGCACTTGTCATTGGAAAATTGCCCAGGTGCAATTACATTAAATTCACAAAGTTTTCTTTGCACACCTCTACTTTGATGTTCGTTTCAAATTTTGTATTATTTTCATTCAGGTACTCATGTTCATTTCAATTTTTTTTTTCGGATGGCGCGGTTCCATCCGCCGGATCGAGTGTACGACCAGCACCACCGAGGACGTCTAGTGGCGGAGGGGCAGGTATGGATCGCTTTTTTCGATTATTTTGTATTTCCACATGTTGTATGTATGATGAAATTACTCCATCGTAATTTGTAACTTTTACACAGGTTTCTCCCGTCCTTCGTCCTAGAACCCACCATGGGTTCTTGGAGATGCAGTACGACGAGCGTTACACTCCCCTCCTTCAGAGAGCATGCCTGGATGTGATCTCTTACTCGGTTCGACGTGGGTTGCCTAAGTTAAACCCGCCGGCTCTCACTGCACTGATTGATAGGTACATATTTTATTTATCACTGCATGTTACACCTCTTTAAATAACATTAATTTCTTTTCCATAACACTCTGACTAACTCTACTTTCCCAATCTTGTAGATGGCGACCTGAGACACACACGTTTCATCTACCGTTTGGGGAGATGAGAGTTACACTTGAGGATTGCCAGAAGATACTTGGCTTGCCGATTACCGGGATGGCTGTGATTGGGCCTTGTAGGTCCGATGGTTGGAGAGACCGAATACAGGCCTTCCTTGGGCGCGACCAACCTCCGGCTGAGGAAGGGTCTCGTACGAGTGGGGTGCAAATCACTTGGCTACGTCAAGCTTTCGGACACTGCCCAGCAAATGCAGACTTGGAGACGGTTGTGTACTATTGCAGGGCATGGATTCTTCACCTGTTCGGTTGCATTCTCTTCCCCTACGCGACGGGTGATGCGGCCTCATGGATGTACATCCACTGCCTCACCGACTGGGATCAAGCTGGACAGTATAGTTGGGGCTCTGTAGTGTTGGCTTTCCTCTACCGGCAGTTGTGTGAGGCGTGCAGGTGCACTTCGACCACTGCCTCACTTGGTGGTTGCACGTACCTACTGCAGCTTTGGATGTGGTCTCGTGTCCCGGTTGGTCGACCACAGGTTTTCCCTAATCGCCCTTGGTTCCCCAAAGTCGACCCTCGACGTCGGCCCACAGTTGCTTACTTCTGGGACCATGTCAGTGTACCTCACGGAAGGAAACCTCGAGCGTATGTTGAGTACTCGAATGAGATGGATTCTCTCACCGCCAGCAGTGTACATGATTTATTTTGAACTTGTTACCTTGCTTTGATGTTCATTTGGACTTGTTACATTCTTTTCCGTTAGTACTTAAAATTCCACCTTTTTTGCAGGTTAATTGGGAGCCGTACGAGGGTGAGCAAGGTACTTCCTTTGTGTTGAGCACTATGTGTGTCATGGACAACAACATGTACAGGATGATTTGCCCTCTGATATGTTTCTATGCTATGGAGTACCACTTGCCCCATAGAGTTGCACAACAATTTGGTATTCAACAGCTTTGGCCAGTGCAACCGGTATCTACTTCGGTCACGTTGCACAAGTAAGATTGTGTTTCCTAGTTCGCTTACCAAACCTTTGCATTAAAGATATCTAACCGGCCTTATGAAATGAAATGTAGGGTGGATCGTCAAAGGAAGAAGAAGGTTTTTGATTGGGCTGAGGAACACAAGAGTTATGTTGCTGAATGGGACTTGCAGGGTGATAACCTCGATGATAATGAGGAGCCACACACAAATAGAGAGTTCAGGTAGTACCAAGCTTGGTACCAGCAGGCTACTAGATGCAGGTTGTAGACACAGTGGACGCATGATGATTATGCTGACATAGAGTCTACCGACGACGAAGCAACGACATACGACGAAGCTGCTCGTGTTGGAACCTAATTCGAGATAGCACCGATATTAGACCGAGTGGTAATTTCGTACATGTTACTTATTATGTCTTCTTCTAGTTGAGGCCTTTAGTTACTAATGTTGAGTTGCTTTCTTTGTGCAGGGCAACACCCTCAGACACTCAGTAGATGACATTGATGCCTTCAGTTTGACAGTTAGCGACCAGAGGACCCATTCCTTCCTACAGGTAACCTTGTTGTACACATATTCAATACTCGTGCTAATCCTTATCAACTAACTTGGATTTTGGGTTAACAAAGATTGAAAAAGTGTTTACAGCTTGCAGCTGGTCGTTGCGGTTGTAGGTCTGTCACGATGGATGACGTTCACGATCCATCGACAGGTACAGGCTTCGGAGGACACGACACGCCATTGCAGGTTGCCGACGACATTCTCAGCTACATGATGCCCCTTTGACTCAGGCTTCACCACTTCGATCAATCCACCCGCCAAACAGATACACTCCAGGCACCAATGCTCTAGGGAAGGGCAAGGGTAAGACTAAGAGGAGGACTTGAGTTGACGCTCGTTGTATTGCATGTACCATGGATTGTACAATGGACTGTTTTATGTATTGTACTATGGACTGTTATGACTAGGTATGGACTGGACTGTATTACGTACTGTGGTATGGACTATATTATGCACTGGACTGTATTACGTATTGTGGTATGGACTATATTATGGAGGAATGTGTGTTGCTAAATTTTGTTGTGTATGGATTACTATATTCATAATTATCTGTCATGTTATGTATGAAAATACAGGGGAGGTGCTGCCAAGTTTTTCTCATACAACAAACGAAATTGCAAGTTTCACAACTTAACGCATGAGACTGACATTAAACAACCAAACAACATTGCAATGGCATGTACGAAGCTTCTACTACCCTAACCATGCGCCTTACCTAGTCATAACATGCCTTAGGGAATTTAGAAATTTGATTACAACATTCCTAATTAATCTAGTTGTACGAGAACTGCCCCGACAACATAGAGCCTCCGGAGTGTTGGGACGGCATATAGTAGTACCCCGCTGGGGGTGGAGGTGGAGGCGAAGGTGGAGGGGACCAATCATTAGGGGGGGAGTTGCTCTTGTTGTGGCATTCACAAGTGCGGGTGGAACATTTGCAACACCAATCGTCTCCTGCACTAGACGATGGATCTAGAGAAGCTAGTGCCTCTGACAGCTCCCGCTTCAAGTTGTAGATGACGACGTCCTCCAAGTAGTCGTTGTACTGTTGGTAGGGATCAATATCTGGTGGATCCACCCATTGCGAGAAACCGCAATTCTCTGGCTGGGTGGAGTACTGCAAAAGGTAAGAAAACATTAGCGAACCAAATAAACATGATGAACAAATTTGTCTACATTGCTTACCCACGCATATGGACAGTGCCAGAAGCGGCGACCAGAGTTGTTCCATCCCTCGTAGACTTGCATCACGCATAACTCACCGTGTGAACACCTATGCAACAACACAGATTGCTTGGGTGCATAACTTCTAAATTTCGCATGGAAGTGAAGTCACTCTTTCCTTTCAGTGGAAAATTGGCTACGAAATCTGGAGATTGCTGCTGCCACAACTCAGGACCGAAACCGTTTTCATCCCCACTCCAGGAAGTCATTGTTGAATGATGTGAGAAGGCAATGAGTGAATGGTGGTACATATAGGTAGAAGAATAATTTTCCCTGGGTGGTGGGCCATTCGATCCGTGGGAAGGGAAACACAACAGTGACTCAGTGAAAACACACCCTACTACTAGGGTATTGCTGCATTGTGGGCCACTCGATCTGTGGGAGGGGAACGCGTTAGTGACGCAGAAAACACACTCTAATACAGTTCGATTAAAATTCTAAAGGTTACAAACCAACTATACTAGACAATAACATGAAATCCAGAATTATTTGATACACTCTGACTCCAGAATTAATAATACTCTAGGTCTACTAAGTACAAAGAGTGTATTTCCCCTTCCTG
Source organism: Cenchrus americanus (assembly GCA_947561735.1). Taxonomy (NCBI): domain Eukaryota; kingdom Viridiplantae; phylum Streptophyta; class Magnoliopsida; order Poales; family Poaceae; genus Cenchrus; species Cenchrus americanus. The sequence goes on from OX387244.1 coordinate 144,077,985, forward strand.
ATGGCATCCGGCCCAGCTGCCTTGGCCCGACGAGCCCTCTCCCTCTTCCTCTCTCTATCGGTTTCACGAGCCTGGGCCGCTTCACGTTCTCTCATCTCCTGACGCTGGCACATTTCCTTCGGCTCCTCCTTCTTTTTCTCCTCTCTCTTTTCCTACTCAACCATGCGTAACCACCTCTCCCTTGCATCACGGGCTTCTCCCTCGACATAGCTCTTGTCGAAGTCAGACTGCTCAGTATCTAGACACTGCATGAAATCACAAAGAGGAGGTGGGGTCTTTTTCCAAAGACATGTCAGCAAATATTAAATCACAAATGACCAATGAATAATTGAGAAATGAACGTAAGTCTTTACTTTTGCTATAAGGTTGCAGTCGAATGGCTGGATTGGGTCGTGCGCATAGTTTGCACACATGAAGAACCTCATCCCGTACGCATACCCCAGAACCTTGCACCTAACAAGCTTGCAATTGTCACCACAGAAGCACATAGGAGTGTGGATCCCATTTGGCACCTCTACATTGTCCTTCCTCTTGGTGAGGAGATCTAAGTCCAACTCAGGACCTGAGGTAGCCATTGCAGCTGCAAAACAAGATGATAATTAATTCTAAAACAAACAAGATGGTTTTTCAAATTTTAGTTAGTTTCTGATTTTAGTTTTACATTTTAGTTCCAAATGTAAACTAGACAAATTTCACTCTTAATAATCTTAGTGAACATACTTTTTCAAATTTCAAGGTGATGTTTCAATTTTCAAGATGATATTTCATATTTTAATGTGTTCATTCAAATATTTCAACAATTCACATTGTCAATAAGTTTCATACAACTCATATTTCAACAAATCACATTGCCAACAAATGAAATAATACGACTCATACCAAACTTATATTGCTTCAAACCCTAACTAACAAAGTGAATGTATATGACCTAATACAACTTATAAACACCAAATCAATGAGTTAAAATTGAGGAGGAATGAGTAAATACCTTCCTTGTCACAATCTACGGATCAAATCGAAGTTTTTATGGTCAAAATCTTAGGAATCGAAATGTGGCGACATAGAAGGGGAGGAATAGGAGGTAGAGAAAAACCGAGTAAGGTTCGGCTGGGAATAGGGGTCGGGTTATGAGTGGCATCTCGGCGCCGTGGATCAGGGCGCCGAGGGTCGGCGCCACAGATCAGGGCGCCGACCCCCTGGCCATGTCGGACCACGAGACGACGCCCTGATCTGCGGCGCCGACCCCCTAGCCACGTCAGACGCCACGTTTGCACACGCTGGCCAGGAATCGTACCATCTCGGCGCCTTGATCCAAGGCGCCGTGACGTGTAAGCTCAGCGCCACAGTCCATGGCGCCGAGGTCAGGGTCCATGTTTTGAAATCTTTCCAAAAGGGGCGCATTTGTGAGATTTTTTTCAAAAAAGGGCCAAAAAACAAAAAAGTCGGCGCCGACGACCACCGGCCACTCACGCCCGGTCCTCCCCGAGGTCACCACTTGACGGGAGAGCTCGCCCACGCCAGAGGTGAAGAGGATGCAAGCGAGCGCCGGTGGGGAGGAGGACGACGACGAGCTCGCAAGGAGGGCGAGGTCGAGGTGCGGCGACCGGAGCTGGCTGGGGTCGCCGCCCCTCCACAGCGGGCTCCCAACTCCACGTGTGGCATTAGAAAATGAGGAAGACACAATCAAACCTGATGATGGTATAAGAGATATCAGACCAACTGACGGGTGGCATAGAGCGGTTTTTTATAAGTTTCACAAGCATCAATGATTCAACAATCATTCAAGCTGAAACATTCAAGAGTATAAGGCAATTCTACCTACCTAAGACTTTTTGGGATCTGTTGTGCCTTTTACGTCGTGTTTTTCATAATAATTAATTAATTAATTATGAAACTGAAATTTTAATTGTGCCTTTTACATTATGCTAATTTTCTGTAGCATCCATGATCCATCGACTACATGTTAACAAACAAATTTGAAAAGGGTGTATTACCCGTTTGGGAGCACTCTGCTCCACCAAATTTGACTCCACTCCAAAAAAATACCCAAACACCTCAACTAACTCCACTCCACTCCATCTGAAATCAGCTCCACTCCACCTTTTTTTGGAGCTCCTCATGAGGTACTCCACCAATTTTCAGAGCTAGGAGATTGGGGGAAAATTACCCACCATGCCACCGGTTACACAGGGAAAAACGGTTCGCATCTAATCCTTAGCGTTGACCGTCCTCCTGCGACCCATCCCCAATCTCCCGTCGTGCCTCCCCTGGCGGCTCCAACCCTAGCGCCGCCCCTTTCTCCCTGCGCCGCCCCCTGCTTCTCCTTGCGCCACCCCCTGCTTGGACCAGTGCGTCGCCGGTAAAATGGAGGGGGGAGGAGATCCTCTGCCAAGGGCTGCCCCCGAGGTGCCTAATATCGCTGCTCAAGCCCATGCCGCGCAGCTCCAATTAATGGCCATGGCTTCCCGTCCTGCTGCTGGCCATGGCGGCCATGGAGGACCCAGCTGTGGATCCATCCTCGTGTTGGGTGGCGGCGGCAGGGGATCTGCGAGAGGCACCGAAGGCGAGGGGAGAGGGACGTGGGCGAGGACGGGGAGACAACGCCGGCCAAGGCAACAAGCCGTCGTTGGGCAGCCGCCACGCCGCCGCCAGCCAAGGGGACGGTGTCCAGCACGCCGCCGGCGGCGACACAAGCCAATCGTTTCGCCTACCGCGTCCTACAACGGTATGTTTCTACTCCTAAATAACATCCATTAATTTTTAGTTTATCTTGATGTCCTGCATGCTTTGTCATGTTTCACGATTCTTGAAATTGAAATGGGTGGATCTTGTTCTATGGTTCTTGCCTGTGTGTAAACATCCCTAGTTTGTTCCTACTACTCCAGTCCTCGTGTGTTTTTCTATAGTTCGTGTATTAGGATTTTGTTAAATTTGGACTAACAACAAGTAGTCTGAGCCGTGAAGAAAGGAGAGTGAGACCTCGTTTTTTGTTTGAAGCAAAAGGGTTGGAGTTTTGTTTTCGCCTATATGTTTTGTAGAACTATTATTACCCTCTCACGTCTTCTATGGAGAAATTGCCAGACTCCCTACCCTGCACAACACAACTCAAATGTACTGTGTTACAAATATTTTTGCATCTGAAAAATGTTTCTGCGGTAGGAAGTACAATAATATAATAATTATTTATATTATCTCAATATATATCAGTAGTTTCGTGTTGGTGGAGCAAGCAAACATTCACGCTGGCTTATAGCTACCTTCTGCAATGCGGCATTGGCCCGGGAAGCATAAGGAACTAAAAGCCACTAGTTACATGCTTATTATTGTCCGCATGATACCCTGCTAAAGATGTGACTAATGCTGATCCTCAGTCTTCAACTACTGGACGTGGGAGAGCTCAGGGAGTCAGTGTTGGCCACGGCGATGGGGCGCCGCCGGGCGGCTACTACGACGCCGGCGGTCAGGGGGACGGTAGCAAGCATGACGCCGCCGGCAACCCAAACCAATCATTTCGCCCACCGCGTCCTACAACGACCATTCAAACAAAAAAGAAAGGGACTGAGGTATTGTAATTCTTCCATGATGGGGATTGGTTAGTTCACTGATTTGATATATGGATGATTAGCATTATTAGCTGCAACCTTGTGTGTTTGATTGCACAATGTATCACTTCTGGGAGACTCACCATATCATCGTCAAGTGCATCTGTATATGGCATCCAACAATTTATTTTATGACGACCAGGGTGATGGTGGACAGCACAACACCTGCGGTGACCCAAGCCAGTCGTTTTACCCACCGCATCCTACATCGACCATTGAAACAAAAAAGAAAGGGACTGAGGTATTTATCTGAATTTCGCACTATGTACTGCTCTGAATGCCTGGTTGGCTTACTGTTGGGATATTTGCCATTTTAACTAGTGCTAATATAATGTCAAGCTTGAGTGGCAACGACTTACATATGCATATATTTAGACTGAACCATTTGTGTTTCACTTACATATGCATTCACTTACAATTGCAGATAGTTTAGAAAAAGAAAATGAAAGGGGTGTTCACCAATCATTAAGGCATTCAGCTGACAGCCCCTAGCGTCTAGAAACTGCTTCGTTTTCAACCATCTGGCTTGAGCAGCATCCATTATTTAGCATATAGTATATATTTGCATTTTCTTATTTTCCTAGTGTTCGTGTTCGTGTGTTCGTGTAAGGTGATTTCGTATCAGGAGACACGTGTGATCCTTCAGAGGTTGTATATCGTACCAGATCATTTAAGTGAACAATACATGCTAGAATTTATATTTTGGGACGAGCCTTCACATCAGGAGCTGTCAGCAATCCTGAAAATCTTCTTCTGCTAGAGTTTGCACAGAATTGTCAATAGTACTTTATATGATTTTTTTCGATCACCTGCATATGGCTCCTTGTGTTTCATGTCTCACTAGGCATCATCAAGTGCTAGCTAAAAATATGTTTTCATGTGAGAATATTATACCAAATGAAAGATATTATGGGAGACGATTTTTAGTTTATAAGAATCGACAAGTGGGTGGTGCCCAACGACGATATCATGGGTGGCGAGCGAGGGCAGCCTCATCAGCATTGTGAACTTGCATGCTCGTCAGTGTGAAATGCAAATGATATCTATTAGATTGTCAGGCCAAAAGTTGCAGATCTCTAGACTGCACGGGCAAACAATTTTAAACAAAATCGTGATGCCAACTTGTTCTGTTTATAATTGCAGATAGTTTAACTGATGCAGTCATCGAAGCAACCAGTGGCTAGCTACACCTACACCCAAAAGTTAACAGGAGAAATTTGTAGCTTTAATATTGAAATATAACAGAAATTTAGAGAAACATCCATTCATCTCTACACATGTCAGTTTTCAATTTTCAGCACACAGGATGGGAATGAGGAGGGAGGATTTTTGTCACGAGGGAATTGCAACCGCATCTGCAACTCATTCCCATGGGGAGTCGAATCCAGGACATGAGGAGTGCTACACTATTAGAGCCACCTAATCAACTCAGCTATAGGTCCAAGACATGAAATTAGCTATTGTTATACTAATCCAGGACATGAAATTAGCTATTGTTATACTAATCCAGGACATGAAACTAGCTATTGTTATACTAATGGAAAAAGAATTAGCCTAGGAATGGTGAGAGATTGCTGTACCAATTGCTAGTTAACCATCCAATATTTTAATTTGGACATTTTTCTAATTTGTTTTGTCCTTTAAAAAAGTTTGTATTTCCTTTGCTAACCCAATCCATGTCACTGCTGGAGCCTGCTCTGTTTATCTTATTTTAACATGGAGATCCCTTATCCTGTGCATCTCTGCTGCTGCATCCCTCATGCAGATCCTCTCTGTTGGTGTCTGCTTGCTGCATGACAATGCAAGTTTTGCGACGGACAACATGACCTTGCTGATGTCTTCAGAAATCTTTAGAAATTGGGACCCTCTGCCACTAGTTTTGTCAATGAAATCCATCTAACTTCCATGCTGTCCTCATTTTCCATTAACTCTAATCTACCTTCTTATCAGTTTCCCTTGTCCTCATACTATCCATGACTTGGCTGATGTCCATTTGTATTGGCCAGGTTGATTCAATGGATTGGAATGATGAGAATATTTCCCTTGTTTGTAACTTATTTGCACAACAAGTGTCAAGAGGGAATAGACCCAATACCCATTTGAATGGCGTAGGGTATGATGAGGTGATCCAAATATTTAAGCAAGCCAAAGGCATTGAGCTGACTAAGCTCCAACTCAAGAACAAGTGGGATAAATTGAAGCCTGATTATATAGCATGGAACAAATTGATGAGACGACAAACTGGACTAGGATTTGATCATGCTAAAGGTGTGGTTGTAATGGATGATGAATGGTGGAGAAAGGCAAAGAAGGTGAGGATGAAGAAATTTCAGCAGCATTTATAACAGCTTATTTGTTCAGTTATCAATTACTATTTACGACTTATTAACATATCTTTTGTTAATTCTATTTGAATAGGATATCCCTGGATGTGGCAAGTTTAGGAAGAAACCAATGCAAAATCTAGAACAACTTATGATTATGTTTTCTGACATCGTTAATGATGAATCTGACCATTGGAATCCAATGAGTCAAAACCCTGTCATACCTGAGGAGATACAAAGTGACTTGGAAGATGATGATGAAGAGATTGAAGAAAACCACATGCCTGCAGAAAATGATGATGAAGAGATTGAAGAAAGCCACATGGCTATTAGTGATGAGGTAGTTTCTCCGTCTATGGGAAATGCAAAGAGAAGAGGTCGGGTTGTTCTTGACAAAGTGAGGAAACAAAAGACAAAAACCTCACTTGTTATTCAAGAACAACTCACTAAGATTGCTGATTCAGCCTCCTCTTTTACATCAAAAAAATCACGTGAAGTGACTGTGCAACAGATAATGGATCTAATTTTGGATTGTGGAGCAGATTATGGTACTAATGAGCACTTCATTGCAACGGAGTTATTTGTCAAAAAGGACCAGAGGGACATGTTCTTGACCTTTCCAACTAAGGAGATTAGGTTTAATTGGCTTAGGAGAAAGTATCATGCCAAGTATGGACATTGATCCATACTTGTTATGTGTTACTTTCCAGTTTGAGCTTTTATGTACTGGAGATGATGTAATGTTATTTGGCTTAGGAGATGATGTAATGTTATTTGGCTCTAATGGCTAATACTACTGGATTTTTCTAGCCACTCTTATGGAGATGAAACCCAAAAGAATCCCGTTGGGGCGTAACCCTCTTAGCGACGCGCCATGCCGGAACCCGGGTATGGTGTTAAATGTGCAAGGGCCGGGCCGTCACCCCCGTGACGCGTCGTGTCGTGATCTGGGCACGGTGTCAAGTGAGCAAAGATCGGGTCGCCACATCCTTAGTGGCGCGCCACATCGGCGCCGGGTGTGGTGCAAAATGAGCAAGGGTCTTCACACCGGCGACGGGTGCGAAGGGTAAGGAAGCTAGTCGACCCAACTAGGATTCGTATAGGTAGGCGGGAACGTAGGGTCTCTTACGGGTAAGTTAAGAGAGTTAGTCGATGCTGCGATTAGGAGGCGGGTAAATATTCTATGCGTTCGGGAGACCAAATGGAAGGGCCGGAAGGCGAAAGAAGTGGAGAATACCGGCTTCAAACTTTGGTACACGGGGACAACATCGGGTAGGAATGGTGTAGGTATCTTGATCGATAGGAGCCTTAAGGATGGGGTTGTTGATGTCGGGAGGCAAGGTGACCGGATTATCCTTGTTCGGTTGGTAGTTGGTGATTCGGCTGCGAACGTGATCGGTGCTTATGCACCTCGGGTAGGTCTTAGCGAGAGCATCAAGAGGCGCTTTTGGGAAGATCTGGATAGCATGGTTAGTACCGTGCCTGTCAGTGAGAAACTCTTCATAGGAGGAGACCTCAACGGCCATGTGGGTGCGACTAATGTGAGATGGGAGCGGGTGCATGGGGGGTTCGGGTATGGTAGTAGGAATCAAGAGGGGGAGGATGTCCTGAACTTCGCATTAGCCTACGACCTATTGATATCGAACACCCTCTTTAGGAAGAGGGAATCCCATCTAGTGACTTTCCGTAGTGGTCAACACTCTAGCCAGATCGACTTTATTCTTGCAAGGAGGGAGGATAGACGTGCGTGCTTAGACTGTAGGGTGTTTCTGGGGAGTGTGTTGTCCCTCAACACAAGCTTGTGGTGGCGGATTTTCGCTTTCGGGTACGTGTCCTCCGGACAAACGAGGCCAAGATTGCAAGAACGAAGTGGTGGAAACTTAGAGGAGAAGAAGCGCAAAGGTTTAAGGAGAGGATGCTAGTCGAGGGGCCTTGGGAGGAAGGCGAAGATGCGAGAAGACACGTGGCTAAAGATGGCAACATGTGTTCGGAAGGTGGCTTCGGAAGTGTTTGGTGTGAGCAAGGGAGGCAAACGGGAAGTGAAAGACACCTGGTGGTGGAATGACGAGGTGCAAAGGACTATCAAGGAGAAGAAAGAGTGTTACAAGCGCCTCCATCATGACAAGAGTGCAGCCAACATTGAGGGATATAAAATAGCAAAGAGGGCTGCAAAGCGAGCGGTGAGTGTAGCAAAAGGTCAGGCGTATGATGACCTTTACCGGCGGCTAGGCACGAAGGAAGGGGAGAAGGACATCTATAGGTTGGCTAAGATCCGAGAGAGGAAGACAAGGGACATCAACCAAATCAAATGCATCAAGGACGGAACAAATCGACTTCGGTGAAGGATGAGGAAATCAAGGACGGATGGAGAGAGTACTTCGACAAGGCCGTTTAATGGAGAGAATGAGGATCCTACCCTTGAGTTGGATGATTCATTTGATGATACCAACGACGCTTTGTGAGGAGAATTCAAGAGGCGAGAGACCGTAGAGGCCTTGAAGAGGATGACGGGAGGCAAGGCATTGGGACTCGATGGTATCCCCATTGAGGTGTGGAGATGCCCGGGTGCCGGAGCGGTAGTTTGGTTAACTAAGCTTTTTAACCTTATTTTTCGGTCAAACAAGATGCCTAAAGAATGGAGGAGAAGCATATTAGTACCGATCTTCAAGAACAAGGGAGACGTTCGCAGTTGTACGAACTACCGTGGAATTAAGTTGATGAGCCATACGATGAAGCTGCGGGAGAGGGTTATCGAGCATCGCCTAAGAAGAGGGACGAGTGTGACCCAAAATCGGTTTGGGTTCATGCCCGGTAGGTCGACCATGGAGGCGATTTTCTTAATACGCCAATTGATGGAGAGATATAGGGAGCGAGAAGAAGGACTTGCACATGGTATTTATTGACCTCGAGAAGGCATACGACAAAGTGCCGAGACACGTCATGTGGTGGGCACCGGAGAAGCACAAGGTCCCAACTAAGTATGTTAACCTCATCAAGGATATGTACGGGGATGTGGTGACGTGTGTCCGGACATGCGATGGCGATACTAGTGATTTCCCAATTAAAATAGGACTACATCAAGGGTCGGCGTTGAGCCCTTATCTATTTGCTTTGGTGATGGATGAGGTCACAAGGGACATTCAAGGTGATATCCCCCGGTGTATGCTCTTTGCCGATGATGTGGTGCTAGTTGATGAGAATAGGGCGGGGGTAAATAGGAAGTTAGAACCGTGTGGAGGCATACGTTAGAATCGAAAGGGTTTAGACTTAGTAGGACCAAGACCGAGTACATGAGGTGCGACTTTAGCGGTACGACGCGTGAGGAGGGAGACGTCACCCTTGATGGGCAAGTGGTGACCAAGAAGGATACTTTTCGGTATTTAGGTTCGATACTACGGAAGGATGGCGACATCGACGAAGATGTTAGGCATAGAATTTCAGCCGGTTGGTTGAAATGGCGTCAAGCCTCCGGCGTCCTCTCCGTGACAAAAGGGTGCCTCGAAGCTAAAAGGTAAGTTTTATAGGACGGTGATTCGCCCGGCGATGTTATACGGTGCGGAGTGTTGGCCTACAAAAAGGCGACATGTCCAAGCAATTGAGTGTGGCGGAGATGCGTATGTTGCGTTGGGTTTGTGGGCACACGAGGAGGGATAGAGTACGGAACGATGATATTCGGGACGGGGGTCGGGGTGGCGCCAATTGAGGAGAAACCGATCCAAAGCATCGGTTGAGATGGTTTGGACATGTCCAACGAAGGCCTCCCGAGGCTCGGTGCGTAGTGGGGTCCTAGAGCGGGACGACAATGTGAAGAAAGTTAGAGGTCGACCTAAACTGACCTGGGATGAGTCAGTCAAGAGAGACCTTAGGGAGTGGAATATCTCCAAGGACTTAGCTTTGGATAGCGGCGCTTGGAGACTAGCCATCAACGTTCCTGAGCCATGACTTCTTCTACGTGTCTTTTTGTTGGTGGTACCTTTGGGTTTCATATCTAGCCTACCCCGACTTGCTTGGGACAAAAGGCTAAGTTGTTGTTGTGATAATTCCCTATGGTTGATGATTATTGCTCTTACTTGATGTTCCATATGGTTTTTCATACTTGTTTAACTATGGTCTTTCTATTGGTCTCATGACTGATATTTCTTTTTTTCTGCAGGTGGCTGAAAGTGACACTGAATCTGATAACTCTTCTAAAAGCGAGAGTGAGGAGTTTTGGAAATTGGTTAGCTCTGTTGCCCAAATCACTGAAGTCTATGTTGATATGTACCTTGAAAAAAATCCAACAAGGACATCAATCCTAAGTGGCATGGGCTGGTTGCTAGAGACATTGAGGACTCCGGGTGAGTGCCATACACAACTGAGGATGAACACAACAATTTTCTTAGACCTGCATGATCTGTTGGTAGCTAGTTATGGTCTCAAGCCATCCATGCATATGAGTACTTATGAGATGCTAGCTATTTTTCTCTTCATATGTGGTGGAAATGAGTCCAATAGGAGAACCCAAAATATGTTTAAACACTCACGAGAAACCATTAGTAGAAAATTTAATGAGGTTCTAGATTCTTTGATGGCTATGGCACATGACTTCATTCGACCAAAAGATCCCAACTTTCGAGCTATTCATAAGAGGATAAGAGATGATAAAAGAGCATATCCTTATTTCAAAGATTGTATTGGTGCTCTAGATGGAACTCACATCCGTGTGTCACTTTCACGTGAACAACAAGTTAGATATATTGGAAAAACTGGAATTCCCACTCAAAATGTGCTAGCTGTTTGTGACTTTGACATGTGTTTCACTTATGTGGCAACGGGTCAACCAGGAGCTATGCATGACACAAGTGTGTTATACAATGCCATAAGTGTGGATAAGGAATTTTCCCTCATCCCCCACGAGGTAACACAATGGTATATGCTCTCTGTTTCTTCTAGTTATTCATGTGGTACTGTAATTCATAAATAATTGCATCATGCTCTTTATGTGTAGGCAAATATTATGTTGTTGATGCAGGGTATCCTAATCGCCCCGGTTATCTTGCTCCCTATAAGGGTGAAAGATATCATTTACCAGAATGGCATAGAGGTATGGAACCACAGACCCCAATGGAAAAGTTGAATCGGGTTCACTGATCTATCCGTAATATTATTGAGAGATCATTTGGATTGCTCAAAATGAAGTGGCATATTCTATATAAGATGCCATCCTACCCAATGCACAAGCAAAAAATGATTGTGGTGGCTACAATGGTCCTTCATAATTTCATCCGTGAGCATGGAGGTGAGGATCCTGACTTTGCTAGGTTTGATCGGGAGCCTAATTTCGTTCCTACAATACCAGAACGGTTTAACAAATATGCAGTTCCTCCATGGGCTTCAGATGGGTCAACTTTCTACAGGAATGCTAGATCTATGGATGAATTCCGTGATACCATAGCTACTGATTTAGCAACTTCTCGGCGCTAGATTTGAATGTAATAATGATTTTGAAATTGGTGGCACCTTAATTATTTTTGTAAGCTGTGATGATGTATTATTGTTTTTTTATTTTTATATGCGGCCATACATGTAATAGGCAAGTTAATTATTTTCTTTTTTTTATGGTTGTGATATGATTGAAAAGTTGAATGCGGTCAGACATGCAATAGGCCTGGCATGCAATGGGCAAGCTTTTTTTACGAATACATGCAATAGGCAAGTTTTTTTTATATTTGTGACGGGCTGCTATGGAGTACGTGAAGTGACGGAAGAGGTGGCTGGGGTCTTCTTTCTTTTTATGATGATGGAAAAGGTGGAGTGGAGCAAAATTATTACCCAAACAGAGCCATTATAAGAGGTGGAGTTGATGGAGTGGAGTTGATGGAGTGGAGTGGCTATTTTGGGAGTGGAGTGCTCCCAAACAGGCCCAGACCTGTCAATTCCTACTCAAGGGTATCTGGTTGCAGCAGCACCACCAAGCACAATCCCTTCTCCTTCATCATCTCTAACTTGATCGTCTGGAGCACATTAGTTAAACTACAGTAACAAATGAATGGACAAAAACAATTGAGCGAGCAGTATATTTACCTCCAGCGTCATCACCATCTCTAGCTTTCAGTAAGAGAAGGATCAAGTTCCACCTGACATTTACACGACTAAAAACTAAAGTGTAACATAAAAATGATCAAGCACATCTGCATACCTCTACGAAAGTAGTAGCATTACCATTGAAATGCTGGAAAATGTAAAATAATCTCCTCAGAACTACTACTGGCATAGCTTGTATGCATCTTGGTAGTCCTCAATTTACTTTAGTAGTAATTATTCAACCAAAAGAAGCAAGGGGAACACCAATAAAAAAACTTTGGTTACTGGTGGCACCTCTTCAAACCAGCACTCAAATTTTGTTCTGAAAGAACATCAACAGGTCATTTTTTTAGAAATAGTGGAAATATTGGCATGGAGAAAATCATGTTCCTGCTCTTTGGTGCTAAATTAACTAACACTTTGTTACCATGAATACAGTGCTCAAGCGCATGTGCAAATTTAGATATCAAATAAAACAATGGTACAATATTAAAAACACCCCCAGTTCTACCATCACTCATTCAATACACAACACATGCACCAAGGCTCAATGACCAGTTCCACTTCAGTCAATCAACCATACCTTAGAACATGATACTCAATAATAAAGACATTGAATTTGGTTAAAGGGCTATGTGAAAAACAAAAGATTAGACTAACTCTATCTAATGGGTGTCACATATTGTAGCTGATAGAATGGAAACATAATCAAACATGGCCATCAAAAGTGAATGTCCACCCAAAGTTTAAATGTAATGCCCTTGACACCATATTTAAATGCAACACAATCAAAGTAGTACCTACTCAAACTAAAACGAGCTTCACAGTGTTTCACTATTGGTTAAAAGGTAACATGGAAAAGACAGTGTGTTTTGCAACCTATATTTCACATAAGTTGTATAAGCTACCAAACAATACCTCGAACAAGCCATTTCAAACGTATATTTCATGGCATGTGCTACAAACACGTTTTAAAAAAAAGGTAAACAACTTTCTCATCTAGAGAAAACTTTCACGAATACAAGAGGCATTACCAGTAGTAATCATAAAAATTCAGTAAAATAAGCTAGCAGTACCAACAAAGTAAATAAGCAAGTTAAACTTGGGAATCAATTAATCAATACAACTAAAAGGTGATCAGTAGCTCCAGCTACTACAAGATCCCAATTTCAGAATCATTTAGGGAGGGCAGGAAGTAAAATCTGACAGGCAGCAAAGAGTTAGGTGTCAGTTCAAAATACAAATTCGTATCACTTCGATGATTCTTCAGAGTGTTAGCTCCAAAGCCACTTCCCTCAAAATTACTCTCATCACAAATCCAATACTCTGAAATGCCAAAAAAAATTGAAGCATCATCAAATAGCACAACATTTATACTAATTTGTCTGCAATGAAAATTCTAAGTAATGAAATTTCACAATAATATAGACCACAAAAAGAAATTATATCACTGAACCTATGTTGACCCATCATGAATTATATCACTGAACAAGAAACCATTGGTTTTCAAAAGAACCACATACTCTATGAAGCAAAAGAGAGTACGTGGTCATCTACAAGCTAATGAGAAGCTTCCCATTCTCACTCTTTTCAGTAATTCCAGCCAATCCCCAAATAAAGGAATAATTTCTAAATTAGAACCCGACTGCTAAGCAAGAAAAGGTTGTTGCTCTAAGTTTCCACAGGGATTTTGTCTCTCCATTGTTGGAAAGCTTCAAGATCAACCATTTGCATTCTCTTTTCACCAAACAAAACTTTCTCCAAAACGAGATATGTTAGAATTAATGTTATGTTAACTGTAAAAGAGAGGAAGATAACAAATATTACATGCTATAAATGATTAAAATCAGAATACTAAATTGAAAATATATTGATGATAAGAATGTACCTACCATCAACAATTGGACCAAATGCATATCGATCTGAGTGGTGGTTGATACCTTTTGCAGATGACTCCTGAGTGGTGGTGGTTTTTGCAGAGCAACTGATTCATGACCTGTGTTGTGCTTGAAGCAAATAACTCAAGAACAATAAACATTTTGTGCTCATATTGAAAAAGAAAAACAAGGAACAAAGAAAGACAAACAGAGAAGAAACAAAAACATTAGTTTGGAGTCTACACAGATGTGAAAGAATCACCAAAAGAAATATTATACACTAACCTTTGCCTGACCATAGATCAATCGATCAAATGGGGTACCTCTGCATGCAAACTACAATTGGATTCATTAAAAAAAGATCATCATATTAAATTCAAGATCCACAACAATTAGTTTATGGTAACTATGATAAATGAATAGCAGAAATATTTCATTAAATCTGATCAAGCATAAGTATGGCATGCTTCAATATAATTATAAGAAGGAAAGGTAACTGAAGGATCGGATGGCGACTAGAGAGGGGGGGGAGTGAATAGGAGCCGGTAAAAATTCTTTTCGAAGAACCCGGCCTATACCCTAGACAAATCCCGGTCACACACGAGCGATGGATCGAATCACACACCAACCGCCAAGACAACAAGGTTATGGAACAACCTCAAGTCTTAGGAACGATTCCTTGAAGCACACGCGGAAGCACAAAAGAAGGAGGAAGGAATCGAACCAAGGAACAAAGCTGTCAGCCTGGGGCGGACTATCCGGCCAGGCGGGTTGGACTGTCCGCAAAGGCCACGCGAACAGTCCGGCCAGGTGTCGCGGACAGTCCGCAAGGGACACTCGGACCGTCCGGCCGGGAGCCATGGACTGTCCGTTAAAGACAACAGAACCACCAGAACCGACCCGAGAAAAACGGACCGTCCGCGAAGATCGGGCGGACCGTCCGCGCGGGTTCCGGACCGTCCGCTACTGAAGCTCGGATCGTCCGCGAACCGGCTGCAACGAAAACCTAAAACAAAACCGGATCGAAAGCGAAGCCGAGCAAGAACATGAAGAACACGCGAAGAACACTGTGCTCGCGGACCGTCCGCCAGGCCGCCGCGGACCGTTCGCCAGGCATGAACAGAACTGAAAACTGCTCGACCTCGAAAGTCAACACTCCCAATCCATCACCGGATCTCCCAAACGGTAGAAGCTGCTGAGACAAGAGTTTGGGGACATGAAAAGCGTCAACCAAGGATGCTATACCCCAAAACTTTCGCCTCCTAACTTCCTAAATCACCGGGAATTGCGGGTCCTTTGAACACAACCAAAAGCTAGAGCTCCGAACGAAAATCCTTGAATCGAAGTGGTTTCCCGGCGTTTGAGGGCACAAGATCAATCCCAAAGATGCACAAGACATCCATCCATGTTTCCCTCAAAGAAATCCGGGGAGAAACCCACTCAAATCCGCGGAACCACCCCAAGAACAAAGGCACCAAAACAAGCACGAAAAAGGCCACGAAAAACACAACGCCGAATCTTCTATACAAACCAGGAAAGATTCACAAGGTCTAGCATGCCGCCCTAGCATCCATCCCTCTCAACAAATCTCTCATGAAGCTCTCATGCTAGCCTAGAGAAAATAGAGAAGAAAATAGTCCGGGAAAATGAGAAATGTGAGGGGGAAATGAAACCCTAAGTCGCGGAGCCAGAGAGCCATCCACACACACTCATGGCTTATATATCGGGTCCCGCCGGTGTGGGAAATGACTCGACTACCCCTAACTCAACTACTAGCGATACAACCCATGCAGGGGCATTTGTATAATGTTTGTGGGTCTTGGCATCAGGCGGCCACACCTTCGCCGCACCCCGCGTCCTCCCGACGCAAGCCATGCGATCCCGCCGCGTGTCCTCCGCTTCGAAGCTTCCCGACACACCCGGATCCCGTATCCGTCGTGTTAGGCCTTCGGACTTGGTTTTGAGGCCCAAACCAAGAAACCGTCCTCCGATGGTTTTTTGGGCAAACCACCAAACCCCACGTGCTCGGCCCGGCCTCCCACCAAGCCCTTGACTCGACCGCTACCGTGCACCGGCTCGATCGTTCATGACTTCGTCTTGCTCGTCTCGCCACCATGTGGCCCGCACCTAGTCTCGCCGTCCACCGGGTCCCTCGAACCGAGCCTACTTGTCTCTCCATCTCCCGGAGGCCCCTCAAGGCTGAAGACCTTTCGCGCCTGTTCTTCACCTGCAACAACACGAACTAGGCCGCAGCCAACACCTGCGCACTGAGCCAAGAGTCAGTCCAACACCCGTTGTCAATCACTCATCACTGAGGAGCGGTCATCCATCGACCACTGGGACGCTCCTGGTCCTCAATCTCCCCCTTGATGAGTGCATTGACAACACACAACGCGAAATGAAATTCAGAGAAGGAAAGAAAGAAGAAAGAAAAACAAAGAAGCGCAACTCATTACGAAAACCAAAGAAAGGCAAAGAAAGGTCACAAGCCGAGCAAAGCACAACCTCCACACCGAAAACAGCAAGAAAGCTCCCCCCGAACAAATGCAAGCTCCCCCTGAACAAATGCAAGCTCCCCCTGAACATGTGGATGCAAACTTCCAAATTTTAGCTCACCTCTTCTGAATTTGCATTAAGCTCACCTCTTCTCCCCCTTGTTGACAATGTATGAATCAAGGTGAAAATGCAGAAATGTAAAACAAAGCATATAAACATCTACATGAGCTTCTCAAATAGGCCAAATCTAGTGTCAAAGGCTAGAAATGAGACAAAGAGCACACGTATGGATCATAACATAGTCAAAGAATTGCCACAAGTAATATATGGAAATATGGGCATGTGACAAAGCAAATTTTCAGATTTGAGTGGTTTTATCAAAAGATGGCTCACTTCAAATGTAAAGGCCTATCCATGTCATATTCGAGCCAAAAACATGCATATCATCCAGAGATCATACAAGGATATCCAATTCTCAACAAAAGATCATTGCAAACACCCATCAAGCAAAGCATGTCATGTTAAAGCTCATGAGCCATGTGTCCACTTCGGGGAGACTTCTCCACTGGTGAACATCATGCAACATGTTCTGCACCCATGTTTAAAAGATAAGACATTTTAAACATAAACATGGTGGATGGAGCATTTCTCAAGTATACACACTTCTTTTCAAGATTAATTCTTTTCATGGTACATGAAGTGCCTTTGCGGCAAAAAGAAGTTTATGCTCCCCCATGAATGCAACATAGGCTAAACATTCACAATGATATTCAGCCTTTGGCCCAAATGCCAGAAAAAGACATCCAAGCACAATCTAAGCATAGAAAGCACATTTTGACCAAAACGTGACATGGATACACTACTACACATGAGTGGAGCTCATTTCATTAAATTTAGTCAACATTAGCATTTGATTCAAAAAGGGCTATCTCACAACACATATATCTCAAATATTCCAAGAGCATAGCCTCACATAGCCATTTCTCCACACACATGGCCAATATCTCACAAGTAGCCAAAGAGACTCAAATAAGGCATATGAAAGAAGCTCATCATCCTAAAATGCAATATGATACAAATGCAACATGATATATAACAAGATGGCTATCCTACCATGGTTTGTACATCAAGCAAAGCATGTATATACATCAAAGTAAACATGGTATGATACATATGGTAAAAAAGTAAATCCCCCAAGAATCAACTAGAAAGGGCAACAAACCCCAAGTTCCCCCCGCAAGCGCACAAATGTAGCTTGGTCGAGAGGCTTTATAAAGATGTCTGCAAGTTGATCTTGGGTAGGGACATGGCTCAACACAATGGTCCCTTTCTCCACATTGTCTCTCAAGAAATGGTATCGCACTTCTATGTGTTTGGTTCTGGAGTGAAGCGCTGGGTTTTTCGCTACGCTTATGGCACTGGTGCTATCACAAAGAAGTGGGATCTGGGTGCACTCCTCACCAAAGTCTCTCAAAGTGTATGAAATCCACAACAGCTGGGAACAACAACTCGCGGTTGCAACATACTCTGCCTCGGTGGTAGACGGAGCTACACTAGACTGCTTGCGGGAAGACCACGAAACCAACGAGGACCCAAGAAACTGACAAGAACCAGAAGTAGGCTTCCTCTCGACTCGACAACCAGCAAAATCCGCATCAGAAAAACCATGAAGAGAAAGAGTCGCGGGGGAAGAATACCAAAGGCCAAGACCAGGGGCAGACTGTAAGTACCTGAAAATCTTCTTGACGGCCTATCGATGTGATGTCCTCGGCGAAGCCTGAAAACGAGCGCACAGACACACATTGAACTGTATGTCTGGCCTCGTCGCCGTCAGGTAGAGGAGGGATCCGATCATGCTCCTGTACTCCCGCTGGTCCACTGGTTGTCCGTACTCGTCCGCATCCAAAGTAGTCGTACTCCCCATGGGTGTCGACATAGGCTTCACATCTTGCATCTAGAACTTCCTCAACATGTCTTTCGTGTACTTGGTCTGATGTACAAATGTTTCGTCCTTCACTTGCTTGATCTGCAACCCGAGAAAGTACTGCAACTCGCCCATCATGCTCATCTCGAATACTCTGCTCATCTCATCTGCAAACTTGGCAACAAGATTATGTGACGAGCCACCAAAGACAATATCATCCACGTATATCTGCACAACCAACAAGTCATTCCCATGCTTGAGGAGAAACAAGGTCCTATCCACGGTACCCATCACAAACCCTCTGCTCACCAGAAAACCTCTCAATCTCCCATACCAAGCCCGGGGCGCCTGTTTCAACCCATACACAACCCTTTTCAACCTGTACACCCTGTGTGGATATACTTCTCACTCTCGAACCCCGGTGGCTGCTTCACATACACCTCCTCCTCTATGACCCCATTCAGAAAAGCACTCTTCACATCCATTTGAAACAACTTGAACCCTTTAGCCACGGCAAAGGCTAGAAGGATCCGAATTGCCTCAAGACGGGCCACAGGAGCAAAGGTCTCCTCATAGTCGTTCCCCTCCTTCTGACTATATCCCTGAGCGACAAGTCTGGACTTGTTCCTCACAACCATCCCATTCTCACCCTCTTTGTTCTTCCAAACCCATTTGGTTCCTATCGGATGGCAATTTGGAGGTGGTTCAACTAACTCCCACACTTGGTTCCTCTCAAAGTTTTCCAACTCCTCATGCATAGAATTGACCCAGTTTGCATCAGATAAAGCGTGTCCAATGTCCGTGGGCTCAAAGGGGGCAACAAATGCAGCATGAGCGAAATGAGAGGAATTTCTAGACCTTGACCACGTAGTACGTTCGTCGATGTCCCCAATGATCTTCGATAGGGGATGCACTTCTTGAATCCGCCGGGGAGCCTCACGTCTCGAGACTACCTCCCCCTCAACTTCAACTTCTCTCGCCTGGTCCTCTTGTCGCACCGTCGTTGTCCATGAAGTAGACGGTCCACCCTCCGTAGTGGTCGTAGGGGAAGTAGTGGGTACGCACTCAGCTTCAGGCGCATGGTTCTCTCCATCATCATCTCCAGCTTCATCCTTCTCCTCTTCAAAGAGTCCTCGGCCATGTCCTCATCACCTGCACATTCAAAGCCAAGAGAGGTACATGGCATTGTCTCGTTGAAGGTCACCTCGCAAGTCTCCATGATTTTGTTAGTCTCAAGGTTGAGCACCCTATAGGCTCTAGAATGATTAGCATATCCAAATAAAATCCCATCACTAGACCTAGCCTCAAACTTGTCGAGTTTTCCCTTCTTAAGAATAAAGCACTTGCAGCCAAAGACTCGAAAATGACTCACCTTGGGTGCCCGACCATGCATAAGCTCATAACAAGTCTTCTTCTTGAAAGCTCGCAATAAAATCCTGTTAGAGACATGAAAAGCCGTATTGACCGCCTCAGCCCAATACCTCCTTGGAGTCCTGTGCTCATCGAGCATCGTCCTAGCCATCTCACAAAGAGTCCGATTTTTCCTTTCTACAATTCCATTTTGAGGGGGCACATAAGGGGTCGAATACTGATGTTCAAGACCTAGATCACGACAAAAGGCATCAAAACGAGAGTTCTTGAACTCTGAGCCATTATCACTGCGGATAGCTCGAATAGCATTCCCATGCCTCTCGTTTTTCAACCTCACGATCAGATCTCGAACAAAACCAAATGTCTCACTCTTGTCTTCCAAGAAAAACACCCAGGCATAGCGAGAGTAATCGTCCACCACAACAAGGACATAC
This sequence comes from Cenchrus americanus, assembly GCA_947561735.1. Classification (NCBI taxonomy): domain Eukaryota; kingdom Viridiplantae; phylum Streptophyta; class Magnoliopsida; order Poales; family Poaceae; genus Cenchrus; species Cenchrus americanus. The sequence goes on from OX387244.1 coordinate 144,098,076, forward strand.
CACTTCCCACCCACCGAGCGAACTCGAGCTGGCCCAACAAGGTCCATATGCAACAGCTCTGTCGGACGCTCGTTCATGACATCGGTCAGGGGTGGATGGGGAGTGGCTACCATCTTGCCATGCCTACACGGAGCACAAACCAAATCCTTCTCAAACTTCAACCTCGGCAATCCATGGACAAGGTCAAGACCACTCAAGCGGGAAACCAAATCAAAGCTCAAGTGACCTAACCGCCTATGCCATTTCCACAAATCAGAAGAAGGACTAGCCATCAAACAGCGAGGAGGACCCAAAGAGCGAGAGAAATCAGCCCTGAAAATCTGACCCTCGGGGATGATCATACAAACAAGATCACCTCGAGAATCCAGCAAACGAGACTCACCAGACTTGAAACGCACCTCAAAACCCTCATCAAGCAACTGAGAAACCGAAAGCAAATTGAAACCCAAAGACTTCACAAGAGCAACCCTCTTCAACGTTACCTTGTCACTCACATGCACAACACCCTCAGAAATCACCCTTCCTCGTCCATTGTCCCCAAATGTGATGTACATCTTTTCCTTCACTGGGGTGAGGCTGGAGAACCACTTCTTATCTCCGGTCATGTGTCGGGAACATTCGGAGTCGATCAACCAAATGTTCTCCAAGCCTCCTGCCTCATCCTCCGAGTCGGAGTCGCTGTCTTCCTTCTCGCTCTTCTTGCTGCTTGAGCTATGGGCCATGCCACAAAAACCTTCAAGCGCCACACAGCTCAACCCACTGAAGTTCCGGCTTGCACTCTTCTTGCCCTTGCGCCTCCCGGCATCTTCATCTTCACTGCTTGAGCTTGATTGCGCGTCGCTTGAGCTTGAGTCAACGTCGCTTGCACCGGCCACCATGGCTCTTGCCTTGTCCTTCTTGTAGCCGCCCTTGCTTGGTCGCCGCTTGTCCTTGTCCTTGCTCTTGGACTTGCTCAAGTGCTTTCCCTTGGAGGAGTACTTATCTTCACGCCTCGAGTGCGCCTTGTACTCGCTCATCTTGTACTTGTTCTCCTCCGCTTCCGGGCACTCGGCGATGAAGTGTCCACGCTTGCCACACTTGTAGCATGTCACCGAGCTCCGCCTTGCATTCCTCCAGCTCTCATGTAGTCGATCAAACCTCCTTGAGAGCAAGGCCAGCTCCTCTTCACCCAGCACATCAAACTCCTCATCTGGAATTGACATAAGAGAAGACAAGGAAAACTGTCGACGGGAAGGGTTAGTGTTGGCTTTGCCCTTTGATCCGCCCACAAGAGCAAGACTATGATCAGTCGAGCCCTCATGCTTGGATTGCAACTTCCTGTCAACCTCAGCCGACTTGAGCTTAGAAAAGAGGTCATCCAACTCAATGGTCAAATATTGCCCGGACTCCTTGATGGCCTCAACCTTAGCACCCCAAACATTTGGGTCCAAGACATGCAAGAGCTTCAAAGCTTGATCATGCTCAGTGTAAGGGAAATCCTCAACATTAGCCTTCATGTTGTTCACGATGGCGGTGAACCTCTGAAACATCGAATCAATGTCCTCACCGGGAAGTTGAGTGAAGTTCTCATATTGCATCTGTTAAGAGACAAAGAGGCGAGCCTTCACATGGTTATCACCACTGTGAGCAACCAACAACTTCTCCCAAATTTGCCAAGCAAGATTCAAATGGCGAACACGCTCAAACTCAGGATCACACAAGCTCCGGACCAAGTGATCAACGGCTTTTGCATTTGCCTCATACTTGGCCTTAGCACCGGCATCGGTCACAATAAGAGTATGGATGTTGACCGGAATAGCATAGGTCTTGTCAAGCACAATGAAATCCAACAACTTTCCACGAAGAAAGATCATCATACGAGCCGCCCACTTGTGGTAACCCTTCCCATCGAAGTGCGGCGGACCGCCCCGCTCAACGTACGCCATCTTAGGATTCAAGACTTGTCAAAGTCACAAAGAATCCGGCACCAAGCTCTGATACCAATTGAAGGATCAGATGGCGACTAGAGAGGGGGGAGTGAATAGGAGCCGGTAAAAATTCTTTTTGAAGAACCCGGCCTATACCCTAAACAAATCCCGGTCACACACGAGCGATGGATCGAATCACACACCAACCGCCAAGACAACAAGGTTATGGAACAACCTCAAGTCTTAGGAACGATTCCTTGAAGCACACGCGAAAGCACGAAAGAAGGAGGAAGGAATCGAACCAAGGAACAAAGCTGTCAGCCTCGGGCGGACTATCCGACTAGGAGGGGCGGACTGTCCGCAAAGACCGCGCGGACAGTCCGGCCAGGTGCCGTGGACAGTCCGCAAGGGACACTCGGACCGTCCGGCCAGGAGCCACGGACCATCCGTTAAAGACAACAGAACCACCAGAACCGACCCGAGAAAAACGGAATGTCCGCGAAGACCGGGCGGACCGTCCGCGCGGGTTCCGGACCGTCCGCTACTGAAGCTCGGACCATCCGCGAACCGGCTACAACGAAAACCTAAAACAAAACCGAGCAAGAACATGAAGAACACGCGAAGAACACTGTGCTCACGGACCGTCCGCCTGGCCCCCGCGGACCGTCCGCCAGGCACGAACAGAACTGAAAACTGCTCGACCCCAAAAGTCAACACTCCCAATCCATCACCGGATCTCCCAAACAGTAGAAGCTGTTGAGACAAGAGTTTGGGGACATGAAAAGCGTCAACCAAGGATACTATACCCCTAAACTTTCACCTCCTAACTTCCTAAATCACCGGGAATCGCGGGTCCTTTGAACACCACCAAAAGCTAGAGCTCCGAATGAAAATCCTTGAATCGAAGTGGTTTCCCGGCATTTGAGGGCACAAGATCAATACCAAAGATGCACAAGACATCCATCCATGTTTCCCTCAAAGAAATCCGGGGAGAAACCCACTCAAATCCGCGGAACCACCCCAAGAACAAAGGAACCAAAATAAGCACGAAAAAGACCACGAAAAACACAACGCCGAATCTTCTATACAAACCAGGAAAGATTCACAAGGTCTAGCATGCCGCCCTAGCATCCATCCCTCTCAACAAATATCTCATGAAGCTCTCATGCTAGCCTATAGAAAATGGAGAAGAAAATAGTTGATAAAATGAGAAATGTGAGGTGGGAAATGAAACCCTAAGTTGCGGAGCCAGAGAGCCATCCACACACACTCATGGCTTATATATCGGGTCCCGCCGGTGTGGGAAATGACTTGACTACCCCTAACTCAACTACTGGCGATACAACCCACGCAGGGGCATTTATGTAATGTTTGTGGGTCTTGCCATCGGACGGCCACGCAAGCCATGCAATCCCGCCACGTGTCCTCCGCTTCGAAGCTTCCCGACACGCCCGGATCGTCTCCGTCGTGTTAGGCCTTCGGACTTGGTTTTGAGGCCCAAACCAAGAAACCGTCCTCCGATGGTTTTGTGGGCAAACCACCAAACCCCGCGTGCTCGGCCCGGCCTCCCGCCAAGCCCCTTGACTCGACCGCTACCGTGCACCGGCTCGATCGTCCATGACTTCGTCTTGCTCGTCTCGCCACCATGTGGCCCGCACCTAGTCCCTCCGTCCACCGGGTCCCTCGAACCGAGCCTACTTGTCTCTCCATCTCCCGGAGGCCCCTCAAGGCTGAAGACCTTTCGCGCCCGTTCTTCACCCGCCAACAACACGAACTAGGCCGCGGCCAACACCCCGCGCACTGAGCCAAGAGTCAGTCCAACACCCGTTGTCAATCACTCATCACTGAGGAGCGGTCATCCATCGACCACCGGGACGCTCCTGGTCCTCAGTAACTCACAATTTTAAACCATTTGCTTATGTCCTTGCTGTTGCCCGTGTTTTGCTTGCTCTTGCCACGAATGGCGTCGTACTTGGCGTTCGCCTTATCTTCTTCGTCGACCCATAAAGTGATCATGTCTTTGAGCTTGGTAATGGAGCTCGGGCGGCGACGACCGATGTCTTCAAAGGTGTGATGGTGGTAGAGACCATCTTGTAAGAGGTCGATGACCTCCTTGTCAGTGACGTCGAGTACGGTGGTGCGCTTGTCGAAGAAGCGCCGCATGTACTTGAGCAGGGTCTTGCTCTGTTCCTACTTCACCATTGCCAGGTCCATGCAAGTACCCAAGCGACCCATAGCGCCCGCGAAGTTGCTGGTGAACTGTTCCTTGAGCTGGTCCCACTTGTCGATCGAGTACTTCTCGAGTGACTCGAGCCATATAAGCGGAGCTTGGTCCAAACATAAGGGAAAGTAGAGGCACTTAGTGTCATTGTTGCCACCAGCGCTTTCGATGGAGAGGGCGTAGCATCTGAGCCACTGTACTAGATCTTACTTCGCATCGTACTTGGTGATCCCCAGGGGTTTGAATTTCTCCGGGAGAAGTAGATTGCGAAGTCGAGTAGAGAAGGCGTGGAAGCCATCGTTCTCTCCTGTGGATTTTTGTGTCGAATTTCCTCGATTCTGCGACGGGCATCGTAGCCGCCGCATGAGACACCGACAACGTGGCTGTCTGCGTGGCCTTGGCCTCCGCGATCGCCTCCGCCACCGGCTCTCCTTCCAGCCTCGTGTGTGGAGATCCCGCCGTCGCTGCCTCCGCCACCAGGATCGCGATGAGGAACGACATCGCGGTTACCGCCGGCCCCGCCGGTGCTGTTGCCACCCTGAGAGGGTCCACCGGCCGATGCCCGAGTACGGTTGGGGTTAGCCGGTAGTTCTCCTCGAGTACGGTTGCGTCCGTTGTCAGCTGGACTGCGACTTGTGGCTTCGTTGTCGGGTTGGCGAGTTCTGACGGGAGGTACTTGAGCAACTCTGTTGTCAACTCTCATGAAGTAGGCGTCCTCCGCGAGCTTGGCAATGACTTCTCCCGCACGCATCCCCTGAGCTTGACGTGCTATCATGGTGATAGACATGAGGCACTACTCTGGGGTGGTGTGCACCCGATTTTTGACTTGGTCAAGGGCCTCTGCGAGATTCCGTATGGGTAGGGTCTCACGGAGACGTCGGCGCCTTTCGTTCCGCCTTCTGTTGCGTTCACGTCGGGTGTTCTTGTTGTCGTCGTTTTTGTCTGCGGGTGCATTGGCAGACAATTCGTCTGCTGAGATATCCTCGAGATAGTCAGGGCGTGTACCTGAGGGTCCCGGCGTCTCGCCAGCAGCCATGAAGACTTGGCAATCGGGGGAGCCGACACTGGAGTCGGAAGTCCCACCTCTGTTGGAGTGTGCTCCTCATCTGGAGCTAGTAGTGTTCCCTCGTGGAAGGGAAGTGAGTCGAGGTAGGCGACGCAGCGTGAGTTCCCGTCTTTCAGGTCTGCGGGCTTGCGGTCTGGCTAGTAGACGAATCTCTCGGCGGGTGTAGATGTTATAACCAGGCCGGAAGCTGGTCCTGACAGCGGTTGCTCTGTCGTGTGGTTCTCGGACTCAGGCTCGTCAGGGTCCGACCCGAAGTCGAACTCATAGGAGGAGTCCAAGTAGTAGCCGGAGATGGGGTTGGAGTCTGAGTTGTAGCCACGAACGGTGTTGGAGTCCGAGTTGTACTCGGAGGCAATCTCCTTCCCGGCCCGACGCGCAGAGAGAGCCTTTGCGTGGGCCTTGCTGGTGTTGCAAAGGCCGTAGGGGAAGTGCTCATGGAGTGGGGAGTCCGCACACGATGGCTGAGTAGCCGGCTCGCATACGATGGCCCACGGGGACGTCGAGTTCGAGTTGGAAGTGGATCAAAACTCAAAGTCGGCGTGTTGGTTGCAGAGCGAAATTTCGTCGAATTTTCCGGCGAGATCACCCGTGACTACTTCGGGAAGCGTCATGAGCCCGGTCTTCGGGTTGGGCGTCATGGTGAGGCGGCGTTGGAAGGATCTGACGCCATCAGCAGTGCAGAACCAGGAGCCGAAGACGAAGGTGTCGCCGCGGTTGAAGGCGACGGTTGGCTTGATGAAGATTGAAGCCGTCGAGTTTGCCATGAGATCTTCGGCGAGATCCCCTCCAGCTGACGAGCCGCCCGATGTGCCGAGGCACCCGAACGCGCGGCGTAAGCAAAGTAGTCGACGACGAGCGGCGTGACGAGCCGTGCGACGTGCCAAGGGACCCGGACGCGTGGTGTAGTCGAAGTAGTCGACAACGAGCCGCGCGACGTGCCGCATGACGTATCGAGGGACCCGGACGCGCGGCGTAGGTGAAGTAGTTGACGACGAGTCACGCGACAAGCCACGCGACGTGCCGAAGATACCGGACGTGCGGCATAAATGAAGTAGTCGATGACGAGCGGTGCGACAAGCAGCGTGAGGAGCCGCGCGACATGCCGAGGCACCCGTACGCGCGGCGTAGTTGAAGTAGTCGACGACGAGCTGCGTGACGAGCTACGCGACGTGCCGAGGCATCCGGACGCGCGACGTAGGTGAAGTAGTCGACGACGAGCCGGGTGACGAGCCGCGCGACATGCCGAGGCACCCGGACGTGCGGCGTAGGCGAATAAGTCGATGAGGAGCGGCGCGACGAGCCACGTGACGAGCTGCGCGACGTGCCGAGGCACCCGGACGCGCGGCGTAGTCGTAGTAGTCGATGACGAGTGGTGCGAGGCGGAGTAGTCGACGATGAGTCACACGACAAGCCGCACGACGTGCCGAAGCAACCGGACGCGTGGCGTAGGAAAATTGATTCCACTTTGACAGGAGCAAGGCAACTTGCTTCAATGGATCTCGGTGAGTCGACGAGTAGATTGATCTTGTTGACGAGGGTCCTTCGAATTCGCACGGTGGTGATGATCACCCCTACCCGGCGCGCCAGCTGTCGGTGTTTTAGACCGGCAACCTACTAAGGGGAGTACCCGAGGTAGATGAATGTGGCCTCGCCGAGATCGGTAACTCGAAGGAAGAGACACGTGGCACACAATTTAGACAGGTTCGGGCCGCGAGGTGCGTAATACCCTACGTCCGTATGCTGCGTAGTTCTGGATTGATTGGATGAGTTTACAAGATGATGCCTCTCTGAGACAGGGGTCCCTGCCTCGCCTTATATAGTCCAGGAGGCAGGGTTATAAGTCGGTTCAGGGAGAGAGTACTAGTCGGGTACGTCTAGGAGTTCTCTACATAGTACAGGACATGTACAACTTCCTATCCGAGTACTTCTCCAGTGTAGTCCTTGCGCCTCACATCATCAGGTGTCGTGTGGCACAAGCCGAGTAGTCCCAGAGGCCCACCGAGTAGTCGGTCCTGGTACCCACTGAGGCAGTGGGCCCAGGGAGGTCCATACGACATCTTCGGCCATGAAAAAGATGGTTCTGTCTACGGGGTTTGTCGTGATAAATCAAGAGAAACCTTTCGAAGGATAGTGACATGGTGTCTGAATATCCTTCTAAAGCGACTCTTGAGAGATGTGAAAACGGGACAGAACTGTCGAAACCGGGTACTACTCCATACACTAGGAACGAAGTAGGGATAAACCTGCTAACAGACGGTTCACCGAACTGAAATAATTCTACCGAAAAGGTATCTAGTGCCTATAATTCTACTGAAAAGGTATCTAGTGCCTATTGCCTCCCCAGCAACGGCACCAGAAATTCTTGTTGACACTCCTTAGCCTCACTACTAAGTTTGTACCTAGTAATGGAGCTAGGAACGTCTAGTGGTAAAACACACGATCACAGAAAGGTCCGCAAGCGCACGGATTACCATTGTAGCACTTCACCCGGTGGTATTCGGGTTATCGTATTTATATTTTCCCAAGGGAAGAAATATGGCATAGATAATTGGAGGAACGGTAGAGAGGATCGAGGCTCGGTAGAAGGTCTTATAGCTGGGGTGATGATAAAGATATGCGGGGTAAATGGACACGCGAGGAGATCTTGATAATAGAACTAGAGAGGTCCTAGTGAGTTGGGAGGACAACGAGATAAGAAAGGATCCTAAGGCAATCTATTTATTCTAGTCAACTCCGGGAATAGAACTAAGTTAAAGCAAAGCAAGGAAAGATAGAATCAACAAGCTCTTCTAGTGTTGCAAGGGCATGAAAAGCCGCACCCTCAGACTGGGATGAGAAGGGAGGATGACGACGCGCTAAATCCTACCGGGCTGAACTAACATGGTGGACTACAGAGCCCGTCCGGAGCTGTCACCTCCTTAGGGTACCACAACTATTCCATTGCGCGAGACACCAATCTAAGACTAAGGTAAGCTCTAAGCACCGCGCTCACAACGAACCAAAGAACCTTTCCTACGGCCTTTAGAGAAAGGTCTCTCTCTCCCGTGAAACACCGGAGATCAAGTGAAGAACGACCACAAAGCTATAGGGTTCAAGACAACTACGCTAACCAAGGAAAAACTCACTTTAGTCTAAACCTAGAATAAAGCTTCTAGTAGCTAAGTAAAAGCTGAATGTAATTAACTCGGAATGTAAGATAGAAAGATAACTTCAAATGCACTTAAGTCTTAATAAAGAAAAAGATACAAGAGTAGTGCCTGAACTCTGAAGAAGTCTTCTCCGGAACCCCGAGACTAGCTCGAATCAACTCTAACTCCCAACTACACTAATTCCTACTCTAAGATACAAAAGTGGACAATAGTGAAGCTCTCCGGTCGGTGTCTTCTTGTTCCCGGCGAGTGGAGGTCCTTTTTATAGCGAGGGGAGATCGGTGGAGCGCTAAGGCGGCGGCGGCCGGAGCACGGCCGCACCTCTAGGTGCAGCCACACCTATGATTTGCCGCCATTCGTCGTGGACGGTCCTGATGCTCGCTCCTTGGTCGGTTGTGATTGGTATCCTGGGCATGTTCCGCCGGTATCCACGCTTTGTAGGTGTCGGTGCGGAATATGGTCCCGACACTAACCAGTAGATAACGCCTAGGTCTATCCCTCAATGGTCGATGCTAAGCAACAAATGACACAAGGATTTATCCTGGTTCCGGCCGAGGGGGCCGTACGTCCAGCAGTGGTGTGCTCGTGGCACTATATTGCTCAGCACCGGGGTGCTTGTAGTGGGGCAAATACAAGCAAGGCGGGAGAGGAAGCGTGGCTCCCAAGTCCCTGGTGAGTAGCTGAAGATGTTGTGGGAGAATAAGAGAGTGAGTGCACAATGCGCTGTGTTCCTCTGGATCCGTCCCCCGCGGCTGGGGGCTCGCCTTCCCTTTTATAGGCCAAGGGAGCGGCGAGTTACATGCACGCCGCGCTACCTAGCTGCGTGTGGGAGCACGTCGTGCTACGGTGTAGAGCGGGCGACCGTCCGGTCGATCTTCGCTGCGATCCGGCCATGATGGCCTTCCTTGTACCCGAACGCGGGCGGTTCGAGGGTAGGAGGCGGCGGATGGCGATGGCGTCCCCTCGATAGGCTTCGAGGGAGGTGCGATGATGGCCGGTACGGGGCACGGGAGCGGGCGAACGGCGTTCCTTCCCAATGAGCTCGCGGTGGTGGAGTGGTTGCTTTGCAGGTGTTCGGGCGTGCGCCGCGCGGAGTCGGGCGTGTGCCCGCGCGCGTGGGTACGGCGGCCGCGCGCGCGCGGTGGCCGGGATGGCCACCCACCGGCCTAGCGTCCCTCACCTAACCTGCAGGGGTCACGGGAAAGTGGAGTCGAGGGTGCGCCCGCCCCCTTTCGAGGGTCGAGCGCGTTAGCCGTACGGTGGCGTGCGCGCGGTGTCATGGGACCGGCGGCGCCGGCCGTACGCACGGTCCACCCCACGGTGGCGGGGATGGGCTCCTCCCTGGGGAGTTGGTGCGGCGGCACCGGGGCGTGAGCCCCGGCGCATGATGGCGCCGTCTCGCGGCGTCGGGGCGTTAAATGCCCAAGTACGGGGCCGGCGCACGCGTGCGGGGCGCCCGTGAGCGTGGCGGGCCCCGGCCGAGGGTGGAGCGAACCCTCGAGCGAGGCGTGGCCCGCTCGAGGGGGAGCGAGCCCTCGAGCGGGGGCGGGACCGCTCGAGGGAAGGGTCGCCCCTCGAACGGGGCGGAACCCGTTCGAGGAGGGGGTTGCCCCTCGAGCGGGGGCGGAGCCCGTTCGAGGAGGAGCGTACCCTCGGGCGAGGCGGAGCCCGCTCGAGGGGTCTCATAGGCGAGCGTCTTGGTGGGCCTCCGAAGTCTGCTCGCATGGGCCACGTCTCGCATGGTTAGTTCTCTGCATGGTTAGGCTTAGTTCATTTTGATGCGGGAATTTAAGTGAGGGTTCCCCCATTGTTTGAGGGGACCCCTAGGGCGGTCCCCGACGGTGGCCCCCGAGCATCCGCGGGTTTGCCATTGAGGCTCCCGCGGATGCCGGAACCTACCGATAGGACGTTCTTCCCTCCTTGTTTGCGAACGCTTTCCGTGGGGCCGCGCTAGCGACCCGCGGGTCCCCAGCCCGAAGCCCCGCGGGGGTGTGGGCTCTCCCCGCAGGGGTTAACCGCGAGCAATTCGGTCGAAAGGCGTGGCACATATGCCAACCGGCATCGGCGGTATTTCAGCCGGCATCGGGGGTGCACGCTCCCCTGTCCTTTGTCTCCCGGCGGGTGCAATTCCAAGGAGGTGTAGCCGTGCGTCAAGCCCCCCCGAGCCTTGGCCCTGTTCGAGGCGATCGGGTCGAGCCCGACGACTTGTTTTTTATCGCGCCCTCGCCGTCCCTCCGCGGGTCGGGAGGTGAGGTTTCCACGACTCCCATCGAGCGGGTCGCGAATCGCGGATTCCTCTTCGAGCCGCTAGCGGGTGGTTCAAGTGCACGTCCATGCCCCGTTCGATAAGGGTAGGCCGCGCGGTCCGGAGACACGTCCATGGAAGCGCTTGCGTGGGTTTGCTAGGTGGGGCTCGGTCCCGTTCGCTAGGGACCGAGGGCGCGGAAGCTCTCCCTCGGTGGGATCCCCCCGGCTAGCTGCCCTCGCTGGCTCTCGAACACGACATGTGGGGCACCCTCGAGCCGACGGGCTCGAGGAACCGCTCGAATGCGCGTGCCCTCGTCGTCCCTAACTCTGTGATCTGGGGCGCCTGTTCGAACCCGTCGAGGGTCAGGCTTCGAACCTCTGATCAGTAAGGCCGTGCGGGGCCGTGCCTTGGCCAGCCCCGTCTTTTTCGCGTTTGCGGCCGTCGAGGGGTCTGGGCGTGCCGACCCTCGAGGTGCTGGTTGGTGGCATGGCGCGGTATGAGTGCTTTCGGTGTCGCTCTATTTCAAGCGTGACCTGGGCGATCCTCTTACGCGCGTGCCTTCTTTAGGGGGTTGACATCGTCTCGAGTTGGGGGTCATGCCGCTCGAGGGTCCCACGTGGCATGGGTGCCCGCGGTGGTCTGCTCTACATCGAGCAGGTCCCGGGCGACCTTCTCACGCTGATATCCCATCGAGGGTCGCCTTGTTTCGAGTTGGGGGTCATGCCGCTCGAGGGTCCTACGTGGCATGGGTGCCCGCGGCTGCCTGCTCTACACCGAGCAGGTCCCGGGCGACCTTCTCACGCTGTCATCCCATCGAGGGTCACCCTTGTCTCGAGCCGAGGATTCGCCTCGCTCGAGGGCTCCCCTTGCTTGGCAAGGGGCCCGGGCATTTAATTGCCTTGCGGGCGTGGCCGCGGGTTTTGCAGCGCGGGCGCGCCTTTTAGGCGCCGCGGCCGCGCGCGCGTAGTGGGCGTCATGGCCGGCGGACGTGACGGTTTCGCCTCGGTCGTCGCCGGTCTTGCCGTAATGATGACCCGCCCGCGTGTTAGAGCCGCCGCAGTCGTGGTGGGGCCCGCCCGTCGACGCGATGGAAAGATTCCTGCCCGGTTAATGTTGGCAAGGCGTGCGCTCCGGAGAACTCGCCCGTCGCCTATAAACCGCGGTGAGGAAAGGGCGGTGGTTTTCTACCTTGGCTCCTCACCGTTTTCGGTCCTCCGTCCCTTCGCCTTCGCCTCGCTCTTGCCGTCGCGCGGGCTCGGCTCGTTTAGAGCTTCTTCCTTGTCTCCTTGTCCTCCGCCCTCGCACTCGTTCGCCCCCCCTCATGGCGCCGCCTCAGCTTCCGATTAGGGTCCCGGGAGCCGTACGCATGGGAGAGGTCGACCGTGACCCGGCTCGCCCTGGGCGAGCTGGTCGCCGCCGGCCAGTGTCGGCCAATGAAGAAGGGCGCCGGCGGAGTGGATCGTGCCGCCGTCGTCGCACCTTGAGCCCAATCCGCCGGAGGGTTACGTGGTGAGCTTCCTCCGCTACCACGAGCGCGCGCTTCAACGCGCGGCGAGCACATTCATGCGGGCATTGTGCTACCACTATGGGGTGGAGCTGCACAACTTTGCCCCCAATGCAATCTCGCAGGCGGCCACATTCGTGGGCGTCTGCGAAGGGTACTTGGGGATCCCAGTCAACTGGGAGCTCTGGGTACACCTCTTCCGCGGGGAGCTCATCACGCAGCCCCACGTCGGAGCCGGGGACCCGCCGCGCGGTGCGCGCCGGCGGGATGTCGCTCGCCTCGCGGGGGCGGCTCAAGGAGTTCTACATCCCCCGCACCATGACGACGAACAACGCCGGGCCGGGAGCGGGGATGGTTTTATCTCGCGCAACGCCGAGCCCGGCCTTCCTCCCTACACCGGCCGGGTGTTCAAGAAGAGGCCGGACTGCGGGGCTACGGGTTGCCCACGGCCAACCATCGGGCGCGCCGGGGGTCCGTCCTCGCCGCCTTGCGGCGGGCGGCGAGGGAAGGGCTCAACGCGATGGGCGTCCTCGCCTTCCTTCATCACCGGCGAATCGTGCCGTTGATGGAGAGGCCGCTCCGCATCTTCGAGATGACGGAGGCGGCCAACCCCGTCGACGTGGCGAGGTCGCGGATGCTCCCAACGCCGCTGGAGCGGCCGTACGCGCTCACCCGGGCGCGGAGCGCCGTCGACACCAGGACGCCGCCACCTGCGGGTCGGACCCCGTGGGACATCGAGATGCTCCCCATCGGCCCGTTGGTGAGTGTGGTTCTTTGATTCTGTTTTAGTCCTTGTTCTTGACTCCGTTTCCTGATGTGCCATCGTTGTTCTCGCGCGCAGCTGGTGCAGTTCAACGCCGCCAAGTCCGTTCCACCCACCCCCGACTCCCGTGCGCTCGGCGGGCGGCGCGGCGGAGCAGCGAGCGAGCGGCGCGCGCGGAGAGAGCACGCAAGGCGGCGCCAAGCGCGCCGCGGCCGCACGGTCCGCGGAGTACGGCGGCGGGAGGAGGCGGGGCTCTCCTCCCCGGACATCGAGGAGCCCTCGTCCTCGGAGCGAGGACGAGGAGGAAGAGTCCGAGGGGGGAGGGCCCCTCGGATAGGTGGCGCCCGCGCCCCCGTCGCCGGATCTCGCGCGCGCGTCGGGGGGTGGCTTTGCTCAGGGCGGGCGCGTCGGCGTCCGCCGCCGGGCGCTCATCGTCGGGGGCGGCACGCGCGGTGGAGGTGCCGGCGCGCGCCACGGAGGCGCGCGCGGCGGACGTGCCCCGCGCGCGCGTCAAGCGTGCCCGCGCGTGGCGGAGCGCGCCCCGCGCGCGCGCGTCCTCGTCGAGGGGCGCGTCGGTGGGCGCGCGCGCGCGCGCGGGCTAGCGTGCCCCCGCGCGTGGTGGCGGCATTGGGCGCGCCCGCGCGTGAGGAGGGCGTGTCCGCGCGTGCGGCGGCGCCGTCGGGAGGTGCCGCGGCGGGCGCGGCCCCCTCGCCGGCCTCGTCGGAGGCCTCGAGGAAAAGGAAGCGGGCCTTTTCCTCCGCGAGGTAAGGAACCTGTTCTTCCTTTGCTTGGCCTTAGTTTGCTGGTTATTAGACGCTTAAATCCTCCGTTCGTGTTTGCGCAGGGCGGTGCCAACCGTCCCTCCTCTTGCACCGGCCAAGGTGCTGAGGACGGACGCGTCGATCCCCACCGGCGGCGTTCGTCGAGGGGGTCGCGCCCGAGGACGCGCGCGGCGGCGGGCACGAGCGCGCAAGGCCCCGGCCGGGGCTTCGAGGCCCGGCCGGTGGATCAGCCCGCCGCGGCGCGGCCGCAGGTCGCCGGGGGGCGGCCGGCGCCGGTCGCCACGGAGGCGCGGGCGCGCGGCGGCGGCTACGGTGGAGGTGCCGCCGCGGTGGCGGCCACTGCGGAGGAGGCGGAGCGGGCGCAACTTTGCGGGAGCGCCCGCGGATGTGGCGGCACGGACGGAGGTGGCGGCAACGGCGCCACAACGGGCGCCCGCGGCCGCGGAGGCGCGGTGGGGGCGCCGGCGGGCGGAGGCGAGCGGCGGCTCCGCCCGCCGGCGGTCCCCGAGCGGAGGTGGTGGAGCTCTCGGATGACTCCCCGCCGCCCGGGTGGAACCGGGGGGCCGTGGCCCGTGAACTCCCCCCGAGCCCCGGAGGGGGCCCTCGTGAGGCGGCACGAGGGTCACGTGATAATGGGGGGCCGAGGGCACGACGCCGAGGCCTCGTCCTCCCACGCCGGCCGCCCCGCCCGTGGGGGGGGGGCCGTGGAGGACCCCCCGGCGTTTGCTGACGCCCAGAGGGAGCAGGAGCTCTGGGGCGAGCTTCGGAGCCACGGCGCCACGCTCAACCGCGCGTTGAACGAGGCGCTGCGGGTCCACGGCGGCCCGGCCTGGATCGTCTTCCAGGTGTGCCACGGTTGCTCTTCTTCTTTCCCTTTTTCGCTTTCGCGCGCTGTATTCAAGACTTGGCGCTTACGAGGCTCGATGTGTGGATGCCAGGAGCTCGAGCGCCGCTCCCACGAGAAGTACAGCGCGTTCGACCAGGTGAACGCCGAGGCCCGCCAGCTCCGGGAGCGATGCAGCGCTTTCGACGCGCTTGCGGAAGCTCTTAGGACGCCGGACGGTGGGCGGTCTACGGCGATGGCGTGGTGCGACGTGCTCCCCGAGAGCTCGGGACGGGGCACGGCACGTCACGCGAGCCTCGAGCGGATCCGCGCGACCCTCGTCGATCGCGACGAGGCACCGTGGAACGCGCGCGAGGACCCGGACAAGACGCGGACGTTGGCCGCCACCGGGAGGCGGAGGTGGCCACCGCTCGCGCCGAGGCCCGGGAGCTCCGCACGTCGCTCGAGGGAGCGCAGGCGCGGCGCCGCCCGGGCGAGGAGCGGGCGCGCGGGCGGGAGCGCCGCGCCAAGGAGGCCGATGACCCGAAGGCCGCCCTCGACGTCAAGGCCGCGGCTCTCGTCGCCGCCGAGGGGGCAGCTCCGGCGAGGAGCGCATCGCCCGCCGGGGGGCCGAGGGGCGGCTCCGGCGGAGCAAGGCCGCCCTTGGCGACGCCGGACGGCGCCGGAGCGGGAGCGCGTCGCGCGCGAGACACGGGAGAGGTCGGCCCGAAGGAGCGGAACGCCGCATTCTCCGAGGTTGAGGATGAGGCGTTGGCGCTCGGCATCGGCAATGCCGCCCAAGAGATGGCCCTCGTCGAGCAAGGCGAGACCGTCCAAAGATCTCGAGCCGGCGCTCGAGTCCGCGCGCCGCGACCTCGATCCGGAGAAGAGGCAAGTCGAGGGTAAGCTACCGCCCGACCCTCGCTTGTTAGTTCTTGCTTTAGAGGGTTCGTTTCCCCCTTCTCGATTTCTTGTCGTCTTGTCGCTTCCGTGCCTCGCGCACGCCTTTGGGGCACGCCGTTGGGCGGGCCGAGGCCCCGCAGCCTCCTACAACTCCCCTCCGAGCAGAGCTGCGGAGGGCCGCGGGACGCGGCCCTCGAGACCGTCACGTCGTCGAGGAAGGCGATGCCCGTGCCGGCGGCTCGGCGGCCGGCCGCCTACGCGCCCTCGGCGGCCACGTCACGGGGCGGGTGCGTCGGGCGTTGCACCTGGGCGTGCAGAAGGCCCTCGGAGTGGTGCGATCCCACTACGAGGTCAACCTTGAGGCGGTAGCGGAAGGCTACATCGTGCCCGAGGGCGTCGAGGACGAGGTGGCCATGGAGCGTGCGGACGCGCTTGCTGCTGACGCCGCCGAGTCGCTCGCCGAGGCCTTCGAAGAATTCCTCTTCCCGGACGCCGCCGCCCCGATGCCGCCGCTCCACCCGCCTGAAAGCACCTGGGCGCTAGGCCCGTTTTTTGTTTATATGTATCAGAACTCTGGCCTCGTGGCCTCTTGTAAATAAACAAGTCGTTTCGTGAACATGGTCGGTTGTAAATGAAATCGCTTGCTTATTGCGCTTTTTGCTTCTTCTTCTTCCCCGAGTAGATTCTAGTTAGGGGAGTTCGCCTTTCGCAGGGGCCCGCTGGGTTGGAGGCGAGAGAGACGGGCCATAGCCACGCGGCGTAGGCTGTCTCTGTCTCGCGCGCTCCTTCCACTGTGCCACCTACGCCCTATTCGAATCGTGGCTCGTGGTTGAAGTAGGAAACAAACTTAGCGCGTGTTATTACGTTTTTTGCGCGAAAAAATGGGACCATTTGGGGGGGGGGGGGTGCCCCCCGCAGTGCCCCCGAGGGTAACTTGGGTTTCGGGGAAAGCCGAGTTGCCCTTTTATTAGATTCGGAGTATTTACATAGGTGACACCAACTGGGGCGTTGGCCGTGCGTTTTTACAACGGAAAATACTTGGGAATCCTAGCTAAGGGTAGAAGCGACGTAGGCGTTGGATGTTCCAAGCGTTGGTGAGTTCTTCGCCGTCCTCGTTGGCAAGCTTGTACGTGCCCGGTTTGAGCACCTTCACCACGACGTAGGGTCCCTCCCATGGGGGCGATAGCTTGTGGCGCCCTCGGTTGTCTTGGCGTAGCCTTAGGACCAAATCCCCCTCGCCGAAATCCCCGCGACGTATCTTGCGCGCTTGGTAGCGTCGTAGGGACCGTTGATACCTTGCGGAGTGCATCAACGCCACAAGGCGTACTTCGTCTAGCCGGTCCGGTGAGTCCTCGCGGGCTCGCCGGTTAGCATCCTCGTTGTAGCCCCGAACTTTGGGCGACCCGTATTCCGCATCCGTGGGGAGGATGGCCTCCGCGCCATGGACTAGGAAAAACGGGGTGAACCCGTGGCTCGCTTGGGGTAGTCCTTAGGCTCCACACGACCGCTGGCGCTTCTTGGGGCCATTTTCGACGATTTGTTGAGTTGGTCGAAAATTCGGGGTTTGAGGCCCCGTAGGATCATGCCGTTGGCACGTTCCACTTGGCCGTTAGTCCGTGGGTGCGCCACGGCTGCCCAATCCACTCGGATGTGGAACTTGTCGCGAACTCCAAGAACTTCCGCCCGTGAACCGGGACCCGTTGTTCGTGATGATGGAGTTTGGCACTCCAAAGCGGTAGACGATGTCGGTGAAGAATGTGATCGCCCGCTCGGCCCTCAAATTCGTAATGGGGCGCACCTCCACCCACTTGGAGAACTTGTCGATCGCGACGAGCAGGTGGGTGAAGCCCCCGGCGCCTTCCGCGGGGGCCCGACGATGTCTAATCCCCACACGCGAACGGCCATGTTACGGGGATCGTTTGCAGAGCTTGAGCTGGCAAGTTGGTCTTGCGGGCGTAGAACTGGCACCCTTCGCAAGTGCGCACGATTTCGTTGGCGTCTGCGACCGCGGTAGGCCAATAGAAGCCTTGGCGGAACGCGTTGCCGACGAGGGTGCGCGGCGCGGCGTGGTGGCCACGCATCCCCGCGTGGATGTCCCGAAGGAGCTCGCGCCCCTCGGGAATGGGTATACACCGCCGGAGGATGCCCGACGCGCGCGCGCTTGTACGCCTCGCCGTCGACGAGGGTGAATGACTTGGCCATCCCGGCGATGCGCCCGGGCCGTGGCCCTTGCGGGGAGCTCCCCTCGAGCAATCCGGGCGATGTACTTCTCCCCGCCGGTCCGCCCGGACGGGAGCCGGCTCGATGTCCATTGCGACGGCCCTCGTGGGAGCCGTACCCCTCGAGAAGGGAGAGTACGTACGCCTCGTTCGAGGGGTCCTCTTCCATGGGGTCCGCACCCGCCGGATTCGAGGGAGCCCCCCGAGGGTCCGCCGTCGCTCGAGGGGTAGGGCTCGATGGTTACCGAGGGCCGCGCGATGTCGCGCGCGAAAACGTTCGGGGGGAACGGTGATCCGCCCGGACGCTATCTTTGCCGCCCGTCTCGCTTCCTCGTTGTACCGGCGGGGGTACATGATTAAGCTCGATGCCGTAGAATTTGTCCTCGAGGGCTCGCACGGCTTTGCGGAGGCCTCCATCTTGTCGTCGTGGCCGCTCGCGTTCTTCATGACTTGGTCGATCACGAGCCGCGAATCCCCCTCGCACATCGAGGCGCTTGATGCCCAACTCCATGGCGATTTTGAGGCCACGAGAAGGGCCTCGTATTCCGCCATATTGTTAGACGCGGGGAAGTGGAGACGCACTGCGTAGCGCATGTGCTCCCCGAGGGGTGACACGAAAAGCAGGCCCGCGCCCGCTCCCCCGTCTTCATCACCGAGCCGTCGAAGAACGAGTCCGAAGACTCGCTTGAATCCGAGGGGGCGGCGGTGCGTGTCCGTCCATTCAGCGACGAAATCGGCTAGGATTTGCGATTTGATGGCCTTGCGCGGGGCGTAGGCGAGCGTCTCGCCCATCAACTCCACGGACCACTTGGCAATTCTGCCTGCCGCGTCGGGGTTGCGAATGATCTCTCCTAACGGGAAGGAAGAGACCACCGTAACTGGGTGGGCCTCGAAGTAGTGGCGGAGCTTGCGCCGCGCGAGGACTACCGCATACAACAGCTTCTGGACCTGGGGGTAGCGCGTCTTCGTGTCCGATAGGACTTCGCTGATGTAGTAGACCGGCCTCTGCACGGGCAAGGCATGTCCTTCCTCCGTGCGCTCCACAATGATCACGGCGCTGACCACCTGGGTGGTTGCGGCCACGTAGAGTTGGAGGGGTTCGCCGTCTCGCGGCGGCGTAAGGATTGGGGCGTGCGTCAGAGACGCCTTCAGCTTGTCGAGCGCTTCCTGGGCCTCGGCGGTCCAAGAGAAGCGCTCGTGCTTCTTGAGCGACCGGTAGAGGGGCGAGGCCCTTCTCACCGAGCCTCGAGACGAAGCGGCTCGGGCGGCAAGGCACCCCAACACCTTCGCACCCCTTTGAGGTCCCGAATTGGACCCATTCGCTCGAGGGCCGCGACCTTTTCAGGGTTGGCCTCGATTCCCCGCTGGGAGACGATGTATCCTAGGAGCATGCCCCGCGGCACCCCAAAGACACATTTTTCGGGGTTGAGCTTGACCCCGTTGGCCCGAGGCACCGAATGCGATACCAAGATCGCCGACCAGGTCGTCCGCCTTCTCGGTTTTGACGACGATGTCGTCTACGTAAGCCTCGACCGTCCGCCCGATATGGTCCCCAAAAACGTGCTGCATGCGCGCTGATATGTTGCGCCCGCGTTTCTGAGGCCAAAAGGCATCGTGACGTAACAGAACGTCCCGAACGGTGTGATGAACGAAGTCGCGAGCTGGTCGGACTCCTTCATTTTTATTTGATGATATCCCGAATAGGCATCAAGGAAACAGAGTAGTTCACACCCGGCAGTGGAATCAACGATCTGATCTATGCGTGGCAAAGGAAAAGGAACTTTTGGACATGCTTTATTGAGACTGGTGTAGTCAATACACATCCTCCACTTCCCATTTTTCTTTTTTACAAGCACAGGATTAGCTAACCATGTCGGGTGGAACACTTCCTTGATGAATCCGGCCTCGAGGAGCTTTCGCAGCTCCACTCCGATCGCCCGTCGCCGTTCCTCGTCGAAGCGGCGCAGCCCGCCGCCGACCAGCCGCGAGCGTTAGGCAGGATATCAAGGGAGTGCTCGGCGACCTCCCTCGGGATGCCTGGCATGTCCGAGGGGCTCCACGCGAAAACGTCGGCGTTGGCGCGGAGGAAGTCGACGAGCACTGCTTCCTATTTAGGATCGAGGGTCGTGCTGACCCTCAATGCTTTGCCCTCGGGGGCCGATGGGTCGAGTGGGACCCCTTTGGTTTGCTCGGCGGCCTCGAACGTGCCGACGTGCTTGGTGGCGGAGCTGAGGTCGTCATTGACCATCTTCTCCAGTGTGTTTACCAGCGCTTCATCCAGCGCTAGTGCCTCTGCATGTTCCACGCACTCGACATCGCAGTCGAATGCATGCTCGATCGACGACCCGACGGTGATGACGCCGTTTGGACCCGGCATCTTCATCTTCAGGTACGTGTAGTTGGGAACCGCCATGAACTTGGCATAGCATGGTCGCCCAAGGATGGCATGGTAGGCCCCTTTGAATCCCACCACCTCGAAGGTGAGGGTTTCCTTGCGGAAATTCTTGGGGGTCCCGAACCGGACGGGCGGATCGATCGCCCGAGGGGTTGAACCTCGCTTTCGGCGCGATGCCGTGAAACGGCTTCGTGCCGGGCCGCAGCTGGTCCAGCCCAATCCCCATTAGGCGCAATGTATGCGCGAAGAGGATATTGAGGCTACTGCCTCCGTCCATAAGGACCTTCGAAAACCGGGCGTTCCCAATGATGGGATCGACCACCAGGGGGTACTGGCCCGGGTTCGGGATGCGGTTTGGGTGATCATCCCGGCTAAAGGTGATGGCATCCTTCGACCAGTTGAGAAAGGCCGGAGGCGCCCTTTCTGCGGCGAGGACTTCGTGCCGCTCCTTCTTGCGCTGCCGGGTTGACATGTCGACAGTAGGTCCCCCAAAAATGAGGAACACATTTTCGACAGCAGGGAAGCCACCTGCGTCGCCGTCGCCCCCATCCTTCTTGGCCTCTGCCTCCTTCGCGGCGGCACGGCCATAGAACTTCTTGAGCATGTCGCACTGCTCAAGAGTGTGATTCACGGGGGTCTTGTGGTAGGGGCATGGCTTCTTCATCATGTCGTCGAACACCCCCGGGCCTCGAGGGGCCGGTCGAGGGCCCCGTCGGGCCGGGTCAACGACGAGGGCCTCGGCGTTGCCGGCTGTTGCGCCCCTGCTCGCGCGCCTCGCGGCGCGGCTTCTTCCCCCTTCTTGCCCCGCTTGTCATTGCGGCGCGGCTCCTTGGTCCCGGCCCCGCCCTCCGCGAGCGTGTCCTCGGAGCGCTTGCCCTTCTTGCCGTCGAAGATTGTCCCCACGGCCTCCTCTCCCGGAGGCGAAGCCGGTGGCAATGTCGAACGGCTCGTTCGAGTCCGTGGGCGGGCCGCGTCCCGGCTCGCGTACAAGGTCCCGGCACGTGGTGCCCTCGAGGAACGCGTGCACGATCTCTCGACGTGCCATCGTCGGGGGAGCTGCGTGCGGCGCTTGGAGAAGCGCCGTATGAAGTCCCGCGGCGATTCGCCGCGGCTTCTCGCGTGCGGGAGCGCGGATCCCGGAGTTCCCGTGGCGCACGTACGTGCCCCCGGAAGTTGCCCACGAAGGTGTGGACTAGATCGTCCCGATTATGGATGCGGGCCGGCGGGGCAAGTGCTCGAGCCATGTCCGGCCGCGTCGCCCGGATGCGAGGGGGCAAGTTGCGGATGATCACTTCGTCGTTGGTGGCCCCGCCCGGCGACGAGCCGGCGGTAATCGTTGAGCCAAACACGAGGGTCCGTCTCCCCGTTGTATTTGACGATCGTCGAGGGCCGACGGAAGCGCCGGGGGGAACGCCGCCGTGCGGATCTCCCCGCTGAACACACGGGTGCCCGGGGCTGCGGTGTCGGGGAGCGATCCTCACCGCCGTCGTAGCGTCCACCCCTTCGAGGGTGGTAGCCCCCGGCCGCTCGCGCGTCCGCCTTGCCGGTGCGCCCGGCGTTGATGACGTTGCGGGCGTCGCCATCCGGCCGCCCGCGTGTGTCGAGGAGCCGTTCCTTGGCCGGCGTGCGTCCCCGGTCGGCGGGTCGACCCACATGCACCGAGGGTTCGCCCCCCGGTGCCGGATCATCACCCCGCGCGTCCCCCCGCTTGGCGGATGCGTGAGGCCGAGCTTTCGGCTCGCCGGACGGCCGCTTGCTCAAGGAGGGTCCGCACCTCGCGGTGCATGTCTCGAGCCTCGGGGGTCGAGGGTGCGGCATGGCGCGCGGCCGGTGTCGCGGCGGCGATGAGCTTTTGGCTCGCTCGCGGCGGAGTATCCGCGTTGTCGACGTTGGGGACGGGGTTGAGGCGGTCGCGGACTTGTCGGCCTAGCTCTCGCGCGCGTTCGCCGCGCGCGGAGGCCTCCCCCGCCATCGAGGCGCGGAGTAGCCGCACGGTCCGTACTCCTGCGCCTTGGCCTCGAGCTCGCGAGCTTGGGCCACCGCGCGTCGACGTCGGCCCCGGCGGGAGCGCTCGGCCCCGCGGCCGGGCGCGTGGCAACCCCCCGGGGCCGGCGTGACTTCCCCATCTCCGCGCCCGCCGCACGGCGGCGTTGGCCGGGTCGTTGGTGATGACGGCGCAGCATTCCCGCGTGGGGTCGTAGCTCCCGGTCGTCGGAGTCGTCGGAGCGGCCGAACCCGGTAGTCCGTGGCGTCGAGGAAGCGCCCGAACGCGACCGGGGTCCCGGCACACCGAGAAGTCCCCACTCCGCGTACCCATGACGGTTGGCGGGTGGCATCGTGTCGACGGAGCCCGGGGACGACTCGTCCGTCGGCTGGCCGGGGTGCCGGGATCCCCGGCGACGAAGACGTGCCGACCGGCGGAACCCCCGTGCATTGTCGTGTTGACGTTGGCGTTGTAGGCCGTAGTGGCGCCACGCGGCCCGATGGGGACGCGTGGTCCGAGACCGCACGCGGTCCCGCCGGTGCGGTGGCGGCCGTCGTGACGGTGGGTGCACCGCGTTGGGCGGCGGCGCGCGCGCCCTGCCGCCGCTCGGACCGCGCCCGACGCGAGCGTAGCCCGGAGCGGCGACGGCGTCGCGGCGTCGACGGTCCCCGCGGCATCCGTGTCTGCTGGCGCCTGTGCCGGTGTCGTGCGTGCGGCGGAGACCAGAGCGGACCTAGCCTCCCGCTGCGCGCGTAGCTCCTCACGGTTGGTGAGGCGCATGAGATAGCCGTTCCCCGTGGCCTGGAAGTTCAAGTCCCCGAAGCGGATCTCGAACCCGGCCGGAAGGGGGTCTGAGCTACCCATGTTGTAGCGGGTGCTACGGTACTCAGTGCGAATCACCATGGAGGGAGTTAGCGAAATGACCTTAGGCGCTCGTTTGCCCCACGGTGGGCGCCAACTGTCGGTGCGGAATATGGTCCCGACACTAACCAGTAGATAACGCCTAGGTCTATCCCTCAATGGTCGATGCTAAGCAACAAATGACACAAGGATTTATCCCGGTTCCCGCCGAGGGGGCCGTACGTCCCGGCGGTGGTGTGCTCGTGGCACTATATTGCTCGGCACCGGGGTGCTTGTAGTGGGGCAAATACAAGCAAGGCGGGAGAGGAAGCGTGGCTCCCAAGTCCCTGGTGAGTAGCTGAAGATGTTGTGGGAGAATAAGAGAGTGAGTGCACAATGCGCTGTGTTCCTCCGGATCCGTCCCCCCGCGGCTGGGGGCTCGCCTTCCCTTTTATAGGCCAAGGGAGCGGCGAGTTACATGCACGCCGTGCTACCTAGCTGCGTGTGGGAGCACGTCGTGCTACGGTGTAGAGCGGGCGACCGTCCGGTCGATCTTCGCTGCGATCCGGCCATGATGGCCTTCCTTGTACCCGAACAGTGGCGGTTCGAGGGTAGGAGGCGGCAGATGGCGATGGCGTCCCCTGATAGGCTTCGAGGGAGGTGCTGATGATGGCCGGTACGGGGCACAGGAGCGGGCAGAACGGCGTTCCTTCCCAATGAGCTCTGCGGTGGTGGAGTGGTTGCTGCAGCAGTGTTCGGGCGTGCGCTCGCGGAGTCGGGCGTGTGC
Source organism: Cenchrus americanus (assembly GCA_947561735.1). Lineage (NCBI taxonomy): Eukaryota > Viridiplantae > Streptophyta > Magnoliopsida > Poales > Poaceae > Cenchrus > Cenchrus americanus. The sequence goes on from OX387244.1 coordinate 144,121,667, forward strand.
CCGCGCGCGTGGGTACGGCGGCCGCGCCGTTGCGGTGGCCGGGATGGCCACCCACCGCCTAGCGTCCCTCACCTAACCGCGGGGTCACGGGAAAGTGGAGTCGAGGGTGCGCCCGGCCCCCTTTCGAGGGTCGAGCGCGTTAGCCGTACGGGGGCGTGCGCGCGGTGTCATGGGACCGACGCCGGCCGTACGCACGGTCCACCCCACGGTGGCGGGGGATGGGCTCCTCCCCGGGGAGTTGGTGCGGCGGCACCGGGCGTGAGCCCCGGCGCATGATGGCGCCGTCCCCGCGGCGTCGGGCGTTAAATGCCCAAGTACGGGGCCGGCGCACGCGTGCGGGCGCCCGTGAGCGTGGCGGGCCCCGGCCGAGGGTGGAGCGAACCCTCGAGCGAGGCGTGGCCCGCTCGAGGGGAGGGCGAGCCCTCGAGCGGGGCGGGACCGCTCGAGGGAAGGGGTCGCCCCTCGAACGGGGCGGAACCCGTTCGAGGAGGGGGTTGCCCCTCGAGCGGGGCGGAGCCCGTTCGAGGAGGAGCGTACCCTCGGGCGAGGCGGAGCCTCGCTCGAGGGGTCTCATAGGCGAGCCGTCTTGGTGGGCCTCCGAAGTCTCCGCTGCATGGGCCACGTCCTGCATGGTTAGTTCTCTGCATGGTTAGGCTTAGTTCATTTTGATGCAGGAATTTAAGTGAGGGTTCCCCCATTGTTTGAGGGGACCCCTAGGGCGGTCCCCGACAGTAGGTGCAGCCGTATCTCTTGATCCGGTCATATCTACTCAAAATCGTGTGATGTACCGCCACTAGTAGGGAATGCTCAGGATTGCTTCGGAGTGGCGGTAGGATGCATGCAGAAGTGGGCTCGTGGATCCAGTTGCCTCCTTTCACACTCTTTGGATCAAACCGACATAACCACGGTGAATCCTAACCATTCAAAGTGTGTTTGTGGAAGTGGTAATCTCCTGGACTCGCACCGTGGTAGGGTGCAGGGCCGGCCACACCTGCCTGGTGTGGCTCGGTGACTCCTTTTTGTCTCCAAATGCGTACCTTCAAGTAAAAGTACCAACACAACTCGTGGAACATTATTAGTATTAAAAATATGCATGAAATTTGTCATATACCCTCCTTGTTTTCTGGATTTTGACGGTCAGAAACTTGTTGTAAGGACCGTCAACAGGGATCTGGTGTGGCGTGCTACGGTGTGGTTGGGCATGTGCAACAAACCCCAACTCAGGGTTTTGGGCACGCCCGCCAGGTGTTCGACGGAAAGCTCGAAGGAGCAGCATGTTTCTCAGCGGCTGGCCCACAATGTGGTTTAGGAGTTCCTAAGGGTGCATCCAGGGCAAAGAAAGGTTCGGTCTTGGCCGGGGTCCGGCACCACGGCGGCGACACGCATTTGCGCGGCGAGACAAGGCGGAACGACATCGAGGGCTGGGGTGCTAGTGCTGGTGTGTTTGTATGTGTGCATGGGTGTGGACGAATGCGTGCACTGACTTGGCCTGGCGCTCGTCCGCCCATGCGGAAAGGACGTCATTGGCGGTGCGGTGAAGCAGAGCCACAGGGCGGTCACGAACTGGGTGCTTCGATTTCGTTCGAGCTGTGCAAGGTGACAGCTTGGTTGGCGCGCGCGTGCACGCGGGCGGAGTCAAGGCCCCTGGCTGGGCACGACGGTGCGGTGAAGTGCAGCTCGACGCGACGGACCGAGCTCTACGGTGGCGAGGCTGGGGTGGCCCGTACACTCACCGGAATGCGGGCCCGTGCCGAGAGCGAGCTCCTCTCGGCACAGGCCCGATTACTCTCGGCACAGGCTGTGCCGAGAGGGAACTCTCGGCACAGCCCACTCGTCACCGCTGGGCCGGCGAAGAGCCCTTTGCCGAGAGCCACGTCAGATCCACTCGTTACACGTGTGCCGAGAGTGGGATATTGCTCTCGGCAAATGAAATTTCATAAAACAAAAAAAAAGAAACAAATCCAAGGCAGCGGGCCCACCAGCCGGCTGCCCTGGCCCCACCACCACCGCCCACCACCACCACCAGATCTGCCACCACCACCACCGGCGCCGCCCGCCACCACCACCGGCGCCGCCCGCCGCCACCACCACCGGATCCGCCACCACCACCACCGGCGCCGCTCGCCACCACCACCGCCGCCGAACACCGCCACCACCGCCTCGCCTAGCCTCCCGCCACCACATTCACCACCCCGCCTCCCGTCACCCCGCCTCGCCCGGCCTCCCGCCACCACATCGATGAGGAGGAGGAGGTCGCCGCCGCCGTGGTGCCCCCCGGTCGCCGCCGTCGTAGATCCGGCCGCCACCGTCGTGGATGAGCGCGGTCGCCGCCTCGCGCCACCGTCGGGAGCGGCCGCCACCACCGCGCCCTCACCCCCGCCGCCGCTCCTCGCCACGAGGTGAGGGGCGAGCGGAGGGGGGAGGAGGGGGGCGGCGAGGCTCTCTTGCGGCGGAGGGGATGGAGGAGTGGGCGGCGAGGCGAGGCGCGGCGGAGGGGAGGGAGAGGAGTGGGCGGCGGCGGCGGACCGTGGCGTTGGGGGCGCGCGGGGGCGAGCGGTGGGAGGGAGGATGCGGTGGGAGGGTGGGAGGGCGGCCATTATATAGGTAGGGTTAGAGGAGGGGCGCAGTGGGCCGGCGCGGGAGGTGGGCCGGCTGGCGAGGATGGGCCGGCTAGCCCAATAAGGCTATGCCGAGAGGAATCCTCTCGTCAAAGAAAATTATATTCCTATTAATTATTAAAAATAGCAAATATATCTGGAAAAATTGCAACACTTGACATGACACTATTTATGTGGTATATTACTTATAGAGAAGTTTTTGTAATGAAACTCAAATTTGAATTTCTCTAATACACCAAATCTACTGACATTAGTTCAAATTCTATGAAACTTCTCGTGAGATGTTTCGGTTTCTAAAGAGTGTATGTGTCTAAGTGTTCAAAATAGTCTCAATTTTTTATCACAACCTCCACATATGATATCATGAGCACTTGACAAATTTCGTGATTTTCAAACTTCATTTGAATTTTATACAATTTTAAATCCTTTCTACATCACGATCTCCATCATGCATATAGAACCAAATGCCAGAAATTTAGCTTCGTTTCGTGTACATGGTCTTAGAGATGTCTCGTGGACATGAATATCATTTTTCCAACAACTTTATTCTATGATTTCATGCACTTGCAGTTCATATCGGACGCATACCACAAAATACCTAGAAAGAAGTAAACATTTTAAATATAGCAAATGGAGCTGAAATTGTGCCAAATTTGAGCATAAGTCTTGTATAAGTGTATGTTGAGGATAGAAAAAATTAAAGGCAAAAAAGTGATTTTTTTTAAATTTTAAATGTGCCGAGAGTCAAAAAATTGCACTTGGCAAAGAAATTCTTTGCCGAGAGCTAGCCAGTTGGCTCTTGGTAAAGAAATCTTTGGCGAGTGTTTTTTTCTATGCCGAGAGCTTTCTGTTTGGCTCTCGGCAAAGAAGCCCGTTTGCCAAGTGTTTTTTCTGTGCGGAGCCAAATAAAAGACTCTCGGCAAAGCTTTCTTTGCCGAGAGTTTTTTATTTGGCTCTCGGCACAGAACCAGACTCTAGGCAAAGTCTCGGATTCCGGTAGTGGTACCGGAAGGGTCGTGTGGGCGCGTGTGTGCGCGCGAACACGTGCTCGTGAACTAAGCGCTAGGGAGACGTGCAATGTCCGCAAAGCGACGGCTTGGTGCGACTGTGCGCGGGCGAGCGCTAGTGGCTCGGTCACGACGGCGAGAGCAGAGTGAGGCGGCAACGCGGATGCACGAGTGCATACACAATCTAGACGGCGCGGTTGCGTGCTGCACCGACGTCCCTCGCTCATGAGTGCGCGTGAACACGTGCATGTGTGCTCGCACGGGTTGGGTAGAAAACACAGGGGTCGGCCCCTTAGGTGCACATGCGCGTCTGTGCAGAACGGCGGCGTGCACACAGTGGAGAAGCAAAGAAAGGGCAACGGAGAGCGGTGGCGCGCGCGCACAGACGACTGTGGCACCTGCAAAGCGACTGACTTGGCTTGATGGCTAGCTCCCAGTTGACGGCGGGTCGCGCGGCGGCGCGGTGCAGCGACAGGCAACAGACGAACGCGCGAGCTCACTAGGTTCGGCCAGCCACGGCTCGAAGGCCAGATTCACAGCAAGAGGGGAGGGTTCTGTGCTCACCTCTGGCCCCAAGACAGTGGTGAAGGGGACGTGGCGGCGGAGCAAAGCAGAGGTGGCCGAGGATGCAGGGCAGGGCTCGGCTTGAAGCAGGGAGTGCATAGCAGCATGGCTTTGCCTTTAACAGGTCCGGCTCCTACTCAGCGGCGGTGACTTGGCCACAGGCGGCTCTGGCTTCAAGGCATCACTGGTATTCGGCTACTCAGGTCGGCGGCGCGGACATGCTCGGTGTCGAGGTACTGCTCCCCGGTGCGGCGACCTCCGGGACGACTTCCACCCTCTTCTCCCTGCCTCCTTCTTCTCCCTCCTCCCTTCTCTGCACAACAGCTGAGGCGGATTAGGGAAGGAAACCCCAAGGGGTGACGACGGCCAGGGGGATGAAGCTGGGATGGAGGGGATTTATACCTGGGCGGCTAGGGTTCGGAGATGCAGGCATGCGGTGCAGATGTGGCACGGGGGCGACGCGGCAGCCATCCGGCACGCCAGCACGACGGGGGGCGGCGACCTTGGCTGGCATCAGCGCGCCTCCCGTCCCCATTGTGTGCGTCACGGTAGGGAAGAAAGGGACACAGGAGAGAGGAGCGGCTGACGGCTGGGGCCCGCGTGGCAGTGAGATAAGCAAGGGGTACGTGGGAAACATGCTGGTGTGCTGAAAGGCAAGGTAGTCCGGTGGGCTTTGCAGACTGGCGGGAAATGACAGAGGAGGTCCGACGGACTTTGTGAACTGGCTGAGGCCCAACGGTGGTAGTGGTTTCTTCTTATTTCATATTAACCTTATACAAGATTCAAATTGGAATTCAAAATTCAAATTAGAATCCCCGCTCAAATAAGATCCAAACAAAATTCAATAAAGTCCAAAGTTCTCACACTAGCATTTTATATTTCCTAAATTTGTTATTTTGCTCAAAATAAATCTAGGAATTTAGGGAAGGATCAAATAAGAAAACCTTATATTTTAATTAAGCACTCAATTTCAAATCGAAATTTTGAAATCCACATTTTTGTATTGCTAACATTCCGGAGAAATTCCTGGATCTTACACACCTGGTATAAGAAATTAGAGATGTTGATGCCTTCTTTCACACCTTGAGGTCAAGAGTAGGAATTCTTCTATCTTTGGTTTTGTAAGACCAAGAGGTAAGCCCAGGTAAGTAAAAGGCAGGGAGCGTACTGAACAGCCAAAAGTTTGTGCTAAAACTTGTGGTCTATCTTGGTCAATAATGCTCGCACCATCATTGATTTTGCATAGCTTTGAGTACTCTTAATTAACAAAGTAAAGTTTCCTGGCACACCCTTGCATCGCAATGAGAGTATCATCAACATATTGGATGATTAGGAAATTTGTGGTGAAATGAAGAGAAAATGACCGTTGTAACAAGTTGAGGTCTTTTACCTTCTTTAACAATGTTTAAAGGAATCTGTAGCCAGTACAAAAAGTAAACCGGAGAGAGGATCCCCTTATCTAACTCCCCTTCTGCAATGGAATGTGTTTCGTGGGACCCCATTGATTAACATTGAAGATGTACCTGAGCTAAAGATGCTAGAAATCCATTGTAACAAAGTGTCATTGAACCCTTTATGTTTCATAATTTGTAGCATAGTTTGATGCTTAATTTTATCAAAGGGCTTTTTAAAGTCTAGCTTGAGAATGATAATATCTTTTCTTGACTGCTTGCAAAGGTGAAGATATTCAAAAGAGAAGCTAGGCAATCCTGAATTGTCCTAGATTTAATGAAGTCATGCTGATTTTGTGGACTAATTGCAGGATAACTGCTTGCAGCCAGTTTGCCAACAATTTCGTTAAGATATTGATTGAAGTACTAAACAAATATATTGGATGAAAATCTCACACGCCCTCTTGGCAGCATCCACTTTGGGTGTGAGTGTGATATGGGAACCATTAATGGTTTGCAAACAAATATCCCTTTCTGAAAAGCTTTTCAAAGTTCATAGAAGTCTTGTTTAATGATAAGCTAGCACTTCTTCAAAAATTCAGTGTTGAAACCATCCATTTTGTATATTTTGCTACTCTATGTTTTGGGCAGTGATACTTTGATACCTTTAAAACAAAAGGTATGACTACCCCTGGAATCCGTGTCTTGTGTTGCTCAGTACTTATTCCGGAATATCTATCACATTGTTATTTTTTATTAACCTACCTCGGCGTTCCGCTGTCCACGCAACCAATTCCGAAAGCCCTTATCAGGCTGCTGGTGGACAAAGTGGCCCGGAAGCTTCCCACATGGAAGGGCCCCATGATGCCAAAGAGCGGACGCCTGGTCCTCACCAAGGCGGTGCTGTCCGCAATTCCTACATACTGGCTCATGGCGGATCAATTGCCAGCTTGGGCAATCGACGACATCGACAAGATACGACGCAAGTTCCTCTGGGCTGGAAAGGATACGTCGGTTCGTGGCAAATGTATGGTGGCTTGGCCAACTGTCTGCCTACCGGCTCTGCAGGGCGGACTCGGTGTTCAGAATCTTCGGCTAGCTGGCCGAGCGTTGCGCGCTCGGTGGTTGTGGCTGCAGCGCACTGACCCGGACCGTGCGTGGGCATCACTGCCGTTCAGGGTGGAGCAGCCGGTCAGGGACCTCTTCGAAGCGTCGATTTCGGTGCGCGTTGGTAACGGCACACCAACCTTCTTTTGGCTTGACAATTGGCTCGACGGGCAGGGCGTCAGTGATCTCGCGCCCACGCTAACGACGTTGGTGCCAACGCCTACCAAGAGAACGCGCACGGTGGCGCAAGCTCTTGAAAACAGACAATGGGTGAGAGACATTTCCGGTGCACTATCTGTTCGAGCCCTGATTGAATATCTGCACCTTTGGGATCGATTAGAGGCGGTTCAGTTAAACCCCCAGGCTCAGGATGTCGTCCGTTGGCGCTGGACCCAGGATGGGCGCTATACTGCGCGGTCGGCGTATCAGTTCCTACACCAGGGCCAAACGCAACCACCCGGTACTTTCAGCCTGTGGAAGTGTCTGTGGCAGTCCTGGGCACCGCTACGGGTAAAGCTATTCTTATGGCTGGCTTGCCGGGGCAGAGTATGGACAGCTGATCGACGTCGCCGACGCGGCCTGGACACACACATCCTTTGTCCACTCTGTGATCAGGATGATGAGAACATCAACCACCTACTAATCACTTGCCCTGTCGCCAAAGAGGTTTGGTGGAGCACCTGCTCCTGGGCGAGATGCACCTGCAACCTCGGCGCCACTGTCACCATCCAGGATTGGTGGGAGCAACTCCTGCTGATGCAAGGCGCTGGCCGGCGCGATGGCGTGTCTACGCTCTTCATGCTAGTATGCTGGGAGCTTTGGAAGGAGAGGAACGCGCGGGTCTTCGATCGGCGATCGGCCACTGTTGCTATGGTTGTTGATAGGATAAGAGCGGAAGCCGATCTGTGGATCGCTGCAGGCGCTCGAAAACTGGGTAGTCTGTGTTGTGAGTAATCCGCATGAGGCAACCGTGCACGTGTGAACGCTTGTAAATTTAACTCTGCTTAATACAAAGATGCGCAGCTCTTCTGCGTATTCGAGAAAAAAGTATGGAAAAGGAAAAAACATGAAATTACTCCAGCAGACCAGCACGACACATAAACTGGAAAAGTGTTTTTTAGTGTAAACTGCAAAAACTTATTAAGAAAAACTAGACCCATAGGGTGAAGAGCTCCATAATTTTTCATTAAAAAGAAGTAACATTATTTGAGTCTAGAAAACTTTCCAACTAGAAATCAAACTTTGGAAACAAAATCCAATATGCGAAATTTAACGTATTGCTTTTGGAAGGTAGAAAGAGAAAGATAGTAATGTCTACTTCCTCTTGGTGACGAGTCGCGCATCGTACGGTTCTGCGTTTGGAGCGGGACGGGCCACGACGCCGCTAGCAGGCTAGGCAACCAACGAATAGACATGCGCACACCTGCCGTCTGCTGATGGAGCGACCCGCTGCTCGTCGATCGTGCAGGCAAACATGGTGCACCTCCACTTGCGGGAGATGCTCCTCTGCGGTAGACTGGAGAGTGCATCTCTCACTGCACGCGAACCCTGACGGCCGTCAGGCCCACGCCAGCCGACTGCAAAGGATCCGAATCCCTGCTTGCTTGTCCACCTTTGTGGGTCAACGCGCGTGTAGGCAGGACGACGCTGGGATACACATGTAGACGAGAAGCGCCGCCCCATCAGTCACTTTCATCATTGTGTTGCTCAATAGTTATGGGGGTAACTCTTTGATAATATTACCACTAAGAGTGCTGCACCCAGCCACCCAACCGCGGACTCACCCTCGCCGCATGATAACGGACTAGACGGATGCCACCACACTGGCCGCGGACCAATCGAGCCCTCTCCTACTCTGGCTCTGCCCGCTCCCATGCCTTTGCTACCGGAACTGGCTCACCAGTCGGGTAACCCAGAGGTTTGGTATTGGCTTATTGTAGATAGAGAATCATTTATGGACATGCCATTATGAAAGTTGCTGGTTATGCATAAGGTTGTAAAGGGGTAACCGTTAGGTGCACCTCCGAACCTCCTTAGTTCAATTATTTGTACTACTTCTTCATAATTGAGCTGAAGTAGTACAGACAATTGAACTAAAGAGTTTCGTAGGTGCACCACATTATAATCAATTTGCACCCCTAGTTACGCACATGCCATGGAAAGTTCTCATGTACATGTATGCCATGCACTCAAAATTTGTTGACGTGTATGTCATTCCGTCCAACTTCTGTTACAACTTAACAGTTCCACCGATCTGACATGTGGGACCAACGTATGGAAATGACTATTTTACCCCTGGTCATGTACATGTCTATCCCGTGTGCTTCTTTCTTCCTCCTCTGTCTGGTCTCGATCCCTTCTTCATGGTGGCGCTGAGAGTCCCGCCGCCGGCGTAGCGCCCCCTCGCGGCCGGGCACAGGGGTCGGCGGTACCCCCCTCGAGCAAGGCGCGGGGCCGGTCGTGCCCCCCGTTGCGGCCGGGCGCGAGGGCCGGCGGCGCCCCGGTGGCCGAGCACGGCGGCCGGTGGTGCGCCCGTGCGGCCGGGCGCGGGGGCGGCGGCGCCCGGGCGGCCGAGCGCGAGGGACCGGCGGCCGCCCGGTTGTCCGGGCGGCTCGCGTCAAGCTCCGTGGCCGGCCATGGCGGCGCGCGCCGAGCCGTGAGCGCCGCGTCCGTCCATGAGCGGGTCGAGCGCGTGGCTGCGCGCGGCCGGCCATGTGCACGTCGAGCTATGGGCGGCGGCGGCCATGAGGCCGTGGCCCATGCGGTGCTCGCCATCGCTAGCCGGGACGCGGCGATGTAGGGGTGGCGCGAGGGGTGGGCTCGGCAGCACGAGAAAGGGATGAGGAAGAAGATTGGTGGGGCCCACAGAAGGTAAAATGGTCATTTCACGTGTCGGGTTGACACCGTTACCTCTAAAGTTGGACGGAATGGCATACGAATCAACGAATTTTTAGTGCATAACACACAAGTAACTGAGAATTTTTCCATAACATGTACGACAACTTTGCGTACGTAAATGACTCGCAACAGAGGAGCTATAGCGTCGCTGGTCTCGCCGTGCTAGCTGGAGCTACCACCTGCTCTGCCGGTCCGGGAGCACCGCTCGACCAGCCAGCGTGTAACGTCTGTCCTGGAACCGGAAAGGGAAGGCAAAGCGAGCGAGGCATTGATTCACGTCTTGTCGAAGAGCTAGCACGACTTTACTGTGTGGCCCTGCCCGACTGCAGGTGCCCCGTGCGAGTGTCACGAAGAGTCACACATAGGGAGCGCAACGTAAGTGCGTACGGCATGGCTTGAACGCACCAACATTTTGATGTTTGGGCGGGTCATGCACGACCAAAGCTATGGACTTTTTTTTTCTTTTTGGCTCTTTCCGCGAAAGATTCTCACAAATGCACTTTTTTTTGAAAGATTTAAAAAAGATTTCAAAAAATGAATCGTGACCTCGGCGCCATGGACGATGGCACCGAGCTTATATGTCTCAGCTCCATGGATCTCGGCGCCGAGGTTGTACGATTCCGAGCCGACGTGGCGCTATGGTCGGCGCCCTAATCTACGACGCTGAGGTCGGCGCCATGATCCACGGCGTCGAGCCACCTTCCACCTAGGCCCACTCCCATCCTCTATTCCCCTCGTCCCCATTCGAACCATCTTCCCCATCTGCCCTGCCACCACCCCCAGCCGCGCCAGCCGCCGCCCCCGTCCCCGCCTCCCGGACACGCCCCTCATCCGCCCCCATCCCCGACCACCGCCTCCGCCCCCGCCGCGGCGCCTGCCTCCCGAAGCACCCCATCCCCCGGCTACCGCCCTCGTGCCCGATTGTGGCGCTAACCCCCATGCTCGGCCGCGCCCGAGCCCGAGCCGCCCCACCCTCCTCGCCCCCCCCCTGCCCCCGTCCGTCGCTCGAGCCGCCCCGTCCACCGTGGCGCTCTGGCGCGTCCTGCGGGCCGGCGTGAGCTACCCCGTATCCTGGCGCAGGCACCTATGTGGTGCAGTAGCTCAGGCGGGCTACCACGGCGCGGCCCCTAGCTCGGGTCGGTCAAACCCCCGACCCCACTCCTCCGTTAGCAAGGTAACCCTAAAACCTTAAGATTTTCATTTGGATATAGGTATTAAACCTAGTTACATAATTTACAGACTTGGTGAAATAGAAAAATTACTTAAATATTGAAGGACCGGATTGGCGGCGCGAGAGGGGGGGGGGGGGGGGTTGAATGGCAGCCGATAAAAATTCTTCTTCAAAGAACTCGGCCTATGTCCCAGTCACAACTCCAAAAGTCACACACGAACACCAATCACCAAGAAAATGTAGTTATGGATCAACTACAAGTCCTAGGAACGATTCCTCGAAGCACACGTAGAAGCACTAGAAAAGAAGCAAAGCAACCGATGAAAGTTGGCAAGATTCTGCGTAAATATCGGACTGTCCGCCCAGCTGCCGCGGACTGCCCGCCAGGGAGGGGGCGGACTATCCGGAAGACAGGCGCGGACTGTCCGCGGTACAAAAGACGCCTCCAGCCGAACGATTCCTCGAAGCACACGCGGAAGCACTAGAAGAGAAGCAAAAAAACCGATCCAAGTTGGCAAGATTCTGCGTACAGATTGGACTGTCTGCCTAGCTGCCGCGGACTATTTGCCAGGGAGGGGCAGACTGTCCGGAAGACAGGCGTGGACTGTCTGCAGTACAAAAGACGCCTCCAGCTGAAAAGCACCGCTTCTGCCTAAATGGTCCGCGACACCTTGCGGACTGTCCGCTAGCCGCGAACTGTCCGCCAAACACGTGCGGACGGTCCGAGGATGATCTGCGCAGAAAAACGCGAACTCGCAAGAAAACCTCCACAAAGTCGTCACCGAATCTCCCAAAGGACTGAAGCTCTTGAGGCAACATTTTGGGGAGATGATAAGCGTCACAAGGTGATGCTATGCCCCAAAACTCTTGGCCTCTCACTCCCTAGAACGACGGGAATCGCGGATCACACGAACTCAACCACGAACAAAGAACTCCACCCAAAGACCGTCGAGTCGAAGAGGTATCCCGGCGTTTGAGGGTTTAAGATCATCCACAAAGAGGCACAAGACACTCACCCATGATCCCCTCAAAGAAACCCGGAGAAAAACTCTCTCAACTCCGCGGAATCAACCGAAGAACGAAAACACCAAACAGGCACCAAAAAGACCCACGGAAATAACAACTCTGAATCTTCTATACAACCAAGAAAGATTCATACAAGGTCTAGCTTTCCTCCTCAACATCCATCCCTCTCTCAAGATCTCACCATGAAGCTCTCAAGCTAGTCCTATGGAAATCCTAGGGAAAATAGGAAAACCAAATGAGTTAGAGTTTCGAGAGAAAGTCGCCATCCTCTCTCCTCTATGTATATATGGAGACAGTCGAAAGACGAAACTAACCCTATTACATAATACTAGGATACACACCCCCGAGGGGCACTTCGGGAACTCTCGTCGTAGCACCATCGGACGAATGCCCGACGATCGCACAAGCCTTGCGATCGCGATGTGTGTCCTCCGCTTCGAAGCTTCTCGGTGCGCCCGGATCCCGTCTCCGCCCGTCGAGCCTCCGGTCTTGGTTTTGTGGTTCAACCAAGTAAGTCGGCCGGTTTTGTGGTGAACCGCCGCAAACCCTGCGTGCAGACTCCGGTCGTGAGGCGCTACCCTACACTGGCTCCTGTCCACGACTTCGTCTTGCTTTTCTTGCCACCATGCGGCCCGCACTTGACCCCGCTGCCCACCGGGTCCCTCGAGCCAAGCCTACTTGTCTCTCCATCCTTGGAGGCCCTGCAAGGCATAGACCTTTCGCACTCTCTCTTCACTTGCACCAATGCAAATCAAGCCTCAACCTGCACCTGCAATACTCGGTCAAGAGTCAGTCCATACCACGTTGTCAATCACTCATCACAGCCAGGAGCGACCATCCACCAGTCCTCAGTCTCCCCCTTGATGAGTGCATTGACAACACACACAAGTAACCAATTCAGAGAAAAGAGAAAAGGAAAAGAAACAAACGAAAAACTAAAACTAGTGATCAAAAGCCAAACAAAAGCCAAGAAAAGATCACTTGAGTGAGAAAAATCTCGGTCCCCTAAGGCAAGGGCAACGGCTCGACACAACCGAGATAAAATGCTCCAAAATTGCCGACTCCTCAACGTGAGGCAAAAGGGCTCGACACCATCGGCAAAAAAGCACAACTGAAATTCAGGCGAAAAGAGCTCCCAAATGCATGAATAAGAGCTCCCAAATGCATGAATGCAAGCTCCCCCTGAACAAATGCATTTCTCCCAATTTTTCTTCCCTTAATGCAAAACTCCTCTTGGAAACCTGAATTGGGTACTTTCCTCCCCCTTGTTGGTAATGCATGAATCTAATCTACTAATGCAAGCATGTGCTTCTCAAATATACAAGGAGGACTACAACATGCTAAAATTGAGACATAGACCAGCAAGGTAGCCACTAGTTGAGCACAAGAATCGCCAACAAGATGGAAAGGGACATACAAGCAAGTGACATAGCCATGAACAAAGTGAGGCATTTTTCACAAAAATTTTCCCTCTCATGAGCATTGGACCTAAACATGATCAAACTGAGCACAAACAACATATAACTCACAAATTCTCATCACAGGGTCATCACAAACACCTACAAGCTATCTCATGTCATGTGAAAGACACCGAGCCATGTGTCCACTTCAAGATATGAGACTTCTCATTGGTGAACATCATGCAACGGTTTAGCACCCAAGATAAGGAATTTAAAACATGTATGACATAGAAGTACAATTTTCAAGCATAGGCATCTCACATACCATTTTCATGATTTACAAGTTAAGCATGGTACATGAAGTGCCTTTGCGGCAAAAAGAAGCTTAGGCTTCTCCACAAGGTAGCATGCAGGCTAAACATTCATGATGATAAATGGATCTTTGATCCCAAATGAAAAGAACATGGTTCCAAGCACAAATTAAGCAAGATATAGCCATAAGCACCCAATGTGAACATGAGAGGCATTCTACTCACAAGAGAGGGTCATATAGCATTTTTACAAAAAAAACCATCCACAAGCATATATATCCCAAAGCTACCAAGAGCATAGCTATACATCTCATGAGCATCAAGCAAAGTCATAACCTCATATATAGCATATCATAGTGATCAAAGCATATGAGAGAAGCACATCTCTATGGCATATGATACAAATGCAGTCTATGATACAAGGATACAAACATGATATGATACAAAAATGAAAATGCAATATGCATATGTACATCAACCCTCACAACTCCAAGCTCTCCGTGCAAACGAGCAAATGTAGCTTGGTCCAAGGGCTTGGTTAGGATATCAGCAAGTTTGCTTTTACGTAGGTACATGGATGAGGTCTGTATTTCCCTTCTCAACATTGTCTCTCAGAAAGTGATACCTCACTTCTATGTGTTTGGTTCTGGAGTGAAGCATGGGGTTTTTGGCAACACTAATGGCACTCGTGCTCTCACACATGAGAGGTACATGGGAACACTCCTCACCAAAGTCACTCAGCGTGTATGTGATCCAAAGCAGCTGTGAGCAACAACTAGCGGCAGCGACATATTCGGCTTTTGTGGTAAACTGAGCTACACTAGACTGTTTGTGAGAAGACCAAGAACAAGCGAAGAACCCAAAAACTGGCAAGTACCCGAAGTCGATTTCCGATCGACTCAACACCCCGCAAAGTCGGCATCCGAAAAACCAAGAAGCGAAAGGTAAGAGGATGCCGAATATCAAAGACTGAGCTCAGGAGTGTATCGAAGATACCTGAAGATCCGCTTGATGGCCTGCCGATGTGAAGTCCTCAGCGACACCTGAAAACAAGCGCACAGACACACAGAAAATTGGATGTCTGGCCTCGTCACTGTCAAGTACAAGAGGGAGCCCTCCGATACTTCTTCTGGTCCACGGGCTCTCCGTCCTTGTCTACATCGAGCACTGTAGTCGTACTCATCGGTGTCGATAGGGGCTTCAAGTCATCCATCTTGAACTTTTTGAGGATATCCCTCGTGTACTTGGCTTGATGCACAAAGGTTCCTTTCTTCGCCTGCTTGATCTGAAGCCCGAGAAAGAACTACAATTCTCCAATCATAGACTTCTCAAATTCTTTATTCATATCCTCTGCAAACCTCGCAACCAAAGAGTGAGACGAGCCGCCAAAGACAATATCATCCACATACACCTGAACAATTAGGATATCATCACCCTACTTGAGGGAAAAAGAGTCTTATCAACCTTGCCCATCTCAAACCCCTTGCTGAACAAGAACCCCCTCAAGTGGCCATACCAAGCACGAGGAGCTTGTTTTAGCCCGTACAATGCCTTTTCTCAGCCTATACACCCTGTGGGGAAACTCAGCACTCTCCAAGCCTGGTGGTTGCTTCAGATAAACTTCCTCCTGTAAAAACCCATTCAAGAAGGCACTCTTCACATCCATTTGGTACAATTCGAACCCTTTAGCCACAGAAAAGGCTAGAAGGATCTTAATTGCCTCCATATGAGCTACAAGAGCAAATGTCTCCTCATAGTCTATCCCTTCCTTCTGACTATAGCCCTGACCAACCAACCTCGACTTGTTCATCACCACCTCACCATTTTCTCCCTCTTTGTTTTTCCACACCCATTTTGTCCCAATAGGTTTGCAATATGGTGGTGGCTCCACTAACTCGCATACTTGGTTTCTCTCAAAATTCTCTAACTCCTCATGCATGGCATTCACCCAATTAGGATCAAATAGAGTGTGTCCAATGTCTTTCGACTCAAAGGTAGCAACAAAAGCTGAATGAGAAAGTGAGAAGCATTTCTGGACCTCGACTATGTCGTACACTCATTGATGTCGCCGATGATTCTTGAGGGTGGATGATCAACTTGAACGCACCTCGTGCCTCTCGCCTGGAGACAACCTCCCCCTCAGCAGCTGCTTCCACTTGATCTTGCTGGACCGTATTGTAGGGGATGGACCATCCTGCATCGTAGTTGTCGTAGTTGAAGTAGAGGGTACATCCTCTCCAGCATCATCCTCCTTGTCCTCAAAGATCTTATTGCCAACTTCATCATCACCTGCACACTCAAAGACAGACGAATTGCATGGTTGTGTCTTGTTGAAGGTCACCTCGCAAGTCTCCATGACTAGGTTAGTATCAAGATTGAGCACACGAAATGCTCTAGAATGACTAGCATAACTCAAGACAATCCCATCGGAAGACCTCGACTCAAACTTATCAAGCCTACCATTCAGAAGAATGAAGCGCCGACAACCAAAAGCCCTGAAATGGCTCACTCTAGGTGCTCGCCCATGCATGAGCTCATAGCACGTCTTGTTCAAGAAGGCCCTCAGAAAAATCTGATTCCCAACATGGCAAGCGGTATTCACCGCCTCCGCCCAATATCTTCTCGGAGTCCTATGCTCATCGAGCATCGTCCGAGCCATCTCACAAAGGAACGATTTTTCCTCTCAACTACACTATTCTGACTAGCCGCATAGGGAGAAGAAAACTGATGTTCGAGACCCAAATCACGACAAAAGGTTTCAAAATGAGATTTAATAAATTCACTGCCATGTCGCTACGAATGGCTCAAACAACATCTCTATGTCTCTCGTTCTTCAACCTCAAGATTAGATCCCTCACAAAACCAAACGTCTCCCCCTTGTCAGCCAAAAAGAAGACCCAAGCATAGTGAGAATAGTCATCCACAATCACAAGGACATACCATTTCCCACATGCCGAGCACACACCAAGCCATATGGAACAGCTCGCATGGCCTCTCTGTCATAACGGATGTCAGAGGCGGATGAGACGGCGACTATCTTGCCATACCTACACGGAGCACAAACCAAATCCTGACATCCTTAGACCAATCCTAGTCCACACAAGCATGACAACAAGTCAAAACTCAAGTGACCTAGTCTCCTATGCCATTTCCAAAGCTCCGCCGAAACACCAGCAACCAAGCAACGAGAAGAGCCAACACACTGAGAAAAATCAGCTCTGAAAATCTGACCCTCGGGGACGATCGTGCACACAAGATCACCTCGAGAGTCCAAGACATGAGAACATTTCATTTTGAAATGGAGTTCAAAACCCTCATCAAGAAGCTGGGAAACAGAGAGAAGATTGTAACCCAGAGACTTGACAAGAGAAACATGCCGAAGAGTCACAGACTCACTCACCTTCACCGTGCCCACTGAAAGTACTCTTTGGTCATCACCGGGGTGAGGCTGGAGAACTACCTTCGATCTCCGGTCATGTGTTAAAAGCAATGGAGTCGATCAACCAAAAGCCCTCCATGCCTCCCATCTGCAAAATAAAAAATGAGTGCGAGAGTGAGAAAAAGACTCAGCACTAGGGTTAGTACAAAACGAATCAAACCAGTGCCTCGCCATTTGCTCAAACGTGGGGTTAGCAAAATCCATCCTATCACTCCTAGGTGGAACACCCACATGTCCCCTTGGAGGACTACGCGCACCACAAAGGGGAGACCGTGGCCCGTAGTCCCCCCATACTCGTATTGGCCACGAGCAAAGGAACATCCAACAAACTCACCACGCCCAAACCCAACATGCCTACCACCTTCTCTATGTGGTGGCTCACTTCAAGGCAAAAACTCACACCTCTCACGAGGGTAAATGGTACACACCATACCCTCACCTCTCGGCACCAACCTAGGCTCAGGCACACTACGAGAAGTGGAGGTACCTGTCCTTGTTGGCCAACTCTCTAGCCAACCTCTCATCACGCTTCCTTCTGAAGCAAAACTCAGCAAGGTGTCCATCCCTCCCACAATGCTCACAATGGGAGGGTTTTGATTTTGGCTTTGGTTTTGGGTTCTCTCGGGGCTAAGGCTTCTCCTCACTCGGTTTTTGTCCCTTCTTCCCAAAGAACTCGTTCCCCAAGTCACTCTTGAACTTGATGGGTTTCTGGAAGTTGTCAGTTTGTGGAGGAAACACAGGTGGAGCCGAAGTTGTGTCTAGTCGGTTCCTAAGATGATTCCGTTTAGGAACAAAGGCATTTTGTGGTGGGTTTTTGGTGGTTCTCAGATATCTCTGTTCTTCCCCTCATTCTCACCACTTCCCTCACCGACCTTGTTTGCCCCAAGCGCTTCTCCATCCTAGCGCTTGAATGCCTCGATCATCATCCTCAACTAAGGCTCATGACCAGAAAACCAACCCATCAACTGTCTCAACTCATCATTCTCATCATGCAAGCGATAAACATAGTGTGCAAGCTCCATATTCTCCATAACATTTATTTCACAAGTAGAGCATGATGTCGGAATAGGAGCTTTCAGCTGAGCCTCTAGAGATCTAGCATAAACAAGTGAAACATCTAGCTTCTCATGCAAAATAGGACAAGAAGTGCAAACACCAAAAAAGGAGGACCTAGATTTCATCTCATCGAGCTCAACCCTAAGCACATCTAGTTCCTCGACCTTGGAGGAATTCTTCTCCTTAAGCACAGTTATTTCACCAAGAAAAGTGGAACAATCAGTGCATTCAGGTTCATTGGTCACAACAGGAGCAGACTTAAGGGAATCTATTTGATCCCTAGCATCAACAAGCAAAGACTCTAGCTCAACCACTTTCTCCTTAGCCTCTCCAAGCAAAGACCTATACTCCCTTTTCTCCTTATTGGTCTTTCTAAGCACATCATTAGGGTTATCAAGCAAGTCATTCAACCTAGCATTCTCCACAAGGATAGATCATTGTTTACCTCTTCCTCGAAGTCGGAGGCCGAGTCATTCTTGTTGCTCTTCTTGCTTGCGGAGCTATGTGCCATGCCGCAAAATCCTTGGGCAACGAAACACAGACCATTGATGTTCTTTGTTGACGGATAAAAGACGTATCCACCTATGATCCGCAAGCATACGGACCTACACCTTTTTCACCACGGGATTCCCAAGGTTCTTGTCAATCCGCAAAGCAAGGGATTACAAGCGTTTGATCTACCTTTACACACTAGCTACTCAAACCCTAACAAAGATTAAACTAGAAAACAACTAAACTACACTAGAGAGAACGATTAAGCCATCAAGATAAAAGACACTCGCCCATGGGTCTAGGATACTAGAACATGGAATCGCTTTAAACAAGAAAACCAATCTAATCTATCGGGGGTTGTCACCACAGTTTCGCCCTTTCCCTCCTCTCGTACTGTCACTACACGAAGGTATTCGTGACTAGACCTATGATGGACACGGCGTATTGAATGGATCCAAGGAAGCATTGGAGCTCTACCCCCTTTACGGCATGGTAGCTAACCTTAAGCATTAAGTATATTCAACACAAGATGATAGATAGATAATCCAACAAAGTATGATTACATCTCAAGATCGATTATGACCCATGGAAGAATAAGGAGATTACCCCATCAAGGTGCTAGACATAGCACCGTTGATCATGGTCACCCTTTCAACGGTGTCTTCCTTCTTCTCCACTTGTGGGTGCTTCCTACGAGGTGGTCGATCCCCCTCCGGAGATCTCCCTCCTCTCTCTCTATCTTGTGGATGGCCTCCTGGTGCGAATGGCTCTCTCTCCTCCGAATGGCGGCGCCTCCAGGGCTTTAGGGTTGAAGATCCTTCGGGTGCAAAAAAAAGGGGGGCCGAACCGACGCCGGAAGTGGGCTGGGCCGGCCCGCCTGGGCCGACCGGCCCAGGCCCATTTCGGCCCGGTTCGGTCGCCCTTTCGCTCCCGTGGGTCCTTAGGTGATTATGCACTTTGCCCCTTCCACTTGCATGATTTTGACGATGTCATCCTCGCGTCCAAAATGGAGGTTCTCCGTGCATGAAGTTCGGTCTTTTACGCTTCAATCCTCGGGGGTGTTCCTACGTAGTACTTCGGTCCTTGCCACCATTGGAAGTGATTTCATCAAGCTCATGAACACGAACAAGTCTCCGTAAATGCTCCTTTGAACTTGTTGTGAATCCGTCCTTTATGTCCATGTTTTCCTACATAAACATAACACTTCCAAATGCATGCACATAGATGAACTTGTTATATGATTAGTATCCCTAGTGGCGGGTTAGTTCTGTGGACCAGGAGCGTCCCAGTGGTCGGTGGATGACCGCTCCTTAGTGATGAGTGATTGACAATGGGTGTTGGACTGACTCTTGGCTTAGTGCGCAGGTGTAGGCTGCGGCCTAGTTCGTGTTGTTGCAGGTGAAGAACGGGCGCGAAAGGTCTTCGGCCTTGAGGGGCCTCCGGGAGATGGAGAGACAAGTAGGCTCGGTTCGAGGGACCGGTGGACGGCGGGGCGGGTGCGGGCCACATGGTGGCGACACAAGCAAGACGAAGTCATGGACGGGCCGAGCCGGTGCACGGTGGCGGTCAAGTCAAGTGGTTTGGCGGGAGGCCGGACCGGGCACGCGGGGTTTGGTGGTTTGCCCACAAAACCATCGGCGAACGGTTTCTTGGTTTGGGCCTCAAAACCAAGTCCGAGGGCCCAACACGACGGAGACGGGATCCGGGCGTGTCGGGAAGCTTCGAAGCGGAGGACACGCGGCGGGATCGCATGGCTTGCGTCGGGAGGACGCGGGGTGCGGCAAAGGCGTGGCCGTCCGATGGCAAGACCCACATACATTACCAAAATGCCCCTACGTGGGTTGTATCGCCAGTAGTGTAATTAGGGGTAGTCGAGTCATTTACCACTCCGGCGGGACCTGATATATAAGCCTGGAGTGTGTGTTGATGGCTCTCTGGCTCCGCGACTTAGGGTTTCATTTGCTCCCTCCTCTTTCTCATTTTCGTAGCTATTTTTCTTCCTATTTTCTCTAGGCTAGCATGAGAGCTTCATGAGAGATTTGTTGAGAGGGATGGATGCTAGGGCGGCATGCTAGACCTTGTGAATCTTTCCTGGTTTGTATAGAAGATTCGGGGTTGTTTTTCGTGGCTTTTTGTGCTCATTTTCGTGCCTTTGTTCCCGGTGTGATTCCGCGGATTTGAGTGAGTTTCTTCCCGGATTTCTTTGAGGGAAACATGGATAGATGTCTTGTGCATCTTTGTGCTTGATCTTGTGCCCTCAAACGCCGGGAAACTACTTCGATTTGTGAGTTTTCGTTCGGTGCTCTAGGTTTTGGTGGTGCTCAAAGGATTCGCGATTCCCGGTGATTTAGGGAGTTAGGAGGCAAGATTTTTGGGCTATAGCATCCTTGTGTGACGCTTTTCAAGTACCCAAACCCTTGTCTCCATAGCTTCAACCGTTTGGGAAATCCGATGATGATTTGGGGGAGTTGACTTTCGGGGTCGGGCTATTTTCTCGTTCGTCCGCACCGGCGGACGGTCCGCGAGGACCCGGGCGGACGGTCCGCGCGGGTCCAGTTCATCCCGTGTTCTTCGTGTTCTTGCTCGTCCTTTGTTTCGATCCGTTGTGATTTTGGTTTTTGGTTGGACGAAGTTTCGGACAGTCCGCGGTGTCGGGCGGACGGTCCGCGGGTGCTTGGAGGACAGTCCGCGTGCTCCCCGCGGACGGTCCGTGGCACCGGGGTGGCTTTGGGTCGTTCTGTGTAAATTAACGGACGGTCCGCGGTTAAGGCCGGACGGTCCGCGGCCGGGTGCGGACAGTCCGCGAGACCCGGCCGGACGGTCCGCGTGGCTCTTGCGGACGGTCCGCCCCTCCTGCGCGGACGGTCCGCCAGAGCCTGTGTGCTTTGCTTCTTGGTTCGATTCCTTCCTCCCTTTCTAGTGCTCAAGAAGTGCATCCCATGTCGAAGATCATTGGAGACATCAATGAACGCACTACACGGTCGAGGTCCAGGAATTCCTCTCATTTTGCTCATGCTGCTTTTGTTGCTACTTTTGAGCCCAAGGACATTGGACATGCTTTATCTGATGCAAACTGGGTCAATTCTATGCATGAGGAGTTGGAAAACTTTGAGAGGAACCAGGTGTGGGAGTTAGTTGAACCACCTCCAAATTGCCATCCCATAGGAACCAAGTGGGTTTGGAAGAACAAAGAGGGAGAGAATGGGATGGTTGTGAGGAACAAGTCCAGACTTGTTGCTCAGGGGTTTAGTCAGAAGGAGGGGATCGACTATGAGGAGACCTTTGCTCCTGTGGCCCGTCTTGAGGCAATTCGGATCCTTCTAGCCTTTGCCGTGGCTAAAGGGTTCAAGTTGTTTCAGATGGACGTGAAGAGTGCTTTTCTGAATGGGGTCATAGAGGAGGAGGTGTATGTGAAGCGACCACACCGGTTTGAGAGCGAGTTGTACCCTCACGGGGTATACGGGTTGAAAAGGGCTCGTATGGGTTGAAACAGGCGCCCCGTGCTTGGTATGGGAGATTGAGAGGTTTTCTTTTGAGCAGAGGGTTTGTGATGGGTACCGTGGAATCTCCCATACCAAGCCCGGGGCGCCTGTTTCAACCCATACACAACCCTTTTCAACCTGTACACCCTGTGTGGATACTTCTCACTCTCGAACCCCGGTGGCTGCTTCACATACACCTCCTCCTCTATGACCCCATTCAGAAAAGCACTCTTCACATCCATTTGAAACAACTTGAACCCTTTAGCCACGACAAAGGCTAGAAGGATCCGAATTGCCTCAAGACGGGCCACAGGAGCAAAGGTCTCCTCATAGTCGATCCCCTCCTTCTGACTATATCCCTAAGCGACAAGTCTGGACTTGTTCCTCACAACCATCCCATTCTCACCCTCTTTGTTCTTCCAAACCCATTTGGTTCCTATAGGATGGCAATTTGGAGGTGGTTCAACTAACTCCCACACTTGGTTCCTCTCAAAGTTTTCCAACTCCTCATGCATAGAATTGACCCAGTTTGCATCAGATAAATCGTGTCCAATGTCCGTGGGCTCAAAGGGGGCAACAAATGCAGCATGAGCGAAATGAGAGGAATTTCTAAACCTTGACCGCGTAGTACGTTCGTCGATGTCCCCAATGATCTTCGATAGGGGATGCACTTCTTGAATCCGCCGGGGAGCCTCACGTCTCGAGACTACCTCCCCCTCAACTTCAACTTCTCTCGCCTGGTCCTCTTGTCACACCGTCGTTGTCCATAAAGTAGACGGTCCACCCTCCGTAGTGGTCGTAGGGGAAGTAGTGGGTACGCACTCAGCTTCAGGCGCATAGTTCTCTCCATCATCATCTCCAGCTTCATCCTTCTCCTCTTCAAAGAGGTCCTCGGCCATCTCCTCATCACCTGCACATTCAAAGCCAAGAGAGGTACATGGCATTGTCTCGTCGAAGGTCACCTCGCAAGTCTCCATGATTTTGTTAGTCTCAAGGTTAAGCACCCTATAGGCTCTAGAATGATTAGCATATCCAAAGAAAATCCCATCACTAGACCTAGCCTCAAACTTGTCGAGTTTTCCCTTCTTAAGAATAAAGCACTTGCAGCCAAAGACTCGGAAATGACTCACCTTGGGTGCTCGACCATGCATAAGCTCATAACAGGTCTTTTTCTTGAAAGCTCGCAATAAAATCCTGTTAGAGACATGAAAAGCCGTATTGACCGCCTCAGCCCAATACCTCCTTGGAGTCCTTTGCTCATCGAGCATCGTCCTAGCCATCTCACAAAGAGTCCGATTTTTCCTTTCCACAACTCCATTTTGAGGGGGCACATAAGGGGTCGAATACTGATGTTCAAGACCTAGATCACGACAGAAGGCATCAAAACGAGAGTTCTTGAACTCAGAGCCATTATCACTGTGGATAGCTCGAATAGCATTCCCATGCCTCTCAATTTTCAACCTCACGATCAGATCTCGAACAAAACCAAATGTCTCACTCTTGTCTTCCAAGAAAACACCTAGGCATAGCGAGAGTAATCGTCCACCACAACAAGGACATACCACTTCCCACCCACCGAGCGAACTCGAGCTGGCCCAACAAGGTCCATATGCAACAGCTCTTCGGACGCTCAGTCATGACATCGGTCAGGGATGGATGGGGAGTGGCTACCATCTTGCCATGCCTACACGGAGCACAAACCAAATCCTTCTCAAACTTCAACCTCGGCAATCCACGGACAAGGTCAAGACCACTCAAGCGGGAAACCAAATCAAAGATCAAGTGACCTAACCGCCTATGCCATTTCCACAAATCAGAAGAAGGACCAGCCATCAAACAGCGAGCAGGACCCAAAGAGCGAGAGAAATCAGCCCTGAAAATCTGACCCTCGGGGATGATCATACAAACAAGATCACCTCGAGAATCCAGCAAACGAGACTCACCAGACTTGAAACGCACCTCAAAACCCTCATCAAGCAACTGAGAAACCGAAAGCAAATTGAAACCCAAAGACTTCACAAGAGCAACCCTCTTCAACGTTACCTTGTCACTCACATGCACAACACCCTCAGAAATCACCCTTCCTCGTCCATTGTCCCCAAATGTGATGTACATCTTTTCCTTCACTGGGGTGAGGCTGAAGAACCACTTCTTATCTCCGGTCATGTGACGGGAACATTCGGAGTCGATCAACCAAATGTTCTCCAAGCCTCCTGCCTCATCCTCCGAGTCGGAGTCGCTGTCTTCCTTCTCGCTCTTCTTGCTGCTTGAGCTATGGGCCATGCCACAAAAACCTTCAAGCGCCACACAGCTCAACCCACTGAAGTTCCGACTTGCACTCTTCTTGCCCTTGCGCCTCCCGGCGTCTTCATCTTCACTGCTTGAGCTTGATTGCGCGTCGCTTGAGCTTGAGTCAACGTCGCTTGCACCGGCCACCATGGCTCTTGCCTTGTCCTTCTTGTAGCCGCCCTTGCTTGGTCGCCGCTTGTCCTTGTCCCTGCTCTTGGACTTGCTCAAGTGCTTGCCCTTGGAGGAGTACTTGTCTTCACGCCTCGAGTGCGCCTTGTACTCGCTCATCTTGTACTTGTTCTCCTCCGCTTCCGGGCACTCGGCGATGAAGTGTCCACGCTTGCCACACTTGTAGCATGTCCCCGAGCTCCGCCTTGCATTCCTCAGGCTCTCATGTAGTCGATCAAACCTCCTTGAGAGCAAGGCCAGCTCCTCTTCGCCCAGCACATCAAACTCCTCATCTGGAATAGACATAAGAGAAGACAAGGAAAACTGTCGACGGGAAGGGTTAGTGTTGGCTTTGCCCTTTGATCCGCCCACAAGAGCAAGACTATGATCAGTCGAGCTCTCATGCTTGGATTGCAACTTCCTGTCAACCTCAGCCGACTTGAGCTTAGAAAAGAGGTCATCCAACTCAATGGTCAAATATTTCCCAGACTCCTTGATGGCCTCAACCTTAGCACCCCAAACATTTGGGTCCAAGACATGCAAGAGCTTCAAAGATTGATCATGCTCAGTGTAAGGGAAATCCTCAACATTAGCCTTCATGTTGTTCACGATGGCGGTGAACCTCTGAAACATCGAATCAATGTCCTCACCGGGAAGTTGAGTGAAGTTCTCATATTGCATCCGGTAAGAGACAAAGAGGCGAGCCTTCACATGGTTATCACCACCGTGAGCAACCAACAACTTCTCCCAAATTTGCCAAGCAAGATTCAAATGGCGAACACGCTCAAACTCAGGATCACACAAGCTCGGACCAAGTGATCAACGGCTTTTGCATTTGCCTCATACTTGGCCTTAGCACCGGCATCGGTCACCATAAGAGTATGGATGTTGACCGGAATAGCATAGGTCTTGTCAAGCACAATGAAATCCAACAACTTGCCACGAAGAAAGATCATCATACGAGCCGCCCACTTGTGGTAACCCTTCCCATCGAAGTGCGGCGGACCGCCCCGCTCAACGTACGCCATCTTAGGATTCAAGACTTGTCAAAGTCACAAAGAATCCGGCACCAAGCTCTGATACCAATTGAAGGATCAGATGGCGACTAGAGAGGGGGGAGTGTCGGTGTTTTAGACCGGCAACCTACTACGGGGAGTACCCGAAGTAGATGATTGTGACTCGCCGAGACCGGTAACTCGAAGGAAGAGACACGTGGCACACAATTTAGACAGGTTCGGGCCGCGAGGTGCGTAATACCCTACGTCCTGTATGCTGCGTAGCTCTGGATTGATAGGGCACGATTACAAGATGGTGCAATAGTGCGCCGTGGGTTGTAGGGGATTGGATGAGATGAGGTGATCCTGAGATCGGTCCCTGCCTCGCCTTATATAGTCCGGGAGGCAGGGTTACAAGTCGGAGTAGGGAGAGAGTACTAGTCGAGTACGTCTAGGAGTCCTCTATACAGTGCGGAACATGTACAGCTCCCTAACCGAGTACTACTCCTGTGTAGTCCTTGTGCTCCACGCCTTCAGGTGGCGTGTAGCGCAAGCCGGGTGGTCCCAGGGGCCCACCGAGTAGTCGGTCCTGGTACCCACCGAGGTAGTGGGCCCAGGGAGGTCCATACGACAAGCCCCCGAGTACTTTGAAGTCGAGAAGGATAGCTTCAAGTAGTCTTGACGGCCTTAGCGAGTAGTCCTCAAGCGTCCCTGAGTGCTACAAGCCAAAAGTCCTCAAGAGTAGTCGAAGCATCCCGAGGCTGGAATGTACTCCAGCTGATGTTTGAGCAATCTTGAAGTCTTCTCAAGTAGTCCCAAGCGTCCTCGAAAACTGCCTTCGAAGGTCTTCAAAAACTGCCTGTCTTGTCTTGAAGCCGGAGCTGACATGGAGGTGCGATTTGCGAAACCGCACTCCACATGGAGTAGCCCCCGAGCCTTGAGTCGCGAGCTCTAGCTGAGGATCCATCTGAAATCTTGGCAAGAAAATCCCGAAAAATCCGGAGAGAAAAAACCGAAGGACACGTGGCACGGAGCCCCCGAGCCTTGAGTCGAGTACTTCCTCTCGAATTGAAGGGTCTTCTTGGAGAATGTGTCCTGAGATGCTCTTGAGACTGGCCGCTTCCCAGGTAGTCGAGTAGAAGTAGCCGAGCCCCCGAGGTGAGGCGCGTCGACTAGTAGAATACGAAGAGTCACGCGCAGCCACTGAGTCAGCCGCGCGTGGACTTATCCGGCCGCCCGTTACGGAGCCGATTTGGCTTATAAATAGAAGCCAAAACCCTTAGGGTTTTTCACCCATTCGAGCCGCAGCCATTCCGTTTGAATCTTGAAGCGAATCCACTCCCAGCACTTGCTGCCACCGTAGTAGATCCAAGCGCGCCGCCACCCGAAGCCTTTAGGGTAGCCCCCGAGCGGATGCGAGTGAAGACACCTTGTACTTGGAGGATGAAGCCGTCGCCGTCCAAGACGTCTAAAGCCGCCGGGAAGAAGAGGGGCCGGGAAGAGGCCGCCGCGGCTGCCACCGGAGCGGGGCCGCCAATGTCTCCACCGCGGGCTGATCCAAGCCGCGAGTGGAAAAAATCCAAGGTGAAGACGGAGGACCTGTTGACCCTCCTGAACAGTGGGTTCATCAGGGAGAAAGAAGTTGACATGTGGAGATCCGCCGCGGGAGACCCCTATCCGATGGAGAAAGCAGAAGACGAGATCCCGATGTTCTCGCGGTTCGTGGAGCGCGGTCTTGCACTCCCAGCCAGCGACTTCTTCAAGGGGCTGCTCGGGTACTACGGGATCGAGTACCTGAACTTGAACCCCAACGGCATCTTCCACACGTTGGTCTTCGTCCACTTCTGCGAAGCCTTCCTCGGAATCAAGCCGCACTGGGTGCTCTTTCGGAAGTTCTTCCGCGTCAAGCCGCAACCAAGTGCCTCCAACCCCAGAGTAGTCGGAGGGGCCGCCATCCAGCTGAGGGAGGACGCCGCGGAGCAGTACCTGGCGTACAAGCTCGTCGACTCCAACACGGACTGGTGAAGGATCAGATGGCGACTAGAGAGGGGGGGAGTGAATAGGAGCCGGTAAAAATTCTTCCCAAAGAACCCGGCCTATGTCCTACTCAAATCCCGGACACACACAAGCGATGGATCGAATCACGCACCAATCGCCAAGACCACGAGGTTATGGATCAACCTCTAGCCTTAGGAACGATTCCTCGAAGCACACGCGGAAGCACTAGAGAGGGGAGGAAGGAATCGAACCAAGAAGCAAAGCACACAGGCTCTGGCGGACCGTCCGCGCAGGAGGGGTGGACCGTCCGCAAGAGCCGCGCGGACCGTCCGGCCGGGTATCGCGGACTCGTCCGCACCCGGGCCGCGGACCGTCCGGCCTTAGCCGCGGACCGTCCGTTAATTTACACGGAACGACCCAAAGACACCCCCGTGCCACGGACCGTCCGCGGGGAGCACGCGGACCGTCCGCCTAGCACCCGCGGACCGTCCGCCCGACACCGCGGACTGTCCGAAACTTCGTCCAACCAAAAATCAAAATCACAACGGATCGAAACAAAGGAGGAGCAAGAACACGAAGAACACGGGATGAACTGGAGCCGCGCGGACCGTCCGCCTGGTCCTCACGGACCGTCCGCCAGGTGCGGACAGAACAGAAAATAGCCCGACCCCGAAAGTCAACTCCCCCAAATCATCATCGGATTTCCCAAACGGTTGAAGCTGTAGAGACAAGGGTTTGGGGACTTGAAAAGCGTCACACAAGGATGCTATAGCCCGAAAATCTTGCCTCCTAACTCCCTAAATCACCGGGAATCGCGAATCCTTTGAGCACCTCCAAAAACTAGAGCACCGAACGAAAACTCACGAATCGAAGTGATTTCCCGGCGTTTGAGGGCACAAGATCAAGCACAAAGATGCACAAGGCATCTATCCATGTTTCCCTCAAAGAAATCCGGGAAGAAACTCACTCAAATCCGCGGAATCACACCGAGAACAAAGACACGAAAATAAGCACAAAAAGGCACGAAAAACAACCCCGAATCTTCTATACAAACCAGGAAAGATTCACAAGGTCTAGCATGCCGCCCTAGCATCCATCCCTCTCAACAAATCTCTCATGAAGCTCTCATGCTAGCCTAGAGAAAATAGGAAGGAAAATAGCTACGAAAATGAGAAAGAGGAGGGGGGGAAATGAAACCCTAAGTCGCGGAGAGAGGGAGCCATCAACACACACTCCAGGCTTATATATCAGGTCCCGCCGGAGTGGTAAATTACTCGACTACCCCTAACTACACTACTGGCGATACAACCCACGTAGGGGCATTTTGGTAATGTTTGTGGGTCTTGCCATCGGACGGCCACGCCTTCGCCGCACCCCGCGTCCTCCCGACGCAAGCCATGCGATCCCGCCGCGTGTCCTCCGCTTCGAAGCTTCCCGACACGCCGGATCCCGTCTCCGTCGTGTTGGGCCCTCGGACTTGGTTTTGAGGCCCAAACCAAGAAACCGTCCGCCGGTGGTTTTGTGGGCAAACCACCAAACCCCGCGTGCCCGGTCCGGCCTCCCGCCAAACCACTTGACTTGACCGCCACCGTGCACCGCTCACTTGTCCATGACTTCGTCTTGCTTGTGTCGCCACCATGTGGCCCGCACCCGGTCCCGCTCGTCCACCGGGTCCCTCGAACCGAGCCTACTTGTCTCTCCATCTCCCGGAGGCCCCTCAAGGTCGAAGACCTTTCGCGCCCGTTCTTCACCCGCAACAACACGAACTAGGCCGCAGCCTACACCCGCGCACTAAGCCAAGAGTCGGTCCAACACCCGTTGTCAATCACTCATCACTAAGGAGCGGTCATCCACCGACCACCGGGACGCTCCCGGTCCTCAATCTCCCCCTTGATGAGTGCATTGACAACACACAACGCGAAATGAAATTCGAGTGAAAGAGAAAGAAAGAAGAAAGAAAAACAAGAAAGCTCAACTCATGACCAAAACCGAAGAAAGGCGAAGAAAGGTCACAAGCCAAGCAAAGCACAAAATCCACACCGAAAACGAGAAGAAAGCTCCCCCCGAACATGTGAATGCAAATTTCCAAATTTCAGCTCACCTCTTCGAATTTTCATTAAGCTCACCTTTTCTCCCCCTTGTTGACAATGTATGAATCAAGGTGAAAATGCGAAATGCAAAGCATATAGACAACTACATGAGCTTCTCAAATAGGCCAAATCTAGTGTCAAAGGCTAAAAATGAGACAAAGATCACACACATGAATCATAGCATAGTCAAAGCATTGCCACAAGTAATATATGAAAATACAAGCATGTGACAAAGCAAAATTTTCAGATTTAAGCGCTTTACCAAAAGAAGACTCGCTTCACATGTAAAAGCCTATCCATGTCACACTTGAGCCACAAACATGCATATTACTCAAAGATCATACAAGGATATCAAATTCTCAAGCAAAAGATCATGGCAAACACCCATAAAGCAAAGCATGTCATGTCAAAGCTCATGAGCCATGTGTCCACTTCGGGGAGACTTCTCCACTGGTGAACATCATGCAACATGTTTTGCACCCATATGTGAAAGATAAGACATTGTAAACATAGACATGATAGATGGAGCATTTTTCAAGCATTATGCACTTCTTTTCAAGATTAATTCATTTCATGGTACATGAAGTGCCTTTGCGGCAAAAAGAAGCTTATGCTCCCCCATGAATGCAACATAGGCTAAACATTCACAATGATATCCGGCCTTTGGCCCAAATGCAAGAACAGGGCATCCAAGCACAATCTAAGCATGAAAAGCATATTTAGACCAAATTGTGACATGGATACACAACTACACACGAGTGGAGCATATTTCATCAAAAATTAGTCAAGTTAAGCATTTATCTCGAAGGGGCTATCTCACCACACATATATCTCAAATATTCCAAGAGCATAGCCTCACATCACCATTTCTCCACACATATAACCAATATCTCACAAATAGCCAAAGAGACTCAAATATGGCATATGAAAGAAGCTCATCATCCTAAAATGCAATATGACACAAATGCAACATGATATATGACAAGATGGCTATCCTACCATGGTTTATACATCAAGCAAAGTATGTATATACATCGAGTAAACATGGTATGATACATATGGTACAAAAAGTAAACCCCCCAAGAATCAACTAGAAAGGGCAACAAACCCCAAGTTCCCCCGCAAGCGCACAAATGTAGCTTGGTCGAGAGGCTTTGTAAAGATATCGGCTAGCCGATCTTGGGTAGGGACATGGCTCAAAACAATGGTTCCTTTCTCCACATTGTCCCTCGAGAAAATGATACCTCACTTCTATATGTTTGGTTCCGGAGTGAAGCACTTGGATTTTTGGCTACGCTTATGGCACCGGTGCTATCACAAAGAAGTGGGATTTGGGTGCACTCCTCACCAAAGTCTCTCAAAGTGTATGAAATCCACAGCAGCTGGGAACAACAACTCGCGGCAGCAACATACTCCGCCTCGGTGGTAGACTGAGCTACACTAGACTGCTTGCGGGAAGACCATGAGACCAACGAAGACCCAAGAAACTGACAAGTACCAGAAGTAGACTTCCTCTCGACTCGACAACCAGCAAAATCCGCATCAGAAAAACCATGAAGAGACAGAGTCGAGGAGGAAGAATACCAAAGGCCAAGACCAGGGGCAGACTGTAGGTACCTGAAAATCCTCTTGACGGCTGTCGATTTGATGTCCTCGGCGAAGCACGAAAACGAGCGCACGGACACACGCCGAACCGTATGTCCGGCCTCGTCGCCGTCAAGTAGAGGAGGGAGCCGATCATGCTCCCGTACTCCCGCCGGTCCACCGGTTCTCCGTCCTCATCCGCATCCAAAGTGGCCGTACTCCCCATGGGAGTCGACATCGGCTTCACATCTTGCATCCGGAACTTCCTCGGCATGTCTTTCGTGTACTTGGTCCGGTGCACAAATGTACCGTCCTTCACTTGCTTGATCTCGCGGCCCGAGAAAATACCGCAACTCGCCCATCATGCTCATCTCGAACTCCCTGCTCATCTCATCCGCAAACTTGGCAACAAGGTTATGTGACGAGCCACCAAAGACAATATCATCCACGTAAATCGAACAATCGGCAAGTCATTTCCATGCTTGAGGAGAAACAAGGTTCTATCTACGGTACCCATCACAAACCCTCTCGCTCAAAAGAAAACCTCTCAATCTTCCATACCAAGCACGGGCGCCCGTTTCAACCCATACGAGCCCTTTTCAACCCGTATACCCCGTGTGGGTACAACTCGCTCTCAAACCCCGGTGTGGTCGCTTCACATACACCTCCTCCTCTATGACCCCATTCGAAAAGCACTCTTCACGTCCATCCGAAACAACTTGAACCCTTTAGCCACGGCAAAGGCTAGAAGGATTCGAATTGCCTCGAGACGGGCCACAGGAGCAAAGGTCTCCTCATAGTCGATCCCCTCCTTCTGACTAAACCCCTGAGCAACAAGTCTGGACTTGTTCCTCACAACCATCCCATTCTCTCCCTCTTTGTTCTTCCAAACCCACTTGGTTCCTATGGGATGGCAATTTGGAGGTGGTTCAACTAACTCCCACACCTGGTTCCTCTCAAAATTTTCCAACTCCTCATGCATAGAATTGACCCAGTTTGCATTAGATAAAGCATGTCCAATGTCCTTGGGCTCAAAAGTAGCAACAAAAGCAGCATGAGCAAAATGAGAGGAATTCCTGGACCTCGACCGTGTAGTGCGTTCATTGATGTCTCCAATGATCTTCGACGGGGATGCACTTCTTGAATCCGCCGGGGAGCCTCACGCCTCGAGACTACCTCCCCCTCAACTTCGGCTTCTCTCGCTCGATCCTCTTGTTGCACCGTCGTTGTCCATGAAGTAGACGGTCCATGCTCCGCAGTGGTCGTAGGGGAAGTAGTGGGTACATGCTCGGCTTCGGGCGCATGGTTCTCCCCATCATCATCTCCGGCTTCATCTTTCTCCTCTTCAAAGAGGTCCTCGGCCATCTCTTCATCACCCGCACATTCAAAGCCAAGAGAAGTACATGGCATTGTCTCGTCGAAGGTCACCTCGCAAGTCTCCATGATTTTGTTAGTCTCAAGGTTAAGCACCCTATAGGCTCTAGAGTGGTTAGCATATCCAAAGAAAATACCATCACTAGACCTAGCCTCAAACTTGTCGAGTTTTCCCTTTTTCAAAATAAAGCACTTGCGGCCAAAAACTCGGAAATGACTCACTTTGGGTGCCCGACCATGCATAAGCTCATAACAGGTCTTCTTCTTGAAAGCTCTCAATAAAATCCGACCGGAAACATGACAAGCCGTATTGACCGCCTCGGCCCAAAACCTCCTAGGAGTCCCGTGCTCATCGAGCATCGTCCTAGCCATCTCACAAAGAGTCCGATTTTTCCTTTCCACGACTCCATTTTGAGGGGGCACATAAGGGGTCGAATACCGATGTTCAAGACCTAGATCACGACAAAAGGCATCAAAACGAGAGTTCTTAAACTCGCAGCCATTATCACTTGCGGATAGCTCGAATAGCATTCCCATGCCTCTCGTTTTTCAACCTCACGATCGGATCTCGAACAAAACCAAAAGTCTCACTCTTATCCTCCAAGAAGAACACCCGGGCATAGCGAGAGTAATCGTCCACCACAACAAGGACATACCACTTCCCACCCACCGAGCGAACTCGAGCCGGCCCAACAAGGTCCATATGCAACGGCTCCGTCGGACGCTCGGTCATGACATCGGTCAGGGGTGGATGGGGAGTGGCTACCATCTTACCATGCCTACAAGGAGCACAAACCAAATCCTTCTCAAACTTCAACTTCGGCAATCCTCGGACAAGGTCAAGACCACTCAAGCGGGAAACCAAATCAAAGCTCAAGTGTCCCAACCGCCTATGCCATTTCCACAAATCGAAGACGGACCGGCCATCAAACGGCGAGCGGGACCCAAAGAGCGAGAGAAATCAGCCCTGAAAATCTGACCCTCGGGGATGATCATACAGACAAGATCACCTCGAGAATCAAGCAAACGAGACTCGCCAGACTTGAAACGCACCTCAAAACCCTCATCAAGCAACTGAGAAACCGAAAGCAAATTGAAACCCAAAGACTTCACAAGAGCCACTCTCTTCAACGTTACCTTGTCACTCACATGCACAACACCCTCTCGAAAGCACCCTACCTCGTCCATTGTCCCCAAATGTGATGTACTTGCTTTTCCTTCACCGGGGTGAGGCCGGAGAACCACTTCTTATCTCCGGTCATGTGTCGAGAACACCGGAGTCGATCAACCAAATGTTCTCCAAGCCTCCCCGCTGCGGTCGAAACAAGAACGAGAGTGAGCTAGCGACTCGACACCGGGGTTAGCACGGAGAAAGTTAAACCGAGTGTCGAGCCATCCGCTCAAAAGAGGGGTTAGCAAACATCACTCCCTTGCCACCAAACTTCCCATGTCCCATGGGAGGAGTACGAGCACCACGAGGGGGAAAACGTGGTCCGTAGTTCCTCTGGAACCCAAAGCTGCGATCATCTCCCCTAAACCCGTACTGAGGACGAGTAGGAGGACGTCCAGCAAAACCACCACGAGCCCGACCAAACCTCTCACCAGCACGCACACCATCATCTCTCCTGACAAACCTCTCACCACCACCTCTCTGTGGGAACCTGCTAACACTCCTCACACTTCCCACACCCCGTGGAAGTGGCACTCTAGGCTCAGGAATACCGCGAGACTGGCGATACCTGTCCTGGTTTGCTTGCTCCCTAGCAAGCCTCTCATCCCTCTTCCTCTTGTAGCAAAATTCCGCAAGATGCCTCTCCTTGCCACAATACTCACACCCGAAGGGGATGGGTTTTGGTTTTGGCTCGGCTTCTCTCTAGGCTTCTCACCCTTCTCACCCACAAACTTCACTGGTTTCTGGAAATCATTTGTCTTAGGTGGGAATTTGGGTGGATCTTGGGTTGTGTCAAGCTTGTTGCAAAGGTGGTTGGGCTTTGGTGTGAAAGAGTTCTTGGGTGCTTTTGGGAGTGGGACTTGGATCTCTCCGATCACCTCAAACCCGGGGTTTGACTCAACACACTTCTCGTACACACTCTCCCCACTGTTCTCTCCCACTTTCTCACCCAACTTCTCAAACCCCAAACCACGACCATCAGCTCTCTTGAACTCCTCAATCATGATTTTCAATTGAGGTTCCTGCCCAGACAACCAACCCAACACCTTCCTCAAATAGTCATTCTCCTCATAGATGACATCCAAACGGGAAGTAAGTTCAAGATTACGCAAAGTGACTTCATCACAGCTAGAACATGCATTTGCAACAGGAGATTTCAAAGATGCTTCCAAAGAACTAATAGTAGAGCGAGCATCAACAAGCTTAGCATGCATAGTAGGACATGATTTGCAAGCACCAAGTAAGGTAGGTCTAGCCTTAAGCTCATCATGTTCAGTCCTAAGAGCATCTAGTTGAGCCAAAATAGAAGCATTCTTCTCATTAAGCAGTTTGATCTCATTCAACCAAGCATCACATTCAACACATTCAACATCATCAGGAGAAGTAGGAGCAAGTTTCAAAGAGTCATTCTCAAGTTTTAATTCAAGCAATTTTGACTCTAAATCTCCTACTTTCTCACTAGCATTCTCAAGATGAGCCCTAAGATCTTTCCTCATCTTTTCGGCATCTCTCAGCACACTATCACGGTTATCAAGCAAACCATTCAACCTAGCAATCTCAGCAAGCAAAGAGTCGGGGTCACGGTTTACCTCATCCTCCGAGTCGGAGTCGCTGTCTTCCTTCACACTCTTCTTGCTACTTGAGCTATGTGCCATGCCACAAAAGCCCTCGAGCGCCACACAGCTCAGCCCGCTGAGGTTCCGGCTTGCACTCTTCTTGCCACTGCGCCTCCCGGCGTCTTCATCCTCGCTGCTTGAGCTTGACTGCTCCTCGCTTGAGCTTGAGTCGACGTCGCTCGCACCGGCCACCATCGCTCTTGCCTTGTTCTGCTTGTAGGTGCTCTTGCTCGGTCGCCGCTTGTCCTTGTCCTTGCTCTTGGACTTGTTGAAGTGCTTGCCCTTGGAGGAGTACTTGTCTTCACGCCTCGGGTGCGCCTTGTACTCGTTCACCTTGTACTTGTTCTCCTCCGCTTCCGGGCACTCGGCGATGAAGTGGCCACGCTTGCCACACTTGTAGCACGTCCCTGAGCTCCGCCTTGCGTTCCTCCGACTCTCGTGTAGTCGTTCAAATCTTCTTGAGAGCAAGGCCAGCTCCTCCTCGCCCAGCACATCAAACTCCTCATCTGGAATGGACATAAGAGAGGACAAAGAAAACTGTCGACATGAAGTGTTAGATTTGCCCTTTGATCCTCCCACAAGAGCAAGACTATGGTCAGTCGAGCCCTCATGCTTGGATAGCAACTTCCTGTCAACCTCAGCCGACTTGAGCTTAGAAAAGAGGTCATCCAACTCAATAGTCAAATAGTTTCCAGACTCCTTGATGGCCTCAACCTTAGCACCCCAAACATTTGGGTCCAAGACATGCAAGAGCTTCAAAGCCTGATCATGCTCGGAATACGGAAAATCCTCAACATTAGCCTTCATGTTGTTCACGATGGCGGTGAACCTCTGAAACATCGCATCAATGTCCTCACCGGGAAGTGGAGTGAAATTCTCATATTGCATCCGGTAAGAGACAAAGAGGCGAGCCTTCACATGGTTATCACCACCGTGAGCAACCAACAACTTATCCCAAATTTGCCAAGCAAGATTCAAATGGCGAACACGCTCAAACTCGGATCACACAAGCTCGGCACAAGTGATCAACGGCTTTTGCATTAGCCTCATACTTGGCCTTGGCATCGGCATCGGTCACCATAAGAGTATGGATGTTGACCGGAATAGCATATGTCTTGTCAAGCACAATAAACTCCAACGACTTTCCTCGAAGAAAAATCATCATACGAGCCGCCCACTTGTGGTAACCCTTACCATCGAAGTGCGGCGGACCGCCCCGCTCAACGTACGCCATCTTAGGATTCGAGACTTGTCAAAGTCGCAAAGAATCCGGCACCAAGCTCTGATACCAATTGAAGGATCAGATGGCGACTAGAGAGGGGGGGAGTGAATAGGAGCCGGTAAAAATTCTTCCCAAAGAACCCGGCCTATGTCCTACTCAAATCCCGGACACACACAAGCGATGGATCGAATCACGCACCAATCGCCAAGACCACGAGGTTATGGATCAACCTCTAGCCTTAGGAACGATTCCTCGAAGCACACGCGGAAGCACTAGAAAGGGGAGGAAGGAATCGAACCAAGAAGCAAAGCACACAGGCTCTGGCGGACCGTCCGCGCAGGAGGGGCGGACCGTCCGCAAGAGCCGCGCGGACCGTCCGGCCGGGGCATCGCGGACCGTCCGCACCCGGCCGCGGACCGTCCGGCCTTAGCCGCGGACCGTCCGTTAATTTACACGAACGACCCAAAGACACCCCCGTGCCACGGACCGTCCGCGGGGAGCACGCGGACCGTCCGCCTAGCACCCGCGACCGTCCGCCCGACACCGCGGACCGTCCGAAACTTCGTCCAACCAAAAATCAAAATCACAACGGATCGAAACAAAGGAGGAGCAAGAACACGAAGAACACGGGATGAACCGGAGCCGCGCGGACCGTCCGCCCGGTCCTCGCGGACCGTCCGCCGAGTGCGGACGAACGTAAAAATAGCCCGACCCCGAAAGTCAACTCCCCCAAATCATCATCGGATTTCCCAAACGATTGAAGCTGTAGAGACAAGGGTTTGGGGACTTGAAAAGCGTCACACAAGGATGCTATAGCCCGAAAATCTTGCCTCCTAACTCCCTAAATCACCGGGAATCGCGAATCCTTTGAGCACCTCCAAAAACTAGAGCACCGAACGAAAACTCACGAATCGAAGTGATTTCCGGCGTTTGAGGGCACAAGATCAAGCACAAAGATGCACAAGGCATCTATCCATGTTTCCCTCAAAGAAATCCGGGAAGAAACTCACTCAAATCCGCGGAATCACACCGAGAACAAAGACACGAAAATAAGCACAAAAAGGCACGAAAAACAACCCCGAATCTTCTATACAAACCAGGAAAGATTCACAAGGTCTAGCATGCCGCCCTAGCATCCATCCCTCTCAACAAATCTCTCATGAAGCTCTCATGCTAGCCTAGAGAAAATAGGAAGGAAAATAGCTACGAAAATGAGAAAGAGGAGGGGGGGAAATGAAACCCTAAGTCGCGGAGAGAGGGAGCCATCAACACACACTCCAGGCTTATATATCAGGTCCCGCCGGAGTGGTAAATGACTCGACTACCCCTAACTACACTACTGGCGATACAACCCACGTAGGGGCATTTTGGTAATGTTTGTGGGTCTTGCCATCGGACGGCCACGCCTTCGCCGCACCCCGCGTCCTCCCGACGCAAGCCATGCGATCCCGCCGCGTGTCCTCCGCTTCGAAGCTTCCCGACACGCCCGGATCCCGTCTCCGTCGTGTTGGGCCCTCGGACTTGGTTTTGAGGCCCAAACCAAGAAACCGTCCGCCGGTGGTTTTGTGGGCAAACCACCAAACCCCGCGTGCCCGGTCCGGCCTCCCGCCAAACCACTTGACTTGACCGCCACCGTGCACCGCTCACTTGTCCATGACTTCGTCTTGCTTGTGTCGCCACCATGTGGCCCGCACCCGGTCCCCGCCGTCCACCGGGTCCCTCGAACCGAGCCTACTTGTCTCTCCATCTCCCGGAGGCCCCTCAAGGCCGAAGACCTTTCGCGCCCGTTCTTCACCTGCAACAACACGAACTAGGCCGCAGCCTACACCTGCGCACTAAGCCAAGAGTCAGTCCAACACCCGTTGTCAATCACTCATCACTAAGGAGCGGTCATCCACCGACCACTGGGACGCTCCTGGTCCTCAACTGGAAGACCTGGTGGTTCTACATCACGAACCACCACCCTGGCCTGCCGAAGCCGAGCGGACGACAGCCCAGGCACCGTGAATGGTGGAACACAGAGCCCACCATGCAAGAAGGGATCCAACTCCCCGAGCTGCTAGCACGCGTCAAAGCACTCAGGGAGGCGGGACTGAGGGCCGAGCACGTGGCCTTCAGTTTCATGAAGCGCAGGATCCAGCCGCTAATGGCTCGGGAGACCCTGGGCTTCGAGTACACCGGCGACGACGACGCGTCGCGGATGCCGGGAGGCGAGCTGGATGACAACGACATCGTCGAGAGGTTGTCGTGGATCTTCAAGGACATGCCGCCATACACGGCGTGCCCAGTCGAGGAGTACTCCGCCGCGCGCCCGCCCAAGGAGGTGAGTAGTCGTACTCCCTTGGTCGAGTAGTGATTACTTGTAGTAGAGTTGCTGACGTCTTGTGTCTTGCGCAGGATGATGTGAAGAGGTTCATCTCCGAGCCACAACCGCCACCGAGCGTGATCGAGATCCCGGTGGAGGGGAAGGTGAAGGAGCGCCGCGAAGTCGGTGAAGGCGACGACACCGTCATTGTGGAAGATACCTCCGATGACGACGACGAAGACGAAGAGACGCTGCAGGACCGCTTCCAGCTGCGGTCGAGGTTTAGCCGCCCGGGCTTGCCTCATGTTCCGCTGGTACAAGACCCTCCGGCTAGCCTGGAGGCTAGCCTTGCTGCGCCGCCACGGAAGCCACGCCACCCCGCCAGGAAGCGGGTGACGAAGAAGCTGAAGGTCTTAGAGACCACGCCTCGAGAGGTAAGTTGTCTTGAGCAGAGTAGTCGAGTACCCGTTGTTCGAGTACGTTCGCTGACGAGTAGTCTTCCTTTGTATGCAGGAGGTGCCGCCAGCGGAGCCCGTCGAAGAGGGCGACGAGGGCGTGTGGGAGACGGTGGGGGAACCGGCTGGAAGTCGTAGTCCAGCCCCCACTGTTGAAGAACTCCTGGCGCAACTGGAGCGCCAGCCCCCTGCTCCAGAAGAGAGCACAGGACCCGTGACCGCCGCCGTTGGAGAGGTGGTGGCCTCAGGAGCACAGGAGACGTCTGCGCCGGCCGCCGCCGCCGTGGAGGAGGCGATGGCCGCGAGGGGGAGGAGGAGGAGGCGCCCGCCGAGGGTGGACTGGTTGATATTGCCAGCATCCTCGGTGCTCCGGCCGTGACCATCGTTCGGTCGAACTTGTAAGTACCATCTCCTCATGAGTAGTACTTGCTGCAGTAGTCGATGTTGTCTAACGACCCTCCGTGAATATTTCTGCAGAAAATCCACGGACCTGTCCTGGGATGGGGACGAGCCCTCAGCAGCGGTGGCGGAAGAAATCGCGCCGCCCGTCGAGGGGACCGCTCCCGATGCCCAAGCCGCGACTGAGCCCCCGGCTACCGAAGCGCCGCTGCCGGAGGCTAGTGTAGTCGAAGGTGAGTACCCTTCGTGGAGCTGCGGAGCTCCAGAAAGAGTAGTCGTATGTACTGATGCACATGTCGTTTTGTTGACAGGCGCTGAAGGTGGTGACATCCCTGCGGGGGTGCCAATGCAGGAGTTGACACCAGAGGCCCCGGAGGCTGCGGAAGGAGCCCCCGAGCCTATTGCGGAGGTCGTCGAGAAGACCGCCGGGGGAGAGGCGGTCACCACGTCGCCAGAGATTGCTCTAGAGGTGGCTATCCGCTCCCCTGAGATCCAAGACGCAGAGCCCATCCGTTCTGCGCCGATGACGGAGGCCGCCTCGGGTAGCCGCGGCGGGATAGAGCTTCTTGCGGACGATCTCATTGAGCCGGCGACGGTAGCCAAGCACCTGGAGGCGATCCGTCGAGCCGAGCAATGGATGAAGGTAAGTGGCCGTAGCCTTCCGAGTAGTCAATCCTTTTGCCGTTGAGTACTCGTCATGACTTGAGTTGTCTTGTGCAGGACGTCGCGGAGCGGTCCCGCGACAAGTCGAACCTACTGCAGGGTTATGGCGACACCGTGCTCCAAGCCGAGGCCCTAGAGGAGAAGCTCGTGATGTCGCGAAAGCACGCGGCCGCCATGCAATCAAAGCTCGACGCCGCCTTCGCCAAGTACCACAATGATGTCATGGAGCTGCAGGCGAAGGGCGACGACTTGGTGCGGAAGAACAAGGGTCTCCGCAACAAGAATAAAGGTATATCCTTCGACTTGTCGAGTACTTGTTGGAGGTCGAGAAGCATCTGACCCGCTGTTGCATTGCTGTGTTGCAGAGCTTGAGGGCCAGGTGGAGCAGCTGAAGGCCTCGGAGACGAGCATGAAGAATCTCTTCTACCGGGAGCAAGAAGCCCGCCAGGTACTCGAGCTCGACTATAAGGAACTCGCCTTCGAGTGCGAGAAGCATATGGAGCTACGAATTGCATCTGACAGAGATCTCGTCAACTGCTACAAATCTTTGCAG
Organism: Cenchrus americanus; assembly: GCA_947561735.1. NCBI lineage: Eukaryota > Viridiplantae > Streptophyta > Magnoliopsida > Poales > Poaceae > Cenchrus > Cenchrus americanus. The sequence goes on from OX387244.1 coordinate 144,162,511, forward strand.
AAATTGAACGAAGACTGCGAGGCATTGCGGGCCCAGTTGAAGGAGTTGGAAGAAGCCGCGTTGCCGATCGCGAGACTCCTGGTGCCGCACCCGGGCGGCCCCAAGATCGCTCCTCTGGTGGATCGACTTCGTGAAGCTCCAAGCCGGCTGGCCGCCTACGTCAAGCATATGGCCAAGTCGATCCCAAGACAAGTCTTGGCCTTCATGAAGTCCTACTTCCCGAAGGCTCCAATGGAGGTGGTCTCCGGCGGGGTAGCCGCCAACTGCTCCGATGAGCAGGTATGCGTAGCCGTCGGAGCGAGATGGCTCCCATCGCGGAGCGGTAGCCGAGAAGCTGAACCTCCAGTAGCCCTGTAATAAGTAGCTAGTAGCCATAGTTGTACAGGAAAACAATTGTAATGAATTGTATCAAGTATCAATGAAAGAAATTTTCCAGCAATGAGTACTCGTAGTCGCGATCTCAGAGTGCGGAGCGCCCATCGTGGAGTGGATGCGAGTAGTAGTACTCGGCTTTAGTAGTCCCGTTGTAGGGAGTAGGCAGTAAATAAGTTGATGAACGATCAATCTTTATTACTGAAGAAGTACACCTGGGTGGCCAGGGCCGTAATTACAAAGTAGTCGCCTGGACCCGGAGGCCGCTTACAGCTAAGTAGCGCTGGAGCGGGTAGCCGCTTACAGCAGGTGATCCGTAGGTAGCCGTGTAGGCTGGATCGCAGATCCGTAAGTAGCCGCGCGGTCCGGATCTTGGAGTGTGGTCTCTTGGTAGACCGCTGCTAGAGTCCTTGACGCTCGTCGGCCGCCGTGGGGTCCGTAGGTAGCCGCACGGGCCGGACCCGGAGAGGAGTAGTCCGGAGACCGGAGCCGAGGACCGGAGGGTCGCTTGCGGCAAGGGGTGTTGGCGTAGTCGTGTAGACTTGAACCCGCAGTAGTCGTGTAGACTAGGCGTAGAATCGACGAGCCGGTCGACGTTCCACGAGTTGTTGACGTCTTCGCCTTCAAGTGTTTGGAGGCGGTAGGAGCCCGACCTGTCACCTTTGCAACGGTGAAGGGACCTTCCCGTGGGGAGCCGAGCTTGTGAAGTCCCTCTCGTGTTCTCCGGATACGGCGGAGGACAAGATCTCCAACGTTGAAGGAGCGTTCCTTGACGTTGCGATCATGGTAGCGTCGGATACCCTCCGGGTACCTTGCCGATTGGACGAGGGCGGTGCGGCGAGCTTCTTCGAGGCCGTCGATGTCAACTCGTCCGTCGTCTTCGATACGCCTTCGTCGTAGTGCTCCACTGCCGGTGAGTTCCATATGACGTCGGCAGGGAGGATGGCTTCAGAGCCGTAGACCAGGAAGTAGGGGAATTGCCCCGTTGGCTTGGATGGTTGAGTCCGCAGCCCCCAAAGTGCGTTGGGTAGTTCCTTGATCCACTTGCCCCCTTTGGAGTTAGCAGCGTCGTGTAGCCGCTTCTTGAGGGCGTCGAGCACCATCCCATTGGCGCGCTCGACTTGTCCGTTGGCCCGTGGATGGGCGACTGAGATGTATCGGACGTCAATCCCGCTATTCTCGCAGTACTCCCGGGCCGGTGGTTGTTGAAGTTGGACCCCGGTGTCCGTGATGATGCGGTGGGGTAGCCCATAGCGGTGTACGAGTTCATCCGGGAAGTCGAGTACTCGTCGGCCTTGGGGCATGTGACCGAGCTTGACCTCGATCCACTTGGTGAACTTGTCGATAGCCACCGGTACCCTGTTGAATCCTCCCCGGCGCGGTTGGCGGTGGCCCAATCATGTCGAGCCCCCGGCGGGCAAAGGGCCGGGTTGGCGGTATGGTGACTAGCTTGTAGGCCGGGACGTGTTCTTCGCTTGGCGAAGTGCGGCATCCTTGACACCTTCTGACGAGTTCTTCGGCGTCGCCCAGGGCTGTGGGCCAGTAGAAAGCTCGTCGGAAGGCCTTGCTGACCAGTGTACGTGAGGACGCGTGGTTGCCGCAGATGCCCTTGTGGATCTCCTCCAAGATGTCCTTGCCTTCTTCATGAGGGACGCACTTCATGAGTACTCCGGAAGATGCACCCCGCTTGTAAAGCCTGTCTCCGACGAGGACGTAAGACTTGGCGCGGCGGACGAGTTGTTCGGCTGCGTTCTTGTCGGAGGGGACCTTCTGCTCGCTGAGGTAGTCGATGAAGGGTTGCCTCCAGTCCACGTAGATCATCATGACCTCTCCGCCCGCCGGTGGATGGGGCCGGGACAAGTGGTCGGTGGCGCCGGCTCCGGATGGATGGCGCGTGAAGCTCATGGACGAAGACGCCCGCTGGTACTTGAGCGCGGGTGGATCCAAGCTTCGAGAGGACGTCCGCTGCAACGTTGTTGTCGCGGACGATGTGATGGAACTCGAGACCATAGAATTTGTTCTCGAGCTTGCGTACTTCTAGGCGGTAGGCGTCCATGTTCTCCTTGTTGCGGTCCCAGGACATGTTGACTTGGTTGATGACCACTGCGGAGTCGCCGTAGACTAGTAGCCGCTTGATGCCCAGTGAAGCCGCGAGGCGGAGCCCATGTAGGAGAGCTTCGTACTCGGCTTCGTTGTTTGAGACCTTCCAGAAGATCTGCAGGACGTACTTGAGTTGTTCGCCCGTTGGAGAGATCGGGGAGTACCCCTCGCGCTGCGCCCTCGAGGTTGAGTGAGCCATCAAAGTACATCACCCAATGCTCTGGTCGCACGGTGGGGGTAGGTAGCTGGTTCTCCCGCCACTCTGCCATGAAGTCGACTAGTGCCTGCGACTTGATGGTCGTGCGTGGCTTGAAGTCGATGGTGAGGGCGCCGAGCTCGACAGCCCACTTGGAAATTCTTCCGGTGGCGTCTTGGTTCCTCAGGATGTCGCCGAGCGGGTAGTCGGTGACGACGGAGACCGAGTACTCCTGGAAGTAGTGTCGTAGCTTCCGCGAGGTGATGAGTAGAGCGTACGGGGAGCTTCGCACGGGCCGGTAGCGAGCCTTGGACTCGATAGAACCTCGCCGACGAAGTAGACCGGGCGCTAGACCGGTAGGCGTGGCCGTCTTCCCCGCCGCTCAACAACGATGGCGATGCGACCACGTGAGTAGTCGCGGCTAGGTAGAGCGATGAGGCTCGCCCTTGTGAGGAGCCGTGAGGATTGGCGGCTTTGACGGGAAGTCCTTGAGCCGGGCAAGGGCTTGATCCGCCTCCGGAGTCCACACGAACTTCTCGTGATGCTTGAGTAGTTTGAAGAAGGGAAGGCCCCGTTCTCCTAGCCTCGAGATGAATCCGTTCAATGCCGCCATGCACCCCGTCAGCTTCTGGACGTCTTTGATGCTCGTGGGAGCTTTCATGCTTGGTGATGGCGGAGATCTTCTCGGGGGTTGGCTTCAATGCCGCGTTGGCTGATGATGAAGCCGAGTAGTTTGCCCGAAGGGACGCCGAAGACGCACTTGTTCGGGTTGATCTTCCAGCGGTACTCGTGTAGCGATGCGAAGGTCTCTTCAAGGTCGTCGATGAGGGTACTGGAGTCCCTGGTTTTGACAACCACGTCATCCACGTAAGCCTCGACGTTCTTGTTGAGTTGCCGTTGAAGCGAGCCTGGATGGCCCGTTGATAGGTAGCGCCGGCGTTCTTCAACCCGAATGACATTGTCGTGTAGCAATACGCGCCAAACGGGGTGATGAACGCGGTCTTTTCCAGGTCTTCCTCCTTGATTGCGATCTCGCGGGTACCGGAGTAGCGGTCGAGGAAGCGAGCGGTCGCGGCCCGCCGTGGAGTCGATGACTTGATCAATCCGCGGCAACCCGAAGGGGTCCTTGGGGCGATGCTTGTTGAGGTCGGTGTAGTCGACGCACATCCTCCACTCGTTCGAGTTCTTCTTGCGGACGAGGACGGGGTTGGCGAGCCACTCGGGATGGAAAACTTCTCCGATGAAGCCACTGCGAGTAGCTTGGCGAGCTCCTTCTTGATGGCGTCCCGTCTGTCGTCGGCAAAACGTCGGAGGTGTTGTCGCTTGGGGGTGGTCTTTGGATCGACGTTGAGGTAGTGCTCAATCAGCTCCCTGGGCACTCCTGGCATGTCTGTTGGCTTCCACGCGAAGATGTCGCGGTTAGCCCGAAGAAAGCTGATGAGCGTGTCTTCCTATTTGGGGTCGAGGCCGGCCCCGATGGTGGTGGTCTTGCTGGGATCGCCTGTTCCGAGGTCGACCGTCCTGACGAGTACCTCCTCAGGTGGCTGAGGCTTGTTGGCGCTGTCAGACTTCTCTGGGATGTCGAGTTCGCTTGTGGGAAGCTTCTTCGACGCGGCGTAGACCTCCATCATCGCGTTGGGTACTTGGTTTGTGGAAGCGATCACCACGGCTTCTGTATCGCAGTCGTGGGAGATCTTCAAGTCCCCTTGGAGGGAGAGTACACCAGCTGGACTTGGCATCTTGAGTACCAAGTAGGTGTAGTGGGGCACCGCCATGAACTTGGCGATGGCCGGTCTGCCGAGGATGGCGTGGTAAGAGGTCTCGAAATCCGTGACCTCGAACTTGATGTACTCGGTACGGTAGTTGTCCCGAGACGCCCCGGAGGTAACTGGCAGTACCACTGAGCCTAGTGGGATGGCCGCGTTGCCTGGGACGATGCCGTAGAAGGGCGTGCTGCTCTTGGTGAGCATGGGGGTGACGTCGAGCTTCATTTTCTTCAAGGTTTTGGTGAAATGGACGTTGAGCCCTCTTCCGCCGTCGATGAGCACCTTGTTGAGCTTGGAGCCCGCCACCGTTAGCTTCAGGACGAGGGGGAACCGTCCTGGTTCGGAGAAGCTGGTCCATTGGTCCGCGCGGGAGAAGGTGATGGGTACCTCCGACCACCTGAGAGGGGTCGGGACCGCTGGCTCGATGGACATCACTTCACGACGGATAGCCTTCTGCTCCCGCCTGCTGGGCAGTCCGCCGAAGAGGACATTGACGGTCTTCTCGGGTTCTTGGAAGTCGTTGTTGTCGCCGTCCTTCTTCTTGCCCTTTTGGTCGTGAGGGTGCGGTGGCTCCGGCGTATCCTTGAGTGCATGCCTGAGCTGGTAGCACTGCTCAGTAGTGTGGTTGCCGTTTGGATGCCACGGGCACTTCTCCTTCAGCAGGTCTTTGAAACCGCCAGAGTTCTTCTTCGAGTTCCCTTTCGTAGGGCGCTGGATAGCCGCGACAGTGTTGTCTGGCTTGCGCTTGCGGTTGGGACCCAAGTAGTTGCTGTTGTTGTTGTTGTTGCGGCCGCCTTGGTTTGCATTGCTGCCGCTGCCGCCGCCCTGGTTCTGCTTGGACTTGCCGCGGATGGCGTCGTATTTGGCGTTGGCCTTGTCCTCTTCATCCGCCCAGGACGTGATCATGTCCTTGAGGTGGGGGATGGACCTGGGGCGGCGGCGACCGAAGTCCTCGAAGGTGCCGCGATGGTAGAGGCCGTCTTGGAAGAGGTCGATGACCTCCTTGTCGGTGACGTCGACGACGGTAGCGCGCTTGTCGAAAAAGCGGCACATGTACTTGCGGAGGGTCTCGCCCTGTTCCTGTTTGATCATGGCCAGGTCCATGCGAGTACCCGAACGGCCCATGGCGCCCGCGAAGTTGCTCGCGAACTGCTCTTTGAGCTAGTCCCACTTGTCGATCGAGTGCTTGTCGAGCGACTCGAGCCATGTGAGTGGTGCTTGGTCCAGACAGAAGGGGAAGTAGAGGGATTTGGTGTCGCTGTTGCCGCCAGCGTTCTCGATGGAGAGGGCGTAGCATCGGAGCCACTGGATGGGATCCTGCTTCGCGTCGTAGTTGGTAATCCCCAAAGGCTTGAACTTGTCGGGGAGGAGCAGGTTGCGAAGTCGAGGTGAGAAGGCGGGGAAGCCGTCGCCCTCAGCAGCAGTGGTCGACTTCTTCCGCCGCAGCTCCTCGATCTTCTAGTGAGCGTCGTACCCGCCGTGCGAGGCGCCGGAGGCGTGGCGCTCGCGTGGCCTCGGCCGCCGCGGCCGCCGCTGCCTCCCGCTCTCTCCCGTTGGCCCCGTGGTTGGAGCTGCCGCCGTCGCTGCCGCCGCCGTAAGGGTCGTTGCCGCCGCCACCGGCCGGAGCGCGGTGGGGAACAACTTCTCGGTTGCCTTGGTCTTGCTGTGAAGGTCCGCTGGCGTTGGAACGGCGGCGGTTTGGATCGGTTGGAAGGTCAGCTCGAGTACGGTTGGGGCCAGCGTTGGCGCTGCGACTAGTAGCTTCGTTGTCGCGGGGTTTAGCTGGAGGAGGTTGGTTGACTCTGTTGTCGACCCGCATGAAGTAGGCTTCTTCAGCGAGCTTGGCGATGACCTCTATGCCCTGAGCCTGGCGTGCGATCGTTGTGATCGACATGAGGCACTGCTCAGGGGTGGTGTGTACTCTGCTCTCGACCGCCTCGAGAGCTTCCGCAAGGTTGCGGATGGGGAGGTTGTCTCTGAGCCGCCGGCGTCGTTCGCTGGGCTTCCTGTTGCGTTCGCGTCGAGCGTCCCTGTTGGCGGCGGTCTCGTACGCGGTGCGTTTGCGAGCCGGCTCGTCTCGCGGAGATGTCCTCTAGGTACTGTCCTCGGCCGTGCCTGAAGGTTCTGGGGTGTCGCCGGCAGCCATGAAGACTTGGCGATCGTGGGTACCCGAGTGGCCGGACTCGCAGGGTGCCACCACGGTTGGTGTATTCGAGTCGGCCGGGTTAGTGGTGTTCCCTCCTGGAACGGTAGCGAGTCAATGTAGGCGACGTAGCGTGAGTCTCCCTTTACCGGGTCGGCGGGCTTGCGGTCGGCCGCAGACGTATCTCCCGCGCGGCGTTGATTTTATAACCGGCCCCGCAGGCTGGCCCTGACAAGGGAAGCTGAGTGGAGTCGTCTTTGGACTCGGGCTCCTCAGGGTCCGACCTGAAGTCGAACTTGTAATCCGGGTTCGAGTAGAACTCGGAGAGAGGGCTGGAGTCCGAAACGAGATCGGGGACGGCGTCGGAGTCCGAGTTGTACTCGGGTACGGGCTCCTTGCAGGCCCGGCGTGGAGTAGGAGCCCCTGTGCGGGCCCGGCTGAGAATGCGGGGGCCACGAGCGGAGTGCTCGCGTGGTGGGGGGACCGCCTGCGATGGCTGAGCAGCCGGCTCGCACGCGATGGCCCATGGCGACGTCGGGTTCGAGTTGGAGACGAACTCGAGCTCGAAGTCAGCGTGGTGGTTGAAGAGCGAAATTTCGCCGAACTTGCCGGCGAGTTCGCCTGTGACAACTTCAGGAAGCGTCACGAGGCCTGTCCTCGGGTTGGGCTGCACGGTTAGGCGGCGCTGCAAGGAGCCCGCGCCATCAGCAGTGCGGACCCGTGGCGCCGAAGACGAAGGTGTTGCCGCGGTTGAAGGCGACGCTGGCTTGAAGTGGACGGAAGCCGTCGAGTTCGCCATGTGATCTCGAGCGAGAGCCCCTACAGGCGCGCCGGCTGTCGGTGTTTTAGACCGCAACCTACTACGGGAGTACCCGAAGTAGATGATTGTGACTCGCCGAGACCGGTAACTCGAAGGAAGAGACACGTGGCACACAATTTAGACAGGGTTCGGGCCGCGAGGTGCGTAATACCCTACGTTCGTATGCTTTGCGTAGCTCGGATTGATAGGGCACGATTACAAGATGGTGCAATAGTGCGCCGTGGGTTGTAGGGGATTGGATGAGATGAGGTGATCCCGAGATCGGTCCCCGCCTCGCCTTATATAGTCGGGAGGCGGGGTTACAAGTCGGAGTAGGGAGAGAGTACTAGTCGAGTACGTCTAGGAGTCCTCTATACAGTGCGGAACATGTACAGCTCCCTAACCGAGTACTACTCCTGTGTAGTCCTTGTGCTCCACGCCTTCAGGTGCCGTGTAGCGCAAGCCGGGTAGTCCCAGGGGCCCACCGAGTAGTCGGTCCTGGTACCCACCGAGGTAGTGGGCCCAGGGAGGTCCATACGACAGGGAGTGAATAGGAGCCGGTAAAAATTCTTTTCGAAGAACCCGGCCTATACCCTAGACAAATCCCGGTCACACACGAGCGATGGATCGAATCACACACCAACCGCCAAGACAACAAGGTTATGGAACAACCTCAAGTCTTAGGAACGATTCCTTGAAGCACACGCGGAAGCACGAAAGAAGGAGGAAGGAATCGAACCAAGGAACAAAGCTGTCAGCCTCGGGCGGACTGTCCGGCCAGGCGGGGCGGACTGTCCGGCCAGGCGGGGCGGACTGTCCGCAAAGGCCGCGCGGACAGTCTGGCCAGGTGCCACGGACAGTCCGCAAGGGACACTCAGACCGTCCGGCCAGGAGCCACGGACCATCCGTTAAAGACGGAATGTCCGCGAAGACCGGGCGGACCGTCCGCTCGGGTTCCGGACCGTCCGCTACTGAAGCTCGGACCGTCCGCGAACCGGCTGCAACGAAAACCTAAAACAAAACCGAGCAAGAACATGAAGAACACGCGAAGAACACTGTGCTCGCGGACCGTCCTCCAGGCACGAACAGAACTGAAAACTACTCGACCCCGAAAGTCAACACTCCCAATCCATCACCGGATCTCCCAAACGGTAGAAGGTGTTGAGACAAGAGTTTGGGGACATGAAAAGCGTCATCCAAGGATACTATACCCCCAAACTTTCGCCTCCTAACTTCCTAAATCACTGGGAATCGCGGGTCCTTTGAACACCACCAAAAGCTAGAGCTCCGAACGAAAATCCTTGAATCGAAGTGGTTTCCCGGCGTTTGAGGGCACAAGATCAATACCAAAGATGCACAAGACATCCATCCATGTTTCCCTCAAAGAAATCCGGGGAGAAACCCACTCAAATCCGCGGAACCACCCCAAGAACAAAGGAACCAAAACAAGCACGAAAAAGACCACGAAAAACACAACGCCGAATCTTCTATACAAACCAGGAAAGATTCACAAGGTCTAGCATGCCGCCCTAGCATCCATCCCTCTCAACAAATCTCTCATGAAGCTCTCATGCTAGCCTAGAGAAAATGGAGAAGAAAATAGTTTGGGAAAATGAGAAATGTGAGGGGGGAAATGAAACCCTAAGTCGCCGAGCCAGAGAGCCATCCACACACACTCATGGCTTATATATCGGGTCCCGCCGGTGTGGGAAATGACTCGACTACCCCTAACTCAACTACTGGCGATACAACCCACGCAGGGGCATTTATGTAATGTTTGTGGGTCTTGCCATCGGACGGCCACGCCTTCGCCGCACCCCGCGTCCTCCCGACGCAAGCCATGCGATCCCGCTGCGTGTCCTGCGCTTCGAAGCTTCCCGACACGCCCGGATCCCGTTTCCGTCGTGTTAGGCCTTCGGACTTGGTTTTGAGGCCCAAACCAAGAAACCGTCCTCCGATGGTTTTGTGGGCAAACCACCAAACCCCGCGTGCTCGGCCCGGCCTCCCGCCAAGCCCCTTGACTCGACCGCTACCGTGCACCGGCTCGATCGTCCATGACTTCGTCTTGCTCGTCTCGCCACCATGTGGCCCGCACCTAGTCCCGCCGTCCACCGGGTCCCTCGAACCGAGCCTACTTGTCTCTCCATCTCCCGGAGGCCCCTCAAGGCTGAAGACCTTTCGCGCCCGTTCTTCACCTGCAACAACACAAACTAGGCCGCAGCCAACACCTGCGCACTGAGCCAAGAGTCAAACCAACACCCGTTGTCAATCACTCATCACTGAGGAGCAGTCATCCATCGACCACCGGGATGCTCCTGGTCCTCAGTAACTCACAATTTTAAACCATTTGCTTATGTCCTGTAAATAGCATAAAAATGTATTAGCATCAAAAAGGGAAACATGGTGAAAAATCAATGGGGGACTGGGGGACTCCATAAAATTGGAAAAGAAAAAATTCTTCAGATAAATACATTGATGCACAAGCAGGAGGATTGCTTGTATGCAGGAGACATGGGACAAAACTTTAATTGAGTTGACAACTAAAAGTTCAAAAAATATTACGATGTTGAATAATGAATCAATGGAAAGCAGTAAAAGATGATCATATGCATTACAAAAATTGTTCTATTAACTGCATTGGTAGCCTTCTTGTCCCAACTCTCATTCAGTGACCAAAGAATAAAGAGACATGGATCTGGAAAAATGTAAGCATTTACAAAACTTGGTGTGGGGTAGTTTAGAAAGATGCAGTTATGTTTCTTGTTCAGTCCTAAGATTGAACAAAAAAGGAGAATGTTTGCACTCTAGAAACATCTAATAAAAAATGAATCAAATAATATACAGCTTGTCTCGATGCTCCTCCATCCAGCCAGCCGCCACCGCTGTCTACTCGACGCCGGCTCCTCTCCTTCCCTCCCACAGCTGTCGCGAGGGCGGATCGAGCTCGGGGAGGGGTGCCGCGGTGGGAGGAGGCGGAGGAGGGTCGCGCCTCTGGTGCAGGGAGAGAGGGTAGGGAGGAGGGAGGGAGGGTCGGTCCCCTGCTCGCCGGAGAGAGAGGAGGTGTGGGGAGAGCATGGGTGGTGCCGCTCTTGCCCCGCTTGCTCGGTGCCCGGGGATCGATCCGGAGAAAAAAACAAGGGTGGCCGGTGGTTTCTGGCGTACGAATCGCCGGCGGTCCAGAGACCTAGGAGTTCGGGTGAGGCATGGAACGGAAAGAGGTCGACGAGGGGATCATGATAGTGTGCTCACCGACGGCAGAAGAGATGCGGAGGCAGCCGGATATTTGAGGAGATGGCGCCGACAGATGGCTCGGCCCTCCATGTACGGACGACGCTCCGGTGAACGACAGGCGTCAAGGATGGGTCGGTTGGGTGCATCTTGGCCTTGCAGAGGTCCCGAATCGACGATGGCCGACGACGAGCGCGGTGCTCGGTCTGGCGGCTTGGGCAGCGATGCTGCGCAGGGGTGGCGAGGGTGCGCTTCCACGAGGCGCGGTGCTAGGGGATTGGGCAGCTCTCCACGCCCCCACGTTTTTCCACAGGCGGGCGGCGCTCAGGATTCCAAAAGCAAAGGCAAGAGAGTACGAGGAGGGGATCTGGGGAAGGGAGATGGAGGCGGGGCGGGAGCGAGTACGCAGGCGGGTAGAGCAGAGAGCGGTGAGAAAAAACATCAATTCCACCGAAAGCATTTTCTAACGTCGAGAAAATGGTTCTCCCTCCCCGTTAATCATCACAAAAAGGAGATTTTAGTAGGCATTTTGTGACAGATGGGTCCTCCTATGAGGGGTAAGCGGATAAAAATTTTGGTAAAAAATGTTTTCAAAAGAATTCGTTCTTTATAGTAGAGATGTATGAATTATCCTGTTAGAAAATGACTTTAATAGGAAACTATTTCAGAAAAACTCGTTTCTTTGTGCATGCTCTAGTATTCTGCAGCTGTTAAGATCAGAGAGCTATTTCATGGAATATGAAAAATATGGTTTTAGCTTTGTTGGGTTCTGTCCCACGTCAAAAAATTGATGGTGAAGGAGCGCTGCATATATGTGGGGCAGTCCTCACACATCAGATTATTCTTTTGGGTCGAGTTAGGCCCAGAGTATTGTTGTTGTGGGCTCCGATGGACCTAGACCTGGTGTGGTGCCGGCTGTGGGTAAACGGGCCGGACCGAAATCTTTTGTGCCACTCTTACAAGTGGTATTAGTGCTGAATGTCAGAAAAATTTGGGAAAACATCTCCGGGGTCACATGGTGACGGAGGATCCCGTAAACGTCTCTAGAGGCGAAATCTTTTGTGCCACTCTTACAAGTGGTATTAGTGCTGAATGTCAGAAAAATTTGGGAAAACATCTCCGGGGTCACATGGTGACGGAGGATCCCGTAAACGTCTCTAGAGGGTCACACAGATGGTTATGACTAGAGAGTTGGACTTGGGGCTTTGATAACATCTTCAGGAGATCACATGGGTTGTATGAGATGGGATAGTTGATCTCGGTGTGTGACAAGGGAGATTGTTGGGTTCAGTCCCACATCGGAAATTGATGGTGGGGAGCACAACATATAGGTAGGGGCAGTCCTCACACATTAGGTAAGTTTTTGGGTTGAGTTTGGCCCAGGATCTTGTTATTGTGGGCTCTGATGGACGTAGGCCTAGTGTTGTCCCATCTCGTGGGTATAGCGGGCCGGGCTGGAATCTGCTCGCCACTCTGACAATCTTTATTTTTTAGGAAACGAGAGGGATTATATATTAATTACAAGAAATGCTACAAAAGTTCTCAAAGACCGAAATCAAGGGACAAAAAAAGGCACATAGAAAACAAAAAATCAAAATTACAGGACAAAGTTATCCATGAGACCTAGGGTTGCTTTTGCTCTAAGAATAACTGTAGCAAATTTTTTTCTTGAAACGACCTTTAACATTGTTGAGATTTGGTGGGACTCCTTTGAATATGAGATCATTCTATTCCATCTAGATGCACCAGCTGATTTCTTAAGGAGAACAAAGTCTGAAAGAGATCTTTCGCTTGTACTGCCAAGTGAAGCAAAGCCCAACAAGATTGAGCATAGGGGCAAGCAAGAAATAGATGTTCCAAAGTTTCCTTAGTCATGGAGACGCAAAGCACACATTCATAAGAGGGCAGGGCTATATATATTTTTCCTTCTCAAGATATTTCTCGTACTGAGTCTGTCTTTGAGAAGCACCCAAAAATATACCTTGTGCTTTATTTGAACTATCGATTTCCATAGCCATGTGAAAGTTGTATGGACAATCCGATGACCAATGAGATGCTTATAAGATCTTGCTGACAAGAACCAATGAGATCCCCAAATTTATGTCCATATATCACTGTCCATTGACTCTGGCAAGTTGTTGACTAGCTGAGCCAAAAGTAATAGCTGAGCATGTGCTTCTCAAGATATTGGCAAGTGGAAAATGTCACATAGGTTTTCATCGGTCTTAGCCTTGTGAGTGGAAATGTTCTTATTCTTAGCAAAAGAGTAGAGCTCATGATGGGATTGGCTAGGAACCTATGGTGACCACAGATCTTACCACAGGTGATAGGTGTGTCCCCCCCCTCTGGACAGAGTAAGAGATGCAATCCCTTTGAATTTACCTAGTAGCTTGATGCTATTTCGCCAACAAAAAGATCTCTTCTTAACATAGTTTGGAAGTTTACTTCTACAAGATCAAATGCACCCAAAGTATGTCCTCTTTATTGTAAAATTTGTGAAGATTGTAACATAGCATCATTATGTGTACTTAAGTTGATGACTTCTAGACCTCCTTCAGATTTGGGCAAGTAGACCATCTCCCATGCTAATTTAGGTGGTGTTTTTGCATTAACGTCAGATCCTCTCAACAAGTAATGTTTTATATACTTGTCTATCTCCTTGATCACAGTGTCCTGCAACTTGAAAGTGCAAAGGTAGAAAGTCGACAAAGCTGAGAAGACAACATTTGTCATTTGAAGTCTACCTACCTTGTAATGACGCAGGTTTTTGATGAGGAAACCCCGACTCACTGTACCCTTGTGATAGTCCCTGGATCGGTAGCTATCACGCACAGAACTCATTACAGAATAATATCATTTCTGTACAACGAAACCAGAGTACAAAACATAACATTTACATCCGAAACAACTCGGTATATGAATTTAGTACAAGCCCCTTGGGCTAAGCGACAAGTAGAAATCCTGCATAGTGGTAGCTAGGGCTTCAAGTCTTCATCTTCAATCATCACCACAGGCATCCTTGAGTGAAGCAACGCAACCCTTCCTTCATGAATTCCTCAAACTTGGACTCTCACTCCAAGTCCAATCCTGCACACTCACAAAACTATCCCCAATGAATGTGATAGGTTCACATCACCGATTATATGCAACTTTAAGTGGCCTATCTCTAAAGGGTAAGAAAAGTTGCAAGGTATAAGCTCAGGTTTCCTATGTAGCAGCAGCGAAGCATAAAGAGAAAACATCGCCATATAAGTCCCAATCCATACCCTCATCACAACTCGGGAACACCTGGTACCCCAGGGACCCGACACCTCAACCCATCTCCATCTAGGGTCAATGCGAGAACTTCCTCTCCTCGCACCTTAATTATTGCAATCAGATCCGTGAGGTAGAGGGAGCAACTCTCCTATCCCCGACTGCAACCACAGCTCACCACACTCTCAACTATTCGGGATGGCACTCGGCGGTGATCAGCCAACTAAGTCCACCCTACCTTGCAAACTCTCAGTAGTTACGGTCCCATCCTGCATCCGACCCTCAAATCAATCCCCCACACAGAAGAGATTGCACCGGAACTGTGAAATGCTCCTGTGTGGCCACACGAAAGACACACTGAGAGAAGGTGGTCTCACTTGCCGAGCTCAACTCGGCCCTAACCCCACTCTCGGCGAGGTGGTGTGTACGAAAGTCATATCGACAAGTTGATCCACTCGCTTTCAGACTGGGGAAAGCTCATGTCCTCCATCCATATGTAAAACCCCAACACATGTGCTCCGAAAACCGTACAAGTGGGAATGCACTGAGGAGTGCACCCTCATCCCCGATCCCAGATCGGTTGTTTCAAGCTCACCCCCGTCAAAGTACCCAAAGTGCCTTCTCCTGCCGGTTTTTCCCCACACATGCCAAGAACCACTATTCTCATCCCAACACATGCATCGCGAAGCGCAGCGCATAAACATGTATATATATATATAGTAGTAGGGAAATCAAGGACAGGATAATTAAAGAAGGCAGTGCAAGGTTCATCATCATTCATTTAAAGTAAAGCGCTAGCATACTAGATAGCAATGCCTAATAGGTATTCAGAATCAGTCGGGCTTGGACACCTGCGTGCGAGTAGTCATTGGCGGCATAGTCGTCGGTGTAGTCGATCTCCGAGCTTAGCTCCCCGGCTCCAGCTGCTCATGTTAATGCGTAAATAAAATAAAGGCGGGTCCTATTGCAATTAGCACCAAATGTAAGGCAATTAAAAGCTAAGATAGCGCGAACACTAGCCTAACACAGAGTTTTATAATTTTAGAAGAGCTTTGGAAAAGGTTTCATAATTTTCGGAGTTGAAATTGAATTTCTAGGATTTTCCAAAGCTAAAATAAATTTCTGAAATCAAAATACGCATATACAATAACATTAACTATAAGTCATCTACATGCTAGCTCTAGAAGGCTCTAACTATTGGCTGACTGCTGGCTAGCTCCTCATACACATATGGCTACCACGTAGGTGGCTTAAAGCCAGATCTTGCACAAGTGGCAGCCGACTGTGCAGCCCATGTGGCCGGCGCACGGGATCCCTGCCAGATCTGCTACAGCCAGGGGCGGTGCTGGCGGTAGTGTGGCCTAGCTATGATGGGTTGGACGCAAAATATCCCTGAGGATTTTTGACGCTCCTTAGCCTCACTACTAAGTTTGTACCTAGAAATGGAGCTAGGAATGTCTGGTGGTAAAACACAGAATCATAGAAAGGTCCGCAAGCGCATAGATTACCGTTGTAGCACTTCACCCGGTGGTATTCGGGTTATCGTATTTATATTTTCCCAAGGGAAGCGCTATGCCATAGATAATCAGAGGAACGGTAGAAAGGATCGAGGCTCGGTAAAAGGGTCTTATAGCTAGGGTGATGATAAAGATATGCGGGGGTAAATGGACACGCGAGGAGATCTTGATAATAGAACTAGAGAGGTCCTAGTGAGTTGGGAGGACAACGAGACGAGAAAGGATCCTAAGGCAGTCTATCTATTCTAGTCAACTCCGGGAAAAGAGCTAAGGTAAAGCAGAAGCAGAGCCAAGGTAAGATAGAATCAACAAGCTCTTCTAGTGTTACATGGGCATGCAAAGCCACACCCTCAGACTAGGATGAGAAGGGAGGATGACGACACGCTGAATCCTACCGGCCCGAACTAACGTGGGGGACTATAGAGCCAGTCCGGACACCTCCTTAGGGTACCACAACTATTCCGTTGCGTGGGACACCAATCTAAGACTAAGGTAAACTCTGAGCACCGCGCACACAACGAACCAAAGAACCTTTCCTACGGCCTTTAGAGAAAGGTCTCTCTCTCCCGTGAAACATCAGAGTCAAGCGAAGAACGACCACACAACTATAGGGTTCAAGAGAACTATGCTAACCAAGGCAAAACTCACTTTAGTCTAAACATATAATAAAGCTTCTAGTAGCTAAGTAAAAGCTTAATGTAATTGACTCAGAATGTAAGATAAAAAGATAACTTGAAATGCACTTAAGTTTTAATAAAGGAAAGATACAAGAGTAGTGCCCGAACTTTGAAGAAGTCTTCTCCGAAACCCTGAGACTAGCTCAACTCGACTCTAACTCCCAACTACACTAATTCCTACTCTAAGATACAAAAGTGGACTATAGTGAAGCTCCTGCGGTGTGTCTTCTGTTCCAGCGAGTGGAGGGTCCTTTTTATAGCAGTGGGAGGTCAGTGGAGCGCTGAGGCGGCGGGAGCCAGGAACGACCGCACCTATGATTTGCCGCCATTCGTCGTGGAAGGTAATGATGCTCGCTCCTTGGTTAGTTGTGAGTTCATATCCTGGGTAGGTTCTGCCGGATTCCATGCTTCGTAGGTGCGGCCGTATCTCTGGATCCGGCCGTATCTACTCAAAGCTGTTTGATGCACCACGACTGGTAGGGAATGCTCAGGATTGCTTCAGAGTTGCAGTTGGATGCATGCAGAAGTGGGCTCGTGGATCCAAGTGCCTCCTTCACACCCTTTGGATCGAACCGACATAACAACAGTGAATCCTATCCATTCAAAGTGTGTTTGTGAAAGTGTTAATCGCCTGGACTCGCACCGTGGCAGGGTGCAGGGCCGGCCGCACCTGCTGGTTCGGCCGCACCTGCTGGTTCGGCCGCACCTGCTGGTTCGGCCGCACCTGCCTGGTGTGGCTCGATGACTCCTTTTTATCCCCAAATGTGTACCTGCAAGTAAAAGTACCAACACAACTCATGGAACTTTATTAGTATTAAAAACATGCATGAAACTTATCATATACCCTCCTTGTTTCCGGGATTTTGATGGTCGGAAACATGTTGTAAGGACCGTCAACAAACTCCCCCAAGCTGAACATTTGCTCGTCCTGGAGCAAAATATAGACTTGGCCTTGGAGGAACAGGAGTTGCACTGATGTTACTACTCCACAAGTTCCTATGCACAATTCCATATTCTACTTGCTATTGAAAAGGTCAGTACGAGAGAAACTTAACCATGTCTTACCTGAGGGCTTGTAACTTTACACCTTTCCTTCGGAGGTTGAAGAGTAGAATGGTTTGGACTTTTCATCACTGTCGTATGGACCTCCCTGGGCCCACTACCTCGGTGGGTACCAGGACCGACTACTCGGTGGGCCCCTGGGACTACCCGGCTTGCGCTGCACGGCACCTGAAGGCGTGGAGCACAAGGACAACACAGGAGTAGTACTCGGTTAGGACTCTGTACACGTTCCGCACTGTATAGAGGTCTCCTAGACGTACTCGATTAGTACTCCCTCCCTACTCCGACTTGTAACCCTGCCTCCCGGACTATATAAGGCGAGGCAGGGACCGATCTCAGGATCACCTCATCCGATCTCAACTCACGGCGCACCGTTGCACCATCGTGTAATCGTGCCCTATCAATCCAGAGCTACGCAGCATACAGGACGTAGGGTATTACGCACCTCGCGGCCCGAACCTGTCTAAATTGTGTGCCACGTGTCTCTTCCTTCGAGTTACCGATCTCGGCGAGTCACATTCATCTACTTCGGGTACTCCCCGTAGTAGGTTGCCGGTCCAAAACACCGACACCGCGGCGCGCCGGTAGGGGCTCTCGCTCGAGATCACATGGCGAACTCGACGGCTTCCGTTCACATCAAGCCAACCGTCGCCTTCAACCGCGGCGACACCTTCGTCTTCGGCGCCTGGGTCTGCACTGCTGATGGCGCGGGCTCCTTCCAGCGCCGCCTGATCATGCAACCCGACTCGAGGACAGGCCTTGTGACGCTTCCCGAAGTTGTCACAGGCGAGCTCGCCGGCAAGTTCGGCGGAATTTCGCTTTCCAACATCCACGCCGACTTCGAGCTCGAGTCCGTCTCCAACTCGAACCCGACGTCGCCATGGGCCATCGCATGCGAGCCGGCTCCTCAGCCATCGCAGGCGGTCCCTTCACCATGCCAGCGCTCCGCGCGTGGCCCCCCGCGTCCCCGGGCCCGGGCCCGCACGGAGGCTCCTACACCACGCCGGGCCGCAAGGAGCCCGTAACCGAGTACAACTCGGACTCCGACGCCGTCCCCGACCACGTCTCGGACTCTAGCCCTCTCTCCGAGTTCTACTCGAACCCGGATTACGAATTCGACTTCGGGTCGGACCCCGAGGAGCCCGAGTCCGAAGATGACTCCACTAAGCTTCCCTTGTCAGGGCCAGCCTCTGGGCTGGTTATAAGATCGACGCCGGTCGGAAGATATGTCTACTGGCCAGACCTCAAGCCTGCTGAACTGACAAAGGAGGACTCACGCTACGTCGCCTACATCGACTCGCTACCGTTCCAGGAGGGAACACCACTAGCCCAGGCTGACTCAAACACACCAACTGAGGTGGCACCTTCTGAGTCAAGCTTGGGTACCCCCGATCGCCAAGTCTTCATGGCTGCCGGCGACACCCCAGGACCCTCAGGCACGGCCGCAGACAAGTACTTGGGGACATCTCCGCAGACGAGTTGTCTGCTGATGCCCCTGCGGACGAGACCGACGCCAACAGGGACGCCCGGCGCGAACGTAACAGGAAGCGCAACGAACGACGCCGGCGGCTCAGAGACAACCTTCCCATCCGCAACCTTGCGGAGGCTCTCGAAGCGGTCGAGAACAGAGTCCACACCACTCCTGAGCAATGCCTCATGTCGATCACAACGATCGCACGCCAGGCTCAGGGCATACGCGCTGGGGAGGTCATCGCCAAGCTCGCTGAAGAAGCCTACTTCATGCGGGTCGACAAGAGAGTCAGCCAATCTCCCCCAGCTAAGCCTCGCGACAACGAAGCTACTAGTCGCAGCGCTGACCCCGGTCCTAACCGTACTCGGGGCGACATCCCAGCTGACCCAAACCGTCGACGCTCCACCGCCGGCGGACCTTCACGACAAGAGCAAGGCAACCGAGAAGTCGTCCCCCACCGTGCTCCGGCCGGTGGCGGCGGCAACGACCCTGACGGCGGCGGCAGCGACGGCGGGAGCTCCAACCACGGGGCCAACAAGAAAGCTGGAGGCGGCGGCGCGCCGCGGCGGCCGCGGCCACGCGCATAGCCACGCCTCCGGTACCTCTCATGGCGGGTACGATGCTCGCCGAGGATCGAGGAGTTGCGGCGAAGAAGTCGACCACCGCCGCCGAAGGCGACGGCTTCCCCGCCTTCTCACCACGGCTTCGCAACCTCGCTCCTCCCCGACAAGTTCAAGCCTTTGGGGATCACCAAATACGACGCGAAGCGAGATCCCATCCGGTGGCTCCGATGCTACGCTCTCTCCATCGAGAACGCCGGCGGCAACGGCGACACCAAGTGCCTCTACTTCCCCTTCCGCCCGGACCAAGCCCCACTCACGTGGCTCGAGTCGCCGGACAAGCACTCAATCGACAAGTGGGACCAGCCGAAGGGAGCAATTCACAAGCAACTTCGCGGGCGCCATGGGCCGTTCGGGTACTCGCATGGACCTTGCCATGATCAAGCAGAACAAGGCGAGACCCTCCGCAAGTACATGCGCCGCTTTTTCGACAAGCGCGCTACCGTCGTGGACGTCACCGACAAGGAGGTCATCGACCTCTTCCAGGGACGGGCTCTACCATCGCCGCACCTTCGAGGACTTCGGTCGTCGCCGCCCCGAGTCCATTCCCCACCTCAAGGACATGATCACGTCCTGGGCGGATGAAGAGGACAAGGCCAACGCCAAGTACGACGCCATCCGCGGCAAGTCCAAGCAGAACCGGGCGGCGGCGGCGGCAGCAATCCAAACCAAGGCGGTCGCAACAACAACAACAACAACAACAACAACAACAACTTCTCGGGTTCCAACCGCAAGCGCAAGCCAGACAATACCGTCGCGGCTATCCAGCGCCCTCCGAAAGGGAACTCGAAGAAGAATTCCGGCGGGTTCAAAGACCTGCTGAAGGAGAAGTGCCCGTGGCACCCGAACGGCAACCACACTACCGAGCAGTGCTACCAGCTCAGGCATGCACTCAAGGATACGCCGGAGCCACCGCACCCTCACGATCAAAAGAACAAGAAGAAGGACGGCGACGACAACGACTTCCAAGAACCCGAGAAGACCGTCAACGTCCTCTTCGGCGGACTACCCAGCAGGCGGGAGCAGAAAGCTACTCGCCGTGAAGTAATGTCCATTGAACCAGCGGTTATGACCCCTCTCAGGTGGTCAGAGACACCCATCACCTTCTCCCGCGCGGACCAATGGACCAGCTTCTCCGAGCCAGGACGTTTCCCTCTCGTCCTGAAACCAACAGTGGCGGGTTCCAAGCTCAACAAGGTGCTCATCGACGGTGGAAGCGGGCTCAACGTCCTTTTCACCAAGACCTTGAAGAAGATGAACCTCGACGTCACCCCCATGCTCGACAAGAGCAAGATGCCGTTCTACGGCATCGTCCCAGGCAACGCGGCTGTCCCACTAGGCTCAGTGGTACGCCAGTTACCTTCGGGGCGTCTCGGGATAACTACCGCACCGAGTACATCAAGTTCGAGGTTGCGGATTTCGAGACTTCCTACCATGCCATCCTCGGCAGGCCGGCCATCGCCAAGTTCATGGCGGTGCCCCACTACACCTACTTGGTACTTAAGATGCCAAGTCCAGCCGGCGTACTCTCCCTCCAGGGGGACTTGAAGATCTCTCACGACTGCGATACAGAGGCCGTGGCGATCGCCTCAACAAACCAAGTACCCACCCCAATGATGGAGGTCTACGCCGCGTCGAAGAAGCTTGCCACGAGCGAACTCGACATCCCAGAGAAGTCTGACAGTGCCAACAAGCCTCAGCCACCTGAGGAGGTACTCGTCAAGTCGGTCGACCTCGGAACAGGCGACCCCACCAAGACCACCACCATCGGGGCCGGCCTCGACCCCAAATAGGAAGACGCGCTCATCGGCCTTCCTTCGGGCTAACCGCGACATCTTCGCGTGGAAGCCGACGGACATGCCAGAGTGCCCGTGGAGCCGATTGAGCACCGCCCTCAACGTCGACCCAAAGGCCACCCCCAAGCGACAACACCTCCGACGTTTTGCCGACGACAGACGGGACGCCATCAAGAAGGAGCTCGCCAAGCTACTCGCAGCTGGCTTCATCAGAGAAGTTTTCCAACTTGAGTGGCTCGCCAACCCCGTCCTCGTCCGCAAGAAGAACTCGAACGAGTGGAGGATGTGCATCGACTACACCGACCTCAACAAGCACTGCCCCAAGGACCCCTTCGGGTTGCCGCGGATTGATCAAGTCATCGACTCTACGGCGGGCTGCGACCTCGCTCGCTTCCTCGACCGCTACTCCGGGTACCACCCGATCGCAATCAAGGAAGAGGACCAGAGAAGACCGCGTTCATCACCCCGTTTGGCGCGTCATCGCTACACGACCATGTCATTCGGGTTGAAGAACGCCGGGGCTACATACCAACGGGCCATCCAGGCCTGCTTCAAGCGGCAACTCAACAAGAACGTCGAGGCCTACGTGGATGACGTGGTTGTCAAAACCAGGGACTCCAGTACCCTCATTGACGACCTTGAACAGACATTCGCATCACTACGCGAGTACCGCTGGAAGCTCAACCCGAACAAGTGCGTCTTCGGCGTACCTTCGGGTAAACTACTCGGCTTCATCATCGCCCCGCCGCGCGGCATTGAAGCCAACCCCGAGAAGATCTCCGCCATCACCGGCATGAAAGCTCCCACGAGCATCAAAGACGTCCGTAAGCCGACGGGGTGCATGGCGGCGTTGAACGTATTCATCTCGAGGATAGGAGAACGGGGTCTCCCCTTCTTCAAACTACTCAAGCACCACGAGAAGTTCGTGTGGACCGGCAGAGGCGGACCAAGCCCTTGCCCAGCTCAAGGACTTCCCCGTCGAAGCCGCCAATCCTCACGGCTCCTCACAAGGGCGAGCAGCTGCTGCTCTACCTAGCTGCGACTACTCACGTGGTCAGTACTGCCATCGTCGTCGAGCGGCAGGAAGACGGCCACGCCTACCCGGTCCAGCGCCCGGTCTACTTCGTCAGCGAGGTTCTATCGGAGTCCAAGGCTCGCTATCAGCCCGTGCATGCTTCTCGTACGCTCTACTCATCACCTCGCGGAAGCTACGACACTACTTCCGGGGAGTACTCGGTCTCCGTCGTCACCGACTACCCGCTCGGCGACATCCTGAGGAACCCGTACGCCACGGAAGAATCTCCAAGTGGGCTGTCGAGCTCGGCGCCCTCACCATCGACTTCAAGCCACGCACCGCCATCAAGTCGCAGGCGCTAGTCGACTTCATGGCGGAGTGGCGGGAGAACCAGCTACCTACTCCCACCGTGCGACCAGAGCATTGGGTGATGTACTTTGACGGCTCACTCAACCTCGAGGGCGCAGGCGCAGGGGTACTCCTGATCTCTCCAACGGGCGAACAACTCAAGTACGTCCTGCGATCTTCCGGAAGGTCTCAAATAACGAAGCCGAGTACGAAGCTCTCCTACACGGGCTCCGCCTCGCGGCTTCACTTGGCATCAAGCGGCTACTAGTCTACGGCGACTCCGCAAGTGGTCATCAACCAAGTCAACAAGTCCCGGGACCGCAACAAGGAGAACATGGACGCCATCGCCTAGAAGTACGCAAGCTCGAGAACAAATTCTATGGTCTCGAGTTCCATCACATCGTCCGCGACAACAACGTTGCAGCGGACGTCCCCTCGAAGCTCGGATCCACCCGCGCCCAAGTACCCGCGGGCGTCTTCGTCCATGAGCTTCACGCGCCATCCATCCCGGAGCCGGCGCCATCGACCGCTGTCCCAGCTAACCACCCAGCTGGACAGGAGGTCATGATGATCGACGTGGACTGGAGGCAACCCTTCATCGACTACCTCAGCGAGCAGAAGGTCCCCTCCGACAAAAACGCAGCCGAACAACTCGTCCGCCGCGCCAAGTCTTACGTCCTCGTCGGCGACAAGCTTTACAAGCGAGGCGCATCTTCTGGAGTACTCATGAAGTGCGTCCCTCGCGAAGAAGGCAAGGACATCTTGGAGGAGATCCACAAGGGCGTCTGCGGCAACCACGCGTCCTCACGCACGCTGGTCAGCAAGGCCTTCCGGCGAGCTTTCTACTGGCCCACAGCCCTGGGCGATGCCGAAGAACTCGTCAGAAGGTGCCAAGGATGTCAGCTTCTTCGCCAAGCGCAAACACGTCCCGGCCTACAAGCTAGTCACCATACCGCCAACCCGGCCCTTCGCCCGCCGGGGGCTCGACATGATTGGGCCACCGCCAACCGCGCCGGAGGATTCAACAGGGGTACCGGTGGCTATCGACAAGTTCACCAAGAGGATCGAGGTCAAGCCGGCCACATGCCCCAAGGCCGACAGAGTACTCGACTTCCCCGGATGAACTCGTACACCGCTACGGGCTACCCCACCGCATCATCACGGACACCCGGGGTCCAACTTCAACAACCACCGCGTTCGGGGAGTACCGCGAGAACGGGCGGAATCGACGTCGGATACGTCTCGGTCGCCCATCCACGGGCCAACGGACAAGTCGAGCGCGCCAATGGGATGGTGCTCGACGCCCTCAAGAAGCGGCTACACGACGCCGCTAACTCAAAAGGGGGCAAGTGGATCAAGGAACTACCCAACGCACCGTGGGGGCCGCGGACTCAACCGTCCAAGCCAACGGGGGCAATCCCCCTACTTCTCCGGTCTACGGCTCCGAAGCCATCCTCCCGGCCGATGTCATATGGAACTCGCCGGCGGTGGAGCACTACGACGAAGGCGTCTCGAAGACAACGCAGACGAGTTGATATCGACGCCTCGAAGAAGCTCGCCGTGCCGCCCTCGTCCAATCGCAAGGTACCTAGAGGGTATCCGACGCTACCACGATCGCAACGTCAAGGAACGCTCCTTCAACGTTGGAGATCTTGTCCTCCGCCGTATCCCGAACACGGAAGGACTCCACAAGCTCGCCTCCCCCCCGGGAAGGCCCCTTCGCCGTGGCCAAGGTGACCGGCCGGGCTCCTACCGCCTCCAAACACTTGAAGGCGAAGAAGTCAACAACTCGTGGAACGTCGACCAACTCGTCGATTCTACGCCTAGTCTAAACGACTACTCCGGGTTCAAGTCCACGCGACTACATCAACACCCCCTTGCCGCAGGCGACCCTCCGGGTCCTGGCTCCAAGTCTCCGGACTACTCTCCTCCAGGTCCAGCCCGTGCGGCTACCTACGGACCCTGGGCTGCAACGAGCATCAAGGACTCTAGCAGCGGTCTACCAAGAGACCACACTCCAAGATCCAGCCCGCGCGGCTACCTACGGATCTGCGATCCAGCCTACACGGCTACCTACGGATCACTCGCTGCAAGCGGCTACCTGCTCCAGCACCACTTAGTCAGAAAGCGGCCTCCGGTCCAGGCGACTACTTGTAACTACGGCCCCGGCCACCTGTGTGTACTTCTTCGCAATAAAGCTTGATTTTTTATCAACTTCTTTATTGTCTACTCCCTGCTACGGGATTACTAAGCCGAGTACTACTACTCGCACCCACTCCACGATGGGCGCTCCGCACTCTGAGATCGCGGTTACGAGTACTCATTGCTGGAACAACTTCATTTCATTGATACATGAAAAGTTCATTACAACTGTTTCCTGTACAATTATGGCTACTAAGCTATCTATGCAGAGCTACTGGAGGTTCAACTTTTCGGCTACCTGCTCCGCGATGGGAGCCATCTGCTCCAACAGCTCTGCGTACTGCTCATCCGAGCAGTTGGCGGCTACCCCGCCGGCGACCACCTCCACTGGAGCCTTCGGGAAGTACGACTTCATGAAGGCCAGCACCTGCTTCGGGATCGACCTGGCCATGTGCTTGACGTAGGCGGCCAGCCGGTTTGGCGCCTCACAAAGTCGATCCGCCAGCGGAGCGATCTTGGGGCCGCCCGGGTGCGGCACCAGGAGCCTCGCGATCGGGAGAGCAGCCTCTTCAAGGTCCTTCAGCTGGGCCCGGAGCGCCTCGCAATCCTCGTTCAACTTCTGCAAAGATTTGTAGCAGTTGACGAGGTCTCTATCGATGCAATCCGCGGCTCCATGTGCTTCTCGCACTCGAAGGCCGCCTCCTTGTAGTCGAGTTCAAGTACACGGCGGGCTTCTTGCTCCCGGTAGAAGAGATTCTTCATGCCGACCTCCGAGGCCTTCAGCCGCTCCACCTGGCCTTCGAGTTCCCGCAACACCGAACACAACAACGGGTCGGGGCTTGGTGACTTCCAACAAGTACCCGACAAGCCAAGAGACATACCCTTATTCTTGTTGCGGAGGCCTTTGTTCTTCCGCACCAGCTCGTCGCCCTTCGCCTGTAAGTCCATCACGTCATTGTGGTACTTGGCGAAGGCGGCGTCAAGCTTCGACTGCATCGCGGCCGCGTGCTTCCGCGACCTCACGAGCTGCTCCTCCAGGGCTTCGGCTCGGAGCACGGTGTCGCCGTAGCCTTGCAGCATGTTCGACTTCTCGCGGGATCGCTCCGCGACGTCCTGCACAAGACAAGCTCAAGTCAAGCAGAGTACTCAACGCAAAGGATTGACTACTCGGGAAGCTACGACTACGTACCTTCATCCACTGCTCGGCTCGCCGCATCGCCTCCAAGTGCTGCGCCAACACCGCCGGCTCAACAAGATCGTCGGCAAGCAGCTCAATCCCGCCGCGGCTACTCGATGTAGCCTCTGTCATCGGCGCCGAGCGGATAGGCTCCGCGTCTTGGATCTCGGGGGGTCGGACGAGCCCACCTCCGGGGCAACCCCCCGGCGACGTGGCGCCGCCTCCCCCTTCCCGGCGGACTTCTCGACGGTTTCCCTCTCGGGCTCGGGGGGCTCCCCGCTGCGGCCTCCGGGGCCTCTGGTGTCAGCTCCTGCATGGGTACCCCTGCAGGGATGTCACCTCCTTCAGCGCCTGTCACCAAGGAACACGCGCATCAGTGCCTACAACTACTCGTCCTGGAGTTCTACAGCTTCAAGAAGGGTACCTACCTTCAACCACGACCGCCTCTGGCAGCGGCGCTCGGCGGCGGGGGGGCTCGGTCGCGACTTGGGCTTCCGGAGCGGGCTCCTCAACTGACGGCGCGGCCTCTTCTGCCTCCACCGTCGCGGGCTCCTCCCCCGTCCCGGCTCAAGTCCGTGGATTTTCTCGCGCGAAGTATCCACGGAGGGTCGTCGCACAAAATCGACTACTACAACGAGTACTACTCACGTGGCGTGGTACTTACAAGTTTGACCGGACGATAGTCACGGCGGAGCACCGAGGATGCGGCGATATCAACCGGTCCACCCTCGGCGGGCGTCTCTTCCTCCGCCTCTTCGACTACCGCCTCCTCCACGGTGGCGGCGGCCGCGCGCGGTCTCCTCGCGTCCCCGCGGCTTCCACCTCTTCAACGGCGGCGGCCGCGGGTACTCGCTCTCCACCGGAGCAGGGGGCTGGCGCTCCCGACCGCGCCGAAGATCTTCGACGGGGGGGCTGGACTTCGGCTTCCCCGCCGGTTCCCCCACCGTGGGCCACATGCCCTCGTCGCCCTCCTCCACGGGCTCGTTGGCGGCACCTCCTGCACACAAGGACGACTACTCGTCGGCACCGTACTCGATCACTGGGTACTCGACCACTCTGCTCAAGATGACTTACCTCCGGAGGCGTGGTCTCTGAGACCTTCATCTTCTTCGCCACCCGCTTCTTGGTGGGGTTGCGCGGCTTCCTCGGCGGCGCGGCAAGGCTAGCCTCCCGTGCTGGCGGAGGGTCTCGGATGAGCGGCACGTGAGGCAAGCCGGGACGGCTAAACCTCGACCGCAACTGGAAGCGGTCCTGCAGCGTCTCCTCGGCTTCTTCGTCATCGGAGGTATCCTCCACGATGACGGGATCGTCGTCTTCTCCAACGACGCGGCGCTCCTTCACCTTCCCCACCGCCGGGATCTCGATCCCGCTCGGTGGTGGCTGCGGCTCGGAGACAAACCGTTTCACATCATCCTGCGCAAAAGACACAAGGCGTCAGCAACTCTGCTACAAGTGCCTACTACTCGACGAGGGGGGTACGGCTACTCACCTCGTTGGGCGGGCGCGCGGCGGAGTACTCCTCGACAGGGCACGCCGTGTACTCCGGCATGTCCTTGAAGATCCTCGACAACCTCTCAATGATATCGTTGTCGTCCAACTCGCCCCCTGGCATCCGCGACGTGTCGTCGTCGCCTGTGTACTCGAAGCCCATCGTATCCCGCGCCATCAGCGGCTGGATCCTGCGCTTCATGAAGCTGAAGGCCACGTGTTTGGCCCTCAGCCCCGCATCCCGCAGAGTCTTGATGCGCGCTAGCAACTCCGGGAGCTGGATTCCCTCCTGCATGGTGGGCTCCGTGTTCCACCACTCTTGGTGCTCAGGGCCGCCGTCCGCTTGGCTTCGGTAGCTCGGGATGGTGGTTCGTGATGTAGAACCACCTCGTCTTCCAGTCGGTGTTGGAGTCCACGAGCTTGTACGCCAGGTACTGCTCCGCGGCATCCTCCCTCGGTGGATCCCGCCCCTCCGACTACTCCGGGGTTGGAGGCGGGGGCGCGCGCTTCACGCGGAAGAACTTCGGAAGAGAACCCGAGTGCGGCTTGATTCCCGGGAAGGCTTCGCGAGAAGTGGACGAAGACGAAGTATGGAAGATACCATTGGGGTTCGGGTTGAGGTACTCGATGCCATAGTACCGAGCAGCCCCTTGAAGAAGTCGCTTGCCGGTAGCGCAAGACCGCGCTCCACGAAGCGCGTGAACATCGGGATCTCGTCTTCGGCCTTCTCCATTGGATAAGGATCTCTCGCGGCGGATCTCCACATGTCGATCTCCTTCTCCCCCGATGAACCCGCTGTTCAACGGGGGTCGGCGGTCCCTCCGTCTTGACCTTCGACTTTTTCCACTCGCGGCTTGGGTCAGCGCGCGGTGGAGATGTGGGCGCCGCTCCGGTGCTGGCCGCGGCGGCCTCCGCACGGCTCCTCTTCTTCCCGCCGGCCTTCGACGTCTTCGACGGTGACGGTTTCATTCTCCAAGTACAAGGAGTCTTCACTCGCATTCGCTCGGGGGCTAACCTAAAGCTTTCGGGTGGCGATGCGTTTGGATCTACTACGGCGGCGGCGCTCGCTGGAGTGGATCTACTTCAAGATTCAAGTGGCAAATGACTGCGGCTCACTTGGGTGAAAACCCTAAGGGTTTCGGCTTGTATTTATAAGCCAAATCGCCCCCGCAACGGGCGGCCGGATAAGTCCACGCGCGGCTGACTCAGCGGCTGTGCGTGACCCTTCGTATTCTACTAGTCGACGCGCCTCACCTCGGGGGCTCGGCTACTTCTACTTGACTACCTGGGACGCGGCTAGTCTCAAGAGCGTCTCAGGACACATTCTCCAAGAAGACCCTTCAATTCGAGAGGAAGTACTCGACTCAAGGCTCGGGGGCTCCGTGCCACGTGTCCTTCGGTTTTTTCTCCAGATTTTTCGGGATTTTCTTGCCAAGACTTCGGATAGATCCTCAGCCAGAGCCCGTGGCTCGAGGCTCGGGGGCTGCTCCACGTGGATTGCGGTTCTGCAAATCGCGTCTCCATGGCGGCTTCGGCTTCAAGACAAGGCAGACATTTTTTGAAGGCATTCGAAGGTAGATTTCAGGGACGCTTGGGACTACTCGAGAAGACTTCAAGACTGCTCAAACATCAGCTGGAGTACATTCCAGCCTCGGGATGCTTCGACTACTCTTGAGGGCTTTAGGCTTGTAGCACTCAGGGACGCTTGAGGACTACTCGTTAAGGCCGTCAAGACTATTGGAAGCTATCCTTCTCGACTACAAAGTACTCGGGGGCTTGTCGTATGGACCTCCCTGGGCCCACTACCTCGGTGGGTACCAGGACCGACTACTCGGTGGGCCCCTGGGACTACCCGGCTTGCGCTACACGGCACCTGAAGGCATGGAGCACAAGGACAACACAGGAGTAGTACTCGGTTAGGACTCGTACACGTTCCGCCTTTGTATAGAGGTCTCCTAGACGTACTCGATTAGTACTCCCTCCCTACTCCGACTTGTAACCCCGCCTCCCGGGACTATATAAGGCGAGGCGGGGACCGATCTCGGGATCACCTCATCCAATCTCAACTCACGGCGCACCGTTGCACCATCCCGTAACCGTGCCCTATCAATCCCGAGCTACGCAAGCATACAGGACGTAGGGTATTACGCACCTCGCGGCCCGAACCTGTCTAAATTGTGTGCCACGTGTCTCTTCCTTCGAGTTACCGATCTCGGCGAGTCACATTCATCTACTTCGGGTACTCCCCGTAGTAGGTTGCCGGTCCAAAACACCGACAATCACTCACCCTTCTCTTTTCCGGATCCTATCTCGGAGTTTTGAAATTTTTGCAAAGAGAGACAAAGTTCCTCGGATGGTTCTCTCGATCACTTAAGTGGTATTTGTTACCTCGCCAAAGGCTTTAAGATAGCCTCAACTTCCTACTTCTATGGCTTGTATGTGGAGTTTTAGGTAGGATAAGAGAGACACACTTGTGCCACATGATGTTGTTGAGCCAAAGACCGGGAAGAAACTAGTCATGCCACTTGATGGAGATGTGCCAGTGTGTGGGATATTTTTGTTTGTCTTTCTAAGTACTTTTTTCTTTGAGATTCTTCTCTTGCTTTTATCTTGGAGGGGGGTCATGCTTTACTCTTTTTTTTATGCTCTTTGATTGGAGCACATTTTTTCTATGCTTCTTGAGCATATACTCTCTCTTGTTTCAATGACCCCTCTCTCCTTTTGCAAAAAAACAAGAAGAGAAATTTCTTTGGACTTTAGAGTATTTATTTTTGGTGGATGGATGGCATGTTTTGCGTAACTCCTGGTGTAGGAGTTAGCATGTATATGTGGGTGTACGTGATCTCGATCAAGGAAGCATGAAAAGATTCTACCAAGGGTCACAACAATTTGGCAAAACTCAATGGGTCACAAGCAAGCATATGTAGAAGGTTTGTGCATTGATATCGACATATGGCTTTCGTAGGTAATATCACCATTGAGGAAATTGTCTTGTTTTATTTTTCAAAAGAAATCATCTGAGATTTTCACTATACTATGAGATAGAGCAGATCAACATTGTCACACCATATCATACTAGTCAACACCCTAGGTTTGGTCATAAGCATTCGCTTCCCACAAGGTTTTATTTCAGGCTCATGTCTCAAAATATACCAACAAATTCAAAAGCTCGTGGAAAACAAAGTTGTACGCTAGATTCTTGCAAAGTTTTAACATGACAACTTTTTTTCCATTATTCTAAACGAGGGTGTATAGACATGATTTCACGCACATGATGAAAGTAAATGCTTTTGTTTATTCTGAGTGAAGTTGGGATTGGACTGGATGGGCGTACCTTGTTTGATGGGATCGGGGTTCTCTCCCAAGATAACTTTGGATCTGCTGGAAGACTTGTCTTACATTGCGATGCTAAGTGGGTCACTTAGAGGCTTGATGCTATGGTTGCTTGGTCAATCTTGTGTATTTTCATAGGTAGGACCGTACCGATTGGTTCGGCCGGTCCTACTACTTTCACTCCAAGTGTTCACTTCCCCTTCTGCAATTGTTCTGCACAAGAAATTTCATCGAGGGGAGGTACAGTCGTACCCCATGGTTTGGCCGTACCACGAGATAGTTTTCCAATAAAACTAGTGAGACTTCCACTAGACTCTTGCGGATTCTTACCTTCGAAAGACTACTCCCTTGAAACTTTTCTCTCTCTCTTTTTTTCTTGAGATAAAAATAAAAAATTGAAACAAAGGGAATGAAAAACAACTAAAGCAAAGGAAATGAAAAACAACTAAAACAAAAACGAAAGAAGACTGGATGGGACTTACCTGGAGGGGGATCTCTCTCCCCAAAGCTGATTCCAAGAACAGGACTAATAACCGGGTGGTTGTTGATACAGGTGCCATGACCCAAAGAGACTGTTCACTGCTTGAAAACCTTCTTATGTGGTGGTGGTTAGGGTGTACAGCTGGCCGTCGGTTTCTTGCTGTCGCCTGGCAGTGTCCTGGAGGCCTTGCTCTATCATCTTAGCACGTGCATCGAGACTACAGAGGCAATTATCAATGTTGAAAAGATGATGCCATACTGCTCCTCATGGTATCCATATGTGTAGCTCTGAGGATAGTTCATGCCGTAGGTTGGTTGGCTCCCAAAACGGGCTGACTGAAGGTGTGTTGAGTTGGAGCAGATAGAGGCACTGGGGGGCTGGATTCCGCTGGATTGTGGCTGCTGCTGGTGGCTACTAGAGGGTCCTGCTCTGTCGGATGCCAGCACTTGTTGTGTGGTGCTTTCTGGGATGATGTTCCTGTCACTTCTATGAGTGCGAATTGGGTGGCTGGTTCGGGCCCAAAGATGTTGTGCTGTAAGGGCCTAATCGTCTCCGCATCGTCCTCGGATGCCAGGTTCAGAGTAAACTTTTTGACTTGATAAAGACCAAGCTCTGGGCATGGGAGGACGATGGTTATGGAGGAATGGGGGTAAAGCATGACCAGCTCTCCCTCAACACGCTTCAGCAGGTGGGCTTGTACAAAATGTTCCTCATCGAAAGTATCGTGAGGTGTTTCCAAGTACGTGACCTGAGCTCCTACTAGCGCTCCGATGTAAGTGGCAATTAGAGTCACCAAAGACGTGATCTCAATCTTTCCAGTCCTTGTGGCCATGCTGTGCCAGTGCTCGACCGTCGAAACGACAGGAGCAAGCTTGATCTTATGAATGATGGCAAATTAAACAGGCATTGCAACTCGTCCATCCTGACCGTCATAAACTCAACTCTTGGGGCAATCATGCTTGAGATGAGACAATAGAGGAAGCGAAGAGTGGGGTTATGGATCAAGTTGATCCGGGGAGCGGGATTCAACCCTCTCCCCGAGATCTTCTTCCAGAATGACTCTCTCGAAAAGGCTTTCATACCCTTGTGCTTAGACCACTCTAGCAGACAATTTGAATCAAAGCCTAGAGCTAGGCTCAACTGCTCCCAAGTTAAGTCATGCTCTTCATTAAAGATCCGGAACTTAACACCACTGCTCGGAGTTGATAGGAATTCTAAGGTGACGAATTTTGAGCCCTCTTCCAACGCATGCCAAAAGTTCCCCTAGACTATGGCATCGAAAGTCACCCCAAATTCTCCTATCATTCCAGTTTCATTAAGGAGGGCGTGGTCGTATACCTTTGTATGCGTGAACTCTCGATCTTTCAACTGCTGGAACAACCTCCGTTCTTGGTCGGTTCGCTGGATGATTTGAGTTTCGAAGGTAAGGAAGCGAGCCCTTTACTTCGAACCTGACCAATCATAATGCACCGAGCTTGTGGACATGTCCTGGGCAGAACCCGCAGACACATTTTCCTTAGGATCGAAACACAGAGGTACCAAGTGCTATTGCCAATCTGAAGAATGGGAATTGCTGCTGTGGCTCGAGTCTGAATCGCAGAACCTAATGTGTTTTCCCTTCACTACCTTTGCGGCCTTACGGAACCAAGACATCCTGCAAAATGTTAATGCAATGGGTACCCGAAGGATGATGGTCACGAAAGGTTAGTAATTTGCGGGTTAGTGGTCCGGGAGTTAGCAGTCCTTGTGGGGTGATGAGACCTCCACAAAACTTGAGTGACTTGCACTACGAGGGACTCATTTTCAACACTCCTTTCCATTAAGCGTAAACAGACTAAGTAAGGAAATAAAGGTTGCAAACTTTGGAATTTGGTTGTGGTCTTCTGGGAGAGTCCAAGGGAGGCCTCAATTTATAGGTAGTTGGAGGGAGGCAGGTGCGGCCGCACATGTCCATTCGGCCGCTCCACCAAAAATTGAGAGGCGACCTCAGTGTGTGATTAGGAGGCTAGTGGTGGCATGCAGCAACTTGGAAATGACAACACGGTGGAAATCACAGGTGTAGGCGCGCCTACAGGGCTGGCCGACCCTAGTGTTTTCACTGGAAATGCTGGTAGGTAGCTGCTGAACTATCTAGAACTTGAGACCCTCGGGAATTTGAGCACTCTACTGTCCAAAGGTTGCTAGCAAAGCTATTGATGGTGGGGAAGAGAATACTGCAGATTGGACTTCTTTTTCACAAAGTTAACCACCACCATGTAGCTAGTGGCTGCTCCCTGTATTTCCCCATGCAATAGGGTTGGTGTGGCCATGCCTAGTGGGTCGGCTACACCGAGCAAAATGCCCAAAACAGCTCCTCCGACCTTCTAAACTCTAAGTCATGCATTGGCTAAAAGGATTTCGAAAATTAAACATGCCTAATGCATGAACTTAGGAAGGGATAAATGGCGGTTTATCTCACAGCGAGAGTGTCAAATTTATAGTCCTCGAGCTGGACTTGTTGATGATCATTTTTTCTTTGAGTGATTCTCTTGATTAGAGAGGTAATTCACTAGAGTTTGGAAGAAGAATGATAGATAGGTGATAATCCGAAATATCCAAAATTGAGAATGGTCCTTGATTTCTTCACTTTGGAATTCTCTTCTGACGGGCATAGCTAAGATCCTCTTTAAAATTTCTAGCCCCTCAGTTGGATTTTCGTGAAAAAAGTGATCCCTTTGTGAGTGCAAGCAAGCGAAAAATGTTGTCTCGAGATAGGCCGTGCTGAAAATGTTGGATCAACACTATATCTAGCAGGCCATGATCGGGACAAATGTGTATGAGATCATGGAATCTAGTCCATGCTTGACTAAGGGATTCGGTCTTTGTTTGTTAGAAATTGATAATATGACTTCAAAGGTACATGAGACGAGATAAGGGGAAGTACTTAGCGCAGAACTTGTCACACAAATTTCTCCAATCCATGGTGACTTCCTTCTCTTGCTGGAAGTACCAAGCCTTTGCTTTTCCCACTAGTGAGAATGGGAAGAGTCTAAGTCTGAATTGGTTGGGAGAAACATCGGAGCATGAACGAGTAGAGCACAATTGCTCAAAACTCCTCAAGTGATTGTATGGATTTTCTCCTTCAAATCCTGAGAAAGGATTTTTCTGGGCGCTGGAATGGAATTTTGGAGAAATACTTCCATTGGAGAAGAACCTTGGCTTGAGATTTCCGTTTCCGATTGGGATTTCCATATGAGTCGGAGTGTAGGATTGATCAATAGAGAACTCAAGGTTGGCTTCTTCTGTCAGTGTTTTAGACCAGCAATCTACCAAGGGGAGTACCCGAGGTAGATGAATGTGGCGTCGCCAAGATCGGTAACTCGAAGGAAGAGACACGTGGCACACAATTTAGACAGGTTCGGGCCGTGAGGTGCGTAATACCCTACGTCCTGTATGCTGCATAGCTCTAGATTGATCGGATGAGTTTACAAGATGATGCCTCTCTGAGAGAGGGGTCCCTACCTCACCTTATATAGTCCGGGAGGCAGGGTTACAAGTCGGTTCAGGGAGAGAGTACTAGTTGGGTACGTCTAGGAGTTCTCTACACAGTACAGGACACGTACAGCTTCCTATCTGAGTACTTCTCCACCGTAGTCCTTGCGCCTCACGTCATCAGGTGTCGTGTGGCACAAGCCGAGTAGTCACAGGGGCCCACCGAGTAGTCGGTCCTGGTACCCACTGAGGCAGTGGGCCCAGGGAGGTCCATACGACAAGCCCCCAAGTACTTTGTAGTCGAGCAGGATAGTTTCAAGTAGTATTGATGGCCTTGACAAGTAGTCCTCAAGCGTCCCCGAGTACTACAAGCCAAAAGTCCTCAAGAGTACTTGAAGCATTCCGAGGCTGGAAGGTACTCCAGCTGATCCTTGAGTAGTCTTGAAGTCTTCTCGAGTAGTTCCCAAGCGTCCTCGAGTTGTCCTCTCGAAGGTCTTCAATAATACTCGCGTTGTCTTGAAGCCGAAATTTATATGGAAGTGCGATCACAAAATCACACTCCATATGGAGTAGCCCCCGAGCCTTAGATTGAGTTGTAGACTCTGCTGAGGGTCAATCTGAAGTTCTGGCAAGATTATCCCGTAAAATCCCGAGGAAAAACCGAAGGACACGTGGCACGGAGCCCCCGAGCCTTGGGTCGAGTACTTCTTCTCAAATTGAAGGGTCATCTTGAATGTAGAATGTGTCTTGAGTTGCTCTTGAATCTTGTCGCCACTCAGAGAGTTGAGTAGACATAGCCGAGCCCCCGAGATAGAGCGCGTCGACTATTGGAAGTTGAAAGGTCAGGCGGCCGCCTCTGAGTCAGCCGCTGATACATATCCATCTGGCCGTTACGGAGCCGCCAGTTGACTTATAAATAGAAGCTGAAACCCTTAGGGTTTTTCATCCGCCACACTTGCAGCCATTCCAAACGAATCTATCCAAGAGTCAGCCACCTGTGCACACTGCCGCCGCGTCTTAGGCTGCAGATCCACGCGCGCCGCCGCTACTTGCATCTAGAGCAGCCCCCGAGTGAATCCGAGTGAAGACCCCGTGCATTTGGAGGATGAAGCCATCCCCGTCGAAGAGCATGAAGACCGGCACCGGGAAAAAGAGATCTCGTGAAGAGGCGTCTGGATCTGCTGAGGGGTCAACGCCGCCGACATCTCCCCCGCGCCCGAATCCAAATAAGGAATGGAAGAAATCCAAAGCGAAGACTGAAGACTTGCTGGCGTTGCTGAACAGTGGTTTCCTCCGGGAGAAGGAGGTGGACATGTGGCGCGCTGCCGCGGTAGACCTGTATCTGATGGAGAAGAACCCCGACGAGATCCCGATGTTCGCCCGATTCGTGGAGCGCGGGTTGGCCCTCCCAGTGAGTGACTTCTTCAAAGGTCTTCTCGACTATTATGGTATCGAGTACCTGAACTTGAACCCCAATGGAATTTTCCACGTCTCTGTCTTTGTCCACTTCTGCGAAGCCTTCTTGGGGATCAAGCTCTATTG
The DNA here is from genome assembly GCA_947561735.1 of Cenchrus americanus. NCBI lineage: Eukaryota > Viridiplantae > Streptophyta > Magnoliopsida > Poales > Poaceae > Cenchrus > Cenchrus americanus. The sequence goes on from OX387244.1 coordinate 144,198,510, forward strand.
GGTGTTGTTCCGAAAGTTCTTCCGCTTGAAGCCCCAGCCGAGCGCCAACGACCCAAAGTCGGAGGGGCCGACATCCAGATGCGCGAAGACGCCGTCGAGCAGTACTTGGCGTACAAGTTGATCGATTCCAACCAAGACTGGAAATCGAAGTGGTTCTACATCACCAACCACCACCCGGAGCTGCCAAGCCAAGTGGGAAGCAGCCGAAGCATTGGCCCTGGTGGAACACGGAGCCGATGATGCAGGAGGGTATTCAGCTACCTGAGCTGCTGCAAAAGATCAAGGCTTTGAGAGAAGCCGGGCTGAGGGCCGAACACGTGGCCTTCAGCTTCATGAAGAGGAGAGTACAACCGCTGATGGCTCGCGACACCCTCGGGTATCAGTATACCAGCGAGGGCGACATGTCGCGGATGCCTAGCGGAGAGATCGATGATGACAACATCGTCGAGAGGCTGGGCAGGATCTTCAAGGACATGCCACCGTACACGAGTTGGTCGGTCCCCGAGTACTCCGCAGCTCATCCGCCAAACAAGGTAAGTAGCTGCACTCAGTGTCCGAGTACTGGTTGTATGGTAGTAGTCATGCTCACCCAAGCTATGTGTTGCAGGATGATATTGAAAAGTTTGTCTCTGAGCCAGCTTCGCCTCCCCAACTTGTGAATATTCTGGAGGAGGAGAAAGGCAAGGCCAAAGAGCGCCGCGAAGTCGGCAAAGGTGACGACACCGTCATCGTTAAAAATACGTCCGACGAGGAGGACGAGGAGACGCTCCAGGAGTGGTTCTAGTTGTGGTCCAGGTTTAGCCGCCCTGGACTGCCGAGCGTGCCCCTCATCAATGATCCACCGACTAGCCTAGAGGCTAGTCTGCGTGCGCCGCCGAGGAGGCCGCACAATGTGGCACGCAAGCGTGTCGACAAAAAGTTGAAAGTCACCGAGACTATGTCTCAAGAGGTAAACTCCTCAAGTAGAGTAGTCGAGTATTTGTCTTGCAATATTGCATATGCTGACAACTGAATTCCGAGTGCTTGCAGGAGATTCCGCCTTCTGACCCTGTAGACCAAGGGGACGAAGGCAACTGGGAGATGGTGAGAGAGTCGGCTGAAAGAAACCGCAGCCCAGCCCCCACCGTAGAAGAACTTGTGCCGTAGTTGACACAGCGGTCGACTACAGTTGTTGAGCCGCAAGCGCCGGTCGTCGAGAGCAGGACGGAACTAGCTGCGACTGCTGCTGCTGAAGAACCAGCGGCAGCTCAAGCCGAAGAGGAGGCGCCCGCCGAAGTCGGGCTTGTCGACATTGCCAGCATACTAGGCGCTCCGACCATGACTGTTGTCCGGTCAAGCTTGTAAGTGAAGATCTTTCCCGAGTAGTACATGTAGCTTGGTAGTCGTACTTGATTGACCGCCGATTATGTACTGTGCAGGAAATCGACGGACTTGTCCAGGGAGGGAGACGAACCCAGCACGGCAGCGGCTGAAGAAGCTTCCGCACCTGCTGCCGAGGAGTCTGTTCCCCTCCCCCAGGCCGAGACCGTGGCGCCAGCCGCGGAGGCTGTGCTGCCAAAGGCCAGCATAGTAGAAGGTGAGTACACTACAGAGATGCAGCCTTCCTCGAGTAATAGTCGTAGCCCTCGGGAAACTAATCCCGTGTGTTTTCTGTTGTCAGGGGCAGAAATTGAAGGAAGCGCCATCCCCGAGGCTGTGCCCGTTGAAGGCATTGTGCCAAGAGCCGAAGTAGCCACCGGAGCGGCAACTGAGCCGGCGGAGATAGCCAGCGGAGTAGCCCCCAGGGTGGTCGAAGAGGTGCGTGACGAAGTACTACCAGAGTCAAGCCTGGAAGTAGTCGTCTGTTTGCCAGAAATCCAAGATGCGGAGCCGATCCGCTCTACGCCAATGTTCGAGGCCGCCGCGACTAGTCATGGTGGGCTCGAGCTTCTGGCGGATGATGCTACAGTGGCACGTAACTTGGAGGCGATGCAACGGGCCGAGCAATGGATGAAGGTATGTATCAGTACCATTGGATGGTCGATCTACCGCAAGTGCTGAGTACCTGAGTAACAAATGTTGTCTTCTGTAGGATGTCGCGGAGAGATCCTGACAAAAGTCTGAAATGCTCCAGGGTTATGGCGATGTGGTGCTCCGGGCAGAATCACTGGAGAAAGAGCTTGCGAAGGCTAGGAAGCACTCCGCCATGCTTCAGTCTAAGCTTGATGGTGCCTTCGCCCAGTACCACAATGAGGTACAAGATATGCAGGCGAAGAGCGATGAGCTGGTGTGCAAGAACAAGTCGTTGCGCCAGAAGAGCAAAGGTATGTCGATGTTGCCTTATCAGGTACTTATTGTGGGTACCCTGTGGTAGCCTGACATCTCCCTTTGAGTTGTTTGCAGATCTTAAGGCTCGGGTAGAACAGGTCAAGGCATCAGATGTCGACATGAAGAACCTCTTCTATCGGGAGAAGGATGCCCGCGAGGTACTTGAGTACGAATATAAGCAGCTGGCCCATGAGTGTAATATGCACATGGAGCTTCGGATTGCCTCGGATCGTGATCTTGTCAACTGCTATAAATCTCTACAGAAGCTTGGCGAAGATTGCGAGAAGTTGTGGGGACAGCTCAAGGAACTTGAAGAAGCCGCATTTCCCATTGCAAGGCTGCTGGTGCCGCATCTGGGCGGGCCGAAGATTGCTCCGTTGGTTAACCGGTTGAGGGAGGCCCCATGACGTCTGGCGACGTATGTCAAGCATCTGGCGAAGTCCATCCCCAACCAGGTCTTAGCGTTCATGAAGTCGTACTTCCCCAAGGCCCCGGTTGATGTAGTCGCAGGTGGACTAGCCGCCAACTACACGGATGAGCAGTATGCAGAGCTTCTGGAACAGATGGCGCCAATCGCCGAGCAAGTCGCGGAGAAGCTGAACCTCCAGTAGTTAGCCTGTAGGGTTAGCTTGTAGCAGCAGTTGTATATAAACAAAGCTGTAATGAACTTATTTAAGTGTGTAATGAAAAAGCTTCCATCGAATGAGTACTCGTTGCCGCGATGTTGTATGCGGAGTGCCCATCTGAGGAGTTGTCGCGAGTAGTAGTACTCGGTAGTAGACCCATTGAGGGAGACACAGTAAATGAGTTGATCGATAATCAAACTTTATTACTGAAAAGATACACCTGGATGGCTAGGGCCGTTTACTAGTGTAGTCGCCAGGACCTGGAGGCCGCCTACGGCTAGAATAGTGCAAGGGCATTTAGCCGCTTACAATAGTAGATCCGTCAGTAGCTGTATAGGCTGGATCTAGAAGTACATGGTCTCTTGATAGGCCGCTGCTAGAGTCCTTGACGCTCTAAGCAGCCCGAGTTTCGTTAGTAGCCGTTAACGCTGGATCTCGGAGTGGAGTAGTCCAGAGACTAGTGCCTGGACCCGTAGGATGCTTACAACGAAGGATTCGGGAGTAGTCGTGCAGACTTGAGCCCCAAGAGTAGTCGAGAGACTACGCGTAGAACCGACAGAGCTGGTCGACAATCCACGAGTTGCTGATGTCATCGCCTTAAAGTGTTTGGAGGCGATACGAGCCTAGTCCGGTCACCTTTGCAACTGTACCATCCCATGGCGAGCTAAGCTTGTGTAGTCCTTCCGTGTTCTGGATACGGCGGAGGACGAGATCACCAACGTTGAAGGAGCGTTCCTTGACGTTGAGGTCGTGGTAGCGTCGGATACCTTATAGGTACCTAGCTGACTGGACGAGGGTGGCGCGGCGAGCTTCTTCGATTCCGTTGATGTCAACTCGTCTGCTATCTTCAGATATGCCTTTGTCGTATTGCTCTACTGCCGGCGATGCCCACATGACGTCGGCAAGTAGAATAGCTTCGGAGCCGTAGACCAGGAAATAGGGTGACTGTCCCGTCGGCTTGGTGGGTAGAGTACGCAGCCCCCAGAGTGCATTGGGCAGTTCCTTGATCCACTTGCCTCCTTTGGTATTAGCAGCATCATGCAGCCGCTTCTTGAGAGCTTCGAGTACCATCCCATTGCCACGCTCGACTTGTCCATTGGCCCGCGGATGGGCGACTGAGACATACCGAACGTCAATCCCGCTGTTCTCGCAGTACTCCCAGAACTAGTGATTGTTGAAGTTGGAGCCCAGGTCTGTGATGATGCAATGGGGTAGTCCGTAGCGATGCACGAGTTCATCCAAGAAGTCGAGTACCTTGTCGGCCTTTGGGCAGGTAACCGGCTTGATTTCAATCTACTTGGTGAACTTGTCGATGGACACCAGAACTCCGTTGAATCCTCCCAGCGCAGTTGGAAGAGGCCCAATCATGTCGAGCCCCCAGCAAGCAAAAGACCGGGTTGGCGGTATGGTGACTAGCTTGTAGGCCGGGACGTGTTGTTGATTGGTGACGTATTGGCATACTTGCCATCTTCTGATGAGTTCTTCGGCATCGCCCAGAGCTGTGGGCCAGTAAAAAGCTCGTCGGAAAGCCTTGCTGACCAGCGTGCGTGAAGACGCGTGGTTGCTGCAGACGCCTTTGTGGATCTCCTCCAAGATGCCCTTGCCTTCTTCTCGGGGGACACACTTCATGAGTACTCCAGAAGATGCGCCCCGCCTGTAGAGCTTGTCTCCGACTAGGACGTAGGACTTGGCACAGCGGACGAGTTGCTCGGCCAAGTTTGTCGGTGGGAACCTTCTGCTTGCGAATGTAGTCGATGAAGGGTTGTCGCTAGTCCACATCGATCATCATGACCTCCTGGCCAGCTGGGAAGGGTGTTGGGTCAGTGGTCATCGGTGCCAGCTCCGGGATGGCTAGCGCGTGAAGCTCGTGGATCAAGACACCCGCTGGTACTTGAGTGCGAGTAGAACCAAGCTTCGACAGGACATTCGCTGCAACATTGTTGTCACGGACGACGTGATGGAACTCGAGACCGTAGAACTTGTTCTCGAGCTTGTGGACTTCTAAGCAGTAGGCGTCCATGTTCTCCTAGTTACGGTCCCAGGACTTGTTGACTTTGTTGATGACCACTGCGGAGTCACCGTGGACTAGTAGTCGCTTGAGGCCTAGTGAAGCTGCGAGGCGGAGCCCGTGTAGCAGAGCTTCGTACTCGGCTTCATTGTTTGAGACCTTCCAGAAGATCTGCAGGACGTACTTGAGTTGTTCGCCCATTGGGGAAATCAAGAGTACACCTGGCCCTGCGCCTTCGAGCTTGAGCGAGCCCGGAGGAAGCTGACGAGCGCGTCTTCCTATTTCGGGTCGAGGCCCGCCCCGATGGTGGTAGTCTTGCTGCTGTCTCCTGTCCCGAGGTCAATCATCTTGACTTGCACCTCCTCAGCTGGCTGAGGCTTTTTGGCGTTGTCCAACTTCTCTGGGATGTCGAGTTCACTTGGGGCAAGCTTTTTGGATGCAGCGTAGATCTCCATCATTGCGTTGGGTACTTGATTTGTGGCTGTGAGTTCCACAGCTTCTGTGTCGCACTCGAAGGATATCTTCAAGTCCCCTTGTAGCGAGAGTACATCGGCCGGACTTGGCATCTTGAGTACCAAGTATGTGTAGTGGGGTACTGCTATGAACTTGGCGATAGCAGGTCTGCCGAGGATGGCATGGTAGGAAGTCTCGAAGTCCGCGACTTCGAACTTGATGTACTCGGTGCGGTAGTTTTCTCTGGTTTCCCCGAAGGTAACTGGCAGGACCACTGAGCCCAGTGGAATAGCCGCGTTCCCGGGGACGATGCCGTAGAAAGGCGATGTGCTCTTGGTGAGCATGTGAGTGATGTCGAGCTTCATCTTCTTCAAGGTCTTGGTGAAAAGGACGTTGAGCCCGCTCCCACCATCGATGAGTACCTTGTTGAGTTTGGAGCCCGCGACTACCAGCTTTAGGACGAGAGGAAAATGCCTTGGTTCGGAGAAGCTTGTCCATTGATCCGCGCTGGAGAAGGTAATGGGTACCTCCGACCACCGGAGAGGGGTTGGAACCGCTGGTTCAATGTTTAAGACTTCTCGTCGGGTGGCCTTCTGAGACCGTTTGGTGGGTAGTCCGCCGAAGAGGACGTTCACCGTCTTGTCAGGTTCTTGGAAGTCGCCGTTGCCTTCGTCGGCTTTTTCTTGCCTTTCTTGTCGTGTGGATGCCGTGGTCATAGAGTGTCCTTGAGTGCTCGCCGAAGTTGGTAGCACTGTTCGGTAGTGTGGTTGCCCTCCAGGTGCCACAGGCACTTCTCTTTCAGCAAGTCTTTGAATCCGCCGGAGGTCTTCTTCGGGTTGTCTTTCGTAGGGCGTTGGATAGCTACGACTGTGTTGTCTGGCTTGCGCTTGCGATTAGGACCCGAGTAGTTGTTGCTGCTACCGCCTTGATCCCGGTTGTTGTTATTGCTATCGCCCGCGTTTTGCTTGCTCTTGCCACGAATGGCGTCGTACTTGGCGTTCGCCTTGTCTTCTTCGTCAACCCATAAAGTGATCATGTCTTTGAGCTTGGTAATGGAGCTCGGGCGGCGATGACCGAAGTCTTCAAAGGTGTGACGGTGGTAGAGACCGTCTTGGAAGAGGTCGATGACCTCCTTGTCAGTGACGTCGACTACGGTGGCGCGCTTGTCAAAGAAGCGCCGCATGTACTTGAGCAGGGTCTCGCCCTGTTCCTGCTTCACCATTGCCAGATCCATGCGAGTACCCGAGCGACCCATAGCGCCCGCGAAGTTGCTGGTGAACTGTTCCTTGAGCTGGTCCCACTTGTCGATCGAGTACTTCTCGAGTGACTCGAGCCATGTAAGCGGAGCTTGGTCCAAACATAAGGGAAATTAGAGGCACTTAGTGTCGTTGTTGCCACCAGCGCTTTCGATGGAGAGGGCGTAGCATCTGAGCCACTGTACTGGATCTTACTTCGCATCGTACTTGGTGATCCCCAGGGGTTTGAATATCTCTGGGAGAAGTAGATTGCGAAGTCGAGTAGAGAAGGCGTGGAAGCCATCGTTCTCGCCTGTGGATTTTTGTGTCGAATTTCCTCGATTCTGCGACGGGCATCGTAGCCGCCGCATGAGACACCGACAACGTGGCTGTATGCGTGGCCTTGGCCTCCGCGATCGCCTCCGCCACCGGCTCTCCTTCCAGCCTCGTGTGAGGAGATCCCGCCGTCGCTGCCTCCGCCACCAGGATCGCGATGAGGAACGACATCGCGGTTACCGCCGGCGCCGCCGGCGCTGTTGCCACCCTGAGAGGGTCCACCGGCCGATGCCCGAGTACGGTTGGGGTTAGCCAGTAGTTCTCCTCGAGTACGGTTGCGTCCGTTGTCAGCTGGACTGCGACTTGTGGCTTCGTTGTCGGGTTGGCGAGTTTTGACGGGAGGCACTTGAGCAACTCTATTGTCAACTCTCATGAAGTAGGCGTCCTCCGCGAGCTTGGCAATGACTTCTCCCGCGCGCATCCCCTGAGCTTGACGTGCTATCGTGGTGATAGACATGAGGCACTACTATGGGGTGGTGTGCACCCGATTTTTGACTTGGTCAAGGGCCTCTGCGAGATTCCGTATGGGTAGGGTCTCACGGAGACGTCGGCGCCTTTCGTTCCGCCTTCTGTTGCGTTCACGTCGGGCGTTCTTGTTGTCGTCGTTTTTGTCTGCGGGTGCATTGGCAGACAATTCGTCTACTGAGATATCCTCGAGATATCGGTCAGGGCGTGTACCTGAGGGTCCCGGCGTCTCGCCAGCAGCCATGAAGACTTGGCAATCGGGGGAGCCGACACTGGAGTCGGAAGTCCCACCTCTGTTGGAGTGTGCTCCTCAGCTGGAGCTAGTAGTGTTCCCTCGTGGAAGGGAAGTAAGTCGAGGTAGGCGACGCAGCGTGAGTTCCCGTCTGTCAGGTCTGCGGGCTTGCGGTCTGGCCAGTAGACGAATCTCCCGGCGGGTGTAGATGTTATAACCAGGCCGGAAGCTGGTCCTGACAGCGGTTGCTCAGTCGTGTGGTTCTCGGACTCGGGCTCGTCAGGGTCCGACCCGAAGTCGAACTCGTAGGAGGAGTCCGAGTAGTAGTCGGAGATGGGATTGGAGTCTGAGTTGTAGCCACGAACGGTGTTGGAGTCCGAGTTGTACTCGGAGGCAATCTCCTTCCCGGCCCGACACGCAGAGAGAGCCTTTGTGTGGGCCTTGCTGGTGTTGCAAAGGCCGTAGGGGAAGTGCTCATGGAGTGGGGAGTCCGCACACGATGGCTGAGTAGCCGGCTCGCATACGATGGCCCACGGAGACGTCGAGTTCGAGTTGGAAGCGGATAAAAACTCAAAGTCGGCGTGTTGGTTGTAGAGCGAAATTTCGTCGAATTTTCCGGTGAGATCACCCGTGACTACTTCGGGAAGCGTCACGAGCCCGGTCTTCGGGTTGGGCGTCATGGTGAGGCGGCGTTGGAAGGATCTGACGCCATCAGCAGTGCAGACCCAGGAGCCGAAGACGAAGGTGTCGCCGAGGTTGAAGGCGACGGTTGGCTTGATGAAGATTGAAGCCGTCGAGTTTGCCATGAGATCTTCGGCGAGAGCCCCTCCAGCTGACGAGCCGCGCGATGTGCCGCATGATGTATCGAGGGACTCGGACGCGCGGCGTAGGTGAAGTAGTTGACGACGAGTCACGCGACAAGCCACGCGACGTGCCGAAGAAACCGGACGTGCGGCATAAATGAAGTAGTCGATGATGAGTGGTGCGACAAGCAGCGTGACGAGCCGCGCGACATGCCGAGGCACCCGTACGCGCGGCGTAGTTGAAGTAGTCGACGACGAGCTGCATGACGAGCTGCGCGACGTGCCGAGGCACCCGGACGCGCGGCGTAGGTGAAGTAGTCGACAACGAGCTGGGTGACGAGCCGCGCGACATGCCGAGGCACCCGGACGTGCGGCGTAGGCGAATAAGTTGATGAGGAGCGGCGCGACGAGCCACGTGACGAGCTGCGCGACGTGCCGAGGCACCCGGACGCGCGGCGTAGTCGAAGTAGTCGATGACAAGTGGTGCGAGGCGGAGTAGTCGACGATGAGTCACACGACAAGCCGCACGACGTGCTGAAGCAACCGGACGCGTGGCGTAGGAAAATTGATTCCACTTTGACAGGAGCAAGGCAACTTGCTTCAACGGATCTCGGTGAGTCGATGAGTAGATTGATCTTGTTGACGAGGGTCCTTCGAATTCGCCCGGTGGTGATGATCACCCCCTACCCGGCGCGCCAGCTGTCGGTGTTTTAGACCGGCAACCTACTAAGGGGAGTACCCGAGGTAGATGAATGTGGCCTCGCCGAGATCGGTAACTCGAAGGAAGAGACACGTGGCACACAATTTAGACAGGTTCGGGCCGCGAGGTGCGCAATACCCTACGTCCTGTATGCTGCGTAGTTCTGGATTGATTGGATGAGTTTACAAGATGATGCCTCTCTGAGACAGGGGTCCCTGCCTCGCCTTATATAGTCCAGGAGGCAGGGTTATAAGTCGGTTCAGGGAGAGAGTACTAGTCGGGTACGTCTAGGAGTTCTCTACATAGTACAGGACACGTACAACTTCCTATCCGAGTACTTCTCCACTGTAGTCCTTGCGCCTCACATCATCAGGTGCCGTGTGGCACAAGCCGAGTAGTCCCAGGGGCCCACCGAGTAGTCGGTCCTGGTACCCACTGAGGCAGTGGGCCCAGGGAGGTCCATACGACATCTTCGGCCATGAAAAAGATGGTTCTGTCTACGGGGTTTGTCGTGATAAATCAAGAGAAACCTTTCGAAGGGTAGTGACATGGTGTCTGAATATCCTTCTAAAGCGACTCTTGAGAGATGTGAAAACGGGACAGAACTGTCGAAACCGGGTACTACTCCATACACTAGGAACGAAGTAGGGATAAACCTGCTAACAGACGGTTCACCGAACTGAAATAATTCTACCGAAAAGGTATCTAGTGCCTATTGCCTCCCCAGCAACGGCACCAGAAATTCTTGTTGACGCTCCTTAGCCTCACTACTAAGTTTGTACCTAGTAATGGAGGTAGGAACGTCTGGTGGTAAAACACACGATCACAGAAAGGTCCGCAAGCACACGGATTACCATTGTAGCACTTCACCCGGTGGTATTCGGGTTATCGTATTTATATTTTCCCAAGGGAAGCACTATGGCATAGATAATCGGAGGAACGGTAGAGAGGATCGAGGCTCGGTAGAAGGTCTTATAGCTGGGGTGATGATAAAGATATGCGGGGTAAATGGACACGCGAGGAGATCTTGATAATAGAACTAGAGAGGTCCTAGTGAGTTGGGAGGACAACGAGATGAGAAAGGATCCTAAGGCAATCTATCTATTCTAGTCAACTCCGGCAATAGAACTAAGTTAAAGCAAAGATAGAATTAACAAGCTCTTCTAGTGTTGCAAGGGCATGAAAAGCCGCACCCTCAGACTGGGATGAGAAGGGAGGATGACGACGCGCTAAATCCTACCGGGCTGAACTAACATGGTGGACTACAGAGCCCGTCCGGAGCTGTCACCTCCTTAGGGTACCACAACTATTCCATTGCGCGAGACACCAATCTAAGACTAAGGTAAGCTCTAAGCACCACGCTCACAACGAACCAAAGAACCTTTCCTACGGCCTTTAGAGAAAGGTCTCTCTCTCCCGTGAAACACCGGAGATCAAGCGAAGAACGACCACAAAGCTATAGGGTTCAAGAGAACTACGCTAACCAAGGCAAAACTCACTTTAGTCTAAACCTAGAATAAAGCTTCTAGTAGCTAAGTAAAAGCTGAATGTAATTAACTCGGAATGTAAGATAGAAAGATAACTTCAAATGCACTTAAGTCTGAATAAAGAAAAAGATACAAGAGTAGTGCCTGAACTCTGAAGAAGTCTTCTCCGGAACCCCGAGACTAGCTCGAATCAACTCTAACTCCCAACTACACTAATTTCTACTCTAAGATAAAAAGTGGACAATAGTGAAGCTCCTGCGGTGTGTCTTCTGTTCCAGCGAGTGGAGGTCCTTTTTATAGCAGTGGGAGATCGGTGGAGCGCTAAGGCGGCCGGAGCCAGGCACGGCCGCACCTCTAGGTGCAGCCACACCTATGATTTGCCGCCATTCGTCGTGGACGGTCCTGATGCTCGCTCCTTGGTCGGTTGTGATTGGTATCCTGGGCATGTTCCGCCGGTATCCACGCTTCGTAGGTGCAGCCGTATCTCTTGATCCGGTCATATCTACTCAAAATCGTGTGATGTACTGTCGTATGGACCTCCCTGGGCCCACTACCTCGGTGGGTACCAGGACCGACTACTCGGTGGGTCCCTGGGACTACCCGGCTTGCGCTACACGGCACCTGAAGGCGTGGAGCACAAGGACAACACAGGAGTAGTACTCGGTTAGGACTCTGTACACGTTCCGCACTGTGTAGAGGTCTCCTAGACGTACTCGACTAGTACTCCTTCCCTACTCCGACGTGTAACCCTGCCTCCCGGACTATATAAGGCGAGGCAGGGACCGATCTCAGGATCACCTCATCCAATCTCAACCCACGGCGCACCGTTGCACCATCCTGTAACCGTGCCCTATCAATCCGTAGCTACGCAAAGATACGGGACGTAGGGTATTACGCACCTCGCGGCCCGAACCTGTCTAAATTGTGTGCCACGTGTCTCTTCCTTCGAGTTACCGATCTCGGCGAGTCTCATTCATCTACTTCGGGTACTCCCCGTAGTAGGTTGCCGGTCCAAAACACCGACAGCTGGCGCGCCAGGTAGGGGGTCTCGCTCGAGATCACATGGCGAACTCGACGGCTTCCGTTCACATCAAGCCAACCGTCGCCTTCAACCGCGGCGACACCTTCGTCTTCGGCGCCTGGGTCTGCACTGCTGATGGCGCGGGCTCCTTCCAGCGCCGCTTGATCATGCAACCCGACTCGAGGACAGCCTTGTGACGCTTCCCCGAAGTTGTCACCGGCAAGCTCGCCCGGCAAGTTCGGCGAAATTTCGCTTTCCAACCTCCACGCTGACTTCGAGCTCGAGTCCATCTCCAACTCGAACCCGACGTCGCCATGGGCCATCGCATGCGAGCCGACTCCTCGCCCATCGCAGCGGTCCCCTCTCCATGCCGCCGCTGCGCGCGTGGCCCTCGCGTTCCCGGCCGGGCCCGCACGGAGGCCTCTACACCACGCCGGCCGGCAAGGAGCCCGTAACCGAGTACAACTCGGACTCCGACGCCGTCCCCAACCGCGTCTCGGACTCCGCCCTCTCTCTCCGAGTTCTACTCGAACCCGGACTACGAGTTCGACTTCGGGTCGGACCCTGAGGAGCCCGAGTCCGAAGATGACTCCTCTGAGCTTCCCTTGTCATGGCCGGCCTCCGGGCCGGTTATAAGATTGACGCCGGCCGGAAGATACGTCTACTGGCCAGACCGCAAGCCCGCTGAGCTGACAAAGGAGGACTCACGCTACGTCGCCTACATCGACTCGCTACCGTTCCGAGAGGGAACACCACTAGCCCGTGCCGACTCAAACACACCAATTGAGGTGGCACCTTCTGAGCCAAGCTTGGGTACCCCCGATCGTCAAGTCTTCATGGCCGCCGGCGACACCCCGGGAACCTCGAGCACGGCCGCGTACAAGTACTTGGAGGACATCTCCGCGGACGAGCCGCTCCGTCCGATGCCCCCGCGGACGAGACCGACGCCAACGGGGACGCCCGCGCGAACGTAACAGGAAGCGCAACGAACGACGCCGGCGGCTCGCAGACAACCTTCCCATCCGCAACCTTGCGGAAGCTCTCGGCGCGTTGAGAGCAGTAGTCCACACCACTCCCGAGCAATGCCTCATGTCGATCACAACGATCGCACGCCGTGCTCGGGGCATACGAGCCGGGGAGGTCATCGCCAAGCTCGCCGAAGAAGCCTACTTCATGCGGGTAGACAAGAGAGTCGCCCAACCTCTCCCGCCTAAGCCTCGCGACAACGAAGCTACTAGTCACAGTGTTGACCCCGGTCCCTAACCGTACTCGGGGCGACATCCCGGCCGACCCAAACCGTCGACGCTCCACCGCCGGCGGACCCTCACGGCAAGACAACGGCAACCGGGAAGTCGTCCCCCACCGTGCCCCGCCGGTGGCGGCGGCAACGACCCCGACGGCGGTGGCGGCGACGGCGGCGCTCCAACCACGGGGCCAACAAGAAAGCCGGAGGCGGCGGCGCCGCGGCGGCCGCGGCCACGCGCACGCCCACGCCCTCGCGCGCCTCTCGGGGCGGGTACGATGCTCGCCAGAGAATCGAGGAATTACGGCAAAAGAAGTCGACGACCGCTGCTGAAGGCGACGGCTTCCCTGCTTTCTCACCCCGGCTTCGCAACCTGCTCCTCCCCGACAAGTTCAAGCCTTTGGGGATCACCAAGTACGACGCGAAGCAGGATCCTATCCAGTGGCTCCGATGCTACGCTCTCTCCATCGAGAACGCTGGCGGCAACAGCGACACCAAGTGCCTCTACTTCCCCTTCTGCCTGGACCAAGCCCCCACTCACGTGGCTCGAGTCGCCGGACAAGCACTCAATCGACAAGTGGGACCAGTGAAGGAACAGGTTCACAAGCAACTTCGCGGGCGCCATGGGCCGTTCGGGTACTCGCATGGACCTCGCCATGATCAAGCAGAACAAGGCGAGACCCTCCGCAAGTACATGCGCCGCTTTTTCGACAAGCGCGCTACCGTCGTGGACGTCACCGACAAGGAGGTCATCGACCTCTTCCGGACGGCCTCTACCATCGCCGCACCTTCGAAGACTTCGGTCGTCGCCGCCCCCCGTCCATTCCCCACCTCAAGGACATGATCACGTCCCCGGGCGGATGAAGAGGACAAGGCCAACGCAAAGTACGACGCCATCCGCGGCAAGTCCAAGCAGAACCAGGGCGGCGGCAGCGGCAGCAATCCAAACCAAGGCGGCCGCAACAACAACAACAACAACAACAACTTCTCGGGTTCCAACCGCAAGCGCAAGCCAGACAATACCGTCGCGGCTATCCAGCGTCCCTCCGAAGGGAACTCGAAGAAGAATTCCAGCGGGTTCAAAGACCCGCCGAAGGAGAAGTGCCCGTGGCATCCAAACGGCAACCACACTACCGAGCGCGCTACCGCTCGCATGCACTCAAGGATACGCCGAGCCACCGCACCCTCACGATCGAAGAACAAGAAGAAGGACGGCGACGACTTCCAAGAACCCGAGAAGACCGTCAACGTCCTCTTCGGCGGACTACCCAAAGAGGGCGGGAGCGAAGGCTACTCGCCGTGAAGTGATGTCCATTGAACCAGCGGTTATGACCCCTCTCAGGTGGTCAGAGACACCCATCACCTTCTCCCGCGCGGACCAATGGACCCGCCTTCTCCGAACCAGGACGTTTCCCTCTCGTCCCGAAACCAACAAGGGCGGGCTCTAAGCTCAACAAGGTGCTCATCGACGGCGGAAGCGGGCTCAACGTCCTCTTCACCAAGACTCTGAAGAAGATGAACCTTGACGTCACCCCCATGCTCGACAAGAGCAGCATGCCTTTCTACGGCATCGTCCCGTGCAACGCGGCTATCCCACTATGCTCGGTGGTACCGCCGCTACCTTCGGGGCGTCTCGCGACAACTACCGCACCGAGTACATCAAGTTCGAGGTCGCGGATATCGAGACTTCCTACCATGCCATCCTCGGCGGTACCGGCCATCGCCAAGTTCATGGCGGTGCCCCACTACACATACTTGGTACTCAAAATGCCAAGTCCAGCTCGGCGTACTCTCCCTCCAAGGGGACTTGAAGATCTCTCACGACCGCGATACGAGGCCGTGGTGATCGCTTCAACAAATCAAGTACCCACCCCAATGATGGAGGTCCGCGCCGCGTCGAAGAAGCTTGCCACAAGCGAACTCGACATCCCGCAGAAGTCCGACGGCCGCCAACAAGCCTCGCCCACCCGAGGAGGTACTCGTCAAGTCGGTCGACCTCGGAACGAGCGACCCCACCAAGACCACCACCATCGGGGCCGGCCTCGACCCCAAATAGGAAGACGCGCTCATCGCCTTCCTTCGGGCTAACCGCGACATCTTCGCGTGGAAGCCGCGGACATGCCGGGAGTGCCCGTGAGCCGATCGAGCACCGCCTCAACGTCGACCCAAAGGCCACCCCCAAGCGACAAGCACCTCCGACGCTTCGCCGACGACGGACGGGACGCCATCAAGAAGGAGCTCGCCAAGCTACTCGCCGGCTTCATCGCAGAAGTCTTCCATCCCGAGTGGCTCGCCAACCCCGTCCTCGTCCGCAAGAAGAACTCGAACGAGTGGAGGATGTGTGTCGACTACACCGACCTCAACAAGCACCGCCCCAAGGACCCCTTCGGGTTGCCGCGGATTGATCAAGTCATTGACTCCACGGCGGGCCGCGACCGCTTCCGCTTCCTCGATCGCTACTCCGGTACCACCGCATCGCAATCAAGGAAGAGGACCAGGAGAAGACCGCGTTCATTACCCCGTTTGGCGCGCTCGCTACACGACCATGTCATTCGGGCCGAAGAACGCCGGCACCACCTATCAACGGGCCATCCAGCCTCGCTTCAAGCGGCAACTCAACAAGAACGTCGAGGCCTACGTGGATGACGTGGTTGTCAAAACTAGGGACTCCGGTACCCTCATCGACGACCTTGAACGTACCTTCGCATCACTACGCGAGTACCGCCGGAAGCTCAACCCGAACAAGTGCGTCTTCGGCGTACCTTCGGGTAAACTACTCGGCTTCATCATCGACCCGCCGCGGCATCGAAGCCAACCCCGAGAAGATCTCCGCCATCACCGGAAGCATGAAAGCTCCCACGAGCATCAAGGACGTCCGTAAGCCGACGGGGTGCATGGCGGCATTGAACGCATTCATCTCGAAGCTAGGAGAACGGGGTCTCCCCTTCTTCAAACTACTCAAGCACCACGAGAAGTTCGTGTGGACTGCAGAGGCGGACCAAGCCCTTGCCCCGCTCAAGGACTTCCCGTCGAAGCCGCCGATCCTCACGGCTCCCTACAAGGGCGAGCGCCATCGCTCTACCTTGCCGCGACTACTCACGTGGTCGGCATCGCCATCGTTGTCGAGCGGCGGAAGACGGCCACGCCTACCCTGGGCCGGCGCCTAGTCTACTTCGTCGGCCGAGGTTCTATCGCAGTCTAAGGCTCGCTACCAGCCCGTGCGTGCTTCGTACGCTCTACTCATCACCTCGCGGAAGCTACGACACTACTTCCGTGAGTACTCGGGTCTCCGTCGTCCACCGACTACCCGCTCGGCGACATCCCGAGGAACCCGCACGCCACCGAAGAATCTCCAAGTGGGCCGCCGAGCTCGGCGCCCTCACCATCGACTTCAAGCCACGCACCGCCATCAAGTCGCAGCGCTAGTCGACTTCATGGCGGAGTGGCGGGAGAACCGCCTACCTACTCCCACCGTGCGACCGCAGCATTGGGTGATGTACTTTGACGGCTCACTCAACCTCGAGGGCGCAGCGCGGGGGGTACCCCCGATCTCTCCAACGGGCGAACAACTCAAGTACGTCCCGCATCTTCTCGGAAGGTCTCAAATAACGAAGCCGAGTACGAAGCTCTCCTACACGGGCTCCGCCTCGCGGCTTCACTTGGCATCAAGCGGCTACTAGTCTACGGCGACTCCGCAGTGGTCATCAACCAAGTCAACAAGTCCTGGGACCGCAACAAGGAGAACATGGACGCCTACTGCCTAGAAATCCGCAAGCTCGAGAACAAATTCTATGGTCTCGAGCTCCATCACATCGTCCGCGACAACAACATTGCAGCGGACGTCCTCTCGAAGCTCGGATCCACCCGCGCCCAAGTACCCGCGGGCGTCTTCGTCCATGAGCTTCACGCGCCATCCATCTCGGAGCCGGCGCCACCGACCACTGTCCCAGCTAACCAACCAGCTGGGCAGGAGGTCATGATGATCGACGTGGACTGGAGGCAACCCTTCATCGACTACCTCGCCGAGCGTGTTCCCCTCCGACAAGAACGCAGCTCGAACAACTCGTCCGCCGCACCAAGTCTTACGTCCTCGTCGGCGACAAGCTTTACAAGCGAGGCTCGTCGTCTGGAGTACTCATGAAGTGCGTCCCTCGCGAAGAAGGCAAGGACATCTTGGAGGAGATCCACAAGGGCGTCTGCGGCAACCACGCGTCCTCCCGCACGCCGGTCGGCCAAGGCCTTCCGGCGAGCCTTCTACTGGCCCACAGCCCTGGGCGATGCCGAAGAACTCGTCAGAAGGTGCCAAGGATGTCGCTTCTTCGCCAAACAAAGCAACACGTCCCTCGCCTACAAGCTAGTCACCATACCGCCAACCCGGCCCTTTGCCCGCCGGGGGGCTCGACATGATTGGGCCACCGCCAACCGCGCCGGGAGGATTCAACGTGGGTACCGGTGGCTATCGACAAGTTCACCAAGTGGATCGAGGTCGAGCTCTGGTCACATGCCCCAAAGCCGACAGAGTACTCGACTTCCCGGATGAACTCGTGCACCGCTACGGGCTACCCCACCGCATCATCACGGACACCGGGGTCCAACTTCAACAACCACCGCTCCGGGAGTACCGCGAGAACAACGGGATCGACGTCGTATACGTCTCCGTCGCCCATCCACGGCCAACGGACAAGTCGAGCGCGCCAATGGGATGGTGCTCGACGCCCTCAAGAAGCGGCTACACGACGCCGCTAACTCAAAAGGGGGCAAGTGGATCAAGGAACTACCCAACGCACTCGGGGGCCGCGGACTCAACCATCCAAGCCAACGGGGCAATCCCCCTACTTCCCCGGTCTATGGCTCGAAGCCATCCTCCCCGCCGACGTCATATGGAACTCGCCGGCGGTGGAGCACTACGACGAAGGCGTCTCGCAGGACAACGCAGACGAGTTGATATCGACGCCCTCGAAGAAGCTCGCCGTGCCGCCCTCGTCCAATCGGCAAGGTACCCGGAGGGTATCCGACGCTACCACGATCGCAACGTCAAGGAACGCTCCTTCAACGTTGGAGATCTTGTCCTCCGCCGTATCCCGTAACACGGAAGGACTTCACAAGCTCGCCCTCCCCCGGGAAGGCCCCTTCACCGTGGCTAAGGTGACCGGGCCAGGCTCCTACCGCCTCCAAACACCGGAAGGCGAAGAAGTCAACAACTCGTGGAACGTCGACCAACTCGTCGATTCTACGCCTAGTCTAAACGACTACTCCGGGGTTCAAGTCCACGCGACTACATCAACACCCCCCTTGCCGCGCGCGACCCTCCGGGTCCCGGCTCCAAGTCTCCGGACTACTCTCCTCCGTGTCCGGCCCCGTGCGGCTACCTACGGACCCCCGGGCCGCAACGAGCATCAAGGACTCTAGCAGCCGGTCTACCAAGAGACCACACTCCAAGATCCGGCCCCCGCACGGCTACTTACGGATCGCGATCCGGCCCTACACGGCTACCTACGGATCACTCACCCGTAAGCGGCTACCCGCTCCAAGTACTACTCGCCGTAAGCGGCCTTCGGGTCCGTGCGACTCCTTGTAACTACGGCCCCGGCCACCCGTGTGTACTTCTTCGCAATAAAGTTTGATTGTTCATCAACTTCTTTACTCGTCTACTCCCTGCGACGGGACTACTAAGCCGAGTACTACTACTCGCACCTACTCCACGATGGGCGCTCCGCACTCTGAGAACGCGGTTACGAGTACTCATTGATGGAATCACATTTCATTGATATGTGAAAATGTTCATTACAACTATTTTCTATACAAACTACGGCTACTAGCTATCTATGCAGGGCTACTGGAGATTCAACTTGTCGGCTACCTGCTCCGCGATGGGAGCCATCTCGCTCCAGCAACTCGCGTACGCTCATCCGAGCGCTGGCGGCTACCCCGCCGGCGACTACCTCCACCGGGGCCTTCGGGAAGTACGACTTCATGAAGGCCGCACCTCGCTCGGGATTGACTTGGCCATGTGCTTCACGTAGGCGGCCGCCGGCTTGGCGCCTCACGAAGTCGATCCGCCAACGGAGCGATCTTGGGGCCGCCCCGGTGCGGCACCGTGAGCCTCGCGAGCGGGAGGGCAGCCTCTTCAAGGTCCTTCACCGGGGCCCCGGGAGCGCCTCGCCGCCTTCGTTCAACTTCTCGCAAAGATTTGTAGCGCTGACGAGGTCTCTATCGATGCAATCCGCAACTCCATGTGCTTCTCGCACTCGAAGGCCAGCTCCTTGTAGTCGAGTTCAAGTACCTGGCGGGCTTCTTGCTCCCGTAGAAGAGATTCTTCATGCCGACCTCCGAGCCTTTCAGCCGCTCCACCTGGCCTTCGAGTTCTGCAACACCGAACACAACAACGGGTCAGAGCTTGATGACTCCCAACAAGTACCCGACAAGTCAAGAGCCATACCTTTATTCTTGTTGCGGAGGCCTTTGTTCTTCTGCACCAGCTCGTCGCCCTTCGCCTGCAAGTCCATCACATCGTTGTGGTACTTGGCGAAGGCGGCGTCAAGCTTCGACTGCATGGCGGCCGCGTGCTTGCTCGACTTCATGAGCTGCTCCTCCAGGGCTTCAGCTCGCAGTACCGTGTCGCCGTAGCCTTGCAGTAGATTCGACTTCTCGCGGGATCGCTCCGCGACGTCCTGCACAAGACAAGTTCAAGTCGCGCAGTACTCGTGGCCGACTACTAGGGAGGCAACGGCCACGTACCTTCATCCACCGTTCGGCTCGCCGCATCGCCTCCAGATGCTGCGCCAACACCGCCGGCTCGACGAGATCGTCGGCAAGCGCCCCTCAATCCCGCCACCGCTACTCGACGTAGCCTCCGTCATTGGCTCCGAGCGGATAGGCTCCGCGTCTTGGATCTCGGGAGATCGGATCGCCACCTCCAGGGCAACCCCCCGGCGACGTGGTAGTCGCCTCTCCCTCGGCGGACTTCTCGACGGTTTCCCCCCATGGGCTCGGGGGCTCCTACCGCAGCCCCTCTCGGGGCTTCGGTGTCAACTCCCCGCATGGGCACCCCCGCGGGGATGTCACCTCCTTCGCCGCCCGTCACCAAGGAACAAGCGCATCGCATCTACGACTACTCTTTTTGGGGCTATATAGCTTCAGGAGGAGTACTCACCTTCGACTACGACCGCCTCCTCGCGGCGGGCCGGCGCTTCGGCACCGGGGGCTCCGGCCGCGGCTTGGGCTTCTGGAGCGGGCTCCTCGACGAGCGGCGCGGCCTTTTCTGCTTCTGCTGCCGTGGGCTCCTCTCCGTCCCAGCTCAAGTCCGTGGATCTTCTGCACAAGTATCCACAGAGGATCGTCAGATAAAATCGACTACTACAATGAGTACTACTCATGAAGGTATGCTACTTACAAGTTCGACCGGACGATAGTCACGGCCGGAGCACCGAGGATGCTGGCGATATCAACCAGTCCACCCTCGGCGGGCGTTTCTTCCTCCGCCTCTCCGACTACCGCCTCCTCCGCGGCGGCGGCGGCCGGCGCGTGCTTTCGCGCGCCCCGCGGCTTCCACCTCTTCAACGGCGGCGGTCGCGGGTACTCGCTCCCTTCTCGGAGCGTGGGGCCGGCGCTCCCGGCCCGCGCCGTGGTTCTTCGACGAGGGGGGGCGGACTTCGGCTTCCGGCCGGTTCCCCCACCGTGGGCCACATGCCCTCATCGCCTTCCTCCACGGGCTCCGCCGGCGGCCTCTCCCCGCACACAAGGACGACTACTCGTCAGCACCGTACTCGCTCACTGGGTACTCGACTACTTTGCTCAAGATGACTTACCTCTGGAGGCGTGGTCTCTGAGACCTTCATCTTCTTTGCTACCCGCTTCTTGGCGGGGGTTGCGCGGCTTCCTCGGCGGCGCAGCAAGGCTAGCCTCCAGGCTAGCCGGAGGGTCTTGGATGAAAGGTACATGAGGCAAGCCCGGACGGCTAAACCTCGACCGCAAACTCGGAAGCGGTCCCGCAGCCGTCTCCTCGTCTTCTTCGTCATCGGAGGTATCCTCCACGATGACGGGATCGTCGTCGTCTCCGACTACTCGGCGCTCCTTCACCTTCTCCACCGTTGGGATCTCAATTCCGCTCGGTGGTGGCTGCGGCTCAGAGACAAACCGCTTCACATCATCCTGCGCAAAAGACACAAAAGCGTCAGCAACTCTGCTACAAGTGCCTACTACTCGACGAGGGGGTACGGCTACTTACCTCGTTGGGCGGGCGCGCGGCGGAGTACTCCTCGACAGGGCACGCCGTGTACTCCGGCATGTCCTTGAAGATCCTCGACAACCTCTCGATGATGTCGTTGTCCTCAATTTCGCCCCCGCATCCGCGACGTGTCGTCGTCGCCGGTGTACTCGAAGCCCATCGTATCCCTCGCCATCGGCGGGCCGGATCCGGCGCTTCATGAAGCTGAAGGCCACGTGTTCGGCCCTCAGCCCCGCATCCCGCAGTCTTGATGCGTGCTAGCAACTCCGGGAGCCGGAGCCCCTCCCCGCATGGTGGGCTCCGTGTTCCACCACTCTTGGTGCCCGGGCCGCCGCCCGCTCGGCTTCGTAGCTCGGGATGGTGGTTCGTGATGTAGAACCACCTCGTCTTCCGCCGGTGTTGGAGTCCACGAGCTTGTACGCCGTGTATCGCTCCGCGGCATCCTCCCCGCCCGGATCCCGGCCCCTCCGACTACCCTGGGGTTGGAGGCGCTGGGCTGCGGCTTCACGCGGAAAAACTTCCGGAAGAGAATCCAATGCGGTTTGATTCCCAAGAAAGCTTCGCAGAAGTGGACGAAGACGGAAGTGTGGAAGATACCGTTGGGGTTCAAGTTGAGGTACTCGATGCCATAGTACCTGAGAAGCCCCTTGAAGAAGTCACTCGCTGGGAGCGCAAGACCGCGCTCCACGAAGCGCGAGAACATCGGGATCTCGTCCTGTGCTTTCTCCATCGGATAGGGATCTCCTGCGGCGGATCTCCACATGTCGATCTCCTTCTCCCTGATGAACCCGCTGTTCAACAGGGTCAGCAAGTCTTCGGTCTTCACCTTCGATTTTTTCCACTCGCGGCTTGGGTCGCGCGCGCGGTGGAGATGTGGGCGGCGCTCGCTCCGGCGCCAGCCCGCGGCGGCCTCTCCGCATGGCTCCTCTTCTTCCCGCCGGCCTTCGACGTCTTCGACGGGGACGGCTTCATCCTCCAAGTGCAAGGAGTCTTCACTCGCATCCGCTCGGGGGCTACCCTACAGCTTTCGAGTGGCGATGCGCTCGGATCTACTACGGCGGCGGCGCTCGCTGGAGTGGATCTACTTCAAGATTCAAGTGGCGAATGACTGCGGCTCACTAGGGTGAAAACCCTAAAGGTTTCGGCTTGTATTTATAAGCCAAAACGTCTCCGCAACGGGCGGCTGAATAAGTCCACGCGCGGCTGACTCAGCGGCTGCGCGCGACTCTTCGTATTCTACTAGTCGACGCGCCTCATCTCGGGGGCTCGGCTAGTTCTACTCGACTACCTGGGACGCGGCTAGTCTCAAGAGCATCTCAGGACACATTTTTCAAGAAGACCCTTCAATTCGAGAGGAAGTACTCGACTCAAGGCTCGGGGGCTCCGTGCCACGTGCCCTTCGGTTTTTTCTCTCCGGATTCTTCGGGATTTTCTCGCCAAGACTTCGGATAGATCCTCAGCCAGAGCCCGCGGCTCGAGGCTCGGGGGCTACTCCACGTGGATGGCGGTTCTGCAAATCGCATTTTCTTGACGGCTCCGGCTTCAAGACAAGGCAGGCATTTTTGAAGACCTTCGAAGGCAGATTTCAAGGACGCTTGGGACTACTCGAGAAGACTTCAAGATTGCTCAAACATCGACCGAGTACATTCCGGCCCTCGGGATGCTTCGACTACTCTTGAGGACTTTTGACTTGTAGCACTCAGGGACGCTGAGGACTACTTGTTAAGGCCTTCAAGACTACTTGAAGCTATCCTTCTCGACTACAAAGTACTCGGGGGCTTGTCGTATGGACCTCCCTGGGCCCACTACCTCGGTGGGTACCAAGACCGACTACTCGGTGGGTCCCTGGGACTACCCGGCTTGCGCTACACGGCACCTGAAGGCGTGGAGCACAAGGACAACACAGGAGTAGTACTCGGTTAGGACTCTGTACACGTTCCGCACTGTGTAGAGGTCTCCTAGACGTACTCGACTAGTACTCCTTCCCCTACTCCGACGTGTAACCCCGCCCTCCCGACTATATAAGGCGAGGCGGTGGACCGATCTCGGGATCACCTCATCCAATCTCAACCCACGGCGCACCGTTGCACCATCCCGTAACCGTGCCCTATCAATCCCTAGCTACGCAAAGATACAGACGTAGGGTATTACGCACCTCGCGGCCCGAACCTGTCTAAATTGTGTGCCACGTGTCTCTTCCTTCGAGTTACCGATCTCGGCGAGTCTCATTCATCTACTTCGGGTACTCCCCGTAGTAGGTTGCCGGTCCAAAACACCGACATGTACCGCCACTAGTAGGGAATGCTCAGGATTGCTTCGGAGTGGCGGTTGGATGCATGCAGAAGTGGGCCCGTGGATCCAATTGCCTCCTTTCACACTCTTTGGATCAAACCGACTTAACCACGGTGAATCCTAACCATTCAAAGTGTGTTTGTGGAAGTGGTAATCGCCTGGACTCGCACCGTGGTAGGGTGCAGGGCCGGCCGCACCTGCCTGGTGTGGCTCGGTGACTCCTTTTTATCTCCAAATGCGTACCTTCAAGTAAAAGTACCAACACAACTCGTGGAACATTATTAGTATTAATAATATGCATGAAATTTGTCATATACCCTCCTTGTTTTCTGGATTTTGACGGTCAGAAACTTGTTGTAAGGACCATCAACAGGGATCTGGTGTGGCGTGCTACAGTGTGGTTGGGCATGTGCAACAAACCCAACTCAGGGTTTTGGGCACGCCCGCCAGGTGTTCGACGGAAAGCTCCAAGGAGCAGCATGTTTCTCAGCGGCTGGCCCACAATGTGGTTTAGGAGTTCCTAAGGGTGCATCCAGGGCAAAGAAAGGTTCGGTCTTGGCCGGGGTCCAGCACCACGGCGGCGACACGCATTTGTGCGGCGAGACAAGGCGGAACCACATCGAGGGCTGGGGTGCTAGTGCTGGTGTGTTTGTATGTGTGCATGGGTGTGGACGAATGCGTGCACTGACTTGGCCTGGCGCTCGTCCGCCCATGCGGAAAGGACGTCATTGGCGGTGCGGTGAAGCAGAGCGACAGGGCGGTCACGAACTGGGTGCTTCGATTTCGTTCGAGCTGTGCAAGGCGAGAGCTTGGTTGGCGCGCGCGTGCACGTGGGCGGAGTCAAGGCCCCTTGCTGGGCACGACGGTGCGGTGAAGTGCAGCTCGACGCGGCAGACCGAGCTCTACGGTGGCGAGGCTGGGGTGGCCCGTACCGGAAGGGTCGTGTGGGCGCGTGTGTGCGCGCGAACACGTGCTCGTGAACTAAGCGCTAGGGAGACGTGCAATGGCAGCAAAGCGACGGCTTGGTGCGGCTGTGCGCGGGCGAGCGCTAGTGGCTCGGTCACGACGGCGAGAGCAGAGTGAGGCGGCAACACAGATGCACGAGTGCATACACAATCTAGACGGCGCGGTTGCGTGCTGCACCGATGTCCCTCGCTCATGAGTGCGCGTGAACACGTGCATGTGTGCTCGCCCGGGTTGGGTAGAAAACACAGGGGTCGGCCCCTCGGGTGCACATGCGCGTCTGTGCAGAACGGCGGCGTGCACACAGTGGAGAAGCAAAGAAAGGGTAATAGAGAGTGGTGGCGCGCGCGCACAGACGACTGCGGCACCTGCAAAGCGACCGACTTGGCTTGATGGCTAGCTCCCATTTGACCGCGGGTCGCGCGGCGGCACGGTGCAGCGACAGGCACGACGAACGCGCGAGCTCACTAGGTTCGGCCAGCCACGGCTCGAAGGCCGCATTCACGGCAAGAGGGGAGGGTTCCGTGCTCACCTCCGGCCCCAAGACAATGGTGAAGGGGACGTGGCGGCGGAGCAAAGCGCAGGTGGCCGAGGATGCGGGGCGGGGCTCGGCTTGAAGCGGGGAGTGCATAGCGGGATGGCTTTGCCTTTAACGAGGTCCCGCTCCTACTCGGCGGCGGTGACTTGGCCACGGGCGGCTGCGGCTTCAAGGCATCACCGGTATTCGGCTACTCGGGTCGGCGGCGCGGACATGCTCGGTGTCGAGGTACTTGCTCCCCGTGCGGCGACCTCCGGGACGACTTCCACCCTCTTCTCCCCGCCTCCTTCTTCTCCCTCCTCCCTTCTCTCGCACAACGACTGAGGCGGATTAGGGAAGGAAACCCCAAGGGGTGACGACGGCCGGGGGATGAAGGCGGGATGGAGGGGATTTATACACGGGCGGCTAGGGTTCGGAGATGCGGGCATGCGGTGCGGATGTGGCACGGGGGCGACGCGGCAGCCATCCGGCACGCCGGCACGACGGGGGCGGCGACCTTGGGCGGCATCGGCGCGCCTCCCGTCCCCATTGTGTGCGTCACGGTAGGGAAGAAAGGGACACAGGGAGAGAGGAGCGGCCGACGGGCGGGGCCCGCGTGGCGGTGAGATAAGCAAGGGGTACGTGGGAAACATGCCGGTGTGCTGAAAGGCAAGGTAGTCCGGTGGGCTTTGCGGGGCCGGCGGGAAATGACAGAGGAGGTCCGACGGACTTTGTGAACTGGCTGAGGCCCAACAGTGGTAGTGGTTTCTTCTTATTTCATATTAACCTTATACAAGATTCAAATCTGAATTCAAAATTCAAATTAGAATCCCCGCTCAAATAAGATCCAAACAAAATTCAATAAAGTCCAAAGTTCTCACACTAGCATTTTATATTTCCTAAATTTGTTATTTTGCTCAAAATAAATCTAGGAATTTAGGGAAGGATCAAATAAGAAAACCTTATATTTTAATTAAGCACTCAATTTCAAATCGAAATTTTGAAATCCACATTTTTGTATTGCTAACATTCCGGAGAAATTCCTGGATCTTACACACCCGGTATAAGAAATTAGAGATGTTGATGCCTTCTTTCACACCTTGAGGTCAAGAGTAGGAATTCTTCTATCTTTGGTTTTGTAAGACCAAGAGGTAAGCCCGGTAAGTAAAAGGCAGGGAGCGTACTGAACAGCCAAACGTTTGTGCTAAAACTTGTGGTCTATCTTGGTCAATAATGCTCGCACCATCATTGATTTTGCATAGCTTTGAGTACTCTTAATTAACAAAGTAAAGTTTCCTGGCACACCCTTGCATCGCAATGAGAGTATCATCAACATATTGGATGATTAGGAAATTTGTGGTGAAATGCAGAGAAAATGACCGTTGTAACAAGTTGAGGTCTTTTACCTTCTTTAACAATGTTTAAAGGAATCTGTAGCCAGTACAAAAAGTAAACTGGAGAGAGGATCCCCTTGTCTAACTCCCCTTCTGCAATGGAATGTGTTTCGTGGGACCCCATTGATTAACGTTGAAGATGTACCTGAGCTAAAGATGCTAGAAATCCATTGTAGCAAACTGTCATTGAACCCTTTATGTTTCACAATTTGTAGCGTAGTTTGATGCTTAATTTTATCAAAGGGCTTTTTAAAGTCTAGCTTGAAAATGATAATATCTTTTTTTGACTGCTTGCAAAGGTGAAGATATTCAAAAGAGAAGCTAGGCAATCCTGAATTGTCCTAGATTTAATGAAGTCATACTGATTTTGTGGACTAATTGCAGGATAACTGCTTGCAGCCAGTTTGCCAACAATTTCGTTAAGATATTGATTGATGTACTAAACAAATATATTGGATGAAAATCTCACACGCCCTCTTGGCAGCATCCACTTTGGGTGTGAGTGTGATATGGGAACCATTAATGGCTTGCAAACAAATATCCCTTTCTGAAAAGCTTTTCAAAGTTCATAGAAGTCTTGTTTAATGATAAGCTAGCACTTCTTCAAAAATTCAGTGTTGAAACCATCCATTTTGTATATTTTGCTACTCTATGTTTTGGGCAGTGACACTTTGATACCTTTAAAACAAAAGGTATGACTACCCCTGGAATCCGTGTCTTGTGTTGCTCAGTACTTATTCCGGAATATCTACCACATTGTTATTTTTATTAAGTATAGAAAAGGAAAAAACATGAAATTACTCCAGCAGACCAGCACGACACATAAACTGGAAAAGTGTTTTTTAGTGTAAACTACAAAAACTTATTAAGAAAAACTAGACCCATAGGGTGAAGAGCTCCATAATTTTCATTAAAAAGAAGTAACATTCTTTGAGTCTAGAAAACTTTCCAACTAGAAATCAAACTTTGGAAACAAAATCAAATATGCGAAATTTAACGTATTGCTTTTGGAAGGTAGAAAGAGAGAGAGAGTAATGTCTACTTCCTCTTGGTGACGAGTCGCGCATCGTACGGTTCTGCGTTTGGAGCGGGACGGGCTAGACGGATGCCACCACACTGGCCGCGGACCAATCGAGCCCTCTGCTACTCTGGCTCTGCCCGCTCCCATGCCTTTGCTACCGGAACTGGCTCACCAGTCGGGTAACCCAGAGGTTTGGTATTGGCTTATTGTAGATAGAGAATCATTTATGTACATGCCATTAGGAAAGTTGCTGGTTACGCATAAGGCTGCAAAGGGGTTGTCGGGGACAGCCCTGGGGTCCCCTTAAACAACTGGGGAAACCCCACTTAAAACCTGAAAAAAGACCAAGGCCAAACACGCCTCGCTTAAACACACGGGGCATGGCCCACGCCACGGTGGCCCTGACGGCCCACCAAGGCGGCCCACTCAATGATCCCCTCGAGTAGACTCCGCCTCGCTCGAGGGCACACATCTCCCTCGAGTGGGCTCCGCCCCGCTCGAGGGTGTACGCCTCCTTCGAGCGGGCTCCGCCTCGCTCGAGGGTTCACATCGCCGCCCTCGAGCAGGCTCCGCCTCGCTCGAGAGCACCCTGCACGCACACGCCCGTTCCCGTACGCGGGTACGGGCATTTAATGCTCTGACAAAGGCGGGGCGGCGCCATCATGCGCCTGGGACTCACGCCCCGATCCTGTTGCACCAACTCCCTAGGAGGGAACCCATCCCCGCCACTGTGGGGGACTGTGCGACGTGGCCGGTGCCAGCCCCGTGACGCCGCGCCGCCTACTCCTGTACGGCTAACGCGCCGAGCCCTCGAAGGGGGGCCGGCCGCACCCTCGATTTGCTTTCCCGTGACTTTGCAGGGTTAGGTCGAGATGTTAGGCCGGCGGGGCGCCATCCCTGCCACTGTTAACGGCATGGCGGCCGCCCCCGCGCGTACAATCCCACGCCGGGCACTGTGGTAACAGCTCCGACGCTGTGGGGCGTGCGGGAACGGGACACCGTCATGCCTGCCACTGCATCCCGTACGGATTGACGTCAGCAACTCCCTCGAGCCCGCCTGTGGACATCACGACCATCCACCGCACCCCTACCCTCGAGGCTACCACTGTTTGGGTACAAGATACGCCATGATGGCCAGATCGCAGCAACGACCGTCAAGGCGGCCGCCTACTCTACGGCGCGGCGCACCACACTTCCCCATGTAGTTGAATAGTGCGGCATACATGTAATTCGCTCTCTCCTTGTCTTATAAAAGGAAGGAAAACTCCCCCGCCGCAAGGAACAAGAAGACAGAGGACACAAGGTAGAACAACAAGACAGGACACACCGCACACTTGCTTTCTCATTCTCCCGCAATATCTTCAGCCACTCCACTAGGGACTTGGAGGCCACGCTTCCTCTCCCGCCTTGCTTGTAGCAGCCCCACTACAGGCACCCCGGCCCCTCGGCACACCACTGCTGGATGTACGGCCCCTCGGCCGGAACCAGGATAAAACTCTGCCTCTGATTGATTGGCATCGACCATTGAGGGATAGACCTTGGCGCTTATTACTGGTTAGTGTCGTGACCACATTCCGCACCGACAGTTGGCGCCCACCGTGGGGCTCCCGAGCGCCTAAGGTCAACCCACCGTCAACTCCCTCCATGGTGATCCGCACTGAGTACCGCGGTACGCGCTACTCTATGGGCAGCTCGGAACCCCTCCACGCTGGGTTTGAAATCCGGTTCGGGGGCCTAAACTTTCAGGCTACGGGGAACGGCTACCTGATGCGCCTCACCAACCGTGAGGAGCTCCAAGCGCGGCGCCAAGCCGGGTCCGCCCCGGTCGCCGCTGCGCGCGTCGCCACAACACGTACACTCGCAGGCACGGATGTTGCGGGCCCGTCAACACCACGGCGTCGCCGCCGCTCCGGCCGCCGTTCACGCCGGGCGCGGTCCGAGCGGCGACAAGCCGAACGCGCCGCCTCCCAACGCGGCGCACCCGTCGACCGCGACGACCGCCGCCCCGGCGGGGGAGCGCACGGTCTCCGGGCCGCGCTTCCCCATCGGTCTGCGCAGCGCCACGACAGCCCACAACGCCAACGTCAACACCACGATGCGCAGGGTTCCCCCTGGCCATCACGTCTTCGTCGCCAGGGACCCTGGTGCCTCCGCGGGCGATGAGTCGTCCCTGGGCTCCCTTGACGCGTTGCCACCCGCCAACCTGCATGGGTACGCGGAATGGGACTTCTCTGGCATGCCGGACCCAGAGATGTTCAGGCGTTTTCTTGACGCCACGGACTACTGGTTCGGCTGCTCCGACGATTCCAGCACCGGGAGCTACGACACCGCGCGGGAATGCTGCGTCGTCATCGTCAATGACCCAGCAAACGCCACTGATACAGCGGGCGCCGGCGACGGGGAGGTTACGCCCGCCCCAGGGATTGCTCCGCGCCTGGCTGCGGGACCGAGCACCCTTGCCGGAGCCGACATCGACGCGCAGCTAGCCCAAGCTCGCGAACTCGAGGCCAAGCTGGCAGAGGAATATCGGACGGTACGGTTGCTCCGCGCGCGGCGAACGCGTGCGGAAGTTGGGCATACAAGCCCGCGACCGCATCAACGCCGACTTCAACGTCGACAACCCGGACACGCCTCCGCGGGCGAGCCAGAAGCTTATCGCCGCTGCAACGCTGCTGCGAGCCATGCCGGCCCACTCGACGCCCGAGGCGCGAAACCTGTACCGTGAGGCGCAGGCACTCATCGAGCAGGCATCCGTTCAACAGGCCGAGAGCTCGGCGTCACGCATCTGCCAGCAGGGGGACGCACGAGC
The DNA here is from genome assembly GCA_947561735.1 of Cenchrus americanus. Taxonomy (NCBI): domain Eukaryota; kingdom Viridiplantae; phylum Streptophyta; class Magnoliopsida; order Poales; family Poaceae; genus Cenchrus; species Cenchrus americanus. The sequence goes on from OX387244.1 coordinate 144,228,649, forward strand.
CGACGGGGCCGCGCAGGGGGCGAACCCTCGCTCCATGCAGGGTGAAGCGGCGGAGCGACCGGCCAACCCGGGACGCACACCGCCCAAAGAGCGGCTCCTCGACACGCGCAAGGCACGGGACGGCGACGCCCGTAACGTCATCAACGCTCGGCGGACGAGCAAGGCGGATGCGCGAGCGGCGGCAGGCTACCATCCTCGGCGGGGTGGACGCTACGACAGCGATGAAGACCGCTCTTCGACGCCGGAGCCCCCGGGGACCCGTGTGTTCAGCCGGGAGATCCGCGCGGCGGCCTTCCCTCAGTGCTTCCGCCAGCCCACGACCATTGTCAAGTACAACGGGGAAACGGATCCTCGCGTGTGGCTCAACGATTACCGCCTAGCATGCCAGCTAGGCGGGGCCACCAGCGACGAGGTCATCATCCGCAACCTCCCCCTGCACCTTGGCGATGCGGCCCAGACGTGGCTCGAGCACCTGCCGGCCAGCCAGATCCATAACTGGGATGATCGGGTCCGCACGTTCGTGGACAACTTCCAGGGCACGTACGTGCGCCCTGGGAATTCTTGGGACCTGCGCTCCTACACCCAGAAGCCCGAAGAGTCGCTCCGGGACTTCATACGACACTTCTGCAAACGCTGCACGGAGCTCCCAAGTGTGGCGCAATCTGAGATTGTGCACGCCTTCCTCGAGGGCACCACGTGCCGGGATCTCGTGCGGGAGCTGGGGCGCAGCCCGCCTGCGGACTCAAACGAGCTGTTCGACATCGCCACCAGCTTCGCCTCAGGAGAAGAGGCCGTGGGAGCGATCTTCGACGGCAAGAAGGGCAAGCGCTCAGACGACGCGCCCGCGGAGGGCAGCAAGTCCAGGGAGCCCCACCGGAAGGACAAGCGGGGCAAGAAAGGGAAGAAGCCGCGCCGCGAGGCGCGCGAGCAGGGGCGCGACGGCGATGACGCCGAGGCCCTTGCTGTTGACCCGGCTCGACGAGGCCCTCGACCGGCCCCTCGAGGTCCGGGGGTGTTCGACGACATGCTGAAAAAGCCATGTCCTTACCACAAGACCCCAGTGAACCACACCCTCGAGCAATGCGACATGCTCAAGAAGTTCTACGGTCGTGCCGCCGCGAAGGACGCAGAGGCCAAGCAAGACGGAGGAGATGGCGACGCTGGCGGCTTTCCCGCCGTAGAGAACGTGTTCCTCATCTTCGGGGGACCAACCGTCGACATGTCGAGCCGCCAGCGCAAGCGGGAGCGGCACGAGGTCCTCGCCGCGGAGAAGGCGCCTCCCTCCTTCCTTGACTGGTCGGAGGATGCCATCACCATCAGTCGCGAAGACCACCCCAATCGCATCCCCAACCCGGGTCAGTACCCGCTGGTGGTCGACCCGGTCATTGGGAACGCGCGGTTCTCGAAGGTCCTGATTGACGGAGGCAGCAGCCTCAACATCCTCTACGCGCACACACTGCGCCTGCTTGGGATCGGGTTGGACCAGCTGCGGCCCAGCACGACGCCGTTCCACGGCGTTGCACCGGGCAAGCGCATCCAGCCCCTCGGGCAGATCGACCTGCCAGTTTGGTTCGGCACTCCGAGCAATTTCCGCAAGGAAACGCTCACCTTCGAGGTGGTGGGGTTCCGGGGCGCCTATCACGCCATACTTGGGCGGCCCTGCTACGCCAAGTTCATGGCCGTCCCCAACTACACCTACCTCAAAATGAAGATGCCGGGACCAAACGACGGCATCACCGTGGGCTCGTCCATCGAGCACGCGTTCGACTGCGATGTCGAATGCGTAGAGCACGCGGAAGCGCTGGCACTGGATGAAGCGCTGGTGACCACCTTGGAGAAGATGGTCAATGAGGACCTCGACTCCTCCACTAAGCACGCCGGCAACTTCGAGGCCGCGGAGCAGACCAAGGAGGTGCCCCTCGACCCTGCTGCCCCCAAGGGCAAGGCGTTGAGGGTCAGCTCCACCCTCGACGCGAAATAGGAAGTGGTGCTCGTCGACTTCCTCCGCGCCAACGCCGACATCTTTGCGTGGAGCCCCTCGGATATGCCAGGCATCCCGAGGGAGGTCACCGAGCACTCCCTTGACATCCTGCCTCATTCCCGCGCTGTGCAGCAGCGGCTCCGCCGCTTCGACGAGGAGCGGCGGCGGGCGATCGGAGCGGAGCTGCGGAAGCTTCTCAAGGCCGGGTTCATCAAGGAAGTGTTCCACCCTACATGGCTAGCGAATCCTGTACTTGTAAAGAAAAAGAATGGGAAATGGCGGATGTGTATAGACTACACTAGTCTTAATAAAGAATGTACTAAAGTCCCCTTTCCTTTGCCACGCATCGATCAAATTGTTGATTCAACAGCTGGGTGTGAGCTACTTTGCTTCCTTGATGCCTACTCCGGGTATCACCAAATAAAGATGAAGGAGTCCGACCATCTCGCGACTTCATTCATCACGCCGTTCGGGATGTTTTGCTATGTCACAATGCCATTCGGCCTCCGGAACGCGGGTGCGACGTATCAACGCTGCATGCAGCACGTTTTCAGAGACCACATCGGGCGGACGGTTGAGGCGTACGTGGACGACATCGTCGTGAAAACCAGGAAGGCGAACGACCTGGTTGGCGACCTCAACATTGCATTCGGCTGCCTACGGGCCAACGGGGTAAAATTGAACCCCGAAAAATGTGTCTTTGGTGTGCCTCGGGGCATGCTCCTAGGATACATAGTCTCCCAGCGAGGCATCGAGGACAACCCCGAGAAGGTTGCGGCCCTCGAGCGAATGGGTCCAATTCGGGACCTCAAAGGGGTGCAAAAGGTGCTGGGGTGCCTTGCTGCCTTGAGCCGCTTCATCTCGCGGCTCGGCGAAAAAGGCTTGCCCCTCTATCGCCTCCTCAAAAAGCACGAGCGCTTCTCCTGGACCGCCGAGGCCCAAGACGCGCTCGACAAGCTGAAGGCATCCTTGACCCACGCCCCGATCCTCACGCCGTCGCAGGACGGCGAACCTCTGCAGCTCTACGTGGCCGTGACCACCCAGGTGGTCAGCGCTGTAATCGTAGTAGAGCACACGGAGGAAGGGCACGCCCTGCTGGTCCAACGGCCGGTGTACTACATCAGGGAAGTCTTGTCCGACACCAAGACACGCTACCCTCAAGTCGAAAAGCTGCTGTACGCGGTGGTCCTCACGCGGCGCAAGCTTCGCCACTACTTCGAGGCCCACCCTGTCACGGTGTTCTCCTCCTTCCCGCTGGGGGAGATCATCCGCAATCCGGACACGGCGGGTAGGATCGCCAAGTGGTCGGTAGAGCTGATGGGCGAGACGCTCGCTTACGCCCCGCGCAAGGCCATCAAGTCCCAGATCCTGGCGGATTTCGTTGTTGAATGGACAGACACGCAACTGCCGCCGCCACAAATCTAAGCAGAGTGCTAGACTCTGTATTTCGACGGCTCAGTAATGAAAACAGGGGCGGGCGCGGGCCTGCTCTTCATGTCACCCCTCGGGGAGCACATGCGGTACGCAGTGCGTCTCCACTTCCCCGTGTCAAACAACATGGCTGAGTACGAGGCCCTCCTTTGCGGCCTCAAGATCGCCATCGAGATAGGCGTCAAGCGCCTCGACGTGTGGGGGGATTCGCAGCTCGTGATTGACCAAGTCATGAAAAATGCGAGCTGCCACGACGACAAGATGGAAGCATACTGCAAGGCCGTGCGAGCCCTCGAGGACAAGTTCTACGGCATTGAGCTCAATCACGTGCCCCACCGGTACAACGAAGAGGCAGACGAGCTGGCCAAGATCGCGTCCGGGCGGATCACCGTGGCCGAAAAGTTTCCAAGTGGTCGCAATTGACAAATTTTCCAAGTGGGTAGAAGTACGCCCCATTACAAATCTCAGGGCAGAGCAAGCGGTGACGTTCTTCACCGACATCGTCCATCGTTTTGGAGTGCCAAACTTCATCATCACCGACAACGGGTCCCAGTTCACGGGCAGGAAATTCCTGGAATTCTGCGACAAATTCCACATCCGTGTGGATTGGGCGACTGTGGCACACCCGCAGACTAACGGTCAAGTAGAGCGTGCCAATGGCATGATCCTACAAGGCCTTAAGACCAGAATTTTCGACCAGCTGAATAAGTCTGGTCGGAAATGGCTCCAGGAGTTACCAGCGGTCGTGTGGAGCCTAAGGACCACCCCGAGCAGAGCCACTGGGTTCACCCCGTTTTTTCTAGTCCATGGCGCAGAGGCCGTCCTCCCCACGGACTTAGAGTACGGGTCACCCAGGGTACGAGGCTACGACGAGGACGCCAACCAGCGAGCCCGCGAGGACTCACTAGACCAGCTGGATGAAGCGCTCCTCGTGGCCTTGATGCACTCCGCAAGATACCAACAGTCCCTCAGGCGCTACCAAGCACGGAAGATACGCCGGTGGGACTTTAGCGAAGGGGATTTGGTCCTAAGGCTACGCCAAGACAACCGAGGACGCCACAAGCTATCACCTCCATGGGAGGGACCCTACGTCGTGGTGAAGGTGCTCAAGCGCGGCACGTACAAGCTAGCCAACGAGGACGGCGAAGAACTCACTAACTCCTGGAACATCCAACAGCTACGTCGCTTCTATCCCTAGCTAGGATGTCCAAGTCCTTTGTTGTAAATCACGTGACCAACACCCCAGTTGGTGGCAACCATGTAAATATCACCAGTTCAATAAAAAGGGCAACTCGGCTTTCCCCTGAAACCCAAGTTACCCTCGGGGGCTACTACGGGGGGCATCCCCCCCAAAATGGTCCCATTTTTCGCAAAAAAGAAACAACTCACGCGCGCTAAGCATGTTTCTACTTCGGCCTCGAGCAAAGTTCGAACAGGGCGCAGGCAGCCTAGCGGAAAGGACGCGCGAGCCAGAGATAACCTACGCCTCCACGAGGATACGACCCTTCTCTCTTGCCTCCAACCCAGCAGGCCACCCGCGAAAAACGAACTCCCCTAACTAGAATTTACTCAAGAAGAAGGAGAAACAAAAAGGCGCAATAAAGTAAAGAACATCATTCCACTTTCACAAACGTTTGAAGAGAAAGTGATATGTTTATTTACACGGCCACATGGCCCGCTCACTAATACATAAACAAAAAAGGGCCTAACGCCAGGCAATCTTCAGGCTGGCGGAGCATCGTCGTCGGCGGCATCAGGGAACAGGAACTCCTCAAAGGCCTCGGCGAGCGCCCCGGCGGCGTCAGCGGCTAAGGCGTCCACCCGCTCCATCGCCACCTCGTCCTCGACGCCTTCAGGGACGATGTAACCCTCCGCCACCGCCTCGAAGTTGATCTCATAATGAGATCGCACCACCCCGAGGGCCTTCTGGACGCCGAGGCGCAGTGCTCGGCGCATGCGCCCGGTGACGTGCCTGCCAAGGGCGCATAGGCGGCTGGCCAGCGAGCTCCCAGCCTGCGCCTCGCCCTCCTCCACGGCCTGGCAGGTCTCGAGGGATGTGGAGCGCAACTCCAGCAGCTCCTGCTCGGAGGAGTTGTAGGAGGTCTGCAGCGCCTCGGCCCGCTCGGCTGCGTGCCCCAGCGCGGTGCGCAAGCCTGAAGTTGCCGAGCAAGAAGGGGATCAGAAAAGGGGGCGAACTCTCTAAGGGGAAATCAGCGAAACAAGAGACGAACAACAACTTACCATCGACCTGCTTCTTCTCCACCTCGAGGGCGCGGCGCCCGGCCTCGACCGCCTGCTCGAGGCCCTTGAGGGTCTCGCCTTGCTCCTGGAGGGCCAGCTCCTGGCTCGCGCTCGTGATGCTGAGCACCATCAGTTCGCCCTCGAGCTTCGAGAACTCCGTGTTTTGGCCCTCCAGCGATTTCCGCGCCGCCTCGCGTGCGATGCGCTCCTGCTCTAGCGCCGACCGGGCGTCCGCAAGGGCAGCCCGCTCCTGCTGGAGCTGCCCCTCAGCCCCCTGGCGGGTGGTATGCTCCTGCAGGAGCTGGTCCTCCGCGACGGTGAGCGCTGCGGCCTTGGCGTCGAGGGCAGCCTTCAGATCGTCGGCCTCCTTGGCCTTCTGCTCGAGCGCGCGCGCCCGCTCCTCGCCCCCGGCTTCGCCGAGCCCGCGCCCCCCGGAGCAACGAATGGAGCTTCAGGTTGTCGCGGTGGACGGCGACCACCTCCGTCTCCCAGTCAACCGCCAGGGTGCACGCCCTCTCTAGGTTCGCCCGCGCCTGCCATAGCGCCTCATCCTGGTCGATGACGGCCATGCAGACCTGCTCGAGGGTGGAGGGGCGCGCCACGTCCTGCCTTTCGCTCTCATGGAGCTGATCGCGCAGGGCCACGACCCGGTATGACAGCCAACCGTCCGGAGTCCTCAGGGCGTCGGCGAGCGCGTCGAAGGCGTCGCACCGCTCCCGGAGCTGGCGGAGCTCGGCGCTCACCTGATCGAAGGCGCCATACTTGTCGCGGGCGTGGTGCTCGAGCTCCTGTCACCAACAAACCGAGACCTGTAAGTGTCATGCTGCGAGGATCGCACGCAAAAACGAGAAAAACAAAGAAAACAGGCGACGGCGCCCCACCTGGAAGACGCGCCACGCAGGGCCGCCATGAATCCGCAGCGCCTCGTTTAACGCTCGATCGAGCGCGGCGCCGTGGTTGCGGAGCTCTCTCCACAGCTCCTGCTCCCCCTGGGCGTCGGCGAACGCGAGCGGATCGCCAACGAGCCCCTCTACCGGGGCGGAGCGGCCGGCGCGCGAAGAAGAGGCCTCGGCACCGTGCTCTCGGCCTCCTGCCACCATGTGGCCCTCCTGCCGCCTCACGAGAGCCCCCTTATGGGACTCGGGGGACGGTGTGGGGAAACTCACCCACTGGTCCCACCCGGGCGGCGGGGAGTCGTCGTCCGGGACCTCCACCACCGCCGCCCGGAGCCGCCGGTGGGTGCCGCCCCCCTCGCGTCGCCCCCGTCGACGCCTCCGCCCACGCCTCGCAACCGCGGACTCTCGCCGCGGCGCCACGGCCACCGCTTCGGCCGCGCCTCCGCGACCACGGGCGCCGGCTCGCCCTCCTCGGCAGCGCCACCTCGGTGTGCCTCCACCACGGCCGGCGCCGCGGCCGCGCTCCCACCACGACCGGCGGCGCCGGCCGCGCCTCCGCCACGACCGGTGCCCGCCGCTCCTCGACGGCCGCCGGCCGCGCGCGGCGACGGGCCGATCCGCCGGCCGTGTGGCCTCGGGGCCTCGCCCGCACCCCTTCGAGCTCTCGCCCGCCGCGGCCGCCGCGCTCACCCCCGCCCGCGGTGCCCTCGACGAGCGCCGCTCGGTGGGAACGGATGCGTCCGCCCTCAACACCTTGGCCGGTGCGAGGGGAGGCACGGTCGGCACCACCCTGCGCAAACACAAACAAACAGTCAGGTTCTTGGTTGCCAGAAACGCAACCCCGCCAAAGAGCAAGTCCCTCACCTCGAAAAAGAGAAGGCGCGCTTCCTCTTCCTCGAGGTCCCGGCAGATGACGCCGGCGTGGCCGGCGCGGCCACCGCCGTACCTCCGTCCGTCTCCATCGCGCGCGCGGGCCCGGCCCCGCGCGTGGGCGCGCTCGTCGCGCGCACCTCCGGGGGTGCGCGCCGGCGCCTCCGCGGCCCGCGCCGCTCCCCGTCGTCGATTGCCCGCGGCGTGCGCCCTCCGCACCGCCCCCTGCGATGCTTGCTCTTGCCTGCAGGGGAGCCGGCTCCGGCGGCGGGGGTGCAGGCTCCCACCTATCAGGGAGGCCCTGCCCCCCGGTCTCTTCCTCCTCTTCCTCCTCCGAGGACGAGTACTCCTCGGTTCTTGGAGAAGAGAGCCCCTGCTGCTCACGCAGCCGGTACTCTTCGTTCCTCCGTTCGCGACGCTCGCGGTGTCGCTTCGCGCGCTCCTTCTTGCGCGCCGCCCGCTCCCGCTCCTGTTGCTGCGCGCTCGACCAAGAGCGCGAGAGTGGGAGTGGGCGGATCAGACTTCGCGGCGCTCAGGCTCACCAGCTGCAAGCAAAACACCGAAGCACGTCAGTAACCTGAAGTATCAGCAAGGTCAAGAACGGAACCAAGAATTCTACTCACCAGCGGGCCGGTGGGGAGCATCTCGAGATCCCACAAGGACCGGTCGCTGCGCAGGGACCGGGTGTCGACGGCGCTCCGCGCCCGTGTGGCCGCGTACTCCCGCAGGAGGGGGCTCGGAAGCATCCGCGACCTCGCCAGCGCGACGGGTTTCGCCGTCTCCGTCATCTCGAAGATGCGGAGCGGCCTCTCTATCAGGGGGACGACCCGCCGGTGGTGGAGGAAAGCGAGGACGGTCGCCGCGGTCAGCCCGCGCCCCGCCAGGTTCCTCAGCGCGGCCAGAGCGAGTCCAACCGCCTCCGATGCGAGGCCGGAGACACGCTGTGGCTCCAGGAGTCGGGCCTCTCCCGGAGCACCAGGCCGGTGTAAGGGGGGAGACCGGGCTCGGCGTTGCGAAGGTAGAACCACCCCCGCTCCCAGCCGGCGTTGTTGGTCGTCATGGTGCAGGGGATGTAGTCGTCCTTGTATTGCGCCCGCAAGGCGAGCGACATGCCGCCGGCGCGCACCACGCGGCGGGTCCTCTGCTCCGATGTTGGCTGCGTAAACAGCTCCGCACGGAAGAGGTGAATCCAGAGATCCCAATTCACCGGGATCCCTAGATACCCCTCGCAAACGCCCACGAACGTGGCCGCCTGCGAAATTGCGTTTGGCGCGAAGTTGTGCAACTCCACGCCGCAGTGGTGGCAGAGCGCCCGCATGAAGCGACTCGCCAGCGCCGCGAAGCCGCGCTCGTGGAACCGGGTGAAGCTCACCACGTAGCCGCTCGGCGGGTTGGGCGCGTGGTCCCCGGCCCGGCGGCACGATCCACTCGGCCGGGCGGCCCTCCTCGTTCGCCGCCAGCTGACCGGCGGCCACCAGCTCGCCCAGGGCCAGCCGCGTCACCGTCGAGCGCTCCCACGCGTACGGATCGACGATAACGAGAGGCGGTAGAGGTGCCATGAGGAAAGGCAAGGGGCCCAGGAGCGAGAACAAGAAGAAGAAGAACTCCAAGGGCGGAAAGGCGCTGTGGCGAGGACAAGACGGGGACTGGAGCGCAAGGAGCGAGAATGGCGAATGCTAAGGTAAAAACCGCCGTTTCCCCCCTCACCAGATTTATAAGCCGCGGGCGTGTTCTCCGGAGCGCACGTCCCGCGCGCATTAACTGCAGGGGAAATCCTCTCTCGCTGACGGGCGGGCCCCACCACGACCGCGGCGGCCACGCCACCGCTGACGGGCCATCATCACGATGTAGAACCGCGGGGGCCGTGGCAGGCGGTCACGTCCGCCTGCCCACGCCGCCCACTACACTCGCGGCTGTGACGCCTAAAAAGGCGCGCCCACGGCGCGAAACCGCAGCCGCGGCTGCAAAGCATTAAATGGCCCGGTCCCTTACCAAGTAAGGAAGACCCTCGAGCGGCGCGAGCCCCTGGCTCAGAAAAATTCAACCCTCAAAGGGTGCAAGCATCGGACAGTCACCTTGGGGCCCGTTTGAAGTAAAACAGGCACCACAAGTCTGACGCCTCGAGGGCTGACGCGGTTAGGCCCCTCGAGGATTCGCAGATGCAAAGACGGGAGCGCCTAGCCGCCACCCCGCATTATTTTACTGATCAGCGCCTCGAGGGCTGACGCGGTCAGGCCCCTCGAGGATTCGCAGATGCAAAGACGGGAGCGCCTAGCCGCCACCCCGCATTATTTTACTGATCAGCGCCTCGAAGGCTGACGCGGTCAGGCCCCTCGAGGATTAGTAGATGCAAAGACGGGAGCGCCTAGCCGCCACCCCGCACGGCCCTACTGATCAGAGGTTCGAAGCCTGACCCATGACGGGTTCGAACAGGCGCCCCAGATCACTAGAGTCAGGGACGATGAGGGCACACGCATTCGAGCCGTTCCTCAAGCCCGCCGGCTCGAGGGTGCCCCACATGTCGTGTTCGAGAGCCAGCGAGGGCAGCTAGCCGGGGAGATCCCACCGAGGGAGAGCTTCCGCGCCCTCGGTCCCTAGCGAACGGGACCGAGCCCCACCTAGCAAACCCACGCAAGCGCTTTAATGGACGTGTCTCTGGACCGCGCAGCCTACCCTTATCGAACGGGGCATGGGCGTCCACTCGAACCACCCGCTAACAGCTCAACGAGGAATCCGCAATCCGCGACCCGACCGATGGGGGTTGCGGAAACCTCACCCTCCGTCCCGCGGAGAGACGGCGAGGGCGCGTTAAAAACAAGTCGTAGAGCTCTACCCGATCGCCTCGAATGGGCCCAGGCTCGGGGGCTCGACGCACAGCTACACCTCCTGGATTGCACCAGCCGCGGATAGTGCCAGCTGCGCGTGCGTCACCGCAGCCGCCTGAAACATTGCCGACGCCGGTTGAAATATGCACCACGCCCTCTGACCAAATCTCGCAGTAAACCCCTGCAGGAGCACTCACGCTCCTACAGGGCTTCGGGGGCTAGATCCGCGGGCCTGCTGACGCGGCCCCACGGAAAGCGTTCGCAAGCCAGGGGGAAGGACGTCCTATCAGTAGGCTCCAGCATCTGCGGGAGCCTGGCCGGCGAACCCGCAGATGCTCGGGGGCTACTGTCGGGGACAGCCCTGGGGGTCCCCTTAAACAACTGGGGAAACCCCACTTAAAACCTGCAAAAAAGACCAAGGCCAAACACGCCTCGCTTAAACACACGGGGCATGGCCCACGCCACGGTGGCCCTGACGGCCCACCAAGGTGGCCCACTCAATGATCCCCTCGAGCAGACTCCGCCTCGCTCGAGGGCACACACCTCCCTCAAGTGGGCTCCGCCCCGCTCGAGGGTGTACGCCTCCTTCGAGCGGGCTCCGCCTCGCTCGAGGGTTCACATTGCCGCCCTCGAGCAGGCACCGCCTCGCTCGAGGGCACCCTGCATGCGCATGCCCGTTCTCATACGCGGGTACGGGCATTTAATGCTTTGACAAAGGCGGGGCGGCGCCATCATGCACTTGGGACTTGCGCCCCGATCCTGTTGCACCAACTCCCTAGGAGGGAACCCATCCCCGCCACTGTGGGGGACTGTGCGATGTGGCCGGTGCCAGCCCTGTGACGCCGCGCCGCGTACTCCTGGACGGCTAACGCGCCGAGCCCTCGAAGGGGGCCGGCCGCACCCTCGATTTGCTTTCCCGTGACTTTGCAGGGTTAGGTCGAGATGTTAGGCCAGCGGGGCGCCATCCCTGCCACTCTTAACGGCATGGCGGCCGCCCCGCGCGTACAATCCCACGCCGGGCACTGTGGTAACAGCTCCGGCGCTGTGGGGCGTGCGGGAACGGAACACCGCCATGCCTACCACTGCATCCCGTACGGATCGACGTCAGCAACTCCCTCGAGCCCGCCTGGGGACATCACGACCATCCACCGCACCCCTACCCTAGAGGCTACCACTGTTCGGGTACAAGATACGCCATGATGGCCAGATCGCGGTAAGGACCGTCAAGGCGGCCGCCTACTCTATGGCGCGGCGCACCACACTTCCCCATGTAGCTGAATAGTGCGGCATACATGTAATTCGCTCTCTCCTTGGCTTATAAAAGGAAGGCGAACTCCCCCGCCGCAGGGAACAAGAAGACAGAGGACACAAGGCAGAACAACAAGACACGACACACCGCACACTTGCTTTCTCATTCTCCCGCAATATCTTCATCCACTCCACCAGGGACTTGGAGGCCACGCTTCCTCTCCCGCCTTGCTTGTAGCAGCCCCACTACAGGCACCCCGGTGCTGAGCAATATAGTGCCCCGAGCACACCACTGCTGGATGTACGGCCCCTCGGCCGGAACCAGGATAAAACTCTGTCTCTGATTGCTTGGCATCGACCATTGAGGGATAGACCTCTGCGCTTATTACTGGTTAGTGTCGGGACCACATTCCGCACCGACAGGGGTAACCGTTAGGTGCACCTCTGAACCTCCTTAGTTCAATTGAGCTGAAGTAGTACAGACAAATGAACTAAAGAGGTTCGGAGGTGCACCACATCATAATCAATTTGCACCCCTAGTTACGCACATGCCATGGAAAAGTTCTCAGGTACATCTATGCCATGCACTCAAAATTTGTTGACGTGTATGTCATTCCGTCCAACTTCTGTTACAACTTAACAGTTCCACTGATCTGACATGTGGGACCAACGTATGGAAATGACTATTTTACCCCTGGTCATGTACATGTCTATCCCGTGTGCTTCTTTCTTCCTCCTCTGTCTGGTCTCGATCCCTTCTTCATGGTGGAGCTGAGACTCCTGCCGCCGGCGTAGCGCCCCCTCGCGGTCGAGCACAGGGGTCGGCGGTACCCCCTCGAGCAAGGCGCGAGGCCGGTCCGTGCCCCCCGTTGCGGCCGGGCGCGGGGGCCGGCGGCGCCCCCCGGTGGCCGAGCACGGCGGCCGGTGGTGCGCCCGTGCGGCCGGGCGCGGGGGCCGGCGGCGCCCGGCGGCCGGGCGTAGGGACCGGCGGCCCCGCCCATTTGTCTTGGCGGCTCGCGTCAAGCTCCGCGGCCGGCCATGGAGGCGCGCGCCGAGCCGTGAGCGCCGCGTCCATCCATGAGCGGGTCGAGCGCGGGGCCGCGGCGGCCCGGCCATGTGCGCGTCGAGCTATGGGCGGCGGCGGCCATGAGGCCGTGGCCCATGCGGTGCTCGCCATCGCTAGCCGAGACGCGGCGATGTAGGGGTGGCGTGAGGGGTGGGCTCGGCAGCAGGAGAAAGGGAGGAGGAAGAAGATTGGTGGGGCCCACAGAGGGTAAAATGGTCATTTCACGTGTCGGGTTGACACCGTTACCTCTAAAGTTGGACGGAATGGCATACGAATCAACGAATTTTTAGTGCATAACACACAAGTAACTTAGAATTTTTCCATAACATGTACGTGACCGACAACTTTGCGTACGTAAATGACTCGCAACAGAGGAGCTATAGCGTCGCTGGTCTCGCCGTGCTAGCTGGAGCTACCACCTGCTCTGCCGGTCCGGGAGCACCGCTCGACCAGCCAGCGTGTAACGTCTGTCCTGGAACCGGAAAGGGAAGGCAAAGAGAGCGAGGCATTGATTCACGTCTTGTCGAAGAGCTAGCACGACTTTACTGTGTTGCCCTGCCCGACTGCAGGTGCCCCGTGCGAGTGTCACGAAGAGTCACACATATAGGGAGCGCAACGTAAGTGCGTACGGCATGGCTTTAACGCACCAACATTTTGATGTTTGGGCGGGTCATGCACGACCAAAGCTATGGACTTTTTTTTTCTTTTTGGCTCTTTTCGCGAAAGATTCTCACAAATGCACTTTTTTGAAAGATTTAAAAAAGATTTCAAAAAATGAATCGTGACCTCGGCGCCATGGACGGTGCCACCGAGCTTATATGTCTCAGCTCCATGGATCTCGGTGCCGAGGTTGTACGATTCCGGGCCGACGTGGCGCTATGGTCGGCGCCCTAATCTATGACGCTGAGGTCGGCGCCATGATCCACGGCGTCGAGCTACCTTCCACCTAGGCCCACTCCCATCCTCTATTCCCCTCGTACCCATTCGAACCATCTTCCCCATCTGCCCTGCCACCACCCCCCCCGCCCGCGCCGGCCGCCGCCGCCCCCGTCCCCGCCTCCGGCCCTCATCCGCCCCCATCCCCGACCACCGCCCCCCGCCCCCGCCGCGGCGCCGCCTCCCGAGAAGAACCCCCGTCCCCCGGCTACCGCCCTCGTGCCCGATTGTGGCGCTAACCCCCATGCTCGGCCGCACCCGAGCCACGAGCCGCCCCACCCTCCTCGCCCTCGCCCCGCCCCCGTCCCGTCGCTCGAGCCGCCCCGTCCACCGTGGCGCTCTGGCGCGTCCCGCGGGCCGGCGTGAGCTACCCCATATCCTGGCGCAGGCACCTATGTGGTGCAGTAGCTCAGGCGGGCTACCACGGTGCGGCCCCTAGCTCGGGCCGGTCAAACCCCCGATCCCACTCCTCCGTTACCAAGGTAACCCTAAAACCTTAAGATTTTCATTTGGATATAGGTATTAAACCTAGTTACATAATTTACAGACTTGGTGAAATAGAAAAATTACTTAAATATTGAAGGACCGGATTGGCGACGCGAGGGAGGGGGAGTTGAATGGCAGCCGATAAAAATTCTTCTTCAATGAACTCGGCCTATGTCCTAGTCACAACTCCAAAAGTCACACACGAACACCAATCACCAAGACAATGTAGTTATGGATCAACTACAAGTCCTAGGAATGATTCCTCGAAGCACATGTGGAAGCACTAGAAAAGAAGCAAAGCAACCGATGAAAGTTGGCAAGATTCTGCGTAAAGATCGGACTGTCCGCCCAGCTGCCGCGGACTGCCCGCCAGGGAGGGGGCGCACTATCCGGAAGACAGGCGCGGACTGTCCGCGGTACAAAAGACGCCTCCAGCCGAACGATTCCTTGAAGCACACGCGGAAGCACTAGAAGAGAAGAAAAAAAACCGATCAAAGTTGGCAAGATTCTGCGTACAGATTGGACTTTCCGCCTAGCTGCCGCGTACTATTTGCCAGGGAGGGGCAGACTGTCCGGAAGACAGGCGTGGATTGTCTGCAGTACAAAAGACGCCTCCAGCTGAAAAGCACTGCTTCTGCCTAAACGGTCCACGACACCTTGCGAACTGTCCGCTAGCCGCGGACTGTCCGCCAAACACGTGCGGACGGTCCGAGGATGATCTGCGCAGAAAAACGCGAACTCGCAAGAAAACCTCCACAAAGTCGTCACCGAATCTCCCAAAGGACTGAAGCTCTTGAGGCAACATTTGGGGGAGATGATAAGCGTCACAAGGTGATGCTATGCCCCAAAACTCTTTGCCTCTAACTCCCTAGAACGACGGGAATCGCGGATCACACGAACTCAACCACGAACAAAGAACTCCACCCAAAGACCTTCGAGTCGAAGAGGTATCCCGGCGTTTGAGGGTTTAAGATCATCCACAAAGAGGCACAAGACACTCACCCATGATCCCCTCAAAAAAACCTGGAGAAAAACTCTCTCAACTCCGCGGAATCAACCGAAGAACGAAAACACCAAAGAGGCATAAAAAAGACCATAACAACTCTGAATCTTCTATACAACCAAGAAAGATTCATACAAGGTCTAGCTTGCCTCCTCAACATCCATCCCTCTCTCAAGATCTCACCATGAAGCTCTCAAGCTAGTCCTATGGAAATCCTAGGGAAAATAGGAAAACCAAATGAACTAGAGTTTCGAGAGATAGTCGCCATCCTCTCTCCTCTATGTATATATGGAGACAGCCGAAAGACGAAACTACCCCTATTACATAATACTAGGATACACGCCCGAGGGGCACTTCGGGAACTCTCGTTGTAGCACCATCGGACGGATGCCCGACGATCGCACAAGCCTTGCGATCGCGATGTGTGTCCTCTGCTTCGAAGCTTCTCGGTGCGCCCGGATCCCGTCTCCGCCCGTCGAGCCTCCGGTCTTGGTTTTGTGGTTCAACCAAGTAAGTCGGCCGGTTTTGTGGTGAACCGCCGCAAACCCTGCGTGCAGACTCCGGTCGTGAGGCGCTACCCTACACTGGCTCCTGTCCACGACTTCGTCTTGCTTTTCTTGCCACCATGCGGCCCGCACTTGACCCCGCTGCCCACCCGGTCCCTCGAGCCAAGCCTACTTGTCTCTCCACTCCTTGGAGGCCCCGCAAGGCATAGACCTTTCGCACTCTCTCTTCACTTGCACCAACGCAAATCAAGCCTCAACCTGCACCTGCAATACTCGGTCAAGAGTCAGTCCATACCACGTTGTCAATCACTCATCACAGCCAGGAGCGACCATCCACCAGTCCTCAGTCTCCCCCTTGATGAGTGCATTGACAACACACACAAGTAACCAATTCAGAGAAAATAGAAAAAGAAAAGAAACAAACGAAAAACTAAAACTAGTGATCAAAAGCCAAACAAAAGCCAAGAAAAGATCACTTGAGTGAGAAAAATCTCGGTCCCCTAAGGCAAGGGCAAGGCTCGACACAACCGAGATAAAATGCTCCAAAATTTCCGACTCCTCAACGTGAGGCAAAAGGGCTCGACACCATCGGCAAAAAAGCACAACTAAAATTCAGGCGAAAAGAGCTCCCAAATGCATGAATAAGAGCTCCCAAATGCATGAATGCAAGCTCCCCCTGAACAAATGCATTTCTCCCAAATTTTCTTCCCTTAATGCCAAACTCCTCTTGGAAACCTGAATTGGGTACTTTCCTCCCCCTTGTTGGTAATGCATGAATCTAGTCTACTAATGCAAGCATGTGCTTCTCAAATATACAAAGAGGACTACAACATGCTAAAATTGAGACATAGACCAGCAAGGTAGCCACTAGTTGAGCACAAGAATCGCCAACAAGATGGAAAGGGACATACAAGCAAGTGACATAGCCATGAACAAAGTGAGGCATTTTTCACAAAAATTTTCCCTCTCATGAGCATTGGACCTAAACATGATCAAACTGAGCACAAACAACATATAACTCACAAATTCTCATCACAGGGTCATCACAAACACCTACAGGCTATCTCATGTCATGTGAAAGACACCGAGCCATGTGTCCCCTTCAAGATATGAGACTTCTCATTGGTGAACATCATGCAACGGTTTAGCACCCAAAATAAGGAATTTAAAACATGTATTACATAGAAGTACAATTTTCAAGCATAGGCATCTCACATACCATTTTCATGATTTACAAGTTAAGCATGGTACATGAAGTGCCTTTGCGGCAAAAAGAAGCTTAGGCTTCTCCACAAGGTAGCATGCAGGCTAAACATTCATGATGATAAATGGATCTTTGATCCCAAATGAAAAGAACATGGTTCCAAGCACAAATTAAGCAAGATATAGCCATCAGCACCCAATGTGAACATGAGAGGCATTCTACTCACAAGAGAGGGTCATATAGCATTTTTACAAAAAAAGCCATCCACAAGCATATATATCCAAAGCTACCAAGAGCATAGCTATACATCTCATGAGCATCAAGCAAAGTCATAACCTCATATATAGCATATCATAGTGATCAAAGCATATGAGAGAAGCACATCTCTATGGCATATGATACAAATGCAGTCTATGATACAAGGACGCAAACATGATATGATACAAAAATGAAAATGCAATATGCATATGTACATCAACCCTCACAACTCCAAGCTCTCCGTGCAAACGAGCAAATGTAGCTTGGTCCAAGGGCTTGGTTAGGATATCAGCAAGCTGCTTTTCTGTAGGTACATGGATGAGGTCTGTATTTCCCTTCTCAACATTGTCTCTCAGAAAGTGATACCTCACTTCTATGTGTTTGGTTCTGGAGTGAAGCATGGGGTTTTTGGCAACACTAATGGCACTCGTGCTCTCACACATGAGAGGTACATGGGAACACTCCTCACCAAAGTCACTCAGCGTGTATGTGATCCAAAGCAGCTGTGAGCAACAACTAGCGGCAGCGACATATTCGTCTTCTGTGGTAAACTGAGCTACACTAGACTGTTTGTGAGAAGATCAAGAACAAGCGAAGAACCCAAAAACTGGCAAGTACCCGAAGTCGATTTCCGATCAACTCAACACCCCGCAAAGTCGGCATCCGAAAAACCAAGAAGCGAAAGGTAAGAGGATGCCGAATACCAAAGACTGAGCTCAGGAGTGTATCGAAGATACCTGAAGATCCGCTTGACGGCCTGCCAATGTGAAGTCCTCAGCGACACCTGAAAACAAGCGCACAGACCGACAGAAAATTGGATGTCTGGCCTCGTCACTGTCAAGTACAATAGGGAGCCGATCATGCTCCGATACTTCTTCTGGTCCACGGGCTCTCCGTCCTTGTCCGCATCGAGCACTGTAGTCGTACTCATCGGTGTCGATAGGGGCTTCAAGTCATCCATCTTGAACTTCTTGAGGATGTCCTTCGTGTATTTGGCTTGATGCACAAAGGTTCCTTCCTTCGCCTGCTTGATCTGAAGCCCGAGAAAGAACTACAATTCTCCAATCATAGACTTCTCAAATTCTTTATTCATATCCTCTGCAAACCTTGCAACCAAAGAGTGAGACGAGCCGCCAAAGACAATATCATCCACATACACCTGAACAATTAGGATATCATCACCCTACTTGTGGAGAAAAAGAGTCTTATCAACCTTGCCCATCTCAAACCCCTTGCTGAACAAGAACACCCTCAAGTGGCCATACCAAGCACGAGGAGCTTGTTTCAGCCCGTACAATGCCTTTTCTCAGCCTATACACCCTGTGGGGAAACTCAGCACTCTCCAAGCCCGGTGGTTGCTTCAGATAAACTTCCTCCTGTAAAAACCCATTCAAGAAGGCACTCTTCACATCCATTTGGTACAATTTGTACCGTTTAGCCACAGAAAAGGCTAGAAGGATCCTAATTGCCTCCATATGAGCTACAAGAGAAAATGTCTCCTCATAGTCTATCCCTTCCTTCTGACTATAGCCCTGACCAACCAACCTCGACTTGTTCATCACCACCTCACCATTTTCTCCCTCTTTGTTTTAACACGCCCATTTTGTCCCAATAGGTTTGCAATATGGTGGTGGCTCCACTAACTCGCACACTTGGTTTCTCTCAAAATTCTCTAACTCCTCATGCATGGCATTCACCCAATTAGCATCAAATAGAGTGTGTCCAATGTCTTTCGACTCAAAGGTAGCAACAAAAGCTGAATGAGAAAGTGAGAAGCATTTCTGGACCTCGACTATGTCGTACGCTCATTGATGTCGCCGATGATTCTTGAGGGTGGATGATCAACTTGAACGCACCTCGTGCCTCTCGCCTGGAGACAACCTCCCCCTCAGCAGCTGCTTCCACTTGATCTTGCTGGACCGTATTGTAGGGGATGGACCATCCTGCACCGTAGTTGTCGTAGTGGATGTAGAGGGTACATCCTCTCCAGCATCATCCTCCTTGTCCTCAAAGATCTTATTGCCAACTTCATCATCACCTGCACACTCAAAGACAGACGAATTGCATGGTTGTGTCTTGTTGAAGGTCACCTCGCAAGTCTCCATGACTAGGTTAGTATCAAGATTGAGCACACGAAATGCACTAGAATGACTAGCATAACTCAAGACAATCCCATCGGAAGACCTCGACTCAAACTTATCAAGCCTACCATTCTGAAGAATGAAGCGCCGACAACCAAAAGCCCTGAAATGGCTCACTCTAGGTGCTCGCCCATGCATGAGCTCATAGCACATCTTGCTCAAGAAGGCCCTCAGAAAAATCTGATTCCCAACATGGCAAGCGGTATTCACCGCCTCCGCCCAATATCTTCTCGGAGTCCTATGCCCATCGAGCATCGTCCGAGCCATCTCCCAAAGGAACGATTTTTCCTCTCAACTACACTATTCTGACTAGCCACATAGGGAGAAGAAAACTGATGTTCAAGACCCAAATCACGACAAAAGATTTCAAAACGAGATTTTTTAAATTCACTGCCATGTCGCTACGAATGGCTCAAACAACATCTCTATGTCTCTCGTTCTTCAACCTCAAGATTAGATCCCTCACAAAACCAAACGTCTCCCCCTTGTCAGCCAAAAAGAAGACCCAAGCATAGTGAGAATAGTCATCCACAATCACAAGGACATACCATTTCCCACATGCCGAGCACACACCAAGCCATATGGAACAGCTCGCATGGCCTCTCTGTCATAATGGATGTCAGAGGCGGATGAGACGGCGACTATCTTGCCATGCCTACACGGAGTACAAACCAAATCCTGACATCCTTAGACCAATCCTAGTCCACACAAGCATGACAACAAGTCAAAACTCAAGTGACCTAGTCTCCTATGCCATTTCCAAAGCTCCGCCGAAACACCAGCAACCAAGCAACGAGAAGAGCCAACACACTGAGAAAAATCAGCTCTGAAAATCTAACCCTCGGGGACGATCGTGCACACAAATCACCTCGAGAGTCCAAGACATGAGAACATTTCGTTTTGAAATGGAGTTCAAAACCCTCATCAAGAAGCTGGGAAACAGAGAGAAGATTGTAACCCAAAGACTTGACAAGAGAAACATGCAGAAGAGTCACAGACTCACTCACCTTCACCGTGCCCACTGAAAGTACTCTTTGGTCATCACCGGGGTGAGGCTGGAGAACTACCTTCGATCTCCGATCATGTGTTGAAAGCAACGGAGTCGATCAACCAAAAGCCCTCCATGCCTCCCATCTGCAAAATAAAAAATGAGAGCGAGAGTGAGCAAAAGACTCAGCACTAGGGTTAGTACAAAATGAATCAAAACAGTGCCTCGCCATTTGCTCAAACGTGGGGTTAGCAAAATCCATCCTATCACTCCTAGGTGGAACACCCACACGTCCCCTTGGAGGACTACGCGCACCACAAAGGGGAGACCGTGGCCCGTAGTCCCCCCATACTTGTATTGGCCACGAGCAAAGGAACATCCAACAAACTCACCACGCCCAAACCCAACATGCCTACCACCTTCTCTATGTGGTGGCTCACTTTGAGGCAAAAACTCACACCTCTCATGAGGGTAAATGGTACACACCATACCCTGACCTCTCGGCACCAACCTAGGCTCAGACACACTTCAAGAAGTGGCGGTACCTGTCCTTGTTGGCCAACTCTCTAGCCAACCTCTCATCACGTTTCCTTCTGAAGCAAAACTCAGCAAGGTGCCCATCCCTCCCACAATGCTCACAATGGGAGGGTTTTGATTTTGGCTTTGGTTTTGGGTTCTCTCGGGACTGAGGCTTCTCCTCACTCGGGTTTTTGTCCCTTCTTCCCAAAGAACTCATTCCCCAAGTCACTCTTGAACTTGATGGGTTTCTGGAAGTTGTCAGTTTGTGGAGGAAACACATGTGGAGCCGGGGTTGTGTCTAGTCGGTTCCTAAGATGATTCCGTTTAGGAACAAAGGCATTTTGTGGTGGGTTTTTGGTGGTTCTCAGATATCTCTGTTCTTCCCCTCATTCTCACCACTTCCCTCACCGACCTTGTTTGCCCCAAGTGCTTCTCCATCCTAGCGCTTGAATGCCTCGATCATCATCCTCAATTGAGGCTCATGACCAGAAAACCAACCCATCAACTGTCTCAACTCATCATTCTCATCATGCAAGCGATAAACATAGTGTGCAAGCTCCATATTCTCCATAACATTTATTTCACAAGTAGACCATGATGTAGGAATAGGAGCTTTCAGCTGAGCCTCTAGAGATCTAGCATAAACAAGTGAAACATCTAGCTTCTCATGCAAAATAGGACAAGAAGTGCAAACACCGAAAAATGAGGGCCTAGATTTCATCTCATCTAGCTCAACCCTAAGCACATCTAGTTCCTCGACCTTGGACGAATGCTTCTCCTTAAGCACAGTTATTTCACCAAGAAAAGTGGAACAATCAGTGCATTCAGGTTCATTGGTCACAACAAGAGCAGACTTAAGGGAACCTATTTGATCCCTAGCATCAACAAGCAAAGACTCTAGCTCAACCACTTCTCCTTAGCCTCTCCAAGCAAAGACCTATACTCCCTTTTCTCCTTATTGGTCTTTCTAAGCACATCATTAGGGCTGTCAAGCAAGTCATTCAACCTAGCATTCTCCACTATCAAGAAGGATAGATCATTGTTTACCTCTTCCTCGAAGTCGGAGGCCAAGTCATTCTTGTTGCTCTTCTTGCTTGCGGAGCTATGTGCCATGCCACAAAAGCCTTGGGCAACGAAACACAGACCATTGATGTTCTTTGTTTAAACTACCTTTACACACTAGCTACTCAAACCCTAACAAAGATTAAACTAGAAAACAACTAAACTACACTAGAGAGAACGATTAAGCAATCAAGATAAAAGACACTCGCCCATGGGTCTAGGATACTAGAACATGCAATCGCTTTAAACAAGAAAACCAATCTAATTTATCGGGGGTTGTCACCACAGTTTCGCCCTTTCCCTCCTCTCGTACTGTCACTACCCGAAGGTATTCGTGGCTAGACCTATGATGGACACGGCGTATTGAATGGATCCAAGGAAGCATTGGAGCTCTACCCCCTTTACGGCATGGTAGCTAACCTTAAGCATTAAGTATATTCAACACAAGATGATAGATAGATAATCCAACAAAGTATGATTACATCTCAAGATCGATTACGACCCATGGACAAATAAGGAGATTACCCCATCAAGATGCTAGACATAGCACCGTTGATCATGGTCACCCTTTCAACGGTGTCTTCCTTCTCCACTTGTGGGTGCTTCCTACGAGGTGGTCAATCCCCCTCCGGAGATCTCCCTCCTCTCTCTCTAGCTTGTGGATGGCCTCCTTGTGCGAATGGCTCTCTCTCCTCCGAATGGCGGCGCCTCCAGGGCTTTAGGGTTGAAGATCCTTCGGGTGCAAGGAAAGGGGGGCCGAACCGACGCCGGAAGTGGGCTGGGCCGGCCAGCCTGGGTCGACCGGCCCAGGCCCATTTTGGCCCGGTTCGATCGCCCTTTCGCTCCCCTGGGTCCTTAGGTGATTATGCACTTTGCCCCTTCCGCTTGCATGATTTTGACGATGTCATCCTCGCATCCAAAATGGAGGTTCTCCGTGCATGAAGTTCGGTCTTTTACGTTTCAATCCTCGGGGGTGTTCCTACGTAGCACTTCGATCCTTGCCACCATTGGAAGTGATTTCATCAAGCTCATGAACACGAACGAGTCTCCGTAAATGCTCCTTTCAACTTGTTGTGAATCCGTCCTTTATGTCCATGTTTTCCCACATAAACATAACACTTCCAAATGCATGCACATAGATGAACTTGTTATATGATTAGTGTGCCTAGTGGCGGGTTAGTTCCATAATCAAATCCAAACCAATGAACATGTTTGGTGTACCAAAATACACCATCAACATCACCCCCACGCTTAGCTCTTGCTCGTCCTCGAGCAAGTACTTGTAAAAGAACTTCGTCCAAGGCGTTATAATCATGTTCCGCTAAACCTTTCTTCACAAGTTAGTCAATCCTTTATCTTTAATACATAAATGTCGGTGCAGAATGTGGTCCCGACACTAACCAGTAATAAGCGCCGTGGTCTATTCCTCAATGGTCGATGCTAAGCAATAAGAGACACGGAATTTATCCTGGTTCCGGCCGGGGGGCCGTACGTCCAGCAGTGGTGTGCTCAAGGCACTATATTGCTCAGCACCGGGGGTGCCTGTAGTGGGGTTGCTACAAGCAAGGCGGGAGAGGAAGCGCAGCTTCCAAGTCCCTGGTGTAGTGGCTGAAGATGTTGTGGGAGAATTGGAGAGCAAGTGCGTGGCGCAACCTGTCTCCTGTTATGTTGTGTCTATCTGTCTCCCCCTGCGGCAGGGGGTTCGCCCTCCTTTTATAGATCAAGGAGAGAGCGAATCACATGCGCGCCGCGCTATTTAGCTACGTGAAGGGGCGTGGTGTGCTATGCTGTAGAGTAGGCGGCCGTCCGGACGATCCTTGCAGCGATCCGGCCATCATGGATTATCTTGTACCCGAACAGTAGCGGCTTCGAGGGTAGAAGAGCGGTGGACGGCCGCGATGTCCTCGGATGGGCTCGAGGGAGTTGCTGACGTCGGTCCGTACGAGGCACAGTAGCAGGCAAGGCGGCGTCCCGTTCCCGCACGCTCCACTGTGCTAGAGCCGTTGCCACAGCGCCCGGTGTGTGGTTCGTACGCGCGGGGGCGGCAGCCATGCCGGTACCGAGGGCAGGGATGGCGTCCCACCGGCCTAGCGCCTTCACCTAACCCTGCAAGGTCACGAGAAAGCAAGCTGAGGGTGCGGCCGGCCCCCCTTCGAGGGCTCGGTGCGTTAGCCGTACCGGAGCAGGTGGCGCGGCGTCACGGGACTAGCGCCGGCCAAGCCGCACAGTTCCTCCCACAGTGGCGGGGATGGGATCCCTCCTGGGGAGTTGGTGCGGCGCACGGGTCGCGAGCCCCAGGCGCATGATGGCGCCGCCCTGCCGGTGTCAGGGCATTAAATGCCAGCGTACGGGGGGCCGGGGCGCGCGCGTGCGGGGCGCCCTAGAGCGAGGCGGACCCTGTTCGAGGTCGGAGCGGACCCTCGAGCCAGGCGGAGCCCGCTCGAGGTAAGTGCACCCCCTCGAACGGGACGGAGCCCAGCCGAGGGAGGCGCGTATCCTCGAGCGAGGCGAAGACTGCCCGAGGGGATCTTCGAGCGGGCCGCCTTGGTGGGCCGTTGGAGGCCTCCGCGGCGCGGGCTGTGTCCTGCATGGTTAGGCGAGGTGTGTTTGGCTTCGTTGCATGTTTTAAGCAGGGATTTCCCTATTGTTTAAGGGGACCCCTAGGGCTATCCCCGACAGTAGCCCCCGAGCATCTGTGGGTTTGCCATTGAGGCTCCCGCAGATGCTGGAACCTACTAATAGGACATTCTTCCCTTCTGGTCTTGCGAACGCTTTCCGTGGGGCCGCGTCAGCGGACCCACGAGTCTAGCCCCCGAAGCCCTGCAGGAGCGTGGGTGCTCCTGTAGGGGTTAACCGCTAGAGTTGGACAGAGGGCATGGTACATGTTTCAACCAGCGTCGGCAGTGTCTCAGCCGGCTTCGGTGACGCACGCGCTGCTGGCACTATCTCTGGCGGGTGCAATCCAGAAGGTGTAGCCGTGCGTTAAGTCCCCGAGCCTGGGCCTGTTCGAGGCGATCGGGTAGAACTTTACGACTTGTCTTTTAACGAGCCCTCGCCGTCCCTCCGCGGGACGGAGGGTGAGGTTTCCGCAACCCCCATCGAGCGGGTCGCGGATTGCGGATTCCTCGTTGAGCTGCTGGCGGGTGGTTCGAGTGGACGCCCATGCCCCGTTCGATAAGGGTAGGCTGCGTGGTCCAGAGACACGTCCATGCAAGCGCTTGCGTGGGTTTGCTAGGTGGGGCTCGGTCCCGTTCGATAGGGACCGAGGGCGCGGAAGCTCTCCCTCGGTGGGATCCCCCGGCTAGCTGCCCTCGCTGGCTCTCGAATACGACATATGGGGCACCCTCGAGCCGACGGGCTCGAGGAACAGCTCGAATGCGCATGCCTTCGTCGTCCCTGACTCTGTGATCTGGGGCGCCTGTTCGAACCCGTCGAGGGTCAGGCTTCGAACCTCTGATTAGTACGGCCGTGCGGGGTGGCGCCTGGGCGGCCCCGTCTTTGCGTCTGCGACCGTCGAGGGGCCTGGGCGAGTCGGCCCTCGAGGCGCTGATTAGTAAAAATGGTGCGGGGCGGCGGCTAAACGCTCCCGGCCTGGCATCTGCGACCATCTAGGGGCCCGGGCGAGCCGGTCCCCCGAGGCGCCGATCGATACGCCGTGGCATGGGTGCTTGCGGTGCCCGCTTTGCTTTAAAACGGGCCCCGAGGCGACCTTCTCACGCCTGTGCCCTTTAGAGGGTTGAAATTGTCCCGAGCCAGGGGCTCGTGCCGCTCGAGGGTCCTGCGTGGCATGGGTGCTTGCGGTGCCCCGCTCCGTTTCCAGCGGTGCCCGCAGGCGAGCTTCTCACGCTTGTACCCTTTCGAGGGTTGAAACTCTCCCGAGCCAGGGGCTCGTGCCGCTCGAGGGTCCTGCGTACCTTGCAAGGAACCGAGCCATTAAATGCTCCGCAATCGAGGCTGTAATTTCACGTCGTGGGCGCGCTTTTTTAGGCGTTGCATCCGCACGCGCGTGTAGTGGGTGGCGTGGGCAGGCGGACGTGACCGCTGCCACGGTCCCTGCTATTCTTCGCCGTGATGATGGCTTGTTTGCGGTGGCGTGGCCGCCGCGGTCGTGGTGGGGCCCACCCGTCAGCGAGAAAGAAGATTCCCTGCAGTTAATGCGAGCGGGACGTCCGCCCCGGAGAGCACGCCCACGACTTATAAATCTGAGGGGAGGGAAAAGCGGCGGTTTCTTACCTTAGCGTTTCGCGGTTCTCGCCCCCTGTGCTCTCGCCTTCGCTTTGCTCTCGCCACCGCGGCCCTTCGCCATTGGAGCTCTTCCTTTTCTTCTTGTCCTCCGCTCTCACATCCGTTGTCTTCTCCCATGGCGCCGCTTCCGCCCCTCACGATCCTCGACCCGTACGCCTGGGAGCGGTCGTCGGTGACCCGGCTGGCCCTTGGCTAGCTGGTCTCCCGCCGGCCGCCTGGCGGTGAACGAAGAGGGCCGGGCCGGCGGAGTGGATCGTGCCGCCGGCGGGGGACCACGCGCCCAACCCGCCGGAGGGCTACGTGGTGAGCTTCATCCGCTTCCATGAGCGCGGCTTCGGCTGCGCCGGCGAGCCGCTTCATGCGGGCGCTCTGCCACCGCTACGGCGTAGAGTTACACAACTTCGCGCCAAACGCGATTTCGCAGGCGGCCACATTCGTGGGCGTCTGCGAGGGGTATCTAGGGATCCCAGTCAATTGGGAGCTCTGGCTACACCTCTTCCGCGCGGAGCTCTTCACGCAGCCAACGACGGAGCAGAGGACCCGCCGCGCGGTGCGCGCTGGCGGGATGTCGCTTGCCCTGCGGACGCAGTTCAAGGACGACTACATCCCCTGCACCATGACGACAAACAACGCCGGCTGGGAGCGGGGGTGGTTCTACCTGCGCAACGCTGAGCCCGGCCTCCCCCTACACCGGTCTGGTGTTCCGGGAGAAGCCCGACTCCTGGAGCTACGGGGTGTCCACGCCCCAGCATCGGAGGCGGCTGGGCTCGCTCCTGGCCGCCTTGAGGAACCTGGCGGCGCGCGGGCTGACCGCGACGGGTATCCTCACCTTCCTCCACCACAGGCGGGTTGTGCCTCTGATGGAGAGGCCACTCTGCATCTACGAGATGACAGAGGAGGCGGACCCCGTCGCACTAGCGAGGTCGCGGATGCTCCCAACCCCCCTTGGGCGGGCGTATGCGCTCACGCGGGCGCGGAATGCCGTCGACACCCGGATGTTGCGCTAGGACCGGTCCCCGTGGGACCTCGAGATGCTCCCCACCGGCCCGCTGGTGAGTATGGTTCTTGACCCTGTTTTCGCTCTTGATGATGCTCCTGGCCCCTGACGCGCCTTTGATGTTCTCTCCTGCAGCTGGTGACCTTCAGCGCCGCGAAGTCCGTTCCTCCTACCCCTGACTCCCGCGCGGTCGGTCGGGCGGCGCAGCAACAGGAGCAGGAGCGGGCTGCGCGCAGAAGGGAGCGCGCGAGGCGGCACCGCGAGCGCCGCGAGCGGTGGAGCGAGGAGCACCGGCCGCGCGAGCAGCGGGGGCTCTCCCTCGCCGGGGACCGAGGGGTATTCGTCCTCGGAGGAGGACGAGGAGGAAGAAGTTGGGGGGCGGGGGCCCCCCGATAGGTTGGAGCCTGCTCCCCGTCGCCGGGAGCCGGCTCCGGCGGCGGGGGCGGCGTTGCTGCGGGCGGGCGCAACGGCGCCCGCCGCCGTGCAATCAACGACGGGGGCGGCGCGAGCCGCGGAGGTGCCGCGCGCGCCGCGGAGGAGCGCGCGAGCAAGCGCGCCCGCGCGCGGGCGGGGCCCGTGCGCGCGCGCGGAGGCATCGGGGGGCGCGGCGACCGGCGCGTCGGCCGCGCGGGCCTCATCCGCCAAGGCCTCGACGAAGAGGAAGCGCGCCTTCTCCTCTTCGAGGTAAGGGGCTTGCCCTTCTGCTGGGTTTGGTTTTTTGGTGATCAGGCGTTCTGACTTTCTGCTTGTAATTGTGCAGGGTGGTGCCGACCGTGCCTCCCCTCGCACCGGCCAAGGTGCTGAGGGCAGACGCGTCCGTTCCCACCCGGCGGCGCTCGTCGAGGGCGTCGCGGGCGGGGGGCAAGCACGGCGGCGGCGGGCGAGGGGCTCGCAAGGCGCGGGCCGAGGCCTCGAGGCCTCGGCCGGCGGATCGGCCTGCCGCCGCGCGGCCGGCGGTCGTCGAGGAGCGGCGGTCGCCGGTCGTGGCGGAGACGCGCGGCCCGCGGTGGCGCCCGTGGTGGAGACGCGGCCGGCGGTGGGCGCGCGCGACGGAGGCGCGGTCCGTGGCGCCGGCCCGCGGCGGAGGCGCGCGGGTGCGGCCGGCGGTGGCGCCCCGTGGTTGCGGTTGAGGAGGGCGGACGGGCGCCCGTGGTCACGGAGGCGCGGCGGGAGGCGATGGCCACGGCGCCGCGTCGGCGCCCGTGGCCACGGAGGCGCCAGTGGAGGCGTCGGCGGAGGAGGCGCAGGGGCCGACGCATGCCAGCGGCTCCCAGGCGGTGGTGGTGGAGGTCCTGGACGACGATTCCCCGCCGCCAGGGTGGGATCAGTGGGTGAGCTTCCCCATGCTCTCCTCAGAGTCCCAAGAGGGGGCCCTCGTGAGGCGGCACGACGGCCACATGGTGGCAGGAGGCCGAGGGCACGGCGCCGAGGCCTCGTCTTCCCGCGTCGGCCACTCCGCCCAGGTGGAGGGGATCGGCCCGACGACCCGCCCGCGTTCGCCGACGCCCGTGGGGAGCGGGGAGCCGTGGGGAGAGGCTCCGCGCCCACGGCGCCACGCTCGACCGTGCGCCGAACGAGGCGCTGAGGGTCCACGGCGGCCCCGCGTGGCGTGTCTTCCAGGTAGGGCATCGTCGCTCGTTTTCCTCTTTCCCTCGTTTCTGCGCGCTGTCTCTGTATCATGATGCTTATTGGCTTTGACTTGCGGGCGACAAGAGCTCGAGCGCCGCGCCCGCGATAAGTACGGCGCCTTCGACCGGGTGAACGCCGAGCTCCACCAGCTCCGGGAGCGATGCGGCGCCTTCGACGCGCTCGCCGACGCCCTCAGGACTCCGGACGGCTGGTTGTCGTACCGGGCAATGGCCTTGCGCGATGAGCTCCACGAGAGCACAAGGCAAGACCCGGCATGTCCCTCCAGCCTCGAGCGGGTTTGCACAGCCCTTATCGACCGTGATGAGGCACTACGGCAGGCGCGCTCGGACCTGGAGAAGATGCGGATGCTAGTGACCAACTGGGAGGCGGAGGTGGCCGGCGTCCGCAACGAGAACCGGGGGCTCCGCTCGTCGTTCGAGGGGGCGAGCGCGGCGGCCGCCGGCCGAGGAGCGGGCGCGCGCGCTCGAGCGAGAGGGCCAAGGAGGCTAACGACTTGAAGGCCGCCCTCGACGCCAAGGTCGCGGCGCTCGCCGCCTCCGAGGACCGGCCCGCGCGGGAGCGCACCGCCCGCCAAGGGGCCGAGGGGCGGCTCCGGCGGGGAGCGAGGCCGCCCTCGGCGACGCCGGTCGGCGCTAGAGCGAGGAGCGCGTCGCTCGCGAAGCGGCGCGAAGTCGGCCGGAGGAGCGGAACACCGCGTTCTCCAAGGTCGAGGGCGAGCCGATAGTGCTCGGCATCGCGAGCGCGAACCGAGAGCCGGCCCTCCCGGGAGCGAGGAGAGACCGTCAAGGGCCTCGAGCCGCGGTCCGAGGCCGAGCGCCGCGCCCTCGAGGTGGAGAGGAAGCAAGTCGAAGGTGAGCCGCTGCTTGACTCCTGTTTTGTTGGTTTTCTGTTAGAGAATTCGCACTCCTTTTTCTGATTTCTTTCTTGTCTTGGTGACTCCATGCTTGCGCACCGCTCTGGGGCACGCGGCCGAGCGGGCCAAGGCGCTGCAGGCCTCCTACAACTCCTCTGAGCAGGAGCTATAGGAGTTACGCAACGCGGCCCTCGAGACCTGCCGGGTCGTGGAGGAGGGCGAAGCACAGGCCGGCAGCTCGTTGGCCAGCCGCCTGCGCGCCCTTAGCGGCCACGTCACCGAGTGTATGCGACGGGCGCTGCGTCTTGGCGTCCAGAAGGTCCTCGGGGTGGTGCGGTCCCACTACGAGGTCGACTTCGAGGCGCTGGCGGAGGGCTACGTCGTTCCCGAGGGTGTCGAGGACGAGGTGGCGATGGAGCGCGTGGACGCGCTGGCCGCCGACGCCGCCGGGACGCTCGCCGAAGCCTTCGAGGAGTTCCTCTTCCCGGACGCTGTTGACGCCGCCGCTCCTCCCGCCTGAAGACAGCTGGGCACTAGGCCCGTTTTTTGTTGATGTATCAGTACGCTGGCCGTGCGTCCTTTGTAAAGAAACAAGATATTTTTGCGATAATCATTTGCCAATGTAAAGTGATGTCTTTAGTTTATCACGCTTTTTTGTTTCTCCTTCTTCATGAGTAGATCCTAGTTAGGGGAGTTCGATTTTCGCGGGTGGCCTGCTGGGTTGAAGGCGAGAGAGAAGGGCCGTATCCTCGCGGAGGCGTAGGCTATCTCTGGCTCGCGCGCTCCTTCCGCTAGGCTGCCTACGCCCTGTTCGAATCGTTGCTCTGGGTCGAAGTAGAAGACAAACTTAGCGCGCGTGAGTTGTTTCGTTTTTGCGCGAAAATGGGACCATTTTGGGGGGATGCCCCCCGTAGTAGCCCCCGAGGGTAACTTGGGTTTCAGGGGAAAGCCAAGTTGCCCTTTTCATTAGACTTATGGCGTTTACATAGTTGTCACCAACTAGGGCGTTGGTCATGTGATTTTTACAACAAAAATACTTGGAAATCCTAGCTAGGGGTAGAAGCGACGTAGCTGTTGGATGTTCCAAGCGTTGGTGAGCTCTTCACCGTCCTCGTTGGCCAGCTTGTACGTGCCGGGCTTGAGCACCTTCACCACGACGTAGGGTCCCTCCCATGGAGGCGATAGCTTGTGGCGTCCCCGGTTGTCTTGGCGTAGCCTTAGGACTAAGTCTCCTTCGCTGAAGTCCCGTCGGCGTATCTTGCGTACTTGGTAGCGCCTAAGGGACTGCTGATACCTTGCGGAATGCATCAAGGCCACGAGGCGTGCCTCGTCCAGCTGGTCGAGCGAGTCCTCACGGGCTCGCTGATTGGCATCCTCGTCGTAGCCTCGAACCCTGGGCGATCCGTATTCTAACTCCGTGGGGAGGACGGCCTCCGCGCCATGGACTAGGAAAAATGGGGTGAACCCGGTGGCTCTGCTTGGGGTGGTCCTTAGGCTCCACACGACTGCTGGCAACTCTTGGAGCCACTTTCGACCAGATTTATTCAGCTGGTCGAAAATTCTAGGCTTAAGGCCTTGCAGGATCATGCCGTTGGCACGCTCTACCTGGCCATTGGTCTGTGGGTGTGCCACAGCTGCCCAATCCACACGGCTATGGAATTTGCCGCAAAACTCCAAGAATTTCCTGCCCGTGAACTGGGACCCGTTGTTGGTAATGATGGAGTTTGGCACTCCGAAGCGGTGGACGATGTCGGTGAAGAATGTCACCGCTTGCTCCGCCCTGAGATTCGTAATGGGGCGTACCTCCACCCACTTGGAGAACTTGTCGATCGCGACCAGCAAGTGGGTGAAGCCCCCGGGCGCCTTCCGCAGGGGCCCGACGATGTCCAGCCCCCACACAGCGAACAACCATGTTATGGGGATGGTCTGCAGGATGTGAGCGGGAAGGTTGGACTTGCGGGCGTAAAACTGGCACCCCTCGCAGGTGTGTACGATCTCGCTGGCGTCCGCGACCGCGGTGGGCCAGTAAAAGCCTTGGCAGAACGCATTGCCAACGAGGGTACGCGGCGCCGCATGATGGCCGCAGATCCCGGCGTGGATGTCCCGCAGGAGCTCGCGCCCCTCGGGGATGGGCACGCACCGCTGCAAGATGCCGGAGGCGGCGCACTTGTACAGCTCGCCGTCGACGAGGGCGAAGGACTTGGCCATCCTGGCGATGCGTCTGGCCGCGGCCCGGTCCGTGGGGAGTTCCCCTCGGGCCATCCAGGCCACATACTTGTCGCACCAGTCAGCCTTGGCGGGGCCCGGCTCGATGTCCATCACATCAGCCCCATAGGCGCCATACCCCTCGAGGAGGGAGAGCACGTACGCCTCGTTCGAGGGGTCCTCATCCATGGGTTCCGCACCAGCTGTGTCCGAGGGAGGCCCCGAGGGTTCTGCGTGGTTCGAGGGGTGAGGCTCGAGGGCGACCGAGGGCTGAGCGATGTCGCGGGCGAAAACGTTCGGGGGGACGGTGATCCGCCCGGACGCGATCTTGGCCAGCTCGTCCGCCTCCTCGTTGTACCGGCGGGGCACGTGATTGAGCTCGATGCCATAAAATTTGTCCTCGAGGGCTCGCACGGCCTTGCAGTAGGCCTCCATCTTGTCGTCATGGCAGCTCGCGTTCTTCATGACCTGGTCAATTACGAGCTGCGAGTCCCCCCGCACGTCGAGGCGTTTGACGCCCAACTCGACGGCGATCTTGAGGCCGCAAAGGAGGGCCTCGTACTCAGCCATGTTGTTCGAGGCGGGGAAGTGGAGGCGCACCGTGTACCACATGTGCTCCCCGAGGGGTGACACAAAGAGCAGGCCCGCGCCCGCCCCTGTTTTCATCACCGAACCGTCGAAGTACAGAGTACAGCACTCTGCTTGGATTTGTGGCGGTGGCAGCTGCGTATCCGTCCACTCAACGACAAAATCCGCCAGGATCTGGGACTTGATGGCCTTGTGCGGGGCATAGGCGAGCGTCTCGCCCATCAGTTCCACGGACCACTTGGCGATCCTGCCCTCCGCATCAGGATTGCGGACGATCTCCCCCAGCAGGAAGGAGGAAACCACCGTGACTGGGTGGGCCTCGAAGTAGTGGCGGAGCTTGCGCCGCGCGAGGACCACCGCGTACAGCAGCTTTTGGACTTGGGGATAGCGCGTTTTGGTGTCAGACAAGACCTCGCTGATGTAATAGACCGGCCGCTGGACCGGCAGGGCGTGCGCTTCCTCCATGCGCTCCACCACGATCACAGCGCTGACCACCTGGGTGGTTGCGGCCACATAGAGCTGCAGGGGTTCGCCGTCCTGCGGCGGCGTGAGGACCGGGGCGTGCGTCAGGGACGCCTTCAGTTTGTCGAGCGCATCCTGGGCCTCGGTGGTCCAGGAGAAGCACTCGTGCTTCTTGAGGAGGCGATAGAGGGGCAGGCCCTTCTCGCCGAGCCGCGAGATGAAGCGGCTCAAGGCGGCAAGGCACCCCAGCACCTTTTGCACCCCTTTGAGGTCCCGGATCAGGCCCATTCGTTCGAGGGCCGCAACCTTCTCGGGGTTGACCTCGATGCCCCGCTGGGAGACGATGTATCCTAAGAGCATGCCTCGCGGCACTCCAAAGACACACTTTTCGGGGTTTAATTTGACCCCGTTGGCCCGCAGGCAGCCGACCGCGATGCCAAGGTCGCCAACCAGGTCGTCCGCCTTCCTAGTTTTCACGACGATGTCATCTACGTACGCCTCGACCGTCCGTCTGATGTGATCTCCGAAAACGTGCTGCATGCAGCGCTGGTATGTCGCACCCGCGTTTCGGAGGCCGAACGGCATCGTGACGTAGCAGAACATCCCGAATGGCGTGATGAACGAAGTCGCGAGCTGGTCGGACTCCTTCATCTTTATTTGGTGATACCCGGAGTAGGCATCAAGGAAGCAGAGCAGCTCACACCCAGCCGTTGAGTCGACAATTTGATCAATGTGTGGCAAAGGAAAAGGAACTTTAGGACATGCTTTATTAAGACTAGTGTAGTCTATACATATCCGCCACTTCCCATTCTTTTTCTTTACAAGTACAGGGTTTGCTAGCCACGTTGGGTGGAACACCTCCTCGATGAACCCAGCCTCTAGAAGCTTCCGCAGCTCCACTCCAATAGCCCGTCGCCGCTCCTCGTCGAAGCGGCGCAGCCGTTGTTGCACGGCGCGGGCGTGAGGCAGGATGTCAAGGGAGTGCTCGGCGACCTCCCTCGGGATGCCTGGCATATCCAAGGGGCTCCACGCGAAGATGTCGGCGTTGGCGCGGAGGAAGTCGACGAGCACTACTTCCTATTTGGGATCGAGGGTAGAGCTGACCCTCAACGCCTTGCCCTCGGGGGCAGCAGGGTCGAGGGGGACCTCCTTGGTCTGCTCCGCGGCCTCGAAGGTGCTGGTGTGCTTGGCGGTGGAGTCGAGGTCTTCGTTGACCATCTTCTCCAAGGTGGTTACCAGTGCTTCATCCAGCACCAGTGCTTCTGCGTGCTCTACGCACTCGACGTCGCAGTCGAATGCATGCTCGATAGATGAGCCTACGGTGATGATGCCGTTCGGCCCCGACATCTTCATCTTCAAGTAGGTGTAGTTGGGGACCGCCATGAACTTGGCGTAGCAGGGCCGCCCAAGTATGGCGTGGTAGGCGCCCTTGAACCGCACCACCTCGAAGGTGAGCGTTTCCTTGCGGAAATTCTTCGCGGTGCCGAACCACACCGGCAGATCGATCTGCCCGAGGGGCTGGACACCGCTGCCGGCGCGACGCCATGGAACGGTTTCGTGCCGGGCCGCGCCTCGGTCCAACCCGATCCCCATTAAGCGCAGCGTATGCACGTAGAGGATGTTGAGGCTGCTGCCTCCGTCCATCAAGACTTTTGAGAACCGCTCGTTCCCAATGATTGGGTCGACCACCAGCGGGTACTGGCCCGGGTTGGGGATCCGGTTCGGATGGTCTTCCCTGCTGAAGGTGATGGCGTCTTCCGACCAGTTGAGGAAGGATGGAGGCGCCCTCTCCGCGGCGAGGACCTGGTGCCGCTCCCGCTTGCGCTGGCGGGTCGACATGTCGACGGTTGGTCCCCCAAAGATGAGGAACACGTTCTCCACGGCGGGGAAGCCGCCAGCGTCGCCATATCCTCCGTCTTTCTTGGCCTCCACTTCCTTCGCGGCGGCGCGGCCATAGAACTTCTTGAGCATATCGCATAGCTCAAGGGTGTGGTTCATTGGGGTCTTATGGTAGGGACATGGCTTTTTCAGCATGTCATCGAACACCCCCGGACCTCGAGGGGCCGGTCGGGGGCCCCGTCGAGCTGGGTCAGCAGCAAGAGCCTCAGCATCACCGCCGTCGCGCCCTCGCTCGCGCGCCTCGCGCGCGGCTTCTTTCCCCCCCCCTTCTTGCCCCGCTTATCCTTGTGGTGGGGCTCCCCGGACTTGTCGCCCTCCGCGGGGCGCATCATCCGAGCGCTTGCCCTTCTTGCCGTCGAAGATTGCCCCCACGGCCTCCTCTCCCGAGGCGAAGGCGGTGGCAATGTCGAACCGGCTCGTTGGAGTCCGCGGGCGGGCTGCGCCCCAGCTCTCGCATGAGGTCCCGGCACGTGGTGCCCTCGAGGAAGGCATGCACGATCTCGGATTGCGCCACGCTGGGGAGCTCCTTACAGCGCTTGGAGAAGCGCCGTATGAAGTCCCGCAGCGACTCGCCGGGCTTCTGGGTGCAGGAGCGCAGGTCCTAGGAATTTCCAGGGCGCACGTACGTGCCCTGGAAGTTACCCACGAACGTGCGGACTAGGTCGTCCCAGTTGTGGATCTGGCTGGCGGGCAGGTGCTCGAGCCACATCCGGGCTGCATCACCGAGGTGCAGGGGCAAGTTGCGGATGATGACCTTGTCGCTGGTGGCCCCGCCCAGCTGGCAGGCCAGGCGGTAGTCGTTGAGCCACACGCGGGGATCCGTCTCCCCGTTGTACTTGACGATGGTCGAGGGTTGGCAGAAACATTGGGGGAAGGCCGCCGCACGGATCTCCCAGCTGAACACACGAGTCCCCGGGGGCTCCGGCGTTGGAGAGCGGTCTTCGTCGCTGTCGTAGCGTCCACCCCGTCGAGGGTGGTAGCCCACCGCTGCTCGCACGTCCGCCTTGCTCGTCCGCCGGGCGTTGATGACGTTGCGGGCGTCGCCGGTCCCGGCCCCTGCGTGCATCAAGGAGCCGCTCCTTGGCCGGCGTGCGTCCTGGGTTGGCGGGTCGCCACGCCGCTTCACCTGCATGGACCGAGGGTTCGCCCCCCTGTGCGGCTCTGTCGTCCCGCGCGTCCCCCTGTTGGTGGATGCGCGACGCCGAGCTCTCGGCCTGCTGGACGGCCGCTTGCTCGATGAGAACCTGCACCTCGCGGTGCAAGTCCCGCGCCTCGGGGGTCGAGGGTGCCGGCATAGCCCGTAGCAGCGTCGCGGCGGCAATGAGCTTTTGGCTTGCCCGCGGAGGCGCGTCTGGGTTGTCGACGTTGAAGTCGGTGTTGATGCGGTCGCGGACCTGTTTGCCCAGCTCCCGTGCGCGTTCGCCGCGCACAGAGGCTTCTCCTGCCATTGAGGCACGGAGCAGCCGCACTGTCCTGTACTCCTCCGCCAGCTTAGCCTCGAGCTCGCGGGCCTGGGCCGTGCGCATCGGCGTCGGCCCCCGGCGGGGAGTGCTTGGCCCCGCGGCCAGGCACGGAGCGATCCCTGGGGCGGGGGTGACCTCCCCTTCTCCAGCGCCCACAGCGCCGGTGGCGATGGCTGGGTCGTTGGCGACGACAACGTAGCACTCCCGCGCGGGGTCGTAGCTCCCGGTACTGGAGTCGTCGGAGCAGCCGAACCAGTAGTCCGTAGAGTCAAGGAAACGCCGGAACATGACTGGGTCCGGCACGCCAGAGAAGTCCCACTCCGCGTACCCGTGGAGGTTAGCGGGTGGTGGCGCGTCAAGGGAGCCTATGGACGATTCGTCACCGGCTGAGGCACTTGGATCCCTGGCGACGAAGACGTGACGACCAGGGGGAACCCTGCGCATCGTGGTGTTGACGTTGGCGTTATAGGCCGTCGTGTCACCACGCAGCCCAATGGGAAAGCGCGGTCCGGAGACCGTGCGTTGTCCCGTTGGGGTGGCGGTAGCCGTGATGACGGGCGCGCCGTGCTGAGAGGCGGCGCGCTCGGCCTGCCGTCGCTCGGATCGTGCCCGGCGCGAACGGCGACCGCAGCGGCGGTGGCGTCGTGGCCTCGACGGACCCGCGGCACACATGTGCTGCGGGCGTCTGCTCTGTAGTGGTGCGCGCAGCGGGGGCCGGAGCGGACCCGGCCTTGCGCCGCGCGTGGAGCTCCTCACGGTTGGTGAGGCGCATGAGGTAGCCGTTCCCTGTGGCCTGAAAGTTCAGGCCCCCAAACCGGATTTCGAACCCGGCGGGGAGGGGGTCCGAGCTGCCCATGCAGTAGCCCGTACCGCGGTACTCAGTGCGGATCACCATGGAGGGAGTTGACGGATTGACCTTAGGCGCTCGATTGCCCCACGGTGGGCGCCAACTGTCGGTGCGGAATGTGGTCCCGACAGTAACCAGTAATAAGCGCCGTGGTCTATCCCTCAATGGTCGATGCTAAGCAATAAGAGACAAGGAATTTATCCTGGTCCCGGCCAGGGGGACGTACGTCCAGCAGTGGTGTGCTCAAGGCACTATATTGCTCAGCACCGGGGGTGCCTGTAGTGGGGCTGCTACAAGCAAGACGGGAGAGGAAGCACAGCTTCCAAGTCCCTGGTGTAGTGGCTGAAGATGTTGTGGGAGAATTGGAGAGCAAGTGCGTGGCGCAACCTGTCTCCTGTTATGTTGTGTCTGTCTGTCTCCCCCTGCGGCAGGGGGGTTCGCCCTCCTTTTATAGATCAAGAAGAGAGCGAATCACATGCGCGCCGCGCTATTTAGCTATGTGAAGGGGCGTGGTGTGCTATGCTGTAGAGTAGGCGGCCGTCCGGACGATCCTTGCAGCGATCCGGCCATCATGGCTTATCTTGTACCCGAACAGTAGCGGCTTCGAGGGTAGAAGAGCGGTGGACGGCCGCGATGTCCTCAGATGGGCTCGAGGGAGTTGCTGACGTCGGTCCGTACGAGGCACAGTAGCAGGCAAGGCGGCGTCCCGTTCCCGCACGCTCCACTGTGCTAGAGCCGTTGCCACAGCGCCCGGCGTGTGGTTCGTACGCGCGGGGGCGGCAGCCATGCCGTTAACAGTGGCAGGGATGGTGTCCCACCGGCCTAGCGCCTTTACCTAACCCTGCAAGGTCACGAGAAAGCAAGCCGAGGGTGCGGCCAGCCCCCTTCGAGGGCTCGGTGCGTTAGCCATACCGGAGCAGGTGGCGCAGCGTCACGGGACTGGCGCCGGCCACGCCGCACAGTTCCTCCCACAGTGGTGGGGATGGGATCCCTCCTAGGGAGTTGGTGCGGCAGTACCGGGGCGCGAGCCCCAGGCGCATGATGGCGCCGCCCTGCCGGTGTCAGGGCATTAAATGCCAGCGTACGGGAGCAGGCGCGCGCGTGCGGGGCGCCCTCGAGCGAGGCGGACCCCGTTCGAGGGCGGAGCGGACCCTCGAGCGAGGGCGGAGCCTGCTCGAGGGGGAGAGAGGGCTCTCGAGCGAGGGCGGAGCCCGCTCCCCCTCGAACGGGACGGAGCCCGGCGAGGGAGGCGCGTATCCTCGAGCGAGGCGAAGCCTGCCCGAGGGGATCTTCGAGCGGGCCGCCTTGGTGGGCCGTTGGAGGCCTCCGCGGCGCGGGCTGTGTCCTGCATGGTTAGGCGAGGTGTGTTTGGCTTCGTTGCATGTTTTAAGCGGGGATTTCCCTATTGTTTAAGGGGACCCCTAGGGCTGTCCCCGACAATAAACATAAAGTAATGATCATCAAACATAAACATGGGCGTTTAGAATCTTTACCACATCAAGATTTACCCCACAACTCAAACTCTTCACTCGAAGTCTTCAATTTCAGCTATGCTTACTTCTTTGCTTCCATTGGAGGGTTTTTATGATTTTCAAAAACAAAATTCCTGCAACAAGTATTAGACAAAAAACCTTTCTCCAACCTCTCTCAAGTCGCTCATATAAAGTGGCTATCCTAAACAAGTTTCATAAAACTCTCACCTCTCATAAGTCTCTCATATAACATGTAAAGTGGAGCTATAGGTAGGGCTAGTGCAATCAACACAAGTATTGTCAAACTAAGAACTTCCTCTAATGGTTGTTTACCTTTCAAAGCAAATGATCATGAGAATTAATCCATATGTAGGGATATCAAGGATGAGAAGATTTAGAATGGTGGACATGTGCAAGGGCAAAAGAAAATTATGATTACGAGGCACCAATGACGTCGTCGTTGTCAGATTGCACTTGGTTGTAAAAAGAGTGGAACTTTCGTCTCTCAACAACGTGACATCCTTCCTTGCATTTTATTTTTCTTTTCACTTGATTCATCCCTCTCATATCCTTCTTGCCACTCCTCTTTTCTCTTTCTCTTCTTTTTCTTTCATTCTTTCATTCTCATATTTTTTTCTCTTTCTCTACTTTTCTATTATTTTTTCTTTCTTTTCCATACTCATACTTTTCTCTTTATTTTTCCCTCTCTTGACATCTTTTCAAAGCTCTCACTCTTCTCTTACTTGCATGCATACAATCTGAAATTTTAAATAAACCATGCTAGAGACGAGAGGAAACTTTGAAAGTAGGTCGTGTTCAAGGAATGCGATGTACAAAAGAGATGTATAGGTTCGGGTATGGAATTCGGCAATGTACGAGACTTCCAATGTGAAAATACGTTACCGAATACATGACGAGGCTAGCAACAAAAGATAAGCACAAGAACATGATCATTTCTTCAAATTAAAACTCCCAAGAGAGAAGGATCCTAGCCCAACTCATCGTGCTAATCACACTTATGGTGGAGAAAAAAATAAATTGGCTTTGTATAGGATTTTTCTCTTACTCTCAACTTGGAAAAAGAGGTTTTGCTAACCTTTATTACAAGGTTTTTTTAGATAATTTTCAGAACTGAAATCCTCCAACTTTTAGCATTGAACATAGCACAACCAACATGTGAATCTCAAGATCGAAGTGTGATATGGGTACTTTTAGAAGTAGCAATTCCACTAAGCACCACAATAAACGTTTTTCAAACCACACACTTATGTTCATATATCAATAATTAAAGATAAACAAACGAGTGAATAAAGATAAGCATCACACAAAACACAAAATTTAAAGGACTCTTTTTATTTGATTTTCTTTGACTCAACACTAAAACAAGACACTTCAAACTAGCAAAAATTTTAAAACACACTCAAAAACTTAAAAACTCTTAAACTCTAAAACTCTCTCGAAAACTGAACCGAACCAAACTAAACTTGAAGCTCAAAAGCTAAATGCTAGCTAGCTTGCTCTCCCCCACGCTAAAATCATACGACGTCCTCATCGTATCTTACAAAAATCCTAAGGGGAAAAACTAAACCTAGTGGTACTTCCCGCAACTATTGCACCACTTGCCTCTCATGTTCCCGACCATGCCAAAAAGTTTGCGCATGTTGCGGTTTAGGAACTTGTAGTTGTCTTCGACCACGCGCTCCAAATCCTCCATGTGTCGCCTCATCGCCTCTATGGCCTGGAAACATTCGTCGACCGCTGCGTAGAGCTCCGAGATGGAGTGACGGCAAGCCGCACAACACATCGGATGCATCCCAAAAGGGTCGTCATCACCAGAGTCTCCGCCGTCGTCACCGCCGTCGTCACCATCACAGTGGTCGTCGTCGCCGCCTCCGTTGGGGCCTTCGGGAGTCTTTTCCTTGGGCACCTCTTCCCAAATGTAAAGATCGTTATCATCTCTTCCGGCGGCCGCCCACGAGCTCGGGCTACGATCGTCGAAGTAGTCGCTATCCCCATAGTCCTTAGGCTCGGGCTACACCTCCTTGTAGTCCTTCCACTTCATGCATCGGATGCGCGTCGACCTTCAAATGGGAGTAGGGACCTTCTCCTCTTCGACAGGGTTCCGAGAAGCGATAGCTCCGGTCGGGACACGCCCTCCGCAATGGATGTGGGCGATCCTCTTGATCTCGATGGGTAGCTTGAGCTAGAATCGCTTCACCTCCTCCATCGATGGCTCCTTAGCGCCTTACTTCAACTCTAAGCTCCTCGGGGATGCCATGGCTGCTGCGTGGGTGCAAAAGTATGCTTGATGGGATGGATTCCCGAGCTCCCAATTCGGCCAAATAAATAGTCCGAAAAGGAAAACCCTAGGAACCTCAATTTCCTTATTCAAACTTCCCTTAAAATTTTGTAACCGAAGAAGGAAGTCAAAAAGGAGCAATTGGGGGAAAAACCGGGGCAAAATGCCGCCGGGGCCCACCTGGGCCGATCGGACTGGGCTGGCCGGCCCACCCTGTTCCGAGGGCCGGTCCAGTCCGGTTTCCCATGTACCGCCCTTTTTTCGCTTTCTCAACCCATGGGAAAAAGTTGGCTCAGTAAATCTTCGCGAACTCTAGAAAATTAAAAGAAAAACTATTTACAAAAATCCATGCCTTGTTTTTCGTCCTAGGCCGGACGTTCGGGCTCTTCTTCCATGGTGAAGACATCAATGTGGTGAAGGGGCACAACGTCGGGTTTGTAGTAAACCTTAAGCTGTTGACCATTCACCTTGAATTGATCACTTTTCACATCCATAATGGTTACCGCTCCGTTGGAGAGCACCGAATGCACAACATAAGGTCCGTCCCACTTGCTTTGCAATTTCCCCTTTCTGAAGGTTTTAAACCTCGAATTGTAGAGGAGGACCTTATCTCCTTCTTTAAACTCTTTTTTCTTTAACCTTTTATCATACCACCTTTTGATTCTCTCTTTGTATATGTTGCATTTTCATATGCTTTCAACCTCATCTCCTCTAGCTCGCTTATTTGAATTCTTCGTTTCACCACCACGGCATCGAGATCAAGGTTCATCTCTTTAATCACCCAATAGGCTTTATGTTCCAACTCGACCGGAAGGTGGCAAGCTTTTCCATAGATGAATTGATAAGGGGTCATACCTATCGGTGTCTTGAACGCTGTTCGATAAGCCCACAAAGCTCCGTCTAATTTCTTTGACCAATCTTTGCCTCCCTTCTCTATGGTTTTGTTGAGAATGCTTTTTAATTGCCTGGATGTTTCCGCTTGTCCGTTGGTTTGTGGATGATAGGCCGTAGAGACGCTATGTTCAATTCCCAATTTGGACAAGCACTTTTTGAAATTCTTCCCGGTGAAGTGAGTTCCTCCATCGCTTATCAAGATTCTCGGTGTACCGAAATGAGGAAAAATCACGTTCTTGATCATAGTAATGGACTCCTCCGTGAAAGCTTTAAGACATGGCATGGCCTCTACCCACTTGGATACATAATCAACCATGACTAGAATATACTCATATCCGTGTGAGTTCTTTAAAGGCCCCATGAAGTCTATACCCCACACATCGAATAAATCGGTTGTAGATTGTATTTCAAAGGCATAGAATTTCTTTGAGAGATGTTTCAGGTTCTTTGGCATTCGGGGCATGAGGCAACATATCTTTTAGTATCTTCATGCATCTCCGGCCAATAGAATCCTCTCGACCACACTTTTGCTTGGGTCCTAAAATGGCTATAGTGTCCACCGTACTCCGCCGAGTGGCACTTTCTCAAGATTTCTATACTCTCTTCCCTTGGCACACATCTTCTCATGACTCCATCATGAAGGATCAGATGGCGACTAGATAGGGGGGGGGAGTGAATAGGAGCCGGTAAAAATTCTTCCCAAAGAACCCGGCCTATACCCTAGTCAAATCCCGGTCACACACGAGCGATGGATCGAATCACACACCAATCGCCAAGACAACGAGGTTATGGATCAACCCCTAGCCTTCGGAATGATTCCTTGTAGCACACGCGGAAGCACGAGAAAGGAAGGGAGGAATCGAAACAAGAAGCAAAGCTCACAGGCTCTGGCGGACCGTCCGGCTAGGAGGGGCGGACCGTCCGCACTGGCCTCGCGGACTGTTCGGCCTGCTGCCGCGGACCGTCCACGCCAACCCTGCGGACCGTCCGGCCCTATGCCGCGGACCGTCCGTTAAATCACACAGAACCAACAGAAGCGACCCGAGAAAACGGACCGTCCGCGGGGAGCACGCGGACTGTCCGCCAGGTCCGAAACTCCGTCCAACCAAAACTCAAAAACGCGACGGATCGAAACGAAAGGCGAGCAAGAACACGAAGAACACGGGACGAACACGTGCGGCGCGGACCGTCCGCCAGGAGGGAGCGGACCATCCGCGAGGCACGGACAAAGCAGAAAAACGCCCGACCTCGAAGGTCAACTCCCCCAAATCATCATCGGATTTCCCAAACGATAGAAGCTGTGGAGACAAGGGTTTGGGGACTTGAAAAGCGTCACACGAGGATGCTATAGCCCAAAATTCTTGCCTCCTAACTCCCTAAATCACCGGGAATCGCGAATCCTTTGAGCACCACCAAAAGCTAGAGCACCGAACGAAAATCCTCGAATCGAAGTGGTTTCCCGGCGTTTGAGGGCACAAGATCAATCACAAAGATGCACTAGACATCTATCCATGTTTCCCTCAAAGAAATCCGGGGAGAAACCCACTCAAATCCGCGGAATCACACCGGGAACAGAGGCACGAAAACAAGCACAAAAAGGCCACGATAAACACAACTCCGAATCTTCTATACAAACCAGGAAAGATTCACAAGGTCTATCATGCCGCCCTAGCATCCATCCCTCTCAACAAATCTCTCATGAAGCTCTCATGCTAGCCTAGAGAAAATGGAAGAAAAATAGCTACAAAAATGAGAAATGGGAGGGAGGAAATGAAACCCTAAGTCGCGGAGAGAGAGAGCCACTCACACACCCTCATGGCTTATATATCGGGTCCCGCCGGAGTGGTAAATGACTCGACTACCCCTAACTTAACTACTGGCGATACAACCCACACAGGGGCATTTAGGTAATGTTTGTGGGTCTTGCCATCGGACGGCCACGCCTTTGCCGCACCCCGCATCCTCCCGACGCAAGCCATGCGATCCTGCCGCGTGTCCTCCGCCTCGAAGCTTCCTGACACGCCCGGATCCCATCTCCGTCGTGTTGGGCCCTCGGACTTGGTTTTGAGGTCTAAACCAAGAAACCGTCCTCCGATGGTTTTGTGGGCAAACCACCAAACCCCGCGTGCTCGGTCCGGCCTCCCGCCAAATCACTTGACTCGACCGCCACCGTGCACCGGCTCGCTTGTCCATGACTTCGTCTTGCTCGTGTCGCCACCATGTGGCCCGCACCCAGATCCCGCCGTCCACCGGTCCCTCGAACCGAGCCTACTTGTCTCTCCATCTCCCGGAGGCCCCTCAAGGCTGAAGACCTTTCGCGCCCGTTCTTCACCTGCAACAACACCAACTAGGTCGCAGCTTACACCTGCGCACTAAGCCAAGAGTCAGTCCAACAACCGTTGTCAATCACTCATCACTGAGGAGCGG
Source organism: Cenchrus americanus (assembly GCA_947561735.1). Classification (NCBI taxonomy): domain Eukaryota; kingdom Viridiplantae; phylum Streptophyta; class Magnoliopsida; order Poales; family Poaceae; genus Cenchrus; species Cenchrus americanus. The sequence goes on from OX387244.1 coordinate 144,272,611, forward strand.
TCATCCATCGACCACTGGGACGCTCCTGGTCCTCAATCTCCCCCTTGATAAGTGCATTAACAACACACAACGCGAAATGAAATTCAGAGAAAGAAAGAAAGGAAGAAGAAAGAAAAACAAAGAAGCTCAACTCATGACCAAAACCAAGGAAAGGCAAAGAAAGGTCACAAGCCAAGCAAAGCACAAACTCCACACTGAAATCAGCAAGAAAGCTCCCCTGAACAAATGCAAGCTTCCAAAATTTAGCTCACCTCTTCTGAATTTTCATTAAGCTCACCTCTTCTCCCCCTTGTTGACAATGTATGAATCAAGGTGAAAATGCAGAAATGCAAAATAAAGCATATAAACATCTACATGAGCTTCTCAAATAGGCCAAATTTAGTGTCAAAAGCTAAAAATGAGACAAAGATCACACATATGAATCATAGCATAGTCAAAGCATTGCCACAAGTAATATATGAAAATACAAGCATGTGACAAAGCAAAATTTTCAGATTTAAGCAGTTTTACCAAAAGACGGCTCGCTTCACGTGTAAAAGCCTATCCATGTCACACTTGAGCCACAAACATGCATGCCACTCAAAGATCATACAAGGATATCAAATTCTCAGCAAAAGATCATGGCAAACACCCATAAAGCAAAGCATGTCATGTCAAAGCTCATGGGCCATGTGTCCACTTCGGGGAGACTTCTCCACTGGTGAACATCATGCAACATGTTTTGCACCCATATGTGAAAGATACGACATTTTAAGCATAGACATGATGGATGGAGCATTTTTCTAGCATTATACACTTCTTTTCAAGATCAAATCATTTCATGGTACATGAAGTGCCTTTGCGGCAAAAAGAAGCTTATGCTCCCCCATGAATGCAACATAGGCTAAACATTCACAATGATATTCGGCCTTTGGCCCAAATGCAAGAAAAAGACATCCAAGCACAATCTAAGCATGAAAAGCACATTTAGACCAAACTGTGACATGGATACACAACTACACACGAGTGGAGCATATTTCATCAAAAATTAGTCAAGATTAGCATTTATTTCAAAAATGGCTATCTCACCACACATATATCTCAAATATTTCAAGAGCATAGCCTCACATCACCATTTCTCCACACATATGACCAAAATCTCACAAATAGCCAAAGAGACTTAAATAAGGCATATGAAAGAAGCTCATCAATGCAATATGGTACAAATGCAACATGATATATGACAAGATGGCTATCCTACCATGGTTTATACATCAAGCAAAGCATGTATATACATCAAAGTAAACATGGTATGATACATATGATACAAAAGGAAATCCCCCAAGAATTAACTAGAAAGGGCAACAAACTCCAAGTCCCCCCCCCCCCCGCAAGCGCACAAATGTAGCTTGGTCGAGAGGCTTTGTGAAAATGTCTGCAAGCTGATCTTGGGTAGGGACATGGCTCAACACAATGGTTCCTTTTTCCACATTGTCCCTCAAGAAATGATACCTCACTTCTATGTGTTTGGTTACGGAGTGAAGCACTTTGGGTTTTTGGCTACGCTTGTGCACCTCGGTGCTATCACAAAGAAGTGGGATGCGGGTGCACTCCTCACCAAAGTCTCTCAAAGTATATGAAATCCACAACGAGTTCGGGAACAACAAATCGCGGTAGCAACATACTCCGCCTCGGTGGTAGGCCGAGCTACACTAGGCCGCTTGCGGGAAGACCATGAAACCAACGAAGAACCAAGAAAGCGGCAAGTACCGAAGTAGACTTCCTCTCGACTCGACAACTAGCAAAATCCGCATCGGAAAAACCATGAAGAGAGAGAGTCGAGGAGGAAGAATACCAAAGGCCAAGACCGAGGGCGGATCGTAGGTACACGAAAATCCTCTTGACGGCCTGTCGATGTGATGTCCTTGGCGAAGCCTGAAAATGAGCGCACAGACACACACTGAACTGTATGTCTGGCCTCGTCGCCGTCAAGTAGAGGAGGGAGCCGATCATGCTCCTGTACTCCCACTGGTCCACTGGTTCTCCTTCCTCGTCTGCATCCAAAGTGGTCGTACTCCCCATGGGAGTCGACATCGGCTTCACATCTTGCATCTGGAACTTCCTCAGCATGTCTTTCGTGTACTTGGTCTGGTGCACGAATGTACCATCCTTCACTTGCTTGATCTGCATCCCGAGAAAGTACTGCAACTCGCCCATCATGCTCATCTCGAACTCCCTGCTCATCTCATCTGCAAACTTGGCAACAAGGTTATGTGACGAGCCACCAAAGACAATATCATCCACGTATATCTGAACAATCAACAAGTCATTTCCATGCTTGAGGAGAAACAAGGTCCTATCCACGGTACCCATCACAAACCCTGCCGCTCAACGAGAAAACCTCTCAATCTCCCATACCAAGCACGGGCGCGCCGTTTCAACCCATACAGAGCCCTTTTCAACCTGTACACCCTGTGTGGGTACAACTCGCTCTCAAACCCAAGTGGCTGCTTCACATACACCTCCTCCTCTATGACCCCATTCAGAAAGGCACTCTTCACATACACCTCCTCCTCTATGACCCCATTCAGAAAGGCACTCTTCACATCCATCTGAAACAACTTGAACCCTTTATCCATGGCAAAGGCTAGAAGGATCCGAATTGCCTCAAGACGGGCCACAGGAGCAAAGGTCTCCTCATAGTCGATCCCCTCCTTCTGACTAAACCCCTGAGCAACAAGTCTGGACTTGTTCCTCACAACCATCCCATTCTCACCCTCTTTGTTCTTCCAAACCCACTTGGTTCCTATGGGATGGCAATTTGGAGGTGGTTCAATTAACTCCCACACCTGGTTCCTCTCAAAGTTTTCCAACTCCTCATGCATAGAATTGACCCAGTTTGCATCAGATAAAGCGTGTCCAATGTCCTTGGGCTCAAAGGTGGCAACAAAAGCAGCATGAGCAAAATGAGAGGAATTCCTGGACCTTGACCGTGTAGTGCGTTCGTCGATGTTCCCAATGATCTTCGACATGGGATGTACTTCTTGAATCCGCCAGGGAGCCTCACGTCTCGAGACTACCTCCCCCTCAACTTCAGCTTCTCTCGCCTGGTCCTCTTGTCGCACTGTCGTTGTCCATGTAGTAGACGGTCCACGCTCCGTAGTGGTCGTAGAGGAAGTAGTGGGTACACACTCAGCTTCAGGCGCATGGTTCTCTCCATCATCATCTCCAGCTTCATCCTTCTCCTCTTCAAAGAGGTCCTCGGCCATCTCTTCATCACTTGCACATTCAAAGCCAAGAGAGGTACATGGCATTGTCTCCTCGAAGGTTACCTCGCAAGTCTCCATGATTTTGTTAGTCTCAAGGTTAAGCACCCTATAGGCTCTAGAGTGGTTAGCATATCCAAAGAAAATACCATCACTAGACCTAGCCTCAAACTTGTCGAGTTTTCCCTTCTTAAGAATAAAGCACTTGCAGCCAAAGACTCGGAAATGACTCACCTTGGGTGCCCGACCATGCATAAGCTCATAACAGGTCTTCTTCTTGAAAGCTCGCAATAAAATCCTGTTGGAAACATGACAAGCCGTATTGACCGCTTCAGCCCAAAACCTCCTAGGAGTCATGTGCTCATCGAGCATCGTCCTAGACATCTCACAAAGAGTCCGATTTTTCCTTTCCACAACTCCATTTTGAGGGGGCACATAAGGGTCGAATACTGATGTTCAAGACCTAAATCACGACAAAAGACATCAAAACGAGAGTTCTTGAACTCTGAGCCATTATCACTTCGGATAGCTCGAATAGCATTCCCATGCCTCTAGTTTTTCAACCTCACGATCAGATCTCGAACAAAACCAAATGTCTCACTCTTGTCTTCCAAGAAAAACACCCAAGCATAGCGAGAGTAATCGTCCACCACAACAAGGACATACCACATCCCACCCACCGAGCGAACTCGAGCTGGCCCAACAAGGTCCATATGCAACAGCTCTGTCGGACGCTCGGTCATGACATCGGTCAGGGGTGGATGGGGAGTGGCTACCATCTTGTCATGCCTACAAGGAGCACAAACCAAATCCTTCTCAAGCTTCAACCTCGGCAATCCTCGGACAAGGTCAAGACCACTCAAGCGGGAAACCAAATCAAAGCTCAAGTGTCCCAACCGCCTATGCCATTTCCACAAATAAGAAGAAGGACCGGCCATCAAACAGCGAGCAGGACCCAAAGAACGAGAGAAATCAGCCCTGAAAATCTGACCCTAGGGGATGATCATACAGACAAGATCACCTCGAGAATCAAGCAAACGAGACTCGCCAGACTTGAAACACACCTCAAAACCCTCATCAAGCAACTGAGAAACCGAAAGCAAATTGAAACCCAAAGACTTCACAAGAGCCACTCTCTTCAATGTTACCTTGTCACTCACATGCACAACACCCTCCGAAAGCACCCTTCCTCGTCCATTGTCCCCAAATGTGATGTACAACTTTTCCTTCACTGGGGTGAGGCTGGAGAACCACTTCTTATCTCCGGTCATGTGTCGGGAACATCCGGAGTCAATCAACCAAATGTTATCCAAGCCTCCTGCCTGTAGTCAGAAATAAGAACGAGAGTGAGCTAGCGACTCGACACTGGGGTTAGCACAAAGAAAGTTAAACCAGTGTCGATCCATCTGCTCAAAAGAGGGGTTAGCAAACATCATTCCCTTGCCACCAAACTTCCCATGTCCCATGGGAGGAGTACGAGCACCACGAGGGGGAAAACGTGGTCCGTAGTTCCTCTGGAACCCAAAGCTGCGATCATCTCCCCTAAACCCGTATTGAGGACGAGTAGGGGGACGTCCAGCAAAACCACCACGAGCCCGACCAAACCTCTCACCAGCACGCACACCATCATCTCTCCTCACAAACCTACCACCCTGAGCTCCAACTCTACCAACACTCTTCACACTTCCCACACCCCGTGGAAGCGGCACTCTAGGCTCAGGAATACCATGAGATTGGCGATACCTGTCCTGGTTTGCTTGCTCCCTAGCAAGTCTCTCATCCCTCTTCCTCTTGTAGCAAAACTCTGCAAGATGCCTCTCCTTGCCACAATACTCACACCTGAAGGGGATGGGTTTTGGTTTTGGCTCTGGCTTCTCTCTAGGCTTTTCACCCTTCTCACTCACAAACCTCACCGGTTTCTGGAAGTCATTTGTCTTAGGTGGGAATTTGGGTGGATCTTGGGTTGTGTCAAGCTTGTTGCAAAGGTGGTTGGGCTTTGGTGTGAAGGAGTTCTTGGGTGCTTTTAGAAGTGGGACTTGGATGTCTCCGATCACCTCAAACTTGGGGTTAGACTCAACACACTTCTCATACACACTCTCCCCACTGTTCTCTCCCACTTTCTCACCCAACTTCTCAAACCCCAAACCACGACCATCAGCTCTCTTGAACTCCTCAATCATGATTTTCAATAGAGCTTCCTACCCAGACAACCAACCCAACACTTTCCTCAAATAGTCATTCTCCTCATAGACGACATCCAAACGGGAAGTAAGTTCAAGATTGCGCAAACTAACTTCATCACAGCTAGTGCATGCATTGACAACAGGAGATTTCAAAGAAGCTTCCAAAGTGCTAATAGTAGAACGAGTGAAGTTCTCATATTACATCCGTTAAGAGACAAAGAGGCGAGCCTTCACATGGTTATCACCACCGTGAGCAACCAACAACTTCTCCCAAATTTCCCAAGCAAGATTCAAATGGCAAACACGCTCAAACTCTGGATCACACAAGCTTCAGACCAAGTGATCAACGGCTTTTGCATTAGCCACATACTTGGACTTAGCACCGGCATCGGTCACCATAAGAGTATGGATGTTGACCGGAATAGCATAGGTCTTGTCAAGCACAATGAAATCCAACAGCTTTCCAGGAAGAAAGATCATCATACGAGCCGCCCACTTGTGGTAACCCTTGCCATCGAAGTGCGGCGGACTGCCCCGCTCAACGTACGCCATCTTAGGATTCAAGACTTGTCAAAGTCGCAAAGAATCCGGCACCCAGCTCTGATACAATTGAAGGATCAGATGGCGACTAGAGAGGGGGGGAGTGAATAGGAGCCGGTAAAAATTCTTCCCAAAGAACCCAGCCTATACCCTAGTCAAATCCCGGTCACACACGAGCGATGGATCAAATCACACACTAATCGCCAAGACAACGAGGTTGTGGATCAACCCCTAGCCTTCGGAACGATTCCTTGTAGCACACGCGGAAGCACGAGAAAGGAAGGGAGGAATCGAAACAAGAAGCAAAGCTCACAGGCTCTGGGGGACCGTCCGGCCAGGAGGGGCGGACCGTCCGCACTGGCCTCACGGACTGTCCGGCCTGCTGCCGCGGACCGTCCGCGCCAACCCCGCGGACCGTCCGGCCCTACGCCGCGGACCGTCCGTTAAATCACACAGAACCAACAGAAGCGACCCGAGAAAACATACCGTCCGCGGGGAGCACGCGGACTGTCCGCCAGGCACCCGCGGACCCTTCGCCAGGAGGGCGCAGACCGTCCGCGAGGCACGGACAGAGCAGAAAAACGCCCGACCTCGAAGGTCAACTCCCCCAAATCATCATCGGATTTCCCAAACGGTAGAAGCTGTGGAGACAAGAGTTTGGGGACTTGAAAAGCGTCACACAAGGATGTTATAGCCCAAAAATCTTGCCTCCTAACTCCCTAAATCACCGGGAATCGCGAATCCTTTGAGCACCCCCAAAAGCTAGAGCACCGAACGAAATCCTCGAATCGAAGTGGTTTCCCGGCGTTTGAGGGCACAAGATCAATCACAAAGATGCACTAGACATCTATCCATGTTTCCCTCAAAGAAATACGGGGAGAAACCCACTCAAATCCGCGGAATCACACCGGGAACAAAGGCACGGAAACAAGCACAAAAAGACCACGAAAAACACAACTCCGAATCTTCTATACAAACCAGGAAAGATTCACAAGGTCTAGCATGCCGCCCTAGCATCCATCCCTCTCAACAAATCTCTCATGAAGCTCTCATGCTAGCCTAGAGAAAATGGAAGTAAAATAGCTACGAAAATGAGAAATGGGAGGGAGGAAATGAAACCCTAAGTCGCGGAGAGAGAGAGCCACTCACACACCCTCATGGCTTATATATCGGGTCCCGCCGGAGTGGTAAATGACTCGACTACCCCTAACTTAACTACGGACGATACAACCCACGCAGGGGCATTTAGGTAATGTTTGTGGGTCTTGCCATCGGACGGCCATGCCTTTGCCGCACCCCGCGTCCTCCCGACGCAAGCCATGCGATCCTGCCGCGTGTCCTCCGCCTCGAAGCTTCCCGACACGCCCGGATCCCGTCTCCGTCTTGTTGGGCCCTCGGACTTGGTTTTGAGGTCCAAACCAAGAAACTGTCCTCTGATGGTTTTGTGGGCAAACCACCAAACCCCGCGTGCTCGGTACGGCCTCCCGCCAAACCACTTGACTCGACCGCCACCGTGCACCGGCTCGCTTGTCCATGACTTCGTCTTGCTCGTGTCACCACCATGTGGCCCGCACCCAGTCCCGCCCGTCCACCGGTCCCTCGAACCGAGCCTACTTGTCTCTCCATCTCCCGGAGGCCCCTCAAGGTTGAAGACCTTTCGCGCCTGTTCTTCACCTGCAACAACACGAACTAGGCCGCAGCCTACACCTGCGCACTAAGCCAAGAGTCAGTCCAACACCCGTTGTCAATAACTCATCACTGAGGAGCGGTCATCCATCGACCACTGGGACGCTCCTGGTCCTCACGTCATTGCCAAGTTTGAAGAGGTATGGTGCATCCCAAAAGTACTTCTTACTTTCAGAGATTATCTTCTTTTGAGAGTTTTTATCTAGATGATCGAGAGACATCTTTCGAATTGCTCAAATGATATCAATCATCCAAGTGTTTTTATCGAGCACTCGATAGAGGTGGTCATCTCTCAGCTTGTATTCTATGGGCTCTTTATCATCTTGTCCACGATTCATCCTAGACAAATGATCGGCCACAACATTCTCCACCCCCTTCTTATCACAAATTTCAACATCAAACTCTTGGAGAAGAAGGATCCAACGGATCAAACGTGGTTTAGCATCCTTCTTAGCCAAGAGATACTTGATGGCTGCATGATCGGTGTAAATAATGACCTTCGAGTTCACGATGTAGGATCTGAATTTTTCGAAGGCGAATACCACCGCTAGCAACTCCTTTTCCATAGTGGCATGGTTTCATTGTGCCCCATTAAGAGTTTTGCTAGCGTAGTAAACGACGTGAACTCGGCCTTCCTTTCTTTGACCCAAAACCGCGCCTACGGTGTAGTCACTTGCATCACACATGATCTCGAAAGGTTGGCTACAATCTGGAAGTTGAATAATAGGAGCACTCACCAATGTACTTTTCAAGGTCCGGAATGCTGCTAGGCACTTCTCATCAAAGTCGAAAGCCAAATCCTTTTGAAGTAGATGCGTTAAAGGCTTATTGATCTTTGAGAAGTCCTTAATAAATCTTCTATAAAATCCGGCATGATCTAGAAAGCTCCTCATGGACTTAATATCCGTCGGAGGTGGGACTTGCTCAACCGTCTTTACCTTAGCCTTGTCCACTTCAATGCCTCTCTTGGATATAACATGTCCGAGCACTATGCCTTGCTTAACCATGAAGTGGCACTTTTCCCAATTCAACACCAAGTCTACCTCCGCACACCCCGTGAGAACCTTATCCAAGTTTGCCAAGCAATCCATGAACGTATTACCATAAACGGAAAAATCATCCATGAATACTTCGACAATTTCTTCGATTAATTCTGAGAATGCGGCCATCATGCAACGTTGAAAAGAGGCCGGAGCATTGCATAGACCGAAGGCACCCTTCTATATGCAAACGTTCCATAAGGGCATGTAAACGTTGTTTTGTGTTGATCGTCCGGGTGAATGGGAATTTGCATGAACCCCGAGTATCCATCGAGAAAGCAAAAATAAGTGTGGTTTGCTAATCTCTCGAGCATCTCGTCGATGAACGGTAGGGGGAAGTGATCTTTCTTCCTCGCTTTGTTAAGCTTACGATAATCGATACACATCCGCCACCCGGTCACGGTTCTTCACAGTATCAATTCGTTCTTCTTATTCTTCACCACGGTTAAACTTCCTTTCTTTGGTACACAATGTACCGGGCTCACCCATTCGCTATGCGGAACCAGGTAGATGATTCCGGCATCAAGTAACTTGATGACCTCTTTCTTTACTACCTCTTGCATGGCATGAGTTAGCCTCCTTTGGTGGTCCACTACGGGCTTACATTGGTCTTCCATTGATATATGATGAGTGCAAAAGGCTGGGCTAATACCTTTGAGATCATTAATCGAATATCCAATCACCTTCCTATGTTTTTCAATAAAATGAGCAACTTGTCATTTTCTTCGGGACTCAACTCGTCGCTTATGATGACTGGATAAGTCTTGTCTAGGCCCAAATTCATACTTTAATCCTTTGGGCAAAGGTTTAAGGTCTACCTCGGCCACTTGTGGCTCCTCGTGTTTAATCTCTCCTATGTCCTCGAATTTTTCTTCCTCCATGCTTCCATCTTGTGGTTCTAAGCCTTTTGTTGCTTCTTCTAGCTCTTCGTCTTGTTGATCATTAACTTGATTTTCCATCGCTCTGTGCAGCGGGTCTCTAAAGGTTTCAACAAAACAAAGACTATCTATCTCCTCTACTTCATCTTCAAGAGGAAAGGGTGTAGGGTGTTTAGAAATGCGAAGAAAGTTGTATGTTTACTTTTTTCCATTAAGGTTCATTGTTACTTTGCCTTTTCTGGCATCCAACACGGCATCAACCAACTTAAGAAAGTGCCTACCTAGAATTATATGATCATGATTACTATGGTAAGCATTAATAACAATGAAATAAGTAGGTATACATTTTCCAGAGATTTCTACATTCATGTTGCAAGCAATACCTAGAGGTCTAATAGTTCTACCATCTCCCATGATTAATTTCATTGATGTTGCAGCTAAGTCTACATTGTGGTCTTGAACTTTATTGTAAATTTTAGAAGATAGGACACTTACTTGGGCTCTGGTGTCGCACAAAACTTTGCATTGAACTCCTTTGATCTCGCAACTCAAGTGTGGTGTCGTCTTCTCTTCTTCTTCGGATCCTATCGCATAAACTTCGGCGAGGCAAGCATATGGCGATGCTTCGGGCTTGATCCCCATGATTCTTTTCACCTCAGCTATGTGTTTCGGATCCACTTCATCATCTCCAAAGAGCTTTTGAAAGGTCTCACCGGTGGTTTCAAAGTCGTATGCATCTTCCGCTTTCTTCTCTGGTGGGAAATCCACTTCCAATGCTCTTGCCATCCCCTTTTGATTTGGGAACGGTCTTCTTTTATCGAATACTTCTTCGTAATCAATTGGAACCCAATCCATTGGTTCGAACTCCCTTAGTGGCTTCGCGCTTGACATGCTTCTCTTGTTTGTTTCATTTGATACGGCGAAGTCAACGCTTGGGGTAGTTCTTGACTTGATGTGCTCTTCTTCAAGCTTTTCCGGGATTGTCTTCTCTTTTGTGACTTCCGGGGTTGCCTCTTTAGAAAATTCAGCACACTTCTTCCTCCTTGAATTATGTTCCGGCTCTCCCGCAAGTCTTGTTTCCCAATCTCTTCGCATGGCAGACGCTTTACTACTTTTTTATAGAAGTTGGGTGGCTTCCGTGAGTGTTTTCTCCATGAGATCCCCACCTGCACACATTTGGATGTGTTGCATGCAACTAGGGGTTAGGAAAAAGAAAAATGTATGCAAGAGTATGTCACCGGAGAAGCCGAGTCTTGGTCCTTGTTCGATCAACTCATTAAACCTATTCCAAGCTTGGTCTATCCCTTCCTCTTCTACTTGCGTGAAAGTGATCACTTCCCTCCTTAGATGTTGAACCTTGCTAATTGGAAAGAACTTCTCGCAAAACTTCTTTGTCAACTTGTTCCAATTGCCTTCAACTTCAAAGGACGCAAACGAGTACCATGTCTTTGCTTCACCGGCAAGTGAGTAGGGAAAGAGACTCCATTTGAACCATTCATCGGGAACTCCTTGACGCACCGTGTTGCATAGCGTTGTGAAATGCCTTATCTGTCTATATGGGTTCTCCGTAACCATCCCTTCAAACGGGTTTGCCGCCACCATCTCGATGATCTTGGATTTGATTTCATACTTGGTCGCTTCGAGCTTTGAATCCGACTCCTGTACTTTTATATCTTCACATCGAGGACTAGCGTAATCCTTTAGTGATTTCTCCGGTTCTTCCACGGGTTGATTGATGAACGCCATCTAGACAACAAGATAAAAACAAAAACAAAAAAAACAAACAAAGTGGTTTTCTAGATAATATGTGTTAGATATAGCAAATAAAATATAAACTAAATATAAACTAAGTTAAATGCAAACCAAACGATGTAAAGTAGTTGCTCCCCGGCAACGACGCCAGAAAAAGGGGCTTGTTGACGGATAAAACACGTATCCACCTACTATCCGCAAGCGTACGGACCTACACCTTTTTCACCATGGGATTCCCAAGGTTCTTGTCAATCTGCGGAGCAAGGGGATTACAAGAGTTTGATCTACCTTTACACACTAGCTACTCAAACCCTAATAAATATTAAACTAGAAAACAACTAAACTACACTAGAGAGAATGATTAAGCAATCAAGTTAAAAGACACTCGCCCATGGGTCTAGGATACTAGAACATGCAATCGCTTTAAACAATAAAACCAATCTAATCTATCGGGGGTTGTCACCACGGTTTCGCCCTTTCCCTCCTCTCGTACTGTCACTACGCGAAGGTATTCGTGACTAGACCTATGATGTACACGACATATTGAATGGATCCAAGGAAGCATTGGAGCTCTACTCCCTTTACGGCATGGTAGCTAACCTTAAGCATTAAGTATATTCAACACAAGATGATAGATAGATAATCCAACAAAGTATGATTACATCTCAAGATCTATTACAACCCATGGACGAATAAGGAGATTACCCCATCAAGGTGCTAGACATAGCATCGTTGATCATGGTCTCCCTTCCGACGGTGTCTTCCTTCTTCTCCACTTGTGGGTGCTTCCTTCAAGGTGGTTGATCCCCCTCCGGAGGTCTGCCTCCTCTCTCTCTAGCTTGTGGATGGCCTCCTGATGCGAATGGCTCTCTCTCCTCCGAATGGCGGCGCCTCTAGGGATTTAGGGTTGAAGATCCTTCGGGTGCAAGGAAAGGGGGGCCGAACCAACGTCGGAAGTGGGCTGGGCCGGCCGGCCTGGGCCGACTGGCCCAGGCCCATTTCAGCCCGGTTCGGTCGCCCTTTGAGGACCAGGAGCGTCCCGGTGGTCGATGGATGACCGCTCCTCAGTGATGAGTGATTGACAACGGGTGTTGGACTGACTCTTGGCTCAGTGCGCAGGTGTAGGCTACGGCCTGGTTCGTGTTGTTGCAGGTGAAGAATGGGCGCAAAAGGTCTTCAGCCTTGAGGGGCCTCCGGGAGATGGAGAGACAAGTAGGCTCGGTTCGAGGGACCTGGTGGACGGTGGGACTAGGTGCGGGCCACATGGTGGCGAGACGAGCAAGAAGAAGTCATGGTCGATCGAGCCGGTGCACAGTGGCGATCGAGTCAAGAGGCTTGGCGGGAGGCCGGGCCGAGCACGCGGGGTTTGGTGGTTTGCCCACAAAACCATCGGAGGACGGTTTCTTGGTTTGGGCCTCATAACCAAGTCCAAAGGCCCAACACGACGGAGACGGGATCCGGGCGTGTCAGGAAGCTTTGAAGCGGAGGACACGCGGCGGGACTGTATGGCTTGCGTCAGGAGGACGTGGGGTGCGGCGAAGGCGTGGCCGTCCGATGGCAAGACCCACAAACATTACATAAACGCCCCTGCGTGGGTTGTATCGCCAGTAGTTGAGTTAGGGGTAGTCGAGTCATTTCCCACACCGGCAGGACCCGATATATAAGCCATGAGTGTGTGTGCATGGTTCTCTCTCTCCGTGACTTAGGGTTTCATTTCCCCCCTTCCATTTCTCTTTTTCCTGGACTATTTTCTTCTCCATTTTCTCTAGGCTAGCATGAAAGCTTCATGAGAGATTTGTTGAGAGGGATGGATGCTAGGGCGGCATGCTAGACCTTGTGAATCTTTCCTGGTTTGCATAGAAGATTCAGCGTTGTGAATTTCGTGGTCTTTTTCGTGCTTGTTTTTGGTGCCTTTGTTCTTGGTGTGATTCCGCGTATTTGAGTGGGTTTCTCCCCGGATTTCTTTGAGGGAAACATGGATGGATGTCTTGTGCATCTTTGTGATTGATCTTGTGCTCTCAAACGCCGGAAAACCACCTCGATTCAAGGATTTTCGTTCGGAGCTCTAGCTTTTGGTGGTGTTCAAAGGATCCGTGATTCCCGGTGATTTAGGAAGTTAGGAGGCGAAATTTTTGGGGTATAGCATCCTTGGTTGACGCTTTTCATGTCCCCAAACTCTTGTCTCAACAGCTTCTACCATTTGGGAGATCCGGTGATGGATTAGAGGTGTTGACCTTCGAGGTCGAGCAGTTTTCTGCTCTGTCCGCAAGGCGCGGTCAGTCCGTGGGCGTGTAGCGGACGGTCCGCGACTTGGTTGTTCGTCGTGTGTTCTTCGTGTTCTTGCTCGCCTTCGTTTTCGATCCGTTGTGTTTTCGAGTTTTGGTTGGGCGAGGTTTCGGACGGTCTGCGGGTGCGTGGCGGATAGTCCGCGTGTTCCCTGCGGACGGTCTGTTTTTCGGGGTTCGCTTCTGGAGGTTCTGTTGGCTTTAACGGACAGTCCGCGGCCCAGGCCGGATGGTCCACCGTACCTGTGCGGACAGTCAGCGGTACCTTGGCGGACAGTCTGCGTGGCTCGTGCGGATAGTCCGCCCGTCCTGGCCGGATGGTCCGCAAGAGCCTGGCTGCTTTACTCTTTGGTTCGATTCCTCCCTCCTTTCTTTCGTGCTTCCGCGTGTGCTTCGAGGAATCGTTCCTAAGACTTGAGGTTGATCCATAACCTTGTTGTCTTGGCGATTGGAGTGTGATTCGATCCATCGCTCGTGTGTGACCGGGATTTGTCTAGGGTATAGGCCGGGTTCTTTGAGAAGAATTTTTACCTGCTCCTATTCACTCCCCCCCTCTCTAGTCGCCATCCGATCCTTCAATTGGTATCAGAGCTTGGTGCCGGATTCGTGGCGACTTTGATAAGTCTTGAATCCTAAGATGGCGTACGTTGAGCAGGGTGGTCCGCCGCACTTCAATGGGAAGGGTTACCACAAGTGGGCGGCTCGTATGATGATCTTTCTTCATGGCAAGTTGTTGGATTTTATTGTGCTTGACAAGACCTATGCTATTCCGGCTGAGATCCACACTCTTATGGTGACCGATGCCGGTGCTAAGGCCAAGTATGAGGCAAATGCAAAAGCCGTTGATCACTTGGTCCGAAGCTTGTGTGATCCTGAGTTTGAGCGTGTTCGCCATTTGAATCTTGCTTGGCAAATTTGGGAGAAGTTGTTGGTTGCTCACGGTGGTGATAACCATGCGAAGGCTCGCCTCTTTGTTTCTTACCGAATGCAATATGAGAACATTACTCAACTTCCCGGTGAGGACATTGATGCGATGTTTCAAAGGTTCACCGCCATCATGAACAACATGAAGGACAATGTTGAGGATTTCCCTTACACCGAGGATGATCAAGCTTTGAAGCTCTTGCATATCTTGGACCCAAATGTTTGGGGTGCTAAGGTTGAGGCCATCAAGGAGTCCGGGCAATACTTGACTATTGAGTTGGATGATCTCTTTTCTAAGCTCAAGTCGGCTGAGGTTGACAGGAAGTTGCAATCCAAGCATGAGGGCTCGACTGATCATAGTCTTGCTCTTGTGGGCGGATCAAAGGGCAAAGCCAACACTAACCCTTCCTGTCGACAGTTTTCCTTGTCTTCTCTCATGTCCATTCCAGATGATGAGTTCGATGTGCTGAGCGAGGAGGAACTGGCCTTGCTCTCAAGGAGGTTTGATCGACTACATGAGAACCGGAGGAATGCAAGGCGGAGCTCGGGGACATGCTACAAGTGTGGCAAGCGTGGACACTTCATCGCCGAGTGCCCGGAACCGGAGGAGAACAAGTACAAGATGAGCGAGTACAAGGCGCACCCGAGGCGTGAAGACAAGTACTCATCCAAGGGCAAGCACTACGGCAAGTCCAAGAGCAATGACAAGGACAAGAGGCGATCGAGCAAGGGCGGCTATAAGAAGGACAAGGCAAGAGCCATGGTGGCCGGTGCAAGCGACGTCGACTCAAGCTCAAGCGACGCGAATTCAAGTTCAAGCAGTGAGGATGAAGACGCCGGGAGGCGCAAGGGCAAGAAGAATGCAAGCCAGAATCTCAGTGGTTTGAGCTGTATGGCGCTTGGAGGCTTTTGTGGCATGGCCCATAGCTCAAGCAGCAAGAAGGACGAGAAGGAAGACACCGACTCCGACTCAGAGGATGAGGTAAACCGTGACCCCGACGCTTTGCTTGCTGAGATCACTAGGTTGAATGGCTTGATTGACAATCGTGATAGTGTGTTGAGGGATGCTAAGAAGATGAGGAAAGATCTTAGGGCTCAACTTGAGAATGCTAGTGACAAAGTAGGAGAGTTAGAGTCTAAATTGCTTGAATTGAAACTTGAGAATGACTCTTTGATACTTACTCCTACCATTTCTGATGATGTTGAATGTCATGAATGTGATGCATGGTTGAATGAGATTAAATTGCTTAATGAGAAGAATGCTTCCACTTTGGCTAAACTAGATGCTTTTAGGACTGAGTATGATGAGCTTAAGGCTAGACCCACTTTGCTTGGTGCTTGTAAATCATGTCCTACTATGCATGCTAAGCTTGTTGATGCTCGTTCTACCATTAGCACTTTGGAAGCTTCTTTGAAATTTCCTGTTGTCAGTGCATGCACTAGCTGTGATGAAGTTACTTTGCGCAATCTTGAACTTACTTCCCGTTTGGATGTCATCTATGAGGAGAATGATTACTTGAGGAAGGTGTTGGGTTGGTTGTCTGGGCAGGAACCTCAATTGAAAATCATGATTGAGGAGTTCAAGAGAGCGGATGGTCGTGGTTTGGGTTTTGACAAGTTGGGTGAGAAAGTGGGAGAAAACAGTGGGGAGAGTGTGTATGAGAAGTGTGTTGAGTCTAACTCGAGTTTGAGGTGATCGGAGACATTCAAGTTCCACTTCCAAAAGCACCCAAGAACTCTTTCACTCCAACGCCCAACCACCTTTGCAACAAGCTTGACACAACCCAAGATCCACCCAAATTCCCACCCAAAACAAATGACTTCCGGAAACTCGTGAAGTTTGTGAGTGAGAAGGGTGAGAAGCCTAGAGAGAAGCTAGAGTCAAAACCAAAATACATCCCCTTCAGGTGTGAGTACTGTGGAAAGGAGAGGCATCTAGCAGAGTTTTGCTACAAGAGGAAGAGGGATGAGAGGCTTGCTAGGGAGCAAGCAAACCAAGACAGGTATCGCCAGTCTCATGGTATTCCTGAGCCTAGAGTGCCACTTCCACGAGGTGTGGGAAGTGTGAGGAGTGTTGGTAGACTTGGAGCTCAGGTGGTAGGTTCCCATAGAGAGGTAGTGGTGAGAGGTTTGATAGGAGAGATGATGGTGTGCGTGCTGGTGAGAGGTTTGGTCGGGCTCGTGGTGGCTTCGCTGGACGTTCCCCTACTCGTCCTCAATACGGGTTTAGGGGAGATGATCGCAGCTTTGGGTTCTAGAGGAACTACGGACTATGTTTTCCCCCTCGTGGTGCTCGTACTCCTTCCATGGGACATGGGAAGTTTGGTGGCAAGGGAATGATGTTCGCTAACCCCTCTTTTGAGCAGATGGCTCAACACTGGTTCAACTTTCTTTGTGCTAACCCCATTGTTCAGTCGTTGGCTCATTCTCGTTCTTGTTTCTGACTATAGGCAGGAGGCTTGGAGAACATTTGGTTGATCGACTCCGGATGTTCCCGACACATGACCGGTGACAAGAAGTGGTTCTCCAGCCTCACCCCAGTGAAAGAAAAGATGTACATCACTTTTGGGGAACGGACGAGGAAGGGTGATTTCTGAGGGTGTGGTACATGTGAGTGACAAGGTAACATTGAGGAGGGTTGCTCTTGTGAACTCTTTGGGTTTCAATTTGCTTTCAGTTTCTCAGTTGCTTGATGAGGGCTTTGTGGTGCATTTCAAGTCTGGCGAGTCTCGTTTGCTGGATTCTCGAGGTGATCTTGTTTGTATGATCATCCCCGAGGGTCAGATTTTCAGGGCTGATTTCTCTCGTTCTTTGGGTCCTGCTCGCTGTTTGATGGCCGGTCCTTCTTCTGATTTGTGGAAATGGCATAGGCAGTTGGGTCACTTGAGCTTTGATTTGGTTTCCCGCTTGAGTGGTCTTGACCTTGTCCGAGGATTGCCTAGGTTGAAGTTTGAGAAGGATTTGGTTTGTGCTCCGTGTAGGCATGGCAAGATGGTAGCCACTCCCCATCCACCCCTGACCGATGTCATGACCAAGCATCCGACAGAGCTGTTGCATATGGACCTTGTTGGGCTAGCTCGAGTTCGCTCGGTGGATGGGAAGTGGTATGTTCTTGTTGTGGTGGACGATTACTCTCTCTATGACTGGGTGTTTTTCTTGGAAGATAAGAGTGAGACATTTGGTTTTGTTCGAGATCTGATCGTGAGGTTGAAAAACGAGAGGCATGGTAATGCTATTCGAGCTATCCGCAGTGATAATGGCTCAGAGTTCAAGAACTCTCGTTTCGATACTTTTTGTCGTGATCTAGGTCTTGAACATCAGTATTCGACCCCTTATGTGCCCCCTCAAAATGGAGTTGTGGAAAGGAAAAATCGGACTCTTTGTGAGATGGCTGGGACGATGCTCGATGAGCACAGGACTCCTAGGAGGTATTGGGCTGAGGCGGTCAATACGGCTTGTCATGTCTCTAACAGGATTTTATTGCGAGCTTTCAAGAAGAAGACCAGTTATGAGCTTATGCATGGTCGGGCACCCAAGGTGAGTTATTACCGAGTCTTTGGCTGCAAGTGCTTTATTCTTAAGAAGGGAAATCTCGACAAGTTTGAGGCTAGGTCTAGTGATGGGATTTTCTTTGGATATGCTAACCATTCTAGAGCCTATAGAGTACTTAACCTTGAGACTAACAAAATCATGGAGACTTGCGAGGTATCTTTCGACGAGACAATGCCATGTACCTCTCTTGGCTTTGAGTGTGCAGGTGATGAGGAGATGGCCGAGGACCTCTTTGAAAAGGAGAAGGATGAAGCTGGAGATGATGATGGAGAGAACCATGCGCCTGATGCTTAGTGTGTACCCACTACTTCCCCTACGACCACTACGGAGGGTGGACCGTCTACTTCATGGACAACGACGGTGCGACAAGAGGACCAGGCGAGAGAAGCTGAAGTTGAGGGGGAGGTAGTCTCGAGGCATGAGGCTCCCCGGCGGATTCAAGAAGTGCATCCCCTATTGAAGATCATTGGGGACATCGACGAACGTACTACGCGGTCAAGGTCCAGAAATTCCTCTCATTTCGCTCATGCTGCATTTGTTGCCTCCTTTGAGCCCAAGTACATTGGACACGCTTTATCTGATGCGAACTGGGTCAATTCTATGCATGAGGAGTTGGAAAATTTTGAGAGGAACCAGGTGTGGGAGTTAGTTGAACCACCTCCAAATTTCTATCCTATAGGAACCAAATGGGTTTGGAAGAACAAAGAGGGTGAGAATGGGATGGTTGTGAGGAACAAGTCCAGACTTGTTGCTCAGGGATATAGTCAGAAGGAGGGGATCGACTATGAGGAGACCTTTGCTCCTGTGGCCCGTATTGAGGCAATTCGAATCCTTCTAGCCTTTGCCATGGCTAAAGGGTTCAAGTTGTTTCAAATGGATGTGAAGAGTGCTTTTCTGAATGGGGTCATAGAGGACAAGGTGTATGTGAAGCAGCCACCGAGGTTCGAGAGTGAGAAGTACCCACAGAGGGTGTACAGGTTGAAAAGGGCTCTGTATGGGTTCAAACAGGCACCCCGGGATTGGTATGGGAGATTGAGAGGTTTTCTGTTGAGCAGAGGGTTCGTGATGGGTACCGTGAATAGGACCTTGTTTCTCCTCAAGCATGGAAATGACTAGTTGGTTGTGCAGATATACGTGGATGATGTTGTCTTTGGTGGCTCGTCACATAACCTTGTTGCCAAGTTTGCAGATGAGATGAGCAGGGAATTCGAGATGAGCATGATGGGCGAGTTGCAGTACTTTCTTAGTTTGCAGATCAAGCAAGTGAAGGACGGAACATTTGTACATCAGACCAAGTACACGAAAGACATGTTGAGGAAGTTCCAGATGCAAGATGTGAAGCCTATGTCGACACCCATGGGGAGTACGGCTACTTTGGATGCGGATGAGGATGTAGAACCAGTGGACCAGCGAGAGTACCGGAGCATGATCGGCTCCCTCGTCTACCTGACGGCGACGAGGCCAGACATACAGTTCAGTGTGTGTCTGTGCGCTCGTTTTCAGGCCTCGCCGAGGATATCACATCGACAGGCCGTCAAGAGGATCTTCAGGTACCTACAGTCTGCCCCTGGTCTTGGCCTTTGGTATTCTTCCTCCTCGACTCTTTCTCTTCATGGTTTTTCTGATGCGGATTTTGCTAGTTGCCGAGTCGAGAGGAAGTCTACTTCTGGTTCTTGTCAGTTTCTTGGGTCCTCGTTGGTTTCGTGGTCTTCCCGCAAGCAGTCTAGTATAGCTCAGTCTACCACCGAGGCAGAGTATGTTGCAGCCGCGAGTTGTTGTTCCCAGCTGTTGTGGATCTCATACACCTTGAGAGACTTTGGTGAGGAGTGCACCCAGATCCCATTTCTATGTGATAGCACCAGTGCCATAAGCGTAGCGAAAAACCCAGTGCTTCATTCCAGAACCAAACACATAGAGGTGAGGTATCATTTCTTGAGAGACAATGTGGAGAAATGGACCATTGTGTTGAGTCATGTCTCTACCCAAGATCAGCTTGCAGACATCTTTACAAAGCCTCTCGACCAAGCTACATTTGTGCGCTTGCGGGGGGAACTTGGGGTTTGTTGCTCTTTCTAGTTGATTCTTGGGGGATTTACTTTTGTATCATATGTATCATACCATGTTTACTTTGATGTATATACATGCTTTGCTTCGTGTACAAACCATGGTAGGATAGCCATCTTGTTATATATCATGTTGCATTTGTATCATATTGCATTTTAAGATGATGAGCTTCTTTCATATATCTTATTTGAGTTTCTTTGGCTATTTGTGAGATATTGGTCATGTGTGTGGAGAAATGGCTATGAGAGGCTATGCTTTTGGAATATTTGAGATATATGTGTTGTGAGATAGCCCTTTTTGAATCAAATGCTAATCTTGACTAAATTTGATGAAATGTGCTGCACTCATGTGTAGTAGTGTATCCATGTCACGTTTTGGTCTAAATGTGCCTTTCATGCTTAGATTGTGCTTGGATGTTTCTTTCTTGCATTTGGGCCAAAGGCCGATATCATTGTGAATGTTTAGCCTATGCTGCATTCATGGAGGAGCATAAGCTTCTTTTTGCCGCAAAGGCACTTCATGTACCATGAAATGAATTAATCTTGAAAAAAAGTGTGTATGCTTGAAAAATGCTCCATCCATCATGTTTATGCTTAAAATGTCTTATCTTTCACACATGGGTGCAAAACATGTTGCATGATGTTCACCAGTGGAGAAGTCTCCCCGAAGTGGACACATGGCTCGTGAGCTTTAACATGACATGCTTTGCTTTATGGGTGTTTGCGATGATCTCTTGTTGAGAATTTGATATCCTTGTATGATCTCTAGATGATATGCATGTTTTTGGCTAGAATATGACATGGATAGGCCTTTAAATTTGAAGTGAGCCATCGTTTGATAAAACTGCTCAAATCTAAAAATTTGCTTTGTCACATGCCTATATTTTTATATATTACTTGTGGCAATGCTTTGACTATGTTATGATCCATATATGTGCTCTTTGTCTCATTTCTAGCCTTTGACACTAGATTTGGCCTATTTGAGAAGCTCATGTAGATGTTTATATGCTTTGTTTTACTTTCATGCATTTTCACCTTGATTCATACATTGTCAACAAGGGGGAGAAGAGGTGAGCTTAATGAAAATTTCAGAAAAATGCTTTCAGAAAAATGCATCTAAAATTTGGAACTTTGCATCCACATGTTCAGGGGGAGCTTGCATTTGTTCAGGGGGAGCTTTCTTGCTGTTTTCAGTGTGGATTTTGTGCTTTTCTTGGCTTGTGACCTTTCTTTGCCTTTCTTTGGTTTTGGTCATGAGTTGAGCTTCTTTGTTTTTCTTTCTTCTTACTTTCTTTCTCTGATTTTCATTTCGCGTTGTGTGTTGTCAATGCACTCATCTAGGTGGAGATTGAGGACCAAGAGCGTCCCGGTGGTCGATGGATGACCGCTCCTCAGTGATGAGTGATTGACAACGGGTGTTGGACTGACTCTTGGCTCAGTGCGCAGGTGTAGGCTGCGGCCTAGTTCGTGTTGTTGCAGGTGAAGAACGGGCGCGAAAGGTCTTCAGCCTTGAGGGCCCTCCGGGAGATGGAGAGACAAGTAGGCTCGATTCGAGGGACCCGGTGGGAGGCGGGACTAGGTGCGGGCCACATGGTGGCGAGACGAGCAAGACGAAGTCATGGACGATCGAGCCGGTGCACGGTGGCGGTCGAGTCAAGAGGCTTGGCGGGAGGTCGGGCCGAGCACGCGGGGTTTGGTGGTTTGCCAACAAAACCATCGGAGGACGGTTTCTTGGTTTGGGCCTCAAAACCAAGTCCGAAGGCCCAACACGACGGAGACGGGATCCGGGCATGTCGGGAAGCTTCGAAGCGGAGGACACGCGGCGGGATCGCATGGCTTGCGTCAGGAGGACGCGGGGTGCGGCGAAGGCGTGGCCGTCCGATGGCAAGACCCACAAACATTACATAAATGCCCCTGCATGGATTGTATCCCCAGTAGTTGAGTTAGGGGTAGTCGAGTCATTTCCCACACCGGCGGGACCCAATATATAAGCCATGAGTGTGTGTGGATGGTTCTCTCTCTCCGCGACTTAGGGTTTTATTTCCCCCTTCTATTTCTCTTTTTCCTGGACTATTTTCTTCTCCATTTTCTCTAGGCTATCATGAGAGCTTCATGAGAGATTTGTTGAGAGGGATGGATGCTAGGGCGGCATGCTAGACCTTGTGAATCTTTACTGGTTTGTATAGAAGATTCGGCGTTGTGAATTTCGTGGTCTTTTTTTGCTTGTTTTTGGTGCCTTTGTTCTTGGTGTGATTCCACGGATTTGAGTGGGTTTCTCCCCGGATTTCTTTGAGGGAAACATGGATGGATGTCTTGTGCATCTTTGTGATTGATCTTGTGCCCTCAAACGCTGTCAAACCACTTCGATTCAAGGATTTTTGTTCGGACCTCTAGCTTTTGGTGGTGTTCAAAGGATCCGTGATTCCCGATGATTTAGGAAGTTAGGAGGCGAAATTTTTGGGGTATAGCATCCTTGGTTGCAGATTTTTATGTCCCCAAACTCTTGTCTCAACAGCTTCTACCGTTTGGTAGATCTCGTGCTGGATTGGAGGGGTTGACCTTCGCGGTCGAGCAGTTTTCTGCTCTGTCCGCAAGGCGCGGATAGTCCGCGGGCGTGTGGCGGACGGTCCGCGACTTGGCTATTCGTCGTGTGTTCTTCGTGTTCTTGCTCGCCTTCGTTTTCGATCCGTTGTGTTTTCGAGTTTTGGTTGGGCGACGTTTCGGACGGTCCGCGTGTGCCGGGCGGACAGTCCGCGAGGTGCACGCGGACGGTCCGCGTGCTCCCGCGGACGGTCCGTTTTTCGGGGTTCGCTTCTCGAGGTTCTCGGTGGCTTTAACGGACGGTCCGCGGCCCGGGCCGGATGGCCCGCCGTACCTGTGCGGACAGTCCGCGGTACCTTGGCGGACGGTCCGCGTGGCTCGTGCGGACAGTCCGCCCCTCCTGGCCGGACGGTCCGCCAGAGCCTGACTGCTTTGCTCTTTGGTTCGATTCCTCCCTCCTTTCTTTCGTGCTTCCGTGTGTGCTTCAAGGAATCGTTCCTAATACTTGAGGTTGATCCATAACCTTGTTGTCTTGGCGATTGGAGTGTGATTCGATCCATCGCTCGTGTGTGACCGGGATTTGTCTAGGGTATAGGCCAGGTTCTTTGAGAAGAATTTTTACCGGCTCCTATTCACCCCCCCTCTCTTGTCGCCATTCGATCCTTCACCCTTTCGCTCCCGTGGGTCATCATGTGATTGTGCACTTTGCCCCTTCCACTTGCATGATTTTGACGATGTCATCCTCGCGTCCAAGATGGAGGTTCTCCGTGCATGAAGTTCGGTCTTTTACGCTTCAATCCCCCGGGGGTGTTCCTACGTCGCACTTCGGTCCTTGCACCATTGGAAGTGATTTCATCAAGCTCATGAACGCGAACAAGTCTCCGTAAATGCTCCTTTGAACTTGTTGCGAATCCGTGCTTTATGTCCATGTTTTCCTACATAAACACAACACTTCCAAATGCATGCACATAGATGAACTTGTTATATGATTAGTGTGCCTAGTGGCGGGTTAGTTCCATAATCAAATCCAAACCAAAGTGTAATGAACATGTCTGGTGTACCGAAATACACCGTCAACATTCTTGCTCGACCGCTTGCCCTTGTGTCGGTTCTCACCTTCATCATTGGAGCTCGATGAAGTATAGCAGGAGCTCGAGTCGATGTCGGTCGCACCGGCCACCATCGCTCGCTCCTTCTTCTTGTGACCACCACTCTTCCACGGCCTTCGCTCAGACTTGTTCTTGCCCTTGTAGTTGTCCCTCGAGTGGTGCTTGTGATCGGTCCTCGAACGGTGCTTGTGCTTGGGCTTGACCTCCATGGCCTCCAGGCACTCAGCGATAAAGTGCCCGTGCTTGCCGCACTGGTAGCACATGCCCGAGCTCCTTCGAGTGTTCTTCCGGTCTGTGTACATGCGCTTGAACCGCCTACTCAGCAACGCGAGGTCCTCCTCGCCAGCATGTCGAACTCCTCATCTGGTATGGATGCAAGGCAAGACAAAGAAAAATGTCTCGAAGACATGTTAGAATTAGTCCTTGAACCAGATACGAGAGCCAGACTATGAGAGTCAGTTGGTTTCTCGATCTTTGCATGCACCCCACGGTCCACCTCGGACGACTTGAGCTTGGAAAATAGCTCGTCCACCGTGAGGGTCTCATACTTCTCCGACACAAGAATGGCCTCGACCTTCTCACTCCACACTGTAGAATCCAGAGAGTGGAGGAGATTTATAGCCCTGTCATGATCATCGTACGGGAGCACAACCACATTAGCCCTCATGTTGTTCACAATCACCGGGAACCGCTGAAACATGGCATCTACGGATTCACCGGGAGATGAGTGAAGTTCTCGTACTCTCCCTGGTAGGTCCCAAAGAGCCGAGCCTGAACCTGAGCGTTCCCAACATGAGCATTCTTAAGCTGCTCCCAAATCCTACATGCCAAGTCCTCTGTGTGAACCCGTTCGAATTCGAATTGACACAGAGAACGATACAGGTAGTCGACCACCTTTTTGTTGGCGTCGAACATGTCCCTCGATCCTGGAGCAACTTAGTTGAACGGATGAACATAAGCTGTGTTCACCGTGACCCCACAGAATCTGACCCTTGCTGCGAAGGAAAGCAGCCATCCGCCTTTGTCACATCTGGTAGTTCTTACCATCAAAGTGTGGAGGACCCGAACCCTGTTCCTAGTACGCCGTCTTTGGATCTTAGACTGGTTAGAATCACGAAGATCTGTAACCAACTCTGATACCAATTGAAGGACTGGATTGGCGACCAGATAGGGGAGTGTGAATGGGAGCCGATAAAAATTCTTCTTCAAAGAACTCGGCCTATGTCCCAGTCGCAACTCTAAAAGTCACACACGAACACCAATTGCCAAGACAACATAGTTATGGATCAACAACAAGTCCTAGGAATGATTCCTCGAAGCACACGCGGAAGCACTAGAAGAGAAGCAAAGGAACCGGTCAAAGTTGGCAAGATTCTGCGTACAGATCGGACTGTCCGCCTAGCTGCCGCGGACTGTTCTCCAGGGAGGGGGCGGACTGTCTGGTAGACAAGCGCAGACTGTCCACAGTACAAAAGACTCCTCCATCCGAAAAGCAGCGCTTCTGCCTAAATGGTCCGCATAACGGTCCGCGACCCCTTGCAGACTGTCCGCTAGCCGCGGACTGTCCGCCAAACACACGTGGATGGTCCAAGGATGAACTGCACAGAAAAATGCGAACTCGCAAGAACACCTCCCCAAAGTCATCACCGGATCTCCCAAACGGCTGAAGCTCTTGAGTCAAGATTTGGGGGAGATAATAAGCGTCACAAGGTGATGCTATTCCCCAAAACTCTTGGCCTCTCACCCCCTAGAATGACGGGAATCGTGGATCACATGAACTCAACCACGAACAAAGAACTTCACCCAAAGACCATCGAATCAAAGAGGTTTCCCATCGTTGAGGGGTCAAGATCATCCACAAAGAGGCACAAGGTACTCAACCATGATCCCCTCAAAGAAATCCAGAGAAAAACCCTCTCAACTCCGCGGAATCAACCGAAGAACGAAAACACCAAATAGGCACCAAAAATACCCACGAAAATCACAACTCCGAATCTTCTATACAACCAAGAAAGATTCATACAAGGTCTAGCTTGCCTCCTCAACATCCTTCCCTCTCTCAAGATCTCACCATGAAGCTCTCAAGCTAGTCCTATGGAAATCCTAGCGAAAATAGGAAACCCAAATGAGTTATGGTTTCGAGAGATAGCCGCCATCCTCTCTCCTCTAGGTATATATGGTGATAGCTGAAAGATGAAACTACCCCTATTACATAATACTAGGATACACACCTCCGAGGGGCACATCGGGAATTCTCGTCGTAGCACCATCGGAGGGATGCCCGACGACCTCACCTCGCTTAGCCTTGACGCAAGCCCTGCGATCCCGACGCGTGTCCTCCGCTTCGAAGCTTCTCGACACACCCAGATCCCGTCTCTGCCTGCCGAGCCTCTGGTCTTGGTTTTGTGGTTCAACCAAGTAACCCGGCTGGTTTTGTGGTGAACCACCGCAAACCCCGCGTGCAGACTCCGGTCGTGAGTCGCTACCCTGCACCGACTCCTATCCACAACTTCGTCTTGCTTTTCTTGCCACCATGCGGCCCGCACTTGACCCCGCTGGGTACCGGGTCCCTCGAGCCGAGCCTACTTGTCTCTCCACTCCTCGGAGGCTCCGCAAGGCATAGACCTTTCGCACTCGCTCTTCACCTGCACCAACGCAAATTAAGCCACAACCTGCACTTGCAATACTCAGCCAGAGTCAGTCCACACCATGTTGTCAATCACTCGAACGCTCCTCGAACGACCATCCACTGGTCCTCGAACGCTCCGGTCCTCAGATATATATGTTGATTTTATAGACCTCGAGAGATACATTTTTAGACTTAGATAGACATAATTATATACATAGAGAGATATGTATCTAGAGAATGGAGATGTTATAGACTTAGGAAATTAGGTAGGTAGTGTTAGTCACAGACAAAAGAAATTTACTTCCAACTTACTTTCGTGCATTTTTTATTCCAATTATAGATGGACAACCTAGTGACCATATAGCATGGAGGTAGTGTGGAAAGAAACTGTTACGGAAATGTTGAGTTTGTTGAGATGCAATGTGTGCTTGTGCTATTCAATGATAGACCAAGTTTGAATGAGGTGAATGCAAGGGCTCGTGAGGAGTTACGTTGTCCTAGACGTGATGTTGACATTGTGTTGGAGGGTGTAATTCACCTAGGTGTTCCACCTAACAATCTGAGGTGCATCATCCCAATTGGTTGTGAGAATCAATGGGATAATTATGTGAGATCGGGACTGAAGAGCCAATTGTTGTTGTGTGCCTATTTCTTAATGCTCGCACCCATCTTCCATGCACTGTCTGTCGTGTTGGTAATGAGGTTGTGCGAAGTTTGGTTGATGCGGCTCAATCAGCACCAAATGGGGTCAATATTTCTCAAGCACTGGGACATGATGGTGGGGCAGTTCCTCCTGAGGAGATTACTTTGACACACAATTATCCTAGTAAGTACTACAAGCACAAATTTCTTCGAATTTTAGGGTTTTCTCTTCAATCATTTCTCCCATTCAGGACTTGTATTTGGTCTTGTTTGTAGGAAATGTTGCTGAAAATGCACGTGCACCTCCCATTCCCCCAAGTGATCATCTTGAAGATGGATTTCGCGCTTCGAATAGTGTCGAAGTTGAAGCTGAAGCTTGAAGGACTGATTAGGTGACTAGAAAGGGGGGAGTGAATGGGAGCCGATAAAAATTCTTCACGAAGGATGAACTCAGCCTATGCCCCAAAATCATAATAGAGGATTCTCACACGAGTTTGCTAAGGTCGCGTAGTTACAACGGACCTATGAACCCTAGGAACAAACCCCAACTCAAAGCAACACGGAAGCGCAACTCAAAAAGCAAAGGACTTGGGAAATATGCGAAGCCCCAGGCGGATGGTTCGCAGGACCATGGTGGACGGTCCGCAAAAGCTGCCCGAACCACAAGTATGAACTGGCAAAAAACAGACGGTCTGTAGTGACTAGGCGGACGGTCCGCAGGACCACGGCGAACGGTCTGCAAAAGCTGCATGAACCACCAGTATGCACCGGCGAAAAACAGATGATCCGTACCTACCCTCGGACGGTCCGTGGGTAACTCGTACCACGCGGACAGTTCGCGGCAAGCGGGCGGATGGTCCGCAAACAACTTCCAACCGAAAGTAACTTTCTCAACGGATCAAACCATGAACACGCACGAACAAGCGACAGACTGGACGAACACCGCGCCTTGCGGACTATCTG
Organism: Cenchrus americanus; assembly: GCA_947561735.1. NCBI lineage: Eukaryota > Viridiplantae > Streptophyta > Magnoliopsida > Poales > Poaceae > Cenchrus > Cenchrus americanus. Next base: position 144,300,643 of record OX387244.1, read on the forward strand.
CGCCTACTAGGCAAACTATCCGCCAGCTGCGGACAGAGCAGCTCGAGCCCGAGTTGCTCAAGATCAACACCTCCTTCCCCTTCCCCGATTTACCGAATCAACCAAGAGATTATTACCAAATCATAGGTGAAGATGAAGCGCCTCTAGAAGATGCTATACCCATGAACTGGTAGCCCCAAACCCACTGAATCGAGAGGAATTGAGATTCTACCGAGCTCACACAAAGAGCTAGTGCTCCAACCGAAATCCTTCAATCGGAGGCCAAATCCGGAGTTTGAGAGATCAAGATCAAGCACAAAGATGCACAAGACATCTATCCATGATCCCCACAAACAAATCCGAACCCAAACACCTCGGAATCAAAGGAACAAAGCGCGCACAAAAATCCAACAAAAATAGCCCAAAAAAGACACGAAAATCACACAAGCTACGAGAAGGAAATCAACGCAACCATGAAAGCTTCCATACACTTAGAGGTCAGATTCTCTACGAAGTGGTGAAAAAATCTATGCCTATGGAGCAGGAAATAAGAAGCAGTCTGGAGGGATGGTTTGCCCAAAAACCATAGAGCTAATATATATATGTTCCTCTGGGTTGGGCAAAAGACTAAGCTACCCCTAAAACTTGAAATGAAATACACACCCCTCAGGCTCTGCGCTGCGCCTAGTACCAACAAGCTCTGCGACGCTACCACGAGCGCAACATGCGCTCACGAGTTCCATGTTGGAGATCTGGTCCTCCGATGAGTTCAGGGCAGCAAGGACAGACACAAGCTCTCACCACCTTGGGAGGGGCTGTTCATCGTCCACCAGGTGCTCCGACCGGAACATACAAGATCCGATACGAGGACGGATGAGTTGTCTCCAACGAGTAGAATATCGAACACCTACGACCATTTTACCCTTGAGTAATTGTTTAAATCTTATACATCAATGAATAAATGCCACATGATTTGTTCATGTCTATAAGTTTCGAAATATTTCTCGGTTGCCATGTTTCTGAATATGCGACTTCCTTGAGGGCTGAGCAGCAAGCGCCCTTGCACCAGTGCAAACACGCACCCTGCTCGGGCGCTATCCAGCTGTGTCATGACCGATCACGCGAGCGAAAGGTCTTTTGGTGGAAAGCTTGACCTTGCGAGAAGTAAAGACGATGGCCTGCGTGGGGCGAGACGTTGCTACTCATTCAAAGTTCCTGGCACCTACGCCTCTGCGGCCACGGTGCAAAGACTTGTGGGTGTAGCTCGAGTCCTTAGGCCTTCGTCCGACCTCTTTTCACAGATGTTCAAGTGACCGTTTCGCAATGTCACACAAATGAACTGTTCTTAATATTACATATGATTAAAATGATACATCTAAGCTGAAGGCCTAGAACTTCCCAGGTCTTCTGATGCATCTTTTGGCAACAGCTCCAGGTCCTTCAAGGCAGCGTCAGCCATGTCGCGGGCGAAGGTGGCGCAGTCTTCATCGAGCTCGTCGCACTGCATGTCGGAGATGTCGGGGGCCCAACCACCTCTCAGCGCCATGCGTTCCAGCCCCTGGTAATGCGAGTCGAACATGGCGAGTACCCGGTGCACCACCCTCTGAGCCGTCGGCAGCTCCGGCTCCTTGATCACCCTCGGGAGGTGTCTGACCTCTTTGACAAGCCTATCTGGCAGCATCAGTCCGTAGGGTACGCCGAGCCCGGTCATGACTGCAACAACAGCTCTCGCGAGCTTGGCGAGGTCTTCAATATTCGCCTTGCGAGCCTCCTCCGACTCGCGTCGGGCGTTCCTGGCCTGACTCAGCTCGACCGCGACCTGCTCTCGAGCCATCTGAGACTGCTCGAGCTCGGCTCTGGTCTCTGAAGGAAGTAAACAGATTGATGTGTCATGATGAACTCAAAATAAAAACAAGAATGAAGTCAAACTAAATGGCTTACACTTAAGCTACCTCGACACCCGTTTGATCGAGTTGTCCTTCTTAATGTTCTCGAGCAGGGCGGCGTTCAGCTCCTGCGTCTTCTCCATGAGCTTTATGGTCATCCTGGCGTGATACACGTGCATCCCTAGAACACGAGAAGACAATTCAGTACAAACAAATGACAAGCAAGAGGCAAAGAAGCCGCGTAAAGAGGTGTTGATCCAGCTCATCATCGAGATCTTGAACAACTTGGATTTTTTCCCGCAGTCGCGTCGCCTCCTCGGAGACCCCCTGGAGCCGGTTGGTCACCTCGGAGAACTGGTGATTGGCCGCCGAGAGGTCCGCTTCAGCGGTGGCTAGGTCCTGCTACAGCTCAGCCACCCTCGCCTCAAGTGCCGCCTTCTCTTGAGCTGCGGACTGGGCAACGTCTCGGGAAGTAGCATTGGTAGTGGCGGTGGTGGTGGCGGTGGTGGTCTTCACGGCGCCTTCGTTGGCTGTCATCGAAGCAGTCCGCAACCTTTCGATCTCTGCCTTGTCCTGAGCCAACCTCGTCGCCAAGGCGTCCCGCTCCATGTAGCAGTAGTGGTTATGGCATGCGCGGCTGTGGCACGGTCTTTTGTAGACTGCTTGGCGGCCTCAAGCGTCATTCTAGTAGTCACCTCGCTCACCACTGCTGCGGCAGTGGCCACACGGGCAACTACCAGCTGCATCTCCAGATGGGCCCTCTCCGCGCGGAGCTCACTGACCGTGCACACCCTTCTTTGACCGAATGCCACAAGCATCTACTCCAAGCGAGAAGTGCATCAACTGCGAGTGACTGGAAGAACGAAAGAAAACAAGAACGCGCCGCCACATCTGGAGAACTTACCGTCGTCGCAGGAAGAATAAGTTCATCAAACGCATGGCGCGCCCACGACAACCCGTGCTCGAGGGTGTGGCAAGCCACGGACTCCTCATCCTCTTCAGTATCATCACCCACCTCGAAGGCGGCTACCCAAGGAAAGCGAGCGAGGTCGAGGATCTGGGCGTCACCTTCCTCAGGATCGGCCGGCTAAGCCGCGCTAGAGCCTTCCCTAGTCTCTTGGATCTCTGGGAAGGAGGTCCTCGCCGCGCTCCCAAGAGCATCAAGCTCTTGTGGGGCCGCCTGGGTTGGGCTCACCGCGGGTGCCTTCTCGTCGACAGGAGCGGCGGGCCGGTGAGATGACGACTCTGGCGCCTCAGCGGCGTCCAAATCCACCCTCGCGGGCGGAGACGAGGGCATAGCTGAGGTCGACTATGTGCAGACCGCGGCCTCCCAGAGGACCTCCTCTACCACCTCTGGCATCGTTGGGGGCGCAGGACTTCCGACATCACCCTGGCCCGGCGTCAACTGCCCCACCACGGAAGCGCCCAACATGGCTTCCCTGTCGGTGAGCACCACCGCTTCAGCAGAGGTCGCGACCACAAATGTCGTGGGCTCGGGGACCTCGACCTCCGACTCCACCGAATCGGCCAGCATGCGCTCCTGCATGACCTCATAGATGTCCCAGTCATTCCTCAGGAGCTCGGTGGCGTCAAGGTCGATGACCTCAAAGTTGATGGTGGACAAGGCGTCGGACGCCGATGCTCCCGTCGCACCCCGACCTGCCAACTCCACAGCAGGCACCAGAGTCTCTGTCACTGCCGGCGCGACGGCTTCGTGGTCCCTGATTGGCAGGGGTGGGGGCACGGTCCGCTCGGCGGACACCATCTCGACATCGTCGCCGCTCGAGGAGTCCTTCAGCTGCGGCTCCGACACCACCTGGGAAACGGTCGCCTCCGTTCCCCGCCCGAGTTGTCAGCGCCTGCTTACGACGGTGGTGCCACCAGCTCCACCACCTCGGTGGCCACGACCAGCTCGCTCTGGGCCGGCTCTGCCAATGGCTCGGCGTAAGGAGACAGGGAGCGGGACTTGGAAGGCGGTCCACGCGCGCTCAACGCCGCGTGCTTCAGAGGTGCGAGGCTAGCACGCCGGTGTCGACGCGACTGCAGAAAATGCAGGATGAAAATTAGAAGATGAACAAGACAAAGGATTCAAGGCGACAGGAAACACCGGGAGCAGAAGATTACATGCTGGAGCGGACGCGGACCCGCTTCACGGGCCGGTCCTTTGTCCTGGGCGTCCATCTTGTCGTCCGTCTTGGTGTCGTCCACGACGCTCCAAACCTGGTAGCATACGTCTCCAGCTTGTTGCGCGCGTCGACCCGCTCCCTCAGCTTCCGATCCTCCTCCGCAAACTCGTCCGCCTCCCGCACCATGCGGTCGATCTCCTCCTGGCTCAGCCGGCGGTCATCGCTCCTGATGGTGATCTTCTCGGACTTGCCAGTGCCCTTGTCCACTGCCGTCACATGGAGGATGTCGTTGGCGTCCACCTCGAAGGTGACCTCGATCTGTGGCGTGCCCCTGGGTGCCGGCGGGATCCCGGTGAGATCAAACTTGCCGAGGAGGCGGTTGTCCTTGGTCATGCTCCGCTCACCCTCGAACACCTTGATGCTCACCGTGGTCTGCCGATCCTGGTTCGTGGTGAACAGCTGTGTCTTCTTTGTCGGCACCACCTTGTTCCTCGTGATCAGCTTAGTCATCACCCCGCGACGGTCTCCATGCCTAGCGTCAGCGGCGTCACGTCGAGGAGGATCATGCCTTGGGTCTTCTCTTCGACATGCCCGCTGAGGATAATTTCCTGGACAGCGGCACCGTACGCGACGGCCTCGTCGGGATTGACCCCCTTGTTGGGCTCCTTGCAGTTGAAGTAGCCCTTGAGCAACTACTGCACCTTGGGGATCCTGGTGCTACCTCCGACGAGCACGATCTCGTCGATGCCGCCCTTGTTCAGCGCTTCAGCCCGGCGTCCGCCATGGCCTTCTTCACCGGCACCATCATCTTCCGGAACAGATTTCGACGCGCACCTGGTGCTGGTTGCTGAGTTCCTCGAAGCGCACCCTGGTGAGCTGCTCCGAGAACTCGACGCCGTTTAAGAGCACCTCGATTTCGACGAGCACCTGGTGCTGGTTGCTGAGTGCTCGCTTGGCGCGCTCGCACTCGCGGCGCAGCTTCCCCATCGTGCGGGCGTCCCCGGCGATGTCGCGGTCGTGCTTGCTGTTGATGAGCTTGATGAAGTAGTCCATGACGCGCTAGTCGAAGTCCTCGCCGCCGAGGTGGGTGTCGCCGTTGGTGGTGAGCACCTCGAATACGCTGTTGTCGATGGCGAGGATGCTCACGTTGAAGGTGTCACCGCCGAGGTCGAAGACGAGGACGTTCTTCTCAGCGCCCTTCTTGATGATGCCATAGGCGATGGTGGCGGCGGTGGGCTCGTTGACAATGCGGAGCACGGTGAGGCCGGCGATGACGCCAACGTCCTTGGTGGCCTGGCGTTGCATGTCGTTGAAGTAGGCCGGGACGGTGACGACGGCGACCGTGACCTTCTCGCTGAGGTAGACTTCGGCGGTCTCCTTCATCTTGGTGAGCACCATGGCGCTCACCTCCTCGGGGCTGAACTCGCGGAATTTGCCGTCCTTGACCTGGACTCACACGTGTGGCTTGCCGTTCCTGTCGACGACGGCGTAGGGCAGCAGCTTCATGTCGCGCTGCAACACGGGGTCGTCGAACTGGCGGCCGATGTGTTGAGTTATGATCCAAATTCTGTCTCACAAGAGAAAGGCCGACTTCTGACGGAGCGAAGCGGAGGCCCGTTCCATTGGAGATCGATTCATTCTCTTCTTGTAAGCCGCCGCCATTGGCATTGTAACTGGACTCCCGATATAGTTAATTCTTGCTGGCTGGCGCCCGTGGTTTTTCCCTCTCGTGTTGAGGGGGTTTTCCACGTTAAATCTCGTGTCTCCTGCGGTTTGATTCCTTTACTTGTCGTCGTTTATTCGCCATCGTTTATAACAAGTGTTACCAGAGCTGGTTTCAGATTTGTTTTCTTCGATGTTGTCGACGATGAAGTTTGATCTACTGCTATTGGATTAAAAGACGAGGTTCTCGCTGTGGCAAGTAAAGGTGCGGGCTATTCTGGCGAACACTCATGATCTTGATGTGGTGCTGGATAAGTTCGGTGGCAAGTCGTCCAAAGATTGGACCGATGAGGAGAGATGCAAGGATCGTAAGGCTCTGTCTTTAATTCAACTTCATCTGTCTAATGATATTTTGCAAGAATGTCTACAGGAAGAGACTGCTGCAGCACTCTGGTTGCAACTGGAATCGATCTATATGTCCAAGGATCTAACCAGTAAGATGCATATGAAGATGAAGCTGTTCACACTCAAGATGGAGGAGGGTGGTTCGGTGTTGAGCCACATATCTGCTTTCAAGGAGATCGTTGCCGACCTAGTGTCGATGGAGGTGAAGTATGAGGATGAGGATTTAGGCCTCTTACTGTTATGCTCTCTACCCAGTTCGTTTGCATATTTTCGTGACACCATACTTTTGAGCCGTGATGAACTAACCATCTCGGATGTTTATGAGGCACTCCAATCCAGGGAGAAGATGAAAGGCATGGTGCACTCTGATGGGTCGTCCTCCAAGGGCGATGCTTTGCAAGTAAGAGGTAGAATCGAGCAGAGATCTTCTAATGAAAGCAATGATCGTTTCAAGAGCCAAGAAAGCAGAGGTCGTTCTAAGTCTAGACCACCCAAGAAGTTTTGTAAGTATTGCAAGAAAAAGACTCATTTTATTGAGGAATGTTGGACACTTAAGAACAAGGAGAACAAAAAAATAATTCGAATGGTAAGGCCTCTGTTGTTTCTGGTGCTGGGAATACTTCTGATTCAGGAGATTGTCTGGTTGTCCTTGTCGGTTGTGTTTCTAGTCATGATGAATGGATACTTGATTCAACGTGTTCATTTCATATCTGCACTAATAGAGATTGGTTCAGTTCTTATAAACCTGTGCAGAATGGTAATGTAGTGCGTATGGGAGATGACAACCCATGTGAGATTGTGGGTATAGGCTCCGTTCAGATCAAGGCGCATGATGGCATGACACACACGCTACAGAATGTGAGGCACATACCGAGGATGACTAGAAATCTCATCTCACTCAGCACACTTGATGCAGAAGGGTTCAAATACTCCGGTTCAGGTGGAGTTTTAAAGGTATCAAAAGGTTCCCTTGTCTTCTTGGTAGGTGATATGAATTCTGCAAAGTTATATGTCCTTAGAGGAAGTACTTTACATGGTTCCATATCCGCTGCTGTTGTTACTAATGCTGAACCTAATGATACTAACCTTTGGCATATATGTCTTGGACATATGAGTGAACTTGGTATGGCAGAATTGATGAAGAGAAACCTACTGGATGGCTGTACTTTGAGTGGCAAGAAGTTCTGTGAGCATTGTATTTTCGGGAAGCACAAAAGCGTAAAGTTCAATACCGCTGTTCATACCACCAAAGGTACTCTTGATTATGTACATGCTGACTTATGGGGTCCCTCTCGTAAGCCTTCTTATGGTGGTGCTCGTTACATGCTTACTATTATTGATGACTACTCTAGAAAAGTATGGCCTTACTTTCTAAAAAATAAAGATGGTACTTTTGCTGCTTTTAAAGATTGGAAAGTGATGATAGAAAGGCAAACTGATAGGAAGGTGAAGGTGCTTCGTACTGATAATGGTGGAGAATTTTGTTCTGCTGCGTTTAATGGTTATTGCAGGCAGGAAGGCATTGTCAGGCACCACACCATACCGTATACTCCGCAACAAAATGGTGTGGCTGAGAACATGAACAGGACCATCATCTCGAAGGCCCGTTGCATGTTGTCCAACGCGCGGATGAGCAAGCGTTTTTGGGCTGAAGCAGCTAACACCACATGCTACTTGATAAACAGGTCGCCGTCTATTCCACTTAATAAGAAAACACCTATTGAGGTATGGTCTGGCACACCCGCTGATTATCACAGTTGAAAGTTTTTGGCTGCACTGCTTGTGCTCATGTTGATAATGGAAAATTGGAGCCTAGAGCTACTAAATGTCTTTTTCTTGGTTATTGTTCGGGAGTTAAAGGATATAAGTTGTGAAATCCTGAAACTAAAAAGACTTTCATGAGTAGGAGTGTTGTTTTCAATGAATCTGTGATGTTTAATGATAGTTTGTTCTCAGATCATGTTCCAAATAATTTTGATAAAGGGTGCCGCAGCATATGATGAGCGTGCGGGGTGGAGCATGTGGATGATGAAAAAGGTGTGCGAGTGCAAGAACATGTGCATGATGACACAGACGAGCAGGTGGAGCCGCCTGTAGATGACCTGGAAAATGAAGCTGATGATGATGAGGCTCATGATGATGTTCAGCACTTAACCCCTGTTTTGCACCTAGATGAAGATTTACCTATTGCTACTCGCAAGTCTAAAAGGGTTTGTGGACGGCCACGTCGTCTTATTGAGAGTGTAATATGATTTATTATGCTTTGAGTTGTGCTGAACAGGTTGATAGCAGTTATGAGCCAGCCATATATTCTGAAGCTATCTCTTGTGGTGATCGTGAGAAGTGGATTGCAGCTATGCAGGATGAGATGCAATCTCTTGAGAAGAACTGCACATAGGAGGTTGTTCCTTTGCCTAAGGGAAATAAGCCTGTTCGCTGCAAATGGATCTTCAAGAGAAAGGAGGGTTTATCTCCTAGTGAACCTCCAAAGTTTAAGGGAATGTTAGTGGCTAATGTTTACAGTCAAATTCCTGGTGTTGATTATAATGATGTGTTCTCTCCAATTGTAAAGCATAGCTCAATTCGTACATTCTTAAGTATTGTTGCTGCACATAATCTTGAGCTTGAGCAGTTAGATGTGAAGACTGCATTTTTACATGGAGAGCTTGAGGAGGAGATTTACATGGACCAGCCTGAGGGGTTCATAGTGCCTGGCAAGGAGAATTATGTTTGCAAGTTGAAGAAATACTTGTATGGTTTGAAACAATCTCCCCGTCAGTGGTATAAAAGGTTTGATTCATTTATGTTGTCACATGGCTTTAAGAGATCAAAATATGATAGTTGTGTTTACATCAAGTATGCTAATGGATCACCTATATACTTGCTGTTATATGTTGATGATATGCAGGTTGCTGCCAAGAGCAGGAAAGAGATCACTGCATTGAAGAAAATGTTGAGTAGTGAGTTTGACATGAAGGATCTTGGTGCTGCTAAGAAGATTCTAGGTATGGAAATCACTAGAGATAGAAAAGCTGGTTTATTATTTCTTAGTCAGCACAGTTATATTGAGAAGGTCCTTTAGCGTTTCAATATGCATGATGCAAAGCCTGTTAGTACTCCTATTGCACCGCATTTTAGATTATCAGCTGAGCAGTGTGCTAGTACAGTTGAGGATGTTGAGTATATGTCAAAGGTTCCATATTCTAGTGCTGTTGGTTCTTTGATGTATACTATGGTTTGCTCTCACCCGGATTTGTCTTATGCTATGAGTTTGGTTAGCAGATACATGTCTAATCCTGGTAAAGAACACTGGAGGGCAGTTTAGTGGATTTTCAGGTACCTTCGAGGCACAATAGATCATTGCTTGAAGTTTGGCAGGACAAATAAGTGACTTATTGGCTATGTGGATTCATATTATGTCGGTGATTTGGACAAGAGAAGGTCACTCACAGGTTATGTGTTTACTATTGCGCTTTGTCTTTGTGAGTCGGAAGGTCGTCTTGCGGACTCGTTGTTGCTTTGTCTACTACTGAGGCTGAGTACATGGCTATTGCTGAAGCATGTAGAGAGTTGTGTTGGCTGAAAGGATTGTTTGCTGAGCTTTGTGGTGTTGATTCTTGCATTAACATGTTTTCAGATAGTCAGAGTGCTATATATCTTACCAAATACCAGATTTTCCATGAGAGGACAAAGCACATTGAGATCAAGTATCATTATGTGCGTGATGAGGTTGAAAAGGGTAAGTTAAAGGTATGCAAGATACACACTCTTAATAATCCTGTTGATATGTTGACAAAGCCAGTTCCTGTTGCTAAGTTTGAGCTTTGCTCAAGCTTAGTTGGCTTAACTATGTAGCCCAAGAGGCTATTTGGCGCCAGAGGTATTTTGTTTCTTTGATGTGTTCAGGATGAAGGTTCTTTTTGTTTATGCTGCAAGAAGTAATTTGTCTCAAGGTGGAGTTTGTTGAGTTATGATCCAAATTCTGTCTCCCAAGAGAAAGGCCGACTTCTGACGGAGTGAAGCGGAGGCCCGTCGCCGGTAGGCTTGGGCCACACCATTTTCCCAGGTCGCGGTTGGGGGTGGGGGGGGGGGGGGGGCAGCCCCCCGCGGTACGGTACGGGTCATAAATACACATTAGGGTTTTCCATTGGAGATCGATTCATTCTCTTCTTGTAAGACGCCGCCGTTGGCGTTGTAACCGGACTCCCGATATAGTGAATTCTCGCTGGCTGGCGCCCGTGATTTTTCCCTCTCGTGTTGAGGGGGTTTTCCACGTTAAATCTCGTGTCTCCTGCGGTTTGATTTCTTTACTTGTCGTCGTTTATTCGCCATCGTTTATAACACGATGAGCCTCTTAGCGTCGTAGATGGTGCGCTCCGGGTTAGCCGCCGCCTGGTTCTTGGCAGCCTCGCTGTCTCCGATGAGGCGCTCACCGCCGCCAGTGAAGGCGACCCAGGAGGGCGTGATCCGGTTGCCATGGTCGTTGGCGATGATCTCGACGTGGCTGTACCGGTAGACGTCGACGCACGAGTAGGTGGTGCCCAAGTCGATGCCGATCACGGTGCCGGTGTTCTTGTCGCCGCCTCCTCCATGAGGCGGTGCGGCAGCGTGAATCGGGGCAACGAGATCGGCGAGCAGCAGCACGAACAGAAGCGTCCACACGCTGCGGCCCAGCGCCATCGCGTCGAGTTTTTTGCAGCTAGCTGATTTGTTTGGTCGGCAGGCAGGAGAGGCGACACGAGACGAGGAGGAAGGCAGGGGAGACGCCTGTATATAAAGTCAGCGCTGGACGTGTCGAGGTGTCCGACTCTGATCGACGCGCGACTTTCAATGGATGCCGGACGCATGGGTTCGGTGATCTCAAACCGTGTGTTTTGCCGATCGGGTGGCTAGGGGAGGACCGTGACGTGGTAATGCGTTGGTTGTACTTTGTTCCGGACTTGTGGTGTTTTCCTACTTTTATAGGGTACTCGCAGACGACGAAATTCATTTGGTATGAGTTACGAGTTTTGCTCTTTTTCTAGAACAACGTGTGCACAGTGCACGCGCGCGTTTCATGAATCAGGAGGTGCAAATTAACGTGGATTGCAAGACCTGTGGCTGGAGCATGGCAAAGGTGCAAAAATATTGTTAGCACCGGATCACAGGAGAAGGGGAACAAAGAGGAGTTGGAGTAGGGGACAGAGATCCAGGAAACCCGGCAGGGCCACGGCGGCCTGCCGTGAGCAAGACGAACAGTGTGATCGTTTGTTTACACAGTAATTGATGCCTCTCCCCTCCGCTCCAACTCCTTTCTATAGCAACTATTACATGGGCCAAGCCCGCAACCGGAACGCACGCAGGGGTTTACACAGCCCATTCTTCACCAACAACTCTCGGGTTCTTCTTGGTGAGCCGTGAGCTTCTACGAGTCGCATCACCGGCACCTTGGAATGGATAGGGGAAACATCCCCCGGCTGTTGAAAGTCTGCTTGTCCCCAAGCAGGAGCAGAAGGAAAACTTTGTTGCAGTCTGGCAAGATCTTCCAAAGTAGCCAATTCAGTGGGCCATCCAGACCATTGAACAAGAACTTCAGGCACTGACTGAATGCCTTTGGATTTCAACCTTCGCTGCAACACCTTAACAGGCACATGAGGCAATTCAACTTCAGAAGGAAGAGGAGATATAACTTGAGTACCTGGAGCCATATGCTTCAGCTGCGAGACATGGAACACCGGATGGATGGACGACGAGGAAGGAAGATTGAGCTGATAAGCCACCTGACCAATCTTTGCCAATATCTCATAGGGACCAAAGAATTTGAATGCCAACTTCTAATTAAATTGAGGTGCCAAGGAGGACTGGACATAAGGCTGGAGTTTAAGAAAAACCATGTCACCAACCTCAAACCACCGTTCTGAACGCTTTTTGTCAACTTGGCGTTTCATGCCAAGCCAAATGCTATTTGATCAGCGATGTCATGACTTGACGATCATGTATCCAGCTTGACAGATCAGAAGAAGGTGCAGTAGTAGAAGCATCAATACCAAAATACTTAGGGGTGTAGCTGTAGCCATACAGCGCTTCAAATGGAGACCGACCCACAGTTGAGTGGTGGCTATTGTTATACCAGAACTCGGCTAAAGGAAGCCACTCCACCCACTTCGAAGGACAAGCATTAGCAAAACAACGCAGAAATGTCTCCATAGTTTGATTAAGGCGCTCTGTTTGTTCGTCGAACTGCGGATGGTAGGAGGAGCTCATCCGCAACGACACATCAGCCAATCTGAATAACTCAGTCCAAAACTTGCTAGTAAAAATGCGGTCTCTGTGAGACACAATGGCAGCAGGAAGGCCATGTAGCTTGTAAACCTGACTCATAAACACCTTGGCAACACCTTGGGCTGTGTAAGGGTGTAGAGGAGGAACAAAGTGGCCATATTTAGTAAATAAATCCACCACCACTAGAATACAATTAGCCTGACCAGAACGCGGCAATCCCTCCACAAAATCCATTGATATTATCTGTGTAACATCCTGGAATTTTCTCCGGAATGTTAGCAATGCAAAAATGAGGATTTCAAAATTTCGAATTGAAATTGAGTGCATAATTAAGATGTAAGGCTATCTTCTTTGATCCTTCCCTGAAATTCCTAGATTTATTTTGAGTAAGATAATTAAATTTAGGAATTATAATTGTTAGTGTGAAAAGCTTGGATTTTATTGGATTTATTTTGGACCTTATTTGAGTGGGGTTCGAATTTGAATTCTAAATTCAAATCGGAATCATAGATTAAATAGGAGCTAAGGTTTAAGAAAAACAGGATAACCACCTCTATCTCTGTTGGGCTGCATCTGAGATTGCTAAGTCCTCTAGAACACCCCCAAGCCCTCCTCTAGTTCGCCTAAACCGCCAGCCCGCCGGGCCTTTCAGCCCACCTAACTGCTGGCCCGTCTAACACCAACCCCCTCCTTCTCTCACCGCCATGTGGGGCCCGCGGTCAACCTCATCCCCACTTTTTCCTCTTCCCCTGTTTCTCTTCCCCACCGTGACGCAGGGGCGCCGTGCAAGGGCGGCATCCCGCGCCTCGCACCGAGCACGCTCGTGGCCGCGGGATGCCCGCCGCGTGGCCGAGGCACGGACGCCAAGGTCCGCCTGCCGTCCATCCGCCTCCCAGAAACCCTAGCCGCCACCGCCCTATAAATCCCCATCTTGCCCCACTATGCGCCGCCCCCCTTTGGGGTTTCTTTCCCCAAATCCGCTGTAGCCACCACCAGGTTGATGGAGGGAGGAGTTGGAGGAAGGAAGGAGGCGCAGGAGGCGGGGAAGAAGCCGGGGGGCCACTGTGGAGCATGGCCTACTACGACGTGCTGGAGCTGCTGTTTCGCCGTATGCGAAGGAGAAGACAGAAGGAGAAGGGGAGGGGAAGAAGGAGCCGGAGCAGTTCAAGCCAAGGTCGCCGACGCACCAAAGCTCGGAGTCGCCGGTGTGCAACATCTGCTTCCGCTGCCTCGAGCCGAGCTGTGCCGCGCCGAGCCCTATTCTGCATCCTCTGCTCCGCGTCCGCTTTGCTGCCACGCCCCGTCACCACCTCCTCGCCGCTGTGTCCAGGAGCGCAAGGTGAGCCTCAACCCCCTCGAACTTGTTGTGGACCCGGCCTTCGCGCTGAGGCTGAACCGAGCCTTGTGAGCTCGATGTCTTCTGTGCTTATCTTGGACTGCTGTCCCGCACCGCGCCGCCGCGCAGACCCACCGTCGCCTGAGAGCCGGCCATCGAGCCGAGCCAGTCGCTTTGCAGGTGCCGCTGCCTACCGCAACGTGCGCGCTCCTTGCTTTGCATCGTGTTGATCTGGTCCCGACGAGCGCACGCCGAGTTCCGGCTCACCGTCGGCACCCACACCGTTGCGCCGCCGTCGTTCGACACGCACTCGCACGTACACCCGAGGGGCTGAATCCCTTGGCTCTCCCGTGCAACCTGTTCACACATGTGCTCTCCCGGGTCCAAAGTTCTGGCTTTTCTGGGTAGGGATTCACGGCCAACACACACACCGTAGTGGCCCGGAATGCCGGTGCCGCCGACCTGTCTTCGCCGCTCCGGTCCTTTCCCGCTGTGCCGTCGTGCTTGGCCAGGAACTTCACCATTAGGTCGGATGCACGCGCGCGCAAGGCTGTGCCGCTGTATGGTGCTTTGGCCCTGTCCAAGCCACATAGGCCGCAATCCCGTCGCCCTTGTCACGACCGTGTTGTCGATCCCCTTGCTCTCGCCGTCGTGGACCTTTGGTGCGTTCCGCCGCGTCGTGTCGCACCCGAGCTCGTCGTTGCCGAGCCGAAATTCCGACCAAGGGCCACGCCTTTCTTACCCAAACCAAACCTTAGGGTCCCCTCATCTTCGATGTGACACTTGTTGTCGAGCCACCGTTCCTCATCGTTCTCCCCTCTTTGTTCCCTTGCTTAGTGCACGCCGTCGGTTTTGTATCGCCGTCGTGGCCACGTCGCCGGTGTCTTGCACGTGCACGCACCCAAGGAGCCAAGGCCCTGGCTTTAGGGCAGGAACTCCTGGCCGACCCGGCACCTGCACGAACATGCGTGATAGAGCGAGCACGCCGCCACAAAACCCCCTAGTACTCGCCGTCGTGTCGCCCACCTCTCCGCGCACCACTTTCTGTCACCCGCCGTCCTTGCTTTGGTCGAGGACAAGTCGAGGCCTTGCACTTGTCGAGCCAAAGCCCTGTTCTTTCTGGCCGAGCATGTGGACGCACGCATGCCCTGCACACACGCACATACCCGTGCACACGCACTCACACGCACGTTTGTTCCCCGAAGCCATCAGACGCGAGGACGAACCATCTTGGCCGCCTTGATCCTCATCACTCCCGGCCTTAGCCTGGTCGCCACTCTCCTTTCTTTGCGCCGTCACTGTGGCACGCCGCCGAAGTCGCGTTGTCGCCATGGTCACACCGCCGCTGTTCCAGCCCACCGCCATGGCCTGGACGCCGGTATGCGCACGCATTCTCCCTTGCCTTGTGCAACCACGCGCGCACGCACGTGCCCGTGCCTAGCCGCGCAACCATGCGTGCGCTTGCCTGGAGAGGTCAAGGCCGAGCCTATGGCTCCCTTTCGCGCCTGACCTTGTCGGCACTCCGTCCTGCCACGGGACGCGGCTTTGCCGCCGATAGAAATCCTTCCTCCCCGGAAGCGCGAGTGCCAACTCGATCCCGTTCTTACACACTCGCATTGACGCACGCGCGTGCCAACCCGGTCGTCGCCTTGCACACCTCGAGCGAAACTGAAGCACCCAGCTCGTGACCGCCCCGTCACTCTACTTCACCTCACTGCTGAGGACGTCCTTCCGCCTAGGCGCACGAGCGTCAGGCCAAGTTAGTGCACGTGTTCGTCCACACGTACGCACGCAGGCGAACACCCCGCACGTGCCACCGTGGAGCTCGCCGCCGTGGCCAAGCCACCGGCATGCCTGCGCGCTCAAGTGAGGGCATGGACGCTGCCTTTGGCCGGCCAATGCTCACTCACGCACGCGAGGGCCAAGGCCTCGCCTTTCTGTGGCCAGACCTCGTGTGAACTCAAACCTCGCCGCCGACCTTGTCATCGTCGCCAGGCAAGCCCCGTTCTTGGCCGTGATCTTCTGTTTGCAAGACGGCATCCCCGCCTCGTAGTGCGTTGTCTCTGTCAACCTTCGCCGCGTCGGGCCGCTCTCTTTCGCCACCGGCGTTCTGCTCACGCACACCCGCACCCGAGGCAGTCGAGCCCTGCTCTCCCTGTCCAAGCGCTGCACGCGCATGTTCACGCGCACGCACGCCCTCGCAAGCGAGCTGCCACGCTGCTGCGGACACCCCAGTCGCGACGCCGCGGAGTTCGAGCCGCACCGAGCCGTTTACCATCGCGCCGCCATGCTCGTCCGGGAGCTTCATCTCACGGCCGCACGCTCGTGCATGCGCTCGACCAAGCTGTCGCCTTTGCGCTCCTTGCTCGAGTCCGGTGAACACATTCACGCTTGTGAGCCGAACCTGACCGCCGCTCAGCCTGTCGCGACCGGAACCCCGTCGTCAAGAGCATCCTTTCTGCCAAGGCGCGCGAGCGCTGGACCAACTCATGAACGCGTTCACTCTCAGGCACGCGAGCGCATACAACCTCATCAACGCCGACCACCCTAGCCTCGTCGTCGAAACCTTCTACTTTGCTCTGCGTGCCAAGCCGCTCTCCGTCACCGTCGTACCGAGTTTTCGACCAAGGCGACCCTTTTCTTTGCCTAGATGGATCCCTAGGTGGAAATTAATTGGCCCCTTTTATTGAAATTCTTCAGCTGTCCTAATCCTCTTGTGTGTTATCGGTTTTTTGTGTGATGTGTTATGCTCATTTGGTGTATGGAACGCAGATGGCGTCTGATGCTCGGGCTTGGATGTACAGACAGCCCAAAGAAGATTGGGAGAATTTCTTAAGCGGGGTCAATGGTTTTCTAAATGAAGCAGAGGAGGATATGAGAAACCGAGGTGTTCAGGCAATGCTTTGCCCCTGTATTGATTGTCTCAACCAAAAGAAATTCGCACAACGGGAAATCATTTTTTATCATTTGGTCACACGTGGTTTCACAAAAAATTACACGTGTTGGAATAAACATGGTGAGGAAGGCCCTAATGATCTCGAAGGAGGTGCCTAAATGAAGGTGAAGTGCGACACCATGCTACCAACCATGATGAAGACCTTGATGACAGTGGAATTTTTGAGGGAAATGAACCATTATTCCCACCAAATGTGTTGAGGCCTGAGGATATCACTGATCAAGAATTTAGGGGCTTCGATGATGGTGAGGTGTTGCAACGTGTGCACAATGTTGATCAAATGTTGCGGGATGTTGAGTTTCAACGAGTGTACACACCTTCTGAATTAGCGAGGCTGAAGCATTTCATTAAAGATTCAAAGAAACCCCTCTATCCTGATTGGAAGAAGTACTCTCGCCTTTTTGGTGATCTAAAACTTCTCCAACTTAAGGCAAATCATGGTTGGAGCAACAAAAGTTTCAAACATCTATTGGATGTGCTTAGAGACATGCCACCTGAAGAAAACCAAATAGCAGAGTGTGTCTATGAGGTAAAGAAGATAATCTGTCCTCTTGGAATAGAGGTTGAAAAAAAATATATGCATGCAAGAACAGTTGTGTATTGTTCCGTGGAGATTATGCAGACCTTGACAAGTGCCCCTAGTGTGGCTATGATCGGTATAGAGGAAAAAGGATGGTGGAGATGATAATAATGCTGATGACGAGAACGAGCCCGACGAGATCAGAAATAACAAGAAGAAGGCTAACAGAGGGGCTCCTGTGAGGGTGGCATGGTATTTTTGCATCATTCCTCGGTTGAAAAGATGGCTCGCAACATGAAAGGAGGACAAACTCTTGCGTTGGCATGACGAAGGCCGAAAGGATCTTAAGAAAGATGCCAAGTTAGGAACCCCGCAGTTGCAGCATAATGGGGTAACATTAATAACCACTTCTCATGGTTTGACGAAGACGCAAGGAGCATACGGTTTGCTATGAGCACTGATGGCGTGAACCCATTCGGTAACCAGAGCTCAACACATAGCACCTGGCCTGTCGTGCTGTCGTTGTACTACCTTCCACCCTGGCTATGCAAGAAACAGAAATATATGATACTGACAATACTGGTCTCCGGGCCAAAGCAACCTGGCGACCGTATTACATGTCTACTTGAGGCCAATAGTTGATGACTTGAAGATATTGTGGAAGCCTGGTGTGCTGGAGGTTTGGGATGAGTTCAAGCGTGAGGAGTTCACAATGCATGCCATGTTGTTCACCGCCATCAACGACAACCCGGCTCATCGCAACCTCTCCGGCCAGAGTAAAAGGAAAGGTGCAGCTTGCCCACACTACTTGGAAGATACTTGCACAGTATGGCTAAGACATTCAAAGAAATACGTATTTATGGGGCACCGTCGTTTCCTCGGGAAGAAACATCCATACCGGACCATGGATTGTCAGTTTAATGGGGAAAAGGAGAATCGAGAGGTGCTGTTGCATGTGACTAGAGATCTGGTCCACTTGAAAGTCAAGGACATCAAAACTATCGAGGAGTTACCCAAACTGACTGTAAAAACCCTTGGCATAAGAAAGAAATGAGATGGTGAAGAAGAAGAAGAAAGAATGTGGAACAAGAAGTCAATTCTATGGGAGCTAGAGTATTGGCCGATGTTGGATGTGCGTCATGCGATTGACAACGTGCACGTCAAGAAGAATGTGTGTGAAGCTACTTGTGGAACATTGCTACAACAGAAGTCCAAAGGAAAAGATCATAAAATGCAAGGGAGGATCTTAAAGAGCTGGGCATTAGGCTGGAGCTTTATGCAGAGGAAACAGAGACGGGGACGAACCTTCCCGTTGCTGCAACCACCTTCTCAAAGGCAGAGAGAAAAAAATTCTATAAGTTTTTGCATGATTTGAATGTACCTTCAGGCTACTCATCAAACATTAAGAGGCTAGTGTCAGTGAAGGACACGAAAATGAATTTCAACTTGATTAAATCTCATGATTGCCATGTGTTGATGACAGCTCTTCTTCCTGTTGCACTTAGAGGTATCAAGACAGAACTGGTACATGACGCGATCACGAGCTTGTGTTTATTCTTCAATGCAATAGAACAGAAGGTGATTAATGAGGAAAAACTATTGGACTTGGAGAGGAGGCATTTCGAGATCCTATGCCTGCTTGAAGCTACCTTCCCACCATCATTCTTTGATCTCATGCTGCATCTAACAGCACACCTCGCGAGGGAAATTTGGTTCCTTGGCCCATCTTACCTTCAACAAATGTGTCCATATGAGAGGTTCTATGGATTCCTGAAATCATTGGAGATCTAGAGACGAAGGAAGCAACTTGAAGTGAGGAGGACCGATAGGCGTCGGTGCCTTTTTATAGCAAAAACAAGGAAGGGATAAGATCAAGAGCACAGGAAACAACTGAGAAGGTTCCCAAGACGGTCAATGGCGAAACTGTTGCTAGTCAATGGCTGAGAGCAGAGGTACGGTAGTGATTCCAATGTAGAATTAAATGATACGCGGAGTAACCAAACATCGCCTCCAATGTAGTCATCGTCTCCAAAAAAAGAGAGGAAGGGACAAGATCAAGAGCACAGGAAATGGGAAGGTTCCCAAGATGGTCAATGGCGAAACTGTTGCCAGTCAATGGCCGAGAGCAGAGCTGCAGAGGTACTGATTCCAATGTACGGAGTAACGAAACATCATCTCTACGCGGATTAGCCAAACGTCGTCTTCAATGGAGAATTAAATGATAACACGAATTAGCTAAATGTCATCTCCACTACATACTTAAAACATGTTTGGAGATAAATCTCATGCATCTTCTCATTCCAAAACAATTAGATCCCCTGCCCCTTCATCTCTACTCGTGAAAAACAGTAATTGCCTACTCTTCATCGTCACCATTCCCGACCGGAGATGAGTAGCATGCTGGGAAGAAGCAGGTGGCACTAGCCGTCGTCGCTGCTGGGCCTCCCTTAAGACCTCCAAATTGAGATTGCGGCGCGCGTCAGTGCGACCTCGGAGCAGCCCTTGGCTGACCTCCGCAGCCTACGCGATACTTGCTCGACCATGCGACGCGTGTGCGACCACGGCGACATCGGCCGACGTTTGTCGATAGAGGGGATACAAGATGAGAATTCTTGGGTGTGGGAACCCACCTCTTACAAAGCATTCCTTGCTATGCTGACCGGTCTCAGGAATCCGGAGGCTTGCTTCTTCTCCAGGAACAAAGCTGTCTTCATGGAAAACAGGGGATACAATGATCTCCGTCGCGCCACTGAGGGTGGGCACGATGCGGCAGCCTATCTATACGCCATCTTGCTCTACAAAGACAATCGCAGTGCTACCGCCGACGACACCGCAGAGCGGTACATGAGGCGGGTCGCGGGCGGTGGCAGTACGACGTCGAGATGGCTGAGCAACGAGGGGTGTCTGCCTTTGCGTGAGAAGGCCGCGCATGCGATCCACTCCTCGACTTGGTGCATTTGGGGTGAAACGCTGCCGCCTTCGGCACAGGTGTGCGGCGATCAGCCATGCGCAGGTAACGACGGCGGTTGCGGCGTGGAAAAAGGATGGCTTCGAATTTCTCTGTTTTGCAGCGAAGACTGTAGGCTACGCCGCGAAATGGTGAAGTTCGCACAGAGTATTGGAATAGGAAATCAGTAGTAGATTAGCATTTGTATGATGCTCGAATTATCTGTGTAAAAGTTTGGGAGAACAGCAAATCCGATGCGGGTTATCAGCCCCGCGTCGCTAATGACTGTAGAGCCTATTTCTATTCAAATGAAGAACAATTCCCATTTCACCTTTTAATCTGCAATCAAATGTTGTAACAAGTATTTCTTCATCGATATTAGTCCAAATTTGATTTTTTTCTAATTTTTTCTAAATCACCATATTCTCATTAATTTCTTTGTTTAGTTTACAGTCCGTTTGTTGAATAATGTTTATATGCCTTATTTTGTTTTTAGTAAGTACAACATACAAATAATATTTTGTTTTGCACAACCATCAGTGATGAAACTTTACATTTCATAAGCTTAAGGTGAACACAAGGTTTTGTTAAGTGTTCAAATGCATATGAGTTCGAACATGTTGCAAAGTGTGGAAAACTTCAATGTTCAAGCAAACATTCTAGGAAACTATGTGAGAGATGTAGACATTTGTACACAAGTATATTATTCCTTCATCGATACCATTTGAAATTTCGAAGACAAGTTTAGGTACCAAAATTATGTTGCCAAGTCAATTTGTAGATTTTTTAGAGCAAATTTGATGTTATTAGAATTGTTATATAATTACCATGGGGTGTAAAGACGAAATATATGAATTTTGGGCACACAGGTGTCATTGTTGATATTTTATTCAAATACTAAATGTCCAAATATGAATTATTCGTATTTTTATGATTTTTAGGTGTTGTTTTATGTGCTCTAATAATTTAGGGAAGCAAGTTTCATTCCAATAAAAATAGTGACGGGCCCACACGTCAGCGTCAGCAGCCAATATAAAAAAGATAACCGTTGCCCGCCCGTCCAGATCCAACTGCCAACAAATGCGATGCGGGTTCACTAACCATCGTCACCAATGACACTGGCCCACACGTCAGCGTCAGCGTCAGCAGGCTAACATGCGTCGGCAATGACTATCCATTGTCTCTAAGATCTAATTCATCACAACAAATCTCGAATTCATCACAACAGATCTCAAGTTCATCACAACAGAACACAATTCATCACAACGCGGTTGGATCTACTCGCGTCTATTAGATCGAGTTCATGACATACAAAATCTAACAACCAAACTAATTAACTAAGCAGATCATGATCGACAGACAAACTAAGCAGTTCATGTCCAAGAACCTGACAAAGACACAAAAGCACACACTCATTGTTACTAATTGGTAGAGGAGTCCATCAATTAGTCCGAGTCCTTCCGTCGTCACCACCGTGGTTGCCGTCGTCGCCCGTGGCTGCCGTTGTCACCGTCGGAGCCGCCATCATCGAAGACGAAGTGGCGGCGGGCAACCTGCTTGACCATGGGGAGGTTCTCAAGATTCTCAGCCAACCCGTGAATCCTGAAGGTGAGACCCTCACTACTAGGAATCGACCCTTAGAGCACCAAATTTTCTGGCAACACCACGTATTTGGTTGCAATAGTTGGTTTTATAGCAACCAACGTATTAATGCGTTGCGATATCTAGGTGTTATGGCAACCAAAAATGTGGGTTGCGTCTGTTGAAACAGTCGTTGCAACAAGTTGGTGTTAATGCCACGGTGAAAATGGTGGTCGCCTTTGTGGGTAGCTATTGCCACAACTGATTGCGCATTGCGATAGTATCGATTTAATGTTGCGATACATATGTGTTTGTTGGCACGAATATTTAATTCGTTGCGATAATGCATGCCTATGGCCACGATGAAATTTCCTTGTGTAGAGTGCAAACTTTGTTGCGATAGCTGATGTGCCTGTTGCATCCAAAAAATCATTCGTTGCATTTGATGTGTGTTTGTTGCCATGAATATTTAGTTGGTTGCGATTATGTCGGCTTTCAACCACGATGAATTAACATTGCCTAAAACTTAAACCTGGTTGCGATAGGTCATGTGACTGCTGCATCCAGAAAACAAATCGTTGCATCAATTAGGTTTTATTGCCACGATAAATTTGGTGAATTCATTAAATTTTTTTGTTGTGCTAAAAGATTTTATGATGATGTAATTAAACCCACCTGCACTTTTGAAGAAAGAAAAATAAGCAAGCCCAATTGGATTGTATTGTTGTGGCCGGCTTGCTAACAAAATTAGGAAAAAAATCATGCCTCTAACCCAGCCCACCGGCGCATGAGGAGAGGGAAAAAATACCGAGAAGAAAAAAAGGCCGACTCATGCTCGCGTATGCGCCCGTGTAGGTCGGACCTCGGCCGGCCCGACAAGAACAAAGATGGTCGCGAGAAAAAAGAAAAAAACATGTCGGCAACAGGAATTGAACCTATGACCAACCACTTGAGAGATAGAGAAGTTACCATTGTGCTACTTGGTTGTTGATGCCAAATCTTAGTATTTATTTATTTTGAATAACTCCTATAGGTACTGTTGTTTGCCACGCGAGCGCCACCTCGCCCCGGGCACCACACATCACTGCCACGCGAGCCGCGCCACCTCACCTGACCATGTCATCAGTTAATAAAAATTTTAAAAATCAAACCACGCAAATGGGGGAGTGTGGTTCGAGCCCAAGACCACAAGGTCTCAAGAGATGGAACGACTACCACTGCACCACTTCACTGTGTGTGATGGTTTTATTGTAGTTCTTTTTATATAAATTGAGGTTTGGGACCACGTGGCAACACTGGGATGGTCGAGTTGCTTCGTCGGGACCACGTGGCGCATGATGAGCTCGTTTTCCCGTCGTTTTTTTAATCTACAACTAAAATTTGTAACTAGTGTTTCTAGGTCATAGTAACTTCAAATTGAGTGAATGTGACAATGCTCAGAACACCGTGACGATTTGTTAAAGTCGTCGCATTCTGGCCCACAATTCTCCGACGTTTTAGCAGATTTGTCACGATCAATAATTAACAAATAGTCATGTTACGAAATAAAAAAAGAGGTGAGCTACCATTGAGCTTCCACACCCAGGCGGACTGCCGCACCCAGCCATGCCTCCAGCCGTCTGCGATTTAATTTCAGTGTGCAAAAAATGGGTCACGCGAAAGCGGACTCGAACCCAGGACCTGGCTGTTCGGAGGTGAGGTGAGCTACCATTGAGCTTCCTTTTATTTTGTGATTTATATTTCTTATGTATATCATTTATATTGCACCATACATACTGTTGTTTATAAAGTCAAAATAAACAGCCGCCCCGTCAAAAAAAATGAGGAGGCCGGGGCTCGAACCCGCGACCTAGGAGAAACAAATTTTTTTTGAGCATCTAGGAGAAACAAATTAGATATGTTACCATTGAGCTACAAGCAATGTTGTGTTTGTTTGCAGAAGTTTATTTCTATATCCTTTAAAAACTTGTTGCACTCAGCAAATCATGTTTCGCCACGTGGCGGGCGGAGATGAAGAACATATGATTATCATATTTTTTTTAATCTGAAATTAAATCTTGTAACTAGTTTTTCTCCCACATAAAATCTTCAAATTGGATGGTTCTTTTTTTCAAATTTTTCTAAAATCGACCTTTCCTTCAAGTATGTTTTGTTTGTATATAAATTGTTATTTATCGAAAAGTTTATATGTAACTTGCATTTCTTCCAAAAAGTAATAACTACGAGCAAGAGTTTTTTACACTAGATGATGTCAAATGGAAAAATGATGAATACCAAAGTTTCATATCTCATCAAGATCTACGACCTTTATTCAGGTCATTTTGTCATTTTCAAAAGTGCCAATAATATGTAGTACAAATTTGACAAGTCTCTAACATAGTTTCATAAACAATGTGATGAAATTTTTGTGAAAATGTTATGGTCAACATAGAAGCTTAAATATTATTTTTGTGAAATTTTTCCAGCTTTATTGGTGGTACACATAGGTCAACTAGGAATTACTCTTGGTAAGCACGCGAATATTCAATTAAATGATAGAAAATAACAAATATGTTCAAACAAATCTTGAAACACCTAGAAGGAAACTTAAATGTTGTCTGCTACATTTGAAAAATGTATTGAGGATATATAAGGTAATTAGTTTTCAAGTTACGTCATAAAGGTGTCTTAATTTTGTATTTCAAAATAGAAAACCAACCTTTTTTAAGAAAAAATGGTAATGTAACTTCATATTTGAAAATGTTATGGTCAACAAGGTTGTGTTCGAAATTTATATGCATACGAGTTCAAAATAATGTTGAGGTATTCGAATCTCAAAGTTTGACTTTGAGTTTTAGAAAACTATGAGAGGGATGTATCCATTTCTAAACAATATAGGTTTCTCCGTTATCGAAATCATTTGAAAATTTTATGTCAAGTTTAAACATCCATAAAATGATTCCATGTCAATTTTTAGAATTTTCGAAAAAATTTTAGATATTATTATCATTATTTTATAACAATGTGACTAGTACAAGTTCAAGTTTTCCATGTAAGTAAATTGAAATTTTCGTCAATCTCCTAGATGTGGGCTTGAATGAACCATAGTCGCCTAAATTTAGTTTTTTTAATTTTTGTAATCTTATTAGAGGTACATATAGGTCAATTTAGAATTATTTTCAGTAAACACGTAAGAATTTATTTATATGATAGAAAATAGTAAATCTCTTCCACATATTCTGAAACTCATAGGTTGCAACTTATATATTGTCTTCTACATGTGATAAATGGATTGGTGGTATTTAAGATAGCTATTTGAGTTTGTTTCTAAGGTTTGTTATTTAGGTTTAAAAAAATAAAAGGGATGTTAAATCTGCATAAACGGGCTCAAAGAGCTTTTTCTGGGTTGTTTTTGGGCAAACATCCCAACTATTTTCGACCGTCCATCTGATACTGACGGTTGAGATGATTCGTGCTGCAAATAAATATCATCCAACCCTCCCTTCTACTCCCGCAACCCTAGTTGTCTCCCTTATCCTCCAGTCTCCACTCATCCTACCTCAAGCCGCCACTAGCTCATCGACGCCCCCATCTCGTTCTCCCCTCTACCCCTGCCCACACTGCCCCATACGTGCCCCCACCTCACCTCACCTTTGCTACCCCCTTCTCGTTAGTCCCACGGGCGGCGCGGGTGCGGGACCCGGCTGGCCTCACGGCGCGCGGCGGTGCACGGCCAGGCAGCCTCCTGGCTGCGGCGTGAGCACAGGGCTAGGTCGGGCTCCCAGCAGTGCGGGACCAAGCGGCGTGGGGCTAGGGCAGCGGCCTCCTTGGCGTGGAGCTAGGAAGCCAGTCTCCTCGGCGCAAGGGTGGTGGAATCCTCGGCTCGATGTTTGACATCGCCTTGCTTGAAGTCGGCATCTGCGGGATGCAGCTCATCCGCAACATCACCAACAGCCTCGAAGTCAGGCTGGTCTTCTCGATTCAACTCTCTCTCCCTTCTAGTCGTTCCCCAGCAGGGGTTCTCCAGCTGTGCATGCGTGATTTATATCTGCTCCTGCTACTGATCAATTCACACTTAATTTATTTTGTCATTTCAATTCTCGATTTAGATCTGCTCCTGGTGCTGAAGGAGAAGGGGGCGGCCGGCGTGCTGGAGAACTTTGACGAGGGGAAGATGTACTCGCTGCTTCTGCTTGGAGAAGGCGAGCAAGGTGAATCCCGGGTCTGCTTGTGCTCAAGTTCCTGTGATTACTGCTTGTTTGCTAGGTGTTTATTTTCACTCTTTCAGTGCTCAAGTTCTATGAGCTACAGTGAAGAAGCTAGTTAGTTCATTCATTCATGCGAGTGCCTACTCGTTACATAGATAAACAATAGCTACAGTGAAGAAGCTAGTTAATTCATTCATGCGAGTGCCTACTCATTACATAGATAAACAAGGCTAGTTAACTCCAAATCAGATCAGAGCTCTATCATACATCCACAATTTTATTGTGTTATGTATACCATGATGCAATGTAGAGATTTTATAAGACAAGTCTAAACCTTGTACTGTTAGTAGATCTTCTAGCTCGACCTCTAGGACTCTAGGTTCTGCCATCCTGGTACTTGACTTTTCCTCCTCTGTTTAATTCGTGCTTTGCTTTGTTCGATTGAGTTCTGTTCTATGCTACCCTTGCTAGCTGCAGCTGGTGCTGGTGTGTAATTTGTGCTCTACTCTGTTCGATTAGTGCTCTGCTCTATGCTGCCCCTACTGCATTTGCTGGAACAATGGTAAGATTTAGTATTCTCTAATATGTTCAATTAGTACAGCTGCAGCACTCTTTATCACGAATGAGATTACACCCCAATGTTACACTATATATTATTTCTTGGCTATTTATTCTCTTCTATTTCATCTCTCATGTCGAGGATTAGTGTTTGGCATAATCTACCGATTTCGTACTGCTATATTTCACAATTGCCCATGTTATCTGAAATGCTTAGCATCTCAATATTGTCTTCTGATTTTCTATGCATTTTTGCTTTGGATATTAGAAAAATGAAAATTTTAGTGCTTCCTTGGATTGAGAACTTATACAACAACACATGCTTGTGACAGATAAAATTGCATCTCTATATCTCAATGCAGAGAACAAAACACTTTTTTATGTTGCATTTGAAACTCATGGTGAATGATATCAACATAATATTCCAGTATTTTGCATAGCAGGAAGAAGATGTCAACATTTTCTTTGGTGCCTTTTGAAACCAGGAAGCCCCTGATCAGCTTGAATTTGTTGCCTTTTGAAACTTTTGCTATGTTTAACTGATTAATTGAATTTCTGCTGGTTGCAGTTCTTCATAAAACACTTGAGAAATACTGTAGATACACACTTTCTAATCATAGTGAAGACCAATGCATTTGAAAGATTGTGTATCAATACATATTCTCCTGAAAAAAGTTGGTTTCTAGTCTATGTGATAAATGACTAGTGTATGCTTTGTATAGGAAGGAACTTCTGTGTTCCTACTTTTCAATACATTTCTAACTCTGAAAAAATAAGTTATTCTTTATTTATTCGCTAAAACCTAACTCCTGGTTTCAAGTGTTGGCTGACAAAAAGGCTCTAGGATTGACTAGTGAATGTTGATTACTGAATGATTAATTCTTGACACCACCTGATTCTACTACTTATGCCTACTGGATGTATTTGTAAACTGAGACAAATATTACTTTCCTCACATAAAGAAATACTTGTTCTTTGCATAAATTATTTGATATATGCTTTTTTTGTGTTGTGGGAATTAATAAACTACATTACATATTTTAGTGTACCATTGGATTGTCATATAATTCATATCTTCGGTGAACAGACACAATTTTTTATAAGAACTAATCTGGTGTATGCTAATTTAATCATATATGCTTTCATGATTCGCAGAGAAACTCAGACAGCCAAAACAATTAGAGAAAGCTACCATGGATTACTATTGATGGGCGGCCAACAAGAATGATGTATGTGGAGCTGATGAACGTGGAGCAACCAGGGGACTCGTTTTTAGAACCATTTATTATATGCTAAACAATGTAGTGAACTTAGTTAAATGTGCTGTCTTCATTTTGTTAGTTCTGTTCATGTTCAATCAAGACGAATTCTGGTCATTACCTGTTACTATGTTTTGAGACAACTTTAAATAAAGAATTACTCAGTTATTAAATGTGATGTGCATGCTATGCAATTGATTTTTAAACTACTATTCAAATTCACCGCATTGCGTTGCATCTAACCTCTATTACCACCCACACAAATTCGTTGCAACATATGTATATTACCTCGAAGACAAATTCATTGCATTATCATACCATCTATTGCCACCATGTCTGATTTGTTGCAAAAGCATTGTAATGCAATGGATCAGAATTCGTGGTAATAAGACTATATGCCTACGTAACTTTGGAGTGGCAATACTTTTCTATTGCAACACATTTGGTCGTGGCAATCATGAACTATTGCATCCTAGCGTTTGGTCGCAATAAAACCTGAGGCAACCAATAAAGTCGTTGCAATATTTACTCTTGCAACCAAAAATTGGTTGCATTCCTTTTTTGTTTGTTGCCATATTTGTTATTACAACCTAGTATAGGTTGCATTAGGCTTCTTTTGCATTGCAATATTTTTGTAGCAACCAACTATTGGTTGCAATAGGATTTTTTGGTCACTGCATTAACAAACTCTATTGCAACACATCATCTTACGGTTGCCTCAGGCTATTGCACCGTTCCAATTGCAACCATTTGTCGACCACCTCACTTCGATGCAACTGATTCCAGATGCAACCAAAACAGCCATATTGCAACCATATACAGGTGTTGGCAAAGGATTGATTTCTAGTAGTGCCTTCACGCTTGGGTCCTTGTACACATCATGATGTGCCTTGATGTCGAAGGCCACACCAACACCTTCAAGCTTTTTGAAGGCGCTCCTGAGCAGCTCGACAGCGAACTTAGTGTCGCTGAAGAGCGGTTCCTCGTCGGCATCCTTGGCCGCCAGCTCCTTCCCTTTCTCCAACTTCTTCCGACAGCGGATTTTGTCGTCGTTGTCCTCCCTTTGTCCCCACTTCGACGGCGGCGGTCTCCTCGACGCCATCTCCTCCTTCTCTCGGTGACCGAAGATTTGTAGTGGTGGATCGCGAGGAGGAAGAAGTGAAAAAGATGATAAGCATATGGAAGAAGTAGGGGAAAGCAGGGGAGGGCGACTGGAGAGGGAGTTATATTGACAAGATGTGGAATCGTCAAGCGCCTCTGCGCCCACCCACTACTCCATTACTGCCAGTACGTGCCACTCGATTGCGCATCGGGCTCCGTTTCGGGCGCAAAACCATCCAAAACCACGCGTCGCCTTTCAATTACGCGGGAAGGAGAAGGGGCGGGGCAATGATGTCGGGCCCACTTGTCAACGACAGCAGCCAAACTGCAGCGCCTTTTCAATTTCCATTTATTGTTTTATTACATGGCTGAGGTGCCTTCTTCAACCTTCAACCCTCGTCGCCTTCTTCAACTTCAATCCTCGTTGCCAACTTCATCCCTTGTCACCTTCAACTTCAATCCTCGTTGCCAACTTCATCCCTCGTTGCCAACTTCAACCCTCGCCGCCTTTAACTTCAACCCTCGTCACCTTTCAATTTCCAAACCCCGTCGCTTTTCTATTTCCTCCTCTTCTCCTTGATGCCCGAGGTGTGCTTGATGCTGTTGCTGCTGCCAGATGAACTTGTCACCCAGGTCATCATCCACTCCATCAATGATGAGCCCGTCTTCCATTTTTTGAACCTTCGTAATAAAATCTGCGGCACCTTCCGGCGCATCTGTGACTCCGATGAGGTACTACTGCACGTGTCGCTACGTGATCTTCATGAGGCATGCAAGAATCGCTACATCAGGTCGTGCTTTGAGCAGCGCGTCTGCGAGGCCAATCATTCAGAGGCATTGTGCTTCGAGGGGATGAAGAGGTTGATGAGGCGGCGGAACGCCGATAAGGGTCTGAAGCTCATCGGAGATGCCACTGCTGAAGACTCTGGTGGCAAGTACTTCTTAGTGATGCTGAAGTACCGTTGCAACCTGGCGGACCCCGAAGCCATGGCACTGCTCCAGGAAATCAGCGGTGGCCTGTCGCCCCCTGACGGTCGGTGGAAGAACCACAACCTGTGGCGGCTGCGCTACCTCGTCAAGCAAGATCTCCACAACATTGTGTGGTGGTACTGGCTTGATGACGGCGGCGACGACGACATTCCATTGCTGCCTGTCCAGAATCCCCACATCTTCTTTTGTGTAGTGGGATGTAGGCGCTACGGGCCGGATACCAAAGAGATCATCACTACTGCAACGCCGAGTGTCGCATCCATCATGAGTTCAACCTCTGGACGAGTAGCTTCCGCCCCACCGTGGAGTATGCCGTCAGCAGGATGAACATCGGGATATAGGCGCAAGCATCAATAAACATTATCTATCTTGAATGTAAATTATTAGATATTACTAAACGAGGATTTGATTTTATCAGGACGTCGGTTTTTAATCAGTTTTTGACAGATAATATTTGATTTGTCACGTTTGTGAGTTAAATCGAAGGTTGCAGTGGTCTCATTTGTCGTCGACGAGGCCTGGGATGCCCTCTTAGGTGTCAAAACCGCCGAAGCAGGCACAACGGCGGGCGGCGGTGCTCTCTGCTTCCTACTTTGTTCTATTGGAGAATGAACAACAGTTTATCCGTCCGTATCCCCGACGACATTTCTCTTTTTAATCCTCAATCAAAATTTTGTAACATGTATTTCTCCATCGTAATTAGTCCAAATTTGATTTTTTTCCTACAATTTTCTATAATCACCGTGTTTTCATTATTTTCATTGGTTTAGTGTATATTATGTTTCTTGAACAATGTTTATATGCCTTATCTTGTTCTATGTAAGTACATCATATACATAATATTTGTTTTCCACACCTCCTATAATGAAACTTTGCATTTTCGTAATCTTAAGGTGGACTACAAGGTTTTGTTAAGTGTTCAAATGCATATGAGTTCGAACATGTTGCAAAGTGTGGAAAACTTCAATGTTCAAGGAACATTCTAGGAAACTATGTGAGAGATGTAGATATTTGTACAAAATTATATTATTCCTTCATCAAAACCATTTGAAATTTTGAAGACAGGTCTAAGTACCCAAATTATGTTGGCAAGTTAATTTGTAGATTTTTAGAGCACATTAGATGTTAGTAGAATTATTACATCATTAACATGGGATGTGAAAACGGTTTCTAAGAATCTTGGGCACACCAGTGTGACTTTTGATATTTTATTCAAATACAAAATGTCCAAATACGAATTGTTCGTATTTTTATGATTTTTTAGATGCTGTTTTATGGGATCTAATATTTTAGGGAAGCACGTTTCATTCGAAAGAAAATAGTGGCTGGCCCACGTGTCAGCGTCAGCAGCCAAAATAAAAAGATAACCATTGCCCGCCCGCCGGACCCAACTCCCAACAAAGGCGATGCGAGTTCACTAACCCTCGTCGCCTATGACACTAGCCCACTCATCAGCGTCAGCAGGCAAACCGTGCACGGGCTGCTCAAAACTTTCCACCTATATTGACTACAATGCCCATGAAATTCCAATTGTTGCACAGAGCCGTCAAGGGCACGCTAGTAGTTTCATTAAACACAGTTACACACACCATTCATATTTGGCTCCTCGCTAGACAGATCCACAACGCCTGCATTCTCCCCACCGCCGCCGCCACTCGCCCCGCTCGCCTTCGCCGCTCTCTCCCCACCGTAACCCTGCTCTTCTCTAGCCCTACCGCTCCCTGCATGACAACGGTGATGAGGACGCGGTTACTAGCGTGCGGACGTACGTCTTCCCGACCAACCTAAAGACGGTTGACGTGGATCCGTCGACATCGTCCCCAGCCACGACAACGAGCCGGCCGCCTCAGGCCACGAGCCGACGTGGATCCAACCCCTCCGACCATCACGAGAACAACTACTTCATTTGCGATAGAGGTTAGTCCTGCTTGAACCCCCAACGCCCTCTCTCTCCTCGGGGGTACTTTAATTATTGTCATGAACAATGCTTTGTAATACTTAATTATTGTCATGAACAATGCTTTGTAATACTTAAAGCCCTTCAGGGCAATTATGTCTTAAATTGATGTAGTGTTCTCTGGACTCGCCTTCGCGTGAGTTTTGATTCATATGTTCGATCCTTTGTTGATATCCAAGTGATTTACCGGGCGTTAACCTGGCAAGTAACAACAAGATGATACTTTATTATTGCCTAATGACCGAAGTGGATTGGTTTAGGTGATAGTGCGGTATTTTCCTAGGCGGGTTGTTACGATTTGTGACAGCTAAAATCTTGGAAGGGTCAGTGTTAACTCCAGCTTCCCTAGTCACATGTCCCAAATAGGCAATTTACTTATGAGTAAAAGAGCACTTAGAGAATTTGATTTTCCAATGGTCTCTGGACATCAGCTCAAACACTATACTTAGAGAATATCGTGAAGAAAACCAACACGAACTTCCGGAGGCAGGGTAGAAGAGTTGAGTTCATAGCCTCCTGGAAAGTGCCCGGAGCACCTGTGAGACCAAATGCCATGACCCTGAACTCAAACTGCCCAAAATGAGTTTGGAATGCCGATTTAAACTCTTCACCTGGCTTCAACCGGATCTGGTGAAATCCAGCATGAAGGTCTAAACATGTAAACCAACAGGCTTGAGACAACTCATCCAACAGTTCATCGATAATGGGCACCGGAAATTTTCCCTAGATGGTGATGACATTAAGGTGCCTGTAATCCATGCAAAAGCGCCAAGAGCCGTCCTTCTTCTTAACCAAATGTACTAAAGAAGAGAATGGGCTAGAGCTTTTCTGAATAAGTCCATTTTTCAGCATTTCCTGGACCTGTT
Source organism: Cenchrus americanus (assembly GCA_947561735.1). Classification (NCBI taxonomy): domain Eukaryota; kingdom Viridiplantae; phylum Streptophyta; class Magnoliopsida; order Poales; family Poaceae; genus Cenchrus; species Cenchrus americanus. The sequence continues at coordinate 144,333,220 of OX387244.1, forward strand.
TCTCTATTTTGTCCTTGAGGGCAGGAGCAAATCGATAAGGTCTGAAACTGACTGGAACAGCCCCTGCTACTAGAGGTATTGTGTGATCACAAGCCCTTGAAGGAGGAAGCTCAGTTGGTACCTCAAACAAAGCTGCAAACTCTTCCACTAATTGCTGAATTTCTGGAGCAATAGCCATTAAAACAGAATCTGATGCTATTATCTGAACTGAGCACACTTGAATCACAGTTCCTTCAGGAACAGTAGGAGCAGAGCCATGGATGACCACCTGTGTACCATGATAAGGGATAGAGAGCCACTTCTGTGCCTAGTGAACTTTCATAGAGCTATATGGCTCCAACCACCTGTGTACCATGGTAAGGAGAGCACCCTGAGGTCTGACTGAAACACCACTCCATTTATGGACCATTAAGCAGCAGTAAAAATGCTTGTACACTTGATTCTGTGACCATTGGCCACCTGGACAGTGATAGGAGTGCTGACAGCAGAAATTCCATAAAGCTTGGATGCCAACCCTTCACTGATGAAAGTGTGACTGCTACCAGAGTCAACCAAGATTTGCATAGCATGACCCTGAATAAGTCTTTGCAGGCACATTGTTCTGGGAGAAGGGGAACCGGACGCGGCAGCCAAAGACAACATCAGAAACAACTGTTCCCCATCCTGAGAATCATCACCAGACAACAGAGACTCTTCTTCTTCCACATGAAATAGTTCCATCAATTCCTATTGAGCATGTAGCTGGACAGTGTCTGCACATCTGTGGTCTTTAGACCATTTTTCTGCATTGAATTGACAAAGGCCTTTAGCTCTGCGAAAGTTGTGCAAAGCTTTCCATCTGTCTTCAGCTGGCCGTGCTCGAGCAGCTTCAGTAGCTCTGCAATCATCAACTTGAGAAGATGTGGCCCGAGCAGACTTGCCCGGCGGAATAGGAAGCAGTAAAGGAGCTGTAGCAGTACTCTGATGAAACCCATAGTCAGCGAGTAAACTCGTTCTTCTTATACGGTGGGGCCACTTCTTCCTGCAAACGAGCCAAGACAAAGGCTGTATCGAGTGTAGCATGTCTTTGCATCAATACAACAGATTTAAATTCCGACTTAAGCCCATCAACAAACTTCATGTTATAGTGCAGAGGATCATGGTTAGTTTCATATGCATTCAATTGGTCGACTAGTGATGAAACTCATCAATGTAGTCCAAGACCGAGCCTACTTGTTTGATATGGAAAAGTTGGCGAACTAGCAGTTCATGATGATCCCGACCAAAATGATCTAAGACCATACTACAGAATTCTCCCCAACTACTGGACTTAACACGCTTAGAAACAGACTGAAGCTACCTAGCACCCGGATCCACAAAGTGCATAGAAGCCACTTTAATCCAATCCTTGGGCGACACATCATATAACTCAAAATAGTCATCACATCTACTGATCCACAGCTTAGGACTATTACCGTTGAACACAGGAAAATTCAGCTTAGCTAACTTTCTATGGGAATTATGCCTAGAACTTTCCACACCACTAGACTTAGCATGAGAACCCAACTGACGAGAGTGTGAATGAGAAGCTAAATAAGAGGAATCAGGTATCGTACCCTTGACCGGGGGATGAATCAGGGTCGTAACCGACCCAAAACCATCCTCTCGATATTCATCGACGCTCTACAAAACCGGAACTTTGCTTGACGTTACTGCTCAAACCATTGAGAAAAACATAGGACGCCCTTTGTAAAAGTTGTAGAGGGTACTTCACACTACAACTTTCGCTTTTGGAGGAAATTTCGTCCAGTTAAAATTTTTGGAGTATAGGGTGGTCAAATGCGAGTTGATCGGGACGGTTGAGCTAGCCCGCGCTCTGGAGCGCGCGTCTCGGCACGACGCGCGCGCGCATCCGAGCGCATGGCCACGCGTCGGCCGACCGACCCTCGGCGTCCGGGCCCGCGCCTTCCCGTGGCCGCGCACGCACCGAGGCACATGGTGGCTCGCGTCGTGGCGTGTCGCGCTCCTGCGCCCTCCTGCGCCGGGCTCCTGCCCACCCTGCCCGCGCTGCCGTCCTGTGCTGCTGCTCGCGGCTAGAGCCCCCTTGACACGCTAGGACTTCAGGCGAAGGCGGCCAGCCGCCTATAAAAGGCCAGGGCCATTCATCGCACGTGCCCGAGCTCGCTCCCGTGCACCCGCCAGTTCGCCACCGCCGCCATTGCCACTCCTCGCCGAGCTCGCCTCTCCACTAGCTTCTTGAGCCGTCCAACCACCCCTAGCCTTTCCTCACACGCTAGCACATCCTCCCGAGGTACTAGCCGCCGCGCATTGCCGCCGAGCTCGCCGGACTTGAAGCCGCAGCGGCCGACGCCGCCATCCGAGCTCACCGGAGCCGCCCCGCTCCCTTCTTCAGCCACAAACGGGTCCTTGCTGAGCTCACGCGCCTCCACCACCTCTTTCCTGACCTTGAACCCCTCCGAAGCCGCCGAATTTTCCGGCGAGCCGCCACCGGCCATGGCCAAGGACCCAATTGCGAGCCCTCTTTTCATTCCAATATCTTTTTTCGTAAACCGAGGGCATATCTGTGAGACTTTAAATCTTTCTAGGGACCTTAGTGTAAAACTGCATCTTCAATAGTGAACCCTTTCAGCTGAACCTTGTAAAATCATTAGAAAATTGTAGAAAATTCAGAAAAATTCAAAATCAATTTTGTTGGAATCGATGTGAAAAACTCTACAACTTTAGTAAAGGATGATCATAGTTTTTGTTGATAGTTTTTGCATCAAAAATAGAAATATGAAAAACTTAGACCAGTTGTATATCAAAATCTACAAGTCCTGTATAGCTAATATTTCGATGTGTTGTATGTTATGTATTGCCCAGCTCCAGTACCAAAAATTGCAAAAAGTTATGTTGTAAATCTTTTTATATGAATTGTTTTCTATCTATGCAGAATCTGTCCTAATGATTTTTGTAGATAGGAATACAAAGATTTTTGTGGCCAACTCCTGCATGTTGTCTTTTTATGACAACATGCACATCTGGTGAATTAACAATTTTATAATTTTCAGAAATATTTAATTAATTTTTGTATGCATTTCTCTTGTTTTGGTAACTAGCTTCTGTTATTTTCGGTATAATTAATTTCGTAGCTCCTCTAAGTGTGCATGAGTGTTCAGTGGCCATGTATAGGTGTTTAGTGCTTAATAAACCCTTCCACTGAATTTGAATAATTAATTTTATGAATAAAAGCTGTGAAAGCAATTTAAAGCTTGATATTAAGCTAAATGGGAAATCACCGACCACACCCCTAATAACCCCATGTGTGGATGTAAATCATTTTAAAAGAACAAAAACCAACCCATTGCTATTTGTGGAATTTAAATTAATTTAGTTACATAAATATGTACACAGTCACAAAAAGAGTAATTAATAAAATACCGCATATTGTTCCTTTTCGGAAGAGTATGCTGAATATATTTCTTGTCTAGGTGAATGTGGTCAACCATGCACCCCATGGTTGTCATTTGTTGATTGTAATTAATTAAATTAAAATTCGTCAAATAAATCTTGCATTTGCATCTTCGTGTAGATCTTCCTGACGGTAGGTATACGCTCGTACCTGAAGGAGGAGATGAAGGTGCTGACGAAGAGCTGCAGTACGTGGACATAGCTCAAGAGCTAGACCAAAGTCTAAAAGGGCCCAAGGCCAACCTTGCCAGCGAAGGCAAGCCCCGGATCATTAACCCTGTCTTTTCGAAATATGAAATTATATTTGCTATGTTTGTGCATTGACGTTTCAGGAGTTGTTTGAAACCCTAGATGCATAATGCTTAGGTACTTATGCTCTATCACTAGTATGATAGGTCGATAGCTGCTATGCTCTAGGACCCGATAGAAGTCGAGTGATGTTCGTCACTCGCGAGAATAGGTCCTTATGTTGGAATCATAAGATCTTTATAAATGGATTGCTCATGTGGTAAGAGCACGGGATTTGGGCTCCGGTCCAGTCGCTATCGTGGGCTAAGCTTTCAAACGTACTAAGCACTTGTTGGGAATGGGACCGGTAAGCCTAGTACCTTAATGAGATGGAGCGAGAACTTACTATTACTAATCTTGAGTAATCACCTACCGCCTTGCAACCGGGAGGTGAGTGCATGTGCGAAGATGGGACATGCCAGATAGCCTTTTACCCAGGACTGTAAGATTCGATCACAAGCCGAGGATCTTTGGGAACCTGAACCTCCTGGTCGGTGTCAGCTCTGTCGGGGCACCGCTCCGTGTGTTTAGGTCTACCTTGCAAGGTTATAAACCAATCGATTGTCGGCCTCCCACTATTATCTGAGACTACTTAATCGACTAGCCATGATATCCCTTAACGATGGAACTTGGTGAATACTTCTGCTTGAATTAATTGTAATGTACAATTCTTGATTGAATTAGTTGGCATACCTAGAAATGGTAACCAACTAGAACGTGTTCTAAAATATTGAAAGTAAGGATATACTCTTTGTTGCTTTTCAGCAAAAGAACTCCACCAGCCAAAAAGCCTCTCATGTCTAGAGTTTGGTGATGTAGTTATCACCAGACGGTTAAGTCTTGCTGAGTATTAGTATACTTAGGCTTGCTTTGAAAATATTGTTTCATGTGTTGTTTGTCCTGGTGAGATTCCACCTGGCTGGGAGCTGCAATGGGTGGAAGAGGATGAGTGATGGCATCACGGATGGCCTCGTATGATGTGTATCGTTACGCTAGTTTATTTATTTTCGCTGTGTTTGAACTCGGAACCTTTACTTTTATGTCATGAACAATGGTTTGTAATAATTTAAACCCCTCCGGGGCAGATTGGAATTTAAATTGTGTTTGTACTCTAGACTCGCCTTCGCGTGAGTTTTAATGCACATGTTCGATCCTCTGTAATGATTTCCAAGTGATTTACCCGGCGTTAACCCGGCAACTAAAGACAAGATGATACTTTATTATCACTTAATGAACAAAGTGGATTGGTTTAGGCGATAGTACGATAATTTCATAGGCGGGTTGTCACATCTAGTATCAGAGCGATTGTATGCACCAAAGTTTAATTAACATCTTTAATCACATGATTTGGAATAAAATTTGCCAAGATCGTTTGGATTTGCAAAGTATGTTGGTCCGTTAAGGATGAATATAGACCGAGAGGCCATAGAGGGAATGTTTGGGTTCTTTCAGGTGGCTTACAAATCTATGGTTTATTTGGCTAACTCCCAGCACATTTAATTATTGTCAGAACTTACTTTCTGTACAACCATACTAGTTCATCATGTTTTGCTATACATGGTGGTACCGCATGGAAGTCATGCGAGGGATGAATTGGACCTATTATAATGGGAACCCCCGTCGCGTCCGTGTCTCGCCACGTTTTGCCACACGTGGACGTTCCGCATTGTATATGCGAGGCAAGGAGCCGCTTCATTCAAAAGGAGCATATCTGAGGTTGGACGCTGTCCATGCAGATAAACACATGGGTGCTGTTTCTATAGTGAACGGTAATGTATGTGGACGCCTTCATGAGTGCTGGCATGAAAGGTTTGTTGTGTTCTGTGATCTTCTGCAGGTACACTAACATCATTTCATAAGTCGTTAAGGGAGCATCGACTAGTTCTCGACTAGTTATTATAGGGGAAAACGTGTATGTGCCTTGCCACCGGTACTAACTTCGATTTTCGGCTTGATTGCCTTATGAGGACGAATATGCCGTCTTACATCATGCTAAAAGTTGTGAAAAACATAAAACTAAACCCATAGTTGTTTATGTGCTCTCTAAGGTAAAATCTTGCAAGTATGTTTTGTCCTTCCTAGCCTCTCATGTGTAGATGTGTTGCTGTCCAGAAATTATGTTAGGGCTGTTTGCTTAGATTTTTGCACCTTGCTCGAGAATCAATTTGACCAGATGATCTCTACCAAAGTTGCTCCATATCTAATCTAGTTCTTGTTCGCAAGAAATTTACGGTCATAGCCTTGGTCTATCTAGAGTTACGCCCAGATTAGTGAACCCATGCCTTGCTATTTTTCCAGGAACCAAATCTGAAATCTTGCTTAGTTACGCACCTTCCTAGCCTTCCGAGATCAATCCTTGTATATCAAGCTTATGTCTCATAAACTTGCTAAGTGCTACGCAAATTTGAGGTTTTTTGTAGCTCTGGTTTTCAAGTTATGAATTTTCGTTCACAACTACCAGAACTTTAAGTCATTGTGTACGTCTGCTCGTTTCGAGTTCTGACGTACGATTGTACCCTTGTACCCATGATTACCCCATCTCTTAAACACACGAATTGTGTCGTGGACCGAATTTATCTTGTACACTCACTTCCGTCTAGTTCTCACTTTTGTAATTGTGTCTAGATGGACCATAATGGATCTGTGTTGACGGTGAAATTCCATCAACCTAGCCATGAGTTTACCTTCGGTGTTGGCATGAGTTTTATATCTTATCCATTGGTACTACCCACCTTGATATAACAAGTTCATTCGTGCATGTTGGTTCTGGAGTTTAGTGTTTATGTAGGGTTTTGACGTTGAAAGCAAGACTTCCGGGATAAGTTCATCAAGCACCTTGACAAGACCCTGAAGCCCGGTACAAGTCATGTAACGAAGCAAACTTGACTCCCAGAAGCCCAGGGACCTAACCCGAGAAGATGACAAACTCCAAGGACCTAGTCGGAAAAGTGTTGAATCTTGCGAGATAAGGAGCTTCGTCCAACTCGGAGAGAAACTGACGATAAGGGCCCACATGCATGAAGGACCGATTCGGGCGACCAGAGAGGGGGGGAGTGAATGGGAGCCGATAAAAATTCTTCCCTTTGGTTGAAATCGGCCTATACCCCAATCGCAACTCCACGAACCCACAAGCACAAACAAGATCCCAAACAGGACTCAAACAACCTCAAAGGAACCACCAAGAAGCCTAGGAACAAATCCCAAACCAATCCAACGCGGAAGCACAACTCAAAAAGCAAGGGACTTAGGCAATCCGGAAAGCACCAGGCGGACGGTCCGCAGTGTCCGGGCGGACTGTCCGCGAGGAGGGCGCGGACTGTCCGCGAGGAGGGCACGGACCATCCGAAATTGCTACCCGAACCTCCCGTACTGCACCGAGAAAAATGGACCGTCCGTGATGGACCCGCGGACCGTCCGCCTCGTCACGGACCGTCCGACACTCTAGTACGGACCGTCCGCAAACTTCATGCACCAAAATCTCACCGGCAAAATCTATGTTTCTCCTATGCAAGTCTCCACAATCACACTCACAATCATCCAACCTATTGCATAGGATCAAGATAACTTTGGCAAGTGTACCTTGGTTCATGCCTCCTAGCTTGTGGTAGAGCTCACCGTTGGTTATGTCACCATCTCGATAGTCCTCGATGAGAGATATCATCTCCTCCATTCCGGCTTCCGCCTCAACCGCCATAATCCTCCTGCTCAAAGAACCACAAGGAGAAGAACTTGGTGCCATAATCAAAGTACCGGTTAGGATTAACCGAAAGCAAACTCGAGGAACAAGCAACGATGCAAAGAAAGCACTCAAAATGCCTCAATTCTCTAACAATTACTGACGAGTTCAATAGCAAAGGATCTTATCTTTTTCCCAAAATTTTACCACTGAACTCAGAGCACCAAAGATAGAGGCACGAAAAAATTTCAGCTCAAAATAAGGTGAAATGAAGTCTAGAGAAAATCCAGAAGAAACAAGACAAAGCCGCAAGAGACTTAAATGAGGATTTTTCAATTACCTTGTTGATTTTTTCTGAATTTTTGAAGACCCCAAAATGATATTTAGATATTTTGGATCACCTACAAATGGAGTCACGAAACCTCTATAAAAATTTGAGCCAAAACGGAGCACCGAGCAAAAAGTTATGCCCGTTTTACTGAAGGTATCTCAAGATATGGTTTTCCAAGGGCACAGCTCCAAATCGCCGGACTCAAAACGCGCAAACCAAGGTCGCAAGCAAAAGCACCTCTTTCCTCTAGTCACCCTATGGATTCAAGACTTGTTAGAGCCAAAAGAATCCACAACCGGCTCTGATACCAATTGAAGGACCGATTCGGGCGACCAGAGAGGGGGGGGGAGTGAGTGGGAGCCGATAAAAATTCTTCCCTTTGGTTGAATTCGGCCTATACCCCAATCGCAACTCCAAGAACCCACAAGCACAAACAAGATCCCAAACAGGACTCAAACAACCTCAAAGGAACCACCAAGAAGCCTAGGAACAAATCCCAAACCAATCCAACGCGGAAGCACAACTCAAAAAGCAAGGGACTTAGGCAATCTGGAAAGCACCAAGCGGACCGTCCGCAGTGTCGGCGGACTGTCCGCGAGGAGGGCGCGGACTGTCCGCGAGGAGGGCACGGACCGTTCGAAGTTGCTACCCGAACCTCCAGTACTGCACCGAGAAAAACAGACTGTCCGTGATGGACCCGCGGACCGTCTGCCTCGTCACGGACCGTCCGACACTCTAGTACGGACCGTCCACAAACTTCATGCACCAAAAACTCACCGACAAAATGAATCGAAAGAGATGCGCTCAAGAACCCGCAAGAACACGAAGAACAGCTGGGCTGTCAGGAACCTCGCGGACGGTCCGCGGTGGCCTCGCGGACGGTCCGCGGCTACCTCGCGGACGGTCTGCGGTGACCTCGCGGACGGTCCACCAGGTGCGAATCAGCACAGCCGAGGAACACGAGAAACAACCTCAAACTTCAATCGATGGATCTCCTAAACCACAAGGAGTCTTGAGACGAAATTTTGGTGAGATGATAAACACCCCAAGGAGAGGTTATGCCCCAAAAATTACAGCCTCAAACATCCTACAACTCCCGGAATCGCAAATCCTTGCCAAGAACACTATGACCTAGGGTTCATCCAAAAGTCAACAAATCGAAGGCCAAATCCGGCGTTTGAGGGGTCAAGATCATCCACAAAGTGGCACAAAGCACTCACCCATGATCCCCTCAAAGAAATCCGGATAGAAACGCCCTCAAATCGATGAAACAAGTCAAGCACGAAAATAGCACAAAAGGAGCTCCGAAAATGCAACAAGAGCAACTCGGGAATAGAAAGATTGGTACAAGATTTAGAGGATGAATTCACTATGAATATCTTGTCCAATCGATTACAAGCCACTCCTAGAATCCAAATCTAAGATGGCAAAAAGCTCCAATCAAAGAGCCACTCTCTCCTCTCTCCCTCTATCCCAAAGCACTCCAAAATGAAAGAGTACCGCCGCCTGCTAGCCCAAGAGTTGGCTGAAAATTCAGCCCCCTCCTCCTATATATAGGCCCTCCAGAAAAGACCGAAGTGCCCATACACTAGGAGTACAACACAAGCCCTCACAGGGGCGTTTTGGTCAACACATGATGTTCACCATCGGACGGCTGCGCATCCATCAGGCCTTCACGTCCTCCCGACACAAGCACCTAGATCATGCCGCGTGTCGCCCGCCTCTAAGCTTCCCGACGCACCCGGATACCGTCTCCGTCACGCCAGGCCCTCAGGCTCGGTTTTGAGGCCCAAACCGAGAAACCCTCCTCCGATGGTTTTGTGGCCAAACCACCAAACCCCGCGTACACGGCCCAGCCTCACCACGCCAAGCGTCGAGCTCGCCAAGCCTTTCACCTCCCGGCGCCCGGGACGGTCTACTCGCTCTTGCCTCGTTCCTTGACTTGGCCACCACCGATGCACCGGCTCCATGTCCACGACTTCGTCTTGCTCTTCTTGCACCATGCGGCTCGCACTTGATCCGGTCGGCCACCGGTCCCTCGAACCAAGCCTACTTGTCTCTCCACTCCTCGGAGGCCCCGCAAGGCTAAGACCTTTCACGCCCGTTCTTCACCCGCACCAACGCAAACCAAGCCGCAACCAACACCCGCAATACTAGGCCAAGAGTCGGTCCACACAACGTTGTCAACCACTCCTCACGAGTGCATTGACAACACACCACATAAACAATAAGGTAAATACACAAAATAAAACACACACAACACAACTCAACACTACACACACAAAGCTTCAAACCATCCGGTCAATCACTCATCACACACGAACCAAGGTACTTCTCAACTTGGTTCCTCAATCTCCCCCTTGATGAGTGCATTGACAAAAGAAGGTCAAAAGGCAAATAAGAACTCATTCAAGCGCCACAAAGCCAATAAAAAGCAAACAAAAGGCCACTTGAAGTGAGAAGGGATAAAAACATGCTCCGACAAATTTCTATGGAAACCAAAGCAAGCACAAAGGCTAAGCGCAAATGAAGAGACACACTACCAACATGCAACCCCTAAAAGCCATCAAAACAAAATGCTCAACCCAAAGTGCCATAAAACTCTTACCAGAACACTTGTCAACCGCTCATCACCATCAAATCAAGGTTCATATCAACTTGATTTTCCAAATTTCTCCCCCTTGAGGAGCGGATTGACAACATGTGAGCACAAAGAAATGGTTTGAGAGGGCAAAGACCGAACACCTCATCCAAGTGAAAGAAAACCACACAAGAGCAAAGAACAAGGTCACTTGGCATGAGAGAAACCACAAAGGCCAACTCAATATCTCGGTCCCCAAAGACATGGGCAACGGCTCGACACAACCGAGACAAGAATGCATGATCCCTCAAGAAGAGGCACAAAGGGCTCAACACCAATCATGTGATAATCGAAAACATAAGTCAACCGCCGGCTCCTCAAGAAGAGGCAAAGGGGCTCAACACCACCGGCACAAGAGCACAAAACTCACAAGCTCCCCCTAAACACATGAGATAGAGAAAAGAGCACACCAAGCTCACAAGCTCCCCCTAAACACATGCACTAGGGACAAAGAGCATACAAAGCTCACCCTAAACACACGTGATAGAGCAAAAAGCACCCACCAAAGCACAACTCAGGCAAACAAAGGAAACTCACCAAAGCTCCCCCTACACAAATGCAAGCTCCCCCTGAACATGTGGATGCAAACTTCCAAATTTTAGCTCACCTCTTCTGAATTTGAATTAAGCTCACTCTTCTCCCCCTTGTTGACAATGTATGAAGCAAGGTGAAAATGCAGAAATGCAAAACAAAGCATATAAACATCTACATGAGCTTCTCAAATAGGCCAAATTTAGTGACAAAGGCTAGAAATGAGACAAAAAGCACATATATGGATCATAACATAGTCAAAGCATTGCCACAAGTAATATATGGAAATATAGGCATGTGACAAAGCAAATTTTCAGATTTGAATAATTATATCAAAAGATGGCTCACTTCAAATGTAAAAGCCTATCCATGTCACACTTGAGCCACAAACATGCATACCATTCAAAGATCATACAAGGATATCCAATTCTCAACAAAAGATCATTGCAAACACCCATAAAGCAAATGATGTCATGTTAAAGCTCATGAGCCATGTGTCCACTTCGGGGAGACTTCTCCACTGGTGAACATCATGCAACATGTTTTGCATCCATGTGTGAAAGATAAGACATTTTAAGCATAAACATGATGGAGAGAGCATTTTTCAAGCATACACACTTCTTTTCAAGATTAATTCATTTCATGGTACATGAAGTGCCTTTGCGGCAAAAAGAAGCTTATGCTCCTCCATGAATGCAACATAGGCAAAACATTCACAATGATATCGACCTTTGGCCCAAATGCAAGAAAGAGACATCCAAGCACAATCTAAGCATGAAAGGCACATTTAGACCAAAAAGTGACATGGATATACTACTACACATGAGTGGAGCACATTTCATCAAATTTAGTCAAGATTAGCATTTGATTCAAAAAGGCTATCTCACAACACATATATCTCAAATATTCCAAGAGCATAGCCTCACATAGCCATTTCTCCACACACATGACCAATATCTCACAAGTAGCCAAAGAAACTCAAATGAGGCATATGGAAGAAGCTCATCATCCTAAAATGCAATATGATACAAATGCAACATAAGTAGATATGTACATCAAAAGGAACATGATATATGATAGAATGCGAGACACAAATGTCAAACCTACCAAAGTCTATACATCATGATATATGATACAAATGCAATGCAGAATGCATAGGGAGACAAGGAACTTGACTTAACACCAATAAAGCTCACGAGGGAACACACCATCCAAGAATCGCTCCAAGCGAGAGAAGAGCCACCAAAGGTCCCAATTGAGTACCATAGAAAAAGTACCAATTGCAAAACCATAAAGATCCCAATTGAATACCATAGAAGGAATATCAATTTAAGGATAACAAAGACTACCCAGAAAGCCACAACCCTTCTTGGAATCAAATTCCCTATCAAAAGAAGCCAAGCTCCCCCTCAACCAAGGGCAACTAACAAAGCAAAAGCTAGGAAAAGGAAGAGCAAGGAAAAACTCTAAAACCAACCGAAAAGAGGAACAACAACACAACTCGAAGACAAGACAAGCCCAAAACTCCAAGGAAAGCTCACAACATGCTACACAATGCATTGATAATATCAAATAACATAAATAGAGCATTGTAACATGATTCCACAAATATGAATAAGCATGGGCAAGCAAGTATGTCAACAAGGTACAACACTAAACCAACATGATACCAAAGAACAACATGCCAAACAATATACAAGAACTGAATAAAGGCATGATACAAGATCAAATGGATCATCCACCAACATATATTACAAAGCTAGCATGACAAGAGATACATGGGGGACAAACATGCTAACAAGAAAGGTACCATCGAGCTAGACAAACATGATATGAATGAACAACATGACATATCCGAGCAATCAACAATAAAGCATGACATGGTGTTCATAAATAACATCCACAATAAAATCATACAAAGATAGCAAGATAGATATTCAAGATCACAAAGCTATCATGAACAAGGTGGCTAGCCTACCATGGTTTTCACACAAGCAAGACACAAGTATATACAAGAGAGGACAAGGGGAAAAGAAAACTCACTATACATGTGTACAAAGGCTTTCAAGAGCCATCCAAAACGGTGTGGAGAACCATCATGTCTCCATTGAGCTCATGTTCTCCAACCGCGTCTCCATACCTACACACAAGGAGACGAGAAAGACCGAGCCTTGGATCCCAAAGGGTTAGCAAGCACGTACTTGGGAATCCAAGATTTGGTCACACGGGTAAGTGGTGCACACAACCTATCATGTGGGTTAGCATGATGCAAATGCCGGTTGGAATGAAAAGTCTTTCGAACACCCTTGGAACCATGCCTCAAAGAAGTCACTCGCGAGGAAAGTCGAGTGCTACCACAAGCAAAAAGGCAAAGATCCTTCGGGGTCGTAGGAGAAGAATCAACACAAGCACCACGGGAAGCATGTCGCGAACCAACACAAGAAACACCAGAAGCATGTCCACGAGCATGGCCTAACTCACTAGAAAGAGTGTCATATAACCCATCCACAAATCGCGCCTTCTTAGGCTCACAAGTGTTCATGCCATGAGAAGGGCTATGAACAACCAAAGGCCTAGAGGCACCTCCTCGCCGTATTCTCCTTGCCCGGCGGTAGCAAAAACTCTCTTGATGCCCATCCTTCCCACAGTGAGAGCAATGGTACAAAGGCCTATCGAGAGGCACGGTCCGAGTGGATGAATAACCATTCTCTTGTAAGTGGGAAGTCCCTTGGGACTTAGAGCATGAAGCATCAACCCCAACATCCAACTTGGTGCCCACATTAGAATCACACGTGCCATGAGAAAGGCTACGTGGCTTCTTAAAAGCTTTGGCACGCACACGTCGCTCGTGCTTCACACGGCGAAAGCAAAACTCAATGGTATGCCCATCCTTCTTGCAAAAGGTGCATTGGAACCTCAGCTTGGGAATATGAGTCTCAAATATGTGGGAGGCACCCTTTCCATTCAAATCACCTTGGGCAACACCGGAAGAAGCAACAAGCTTAGGAGTAGCTATGAGAGAGCTATCCAAAGCATTAGCACACTTACCACCATTCAAAGACTCACACTCAAGAGAAGAAGTCGACTCCGGCTTAGAAGAAGCAAATTTAGAAGCATCAACATCGGAGTGACAAGAGAAGCAAGAATCCAAACCCTTGGCACAAAGACTCTTGCACCTTGTGCGCAAAACCTCATTTTGAGACTTAAGGCACTCACAAGTACCACATGTCATATTTCTCAAATTATTGATTTCTTCTTCAATGCATTTAGCATATGTGGTACGCAAGAGTTCATTTTCTTTCTCAAGGTTGGCACTCATCTCATCATGCTCAACCAACTTGGTGCTCATATCATCGCGCATTTTCTTTAAAGCCAAAACTTCACTTTCCAAATCAATGCATGAAGTGCAAATGAGACCACATGAACAAGTATCATCATTTACACCCATCAAAGCATCATCATCATCATTATCACAAGAAGTATGGCAAGCATCCTCTACAAGAAACAAAGAGCACTTGCTACACGGCATGGATTTTATATCACAAACTTCAGCCCTAGCATGCCCAAGATCATCTACACATGTGGTGTGAGTCAATTTTAATTCATTAATTTCAGCATGCAAAGACTCACAAGAAACACATGGTAAAGAAGCACTTGTCTCTAACAAAGCAATCTTACTCCTAGCCATATCAAGCTCATCATTCAAAACCACACAAGAGTTGCAAGGCATAGAAGCATTGGATTTCAACAAGTCAATTTCAGATTGCAAGTTAGCAAGAGATGATCTCAATTCATCATTCTCAAAATCAAGATTGTCGCATGCTCTTCTAAAAGCTTCAATATGCATTTTGCGCCAATTAACTTCATCTTTTAATTTCTCATTTTCAGCACACAAGGCATCGCAAGATTTGCAAGGCTAAGAAGCTTTGAAATTTAACATCTTATTTTCAGATTTCAAGCATGCAATGGAAGCAATCAAAGCATCATTTTTAGCATGCATGGTGTTACAAGAAGTGCAAGAATTCAAAGCACGAGACCTCCAATGAGCCATACCACATTTCAACCTAGTAAGAGAGCATTTCATCTTCTCATTCTTCCTACTCAAGGCATCACACAAATCTATGTTTCTCCTATGCAAGTCTCCACAATCACACTCACAATCATCCAACCTATTGCATAGGATCAAGATAACTTTGGCAAGTGTACCTTGGTTCATGCCTCCTAGCTTGTGGTAGAGCTCACCTTTGTTGATGTCACCATCTCGATAGTCCTTGATGAGAGATATCATCTCCTCCATTCCGGCTTCCGCCTCAACCGCCATACTCCTCCTGCTCAAAGAACCACAAGGAGAAGAACTTGGTGCCATAATCAAAGTACCGGTTAGGATTAGCCGAAAGCAAACTCGAGGAACAAGCAACGATGCAAAGAAAGCACTCAAAATGCCTCAATTCTCTAACAACTACTGACGAGTTCAATAGCAAAGGATCTTATCTTTTTCCCAAAATTTTACCACTGAACACGGAGCACCAAAGATAGAGGCACAAAAAAATTTCAGCTCAAAATAAGGTGAAATGAAGTCTAGAGAAAATCCAGAAGAAACAAGACAAAGCCGCAAGAGACTTAAATGAGGATTTTCAATTATCTTGTTGATTTTTTCTGAATTTTTGAAGACCCCAAAATGATCTTTAGATATTTCGGATCACCTACAAATGGAGTCACAAAACCTCTGTAAACATTTGAGCCAAAACGGAGCACCGAGCGAAAAGTTATGCCCGTTTTACTGAAGGTATCTCAAGATATGGTTTTCCAAGGGCACAGCTCCAAATCGCCGGACTCAAAACGCGCAAACCAAGGTCGCAAGCAAAAGCACCTCTTTCCTCTAGTCACCCTATGGATTCAAGACTTGTTAGAGCCAAAAGAATCCACAACCGGCTCTGATACCAATTGAAGGACCGATTCGGGCGACCAGAGAGGGGGGAGTGAGTGGGAGCTGATAAAAATTCTTCCCTTTGGTTGAATTCGGCCTATACCCCAATCGCAACTCCACGAACCCACAAGCACAAACAAGATCCCAAACAGGACTCAAACAACCTCAAAGGAACCACCAAGAAGCCTAGGAACAAATCCCAAACCAATCCAACGCGGAAGCACAACTCAAAAAGCAAGGGACTTAGGCAATCTGGAAAGCACCAGGCGGACCGTCCGCAGTGTCCGGGCGGACTGTCCGCGAGGAGGGCGCGGACTGTCCGCGAGGAGGGCACGGACCGTTCGAAGTTGCTACCCGAACCTCCAGTACTGCACCGAGAAAAACAGACCGTCCGTGATGGACCCGCGGACCGTCTGCCTCGTCACGGACCGTCCGACACTCTAGTACGGACCATCCACAAACTTCATGCACCAAAAACTCACCGACAAAATGAATCGAAAGAGATGCGCTCAAGAACCCGCAAGAACACGAAGAACAGCTGGGCTGTCAGGAACCTCGCGGACAGTCCGCGGTGGCCTCGCGGACGGTCCGCGTCTACCTCGCGGACGGTCTGCGGTGACCTCGCGGACGGTCCACCAGGTGCGAATCAGCACAGCCGAGGAACACGAGAAACAACCTCAAACTTCAATTGATGGATCTCCCAAACCACAAGGAGTCTTGAGACGAAATTTTGGTGAGATGATAAACACCCCAAGGAGAGGTTATGCCCCAAAAATTACAGCCTCAAACATCCTACAACTCCCGGAATCGCAAATCCTTGCCAAGAACACTATGACCTAGGGTTAATCCAAAAGTCAACAAATCGAAGGCCAAATCCGGCGTTTGAGGGGTCAAGATCATCCACAAAGAGGCACAAAGCACTCACCCATGATCCCCTCAAAGAAATCCGGATAGAAACGCCCTCAAATCGATGAAACAAGTCAAGCACGAAAATAGCACAAAAGGAGCTCCGAAAATGCAACAAGAGCAACTCGGGAATAGAAAGATTGGTACAAGATTTAGAGGATGAATTCACTATGAATATCTTGTCCAATCGATTACAAGCCACTCCTAGAATCCAAATCTAATATGGCAAAAAGCTCCAATCAAAGAGCCACTCTCTCCTCTCTCCCTCTCTCCCAAAGCACTCCAAAATGAAAGAGTACCGCCGCCTGCTAGCCCAAGAGTTGGCTGAAAATTCAGCCCCCTCCTCCTATATATAGGACCTCCGGAAAAGACCGAAGTGCCCCTACACTAGGAGTACAACAGAAGCCCTCACAGGGGCGTTTTGGTCAACACATGAAGTTCACCATCGGACGGCTGCGCATCCATCAGGCCTTCACGTCCTCCCGACGCAAGCACCTAGATCATGCCGCGTGTCGCCCGCCTTGAAGCTTCCCGACGCACCCGGATACCGTCTCCGTCACGCCAGGCCCTCAGGCTCGGTTTTGAGGCCCAAACCGAGAAACCCTCCTCCGATGGTTTTGTGGCCAAACCACCAAACCCCGCGTACACGGCCCAACCTCACCACGCCAAGCGTCGATCTCGCCAAGCCTTTCACCTCCGGCGCCCGGACGGTCTACTCAGTCTTGCCTCGTTCCTTGACTTGGCCACCACCGATGCACCGGCTCCATGTCCACGACTTCGTCTTGCTCTTCTTGCACCATGCGGCTCGCACTTGATCCCGTCGGCCACCGGGTCCCTCGAACCAAGCCTACTTGTCTCTCCACTCCTCGGAGGCCCCGCAAGGATAAGACCTTTCGCGCCTGTTCTTCACCTGCACCAACGCAAGCCAAGCCGCAACCAACACCTGCAATACTAGGCCAAGAGTCAGTCCACACAACGTTGTCAACCACTCCTCACGAGTGCATTGACAACACACCACATAAACAATAAGGTAAATCCACAAAATAAAACACACACAACACAACTCAACACTACACACACAAAGCTTCAAACCATCCGGTCAATCACTCATCACAAACGGACCAAGGTACTTCTCAACTTGGTTCCTCAATGCAGAAGGGGAAGGATCTAAAAGACTCGGGAACCGACACCACGCGAAGGAGGCAGGCAACTGGGCCGAGGTCGGTCCAGGCGGGGCGGCCTGACCCATTCCGGGGCCCAGTCGCCTCCTCCTTTGACTTAGCCTCCATTCGGGCTATTTATCGCCCCGGGGTCAAGAGCCACGCATCAATCCATTCATCATCGGCCGCCAAGGAGCAGAGAAGAGAGGGACACCATCTTGGAGAGGAGAGGTCGAGCTAGTTGACTAGGGTCTCCCTAGCCGACGTGGGAACCTTGCAAGGAAGACCACATCGGAGTTCCCGGAGCTAGAAACAAGATCGACGTGGTGATCTTGGTTCATTTATCATGTCCTAGTTGATGTAACAAGTTGAATCCGATTTCTAGTGATCAAGTGTTTCTCCGAAGTCTTCGTTTTCGATTGGCTTTGCTTATCTTAGATCTATTCTCGAGATAGATCACATAGGGTGTTCTTGTAGCCGTGGTGGATAGAGGTGCATGCCTGACCTTCCAAAAAATCTCGACTTTCCTCGACTCGCCCCAGATTAACCTGCATGAATAGGGGTGTGTTGTGACAGAACGGTGGCTCGAAAACGCGAGCGTTTTCAGAGTCGGACAGGAAACCATGGTATGAAGAGGCTTCTAATGTGATTTAACTTGCTACTTCTTCTTTTGCGCGGAACTTCAACAAAAGGCTTGATCCGATCTCTCTATATCGGTTTATCTACCCCCTCTATCTCTTGCTACCTCTGGTCCTTAGTAGATTAGATTCGTTTTGTGTTGATTCTTAAGATTAGATGCATTAGACTCACCTTTCAAAGATCGATGTTTCTTGGCTTTACTAGATCATATCTTGCATCACGCATTGTTCCATGGATTTGATACCTTGGGTTCACCACTCGAGGGAACAAGGGTCCCTTGACTACGACGGGAGACTTGTCCACTTGCAAGTCTACTTGAACTTTGACACGAATATACACCATCAACAAGCCCCTTTTTCTGGCGCCGTTGCCGGGGAACACGTGATCAAGATTTGATCTTTTATTGCTTTTTTGTGTAATTTTCAGTTTTCTTTTAGTTTTTTTGCATCTACTAACTTTTGATCATCCTCAAAATTAATCTAATCTAGTTTGTCTAACCCTAGTTTTCTTAGATTTGTTTTTACTTTTTCGTTTTTGTATATTTTGTTTATCGCTAACCCCAACAGGAGATAGACGGCTGCCTCTCCAACAAACCCGATAATTTTTTGGATGATCCGGAAAAACTTTACATGCTAAGGAGACATGAAGCACATCAAGCTAAAAAGCTGGATTTTGTTGATTCAAAGTCGGAAGACGAAGGACCATCGGAGTCCCCGAAGAATTCACCACCTCAAAGTCCTCGGGAGAATCGACTTCCACCGATGGGTGCACAACCGCCGCAAGAACACAAGATCGGGGAGCTATGCACCCCGGACATCGTCGACCTACCAATGTTGACCCTCGCAGAGATCGTAAGGCCGTTCGAGATCAAGACCTCACCAATTCACATGGTGCAACATTCACCCTTCACCAGTAAAGAGGATCTGAACCTTCACCTCCAAGCGTTAATTCAACTATTGTTGACGGTTAATAGTTGTATCAAAGTTCGTTTAGACCTGCAAGCGGACAAGTCTCCCGTTGTAGTCAAGGGACCCTTCTTCCCTCGAGTGGTGAACGAAAGGTATCGAATCCGTGGAACAAATGTGTGACGCAAGACTTGATCTAGGAAAACCGATAAAGTTCACAACGCACGCTTATTCATGCGGGTTAGTCTAGGGCGAGTCCGAGGACAAGTCAAGATCTTTCGGAAGGTCAGGCATGCACCTCTAGCCACCACGGCTACAAGAACACTCTACGTGATCTATCTCGAGAATAGATCTAAAATAAGCAAAGTCGATCGAAAACGAAGACTTCAGAGAAACACTTGATCGCTAGAAATCAGATTCAACTTGTTACATCGACTAGTACATGATAAATGAACCAAGATCACCACCGGGATCCTACCTTGATCTTGCTTCTAGCTCCCGGAACTCCGACGTGGACTTCCTTGCAAGGTTCCCACGTCGGCTGGGAGACCCGAGTCAACTAGCTCGACCGTCTCCTCTCTGAGATGGTGTTCCTCTCTTCTCTGCTCCTCGGCGACCGATGATGAATGGATTCATGCGTGGCTCTCGACCCTGGGGCTATAAATAGCCCGAATGGCGGCTAGGTCAAAGGGGGAGGTGACTGGGCCCCGAAATGGTCCGGGCCGGCTGACCTGGGCCGGCCGGCCGCCTGCCTCCTTCGCATGGTGTCGTTCCCGAGTCTTCTAGATCCTTCCCCCTTCTGCATGTGTGCCCTTGTCTGAGGACCATGTGTGGTTCGAGGACTGGTGGGTGGTCGCTTCCTTGTGTGATGAGTGATTGACAACGTTGTGTGGACTGATTCTTGGCTAAGTATTGCAGGTGCAGGTTGCGGCTTGACTCGTGTTGGTGCAGGTGAAGAACAAGCGCGAAAGGTCGTCGCCAGTGAGCCTGCCAGGTGTGGAGAAGACAAATAGGCTTCGTTCGAGGAACCCGGTGGCCAGCGGGGTCAAGTGCGGGCCGCATGGTGGCATGAACAGCAAGATTAAGTCATGGACGGTTTCTTGGTAGAGCCTCAAAACCAAGGTCGAGCCGGGACTACGTGGGAGCCGAGTCATGAGGGGAGATTGGCAGAGGCTACACCGAGTTCGCGGGGTTTCTGGTGGTTCACCAGAAAACCACTGGGTTCCTTGCTTGATCCACAAAGCCAAGACCGAAGAACCGAAGACGGTGCTGCAGCAGTGCAGACCGGTCTGATCGGTCTGACCGGTGGGTACTGGTCTGACCGGTGAGGAGCACCGGTCTGACCGGTGTGCGACAACGCAGTCCGGAATCTTCGAAGCGGAGGACACGCGTGGGATCGCAAGGCTTGCGTCGAGGCTAAGCAGGTTGCGGTCGCCGGGCATCCGTCCGATGGTGAAAGCTTGAAGACTTCCAAAACCGCCCTTGAGGGGATTGTATCCCTAGTTGTTAGGAAAGGGTATTTTAGACTTTTGGTTGCCTCCATATAACCCATGAGGTGAGAGGATGGAAGCCAAGCCTTTCGAACCCTAGTTCATTCGCTTTCCTATTTTCCCTTCCTATTTTCTTAGGATTTCCATAGGACTAGCTAGAGAGCTTCATGGTGAGATCTTGTGGAGAGGGTTGGATGATCGGGTGGCAAGCTAGACCTTTTATGAACCTTTGTGACATGTATATATGATTCGGCGTGGTTCCTCAAGGTTTGGATGTGTTTTTCCCGGTTGTTCTTGGTGGTGATTTTCGGAGCCCTCTTTTGTTGATTCTCTTGGGGTGTTTTCGGGACCTTGTTCTTGGGGATTTGATGGGGCAAATTTGCGGGAAACCTTCGTGGTTCTTTGGGCTGTGATTCCCCTCCCAAACCCGTGAGTAAAGGGGCTCGATTTTGGGGTTTTACGTGTTCTAGGGTTAGAGGTGCTTTTTGTGGGATTTCTTCGATTCCTCTTGTTTGGACAAGTTTTGGTGGGATTAAACATGGCTATGCACTCCTCATGAGGTGTTCCTATTGTCCCCAAAGTCTTGTTCAAGCCTGTGGAGCGATTCGGGAGATCAAGGCTTGGATTTGGAGGAGTTGACCCGCGGGTGCTATTCATCCCGAGCTGCCCAGGCTACACCGGTCTGACCGGTGCTCTTGACCGGTCTGACCGGTGCAACCCTTGGTGGGTTTTTGCTCGGGTGAACGTCTGGGTGAGTTTGCTGTTGTCCTGTGTTGGGGCTGTTTCAAGTTTGGGTCAGTTTTGAGGTCGGTAGGCTTGTTTGGTGATTTGGGGGCTTTCAGACTTAGACTGGTCTGACCGGTGTGTCTCACCAGCCTGACCGGTGTGAAGCCTTTCTGTGGAAGTCGTCAACTCTCACCAACAGGGACCGGTCTGACCGGTGGTGACTGGTCAGACCGGTGTTGGTCAGTGGACTCGGGGTTTGGTGTTCCACTGCGTTCTCGGGTCGGAAGGTTGTGTGTTGGTTCCTAGGTCCAGTGGCACTCCAGTGGCTACGTGGGCTTGGCCAACTTGGGTAGTGAGTCAGAGACGTGTGTTGGAAGCCGTGTTCATCTTGTTGGAGTTTCCATCTCCTTCGAGAAGAATTTTTATCGGCTCCCATTCACTCCCCCCTCTCTGGTTCGCCGTATCGGTCCTTCAAGTGGTATCAGAGCTGGTTCGGGTCTTTATTAACTCTAACCAGTCTAAGATCCAAGTATGGCGTACCAGGGACGGGGTTCGGGTCCTCCACACTTCGATGCCAAGAACTACCAGATGTGGAGAGCGAATGGCTGCGTTTCTCCGAGGAAAGGGTCAGATCCTTTGGGATGTCATGGTGGACACAGGCTATGTCCAGCCGATGAACTTCCTCGCTCCATGATCGAGGGACATGTTCGACGCCAACAATAAGGCGGTCGACTACTTGTTTCGTGCTTTGTGTCAGCCTGAGTTCGATCGGGTGCACACCGAGCACTTGGCTTGTAGAATCTGGTTGGTGTTGAAGGAGGCTCATGTTGGGAATGCCCGTGTTCGAGGCTCGGATGTATGCGACCTACCGGAGAGAGTACGAGAACTTCAATCATCTCCCCGGTGAGTCCATCGATGCCTTGTTTCAGAGGTTCACGGTGGATGTGAACAACATGAGGGCCAATGTGGACGTGCTCCCGTACGATGATCATGATAGAGCTGTCAAGCTCTTACACTCTTTGGATCGTACGATTTGGGGCGGAAAGTTGAGGTCATTGTGGAGTCGGAGAAGTATGACACTCTGACGGTGAACAAGCTGTTCTCGAAGCTCAAGTCGGCTGAGGTGGATAAGGGCATGACTGCCAAGCTCGTGGGTCTGACTGATTCCCATAGTCTTGCCCTCGTTGGTGGTTCGAAAGGAAAGGCTAACACTAACCCATCCATGAGGATGTTCTCTTTGTCCTCTTTGATGACTATGCCAGATGAGGAGTTCGATGTGCTTGGAGAGGATGAGCTAGCGTTGCTGACGAGGAGGTTCGAGAAGCTGCACGAGAACCGGGTGAACATGAGGAGGAACATGAGGACATGCTTCCAGTGCGGCAAGCCGGGACACTTTGTCGCAGACTGCTCGGAGAAGGTCGAGAACAAGGATGGCTACAAGCACAAGTCGAGGATGGATGGCAAGTACTGGTCGAGGCGTGACCACAAGAGCAAGCACAAGAACAAGCACAAGGACGAGCGACGATCGAGGAAGAAGGAGAGCCAAGGCAAGGCCCGAGCGATGGTTGGAGCGAGCGACGTCGACTCCAGTTCCGCGTACTCCACCTCGAGCTCGAGCAGTAGTGAAGATGAAGGTGATCGTCGCAAGAGCAAGAAGTCATCCAAGAACCTGAGCGGGCTAAGCTGCTTCGCTAGAGACGGCTTCTGCACCATGGCGCTGAGCTCTGGCAGTAAGAAGAGCACACAGAGCGACTCGGACTCTGATTCTGACGAGGAGGTGCGTGATGAGCTTCCCTTCTTGCGTCAGGAGAATGAAAGGCTTGGCTCGTTGCTTGATAACCGTGATGACATGCTTAGAGAGGCCAAGAAAATAAGAAATGAGCTTAGGGCTTCACTCGAGGATGCTAGGACTAGAGTGGCTGAGCTAGAAACACAGGTGCTTGATAGCAAGCTTGAGATTGATTGCCTTAAGGCTAGTCCTGTTGTTTCTGATGAGGTTGATTGTGCTGATTGCTCCATCTTTCTTGCTGATCTTGCTTTGTTTAAGGAAAAACATGCATCCAAGTGTGAGGAACTAGATGTGCTTAGGGTTGAAGTGGCTGAGCTTAAATCTAGACCTGCTTTCCTAGGTGCTTGCACTTATTGCCCTGTTTTGCATGCTAAGATTGATGAGATGCATGCTTACACTGCTTTCCTTGAGGCTAAGCTGAAAGAACCAATTCCTACATCTTGCTCTACCTGTGAAATGCATGCTTTGAAGAACTTGGAACTTGCGCATTATGTTGATCGCTTGTAGGATGAGAATGATGAGCTGAGAAAGTTGATGGGTTGGTTGTCTGGTCATGAGCCTCAGTTGAGGATGATGATCAAGGCATTTAAGAGGCAGGATGGTGAGGGACTTGGGGCAAACAAGGTTGGTGAGGGAAGTGGAGAGAATATCCCGGAGCCACCAAAAACCCACCACAAAAATGATTTCACTCCTAAACCTAACCATCTTAGGAACCGCTAGACACAACCCCAGCTCCACCCGTGTTTCCTACACCAACAAATGATCTCCAAAAGCCTATCAAGTTTGTGAGCACTTCGGGGAAAGTGTTCTTTGGGAAAGAAAGTGAGAAGGTTGGTCCTCCTCCAGGCAGAGAGGGTTGGTTTCCTCGGAGTGGTTACTGAGGTGGTGTTCGTGGTGGTAGATTTCGTAGGAAAGATGGTTTGGTTTGTGCTAACCCCACTTTCGAGCAAATGGCTCGGCACTGGTTTTGCTCTTTTGGTACTAACCCCAGTGCTGAGTCGTTTGTTCGCTCATGTGCTCATTTTTGAATTTCAGGTGGGAGACTTGAAGAACATTTGGTTGATTGACTCCGGTTGCGCGTGGCATATGACCGGAGACAGGGGGTGGTTCTCAAGTCTCGTCCCGGTGGTGACAAGGAGGTACAACATTTTTGGGGACAATGGGCGCGGGCGTGTGCTTTCAGAAGGTGAGATTAAGGTGAGTGACAAGATCACTCTCAAGCGTGTTGCTCTTGTTCAATCGTGGGGTACAATCTGCTTTCTGTGTCCCAGTTGTTGGATGAGGGTTTTGAGGTGTTGTTTCGGCCTGGTGGTTCTCGGAATTTGGACTCTCGAGGGGACCTTGTCTGTATGGTCGTTCCCGAGGTCAGGTGTTTCGTGCTGATTTTTCTCAGTCTTCGGGTGTGGAGCGTTGTTTCTTGGCTGGTTCTTCGAGTGAGTTGTGGAAGTGGCATAGGAAGTTGGGTCACTTGAGCTTTGACCTTTTGTCTCGCTTGAGTAAACTCAATTTGGTCCGAGGATTGCCAAGGTTGAGGCTTGATAAAGAGTTGGTTTGTGCACCGTGTAGGCATGCCAAGATGGTAGCCTCTTCTCACCCGCCTCTCACCGATGTGATGACTGAGCGTCCATGCGAGCTGCTCCGTATGGACCTTGTTGGCCCAGCTCGTGTGCGATCTGCGGGTGGGAAGTGGTATGTCCTTGTTGTGGTGGATGACTTTTCTCGGTATGCGTGGGTGTTCTTTCTCGAGGATAAGGGGGAGACGTTTGGTCTTGTTCGAGATCTAGTCTTGAGGTTGAGGAATGAGAGGCACGGAGATGCCATACGAGCAATCCGTTGTGACAATGGCTCGGAATTCAGAAACTATCGTTTTGAAACCTGTTGCCATGACTTGGGTCTTGAACACCAATTTTCGAGTCCGTATACACCTCCCCAGAATGGTGTTGTGGAAAGGAAGAACAGGACCCTGTGCGAGATGGCTCGGACGATGCTTGATGAGCATAGGACTCCAAGAAGGTATTGGGATGAGGCAGTAAATACCGCGTGCTATGTGTCGAACAGGATCTACCTCAAAGTGCATAAGAAGAAAACATGTTGATGCACGGTCGCACACCCAAGGTGAGTCACTTCCATGTCTTTGGTTGCAAGTGCTTTATTTTGAAGAAAGGGAAGAAGTTGGATAAGTTTGAGGCTAGGTCTGTCGATGGTATTTTCTTTGGTTATGCATCTCATTATATAGCATATCGTGTGCTCAATCTTGAAACTAACCAAATCGTGGAGACTTGCGAGGTAACCTTCGACGAGACACAACCACGTAGTCAGCTTGTCTTTGAGTGTGCAGGTGATGATGAACTTGGCGAGGAGATCTTTCAGGAGGAGGAGCATGAACATGGAGACGATGAAGATGGCGGTGTGGTGCCCCTGGCTGAACTTGTACCCACTACTTCGACTACGGTGATGGACGGACCCTCTCCTACACCTACGACAACAATTCAAGATCGAGGAGAAGCTGTTGTTGAGGGGGAGGTAGCATCGAGGTGAGAACCTCCCCGGCGAGTACAAGTGGATCACCCAGCTTCGAGGATCATCGGCGACATGAATGAACACACTACACGGTCGATGGTCCAGAACAATTCTAATTTCACTCATGCTGCATTTGTTGCTACTTTTGAGCCCAAAGACATTGGACACACACTATCTGATCACAATTGGGTCAATTCGATGCATGAGGAGTTGGAGAACTTTGAGAGGAATCAGGTTTGGGAGTTGGTTGACCCTCCCCCAGGGTGTAAGACGATTGGTACAAAGTGGGTGTGGAATAACAAAGAGGGAAAGAAAGGTGAAGTTGTGAGAAACAAGTCGAGGCTTGTTGCTCAGGGGTTCAGTCAGAAGGAGGGGATCGACTACGAGGAGACCTTTGCTCTCGTAGCCCGTTTGGAGGCGATTAGGATCCTTCTAGCCTTTTCTGTGGCTAAAGGATTCAAGTTGCACCAAATGGATGTGAAGAGTGCTTTCCTAAATGGTGTGTTGGAGGAAGAAGTGTATGTGAGGCAACCACCGGGGTTTGAGAGTGAGAAGTACCCCCACCGGGTGTACAAGTTGAGGAAGGCGCTTTATGGGTTGAAGCAGGCGCCTAGAGCTTGGTATGGCAGGTTGAGGGGGTTCTTGTTTGAGAGAGGTTTTGAGATGGGGAAGGTCGATCAGACCTTGTTTCTACTTAGGCAGGGCAGATATATCCTGATTGTGTAGGTGTACGTGGATGATATTATCTTCGGTGGCTCGTCTAACTCTCTTGTTGCAAGGTTTGCAGAGGATATGAGCAGGGAATTTGAGATGAGCATGATGGGAGAGTTGCAGTTCTTCCTCGGGCTACAAATCAAGCAATCAAAGGAAGGAACATTTGTGCACCAAGCTAAGTACACCAAGGACATTGTGCGGAAGTTTAAGATGGAGGATTCCAAGGCTATGACGACGCCGATGAGTACAACTACAGTTCTTGATGCGGACGAGGAAGTTGAACATGTGGACCAGAAGGAGTATCGAAGCATGATCGGGTCACTCCTCTACTTGACGGCGACGAGGCCGAACATCCAGTTCTCGGTATTTCTGTGCGCTCGTTTTCAAGCGTCTGCGAGGACTTCGCATCAGCAAGCGGTGAAGCGAATTTTCAGGTACTTGCGTCACACTCCCAACTTCGGCCTTTGGTACTACGCGTCCTCTTCTTTGGCGCTTCATGGTTTTTCAGATGCGGATTTTGCCGGGTGTCGGTTGGATAGGAAGTCCACTTCTGGGACTTGCCAGTTTTTGTGTTCTTCTTTGGTGTCTTGGTCTTCCCGCAAACAGTCGAGTGTTGCTCAATCCACTACCGAGGCAGAGTACGTTTCCGCTGCTAGTTGTTGCTCTCAGTTCCTTTGGATTTCATACACCATGAGTGACTTTGGTGAGGAGTATACCCATGTCCCACTTCAATGTGATAGCACCAGTGCCATAAGCGTTGCAAAGAACCCAGTGCTTCATTCCAAAACCAAGCACATAGAAGTGAGGTATCATTTTCTGAGAGACAACGTAGAGAAAGGAAAGATAGCCTTGATCCATGTACCCACACATGACCAACTAGCCGATATTTTCACCAAACCCCTAGATCAAGCAACTTTCACTCGTTTGCGGGGGGGAGGGGGGACTTGGTGTGTGTTTGATTTCTTGAGTTGGGTGTGTGGGAGCTCCTTTGTAGCATATGTATAGTTTCCTTTGTGCATTTCTTGCATTTGGCATGGCATATGTAACATGATGTATAGGCATCCTTGTATCTTAGATTGCATGCATTTTGTATCATATGCATTGGATAGGAAAAGCTTCTCCTATATACATTGTTCACCATGGAATGTTATTTATGTCTTTGTGAGCTTGTTTGGTATGCTATGGTTAGTTTAACTTAGCTCTTGATGATCTTGTTTAATAATCCATGGTTGATGGCTATGTTTTTTTGAAAAATGTCATATATGCTCTCTCATGTGTAAATGCCTTTATATGATCTTGACATGTTTTAGTGGCTTTGCTATGCTTAATTTGTGGTTGGATAATTGATCATATGGGGCCAAAGGCTCACTTGCCATCATGAATGTTTAGCCCTCATGCTTTATCTTGTCGAGGGGCCTAAGTTCCTCTTTGTCGCAAAGACATTTCATGTACCAAATATGAATCTGAAAATGAAATGTAAAATGCTTGGAAAATGTGCTCCCATGTCATATGTGCTGAATTTAATTTGCTTTGGGTGATAAACCATTGCATGATGACTACCAATGAGAAGTCTCATACATAGAAGTAGGCACATGGCTCGGTGGCTTTGACATGACATGAGGTGCTTGTGGGTGTTTGTGATGGTCTTATGATTAGAATGGCTGTCCTAGCATGAAGTTTGTGTGGCTTTGCCAATTTGATATGTTTTGATCATGTTTGGGACTTTGCTCATGAGAGGCAAATTTTTCGCAAAATTGCCAAATCCATCTTAGCTTCGTCCAATGGTTGTGAAACTTGGTGATCTTGTAGTTGATGTTGATACGAAGCTATAAAGTATCTAACGTGCTGATATGAACCCGCTAGGGTTTGTTCCCGATCTTTCGATGAGAGGCGTGGATAACTCGATCGAAGAGGAGATGACGTTCTCGGCCCGACTACAACCCTTCAAGGCTGCGCCTTAGCAACCGATACACCACTTCCTATCGCTGCCGCGATCTTGTGGAGCGCGTCACCCGGCCACTAGGGCACCTGTCCTGCAAGCAATCGAAGAACTAGCAAGAAAAAGTATTGAACAAGTACTGAATTTACTAGATGGGAATGAAAGATTGCAAACTCCAACTCAATCACAATAATGGCGGGGTTCTGAAGACAGGAAGACGGGCAACTGGACCAGCGCGCGCTTCAAGCAATGGCTACACTTGATCTAAACAAAACCCCCAACTGTTTGTGGCGCCTATGGGGCAATATGAGGACATGGGAGGACGACCAAAGGGGTGCTGGGGTCGACCTCTAACCCTAGGACACGTCCGTAATGGACCCAACTTGATACACGGCCCATTGGGCCAAATAAGGTGGCGCAGCACGTGGAACAGATTGACATCGGGTCAATGCTTGGACGATTGCGGCCGCCTCCGATTAGATATGGACTTGAGACTGGATCCATATGAAAGGTGACTTCATCACGGTTCCAGGAAGTACTTGAACACCCCAATCTGACTCCGTATGCGACCGTGGCGTCTGTCACAAGATGGTGCTTTTCTGCAGTCCGAATCCAGCGTCCAAAACGTGTCCCCCTTGATCTCTTTCCATCTTTGGGCCATAAGTGACGTGGTGGCCTGGTGGAGGACGTGGGGAACACTTAGACTTGATCCCCAATCAACTTCTTTGATCCTCCATACCTTCCATGAGTGTTTAACATTATTTTTGATCCAAGTACGTATTTCTGAAAATGACAATAAACACACATCATTGCGCAACATCAATTCATCGAATGTAGCAACAATAACCATGATATAGGATTGATTCACCTTTTGTTCACAAGCCATTAACATGGTCATATCTGAGTTGGTGATGTCCTCATCATTCTCCCCTTCTTGGCTGCAAGTCGTCCTCGACTTGCTTTGGTGGCATCTAAAGGTGCTTGCCTCGATGCTGGAACACGGAACGACTTGTATACTGCAATGCTCCCCTTCTTTAGGCTGACACTGTTGCTTAAGAGAAAAACTAGAAGGACTTTGCAAGATATTGTTAGCGTTAGTGCAGCCCCCTATTTTATCATGATCATATAACCCAAAAGGAGATTTCAGATCAGAGCAAATATAAATTCTATGCACCAAATATTCTCCCTGGGAATTATATTTGCCAATAAAGTGATATGTATGATGAGCCAAACATTTCAATTCAGAATATGCAAAAAGTTTCTCCTCTAAACTGTTTAGATCACAAAGAATATCAAATTCAATATAACCTAGTGTATTTAATGAAGACAACAATTTCAGTTCATCTTTCTCATAGGCAATGCAATGAACATGCCTTGTCTCAGCATGCGTATCATCAAGAATGGAATCATCAAGTCCATGCACTAGTTGTGTTGTAGGTATGGGTAAAACATGATTATACTCACATGGATAGTCAACATTGAATTTGTTGCTTTGCTCACTCACCTCTTACATGGTGGGTGTTGCACAATCATTATTTTCACACCTTTGCAGCGGGGGTTGTTGCTCAAATTGCTGAATGCACTCAATTATATTGGTCTCTTCCTCCTGCAAAATGTTATGGACAACAAGGTGAAAAAGAGAGTGCTCGAACTCTAGTTGTGGTGCTGCAATCTTAGAAGAAATGTCATGCAACTCTACACTTTCATTGGTTAGTTCATCATAAACAAGCATACCTTCACTATCTTCCTTTGATGGGCATGCAAATAATTCATTTATATTCTGCCCAAATCTAGTCACAATATAACACATAACTATTTTCGCACCCGCTGAATTTTTTGTTTCACAAGTAGGTAGCAATTCATCCAATTTCTTTGCACTCAAATCATTTGCAAGTTGAATCTCAATTCTTGAAGCAAGGTCAATCAAACTAGGGAGAGAATCATACGTTTCATGCAAAAGTTTATCCTGAATTTCAATGTTAAGCCCCTTTAAAAATCTAATTTCAGTAGCTTCTTCGTATTCTTCCAAACCACAACTCATCATACAAAATTTCTGATCACGATAGTATACATCAACAGAGTTTTTACCTTGTTTCAAATTATTTAATTTATCGAGCATATGATCAGCATAATATTCAGGAACAAAAATTTCTCTAAAAACTAGTTTCATAACCTTCCATGTTTTAGGAACCTTATGATGTCTTAGCAAGTGCTTCCAAAAACTTAAAGCATAATCAGTTAAAATATTAGAAGCAGCTATCACTTTTTGCTCTTCAGACAAATCATATCTTCTGAATTCTTTATCTACTTTTAACTCCCAATCAATGTATGCATCAGGATCATACCTACCAGCATATGAAGCTAAGAAATAAATAACGTCCTCAATCTGAAGTTGTCGTTTTGTTGTCTCAAAAATCTCTATACCACCTGCCATGATTTGTAGAAAACAAGAAACACAAGAATATGTTTTCTCCTGTCAACTACTAGGATGTGTCGGGTGTAATTATCTCAACTCAACTTGTTCAAACAAGCTCTTACAAGTTCTTACCTTGCTCGACAAGAGGGGACGGCCACCAACAAGTCTGCAAGCCAGGGATAAAGTGTATCGGTGCCGTAGCAACAGAACCTGTCAAGCTGTAGTCGAATATGTGGAGCTATAGGTGGGCTGAAACAAGGAATGACTAGCACCACAATAGTTAAAAAGCAAGCTGCATAATTGTTCAATGGCGGTACTATGCTGGTCCTAGGCTAAACCATGCTAGAGACGTGAGCCTAGGCACAAAGGTAGTCACTGAAAAAGAACAACTAGCACAGCACAAGTAAAACAACCGTTTCAACTTACTTCTCTTTCTCTTCTTTTTTTCGTTCTTCTCTTTCTACTCTCTTTTTTTTCTTCTCTGATTTTTTCCCTCTCTTTTTCTTTCAACTTTTTTTTCACACAACTAAACTCTATTGCTCAATATCAAGCCAAATCAGCACAAAAGGAAAAGTACACAGATTGCAGATCACAGATCTCGTGGACAATTGCAGATTGCTCAAACAAAATTTCGAGGCAAGGTTGGATCCGTTGGAAAGAAGACAATGTAAGCTTTCCAGATTGTATTTAAACACCTCAATCGGAGATCATATAAAACCGTGGTGGCAAAAGTGAAACAGAGGTGTATATGGTGACGCGAATTTCGTGACTAAAACGTGATAGAACTCAAAACTCTAACGGAATAGACACTAAGACCAGCAACTTGACACGACCAATGCAACCAAAAACTCAACAAGCCCTAACCATGCAATGCTAGTAAAGGCTCAAAGGGTTTATGGGACAGCGGGTAATCTAATCTACTATTTTTTTCAGGGCTTTTCTGGACTATAGGAAATTAAAAACAACAAAGGATTGGAAACTCTCACCGAAGAACCTGGCTCTGATTACCAACTGATATGAACCCGCTAGGGTTTGTTCCCGATCTTTCGATGAGAGGCGTGGATAACTCGATTGAAGAGGAGATGACATTCTCGGCCCGACTACAACCCTTCAAGGCTGCGCCTTAGCAACCGATACACCACTTCCTATGGCTACCGCGATCTTGTGGAGCGCGTCACCCGGCCACTAGGGCACCTGTCATGCAAGCAATCGAAGAACTAGCAAGAAAAAGTATTGAACAAGTACTGAATTTACTAGATGGGAATGAAAGATTGCAAACTCCAACTCAATCACAATAATGGCGGGGTTCTGAAGACAGGAAGACGGGCGACTGGACCAGCGCGCGCTTCAAGCAATGGCTAAACTTGATCTAAACAAAACCCCCAACTGTTTGTGGCGCCTATGGGGCAATATGAGGACATGGGAGGACGACCAAAGGGGTGTTGGGGTCGACCTCTAACCCTAGGACACGTCCGTAATGGACCCAACTTGATACACGGCCCATTGGGCCAAATAAGGTGGCGCAGCACGTGGAACAGATTGACATCAGGTCAATGTTTGGACGATTGCGGCCGCCTCCGATTAGATATGGACTTGAGACTGGATCCATATGAAAGGTGACTTCATCACGGTTCCAGGAAGTACTTGAACACCCCAATCTGACTCCGTATGCGACTGTGGCGTCCGTCACAAGATGGTGCTTTTCTGCAGTCCGAATCCAGCGTCCAAAACGTGTCCCCCTTGATCTCTTTCCATCTTTGGGCCATAAGTGACGTGGTGGCCTGGTGGAGGACGTGGGAAACACTTAGACTTGATCCCCAATCAACTTCTTTGATCCTCCATACCTTCCATGAGTGTTTAACATTATTTTTGATCCAAGTACGTATTTCTGAAAATGACAATAAACACACATCATTGCGCAACATCAATTCATCGAATGTAGCAACAATAACCATGATATAGGATTGATTAACCTTTTGTTCACAAGCCATTAACATGGTCATATTTGAGTTGGTGATTTCCTCATCACTTGCTTATTTGGACATGTGTAGCATCCTTTGTTGAATTTTGTCTATTTGAGAAGCTCTAGGTTGAAAGTTTTGCATTTTTGGCTTGATTCATGCATTGCCAACAAGGGGGAGAAGTTTGAGCTTGAAATAACTTGCTGGATGCATTTAGAAGGTTTTCAGGTGGTTCCGAGCCATTTCTAGGCTCTGTTGTGCACCGGTCTGACCTTCATCTCTACGGATGGTAGATTATTAATTAAGCTTATCCCACAAGTTTTAACATGCTCCAAAGTTTAAATAGATCTCAGAAATTTTGAAATAAAGAAAAAGATGAAAAAGAGCTAAAACAACTTCACAAATTTAAATCACCTTGCATATTGCTCATGAACTCTCATCTCACTTGTCTCCCAAGCCTATTCATTCTACTCCTTTCCCTCTCATAACATATATATGTGGTAGGCTTTATATGGAGCTTTTGGGAAAGTTTAGTCCTACCAAGATATTTTAAATGAGATGTTGTCAAAACAAGATAAGCTTCTCATGGTCCTACCGAGACTCGTCAAAAAGGTCATTGGAAAATGATGTTATATCAAGGAGGGGAAAGAGAAAAATACACACACTTGAGATAGGTGGACATGTGCAAATGGCAAAGAGTGATCTCGAGGTACAAAGGAAGTCCTCATTATCGGATTGCACATGGTTGGAATATGAGTATGGATCTTTTAATCTTGAAGGCTTGAAATTCCTAATGCATTTTAGAGAACTGGGGAGTTCGCTTATTTTATTTTTACTCATTTTTTCTTTATTTATTTTTTTCTTTCTTTCTCGTTCTCTTTCTCATTTGCTTTTCTTTTTCTTTCTCATCAAAATTTTTTATTTGCTCCCCTTGAACTCTAAAATTATATTGTACCTACCTCCTCCCCCATGCTTAGACGTTTGCTCGTCCTCGGGCAAAGAGGTGATAAAGATAAGGTAGGTACCGGAAATACTTTTCCTTTGGAGAGATACTTGAAATCCTCAATGTTAGCACCGTCTTGCAATCTTCCTTGAATTGATGATCCATCCTCAATGATAGGTTGTGGTCAATGAGGTAATCACAAAAGATGATATTTGGTTTTAAGGGTAGATATCCGGCGAGGTTTGTGAGATCTCCGATGTGGGGATACACAATTCACGGATAAGAGGCTAGCAATAAGATAGATACACAAAAACGGAATGACCAGCTTCTTAGTCTCGGGCCAGAGAAATCATGGCCTGCAATAACTCACTCAAAAATAAATCTTGCACACTAAGGTTTAAGCACTCAAATATTTATAAGGCTCTGGATAGGTAGAGCAACACACAAGTGATATTCATGACAAGGTTAGCATTTTGAGAGCACATAACACTATGGGTCTTTATTTGAATCATAACCTCCGCTAAAGATTAAGCTAGCATTTAGATAAATTCAGATTTGTATTTTAAGAGAGCACTAGCTTTAATACGCATAAATCAATTACAAAGATAAACAAAGCAGCAATTATAATCATATATCATCATGACATAAATTTCATAACTTTTCCAAAGATAAAAACAAAGTGGTGTCTTTATTTATGATGAAAACAAACTAACATACATGCTGAAAGTAAACTAACACACCTGCTGAAATTTAAATAAAAACTGAAAACACTACGCAAACACAAGCTGAAAAATTACAGAAAGAAGGAAAAGAAAAGAAAACTAAAGCTCCTCCTTCTTCCTAATCTTCCGCCGGCGGCTGGTGTTGGTAATGTTGGTAGTTGCACCCCTGCTCATAGTAGGTTTAGACATCCCCTGCAACGAATTGGTCCGGCGGTACTCGGTGAAGACGCCCAAGCTCATAGGCAATATTTGCATTGCCTTCACCAAGTCGAGCCGCGTTGGATTGGATGGCTGCAACATTTTGCATGTTTCTCACAGCATACCCTCCAATTATGGTCATGCTTTGTTGTGGTTGGGGGTATTGTGTATAGGGCTCCACAAAGGTTACGTTGGGCACCACATAATTTTGTGGGGGCATGGCTGAACCACTCCCCCATGCTTGCATTGTTGGCCCTCCGTAATAACTCGTCCGACAAGATGATAAATGTCCGTGCCAAAACCCAATGAGTTGAGAGCTTGATCGTCGAAATTGACGTTTGCCACAAGCCTCTTCTCAAGGCGATAGAGATTCTTTTCCTCCTCATCCGACAAGATGATGAAGCCATATGTGGAGTACCGAGGAGTGTATTGAGGTGGAGCGGATGAACGGATCGATCGACGAGGTGGGATGGGCGGCTCCTCCGTACGCCCTTGAGGTTCGGTAAACCTCATGGACGAGTTCCTTGTAGCTCTCATGCCACCGAGGAGGAGAGTGTCGTTCCTCCTTGGCGGTGCCGTGTCCTCCTCCATGCTTCGAGGAGACTTGGAAACCGAGTGCCTCCTCGAAGACGTCGTCAAATATGGCTTGGACGACGACGACCCCTTCTTCTTGGTGAAGAGACTTGTGGTTTTTTTCCACATGATCGCAACATTCTTCTTTTTAATACAATTCCGGGTTTCAACCGGTAACTAGGCACTTCAAAGATTACTTCGGAATGTGGACTTTGAGTGGATTAAGGGTGTGAATAGTTTGAGCTATCAAGCTTGGGAAGGATGGCTATGTCTATGGTGGTTGTGGACTCAAAAACTTGAGAACACAAATGGAGGAAGGTGAGAGCTACTTGCCTACAGAAGACGGGCACCGGGAGGTGCATTTTATAGGGGAGGCCGGCCGGCCTGGGTGGCTGTGTGCTCCTCTGGCTCAGTTCTTTATCCCAGCACGATGATCTCTCCTTCGTGACATTTGTGCTCGCGTCCTCCACTTGTTGCACCGCCCAAACTCTCTCGTCCATTCCTTTGCTTGCATTATTGGTCCTTCCACTTGATGCTCTTGCTTTGAGTCATGTTCATGCTCCCTTGCTCCACTTGCTTCCCATGCCACCATGAACTTCCTGCAAAGATATGCTTGCTGCCCACCCATGCTTGTCCTTTGCATGTGGTATTGATGAAAGTTGTTATAAGAGCATCCAATGATGCATTATGGTGCATGCCTGATTAACTTAACTAGATTGCCTCCCTCTAAGCATGTCTTATGGCTAAGCACTCATCTAATTTCGAAAATCAAAAATAATTTCAGAGCTATGGGAGAGCTCATACATAAATTTAGAGATGTTTTTAAACCATTAAAAACAAAATGTAAGTAGAAAATATTTTCCGATTACATTTATATCGGTCTCACCGGTAATGCTTGCCTTCATTAATTGAGAGCAAACCTTCCCGGCTTGATCATGGGGGCATAGGTTTAGGTTCTAATTTTGGCTAAATGAGAGAGATTTTGAATGAAATAAAATTAAATGAGGCTTAGAAAAATTCTAATCTTAGAGAAACCAAGCATATAGATTTTTAAACCAACCAAAAATTTAGTTTCTAGGTTCACGCGAGTCCTACCACGTGCTGAAATTTATATGACATCTAGGTACAAGTCATGGCTCTACTCGTGTGTTTTTAGTATGAAAAACAAGTCAACCACAACATCAAAAAGAGGTTGAATGGTGGAGTTAAGTTTTGAATTTATTTGGCTGTGGTCTCTTGAAAAGAAGCAAACAAACACATAGGAGGGTTCATGTAAAGGGTTTATGATCAAGCAAAATATTCAACCAACAATTATGTCTCTAATACTGTCCAACCACTTGTAAGTCTAATATTTTTGCATAGTAAAATTTAAAACTGAATTATTTAAAAAGACTCGAAAAACCTATAATCGGGTTGTCCTCCTGGTAGCTTATTCTTGACTCGACGAAACGGGTTGCCTCCCGCCTAGCGCTTCGTTTATAGTCCATGGCTAGACTTATTTACTTGATTACTTCGGATCAACACTCTTTGCGGGCGTTGCAATCTTGGGTACCCACTTCTGCACCATCTTGGGCATGGGCTTGTTCTCCGTCTTAGTTATCTTTTTGGTCTTCACAGGCGGCTTTTGTACCTTTGTCTTGACGGATGCAATATCTTCTTTGATTTTCTTCACGTCCTTCTTCTTCGGCTCTTTCTTCTTCTTCGGTTCTTCCTTCTTCCTTGGTTTTTCCTTAACAATGCGACGATGAGGTGGAACATTTTTAACTTGAATCATATTGCATACCTCGAGGCGTGGTCGAAACTTGAAAGAACTCTTCTCGTCATTAATGTCAAAGTTGATCTCCCCTTTGCCAATATCAATAGTAGCACCCACGGCCTTGAGGAATGGCCTCCCAAGGATGAGTGGTGGCTTCTCCCTCTCTCCCATCTCGAGCACCACGAAGTCGACGGGGATGAAGTGATGTCCAACCTTCACGGGCACATCTTCGGCGATGCCCAAGGGATAGCGAATGGAGTTATCACCCAACTCCAAACACAAACCCGTAGGCTCCAACGGTAGGCGTAGCTTCTCAAACACATCCCTTGGCATGACGCTCACACTTGCTCCAAGGTCGCATAACGCCTTCTCGAACTTGAACGAACCAACAGAACATGGAATTGTTGGGCATCCAGGGTCTTTTTGCTTCTCTAGTCCATTAGCAATAGCGGCACTACATTGCTCGAACATCTTGACATGATCTACACTGAGTGTTGCTATCTCATATTTATTTGCAAGTATGTCCTTGAAGTAACGAGAATATGTAGGAACTTGAAGGGCATCCAATAATGGCATGTTGATGCTAAGTCTACGCACAACCTCCACAAACTTGTCAAAGTGATTATCAGGTTTACCTCGGAAGTAGCGTGGCTTGAGTTGCGGTATCTTTGTGTCTTCTTCGGGCATCTCAAACTCGGGCTCTTCGGTGATGATCTCCGTAACTTACTCCTTAGCAAACTCCTCCGCCTCGCCGCCAGATGGTTTTGGGCTTCCTTGCTCCCGCGGAACGTTCCGGATCTTCGGTCTCCTTTCCCGAAGGTGTTTGAATCGCCTTTGCCATTTCAGGATCTTTAGATTGTCCCGAAAGCTTCCCTTCATTAGTAGTGAGGCCCACGGCAAGTTGTCCCACTTGCGTCTCGAGCATCTTCATCATGTTGAGCACTTGATGGTTGGAACTTCCGACGTCCGTCACTTTGCTATCGATGTTCTCCAACACCTTGTCTTTGGCTTTGAACTTGGTGGCGGTGTCCTTGTTGATCTTAGCTTGCTCGTCCATGAAGTCCTTCAATTGTATATGAAGCGGAACCGAATTCGGAATGGATGAGCTTGCATTAAATTGAGGTCTACCTTGCCCGTAGTGGAAGTTCGGCAAATCTCCCTTCCTCATGTAGTCGAGCACCTTGGCTTCCTTCGGAAAATCATTGTGAACATGGCCATATTCTCCGCACTCTTCACATGTGGATCTTGCTTCGGTAGCCTTTAAATCTTGAGCCTTTTTTTCTATCTCCATCTTCTCCAACATCCGCATAAGTGAATCGATCTTGCCTTCAAGTATATTTTCCTTCTCCACTTGCAAGACTCCCTTGACGTTCCCCGTGGGTTGAACCGGAAGTAGACGTCCGAACGACGCCCACGTGTCATTGTCCGCGACCTTCTTGAATAGAGTGAAAGCTTGAGTCGGCATGAGCTCGATGATAGACCCTCCCGCCGATGCATCGATGATCGTCCTTGACGCCATGGTGAGTCCTTGGTAGAACTTTTTCACGAGATCCTCCTTCGGGAACATGTGATGTGGAACCACCCGAGTGTACTCATTGAAGCGCTTGAATGCCTCCGAGATAGTCTCTGTAGGATATTGAGCAGAAGTGGCAATCTTATTACGCAAGCTTTGAGTTTTGCCCGGCGAGTAGTATTCATTCATGAAGGCCCTCATCAACGCGTTCCAATTTTGCACCATCTCCGCCGGTTGAGCGTGGAACCATTGCAAAGCCTTCTCGAGTAGCGAGAACAGGAAGAGACTCGCCCTCATTTGATCTTGAGTCACCCCATCCATGTTGAATGCCTGACATAATTGAATGAACACTTGGAGGTGAAGGTTCGAATCCTCTTTACCAGTGAAGGGTGAATGTTGCACCATGCGGATTGTTGAGGTCTTGATCTCGAACGGCCATCCGATCTCCGCGAGGTTCAAGATTAGTAGGTCAACGATGTCCAGGCTGCATAGCTCCCTATTGACGCAAAATCAGCACCTCACGCCAAGCACATAGCAAGCCGAACAAAGCTGGCTTAACACACGTGCTGGATCCTGAGCGTGCCAGTCAATTTTCCTGAAACTGACAAAGGATGAAAAGTAGTTAGATAAAACCTGGAACTTGCCGGGTGGTACCAGACAGTTCCGTATTTGTGGCTAAAAAGCCAATTAAAATGACATATAGCTACAACAGGCTATTTGTCAGCAGTTTAAATATCATTCGGGAGCTTTACAACAAGGAACCAGGATATAGCCGAATGCATGATGTAAGCATGACAAAAGATCGGTCTTTGTTTAAACAGCAATGCTCGCACGTAGTCATGACCGATTTTCGAGGATAGATAACAATAAAAATAAATAAGGTGAAAACATGATTATAAAGATGAAGTAAACAAGCATGCATAGGCCAAAAGCCCTAGTCTACCGCATGTCTAGGCACTTTCAAACCCGTCGAGCGTAACACCAAACAAGTTAATCCACCGCATGATACGACTTGTTTGGAACCATGCCACCAACCACAAATAGATTAATCCACCGCATGATACAATCTAAATATGGATGGCTAAAAGCATACATTATTTAAAACAAACTTATAAACACGTTTCACTTGTGGAAGAATTGCCGAATACGGCTGTACAATCGATTCGGGTTCCGTGCAGAAGGAACAAACATTTGAAAAGTCAAAAAGCTTGAACCCACAACATGTGACAATCTAGATTGATCTAAATTCGGCTATCGAAAGCACTTGATTCTTTTACAATAAACTAAAGATTTGAAAGCTCGACACATGGATCTCGAAGAGATAAAGCCGAAACTAACCGATCTAGATTGGGCAAAAGAGTGTTACATGAATTTAAACATAAAGCAAAACCCAAAGCAACACGTGGTAACTTAATGAATCTATTAGATCTTGCCAAATGTAATAGAGACGATAACTAGCTCCAAGCTAGATCTTAGCCTACCGTATGGCTCATGATCTAACAAGAAACCTTCTTCAACCAAGCTTAAATCCACCGCATGACACTAAGAAAGGTAACAAGACTACTTGCATCACGATCTAAATCCACCGCATGATACTAGACATGATACAAGGTTGCCGGTACTTACGGAGGTCGACGGATCGATGGCTCCTCTCGAAGAACTCAACTACTCGACTAAAGGACTCGAAGTTTGGCACGGGGCCGGTTTTGTTGTGTAGATATTCGATCCCTATTACAGACACCAAGGGTTTATATTTATACCCTTGTCCTAACACGACTCCTGGTCGACTACGAGTACAACATTCATTGCCTAAATTAATGTTCCGGCGCTAATGTCCATCTCGCACCCGTCATCAATTCGTCCCTTCCTTACATTCAGGCCACGTCATCACGTATTCCCGAAAGCTTCCTTTTTAAGCGCAAACAGTCTTTCTACCGAATGATGGCGTACTGCCGACCGCAAGCATCTTTACCAAATCCTTTGAGGAGATTTTCCCGCCGAATGACATTTTTTACCAAACTCGGCCCACAAGACAGTCCCTTTCCTGTACCAATTTTTGGTGTTAACATATGCCCCTTCAATTATGGGATAAAAATGATTTTATTCTGGAATTGACTATAAATGCTCAATGTCTTCGAGATAAATCGGTTCAACACCCGTTCTTTCCTCTTGCAATCCATTGGAGTTTTCGCTCAGATCCAAACCCTAGTTCATCAATCCCTCAAGCTCAAATCTTCAAATGGCGGACCAAGACCAAGTTCTCAGATAAATCTCATCCCCTTAAGGTCCATTCGGTATTACTTTTTCGATTTCCATCTTAGATTTTTTCCCTTGCCTTTTCTTGTTCCAGATAGGCTTTAGCCGCTGAGATTTTGATTCCCATTGAGGACAAATCACCATCCTACTTCCTTGGACCTGTGGGAACCTCTGACCCTCTCAAGTTCATTGAAGTCGAATCTCAGAGGATCCCCTTTAAAGCAGCTTTATCAAGACCCCATGAGTCGCAAGATACCTTCAAGAACTAGCCCCTGCCCCCAATTGCAGGTTGGAGAAACTGGTATAAGAGGACACTTGATGATGACAGTGCTAAAACCAGCAATTAGGACAGCCTTCGCATTGCCTAGTGTTTGGAGTCATCCTTGACTGAAACTCCCAAGAATGAGAATCTTTTGATTGCAGCCTGTCATTTTTGGTCAAATGGTGTCAATGCTTTTCTCTTTGGTCATGGACCAATGTCTCCAACTCTGGCCGATGTATATATGATGACCGGCCTTGATATCACAGGATCCGTGTATCCTTACAAATACAAAGGCTCCACCAGGCAAAGAGGAGTGAAAACAGGAGTTGGATATAAGATATATATCCAAAAACATATGTCTGATGGCCCTTTGTCTGAAGTTGAGTACATGGCCTTTCTGAACATGTGGCTATGCAGATTCGTCTTCTGTGGCAAAGCCAAAGAGGCAACCCTAAACCATATTGTATTGGCTGAAGACTTGGCTGCTGGTCATTCCATTCCCCTTGGAAAGTACCTCCTAGGGAGTGTATACCATATGCTTCGTCAGACCACCTACTTGATGCACACCAGCCAGAAGATCTCTTGTGTTAATGCCCCCTGGTGGTTTGTTCAAATGTGGCTGCAACTATACATGCACCAGATCGTTGATATTGATCTCAACAACCGGCATTTTCCTTCATCCAACTATAAGGAAGGGGAAGCTCAGATCACCAAAGGTTGCCAAACTTATGGAGAAGCTGCCTCAACCATATCCATTGACCAGAACATCAGCCAAATCTTTGAGCTTTTCTTCAAAGGTTTCACCAATCCCCTTTGGCTTCCTTATCTGAACAATGATAACTTGACCCTCCCTTATGAATTCAATTTTGATACTGGATGTAATGATGCAAAATCCATAGAGATTTTCAACATCTTCATCCATCCATGCATCCTGCCAGCAGAATTCAGTGGAGGAAGGAAAAATCAAAGCACCTTTGAATACTATCAACCAAACATGATGGCCCGACAGCTAGGATATCGCCAAGTGCCCCCAATACTATTCCGTCACGAATTCCTCAAGCCCAGAGAGGAAATCAAGGAAAATCTGCAAGCCAGAAGAGTCTTTGAGTATCAGTGCGTCCCAACTGTTTATACACCTTGGCCCTTTGTACCAACATCAATAGCTCATCCCTCTTTTATTTCCTGGTGGCAAGAACTCCATGATCACACCTTCAATGAGCCAGTACATTCTTTTTGTCTTGAGCTAATGCCTGACTTCCAGCCAATTTTAGAGGTCATGTACTTACTTTTCTTTTTCTCAAGCATGTCCTTCTTTACCGATCATGATCATTTGCCACTTCTTTGCAGAATACAATGCCTGCCCTTCGAGCTAGGACAATCTCTTACAATGCTGCAGGCCCAATCTCTGCTTTGGGATTTAATTCCACAACTTTGGCTCAACTGACGTCCAGATATGCCACATCAGACCCAACTCTCATCACTTCAGCTTCTGATAAAAGAAAAAGCTCCATCCCTGGTTGCTCCTCCAGCTGCCAAGAAGAAAAGAACATCCAAAAAAGTTCTTATTGAGGTTAACATCTTTTCCTTCCTGAGCATAAAACCAGTCTTTATTCTGATAATTTTATCTTATATAATTTCAGACCAGAGTTCAGCAATCACCAATCACCACAGAATTTGCCAATGCCCCATCTGCTGGTAAGGTCCTCACCATTTTCCTTCCTTTTAAGGACCATTCTTTTCATTGGCATTTACCCTTTACTTGTTATTTGCAGAGGAAATATTGGTGAATCAAACTGTGGGGAGTTCTTCTCCTCAACATGCTTCAAATCCAACTTCACCAAGGATCCAACCATCTTCTCCCCAAGCAGAAGCTCCAACTTCACCAGGGATTCAACCATCCCCTTCTCAAGTAGAAGTTCCAGTTTCACCAAGGATGGATCCATCTTCCCTTCAGCCAGAAGCTGCAAACCTACCAAGGACTCCACCAGCCTCTCCTCAGTTAGAAGCTCTAGCTTTACAAGGGACTCCTCAAGCTTCTCCTCAACTAACCATGCAGGAACCTCCTCTTGAGCCTGCAATAACACCTTCTCCAATTCAGGAGGCAAGGAATGAGGTAAGCATGGGCATTCATTTCTGTTATTTCCATTCAATAAATCATCCTCAATTCGGCAAGCCTATCTTTTCAGGATTAGGCTGCATCACCACCAAGCTTTTCGTTCACTGTGGATGATTGAACTGCCAAAGTAGGAGATGAGGCATCTTCAAGCCAAGCTTTGTCAGAGGAAAACCAGGCCAAACTGAAAGAAATCCTCTCCTTGCTGCAAAGAGATATCCAAGATCAAGTCAGGGATGTTGATCTTCTAAAAGAAGTGCTTGAATCTATCAACCAATAACTCCCTGATGATATCAAAG
Organism: Cenchrus americanus; assembly: GCA_947561735.1. NCBI lineage: Eukaryota > Viridiplantae > Streptophyta > Magnoliopsida > Poales > Poaceae > Cenchrus > Cenchrus americanus. The sequence goes on from OX387244.1 coordinate 144,376,864, forward strand.
CCTCCTTGGAGCCTATCTCACAACTGGACAATCACTTTGCAGTAGTGAGGCGAGCTTTGAAGAATCAATCCTCATGACCAGTCCTTGAACAAAAGAGATCCAAAGCCAAGCAATTCGTGAAAGATTCACAAGCTCAGATCCAAAATAACAAGGAATTGCTGGCTGAATCGCATCCTGCACTTGAGCTGAAGATTGCCGGGAAAGCTGCACTAGAAGCTGAATTGAAGAACCTGATAGCTGAAATTGAGGCTGATAAGAAAAAGATAGCCGAACTTCCTGGATTAACAGAGAAAATCCAAAAGGAAGCTACAACAGCCTTGATTGAATCAAACTAACTCAAGACAAAGCTCTCCGCTCTGTCTAGCACCCAAGAGGCTGATCAAAAACTACTGGATAACATTAGCAAAATGATATCAGATGCTTCCAGTGTAATCTCAAAGTACTTGAACATATGATTGTATCAAACAATTTGTAACCGAATGATTCATTGTCCTTGTAATCATGTTCATCATGAACTTTACTTTTCATTTTCTGTCTTGCCTTGCTGACAACTTTAGACAATTCATTCGGCAACTCTGGCCAAATAGCATCAGACCCGAATAGCGATCCGACCGTAACTCAGCCGAATTTCAACCAGTCAAACCAATTATGACTCAGCTTGAATTCCAAACGACCCGACGACGATTCGGTTAAGGAAGTCTCTCCACCTCCCAAATTTCTTGGGATATGCACCACGATCTCCGGCCACGATCTCTTTGCAAGTCCCATAAATAAGAACCGCGGGTGCCCCTAGCCTTTCACCAAGTCTTCTGCCTTCAAGCTTTTGCCAATCTAAACTTCCCCTCTTCAGCACCAGTACTTCCAAAAGCTCGATGGCAGGCAGCAGCAATAGGCGCCGGGCTAGCGATGAAGCTGAGGGAAGCTGTGCCGGTGCTCGCCGGAGGTAGTGATCGTCAATTTCCTCATAGCGTTTTCTAGATTCCCTTTTGCTTCTGACAATCCTCTTTGCATTTCCAGGCTCATCCAGTGGAACCCCGCTCCCGCGCCGGCCACGACTCCGGCCATGCCAGGCGACTCCTTTTGGGGTCGTACAACTATTCTCCCTCCCCAACTCACGCTACAGTGATCACGACGCTCGCAGATTCAAGGCGGAGCGCGATGAAACCCGGCGCGAGCTGGGAGACGTCTCCAAGAAGGCCGGAATCGCCGAGCTCGAATGGGAGCACCAGCGCAAGCAGCTGCTAGAGACCATTGACGGTGAATCATGTGATTTGTTTTAATTTTAACTCAAGCTCTGAACTAACCGCCATTGCTCCATAATTGCTGCAGACCGCGACGCCGATCTCAACTGGCTGAAGACGCTGGTGAAGAAGCTGGCGGACAAGGTGAATGCCCCCAGGGACACGCCGGTAGCCCGCATCGCTGCGGTGGAAGACCGCGTTGACGAGGTGGCTCTCCACGGCACTGGCCTGGGCACTACCCTAGGCCTGGCCACCATGGCGACGCACACCGGTGTCGACTACTCCACGGAGCCGCGCGGCTTCCATGGCGGCGCGCCGGAGGACATCGACGACATCGAGGTCATCCTGGAACGCCTCGACAGCCACGGCGACGCCATTGCCGACTCCATTAATCCCCAGACTGTGCTGAAGAGGCTCTTTGACTAGTTTGTACTGTGGATGTTTGGAATTTCGGCGATAAATAATGAAATTTTATTTCCTGCATTTGTGTTGTGAAGATCCCTTTTGACTTATGCATGCGAACGTTACTGTTTTTGAACGAATTCGGAAACCTTCATCTTAGCCGAATACGCCCAAACTCTTGTCACTTGGCGTAGAATCCACAAAAAATCTTCATTCGGGGAACCATGAACACTGTTCAATGAAAAACCCTTCGCATTCGGGGAGAAAACCCTGTCGTTTGGTATTCCCATTAATGTACACCAACCAGTCATCACTCCCAATGCACTACAAATCCACTCGGTGCTATGCAAATCCACTTGCATACACTTCCATCACCTCACGTCTTCTTTCCCTGCTCAAGAGGAAAAAACCCCAAGGCCATGGCGGACAAGGGAAAGCAGCCCATCGAGGAGAGCATCGCCCCACCAAAGAAACACACCATTCGAGTGTAAGTTTTCTGTCAATCCTTTCTTTTGCTCTCGATTGCAATCTCATGGTTCACCCTTCTTTGTTTTCAGCCTCGACTTGCTCCCTGAGGAGATCTTTGGAACTGAAGAGGTTCACGAGTACATCCTGTCCGATTCCTCCGCTGAAGAAGAAGGCGCCACGCCGAAACAGAAGACCAACCACCAACTGCGCCGTCGCATTCGACATCTAGAATACAACTTGTGAGACATCACCGCCTGCTGCAGTGCCGAACGCGAACGCCGCATGAGCTTGGAGGCGTTGGTAGGGGGTAAGATCTTCATCCTCATTTGATTCCTATGTTCAAGCTTCAGATCTCACATTCAACAAACTGTTCCCTTCTTCAAATGTTTCTGACAGGTACAACAACTTGAAGACTTCTTGAGATAGCCTGATGGAAGCTGCAAGTTATGGCAATCCCCGAAGCTTCTATGTTGCGGTTATGATGGCCCTGGAACAGGTGAAGAGGGAAGAGCTGAACAGGGACAACGCGGAATCAAAGAAATGAAGCATACTTTCGCTTCTTTCTCCAGGCCTTCTGCTTCCCACCCTCTTGTAATCTTAGAAAGCTGGTTGCTAAATAAAGCCTGCAAGAAACATCTGTAATGTAAAACATTTTTTGTGCTAAGGGCAATACACTTTAGTATTGGCCACCTCCTCTGTTAGGATTTTTGTTCTAAAGGCGGCTTCTTTCCTGAATGCCGGCTGTTTCTGTATTTCTGATGCTTGTAATCCTGGTGCTTGTAATCAACGATCAACTTCAATACTAGGATAATATTTCTTCAAATATCTTCCATTTATAGCAGCAGTAAACTCCTCTCCTAGTAAAGTTTTCAAGATATATGCATTTCCAGGCGTATATCTAACTACCCGAAAAGGACCTTCCCAATTCGGGGACCATTTGCGGAATGTACTGTACTTAGTCCCAATCGGCAGTAATGCTTTCCAAACCAAATCTCCTTCTGCAAATTGCTTGACCTTTACTTACTTGTTGTAATACTTAGCAACTCGCATCTTGTTCTTCTCAATATTTTCCAGGGCCCTAAGACGAATCATATGCAAATCCTCTAACTCGTCAATCATTAAGCCACTGTAATTTTTGGAATTTAAATCCTTTTGCAAAACCACTCTCCTTGAGTCTGATTGCATTTCCCATGGCAAAACAGCATGATGCCCATAAATCCACTCATAAGGAGATGTTTTTGTAGCCCCATGAGAAGCCATTCGGTAAGCCCACAAGTCTTCATTGAGTACCGAATGCCACCTCTTTGGCTTCTGATCAACATTCTTTTGTATAATCTTGATCATGATCTTGTTAGAAGCCTCTGCCTGACCATTAGCTTGGGCATAATAAGGAGAAGAATTCAACAATTTGATTCCCATGCTTTAAGCAAATTCCCTGAACTCTGAAGATACAAATTGAGCTCCTTGATCAGTTGTAATTGTTTGAGGAATTCCAAATCTGTAGATGATGTGTTCTTTAACAAACTCAACCATGTTTCTGATGTTACTTTCTTCAATGGAATTGCCTCAACCCATTTGGTGAAATAATCTGTTGCCAAAAGCACAAACTTATGCCCCTTGTTGGATGGAGGATTTATTTGGCCAATCAAATCCATACCCATACTCTGAATGGCCATGGCTTGATAATAGGATTCACAGCTGATGCTGGAACTCTTTGGATATTCCCAAACTTCTGACAATCTTGACACCCTTTGTAATACTCAAAGCAATCCTGTAGCATCGTCGGCCAATAACATCCAGTGTGCCTGATAACCCACTTCATTCGGTAAGCCGATTGATGCGCTCCACACAACCCATCGTGCACTTCACTCATCATTTTCTGTGCTTCTTCTTGACCCAGGCATTGTAGCAACACCCCATCTAATGATTTGTAAAATAAACGCCCATCAAGAAGAACAAACTTTATAACTTTATACCTGAGCTTCCTAGAGACCTTTCAGATGGATTTTCCAAATAATCAACAATTTCTTTTCTCCAATCATCTTCTGCTAAACCACTCCCGAAAGCACACACTTCCTTGGCAAACACCTCTTGGATTTCTCTATAACCCGAAGCACTTTGAGCCAACCTGTTTGCCTCATCATTGTGTTCCATAGGAATATGTTGTAGAATCACTAACTGAAAACTTTTCAAGATTTCTTTACACTACTCGTAGTAATTCCTCAAGATATCATTTCTACATTCATATTGGCCATTCAATTGTTTTATAACTAGCTCTAAATCTCCATAAATTTCAACTGAAATAGCCTTTGATTCTTTCAAATATTGAAGCCCTCTGAGCAATGCTTCATATTCAGCTTCATTATTTGTGACAGTAGGTTGAATAGGGATAGCAAATTCAAACATGTCACCTCTGGGTGAAATTAATAAAATTCCTACTCCATCACCTTTTCCACATGAGGATCTATCAAAGAACAAAGCCCAAGGAGTGATTTCAGCAAATCAATCGATGGATCACGATGTTCAGTAATGAAATCAGCAATAATCTAACCTTTAACAGCTTTTGCCGATTCAAACTTCAATTCAAACTCAGACAAAGCTAAAATCCATTTGCCAATCCTTCCATTCAAAATTGGTATAGATAACATGTGCTTAATTACATCAAACTTTGAATGTACAACACATTCGACATTCAACAAATAGTGCCAAAATTTTGTACATGAGTAATAAACACACAGGCAAAGCTTCTCCGCAGCCGAATATCTTGTCTCGGGATCAAGCAATTTTCGGCTAAGATACGAAACTACTCGTTCCTTTCCCTCAAATTCTTATATAAGGACCGATCCAATAGTTTGGGTATCGGCCGCCACGTACAACTTGAAAGGCTTGTTCAATTGCGGAGGCACCAACACTGGTGGTTCCTTCATGTACTGCTTGATTTCATCAAAAGCCTTTTCTTGTTCGTCACCCCACACAAACTTTTGATCCTCAACAGTGGAGAAAAAGGCAACACCTTTTGTGACAAATTTGAAATAAACCTTCCCACAAAATTGATCTTGCCAAGCAGTGACTGCAATTCCTTGAGATTGGTTGGAGGAACAACTTCATCAATAGCTTTCATGCTTTTCTTGCCAACTTCTATTCCTCCTTCATGCACCAAAAATCCCAAGAACTCTCCAGCTGAAACCCCAAAGGCACACTTGTTCAAGTTCATCTTAAGACCATGTTTTCGGGTGCATTCTAGAGTTTTCCTCACATCATTCAAGTGTGGTTTATGATCCAAAGACTTGATCACGACATCATCAATCTATATCTCAACAATTTTGCCGATCAACTCATGAAAAATATAATTCATGGATCTTTGATAAGTTGCACCAACATTTTTCAAATCAAATGTCTTGACAATCCACTCAAAAAGGCCTATGTGTCTAGGATATCTGAAGGATATCTTTGATATATCTTCTATTGCCATAAAAATTTGATTGTACCCTGCATTGGCATCCATGAAACTAATAACTTTATGTCCAGCAGTGGCATCAACCAACAAGTCAGCAACAGGCATTGGATATTCATCTATAGGCATGGCTCTGTTCAGATCTCTAAAGTCTATGCAAACCCTCATCTTCCCGTTTTTCTTGTAAATAGGGACAATGTTAGAGATCCACTCCGCATATCTGCATGGCCGAAGGAAGTTTGCTTCGATCAATCTCTCAACTTCTTTTTTCACGTCGGCCAATACTTCATCCTTCTAAATCTTTCGGGGAGGTTTCTTGTAAGGTTTAAAACCAGGTTTGATTGGCAACCGATGCTCAGCAATGGAACGATCCAAACCAGGCATCTCAGAATAATCCCAAGCGAAGCAATCTTTGTATTGTTTCAGTAGCTTGATCAACTCTCTTCTGAAACTTGAATCCAAGTTAGCACTGATAAATGTCGGCCTTGGCTTATCATCATCTCCAATATCAATTTCTTCCAATTTGTCAGCCAACATGAATCCACGTCCTAACTTTCCATCAGTTCCATCAATTGGATTATCCATTAAAAATTGCTATAAGAGCCGACTGCTTGAATCGGCTGTTGATCACTGATGACTGGTTCAACAGGACCTTCACCCCAGTCCTTGCCTGAGAAGCAATCTGTGCCTTGATACTCCCAGAAGGCTGGTTCCACGTTAGCCACGCTCACTGAATCATCTGCTTGGACCACCTCTATATCATCATCCACTTATTGAACAAGTTGTTGATGCATGGTAGATGGGATGCAACAATTTGCATGGATCCAGTCCCGTCCAAGCAGCAAGCTATATGCCCCTTTGCCCTCAATGACAAAGAATGTCATGAGCGAAGTCTTAGACCCGATCATCAGGTCCACATGTACACAACCCTTGGTGTCTGAAGGATTCCCAGCAAAATCATTCAGAACTATACTTGTTGGCGTCAAATCCCCAAGGCCCATGCCAAGCTTCCTGAACGTGGTGTATGGCATCACATTGACCGTAGCTCCACCACCAATGAACATCTTGGTCAACAGTTTCCGATTGACATATCCTCTCAAGTACAGCGGTCTCATATGCCGATTCTTGGCCGGCTTGTCAAAGGTTGCTTGCTTGGCCAACACCAGCTGTGCCATCAGCCCAAGTTGCTCATCCTCATAGATGTCTGGTGACGCCTCTTCCTGCACAACCTGATTAGCTGGAGCCATCAATTCATTCGGCAAGAAGCATACCATGCATGTAGGAGCCGAACGACCAGATCCATCAGGATTATCCTTTGGGCGCCACACCTGCTTCCTCTTGATCCCTGCTTGTTTCAACTCCTGATTTCTCAAGTGCTGGGCTCTTCTCTTTTGGCTTCTCCTCAAGCCAGGTGGGCACCATTGTCCTTCCTGCCAGACATATTCACGCTCCTGCTGTTCATGATCGACCCACTTATGATCAGCATATCTTTTCCTTGGGCGATCATCAATTTCATTTATTTTTACACGCCGACCGTCACTAAGATGTATCATTCCAATTCTTTCATGGACGGATCAGCGATTGACAGTATCCTGCCTATACTCCGTGTATTTGTCACTACATTCAGGACAACTGTTTAACGTAGGGAGCTTCAAACCCTCATTCCAGCAGTGCCTGAAGAACGCTCATCCCCAATGCGCACGCTCTTGCTCTCGTGCATGCTCTTCTCGTTCTCTCCTATGCGCTTCCTCTTCAAACCTTCGTTTCTCCTCCTCGTACTTTTGTTTCTGGTAGCGTTCCTTCTCTTGTTGACGCTGCCACTTGTTAAGGAGAATACGCGAAGTCACCCTAGGCTTCGATTTGGAGGATTCCCCTACCTCAATTTGGCTTTTCAAGATGCGAGGCACTTCCTTGTGGACTTGTTCCATTGTTATTTGTTGAGCAGGATCAACTGATCCGTCCTGCTTTGCCCTTGCTGAAGTTAAAACCTTCACTTTTCCTTTTTCCTCAGTGGTCACCATGTTGACTGAAAACCCGACCATGTTCTGAGGAAAAGGATTGCCATCCAACTTCATTTTATTGTCAAATTTCAAATGACCTTCCTGGATAGCCTTTTGAATCCCCATCCTAAAACCCCTGCAATCATTGATGGAGTGAGAATTCCTATCATGAAACCCGCAATATCTTTTATCTTTAACTCCATCAGGCCGAAGCATAGAAGGCCCTTCTGGCAACTTAATTCGGCCTTCGTTTACAAGGAACTCAAAGAGCTTATCAGCCTTGGTCACATCAAAGTCATATGCACCATTGGCTTACTTGATCCATCTCTGGTTCACTATTAACGGCTCTTTGCCCCATACCATTTCAACTGCGGCTATCTCCTCATCATCATCAAATTCCTCCCCTTGATCAGCTCTTTCGAGGAATTGGTTGTAGATGTCAGCTATATCATTGTGTTTGGCAAAACTGGAGTCTTTCTTGAAGCCATAAGCTTGGTTGCTTAGTAATGACAACCTGTGTGACAGTTGGCCAAGATTGTCGAATTCCATGCCGAATAGCTTCTCCCGAATAGCTGGCAACATACCCGCAACATCCATATCAACCAATTGATCATCTGGCAGATTCAAAGAGAAGCACATGCTCTTAGTCTCTCTGAACCTCCTGAGAAACTCCATGGGCGTTTCATTATGCCTCTGTCTCAGGGTGGTTAGATCAATTAGCTTTTTCTCATCACTGCAGATGAAGTAATGAGCATGAAATTTCTGTTCCAAATCCTTCCAGGAACAGATTGATTGAGCAGGCAAAGAGGCAAACCATGTAAAGGCCGGGCCTGTCAGTGACAAGGGAAAGTATCTGATCTTGAATGCTTCATCAGCTGAAGCTTCCCCAAGCTGCATCAAATATCGAGCTATGTGCTCCACAGTGCTAGTATCATCTTGCCAGAGAACTTTGTGAAATCTGCAGGAGGTTTCACCCTGTGTGGCAAAGCCACTCTGTTGTACCATTCTGGGAAAGGAGGTGTATATGATTGCCCTTGAATCTTGGTTTTCAAGCCGAATTGATTTTGCAACACATCGGCCATTTTTTGCACCATAAGATCAACATTAGCGTCCTGATCCCCTGGCCTTCCAATAGGCCCAGTAGGCATTCCTGCAGCTGCACCATAACCAGGATTTGGGAATGCATCAATGGCACCGTAGTCCATGAATTCTAAATATCCTTCCCCGAACATGTTCTTCTGTAGCCTATTGTTTGCTGGGGCTATTCTGTAAGTAGAGCTAGGTGGAACTCCAGAAGAGCCAAATGCCAAATCCCCATAAGTAGGCCTACTGGGCATTGCCTGATAAGGGTTCTGCTGTTGGATTGGATGGCCTCCCGTGCTTTGCAGAGGCGTTTGGATTGGCTAACTTCCCACGCTATGCGAAGGTGGCTGGATTGGTTGACCCCCCGTACTTTGCAAAGGCGGCTGAGCACTTGCATCTCGAGTTGGTTGGCTATTGACATCAGCACTTGTTTCCCCTATCTCCACAGTAGATCCTTGGGGCGATACTTGACCAAGCATCCTTTCCATGCCTGGGCCAAAGACTCCAACCATCATTTGTTTGAACATAGTCAAGAAAGAAGTATGATGTTTGGCCATTATGTTTTCCATAGTTTGCCGAACTGCATTCAAAGCTTCCTGTTTCTCCTCAGCAGACGTGGTATCGGGTTCTCCTGGTAGTAGAACCCTTGGCATGTCAGATTTAAGATATGGCACACCACTTCTGTTTTTGCCAAATGGCATTAAACACTTCTGCTGAAACTGGTCAATGGCATCTTTCAATTGTACTTGCTACTCAGGATACATTTCATCCATGGTGATATCTATGACATCATGAATATCAGGCATCTTGATCAGCTAGATTGTCCCACGGGGGGTGCCAAAAAGTGTGTTGACGCAAAATCAGCACCTCGCGCCAAGCACACAGTGAGCCGAACAAAGCTGGCTTAACACACGTGTTGGATCCGGAGCGTGCCAGTCAATTTTCCTGAAACTAACAAAGGATGAAAAATAGTTAGATAAAACCTGGAACTTGCCGGGTGGTACCAGACAGTTCCGTATTTGTGGCTAAAAAGCCAATTAAAATGACATATAGCTACAACAAGCTATCTGTCAGCAGTTTAAATATCATTCGGGAGCTTTACAACAAGGAACCAGGATATAGCCGAATGCATGATGTAAGCAATCTGCATCAGCTGATGTGGAAGCATGGACTCTCGTGAACTACCTCGAGGAGGGTGGATTTCCTGCACTTTTGTGGGACATCCTAATAGACTTTGGGTACACCGCTTACACTGAGTACTCGACATGTGAGGTCGTGACCACATGCCAGCTCCTTCGCTGTGAAGTGAAGGTGAAGATCCCGGTGTGCCCGACAAATCTTTCTTGGGAAGAGTGAGAGTGTAAGGCACAAGGACTGAACCTGGCTGACACTGTGCAGAAGGCTGCTCTTGAAGCGCTCACAGCTATTTGTGGGAAGCACCCTGACGTGGTAGCCGGTATCTCAGCCAAAGTGATTCCTGTACCTTAGCGACATGTTGGACCACGAGTCAAGCGCCAAGCTTTTCTTCCAGCTCAGGGAAACTCTCACTATAGTCCTGATTTTGTCACCTCAGTTTGTTTCTCTGAAGCCATGTTTGACACCTACCGTCAGATAGTGGGAGAAAGTGTATTCTATAGACACCAGATCTATAGGTACTGAGTTAAAGAAGTGGAAAATACTGCTCAAGCACTGAAGGAAGCCTGAGCAATGATAGCTACTCCCAAGAAGGGAAGACACATGGATAAGGCCAGGATACAAGAATTAAGTGAAGTTATCCATGAACAGAATTTCCTATTGCAGCATAATGATCAATACATGTTGGAACTAGAGAATCAACTAAAAGCTATAGCAGCTCCACCTCCGGAACCTGTCATTCTCGGACTAGAAGAAGAAGATGCTAAAGAAATTCAAGGAGAATCTGGAGTAGAGTCTGGACCTGCTTCACCGTAGTTTTCTTCGGTATGGAAGATTCAACCCGAAGGAAGTAAACCTAAGTATAGCTTGTTGTTTAGTTAGAGTTTGGTGTGCTCATAAGAAAGTTTTGAGTCGTACAAGTGTAGTAGCCGTAAGGAACACCTAGTGAGTGCAGCCTCGTTTGGTTGGTTTTGTAGTAGGCTGAACTAGGAGCCTTCTTTTGTGCGGCTAGGCTGCATTTGTAACCCTCACGTGTTGTTATGATGATTCCCAGACCTTCCATCAATATAATGCTACGGTTGAACACCCTCGGCTACGGTGTGTGAATGTTGATTTGAGCTAGTTGTGATCAAATCTGGATCTCGAGTTGAATACCAACCCTATAGTTGATGAAATCCTACGTCTGCTAACCAAAAATGAGAATTTTTCGGTACATGAGCATCAACTTATGAATGTTATGCTTATGGCCACTGGGTTGTCTGGTTCCGTAAAACTTACAGTAAATGAGCTTCGTCGTACATATTCTACTTGTCAATTTTATGAGCAAGCTTAGGAATGGGTGTTTAATGAAACCTCAATTTTTCAAATGGTCGGACCGACACGCAGCACTCCCAATGGTTTTGGTGCCTCAGTTAGTGGTGACACACCGCCGCCACCACCCATGACACCAATAGAGGCACTCCTAACAAAGCAAACCGACATAGTGCGCTAGCTCCTGCAGGTGCAACAACAAATGGCCCAACGGATACAGCAGCTGGAGCAGAGATCTCCGCATGGGGCCAATCATGAGGGACCACATACGGTCACAACCTACACCCAGTTTATTGGGGTGAAGGCCCCAATGTTTACTAAGGAAGAAGAACCGCTTGAAGCTGATGCATGGGTCAGGGCCATAGAGGCCAAATTTTCTGCTTTTACCCTTCCTTGCTCCGAGGTGCACAAGGAAAACTTTACGACCTTGCAGCTTCGGGGTGAAGCACTGATGTGGTGGGAACATTTCAAGTCTATGCAACCTGCTGGACACGAAGTCACCTGGGCTGAATTCAAGCAAGCTTTCAAGGACCACCATATCCCTAAAGGACTCATGGACAGAAAAATGAGAGAGTTGTTGGCTCTGAAGCAGGGAGCTGACACTGTGTACCAATATGCACAGAAGTTCAACAATCTCTACCAGTACAGAGGACATCACATGGACACCGATGATAAGAAGATGGAACATTTCCGTGATGGTCTTGATGTGACTTGTACGAAATGCTAATCTTGTTGGAGCCCAATATTTATCATGAGTTAGTAAATAAAGCTATCTCTCAAGAGGACGCCATGAAGAAGGCACTGAAAGATAGGAAGCACCAAGCTGATTTTACTTCGAGAAGTGGATTGAACAAGCAGTTCCGCTTTGTAAAGAAGCATACTCATGGGTCTTCGCAATCCTCACCATCTGGGCAGTGGAGAATGACCCCATTCCAGAACAAGCCTTCGGGAAATTTCCAGTACCAAAAGGATCAGCAGCAAGTGTCCAAGCCTAAAGAACTTCCGCCCCGCATTTGCTACAATTGAAGTCGAAGGACCGTCGAAATCTCAAAGGGAATCACCACCTCCAAGTCCAAAGGGAGATCAACCTCAACCACCGGAGCGCTACGCACCCCGGACATCGTTGATCTACCTATCATAAACCTTCAAGACGCTGGGAGGCCGTTCAAGATCAAAGTCTCAACTATCCGCATGACGATTGCGAGAGCTGAATGCATACGAGCCGGATTCCTTGAGTGGCATATCGCCTTTACTTAAGAGGAGGATGGAGAAGATGGAGATGGAGAAAGAAGCTCAACACCTAAAGGCCGCCGAAGCAAGATCCACATGCAAGGAGTGTGTGGAGTACGACCATGTCCAAGGTAACCCCGATTTAATGCAAGTTCGTCGATTCAAGATTTGGTTCCGCTTTGTGCACAATTCAAGGACTTGATGGACGAGCAAGCTAAGATCAACAAGGACGCCGTCACTAAGTTCGAGGCTATGGAGAAAATATTAAAGAATTTAGATGGCAAGGTGACGGAGGTCGGAAGCTCTATACGTGAGGTGTTCATCGTGATGAAGATGCTAGACGCAAGTGGGACAACTTGCCGAACAACTGATGGGTGATAAAGAAGAATATCCGAGACAACTCCAAGGTCCCAAGACGGCGAAGACTACTCAAGCTCACTCGGGAGAGATGAAGGATCACCATGAAGATCACAACCGAAGACCGGGGTTCGAGATGCCGAGCCACTACATGAATGAAGTTGTTGCATCCGTCAAGACCAAAGGACAAAGCCAGCCTGTGAAGACCAAAAAAATGACTAAGCCACTTTTGAATTTCCAGCCCTTTAGCTTGTGTTGCACGTCACCTTTGCCTGTAAATTTTTCCTGGATCATCCACAAAAAAAGTTTGGGTTTCTTGGAGAGGTAGCCAACCATCTCCGGTTAGGGTTAGCAATAAAACAAAAATCTAAAAAGAAAAGAAAAATTAGGGTTAATCAAAACTAGATTAGATTGACTCTTTTTTTCTTTTTGAGGATGATCAAACTTAAGAGATTCAAAAGAAAATCAAAAGAAAAACTGAAAAATAAGCGATACTAGATTGGATCTTGATTGCTTGTTCCCCGGCAACGGCGCCAGAAAAAGGGGCTTGTTGACGGTTAATAGTTGTATCAAATTTCGTTTATGACTTGCAAGGTGTCAAGTCTCCCGTCGTAGTCAAGGGACCCTTCTTCCCTCGAGTGGTGAACCCAAGGTATCGAATCCGTGGAACAATGTGCAACGCAAGGATTCAATCTAGTAAAGCAAGGTAAAGCTATCTATTGAAGAACAAAGATGCATCAAATCTAAGATATGATCAAGTAAACGAACCTAATCTAATCTACTAAAGAGGTAGCAAGAGAAAGCAAGAGATAACCGATCTAGAGAGTCTAGATCATGCTTATGTTGTAGCTCCAAACAAGATAGATGAAAATAGAAAAGCGAATCTCATTAAAAGCATCTTTAAATCATGGCCTTCCATCCGACTCCGAAAACGCCCGCCTTTCGGAACCCCTGTTCTGTCACAACGTATCCCTACTCATGCGGGTAGTCTAGGGCGAGTTCGATAGAACAAGTTGAAATCACTTGGCCGGTCCGGTGTGCACCTCTAGCCACCGCGGCTACAAGAGCACCCTAAGTAATCTAGTTGCAAACTAGATCGTAGAAGAAGCAAAACCAAGAAGAAAACAAAATCATCGAGAAGGCACTTGATCGCTAGAAATTGAATTCACTTACAAACTTCACCATGAATGATTACATGAACAAGATCACCACCAGGGCCCTCCCTCGATCTTGATCCTCGCTCCGGAGCTCCGACGTGGTCTTCCATGCAAGGTTCCCACGTCGGCTAGGGAAACCCTAGACAACTAGCACGACCCTCATCTCCGAGATGGTGTCCCTCAAGCTTCTCTGCTCCTCGGCGGCGGATTACGACTTCGATTCTGCGTGGCTCTTGGTCAGGGGGCTATTTATAGCCTGAGAATCAATTAGGTCAAAGGGGAGGCCGATTGGGCCCCGAAAAGGGCTGGGCCGGCCGGCCTGGGCCCAATTCGGCCCATCTCGTGGCCTGCTTCGCCCGGTGTTGCTTCCCGCATCTTCTAGATGTTCTCCCCTTTTGCATGTGGGCCCTTGACGTCGGTTTCTCTCCGAATTGGACTCAACTCTTTGTCTTGCAAGATTCAACACTTTTCTGTTTCGGTCCTCGGAGTTTATCATCTTCTCGGGCTTGGTCCTTGGGCTCTTGGAGTCATGTTCACTTCATTGCTTGACTTGTATCGGGCTTCAAAGTCTTGTCATGAGGTGCTTAATGAACTTATACCGGAAGTCTTGCTTTCAACGTTAAAACCCTGCGTAAACACTTAACTCCAAAACCGACATGCACAAGTGAACTTGTTATACCACGAGGGTTAGTACCAATGAATAAGATACAAAAGTCATGCCAACACCGAAGGTAAACTCATGGCTAGGTTGACGGATTTTCACCGTCAACAGTACCTTAACATCTTTGACGTGTTCCAAGGGGCTAAGGTGCAAGAACTTCTTTTTGCCGCAGTAACATTCCCAAGCCCTACAATGAAACAAGCAACAATGGTTAGGACACTATTAATTAATATACTTTGTACAGTTTGTTGAGGAACGTCCGCAGGTTAAGAAAGAACTAACTTAGTCATTAGTGATTCACTCGAAAGGGTCAGTATTAGTATTGTTCGCACCCAAATTTGGCACAAGGCCGATCAGGCTGACGCCACAGGTAAGACTCGTGTCCCACAACGGTCTGACCGGTGGGGTGTCTTGTATCCGATCCAGCAACAGACACACTGGTCTGACCGGTGGGCCTGACTGGTGGACCCTGAGTCCGAGTAGAATTGTGGAGTCCTTGCGAATTTCGAGTTGTAAATGGATTCCTTGCGGGGCAAGACCTCGCTACCCTATAAATATAAAGGGCCACAACCATTTGAGGGGGTACCACCCAATCGATCATTACTTTTTACAACTTTTATCTCTCAAACCCTAGCTTTTCCAACCTCGTGCTTTCCTTGTTTGTCTCGACGACGACCAGGAATGTTTTGAGTGGCCTTGCCGACCTCAGAGCAACCCTAGGCGCACCACCTCCGACGGGTCCCTCCTGCGGCGGCGATCTTAGGTTTTCACCGTGCCTCTGCATACACCGGTCAGACTGGTGCCCCTGACCGGTCAGACCGGTCCGGTCAGGAGATCGGCGAGTTCAGTGTTTTGACGTTCCGCGCGATCTAGCGCTCGTGTGTGTTGACCAGAAAAGCGTCAACATATTTTTGGCGACTGTGCTAAAACCGTTCAATTTAACCTCAATTTAACCTCAACCAGATGGGTGCTCGGTGTGATCTTGATATGAACAATATTGTCACTGCGTCGCTGGAAGATCTCCCTCCAGAGGAACAGCAGAAGTACAAGGCGCTACAAGAATACATGCACGTACAATTCCTCACTAAATGAAGAAGGATCGATCCGGCAAGGTGGCAAGATTGAAAGAGTTCGAGCTGCCGGCTTTCAGACTAAACGACAACAATATTGAGGTAATCTCCACTGTAAGTAAGAAACTCCCACATGATACTATTCCTACGAAATCTACAGTGGGTAGTGATGAATTGCTTGCTTCTTACATTGCTCGTTTAGAACGGTTAGAAGATCTTGAAAAGGATAAGGCTTTAGGTTTTAATAATAATGATGCTAATAGTAGTACTCCTAAAGCGAATCCTCAGGGGTCTCATCCTAGCTTAGCATCTTTGCCTGTAAATAATGATAATTTTGCATATGGTTCGACACCAAATCCAGCATCTGGTAAGTACCCTCAGTTCCAACCGCACAGGCCAAACATGGCCACACCGGTCGGACCGATGCAGGGTACCGGTCAGACCGGTGCTATGGAGTTGGTGCCCGATCAACCTTTGCCAGTTTGTGTCGTGCCAAATCAGATGGTTCCTACTTTTCTTGATACAATCAGTAACATTGGACCTCATTACAGTATGACGATAAATGCATCAGCCTCCAAAAACATTATTCCGGACGATGTGTTTGAAAGTTATAGGCTAGCTCAATCTAAGATAGCTCCCTATTTAAATAAAGTGAATTTGGAGAATCGTCAACCATCGCAACCAAATTATCCTAATTGGGTGGAATTTAATAGATTCAAGGAAGATTTGGCTAATGTGGTAAAAACTAAGCTTGGGGTTGACATAGGTAATACTAAATTATATCAAAAGCCATATGATCCCGAGTTTGATAGAGTTCCTCTCCTATGTGGTTGGCGTATGCCTGATTTAATCAAATTTAGTGGTGATGATGACCGAACCACATGGGAGCATATTAGTCAATACACTGCACAACTAGGTAAAGCTGGTGTCTTTAATGCTTTAAAAGTACGCTTGTTCTTTTTATCTTTAACTGGCACTGCTTTTGCTTGGTTTTCTTCACTTGCTCCCGGTTCTATTATATCTTGGGATATGTTAGAACGTAAGTTTCATGATCACTTTTATAGTGGGAGCATACAATTGAAATTGACAGAGTTAACATCGGTTAGGCAAGGAAGAGATGAGACTGTCTTTGCTTACATTAAAAGGTTTAAAGAACTAAAAACCGATGCTTTAATTTGTCAATTACTGATATGGACCTTGCAGACACTTGTCTAAAAGGTTTAAGGTCATCTATTAGAGATAGGATAGAGGGCTCTGATTTTCTTTCGGTTGCACAAGTTCAAGTAAGAGCTTTAATTATTGAAAACCGAATGAATAAAGAGAAAGATAACTTAAAGTCACATTGTTCTAATGTTTATATTATTGATTATGATTCTGATAGTTCAAACGATAGTGATAAAGAAGTTTATGCTGCTAAATTTGTTTGTCTCTCTAAAGAAAAATCTTATTCTTGTTCATCTCTTAAGCCGGCTAGTAAAGGTCGGCAAGAAGAAATTAAATTTACTTTTGATGTTTCCAAGTGTGATTGCATATTTGATGAATTGCTTAAATCTGGAAATATCAAATTACCTCATGCTATTCCTCCACTTGAAGAATTGAAAAGGCGTGCATATTGTAAGTTTCATAATTCATTTTCTCATGCTATTAATGATTGCAATGTGTTTCGTCGACAGGTTCAATCGGCCATAAATGAAGGTCGTTTGACTTTTTACGAGATGCAAGTGGATAAAACTCGTTTCCTATCAATACCATGGATTTGCAGCAGCCTAAGGTACTGGTTCAGCCACATCAAGCTGAAGCAACTAAATGCAAGAACGTGGTAATCGGGGAAGCTAAGCCCTATTTGAGAGGAAAAGAGTTAGTTCGCAAAGTTTAGTATGAGAAGACTCCTGATGGCAAAGAGACCTTCATGGTTACAGTGAGTGCCTCTGGACATAGGGGGCAAGGGTCGTCCACACCCATCGATCAGTGACCGTCTGAGCCGTCTCTGGACAGACCGGTCAGACCGGTGGATGTGACCGGTCAGACCGGTGCACCCCCAAGTCGTCCAAGGATGATCAAACTGAGCCGTCCGGAGATTGGAAACTAGAAACTTAATGTAGAAAAAAATCAGGGGAGTGGTCCTAAGGCAAAGGTCACTTTCGACATGCTATTTGACAAGTATTCCAAGCAAAAGGCCGTTACAAGTGATCGGCCGTTAAAAAAAGGATGAGTTCACCTACACACCAAGGAGGATCATCTTCACCTCCAGGGGCTGCTACAAGACTTAAGGGTGAATCCTCACAGCAAGGGCAATGCTTTACTCCACCATGGGTGTCATCAAGTTCAAATGCACCACGTCCGGTATATGATGACAATGGATTGATGTGGGTGCCATACCAACAAGCCTTTCATCCTGAATGGAATGGACAAAGATCAGCTTTTGACAAGATTTCCAGGCCTGTCTGGGACCGATTGGCTCCTCGCCGATCTGGTCAGGATCACCAGACCCGGCCGGTCAGACCGGTCGCCATCACCGGTCAGACCGGTGTGGCCAGAAAAGCCACACCAACTCTAGTAAGGCAAGTTTACAAGCCAAAGCAAAGAGAGGATGTGCAGAAGATGGAAGTTGATCCAGGGAGGACTACAGGTCAGGACATTGTTTAGATTGGATCAATGGGTGTTCCTATTGGAGAAGATGGCAAAAGACAGATTGTTCCAAACAATAGGGTTGTGACATCAACTCCAGAGGTTGCTACTAATAAGCATGAGGCTAGTGGGAGTAGCTCCAACTCCAAATACTTCTTGCCAAGGTGGTGTCCTCCCGGATTGACTCGCACACAAAGGAGGAAGCTTCAACACCTAAGATTTCAAGAAAAGATGGAGAAGGAACTAGAGAAGCAAAGGGATGAAGCTTTCAACCACTACAGGCCCATGATACCTCAAGGGAAAGAATGGGGAGTCAAGACCAGCTCTGAACCTTCACTGGTCAGACCGGTGGAAGAGTCGGTCAGATCGGTGGTCGTTAACGGTCGGACCGATGACCCAGAGATGCCGCCCGGTTTTTCTTCTTCGGTTCCCATGGTTTGTGATAACAAGACCACATCGGATCCTGCACCAGAAGACTATGAGGAGCTTGTTGATTACAATTCTTCACCTGATCACATGAATTTGGACATCAACATGATACACATGTCTATGGATGGTTATGTGCTCTCGGAGGAAGACGTTACGCAACTCGCTTTTGGGCCAAAGGAAGCTATTTTCCGGAAGCCTAAAGCTACTGAAAATCATCTGAAGGCTTTGTACATGAAGGGTCACATCAATGGGAGGCCTATCTCTCGCATGTTGGTGGACGGAGGAGCAATTGTCAATTTGATGCCATATTCTTTGTTGAATAAACTGGGAGGTTCAGATGATGAGCTGATCAAGACCAACATGACCGTCAGTGGTACTGGGGGAGGTGAGCTAATGGGAGCTAAAGGCGTCATCTCTATGGAGCTCACTATTGGGAGCAAGACATTGGCTACGACATTCTTCGTCGCTGAGACACAGGGTAACTTCATTCTCATCCTTGGTCGTGATTGGATTCAAGCGAATCAGTGTGTGCCTTCTACTTTGCATCAATTTTTAATCCAATGGGTAGGCAACGAGGTAGAGGTTGTTCATGGTGATGCATCAGCTTGTGTTGCACTGGCCGACAGTTCTACTATGGATAATCACGAGAATCTTAAGTGCTTAACTGGTTTAGATTTATCCAATTTAAAACTTATTGATTCTACCAAAGATAGCTTTGCTACTGTTGTCATGAGGTCGATCGTTGATCAGGCTGGAACTTCTCTGTCGATTTGATGGATGCAAATTTGGAGTGGTTGCAACAAAGGCGAGAGCACTATCGGGCGCATAAGAAAGATATGTGTGAGGCTATCGAAGACTTTGATGATTTAAGCAAGTTAGGACAAGGGTTTACGTCGGCTGATCCTTTAGAGGAGGTTGATATTGGTGATGGCACTGTACCTAGGCCGACATTTGTAAACAAGAATCTTGATCCTTTGTTTAAATCTGATTTAATAAAGTTGTTAAAGGAGTATGTTGATTGTTTTGCATGGAATTGCAATGAAATGCCTGGTTTAAGTGATGGCACTGTACCTAGGCCGACATTTGTAAACAAGAATCTTGATCCTTTGTTTAAATCTGATTTAATAAAGTTGTTAAAGGAGTATGTTGATTGTTTTGCATGGAATTGCAATGAAATGCCTGGTTTAAGTCGTGATTTAGTTGAAGACCGTTTACCTATTAAACCTGGTTTTAGGCCTTATATACAACCTCGTAGAAACTTTAATCCTGATATTTATGACCGAGTGAAAGAAGAAGTCAATCGGTTACTTGATGCAATGTTTATTAGGCCTTGTCTTTATGCTGATTGGATCTCTAATATTGTACCTGTTGAGAAAAAAAGAACAAAAAAGCTTCGTGTTTGTATTGATTTTAGAGATCTTAATAGAGCTACTCCTAAAGATGAATATCCTATGCCTATAGTCGGTTTTCTTGTTAATGCTGCATCCAGACATAGAATTCTTAGCTTTATTGATGGTAATGCTAGTTACAATCAAATATTTATGGCCGATGAGGATGTATCCAAAACGGCTTTTATATGTCCGGGTTTTGTTGATTTATTTTAGTGGGTTGTCATGACTTTTGGATTAAAAAATGCGGTGCTACTTATCAAAGAGCCATGAATTTAATCTTTCATGTTTTGCTTGGCATCATAGTAGAGGTTTATATCGACGATATTGTTGTCAAATCGGCTGGAGACAATTCCCATTTAGCTGATTTAAGACTTGCATTTGAGAAAATGCATTGATATAAATTAAAGATGAATCCACTCAAATGTGCTTTTGGTGTATCGGCTGGGAAGTTCATAGGCTTCATTGTGCATGAGAAAGGTATAGAGATAGATCCTAAAAAGATTGAGGCAATCCAGGGTGTTAAAGCACCAACTTGTAAAAAGGATTTGCAAAAGTTCTTGGGCAAGGTAAATTATTTGAGAAGGTTCATTTGTAACTTGTCCGGGAAAGTGAATGCTTTTACTCCTTTACTTCGGTTGAAAAATGATGTTGATTTCACTTGGGGAGCAAAACAACAAGAGGCATTTGATGAGATTAAGAGCTATTTGACTTCGCCATCAGTTCTTCAAGCACCCAAGAGTGATATTCCCTTCAAGTTGTATGTAGCAACTGAAAAGGATGTTATTGGAGGTGTTTTGACTCAAGAGACCGAAGGCAAGGAGTACATTGTTGCATATGAGAGTAGAAGATTATTAGATGCCGAAACAAGGTACACTTTTATTGAAAAGTTATGTTTATCACTATATCATACTTGTACCAAGTTGAGGCATTATTTATTACCTAGCACTTGCATAGTAGCATGTCAAACTGACATAATCAAATACATGTTGCATAAACCAATTTTAAGTGGTAGAGTCGGAAAATGGGCTTATGCTTTAGTTGAATATGACTTACATTGTGAGCCATTAAGTTCTATGAAAGGTCAAATTGTTGCCGACTTTATTGTTTGACATAGAGTAGATAAGCAATTTAATTTGAATGTCGGTTACGTTACTTTTACTCCATGGAAATTGCATTTTGATGGATCGGTTTGCAAAGATGGTTGTGGTGTTGGAGTTGTCATTATTTTGCCAAATGGGGTTGTTTTTGAAGCTCTTAACCAATTGGATCATGATTGTACTAACAACCAAATCGAATATGAGGCTCTTCTATTTGGGTTGGAGATTTTGCATGACATGGGAGTGACACATGTGGAAGCATAAAGAGATTCTTTATTGGTGGTGCAGCAAGTTTCCAAGGTATGTCAATGCTTAAATGGTTTTTTAAATGCTTATCTGGATAAGTGTTTAGACATCATATCTTGTATGGATGAATTTGTTATTTATCATGTGCCATGAGAGGAAAATCCTAGAGCTAATGCTCTGGCTCAGCAAGCATCTGGTTATAACGTTCAAAAAAGAAATTTTCAAGAACGCAAACCATTGCTTACAGCCGAGTGTTTTGCTCTGGAGACATCGGTCACGCCGATGCAGCCGACCGGTCTAACCGGTGACACCGGTCTAACCGGTGCCACCGATCAGTCTGACCGGTCTCCTGATATAAGTTCCTCCTCGGTTTTTCGTGACAAAAATTGGGTGGAGGATTGGAAGAAGTCTCTGGTAAACTATTTGCATAATCCTAGCAATTCAGTTGATAGAAAAAACTGACGATGGGCTCTTAAGTTCATTCTTGATGATGGTGAATTATATCGTCAGACTGCAAATGATTTTCTATTAAAATGTTTGGGTCTTGATCAAGCTAGGTTGGCTATGGCAGAGGTTCATTAAGGTATTTGTGGTACTCATCAATCGGCTCCTAAGATGAAGTGGCTCCTCAGGCGAGCTTGCTTTTATTGGCCTACCATGATAGCTGATTGTTTTAGATACTACAAAGGTTGTGAAGAGTGTCAAAAACATGGAGATGTTCAGTTGGTTCCTGCTACATTGATGCATCGGATAATTAAGCCTTGACCTTTCAGATGATGGGGTTTGGATTTTATTGGCAAGATTCATCCTTCGTCGTCAAAGGGACATTGTTTTGTGATTATGGCTACTGATTATTTCACCAAGTGGACTGAAGCTATCCCTTTGAAGAATATGACACATAAAGAGGTGATTGAGTTTATTACTAGGCATATCATACATAGGTTTGGTATTCCACAGACTTTGACTACAGATCAAGGAACTTCGTTCATATCTAAAGAGGTGCATGAATTTGTGGAATTCCTATGATATTAAATTGCTCAATTCATCTCCATATTATGCTCAAGCCAATGGTCAAGCCGAGTCTAGCAATAAATCTTTGGTAAAGCTCATTAAGAAAAAGATAGAAGATAATCCTATAAGTTGGCATGAGGTATTATCTGAGGCTTTAAGGGCTCATCGTATTTCTAGACATGGTGCTACTAAGGTTACTCCCTTTCAGATTGTGTATGGTCAAGAGGCCGTTTTGCCTGTTGAGGTGAATCAAGGTGCATATAGACTTGCAAAGCAAAATAACCTTAGTGTTGAATCATATTATGCTTTGATGATGGACAATATTGATGAAGTGACCGACAAACGTATGGACGCTTTAGAAGAAATTGAGAAAGACAAGAGGAGAGTGGCTAGAGCGTACAGCAAGAAGGTAAAGGCCAAATCTTTTCAGGTAGGTGACTTGGTTTGGAAGACGATTTTACCTATTGGATCTAAAAGTAACAAGTTCGTCAAGTGGTCTCCAAGTTGGGAAGGTCCATACAAGGTTGTCAAGATTTGTTCTGGGAATTCTTACATGGTGGAAACTTTGCAAGGACAGCGACTTCCAAGGGCTATCAATGAGAGGTACTTGAAGAAATTTCATCCAAGTGTCTGGCAAGATACTTGATAGAATATGGCCGATTTAAATCAAAATCACCCTTAGACCAAAAAATGGCCAGTGCGGTGTTACATCGACCTTAGGATTATTTTTTAGACAACAAGCTTTACTAAAAAACAGGGGGGCATATGTTCGCACCCAAATTTGGCACAAGGCCGATCAGGCTGACGCCACCGGTCAGACCGGTGTCCCACAACGGTCTGACCGATGGGGTGTCTTGTGGACGATCCGGCAACGGCCACACCGGTCTGACCGGTGGGCCTGACCGGTCTGACCGGTGGACCCCGAGTCCGAGTAGAATTGTGGAGTCCTTGCAAATTTCAAGTTTTACAAGGATTCCTTGCGGGGCAAGACCTCCCCACCCTATAAATATAAAGAACCACGACTGTTTGAGGGGGTATCACCCAATTGATCATTACTTTTTACAACTTTTATCTCTCAAACCCTAGCTTTTCCAACCTCGTGCTTTCCTTGTTTGTCTCGACGATGATCAGGGACGTTCTGAGTGGCCTTGCCGACCTCAGAGCAACCCTAGGCGCGCCACCTCCGATGGGGTCCCTCCCGAGGCGGCTATCTTAGGTTTTCACCGTGCCTCTGCATACACCGGTCAGACCGGTGCCCCTGACCGATAGGACCAGTCCGGGCAGGTGCTCGGCGAGTTCACCGTTTCGACGTTCCGCGCGATCTAGCGCTCGTGTGTGTTGATCAGAAAAGCGTCAACAAGTATTAATTGTCTTCAATGAATCAAGATAGTAGACCTTCCTCTGCTTCGGAAGGATCGCCACTGCAATTCAGTGGTTCGTACTGAGATAAGCGGTAAGCATTAAATTCTTTTTAGCATATAGTTTTAAGGCATTTAGCATATAGGACACAGAGAAAGCAAGAGTGTTATCCGTGCTATTCAACATTGTCGAGCAAAGGCATTCATGATCAAGGAAGCCAACTGCAGGGCCCTTGTTCTCAACTTCTATATTTATATTCCTATTAGCAAGAAAAAACAAAGTGTAAGGAGGCAAAATACATGGTAATAAAGATGATGTGAGGCAAAAAGCACATTTCGATAGAGGATGTCATTAGTGAGAAGCAGATTAAATTTTCAGGCAACTTACAGAATGAAGCAGCGGAGAAGTGTCCGATCCAAAGCATCCAAGTTGAAGAGATCGTACAAATCACTAAGTTGCACCGGTAGCTGCTGGAGTCCGTTTGACCATCTCGGAGGCCATGCACTGCTGTCAAGCCGAAGTGCGACCATAATGTGAGAATCATCATCTAACTTACCATGCTGTATGTAGAATTTGTGGAGCTTTCTGGTAAAAGGAGCAGCCTTTTTGAGATCACCATCAGTGAGAAGGCTCTTTCCCAATTTGTAATTTGGGTTATTCATAGCCCAAGGATTCTTCTTGGTGTCACTCGCAGATTGCTTTGGGTTAGTCATATACCAACGATTCTCCTTGGTGTTTCTCTTAGATCAGTTTCTAGTAGGCCTCTTAGAGCTTTTTTTACAGCAATTTCCTTTTCCTACTGCTTTGAGATTGCTGAAGAAGGTTTCTTAAGGGCTTGCTGCCTGCTATAAGGGTTTCTCTTCTTGCAGTTTTGAAATGGCTGAAGGTTTCTGAAGGGATTTCTTGCCTACTGTATGTGGTGTAGAGATTTTATTTTCGGCAAGTTTCTTTCCTTGCTGATTTGAAATGGCTGAAGGTTTCTCAAAGGTTTTCTTGCATAGTGGTGTCTCACCAGGAGCTATCACAGAGGTATTGGGCCCAAATGTACCTACAACTTTCTTCGAAGTGTCATCGACAGATTTATCAACACCAGCCAACACATCACTCTGGTTGACTGGTAATAGTGGTGTCTCACCAGGACCTATTACAGAGGTATTAGGCCCAGATGTACCTGCTTTGGCATGATTGTTTTGAGCATTTCTGTTTGGGTGTAGGTTTTGCTGTTTCATGAGGAGGAGAAGGAGGAGGTGGTGGTGGGTGTGGTTGTGGGGATGGAATATTTGGTGTCTCTTGCGGATGTGGGAATGCAAGTTTTTCTGTTTTTTAAGGACTAGGAGTAGGTGGGGATGGAATATTTCGTGTACCTTCCGGATGTGGGGTGCAAGTTTTTTTGTGTTTTAAGAATGATGAGGAGGTGGGGATGCAAGTTGATGCGGATATCTTCGTCCACTATTACCCGTTGGCAAAGACGCAACATAAATGGGCCATGTGGCCCAGTTGTAGTCGGGCGGCGACCGTGTGAGTCTCATTATCCCACCTTGCTTAGCTTGGGAGGAGTAAGCCACCTTAAAGTGGAGAGCCACCCTTCCCCTAATGGACTAGTCTTTTGGGGCGATTGGGCCTTTCCCTGAGGGGTGTGTCGAAGGACGGTGCTAAGTTTGCATCGAAATTCGGGCGTCAAAGCCAAACTGCATAATCAGTGTATCGGGCTTAACATAAATCGAATCCCACCTAGGCCGGAATCATCACAAGTTTTTTAGGATGAGGAGGAGGTCCAAATGGAATGTCTGGCAGATGTAGGGATTGAGGAGGAGGAGGAGGAGGGGAACTATTTGAGGAAGGAACTTGCACTGTACTGTGTGAACTACAAGGAATCTGTACCATAGCCTGTGGACGAGATTTACATGTTGGCGCTCCTTTGATGTCAATCCGACACCTTCTCCACTGTAACCTCCATCCTTGAGCTTGTCCGAGTTTCATCACCTTGTCATTAGGAGGGTATTCCAACAGTTCATCCGCAAAGATAGTATATACAGTGATCACTTCAATCACAACACGGTCTTCATGAATCGAGACAGTTTGTAGCGTAGTCTCCTCTGGATGAACAAGACCAAGTGCAGCCTCACATTGAAGCCCCCTCCACGTGATCCATAGGCCACATTGTGTGGGTTCAGTCAACATGCCTATAAGGTCTTTGTGTGTACGATCGTCACAGCGCACCTCCGTCGCCAACTCTGTAGTGCCATCGATCATACCTACATTTGCGGATGCACAGTTGCTCTTCAGTGTAGCGGGTGAATGGCTTGCACGATTGGACAGTGGTGACAACACCATCTGGTGACAACACCACCTCTGCATCTGCATGTTCTGCATCCGCATCTCAACCACCAGTTTTTGCTTGATTTGTTCCTTTATCTTCTTCGTATCAACTGATGCGTCGGTCTTCGTCCTCTTCCCCTTCCTGTACATCTCGACGTGCTGAGGCCATGCATACTTCCAGCCCTGGTAGCTGGAGACACCACGCACACGACCTGGTTGTTCAGGGCGACCCAAGCACTGACTTAGCACATCATACTCCCTCTGCCCTACCATTCCTGAAGATTCTGCACATGCAATCTTCTCCTTGATGTCCGCAGCCAATTTTTCTACCTCTTTGTTGTTGAACACTATCACGGCAACACAGTCTTTAATCACTAGCTTACTCCATGCTCATAGCCAATTCTTGGAACGATCGTCAGGGTAGGCATCATATGGGTTGGGGATACCAGCTGCAGCTAATTGTCGGTCCTCTTCCTCCCATTGTTCTAGTTTCACAGTATAACCAACTGGACCCATGTTGTGCTCGCTTGTGTTTCGGCTTCGGAGTACTTTGAACTTGACACTAGCAGATGAGGCTTGCTTGGTTTCTGCCTGTTTCATGAACTCGTTCCACTATTCCGGGACAATAAACGGGTGCCTCGTAAATGGCTCAAGTCCTTTTCTCATAAAATCTCTCCTAAGCTGAAATCTGAATTGTCTCCATGCCTTGGCTACCGTCTTCCAAAAAAGCTTGAATGCCTGCGGTTTCGCGTCTTCTTGGAACTTCAAGTGTTTCTACACATGCTTATCAAACAAGTCCCACTTTTCATCATTACTTAGTTTGTTGATTTCTGGAAAGTTCAAAGGTATCTTTTGTCTAGCAACGAGCCCTGCAAACGCCCTGAACTTGCGCTTTTGAGTCAATGGTACTGGCATTCCCACTATGCCGACCTCAGTTATTATCATTGTGTCACTTGGCCACTTTGTGGATGTCTTTGGCGGTCTGCCTCGGCGCTGAGCCCCACCCATTTGGTCTTGTTGTGCACTAGCAGTGCCATAACCCTCTTTTTCATCATGTGGCCCAGGTCTATAGTCCTCGTCATATTTATCTTGTGAATTAACAGTCAAGGGAATTATAGTAACTACTTTAGCCCACTGTAATATCATTGGTTCTTGGTAAACCATTAACATAATTGGAAAATTCAGTAACCAAAAAATTAGTTCAGGCAAAGCGACCATACCATTTTAAAGAGCAATATGCAGGCTGCCTTGTTTGCTGATGAGGTACTTATTCAACTTGGAGAGAATGTGCAGATGTACATAAGAACAAGAGCAAAACCAAATATAAGAGTTAATCTAAAGGGAAATGCTAAGTATGTATACCATCGACAACTAAGTTTGTCCACGTGTACTTATACAAAGGAGCCACGGCCTACCCTGTAATTCCCACAAGTACAAGTATATTTATACGCATTTATATAAAAAGAAAACCATACGCACACATATGTTGTATACTTGATTATCTGAATGCATGTGTGTTGCAAAAGCACGCTTGGACTAATTCCTAATCTCGAGAAAATATACCAAATTACGTTATTACTGAATTGTTGTTAATTTTACAATTATTACAGAGTTGGTAGAATGCATTTACCAAATTGTATAAGACATTTTTAGAGCGGCATAATACAAACTTAAATCCTAGATTCGCCACTTACCTTCACACTACCGGAGCGGAGGGATCTCTACTCCTCGTTGCAGCCTGCTCGCCATGTCCTCATCCTCGCGTCGACCTCGTGGCTAGATCCCTTCTCCTCCTAGTCGTTGTCGTCGTCGTCACTGGATCCCCTCTAGTCGTCGTCGTTGTTGCCGCCGTTGCTGCTGGGTCCCTCCTCTAGATCTCCCTGTCAGAGGTGTAGTGCGCGTCGCACCAAGCGTGGTGTGGCGCGCGTCTCAGCAAAGGGGTGTAGCGTGGGTCGCGGCGTGGGGGGAGGTGAGGGGGACTAAGGCGAGGGGAGAAAGTGGCGGCGGCGGCGCGAGGGGAGAGTGGGAGGAGACTGCGTGAGAGAGGCGTCCTTCCCTACTATCCTAGCTTGAGTGGGCTTGTGTGGGCCTTAAAACGAGTAATGTAGTTCACATCACCAAGAAAACTATCTCATAACAAACATATTCACATCTGACATGCATCAGTAGGGCACCTCACCAAAATAAAACTGCATCAGCTGGGCGCATCACCAAACTAGATTGTTGTTGTAAGGGAAATAGTTAGTTAGCTAGCTAGATGGCTTCTTTTGTGTTGCTGCCTCAAGTTCAGCTAGCCTTGTCTCTAGTTTTGCAACTCTTTCTACCAGCTTAGCATTCTTCTTTAGAAGTTCAATCTCCTGCCTCTTTTGTGCAGCTTTAAGCTGCTCATCCTGCTAGTTGATTCCTTTCCAGATGTAGTCAATGTCATCCCGAGTAACAGCACGGTCCTAAAACAAAGGAAAAATATATTGATGCAAGCTTCATAACAGTTGTAATTTACAAGAAAGTTGTTTTAGCTCTAACTGGTTTCAAAACTTGCTTGCTTCTCTTTAGCCGATTCTTTGAGCTTGTTGATTTTAGTCCAAATCCTGTCAATGTCGTGTGCAGCAACTTCCTATAACAAATGGAAATTGATGCATTAGAACAATGGATTAGTGAAGATGTGAAGGTACAAGGACAAATCTCGTGTGTGATGGTTTCAGAACTTGCCTCATGGTCTTCAGAATCGTCACCGGAGTTGTTGCTGGAGTCGTCGCCGGAGGAGATGAGGTCTATCAGCACCACTCTTTTACATGGGTCGTCGCTGGAGGAGTTCGCGCTCACCTCAATGCGCGTGGACTGCTTCTTCCTTCGCGTTGAGGAAAAAACCGTGCCCCTACATGGCGGGCGTCGCTGGAGTCCGCCAACTTGGCCCTTGCACGCGTGTACATCATCCTCTCCCGGGCTGACGAAGAACCAGCCTATTGCATGGAGCACCGAGGAAGACACACGGGGGCGGCACGCTGGGACGACTCCTCTTCGTCACCACAGAACCTCACTCTCTTGGCGGGGGCGGCAGACAGCACCGAGAAAGACGGACGGGGACGTGGCCACGAGGCCTCCTCCTTGTAGAACCTTCCCCTAGAGTCGCGGGCCATACTTGCGACGGAGACGAGGCTGCGACAGAGACGAGGAAGGCAGAAGCCGAGAAGGGGATAGAAGGCGGAAGTCAGGGAGGAGCGTTTATTAAAAAGGTTCGGATGCGCAAATGATACGATGATTAACAAACACCTGCTGCCAATGAAGGGGCGGGGCCAGGTCTATTTGAATAAAGAACAATTTGCTTTTCCCCTTTCAATCTGCAATCAAATTTTGTATCACGTTTTTCTCCGTCAACCGTAATCCAATTTTGACTATATTTGTTTCTGAATTTTTCTAAAATCAACATCTATTCATTTATGACATTTTTTCGTATCTAATTCCATTTTTTGGATGTTGTTTATACACCTTATATTGTTCCTTATAAGTACAACATATAAATAATATTTGTTTTACCATTACTAATGAAACTTTGCATTTCATAATCTTATGGTGAACATAAGGTTATGTTAAAATTTCAAATGCATATGAGTTCGAACATGTTTTAAAGTGTGGAAAACTTCAATATTGAAGTAACATTCTAAGAAACTATGTGAGAGATGTAGACATTTGTACACAAGTATAATCCTCCGTTTTCGAAACCATTTGAATTTTTGTAGACAAGCTTAAGGACTTAAATTATGTTGCCATGTCAATTTGTAGAATTTTTAGAACACACTAAGATGTTATAATAATTATTATATCGTAAACAAGAGATAAAAAATCCAATTTTAAGAAATTTGGTTAGACAAGTGTGGTTGTTGATATTATATTCAAATACTAAATTACCAACTATGAATTGTTCGTATTTTTTACGAATTTTTGGTGCTGTTTATGGGATATAATTTGAGGGAAGCAAGTTTCAATTCAGAAAAAATAGTGTCGGGCTGACACGTCAGCGTCAGAGGCATATATAAATACAGATAACCGTAGCTTGTCCGACCGACAAAGGGGATGCGGGTAGACTAACCATCGTCGCCAACAAGTGCTCCATTGTCAGAAATGCCCCTTCCAAATGAATATGCATCCGCCCCGGCGCCCCGACCCATGCCCCCTTCTTCCCCTATCTGAGCTCCACCGCCGCCGCTAGCCCATCCTTCCCCGCCGTCGTGCACATGTTCCACTATGCCGATTCGTCTGGATGTGCACGTGCGAGGAGCAGGGTTCAAGGTTGCCGGAGCAGCCGCAATCACTTCATCAGCTTGGATCCAGTCGGTGAGTTAAGCAGCTTTCCACTGGTCCCTTGCCCGGACTGTGGTATGGCTCGGGTGGTGGAGGGGCGGACACAGAAGGAAGGTGAAAACCACGGTTGTCTTTATTTCAAGTGTGCAAGGAACTCGGTGAGTAGTCTGCTATGTCTCCCAAATCTGAGATAGGGTTCTTATGTGCTTTTGATTCTGCAGTACGCCAAGAATTGTGGATTTTATCGTTTCCACAAAGAGTATCTCCAGATACATAAGGATGCTAGCATCATTGTTTTTCGGCCGTCGAACTGGGTAGACGCGGTCGATCAAGTAGTTGATTCAGTGGAATGCCAAATTGGGAGTGGCGAGCAGAGACAGGCAATGGTGGACAAGCAGAGGAAGAAAGCACTGGAGGAGAAGATGGACAATGTGATCTGGAAGATGAATTTGATTATTATGGCTGTTGTTTATGTAGTATTTGGATGTTTACTAGGGATGTATGTTGCAAAGAAGTAATTCGGATGTTAAAAGTGGTGCTTTTGCTTCATCTGTGTGGATGAGGAATGAAAAATTTGTCACATATGACAAACTTAAATGTATGAATGAACAATGGATGGAATGATAAAAATCATCAATTCATCTGTACTGACATTTCATTGTAGCACGAGGCAAAGGAAATGCGGATTATTAACACAAACAGAGTAACAAACTTCTGGCATAACTCTAGCATATATACACATTGCGATTCATCGTGAACCGCTGCCATATAATGGCACAAACAGAGTAACAAACTTTTGGCATACACATTGCAATTCTTTGTAAGCTGGTACCATAGACATTGCAATGCCTTCCAAAATAAGAGACATGGATTGATCTACCACATCTCTTAGATCTACTAGTTCATCACAAGTTCAACATACACACAAAAGGAACATATTAACGGAGGATGTACTAGCTAGTCCATCACAAGTTCAACAAGCACACTGGAAGAACACATTAACAAAGGAACAAATTCATTAAGCAAAGGTAGTCGCCGCGAGAGGAGCCCACCGTTGGAGTTAGAGTCGGAGCCGGAGTCGGAGACGTCGAGGCCGCCATCATCGTCAAGGGGGGGAGCACTCCTCTCTCCATGTCCCCAACCAAAACATTGATCTTGAAGGCGTAATCCATCACGGTCGTCTGCAGCGGACGACTGGGTGCTTCGACCCTGAAATGAACGGCCACCTTTCCAAGGTTCATGAAAGCCTCGTGGAGCAACTTCGCTGACCAAAAGGCATCTCGAGCATTTAGTGCAGGAGCACGCACGGCTGCCACAGGTTGCCGCGCCACCTTGCGCCGGGGCGGCATCACCTCCTCGGGCGAGGCGGCTTCACCTCGGCGGGCATGGGCGGCGGCACCTCCTCGGGCGGGGACGGGGCGGGGGTGGCGGCACCTCCTCGGGCTCGGCGGGCGGGGGCGGCGGCACCTTCTCGGGCTTGGTGGGTGGGGGTGGCGGCACCTTCTCCCTCCCCTGCTTCCTGGATGGCTCGCTTGACGCCATGCGCTTGCTTGAGGAAGAAGAAGCTATTGGATTCACTTCTTGGTGATCGGAGACGGTGATGCTGGGGTTTTCTTGGTGCTGCGGATGACGAAGTTTTCTTGGCCGGTCGGGATTCATCTTGACTAGATGGCCAAGCGTTAGGCGGCCGGTCACACGCCTCTAAGGACCATGTGTGGTTCGAGGACCAGTGGATGGTCGCTTCCTGGTGTGATGAGTGATTGACAACGTTGTGTGGACTGACTCTTGGCTAAGTATTGCAGGTGCAGGTTGCGGCTTGACTGGTGTTGGTGCAGGTGAAGAACAAGCGCGAAAGGTCATCGCTGGTGAGGCCTCCAGGTGTGGAGAAGACAAGTAGGCTTGGTTCGAGGGACCCGGTGGCCAGCGGAGTCAAGTGCGGGCCGCATGGTGGCAAGAATAGCGGACGAAGTCGTGGACGGTTTCTTGGTTGAGCCTCAAAATCAAGGTCGAGCCTAGACTATGTGGGAGCCAAGTCACGAGTGGCGATTGGCGGAGGTTACACCGAGTTCGCAGGGTTTGTAGTGGTTGACCAGAAAACCACTGGAATACTCGGTTGAGCCACAAAACCGAGGGCGAAGACTCGACGAGGAGGTGTGGCCACCCAGGCCGGTTCAACCACCCAGGAGGGGCGGTCAGACCGCCAGGGCCGGTCAGATCGCCAGGGCCGGTCTAACCGCCCAGGGGGTGGTCTGACCGCCCTGGTCGCTGGCTCCGAGATGCTTCGAAGTGGAGGACACATGTCGGGATCTCAAGGCTTGTGTCGAGGCTAAGTAGGTTGCAGTCACCAGGCATCCGTCCGATGATGAAAATCTGAAGACTTCCAAATTCGCCCTTGAGGGGCTTGTATCCCTAGTTATTAAGTAAGGGTATTTTAGACTTTCGGTTTCCTCCATATAACCCATGAGGTGAGAGGATGACAGCCAACTCTTGGAACCCTAGCTCATTTGTTCTTTTCCATTTTCGTTCTCATTTTCCTCTAGTTTTCTAGGACTAGCTTGAGAGCTTCATGTGAGATCTAGAGAAAGGGATGGATGTATGTGTGGCAAGCTAGACCTTGTACGAACCTTCATGGTATGTATAGATGGTTCGGCGTGGTTCCTCAAGGTGGTGAAGTGCTTTTCCCGTCCTTCTCTGTGGTGATTTTCGAAGCTCTTTGTTGTGCGTTTCTTGGCGGAGTTTTGAGTGCGATTTCTTGGGGTTTTGGTGGGTGTCACGTATGAGGATCTTGTGCCTCTTTGGATGGTGACTTTGCCCCCAAATCTCCCTTGAATCGGACTCGATTTGGTGGATTTTCGAGTTGGGCGAGTTCTTTACCTAGAGAGATGATTTCTTCAATTCCTGTTGATTGTGAGCGTTTCGGGTCAATTCCTCTAAGGTAGACGTTGCCCAGGAGGTAATCCAGCTATTCCCGAAATTTTGATGCAATCCGTGGAGTGATTCGGGAGATTAGGCGTTGGGAAGTTGAGGTTTGACCCGCGTGTAGGTTTTCTGGAAGGGGCGGTCTAACTGCCTGGAGGGTGTGGTCAACCGCTCTGGGACTTCCAGGTCGAGGTTTTGGTTTCGCCGGATTTTCCTCTATGAGTTTGTTCGCCTTGATCAGAGGATCGTTCGGGTGAAACTTCGGGTCGTTTTCGTGCCGTTTGCTAGGAGTTAGACCGCCCCTAGGCCCCTGCTAGTTAGTCTAACCGCCCCTAGGCCCCTGGGTGAAGTTTTGGTTTTCACCAAGACTTCCTGGTAGCTAGCATGGCCTTGACCAGAGATCTCTTTTGGTGAAACTGTGGTGCGTTTTGGTGCTCGAGGAGGTGTTTCGGAGGATTTCTTGGTTGCCTGGTGGAGGCGGTCTAACTGCCCCCATACCCGGTCTAACCGCCCCCCTTCTGGACAGCCAGCTTCCGAGTTGTTTCCGCTGTCGTGGGTGCGAAGGAGTTGAGGTCGCTGGTAGTGTTTGTTCGTAGGACCAGTAGCACTCCAGTGGCTACGTGGTTTTGGCAAACGGAAGGTAGAAGTGCAGAGCATGTGATTTTGGGGGTCCGACCGAGTGAGTTCATCTTGTTGGAGTTTCAATCTCCTTCGAGAAGAATTTTTATCGGCTCCCATTCACTCCTCCCTTCTGTGGTCGCCTAATCGGTCCTTCAGCCTCAGAACTCGTGTCCGCTCAGGAGATCTCTTGGCCAAAAAAAGAGTCATGTGGTCACAAGGAGACGTGTGACTATTCATATTTTATTCAAAATACCAAATGCCCAACTACTCCTATGAGTTGTGCGATTCTTAAAAAACTATGAATTGTTTGTATTTTATTAAGTTTTAGGTGTTGCTTTATGGGCTCTAATTTTGGAGGGAAGCAATTAAGTGTCATTTCAAAAAAAGCGTCAACAGTCTAGTATAAAGAAGGTAACCATTGCCCGTGCACTAGCCAACAAGGCGACATGAGTTTGCTAACCCGCATCGGCATTGACTACTACTTCCTCCATCCCAAATATTTACAATTGTTGACTTTCGTGCTTCACGTTTGACCATTCGTCTTATTTGAAAAAGTTGTGAAAGTATTATTTATTTTACTATGACATGTTTTATCATAATATATGTTTTAAGTATACCATAATTATTTCTACATTTTCACAAATTTTTTGAATAAGACGGATGGTCAAATGTGATTTGTAAAAGTCAAAGGGTGCAAAATGAATATTCAACCGCCCCATTCTTCTTTCCGAATGGATAAGCGCGTCACTTTCCTTGAGAAAAAGCACAGAGGAGGCGTGAGAGGAGGCGTGGAGACAGAGTTCACGATGAGTGCCGGCGAGGGGCCAAGCACCGGACAACCCCGCGCACCTGGGATCGAGGAGAACCGGAACGCGAAGCGGTGCCGCAACTAGATTTGTGCACGTGCCGGTGAGATGGCAGCGAAGAGGGAGACGGCGATGAGCACCGGATAGGGGCCAAGCGGCAGTGGAGTGAACCCAATGCCGAAGACGAGGGTCCTCGACTGGATCCTCTCGGATTCCGACGAGGGGCTAAGCAATGGCAAGGAGGAGCGTGCCGGCGAGGGGGCAGTGAAGTGGGCAAGGGGCTTGCCTCACGTTTGCGAGCACAAGTGTATGGCAACTACGAAGAGGTGTCGTGGGAGTGGCGAAGAAGGTGTAGAGGACCTCATCTCTAACTCTGGCAACGACCACGACGATGGCAAGGCAAATTTCTCTAAATCTCACTACCATTTTACTTGTTCTATAGATGGAGCTTAAGGTAGCTTGAGCTTGAGCTTCATAAAGTTAATTAGTGCCTATGATGATGTCTTCCATGCTTGTCATGATCTTATACCAAGTTCTGAGGTAAATCAGTTCTGAACTAAGTTTTGCTTTTACTTGTCACACCCTGCTATGAAGCCTAGGATAATTTTCAAGTTCTTAGATAATTTTCCTTTGACTATTCCTATATATACTACTCCAAGTTCTGAGGCAAATTAGTTCTGAATTAACTTTGTTATTCTTAGGGCAGTCCTATTGGAGGAAACTAACACGGTTTCCATAGCATAAGAAATCATCTATAGAAACTATACTTCAGTGTGGTAGTGACTTCAAGTAATAATTGTTTTCCCTTTCTATATCTCCCAATTTAACCAATGGGGAGTGTTGCATTAATCCTATAGAAACTTGTGGTTTTTTCCCAATGGCAAATTCAAAGTTTCTTGTGCATTGGGTCAAGAATAGAAATGGTTTCTCCATGAGGAAACCATTTCTATGATTTGTGCTCTCTTTCCTCATTAATTAGGTTGCCAAATCACCATTTTGCTTAGTTGGCATGATGATTGATAGACATAAAAACCACCATAAATGTTCCATTGGGACTGCCCTTATACCATGTTTAACCCTATTTTAGGCAAAACTCTTTGAGTTGCGAGCAGAGCTTGAGTTACTTCTAAACCTTAATGTCCGAGATTATGTGAAACCTGAGTTTAGAAAAACCACGAAAGAAGTGAACATCCTCATCAGAAAGGTTAAGCACATAAAGATGTACAACTATACTACTGAACAAAATCTCGAGCCCATTGATGGTGTGCTTGAAGGGCTTCAAGAATCCTTTGTTGCTTACGAAGAAGGTGCAAAAAGAGCCAATCTTGATGGGGCATGATCTAGTTAAAGCTTGTTGATGTGCAGGGCCAGTAGCCATACTTTTGAATATGTTCAAGGGGTATGCCTTTGTTAATGTGTATGGTCAGATAGCACGACCATATTAAATAATGTGATGGACAAGTTAAGTCCTAGTCTGATATATGGACAAGTTAACATTTTGTAATAATTATCTTTATCTTTGTGGACAAGTTATCTCTCTTATGATGTCTATTTTGTCTCAGAAGATATGTGTGTTGATTGTGCTTGTATGTCGAAATGGAAGCAATTGAGGACCATGTGTGGTTCGAGGACCGGTGGATGGTCGCTTCCTGGTGAGATGAGTGATTGACAACGTTGTGTGGACTGATTCTTGGCAAGGTATTGCAGGTGCAGGTTGCAGCTTGACTCGTGTTGGTGCAGGTGAAGAACAAGCGCGAAAGGTCGTTGCTAGTGAGGCCTCCAGGTGTGGAGAAGACAAGTAGGCTTGGTTCGACGGACCCGGTGGCCTTCGAGGTGAAGTACGGGCCAAATGGTGGCAAGAATGACAAGATGAAGTCGAGGACGGTTTCTTGGTTGTGCCACAAAACCAAGGTCGAGCCGGGACTTCGTGGGAGCCAAGACATAGTGGTGATTGGAGGAGGCTACATCAAGTTCGCGGGGTTTGCGGTGGTTCACCAGAAAACCATCGGGTTACTCGGCTGAGCCACAAAGCCTAGGCCGAAGACCAGGCGTGGCTATCAGGTGAAAACTGGCCTGACCGGTTTGGAGAATCAGTCTGACCGGTTTGGGGTCGCAGGGTGCCAGAAGCTTCGAGGCGGAGGACACACGTCGGGATCGCATGCCTTGCGTCGAGGCTACACCAAGTGCGATCACCAGGCATCCGTCCGATGGTGCTAAAAAGATAAATTCCCAAAGTGCCCTTGGTGGGCGTGTATCCTAGTTTAGGCTTTAGGGGTATTTTAGTCTTTCGGCTTGCCTCCATATAACCCAAGGGGTGAGAGGATGGCAGCCATCTCTTGGAACCCTAGCTCATTTGGTTTTCCTATTTTCCCTTCCTATTTTCCTTAGGATTTCCATAGGACTAGCTTGAGAGCTTCATGGTGAGATCGTGTGAGAGGGAAGGATGATTGGGTGGATGCTAGACTTTGTATGAACATTTCATGGTATGTATAGATGATTCAGCATGGTTCCTCAAGGCTTGGTCGTGTTCTTCTCGTTTTTCCTTATTGGTGATTTTCGGAGCCTATTCTTGGTATTTCCGGTGTGAAGTTTTGGGGCGTTTATTTTAGGGATTCTTGTTGGGTGTCACGTATGAGGACCTCATGCCTCTTTGCTTGGTGATATTGATCCAACAAACCCTCTGAAACGACTTCGATTTGGGTGCTTTCGGTGGTTTCCATGGGAAGGTGTTCTTGAGGGTTGACTTCCGATTCCTCTTGATTGAGTGGGTCTTGGGGACCGAGCTTCTTGCCAAAGGTAGCCCACAAGGTACCCCAACTATCCCCAAAGTCTCACTTTGATCCGTGGAACAAATTGGGAGATCAATTGCTTGGAGTTTTGAGTTTTTCCCGTGGGTTGTGTTCTTCCCGACTGTCCATGCCAAAACCGGTCTGACCGGTTTCCCAAACCGGTCTGACCGGTTTAGCCCTGTGGGCTGTCGTGAAGAGTTTTTGAGCAAGAGAGTCTCTGTTGTGCTATGGCTTCTTTTGTTCAAAGGAGGGAAGGCTCTTGAGGTGTTTTCGATCTCAGGGGGTGTTTGGGGAGTTTCTGGACAAAACCGGCCTGACCGGTTTGCCAAACCGGTCTAATCGGTTTCCCCTGCCTGTGTGAGGCGAAGTCCAACAGAAGTGGTCTGATCGGTTTCAGAAACCGGCCTCACCAGTTTAGGCTGCCAGCAGTCGTGTCATGTGTGTTTCCTTTGCGTGTGTCGAGTGGCTGTTGGTTGGGTCTTGCTCCTAGGTCCAGTAGCACTCCAGTGGCTGCGTGGGCTTGGGAAGAGAAGCTTGTGGAGGTGCACAAGTGAAATCGGGTTCATAGGCCGAATTCTTTAATAGAATTTTTATCGGCTCCCATTCACTCCCCCCTCTCTGGTTCGCCGCTTTGGTCCTTCATGTGGTATCAGAGCCGGTTACAGGTCTTGATTGACTCTACGAGACTAAGATCCAAGGTTGGCGTACCAGGAATGGGGCTCGGGTCCTCCACACTTCGGTGGAAAAAACTACCAGATGTGTAGTAAACGGATGGCAGCGCTCCTCCGTGGAATGGGTCAAGTCCTTTGGGATGTCACGGTGGACACAGGCTATGTCCAGCCGATGAACTTCCTCGCTCCAGCATCGAGGGACATGTTCGATGCTAACAACAAGGCGATCGACTACTTGTTTTGTGCTCTGTGTCAACCTGATTTCGATCGGGTACACACGGAGAACTTGGCTTGTAGAATTTGGACGGTGTTGAAGGAAGCTCATGTTGGAAACGCCCAGGGTTCAGGCTTGGATGTATGCGACTTACCAGAGAGAGTATGAGAACTTCACTCATCTCCCCGGTGAGTCCATCGATGCCTTATTTCAGAGGTTTACAGTGGTGGTGAACAGCATGATGGCCAATGTGGGCGTGCTCCAGCACGATGACCATGATAGAGCCATCAACCTCTTACACTCGTTGGATCGTACAGTTTGGGACGGAAAGTTCGAGGCCATCGTTGAGTATGAGAAGTATGACACCTTGACGGTGAACGAGCTGTTCTCGAAGATCAAGTCGAGTGAGGTGGATCGGGGTATGACAGCCAAGATTGAGGGTCCGACTGACTCTCATAGTCTCACCCTCATCGGTGGTTCAAAAGGAAAGACTAACGCTAACCCATCCACCAGGATGTTCTCCTTGTCCTCTTTGATGTCTTTGCCAGATGAGGATTTCGACGTGCTTGGAAAGGACGAGCTGGCGTTGCTGACCAGGCGGTTCGAGAGGATGCACGAGAACCGGGTGAACTCAAGGAGGAACTCGAGGGCGTGTTTCAAGTGCGGTAAGGCCGGACAGTTTTTCGCTGAGTGTCCGAAGGTGAACAACCACGACAAGCACAAATTCAAGGACAAGAGGAAGAAGTTCAAGAAAAAGGATCATGGACATGGGAAGAAGACACAGTCTTGAGAGAAGATGAAGAGATAGAGCGACATCGAGTCCGACTCTGAGGACATGTCTTCAAGCTTGAGTGATGAAGATGAAGAGGATGACAAGAAGAAGAAGAAGAAGAACCTCAGCAAGTATCCCAACGGCCTTTGTGTGATGGGCCTAAGTCTCAAGGACGACTTCTGCGGCATGGCTCGTAGCTCCAGCAGCAAGAGAAGCCAGTAGGATGCCTCGGACTTAGATTCTGAGGATGAGGTATGTGATGAGCTCTCTTCTTTCCGCAAGGAGAATGAGGAGTTGGTTGAATTGCTTGATAATTGCGATCACATGCTTAGAGAGGCTAAGAAGCTTAGGAAGGAGCTTAGAGCTTTGCTTGAAGATGCTAGGACTAGAGTGGCTGAGCTAGAAACACAGGTTCTTGATGGCAAGCTTGAAATTGATTCTCTTAATGCAAGCCCTGTGGTTTCTGATGATGTTGCTTGTGTTGAATGCTCTGTTTTCCTAGCTGTTTTGACTCCTCTTAGGGAAAAGCATGCCTCCAAGCGTGAGGAACTAGATGTGCTTAGGGTTGAGTTGGCTGAGCTGCAATCTAGACCCACTTTGTTTGGTGCTTGTACTCTGGCCCTGGTTTGCATCAAAAAATCGCTGAGGTTTGATCTTGCATTGTTTCGCTTGAAGATGATTTGAAAGTGCCTATTCCTACTTCTCCCTCTACTTGTGAATTGCATGCTGTAAAGAATTTGGAACTTGCACAATGTGTTGATCATTTGTAGGATGAGAACAATAAGTTGCGTGAAGTGCTAAGTTGGTTGTCTAGTTAGGAACCTCAGCTTCGTGTGATGATTGCCTGTTATAAGCGCTCTGATGGTTGGGCTTTGGGATCTATTAAGTTTGGTGAGAGTAGTGGTGAGAGAGAAGGGAATTTTGGGAATATTCCAGTTCCATCACAAACCACACCCAAAGATAAATTTGCATCCAAGCCAAACTAGTTGCTTAAACCGAGAGAAAAACCGAGTGAGAAGGCAGGTGAAAAGCCTAGTGAGAAACCAAGTGGGAAGCCCAGTTAGAAGCCGTGTGAACAGCCTCACCCCAAGCCTAAGTCCAGATCAATCCGTTTCCATTGTGAGTTTTGTGGATACGACGGAAGAGAGAGTTTTGCTATAAGAGAAGGAGAGAGGCAAGAATGGATAAGGAGTGGGCAAACAAGGACAGGTACCACCCTTCTCATGGTTTGCCTGAGCATCGTATGCCACTGCCCAAGGGAAAGGGTTTTCACATAAGGTTCCGGCTTGGGGAGGAAAGAGTGCATTGGGAGAAAGGGACCCTACTATAGGAGTTAAACCGGCCAGACCGATTTGGAAACCGGTCGGACTGGTTTGGAGGCAGCAGGGGACCAGGTTGGTTTTCGCGCTCGTGATGAGTCTCGGTTTGTTGCAGGAGGTCGTGGTTCTGGTGGTTGGTCTGGAGAGTTTGCAGGTGGTGAGTTTGCTTGACGTTCTCCACATCGTGATCAATACGAGTTTGGGAGAGGTCGCAGCTTTGAGTCTCAGAGGGCTACGGACTACGCTTTCCCTATTGTGGTAGTCGTACTCCTCCAATGAGACCGGAGTGGTTTTCCGTTGGTGGTTCCAGGTTTGATAGGTTTGACAGGATGGATCGTAGTTTTGATAGGCACGGTAGGATGGATGTTGCTAACCCTACTTTTGAGAAAATGGCCCGACACTGGTTTCACACCTTTGGGACTAAGCCCAGTGTTGAGTCATTTGCTCGTTATTGCTCTTGGTTTTGACTTGCAGGTGGGAGGCCCGGAGAACATCTGGTTGATATCGGGGGTGGTTCTCCGGCCTCATACCCCGGTGGTGACATGGAGGTACATCATTTTTGGGGATGGTGGACAAGGATGAATGACATCTAAAAAAATGATAAAGGTAAGTGAAGTTGTGACCTTAAAGTGTGTGGCCTTGGTGAAGCCACTTGATTTGTTTCGCTCCTTGCCCTGTATCATATGTGTAGGGTGAGCTTTGTATGCTCTTTGTCCCTAGTGCATGTGTTTAGGGGGAGCTTGTAGGGTTTGTGCTTCTTTGCACTTTTGTCGGTGGTGTCGAGCCCTTTTTGCCTCCCCTCGAGGAGCTGGTGGTTTGTGAGCTTTGTGTGTCAGAGCTCCTTTGTAGCATATGTATAGCTTTCCTTTGTGCATTTTCTTGCATTTGGCATGGCATATGTAACATGATGTATAGGCATCCTTGTATCTTAGATTGCATGCATTTTGTACCATATGCCTCTCATATACATTGTTCACCATGATGTGCTATATATGATCTTGTGAGCTAGTTCGATATGCTATGGTTAGTTTGGCTTAACTCTTGATGATCTTGATTTATATCCATGGTTGATGGACATGTTTTTGAAAAATGTACCATGTATGCTCTATTGTGAGTAAATGCCTTTATATAATCTTGACATGCTTTAGTGGCTTGGCTATGCTTAATTTGTGGTTGGATAGCTTATTTTGATCATATGGGGCCAAAGGCTCATTTGCCATCAAGAATCTTTAGCCCCCATGCTTTATCTTGTGGAGGGGCATAATTTCCTTTTTGTCGCAAAGACATTTCATGTACCAAATATGAATCTCAAAATGAAATGTAAATTGCTTGGAAAATGTGCTCCCATGTCATATGTGCTAAATTTAAATTGTTTTGGGTGCTAAAAACCGTTGCATGTTGCCTACCAATGAGAAGTCTCATATATAGAAGTAGGCACATGGCTCGGCGGCTTTGACGTGACATGAGGTGCTTGTGGGTGTTTGTGATGGTCTTATGACTAGAATGGTTTTCCTAGCATGACGTTTGTGTGGCTTTGCTATTTTGACATGTTTTGCTCATGTTTAGGACTTTGCTCATGAGAGGGTACATTTTCGCAAAATTGCTCAATTCTATCTTAGCTTCGTGCAATGGTTGTGAAACTTGGTAATCATGAAGTTGATGTCATTACGAAGCTGTAGAGTATCTAACTTGCTCATTTGGACATGTGTATCATCTTGTGATGAATTTTGTATACTTAAGAAGCTCTAGGTTGCATATTTTCAAATTTGAGCCTTAATTCATGCATTGGCAACACGGGGGAGAAAGAAAGGTGGAGAAAAGTTGCATTGCATCCCTGGAACCCATCCCAAGAGTCAAGGGGGAGCTTGTGCATTACTTTTGCATTTTTAGCTTTTGGGGGGGTGTGGTCTGCTGTACCAAAGCGGTCTGACCGGTTTTGGTAACCGGTCTGACCGGTTTCAGGAACCAGCCTGATCGGTTTGTGCCCAAAGTTGGCACTTGTTCAGGGGGAGTATGCATGTGCAGGGGGAGCTCTTGTTTGCTTTGGTGGTTTGTGCTCTTTGCTTGAGCTTGATTTTGTCTCGGATGTGTCGAGCCGTTGCCCTTGCCTAAGGGGAGACTTGTCTTCTTCAAGTGATCTTGTTGTTTGCTTTTCTTTGGCTTTCGATCACTTGTTGGAGTTTCTTTTTATTCTTTTCTT
The DNA here is from genome assembly GCA_947561735.1 of Cenchrus americanus. Taxonomy (NCBI): domain Eukaryota; kingdom Viridiplantae; phylum Streptophyta; class Magnoliopsida; order Poales; family Poaceae; genus Cenchrus; species Cenchrus americanus. The sequence continues at coordinate 144,419,522 of OX387244.1, forward strand.
TTCTTTTTCTTTTCCTTCAGGTTACTATATGTGTGTGTTGTCAATGCACTCATCAAGGGCGGGGGGGGGATTGAGGACCATGTGTGGTTCGAGGACCGGTGGATGGTCGCTTCATGGTGTGATGAGTGATTGACAATGTTGTGTGGACTGATTCTTGGCTAAGTATTGCAGGTGCAGGTTGCGGCTTGACTCGTGTTGGTGTAGGTGAAGAACCAGCGCGAAAGGTCGTTGCCGGTGAGGCCTCCAGGTGTGGAGAAGACAAGTAGGCATGGTTCGAGGGACCCGGTGGCCAGCGGGGTCAAGTACGGGCCACATGGTGGCAAGAACGACAAGATGAAGTCGAGGACGGTTTCTTGGTTGAGCCACAAAACCAAGGTCGAACTGGGACTTCGTCAGAGCCAAGTCATGAGTGGTGATTGGCGGAGGCCACATCAAGTTCGCGAGGTTTGCGGTGGTTCACCAGAAAACCATCGGGTTACTCGGCTGAGCCACAAAGCCGAGGCCGAAAACCTGGCGTGGCTGTCAGGCCAAAACCGGCCTGACCGGTTTGGACAACCTGTCTGACCGGGTTGGGGTCACAGGGCGCCGGAAGCTTCGAGGCGGAGGACACGCGTCGGGATCGCAAGGCTTGCGTCGAGGCTACGCGAAGTGCGATCGCCGGGCATCCGTTCGATGGTGCTACAAAGACAAATTCCCAAAGTGCCCTTGGTGGGTGTGTATCCTAGTTTAGGCTTTAGGGGTATTTTAGTCGTTCGGCTTGCCTCCATATAACCCAAGGGGTGAGAGGCTAGCAGCCATCTCTTGGAACCCTGGCTCATTTGGTTTTCCTATTTTCCCTTCCTATTTTCCTTAGGATTTCTATAGGACTAGATTGAGAGATTCATGGTGAGATCTTGTGAGAAGGAAGGATGATCGGGCGGAAGCTAGACCTTGTATGAACATTTCATGGTATGTATATGAGGGCCATGTGTGGTTCGAGGACTGGTGGATGGTTGCCTCCTTGTGTGATGAGTGATTGAGAACGTTGTGTGGACTGATTCTTGGCTAAGTATTGCAGGTGCAGGTTGCGGTTTGACTCGTGTTGGTGCAGGTGAAGAACAAGCGCGAAAGGACGTCGCCGGTGAGGCCTCCAGGTGTGGAGAAGACAAGTAGGCTTGGTTCGACGGACCCGGTGGCCAGCGGGGTCAAGTGTGGGCCGCATGGTGGCATGAATAGCAAGATGAAGTCATGGACGGTTTCTTGGTTGAGCCTTAAAACCAAGGTCGAGCCGGGACTACGTGGGAGCCGAGTTATGAGTGGAGATTGACAAAGGCTACACCGAGTTCGCGGGGTTTCCGGTGGTTCACCGGAAAACCACTAGGTTCCTTGGTTGATCCACAAAGCCAAGACTGTCGGTGTTTTAGACCGGCAACCTACTAAGGGGAGTACCCGAAGTAGATGAATGTGGCCTCGCCGAGATCGGTAACTCGAGGGAAGAGACACGTGGCACACAATTTAGACAGGTTCGGGCCGCGAGGTGCGTAATACCCTACGTCCTGTATGCTGCGTAGCTCTAGATTGATTGGGCACGATTACAAGATGGTGTAATAGTGTGCCGTGGATTAGATGAGATGATAGTGAGAGGTCCCTGCCCCGCCTTATATAGTCTGGGAGGCAGTGTTACAAGTCGGAGTAGGGAGAGAGTACTAGTCGAATACGTCTAGGAGTCTTCCATACAGTGCAGGACATGTACAGCTTCCTAACCGAGTACTTCTCCTCCGTAGTCCTTGTGCTCCACGCCATCAGGTGCCGTGTAGCGCAATCCGTGTAGTCCCAGGGGCCCACCGAGTAGTCGGTCCTGGTACCCACCGAGGTAGCGGGCCCAGGGAGGTCCATACGACAAGGCCCCCGAGTACTTTGTAGTCGAGAAGGATGGCTTTAAGTAGTCTTGACGGCCTTAACGAGTAGTCCTCAAGCGTCCCCGAGTACTACAAGTCAAAAGTCCTCAAGAGTAGTCGAAGCAACCCGAGGCTGGAATGTACTCCAGCTGATGTTTGAGCAATCTTGAAATCTTCTCGAGTGGTCCCAAGCGCCCTCAAGCGCTGCCTTCGAAGGTCTTCAAAAAATGCCCGCCTTATCTTGAAGCCGAAGCTGATATGGAACTACGATTGCAAAATCGCACTCCATATGGAGTAGCCCCCGATCCTTAGGTTGAGCCGCAGGCTCTGGCTGAGGGTCCATCTTAAGTCTTGGCAGGAAGATCCCGAAAAATCCGGAGAGAAAAAACCGAAGGCCACATGGCACGGAGCCCCCGAGCCTTAAGTCGACTACTTCCTCTCGAATTGAAGGGTCATCTTGAAGAATGTGTCCTGAGATGCTTCTTAGTCTTGTCGCTTCCCAGGTAGTCGAGTAGAAGTAGCCGAGCCCCCGAGGTGAGGCACATCGACTAGTAGAATGCGAAGAGTCACGCGCGGCCGCTGAGTCAGCCGAGCGCGGACTTATCCATCTGGCCGTTTGAGGGCCGGTTTGTCTTATAAATAGAAGCCAAAACCCTTAGGGTTTTTCACCCATTACTGTTGTAGCCATTTCGAATAGATCTAAGCCAGATCCACTTCCAGCGTGCGCCGCCGCCGTAGTAGATCCAAGCGCGCCGCCACCCAGAGCTTTCAGAGTAGCCCCTGAGCGAATGCGCGTGAAGACGCCGTGTACTTGGAGAATGAAGCCTTCACCGTCCAAGTCTACGAAGGCCGCCGGGAAGAAGAGAGGCCGTGACGAGGCCGCCGCGGCTGCCACGGGGGCAGCACCACCGATGTCTCCACCGCGGCCAGATCCAAGCCGCGAGTGGAAAAAGTCGAAGGTGAAGAGCGAGGATTTGTTGGCCCTTATCAACAGCAGATTTATCCGGGAGAAAGAGGTGGATATGTGGAGAGCCGCCGCCAGAGATCCGTACCCAATGGAGAAAGCTGAAGATGAGATCCTGATGTTCGCGCGCTTCGCGGAGCGCGGTCTCGCGCTTCCGGCCAGTGACTTCTTCATAGGCCTCCTTGGGTACTACGGAGTTGAGTACCTCAATCTCAATCCTAACGGCATTTTCCATACCACAGTCTTGGTCCATTTTTGTGAGGCGTTCCTTGGAATCAAGCCGCACTGGATCCTGTTCCGAAAATTCTTCCGGGTGAAGCCGCAACCAAGCGCCAGCAACCCGCGAGTAGTCAGAGGGGCAGGCATCCAGATGAGAGAAGACACCGCTGAGCAGTACCTTGCGTACAAGCTCATCGATTCCAAGGTCGATTGGATGGCGAGGTGGTTCTACGTCATGAACGACCACCCCGGCTTGCCGAAGCCGAGCGGAAGGCAGCCCAGGCACCGGCACTGGTGGAACACGGAGCCCACGATGCAGGAGGGGATCCAGCTCCCCGAGCTGCTGGCACGCATCAAGGTGCTTAGAGAAGCTGGACTGAGGGCCGAGCACGTGCCCTTCAGTTTCATGAAGCAGAGGGTGCAGCCGCTGATGGCCCGCGACACCCTAGGCTTCGAGTACACCGGCGACGACGACACGTCGCGGATGCCTGGAGGTGAAGTCGACGACGACGACATCGTAGATAGGCTGACGCGCATCTTCAAGGACATGCCACCCCGGTCCAAGAGTACTCCGCCGCGCGCCCGCCAAAGGAGGTAAGTAGCCGTACCCCCTAGTCGAGTAGTCGTTTCTTATGGGTAGTCGCGCTGATGTCTTGTTTCTTCCAGGACGACTTGAAGAGGTTCATCTCCGAGCCGCGGCCGCCCCCTCGGGGAATCGAGATTCCGGAGGGAGGAAAGACCAAGACCAAGGCCAAGGAGCGGCGGGAAGTCGGCGAAGACGATGACACCGTCATCGTGGAAGACACGTTCGAGGAGGAGGACGACGACGACGAGGAGACGCTACAGGACCGCTTCCAGCTGCGGTCGAGGTTCAGCCGTCCCGGCTTGCCTCATGTACCCCTTGTGCAAGATCCGCCGACTAGCCTGGAGGCTAGTCTGGCTGCGCCGCCACAGAAGCCGCGCAACCCCACCCGTAAGCAGGTGACGAAGAAGCTGAGGGTCTCAGAGACCACGCCTCAAGAGGTAAGATGTCTTGACTAGTGTAGTCGAGTACCCGTCGTACAAGTACACTTGCTGATGATCCACCTTCCTTGTATGCAGGAGGTGCCGCCGACGGAGCCCGTCGATGAGGGCGACGAAGGCGAGTGGGACACAGTGGGGGAGCCGGCTGGGAGTCGTAGCCCAGCCCCCACTGTTGAAGAACTCATAGCGCAGTTGGAGCGCCAGCCTTCTGCTGATCAAGAGAGCACAGAACCCGCAGCCCCCGCCGTCGAAGAGGTGGTGGCCGCAGGAGCGCAAGAGGGCGCTGCACCGGCTACCATTGCTGCAGAGGAGGCAACGGCTGCAGAGGCGCAAGAGGAGGCACCCGCCGAGGGTGGACTGGTAGACATTGCCAGCATCCTCGGTGCCCCGGTCGTGACGTAGTCCGGTCAAATTTGTAAGTAGTGATCCTTCCCGAGTAGTACTTGGTGTAGTAGTCGAGCTTGTTTGACAACCAATTGTGTACTTCTGCAGGAAATCGATAGATCTGTCCTGGGAGGGGGATGAACCCTCTACGGCGGTGGAGAAGGAAGAAGCCTCGACGCCCGCCGAGGAGTCCGCTCCCGCCTCTCAGTCTGTGCCCGAAGCGCCGGCTACTGAGGCTGTGTTGCCTGAGGCCAGCGTGGACGAGGGTAAGTACTCTGCTGAAGCTGTAGTGCTCCTCGGAGAGTAGTGTAGTCACTGATGAACTTGTCTTCTTCTTGGCAGGCGTCGAGGCCGAAGGGAGCAACTTCCCTGCAGCGGTGCCCATGCAGAAGTCGACACCACTGGCACAGGAAGCTGCTGAGGGAGCCCCCGAGCCGATGGAGGAAGTCGCCGAGGAAGACGCCGAGGCGATCGGAAGAGAGGAAGCCACCGTGCCACCAGAGGCTGCTCTGGAGGTGGTTGTCCGCTCCCCGGAGATCCAGGACGCAGAGCCCATCCGCTCTGCGCCGATGACTGAGGCTGCCACGAGTAGTCGTGGCGGAGTGGAGCTGCTCGCGGATGATCTGGTCGACCCGGCAACGGTGGCCAGGCACCTGGAGGCAGTCCGCCAGGCTGAGCAGTGGATGAAGGTAAGTAATCTTAACTTCTAAGTAGTCAATTCTGTTGTTGAGTACTCGTTGACGTGTGTTGTCTATGCAGGACGTCGCGGAGAGGTCCCGCAAGAAGTCCAACATGCTGCAAGGCTTTGGTGACGCGGTGCTCCGGGCTGAAGCGCTTGAAGATCAGCTTTTGATGTCACGGAAGCACGCGGCCGCCATGCAGTCCAAGCTCGACGCCGCTTTTGCCAAGTATCACAATGACATCCAAGAGTTGCAGGCAAAGGGCGATGACTTGGTGCGGAAGAACAAGACACTCCGCAAAAAGAACAAAGGTACGCCGCTTGACTTGTTGGGTAGTTGTTGGAGGTCGAGAGGTAGTCTGACTCGCTGCGCTTTTGTTGTATTGCAGAGCTTGAGGGCCAGGTGGAGCAGTTGAAGTCCTCGGAGACAAGTATGAAGAACCTCTTCTACCGGGAGCAGGAGGCCCGCCAGGTACTCGAGCTCGACTATAAAGAACTTGCCTTCAAGTGCGAGAAGCACATGGAGCTTTGGATTGCTTCTGACTGCGATCTCGTCAACTGCTACAAATCATTGCAGAAGTTGAATGAAGATTGCGAGGCGCTGCGGGCCCAGCTGAAGGATCTTGATGAAGCCGCGCTACCGATCGCAAGGCTCTTGGTGCCTCATCCGGGCGGCCCCAAGATCGCTCCGCTCGTGGATCGCCTCAGGGAAGCCCCCAGCCGGCTGGCGGCTTATGTGAAGCATATGGCGAGGTCGATCCCGAAGCAAGTCTTGGCCTTCATGAAGTCTTACTTCTCGAAGGCGCCGGTGGAAGTAGTCGCTGGCTGGTTAGCCGCCAACTGTACCGATGATCAGTACGCGGAGCAGCTGGAGCAGATGGTGCCCATTGCAGAGCAAGTAGCCGATAAGCTCAATCTCCAGTAGCCCTGTAATAGTTAGCTCGTAGCCAAAGTTGTACAAAAACAATTGTAATGGAATTGCTTAAGTATTAATGAAAGAAAAATTCCAGGAATGAGTACTCGTAGTCGCGATCTCAGAGTGCGGAGCCCCATCGTGGAGTGGATGCGAGTAGTCGTACTCGGCAGTAGTCCCGTTGAGGGGAGTAGACAGTAAAGAAGCTGATGAATGATCAAACTTTATTACTGAAGAAGTACACCTGGATGACCAGGGCCGTAGTTACAGAGTAGTTGCCTGGACCCGGAGGCCGCTTACAGCTAAGTGGTGCTAGGGCGGGTAGCCGCTTACAGCAGTAGATCCGTAGGTAGCCGTGTAGGCTGGATCTTGGAGTACATGGTCTCTTGGTAGACCGCTGCTAGAGTCCTTGTCGCTCGTCGCAGCCCAGGATCCGTAGGAAGCCGCGCGGGCTGGATCCTGGAGAAGAGTAGTCCGGAGACTGGAGCCAGGACCCGGAGGCCGCTGACGGCGGAGGGGTGTTGAAGTAGTCGTGTAGACTTGAACCCCGGAGTAGTCGTGTAGACTAGGCGTAGAATCGACCGAGCTGGTCGACGTTCCACGAGTTGTTGATGTCTTCACCTTCAAGTGTCTAAAGGCGGTAGGAGCCCGGCCCGGTCACCTTTGCCACGGTGAAGGGACCTTCCCAGGGGGAGCTGAGTTTGTGTAGTCCTTCCGTGTTCTGGATGCGACGGAGGACAAGATCACCAACGTTGAAGGAGCGTTCCTTGACGTTGCGATCGTGGTAGCGTCGGATACCCTCCAGGTACCTTGCTAATTGGACGAGGGCAGCGCAGCGATCTTCTTCGAGGCTGTCGATGTCAACTCGTCTGCTGTCTTCGGAGACGCCTTAGTCGTAGTGCTCCACTGCTGGCGAGTTCCATATGACGTCGACAGGGAGGATTGCAAGTAAGGGGATTGCCCCGTTGGCTTGGAGGGCTGAGTCCGTAGCCCCTAGAGTTCGTCGGGCAGTTCCTTGATCTACTTGCCTCCTTTGGAGTTAGCAGCATCGTGTAGCCGCTTCTTGAGAGCGCCGAGCACCATCCCATTGGCGCGCTCGACTTGTCGTTGGCCCGAGGATGGGCAACTAAGACGTATCGGACGTCGATCCCGCTGTTCTCACAGAACTCCCAAAACTGGTGGTTGTTGAAGTTGGAGCCCAGATCTGTGGTGATGCGGTGGGGTAGTCCGTAACGGTGCACGAGTTCATCTAGGAAGTCGAGTACTCTGTCAGCCTTGGGGCATGTGACCGTCTTGACCTCGATCCACTTGGTGAACTTGTCGATGGCCACCAATACTCTGTTGAAACCACCTGGCGCAGTTGGCAGTGGCCTAATCATGTCGAGCTCCCAGCAGGCAAAGGGCCAGGTTGGCGGTATGGTGACTAGCTTGTAGGCTGGGACGTGTTGCTGCTTGGCGAAGTACTGGCATCCTTGGCACCTTCTGACAAGTTCTTCGGCGTCGCCCAGAGCAGTGGGCCAATAGAAAGCTCGTCAGAAGGCCTTGCTGACCAGCGTGCGGGAGGACGTGTGGTTGCCGCAGACGCCTTTGTGGATCTCCTCCAAGATGTCCTTGCCTTCTTGGTGAGGGACGCACTTCATGAGTACTCCAGAAGATGCGCCCCGCTTGTAAAGCTTATCTCCGACGAGGACGTAGGACTTGGCGCGGCGGATGAGCTGCTCGGCCGAGTTCTTGTCCGAGGGAACCTTCTGCTCGCTGAGGTAGTCGATGAAGGTGTTGGTGCGGAATATGGTCCCGACACTAACCAGTAGAAAGCGCCGAGGTCTATCCCTCAATGGTCGATGCTAAGCAATAAGAGACACGGGATTTTATCCTGGTTCCGGCCGAGGGGGCCGTACATCCAGCAGTGGTGTGCCCAAGGCACTATATTGCTCAGCACCGGGGTGCCTGTAGTGGGGCTGCTACAAGCAAGGCGGGAGAGGAAGCCTGGCTTCCAAGTCCCTGGCGTGACGACTAAAGGTGTTGTGGGAGGATCGGAGAGCAAGTGCGTAGCGCAGCTCGTCTCATGTCGTGTCGAGTCTGTCTCGTGAGCTTGTTCTACTCTGTCTGTCCCCCGCGGCAGGGGGGTTCGCCCCCCTTTTATAGATCAAGGGGGAGGCGAATCACATGCGCGCCGCGCTATCTAGCTACGTGAGGAAGCACGACGTGCTATGCTGTAAAGTGGGCGGCCGTCCGGACGATCCTTGCAGCGATCTGGCCATCATGTCCTGTCTTGTACCCGAACGAGGTGGCGGTTCGAGGGTAGAAGGGCGGCGGATGGTGGTGATGTCTTCTGATAGGCTCGAGGGGGCTGCTGACGTTGGCCCGTACGGAGTACAGGAGTAGGTAAAACGGCGTCCCTTCCCAACGCGTTCCACGGTGCTGGAGCCGCTGCTACAGCGCCTGGCGTGCGCCTGCACGCGCGGGGGCGGCAGCCATACCGTAACAGTAGCAGGGATGGCGCTCCACCGGCCTAGCGCCTCCACCTAACCCTGCAGGGTCACAAGAAAGCAGATCGAGGGTGCAGCCGGCCCCCTTTCGAGGGCTCGGCGCGTCAGCCGTACTGGAGCAGGTGCGCGGCGTCACGGGACTGGCGCCGGTCCTGCTGCACAGTCCCTCCCCACAGTGATGGGAATGGGCTCCCTTCTGGGGAGTTGGTGCGGCAGCACCGGGGCGCGAACCCCGGGCACATGATGGCGCCGTCCCGCCGGCGTCAGGGCGTTAAATGCCCGCGTACGGGGGCCGGCGCACGCGTGCGTGGCGCCCTCGAGCGAGGCGAAGCCTGGTCGAGGGCGGGACGGACCCTTGATCGAGGCGGGGCCCGCTCTACGGGGAGCGTCCCCTCGAATGAGGCGGAGCCCGTTCGAGGGAAGCGCACCCCCTCGAACGGGACGGACCCCGCTTGAGGGAGGCGCGCATCCTCGAGCGAGGCGAAGCCTGCTCGGGGGGATCTTCAAGAGGGCCGCCTTGGTGGGCCGCTGAGGTCCCTGCGGTATGGGCCGTATCCTGCATGGTTAGGCAAAGTGTGTTTGGCTTTGTTGTGGGTTTTAAGTGGGGACTTCCCCGTTGTTAAAGGGGACCCCTTGGGCTGTCCCCGACAGTAGCCCCCGAGCATCTGTGGGTTTGCCATTGAGGCTCCCGCGGTGCTTGGAACCTGCGATAGGACGTTCTTCCCTCCTTGTTTCGCGAACGCTTTCCGTGGGGCCGCGTCAGCGGACTCGCGCGTCTAGCCCCCGAAGCCCTGCAGGGGCGTGGATGCTCCTGTGGGGGTTAACCGCGAGAGCTGGTCAGAGGGCGTGGTACATGTCTCAACCGGCGTCGGCGATATCTCAGCCAGCTTCGGTGACGCACGCGCTGCTGGCGCTGTCTCCGGCGGGTGTAATTCAAGGAGGTGTAGCCGTGCGTCAAGCCCCCGAGCCTGGGCCCGTTCGAGGCGATCGGGTAGAGCTTTACGACTTGCTTTTTAACGTGCCCTCGCAGTCCCTCCGCGGGACGGAGGGTGAGGTTTCCGCAACCCTCATCGAGCGGGTCGCGAATTGCGGATTCCTCGTTGAGCTGCTAGTGGGTGGTTCGAGTGGACGCCCATGCCCCGTTCGATAAGGGTAGGCTGCGTGGTCCAGAGACGCGTCCATGGAAGCGCTTGCTTGGGTTTGCTAGGTGGGGCTCGGTCCCATTCGATAGGGACCGAGGGCGCGGAAGCTCTCCCTCGGTGGGATCCCCCGGCTAGCTGCCCTCGCCGGCTCTCGAACACAACATGTGGGGCACCCTCGAGCCTGCGGGCTCGAGGAAGGGCTCGAGCGCGCGTGCCTTCGTCGTCCCTGACTCTGCGATCTGGGGCGCCTGTTCGAACCCGTCGAGGGTCAGGCTTCGAACCTCTGATCAGTAGGGCCGTGCGGGGTGGCGCCTGGGCGGCCCCGTCTTTTGCGTTTGCGGCCGTCGAGGGGTCTGGGCGATCCAGCCCCCGAGGCGCTGGTCAGTAGCACAGCGTGGCATGGGTGCTCGTGGTGCCCTCTTTGTTTCAAGCGGGCCCCGGGCGACCTTCTCACGCCTGCGCCCCTTTAGAGAGTTGATATCGTCTCGAGCCAGGGGTTCGTGCCTCTCGAGGGTTTTGCGTGGCATGGGTGCTTGCGAGGCCCGCTTTGTTTCAAGCGGGCCCCGTGGCGACCTTCTCACGCCGATGTCCCTTAGAGGGCTGACGTCGTGTAGTGCCAGGGGCTCGTGCCGCTTGAGGGTTTTGCGTGGCATGGGTGCTTGCGGGGCCCGCTTTGTTTCAAGTGGGTCCCGTGGCGACCTTCTCACGCCGATGTCCCTTAGAGGGCTGACGTCGTGTAGTGCCAGGGGCTCGTGCCGCTCGAGGGTTTTGCGAGGCATGGGTGCTTTCGGGGCCCGCTTTGTTTCAAGTGGGTCCCATGGCGACCTTCTCACGCCGATGTCCCTTAGAGGGCTGCCGTCGTGTAGTGCCAGGGGCTCGTGCCGCTCGATGGTGCTACGTGGTATGGGTGGTCGCGATGGCCGCTTGGTTTCAAGCGGGCCTCGAGGCGACCTTCTCACGCCTGTACCTTCCCGAGGGAAAAATTTGTCCCGAGCCAGGAGTTCGTGCCGCTCGAGGGTTCTCCTTGCTATGCAAGCGACCGGGCCATTAAATGCTCCACAGTAGAGGCTGCGGTTTCGCATCGCGGGTGCGCCTTTTTAGGCGTCGCGGCCGCGCGCGCGCGCGTAGTGGGCGGCGTGGGCAGGCGGACGTGACCGCCTGCCACGGCCCCTGCTAGTCTTCACGGTGATGATGGCCCGTTCGCGGTGATGTGGCCGCTGCGGTCGTGGCGGGGCCCGCTCGTCGGCGAGAAGAGAATATTCCCTGCAGTTAATGCGCGCGGGGCATCCGCTCCGGAGAGTTCGCCCGCGGCTTATAAATCTAAGGGGAAAGGGAGGCGGCAGTTTTTTACCTTAACGCTCCGCCATTTTAGCCCCCTGCGCTCTCTTCTTCGCTTCGCTTTCGCCACCGTGCGGCTTCGCCATTAGAGCTCTTCTTCCTCTTCCTGTCCATCGCTCTCGCATTCCTATGCCTTCTTCTCATGGCGCTGCGTCCGCCCCTCACAATCCTTGACCCGTACGCCTGGGAGCGGTCGACGGTGACCCCGCTGGCCCTTGGCGAGCTGGTCGTCGCCGGCCGGTGGCGCAAACGAAGATGGCCGCCCAGCAGAGTGGATAGTGCCGCCGGCGGGGGACCGCGCGCCCAACCCACCGGAGGGCTACGTGGTGAGCTTTATCCGCTTCCACGAGCGAGGCTTCAACGCGCCGGCGAGCCGCTTCATGCGGGCGTTGTGCCACTACTACGGTGTGGAGTTGCACAACTTCGCGCCCAACCCGATCTCGCAGGCGGCCACATTCGTGGGCGTCTACGAGGGGTATCTGGGGATCCCAGTCAACTGGGAGCTCTGGGTACACCTCTTCCGCGCGGAGCTCTTCACGCAGCCTACGACGGAGCCGAGGACCCGCCACGCGGTGCGCGCCGGCGGGATGTCACTCGCCCTGCGGGGGCAGTTCAAGGACGACTACATCCCCTGCACCATGACGACGAACAATGACGGCTGGGAGCGGGGATGGTTCTACCTGCGCAACGCCGAGCCCGGCCTTCCCCCCTACACCGGTCGGGTGTTCAAGGAGAAGCCCAGCTCTTGGGGCTACGGGGTGTCCACGCCCCAGCATCGGAGGCGGCAGGACTCGGTCCTGGCCGCCCTGAGGAGCCTGGCGGCGCAGGGGCTGACCGCGATGGGAGTCCTCGCCTTCCTCCATCACCGGCGGGTCGTGCCTCTGATGGAGAGGCCGCTCTGCATCTACGAGATGACAGAGGAGGCGGACCCCGTCGCGTTGGCGAGGTCGCGGATGCTCCCGACCCCCCTCGGGCGGCCGTATGCGCTCACCCGGGCACGGAACGCCGTCGACACCCGGATGCCGACGCACCCGGACCGGACCCCGTGGGACCTCGAGATGCTCCCCACCGGCCCGCTGGTGAGTGTGATTCTTGATTCTGTTTTAGTTTTTGGTGCTGCCTCCACCTCCTGACGCGCCTTTGTCGTTCTTGCATGCAGCTGGTGAACTTTACCGCCTCGAAGTCTGTTCCGCCCACCCCCGACTCCCGCGCGCTCGGTCGGGCGGCGCAGCAGCGGGAGCAGGAGCGGGTGGCGCACGGAAGGAGCGCGCGAGGCGGCACCGCGAGCGCCGCGAGCGACGAAACGCGGAGTACCGGCGGCGAGAGGAGCTGGGGCTTTCCTCCCCGGGGACCGAGGAGTACTCGTCCTCGGAGGAGGACGAAGAGGAAGAGGCTGAGGGCCAGGGCCCCTCTGATAGGCGGGAGCCTGCGCCCCCGCCACCGGAGCCGGCTCCGGCGGCAATGGCGGCATCGCCCGGGGCGGACGCAACGGCACCCACCGCCGGGTCGTCGACGACAAAGGCGGCGCGTGCCGCGAGGCGCCGGTGCGTGCCGCGGGCGCGCGCGGCCGCCGTGCTGTGCGCGCGGCAGCGCGCGCGCGCGGGGGCGGGGCCCGCGCGCACGGCGGCGGCGTCGGGGGAGGGGCGCCACGGCGGGCGTGCCGGCCTCGTCTGCTGAAGCTTCGAGGAAAAGGAAGCGCACCTTTTCCTCTTCGAGGTAAGGGCTCGTTCTTCAGCTCGGTTTTGGTTCTTTGAAGATCAGGCCTTCCAACTTTCCGTTTGTGCTTGCGCAGGGTGGTCCCTACTGTACCTCTCCTCGCACCGGCCAAGGTGCTGAGGGCGGACGCATCTATCCCCACCCGGCGGCGCTCGTCGAGGGCGTCGCGAGCGGGGGCGAGCACGGCGGCGACGGGCGAAGGCTCGCAAGGCGCGGGCCGAGGCCCCGCGGCCTCGGCCGGCCGATCGGCCCCGGGCCGCGCGGCCGGCGGTCGTCGAAGGGCGGCGGGCGCCGGTCGTGGCGGAGGCGCGGCCCGCGGCGGCGGCCGCGGCGGCGGCCGCCGCGGCCGGCCGGTCGCCACGGCGGAGGCGCGGTCCGCGGCGCCCGGCCGCGGCGAGGCGCAGTAGGTGCGGCCGCGCGGCGGCGCCCGTGGTCTCGGGCGAAGAGGGCGGGCGGGCGCCCGTGGTCGTGGAGGCGCGGCCGGAGGCGGTGGCCGCGGTGCCGCGTCGAGCGCCCGCGACCGTGGAGGCGCAAGCGGAGGCGCCGGCGGAGGCGGCGCAAGGGCGGCGCCCGTCGGCGGTTCCCGGGCGGAGGTGGTGGAGGTCCTGGACGACGACTCCCCGCCGCCCGGGTGGGATCAGTGGGCGAGCTTCCCCATGCGCTCCCCCGAGCCCCAGGAGGGGGCCCTCGTGAGGCGGCGCGAGGGTCACATGGTGGCGGGGGACCGAGGACACGGCGCTGAGGCCTCGTCCTCTCGTGCCGGCCGCCCCGCCCAGGTAGAGGGGGCCGCTGGTGATCCCCCTGCATTCGCTGACGCCGGGGGGCAGGGCTGCGGGGAGAGCTCCGTAGTCACGGCGCCACGCTCGACCTCGCGCTGAATGAGGCGCTGAGGGTCCATGGCGGTCCCGCCTGGCGCGTCTTCCAGGTAGGGCGTTGTTGCTCGTTTTTTTCTCTCTCTCGTTTTGTGCGCTGTTTCCGTGTCACGGCGCTTACGGGTTTTGATTTGTGGGTGCCAGGAGCTCGAGCGCCGTGCCCACGACAAGTACGACGCCTTCGATCGGGTAAACGCCGAGCTCCACCAGCTCCGGGAGCGATGCGGCGCATTCTACGCGCTCGCTGACGCCCTCCGGACCCCGAACGGCTGGTTGGCGTACCGAGTCACGGTCCTGCGCGATGAACTCCCCGAGAGCACGAGGCAAGACCCGGCGCGTCGCTCCAGCCTTGAGCGGATCTGCACAGCCCTCATCGACCGCGATGAGGCGCTGTGGCAGGCACGCTCGGACGTGGAGAAGATGCGGACGCTGGCGACCAGCTGGGAGGCGGAGGTGGCCGGCGTCCGCGGAGAGAACCGGGAGCTCCGCTCGTCACTCGAGGGGGCACAGGCGCAGCAGTGCCGGCCGAGGAGCGGCGCGCGCGCGCTTGAGCAAGGGGCCAAGGAGGCCGACGACCGAAGGCCGCCCTCGACGCCAAGGTCGCGGCGCTCGCCGTCGGCCGAGGAGCGACACGCAGGAGCGCACCGCCCGCCAAGGGGCCGAGGAGCGGCTCCGGCGGCCCGACAGCCGCCCTCACCGATGCCCGGTCAGCGCTGGAGCGGGAGCGAGTCGCCCGCGAGGCGGCGCAGAAGTTGCTGGCGGAGCGAGACGCCAAGCTCTCTAAGGTCGAGGGCGAGCTGGTGATGCTCGGCATCAACAAAGCGAGCCAGGAGCTGGCCATCCAGGAACAGGGCGAGACCATCAAGGGCCTCGAGCTGGCGGTCGAGGCTGAGCGCCGTGACCTCGAGGCGGAGAGGAAGCAAGTTGAAGGTGAGCTGCTGCTTGACTCCTGTTTGGTTGGTTTTGTGTTTGGGAATTCGCATTCCTTTTTCTGATTTCTTTCTTGTCTTGGTGACTCCACGCTTGCGCACTGCCTTGGGGCATGCGGCCGAGCGGGCCGAGGCGCTGCAGGCCTCCTACAATTCCTCCGAGTAGGAGTTGCAGGAGCTGCGTGATGCGGCCCTCGAAACCTGCCAGGCTGTGGAGGAGGGTGAAGCGCGCGGCGGAAGCTCGGCGGCCGGCCGCTGCGCGTGCCCTTGGCGGCCACGTCACCGAACGGATGCGCCGGGCACTGCGTCTTGGCGTCCAGAAGGCCCTCGGAGTGGTACGGTCCCACTACGAGGTCATCTTCGAGGTGCTGGCAGAAGGTTACGTCGTTCCCGAGGGCGTTGAGGATGAGGTGGCGATGGAGCGCGTGGACGCGCTTGCCGCTGATGCCGCCGGGTCGCTCGCTGAAGCCTTCGAGGAGTTCCTCTTCCCGGACGCTGTTGACACCGCCGCTCCTCCTGCTTGAAGACAGCTGGGCGCTTGGCCCATTTTTATTTGTGTATCAGTATTCTGGCCACGCGGCCCTTGTAAATAAACAAGTTATCTTGATCGTAAACATTTGTAGATACGAAATGAAGTCTTTTGTTTATTTGTGCTTTTTGTTTCTCCTTCTTCCTGAGTAGATTCTAGTTAGGGGAGTTCGATTTTCGCGGGGGGCCTGCTGGTTGGAGGCGAGAGAGAAGGGCCGTATCCTCGCGGCGTAGGCTATCTCTGACTCGTGCGCTCCTTCCGCTAGGCCGCCTGCGCCCTGTTCGAACCGTTGCTCGGGGTTGAAGTAGAAAACAAACTTAGCGCGTGTGAGTTGCTTTATTTTTGCACGAAAATGGGACCATTTTGGGGGGGGGGAGGGTGCCCCCCACAGTAGCCCCCGAGGGTAACTTGGTGAAGGATCAGATGGCGACTAGAGAGGGGGGGAGTGAATAGGAGCCGGTAAAAATTCTTCCAAAAGAACCCGGCCTATACCCTAGTCAAAACCCCGGTCACACACGATCGATGGATCGAATCACACACCAATCGCCAAGACCACGAGGTTATGGATCAACCTCTAGTCCTAGGAACGATTCCTTGAAGCACACGCGGAAGCACTAGAAAGGGAAGGAAGGAATCGAAACAAGCGACACACACACGGCTCTCGGCGGACCGTCCGGCCTGGCAGTGCGAACCATCCGCGATGAACCGCGCGGACTGTCCGACCTGCTACCGCGGACCGTCCGCGCCGACACCGCGGACCGTCCGGCCCTCTCCGCGGACCGTCCGTTAAACACACGAACACCGAGAAGCGACCGAGAAAAACGGACCGTCCGCCGAGGCCGGGCGGACCGTCAGCGCCACCCACGGACCGTCCGCTACTCAAGCCCGGACCGTCCACAAACTGGCCGCAACAAAAACCAAAGGCCAAACCGGATCGAAAACGAGGACGCGCAAGAACTCGACGAACACGCGACGAACACGACCCACGCGGACCGTCCGCGACCACCCCGCGGACTGTCCGCCAGGTGCGGACAGAGCAGAAACAGCCCGACCCCGAAAGTCAACTCCCCCAAATCATCATCGGATTTCCCAAATGGTTGAAGCTATGGAGACAAGGATTTGGGGACTTGAAAAGAGTCACACAAGGATGCTATAGCCCAAAAATCTTGCCTCCTAACTCCCTAAATCACCGGGAATTGCGAATCTTTTGAGCACCACCGAAAGCTAGAGCACCGAACGAAAAACTTCGAATCCAAGTGGTTTCCCGGCGTTTGAGGGCACAAGATCAATCACAAAGATGCACGAGACATCTATCCATGAATCCCTCAAAGAAATCCGGGGAGAAACCCACTCAAATCCGCGGAATCGAACCGGGAACAAGGGCACGAAAACAAGCACAAAAAGCCACGAAAAACAACCCCGAATCTTCTATACAAACCAGGAAAGATTCACAAGGTCTAGCATGCTGCCCTAGCATCCATCCCTCTCAACAAATCTCTCATTAAGCTCTCATGCTAGCCTAGAGAAAATGGGAGGGAAAATAGCTACCAAAATGAGAAAGAGGAGGGAGGAAATGAAACCCTAAGTCGCGGAGGAAGAGAGCCATCAACACACACTCATGGCTTATATATCAGGTCCCGCCGGAGTGGTAAATGACTCGACTACCCCTAACTTAACTACTGGCGATACAACCCACGTAGGGGCATTTTGGTAATGTTTGTGGGTCTTGCCATCGGACGGCCACGCCTTTGCCGCACCCCGCGTCCTCCCGACGCAAGCCATGCGATCCCGCCGCGTGTCCTCCGCCTCGAAGCTTCCCGACACGCCCGGATCCCGTCTCCGTCGTGTTGGGCCCTCGGACTTGGTTTTGAGGCCCAAACCAAGAAACCGCCCGCCGATGGTTTTGTGGGCAAACCACCAAACCCCGCGTGCCCGGTCCGGCCTCCCGCCAAACCACTTGACTTGACCGCCACCATGCACCGGCTCGCTTGTCCATGACTTCGTCTTGCTTGTGTTGCCACCATGTGACCCGCACCCAGTCCCGCTGTCCACCGGGTCCCTCGAACCGAGCCTACTTGTCTCTCCATCTCCCGGAGGCCCCTCAAGGCTGAAGACCTTTCGCGCCCGTTCTTCACCTGCAACAACACGAACTAGGCCGCAGCCTACACCTGCGCACTAAGCCAAGAGTCAGTCCAACACCCGTTGTCAATCACTCATCACTGAGGAGCGGTCATCCACCGACCACTGGGACGCTCCTGGTCCTCAATCTCCCCCTTGATGAGTGCATTGACAACACACAACGCGAAATGAAATTCAGAGAAAAAGAAAAAAAGGAAGAAGAAAGAAAAACAAAGAAGCTCAACTCATGACCAAAACCAAAGAAAGGCGAAGAAAGGTCACAAGCCAAGCAAAGCACAAACTCCACACCGAAAACAGCAAGAAAGCTCCCCCTGAACAAATGCAAGCTCCCCCTGAACATGTGGATGCAAACTTCCAAATTTCAGCTCACCAAATTTCAGCTCACCTCTTCTGAATTTTCATTAAGCTCACCTTTTCTCCCCCTTGTTGACAATGTATGAATCAAGGTGAAAATGCAGAAATGCAAAGCAGAGCATATAAACATCTACATGAGCTTCTCAAATAGGCCAAATTTATTGTCAAAGGCTAAAATGAGACAAAGATCACACACATGAATCATAGCATAGTCAAAGCATTGCCACAAGTAATATATGAAAATACAAGCATGGGACAAAGCAAAATTTTCAGATTTAAGCATTTTTACCAAAAGAAGGCTCGCTTCAAATGTAAAAGCCTATCCATGTCACACTTGAGCCACAAACATGCATATTACTCAAAGATCATACAAGGATATCAAATTCTCAACAAAAGATCATGGCAAACACCCATAAAGCAAAGCATGTCATGTCAAAGCTCATGAGCCATGTGTCCACTTCGGGGAGACTTCTCCACTGGTGAACATCATGCAACATGTTTTGCACCCATATGTGAAAGATAAGACATTTTAAGCATAGACATGATGGATGGAGCATTTTTCAAGCATTATACACTTCTTTTCAGGATTAAATCATTTCATGGTACATGAAGTGCCTTTGCGGCAAAAAGAAGCTTAGGCTCCCCCATGAACGCAACATAGGCTAAACATTCACAATGATATACGGCCTTTGGCCCAAATGCAAGAACAGGGCATCCAAGCACAATCTAAGCATGAAAAAGCACATTTAGACCAAACTGTGACATGGATACACAACTACACACGAGTGGAGCACATTTCATCAAAAAAATTTAGACAAGATTAGCATTTATTTCAAAAGGGGCTATCTCACCACACATATATCTCAAATATTCCAAGAACATAGCCTCACATATGACCAAAATCTCACAAATAGCCAAAGAAACTCAAATATGGCATATGAAAGAAGCTCATCATCCTAAAATGCAATATGATACAAATGCAACATGATATATGACAAGATGGCTATCCTACCATGGTTTATACATCAAGCAAAGCATGTATATACATCAAAGTAAACATGATATGATACATATGATACAAGAAGAAAATCCCCCAAGAATCAACTAGAAAGGGCAACAAACCCCAAGTTCCCCCCGCAAGCGCACAAATGTAGCTTGGTCGAGAGGCTTTGTAAAGATGTCTGCTAGCTGATCTTGGGTAGGGACATGGCTCAACACAATGGTTCCTTTCTCCACATTGTCCCTCAGGAAATGATACCTCACCTTTATGTGTTTGGTTCTGGAGTGAAGCACTGGGTTTTTGGCTACGCTTATGGCACCGATGCTATCACAAAGAAGTGGGATCTGGGTGCACTCCTCACCAAAGTCTCTCAAAGTGTATGAAATCCACAACAGCTGGGAACAACAACTCGCGGCAGCAACATACTCTGCCTCTGTGGTAGACTGAGCTACACTAGGCCGCTTGCGGGAAGACCATGAGACCAACGAAGACCCAAGAAACGGCAAGTACCGAAGTAGACTTCCTCTCGACTCGACATCCGGCAAAATCCGCATTGGAAAAACCATGAAGAGACGAGAGTCGAGGAGGAAGAATACCAAAGGCCAAGACCGAGGGGCGGACCTGTAGATACCTGAAAATCCTCTTGACGGCCTGTCGATGTGATGTCCTCGGCGAAGCCTGAAAATGAGCGCACAGACACACGCTGAACTGTATGTCTGGCCTCGTCGCCGTCAAATAGAGGAGGGAGCCGATCATGCTCCTGTACTCCCGCTGGTCCACTGGTTCTCCATCCTCATCCGCATCCAAAGTGGCCGTACTCCCCATGGGAGTCGACATCGGCTTCACATCTTGCATCTGGAACTTCCTTAGCATGTCTTTTGTGTACTTGGTCTGGTGCACGAACGTTCCATCCTTCACTTGCTTGATCTGCAGCCCGAGAAAATACTGCAACTCGCCCATCATGCTCATCTCGAACTCCCTGCTCATCTCATCTGCAAACTTGGCAACAAGGTTATGTGACGAGCCACCAAAGACAATATCATCCACGTATATCTGAACAATCAACAAGTCATTTCCATGCTTGAGGAGGAACAAGGTTCTATCCACGGTACCCATCACAAACCCTCTGCTCAAAAGAAAACCTCTCAATCTCCCATACCAAGCACGGGCGCCCTGTTTTAACCCATACGAGCCCTTTTCAACCTGTATACCCTGTGTGGGTACAGCTCGCTCTCAAACCCAGGTGGCTACTTCACATACACCTCCTCCTCTATGACCCCATTCAGAAAAGCACTCTTCACGTCCATCTGAAACAACTTGAATCCTTTAGCCACGACAAAGGCTAGAAGGATCCGAATTGCCTCAAGACGGGCCACAGGAGCAAAGGTCTCCTCATAGTCGATCCCCTCCTTCTGACTAAACCCCTGAGCAACAAGTCTGGACTTGTTCCTCACAACCATCCCATTCTCTCCCTCTTTGTTCTTCCAAACCCACTTGGTTCCTATGGGATGGCAATTTGGAGGTGGTTCAACTAACTCCCACACCTGGTTCCTCTCAAAGTTTTCCAACACCTCATGCATAGAATTGACCCAGTTTGCATCAGATAAAGCATGTCCAATGTCCTTGGGCTCAAAAGTAGCAACAAAAGCAGCATGAGCAAAATGAGAGGAATTTCTGGACCTCGACCGTGTAGTGCGTTCATCGATGTTCCCAATGATTTTCGACAGGGGATGCACTTCTTGAATCCGCCGGGGAACCTCACGCCTCGAGACTACCTCCCCCTCAACTTCAGCTTCTCTCGCCTGGTCCTCTTGTTGCACCGTCGTTGTCCATGAAGTAGACGGTCCATGCTCCAAAGTGGTCGTAGGGGAAGTAGTGGGTACATGCTCAGCTTCAGGCGCATGGTTCTCCCCATCATCATCTCCAGCTTCATCTTTCTCCTCTTCAAAGAGGTCCTCGGCCATCTCTTCATCACCTGCACATTCAAAGCCAAGAGAGGTACATGGCATTGTTTCGTCGAAGGTCACCTCGCAAGTCTCCATGATTTTGTTAGTCTCAAGGTTAAGCACCCTATAGGCTCTAGAGTGGTTAGCATATCCAAAGAAAATACCATCACTAGACCTAGCCTCAAACTTGTCGAGTTTTCCCTTCTTCAGAATAAAGCATTTGCAGCCAAATACTCGGAAATGACTCACCTTGGGTACCCGACCATGCATAAGCTCATAACAGGTCTTCTTCTTGAAAGCTCTCAATAAAATCCGGTTGGAAACATGACAAGCTGTATTGACCGCCTCAGCCCAATACCTCCTAGGAGTCCTGTGCTCATCGAGCATCGTCCTAGCCATCTCACAAAGAGTCCGATTTTTCCTTTCCACAACTCCATTTTGAGGGGGCACATAAGGGGTCGAATACGATGTTCAAGACCTAGATCACGACAAAAGGCATCAAAACGAGAGTTCTTGAACTCGAGCCATTATCCTTGCGGATAGCTCGAATAGCATTCCCATGCCTCTCGTTTTTCAACCTCACGATCGGATCTCGAACAAAACCAAATGTCTCACTCTTATCCTCCAAAAAGAACACCCGAGCATAGCGAGAGTAATCGTCCACCACAACAAGGACATACCACTTCCCACCCACCGAGCGAACTCGAGTGGCCCAACAAGGTCCATATGCAACGGCTACGTCGGACGCTCGGTCATGACATCGGTCGGGGGTGGATGGGGAGTGGCTACCATCTTACCATGCCTACAAGGAGCACAAACCAAATCCTTCTCAAGCTTCAACCTCGGCAATCCTCGGACAAGGTCAAGACCACTCAAGCGGGAAACCAAATCAAAGCTCAAGTGTCCCAACCGCCTATGCCATTTCCACAAATCGAAGAAGGACCGGCCATCAAACGGCGAAAGCAAGGACCCAAAGAACGAGAGAAATCGCCACGAAAATCGACCCTCGGGGATGATCATACAGACAAGATCACCCCGAGAATCAAGCAAACGAGACTCGCCAGACTTGAAATGCACCTCAAAACCCTCATCAAGCAACTGAGAAACCGAAAGAAAATTGAAACCCAAAGACTTCACAAGAGCCACTCTCTTCAACGTTACCTTGTCACTCACATGCACAACACCCTCAGACAGCACCCTACCTCGTCCATTGTCCCCAAATGTGATGTACATCTTTTCCTTCACTGGGGTGAGGCTGGAGAACCACTTCTTATCTCCGGTCATGTGTCGAGAACACCCGGAGTCGATCAACCAAATGTCCTCCAAGCCTCCTGCCTGCAGTCAGAAACAAGAACGAGAGTGAGCTAGCGACTCGACACTGGGGTTAGCACAAATAAAGTTAAACCAGTGTCAAGCCATCTGCTCAAAAGAGGGGTTAGCAAACATTACTCCCTTGCCACCAAACTTCCCATGTCCCATGGGAGGAGTACGAGCACCACGAGTGGGAAAACGTGGTCCGTAGTTCCTCTGGAACCCAAAGCTGCGATCATCTCCCCTGAACCCGTATTGAGGACGAGTAGGAGGACGTCCAGCAAAACCACCACGAGCCCGACCAAATCTCTCACCAGCACGCACACCATCATCTCTCCTAACAAACCTCTCACCACCACCTCTCTGTGGGAACCTTCCAACACTCCTCACACTTCCCACACCCCGTGGAAGTGGCACTCTAGGCTCAGGAATACCATGAGACTGGCGATACTCGTCTCGGTTCGCTTGCTCCCTAGCAAGCCTCTCATCCCTCTTCCTCTTGTAGCAAAACTCTGCAAGATGCCTCTCCTTGCCACAATACTCACACCTGAAGGGGATGGGTTTTGGTTTTGGCTCTGGCTTCTCTCTAGGCTTCTCACCCTTCTCACCCACAAACTTCACTGGTTTCTGGAAATCATTTGTCTTAGGTGGGAATTTGGGTGGATCTTGAGTTGTGTCTAGCTTGTTGCAAAGGTGGTTGGGCTTTGGTGTGAAAGAGTTCTTGGGTGTATTTGGAAGTGGGACTTGGATCTCTCCGATCACCTCAAACTCGGGGTTAGACTCAGCACACTTCTCGTACACACTCTCCCCACTGTTCTGTCCCACTTTCTCACCCAACTTCTCAAACCCCAAACCACGACCATCAGCTCTCTTGAACTCCTCAATCATGATTTTCAATTGAGGTTCCTGCCCAGACAACCAACCCAACACCTTCCTCAAGTAGTCATTCTCCTCATAGATGACATCCAAACGGGAAGTAAGTTCAAGATTGCGCAAAGTAACTTCATCACAGCTAGTGCATGCATTGACAACATGAGATTTCAAATATGCTTCCAAAGAACTAATGGTAGAACGAGCATCAACAAGCTTAGCATGCATAGTAGGACATGATTTGCAAGCACCAAGCAAAGTAGGTCTAGCCTTAAGCTCATCATATTCAGTCCTAAGAGCATCTAGTTGAGCCAAAGTAGAAGCATTCTTCTCATTAAGCAGTTTGATCTCATTCAACCATGCATCACACTCAACACATTCAACATCATCGGGAACGTAGGAGCAAGTTTCAAAAAGTCATTCTCAAGTTTGAATTCAAGCAATTTTGACTCTAACTCTCCTACTTTCTCGCTAGCATTCTCAAGTTGTGCCCTAAGATCTTTCCTCATCTTTTTGGCATCTCTAAGCACACTATCACGGTTGTCAAGCAAGCCATTCAACCTAGCAATCTCAGCAAGCAAAGAGTCGGGGTCACGGTTTACCTCATCCTCCGAGTCGGAGTCGCTGTCTTCCTTCTCGCTCTTCTTGCTGCTTGAGCTATGGGCCATGCCACAAAATCCCTCAAGCGCCACACAGCTCAGCCCGCTGAGGTTCCGGCTTGCACTCTTCTTGTCCTTGCGCCTCCCGGCATCTTCATCTTCGCTGCTTGAGCTTGACTGCTCCTCGCTTGAGCTTGAGTCAACGTCGCTCGCACCGGCCACCATCGCTCTTGCCTTGTTCTTCTTGTAGCCGCTCTTGCTTGGTCGACGCTTGTCCTTGTCCTTGCTCTCGGACTTGTTGAAGTGCTTGCCCTTGGAGGAGTACTTGTCTTCACGCCTCGGGTGCGCCTTGTACTCGTTCACCTTGTACTTGTTCTCCTCCGCTTCCGGGCACTCGGCGATGAAGTGGCCTCGCTTGCCACACTTGTAGCACGTCCCTGAGCTCCGCCTTGCGTTCCTCCGACTCTCGTGTAGTCGATCAAACCTCCTCGAGAGCAAGGCCAGCTCCTCCTCGCCCAGCACATCAAACTCCTCATCTGGAATGGACATAAGAGAAGACAAGGAAAAGCGCTCGACAGGAAGGGTTAGATTTGCCCTTTGATCCGCCCACAAGGGCAAGACTATGGTCAGTCGAGCCCTCATGCTTGGATTGCAACTTCCTGTCAACCTCAGCCGACTTGAGCTTAGAAAAGAGGTCATCCAACTCAATAGTCAAGTAATGCCCAGACTCCTTGATGGCCTCAACCTTAGCACCCCAAACATTTGGGTCCAAGACATGCAAGAGCTTCAAAGCTCGATCATGCTCGGTGTACGGAAAATCCTCAACATTAGCTTTCATGTTGTTCACGATGGCGGTGAACCTCTGAAACATCGCATCAATGTCCTCACCGGGAAGTGGAGTGAAATTCTCATACTGCATCCGGTAAGAGACAAAGAGGCGAGCCTTCACATGGTTATCACCACCGTGAGCAACCAACAACTTCTCCCAAATTTGTCAAGCAAGATTCAAATGGCGAACACGCTCAAACTCTGGATCACACAAGCTCCGGACCAAGTGATCAACGGCTTTTGCATTAGCCTCATACTTGGCCTTGGCACCGGCATCGGTCACCATAAGAGTATGGATGTTGACCGGAATAGCATAGGTCTTGTCAAGCACAATGAAATCCAACAGCTTCCCACGAAGAAAGATCATCATACGAGCCGCCCACTTGTGGTAACCCTTGCCATCGAAGTGCGGCGGACCGCCCCGCTCAACGTACGCCATCTTAGGATTCGGGACTTGTCAAAGTCGCAAAGAATCCGGCACCAAGCTCTGATACCAATTGAAGGATCAGATGGCGACTAGAGAGGGGGGTGAATAGGAGCCGGTAAAAGATCTTCCAAAAGAACCCGGCCTATACCCTAGTCAAAACCCCGGTCACACACGATCGATGGATCGAATCACACACCAATCGCCAAGACCACGAGGTTATGGATCAACCTCTAGTCCTCGGAACGATTCCTTGAAGCACATGCGGAAGCACTAGAAAGGGAAGGAAGGAATCGAAACAAGCAAGACAAGACACACGGCTCTGGCGGACTGTCCGGCCTGGCAGTGCGGACCGTCCGCGATGAACCGCGCGGACCGTCCGACCTCGCTACCGCGGACCGTCCGCGCCGACGCCCGCGGACCGTCCGGCCCTCTCCGCGGACCGTCCGTTAAACACACACGAACACCGAAGCGACCCGAGAAAAACGGACCGTCCGCCGAGGCCGGGCGGACCGTCCGCGCCACCAGCGGACCGTCCGCTACTCAAGCCCGGACCGTCCGCAAACTGGCTGCAACAAAAACCAAAGGCCAAACCGGATCGAAAACGAGGACGCGCAAGAACTCGATGAACACGCGACGAACACGACCCACGCGGACCGTCCGCGACCACGCCGCGGACTGTCCGCCAGGTGCGGACAGAGCAGAATCAGCCCGACCCCGAAAGTCAACTCCCCCAAATCATCATCGAATTTCCCAAACAGTTGAAGCTATGGAGACAAGGATTTGGGGACTTGAAAAGCGTCACACAAGGATGCTATAGCCCAAAAATCTTGCCTCCTAACTCCCTAAATCACCGGGAATCGCGAATCCTTTGAGCACCACCGAAAGCTAGAGCACCGAACGAAAAACTTCGAATCCAAGTGGTTTCCCGGCGTTTGAGGGCACAAGATCAATCACAAAGATGCACGAGACATCTATCCATGAATCCCTCAAAGAAATCCGGGGAGAAACCCACTCAAATCCGCGGAATCGAACCGAGAACAAGGGCACGAAAACAAGCACAAAAAGCCACGAAAAACAACCCCGAATCTTCAATACAAACCAGGAAAGATTCACAAGGTCTAGCATGCCGCCCTAGCATCCATCCCTCTCAACAAATCTCTCATGAAGCTCTCATGCTAGCCTAGAGAAAATGGGAGGAAAAATTGCTACGAAAATGAGAAAGAGGAGGGAGGAAATGAAACCCTAAGTCGCGGAGGAAGAGAGCCATCAACACACACTCATGGCTTATATATCAGGTCCCGCCGGAGTGGTAAATGACTCGACTACCCCTAACTTAACTACTGGCGATACAACCCACGTAGGGGCATTTTGGTAATGTTTGTGGGTCTTGCCATCGGACGGCCACGCCTTTGCGGCACCCCGCCTCCTCCCGACGCAAGCCATGCGATCCCGTCGCGTGTCCTCCGCCTCGAAGCTTCCCGACACGCCCGGATCCCATCTCCGTCGTGTTGGGCCCTCGGACTTGGTTTTGAGGCCGAAACCAAGAAACCGCCCGCCGATGGTTTTGTGGGCAAACCACCAAACCCCGCGTGCCCGGTCCGGACTCCCGCCAAACCACTTGACTTGACCGCCACAGTGCACCGGCTCGCTTGTCCATGACTTCGTCTTGCTTGTGTCGCCACCATGTGACCCGCACCCTGTCCTGCTGTTCACCGGATCCCTCGAACCGAGCCTACTTGTCTCTCCATCTCCCGGAGGCCCCTCAAGGCTGAAGACCTTTCGCGCCCGTTCTTCACCTGCAACAACACGAACTAGGCCGCAGCCTACACCTGCGCACTAAGCCAAGAGTCAGTCCAACACCCGTTGTCAATCACTCATCACTGAGGAGCGGTCATCCACCGACCACTGGGACGCTCCTAGTCCTCACTTGGTTTTCAGGGGAAAGCCGAGTTGCCCTTTTCATTTGACTTGAGGTGTTTACATAGTTGTCACCAACTGGGGCGTTGGTCATAAGATTTTTACAACAAAAAATGCTTGGGAACCCTAGCTAGGGGTAGAAGCGACGTAGCTGTTGTATGTTCCAAGCGTTGGTGAGCTCTTCGCCGTCCTCGTTGGCCAGCTTGTACGTGCCGGGCTTGAGTACCCTCACCACGACGTAGGGTCCCTCCCATGGGGGAGATAGCTTGTGGCATCCTCGGTTGTCTTGGCGTAGCCTTAGGACCAGATCCCCTTCGCTGAAATCCCGCCTGCGTATCTTGCGTGCTTGGTAGCGCCTGAGGGACTGTTGGTACCTTGCGGAATGCATCAAGGCCACGAGGCGTGCTTCGTCCAGCTGATCCAGCGAGTCCTCGCGGGCTCGCTGGTTGGCGTCCTCGTCATAGCCTTGAACCCTGGGCGATCCGTATTCTAAGTCCGTGGGGAGGACGGCCTCCGCGCCATGGACTAGGAAAAACGAGGTGAACCCAGTGGCTCTGCTCGGGGTGGTCCTTAGGCTCCACACAACCGCTGGTAACTCTTGGAGCCATTTTCGCCCAGATTTGTTTAGCCGGTCGAAAATTACTGGGCTTTAGGCCTTGTAAGATCATGCCATTGGCACGTTCTACTTGGCTGTTGGTCGGTGGGTGTGCCACAGCTGCCCAATCCACACGGATGTGGAACTTGTCGCAGAACTCCAAGAACTTCCTGCCCGTGAACTGGGACCCATTGTCGGTGATGATGGAATTTGGCACTCCAAAGCGCTAGACGATGTCGGTGAAGAATGTTACCGCCTGCTCTGCCCTGAGATTCGTGATGGGGCGCACCTCCACCCACTTGGAGAACTTGTCGATCGCGACCAACAAGTGGGTGAAGCCCCCGGGCGCCTTCCGTAGGGGCCCGACGATGTCCAGCCCCCACACGGCAAATGGCCATGTTACGGGGATGGTCTGCAGGGCATGGGCGGGCAAGTTGGACTTGCGGGCGTAGAACGGCACCCCTTCCGCGG
This sequence comes from Cenchrus americanus, assembly GCA_947561735.1. Lineage (NCBI taxonomy): Eukaryota > Viridiplantae > Streptophyta > Magnoliopsida > Poales > Poaceae > Cenchrus > Cenchrus americanus. Next base: position 144,447,053 of record OX387244.1, read on the forward strand.
TGCGTACGATCTCGCTGGCGTACGCGACCGCGGTAGGCCAGTAAAAGCCCTGGCGGAACGCGTTGCCGACGAGGGTGCGGGGCGCGGCGTGGTGGCCACAGATCCCCGCGTGAATGTCCCGTAGGAGCTCGCGCCCCTCGGGGATGGGCACGCACCGCTGCAGGATGCCGGAGGCGGCGCGCTTGTACAGCTCGCCGTCAGCGAGGGCAAAGGACTTGGCCATCCTGGCGATGCGCCTGGCCGCGGCCCTGTCCGCGGGGAGCTCCCCTCGAGCCATCCAGGCGATGTATTTGTCGCGCCAGTCTGCTTTGACAGGAGCCGGCTCGATGTCCATCACGTCGGCCTCGTGGGAGCCATATCCCTCGAGGAGGGAGAGTACGTACGCCTCGTTCGAGGGGTCCTCGTTCATGGGTTCCGCACCCGCTGGATTCGAGGGAGCCCCCGAGGGTTCGTCGTGACTCGAGGGGTGGGGCTCGAAGACGACCGAGGGCTGAGCGACGTCGCGCACGAAAACGTTCGGGGGGGACGGTGATCCGCCCGGACGCAATCTTGGCCAGCTCGTCCGCCTCCTCGTTGTACCATCGGGGCACATGGTTGAGCTCGATGCCGTAGAACTTGTCCTCGAGGGTTCGCACGGCTTTGCAGTAGGCCTCCATCTTGTCGTCATGGCAGCTCGCGTTCTTCATGACTTGATCAATTACGAGCTGCGAGTCCCCCCGCACGTCGAGGCGCTTGACGCCTAACTCAATGGCGATTTTGAGGCCGCAGAGGAGGGCCTCGTATTCAGCCATATTGTTAGACGCGGGGAAGTGGAGGCGCACTGCATACCGCATGTGTTCCCCGAGGGGTGACACGAAGAGCGAGCCCGCGCCCGCCCCTCGTTTTCATCACCGAGCCGTCGAAGAACGCAGTCCGGCCTCTCGCTTTGATCCGTGGCGGCGGTAGGCTGCGTATCCGTCCACTCGGCCGACGAAATCGGCCAAGATTTGGGATTTGACGGCCTTGCGCGGGGCGTAGGCAAGCGTCTCGCCCATCAGCTCCACGGACCAGTTGGCGATCCTGCCCGCAGCGTCGGGATTGCGGATGATCTCCCCCAGCGGGAAGGAGGAGACCACCGTGACGTGGTGGGCCTCGAAGTAGTGGCGGAGCTTGCGCAGCGCAAGGACTACCGCGTACAGCAACTTCTGGACCTGGGGGTAGCGCGTCTTGGTGTCTGACAGGACCTCGCTGATGTAATAGACTGGCCGCTGTACAGGCAAGGCGTGCCCTTCCTCCGCGCGCTCCACGACGATCACGGCGCTGACCACCTGGGTGGTTGCGGTTACGTAGAGCTGCAGGGGTTCGCCATCTTGCGGCGGCGTGAGGATCGGGGCATGCGTCAGAGACGCCTTCAACTTGTCGAGCGCATCCTGGGCCTCGGCGGTCCAGGAGAAGCGCTCGTGCTTCTTGAGGAGGCGGTAGAGGGGCAGGCCCTTCTCACCGAGCCGCGAGATGAAGCGGCTCAAGGCGGCAAGGCACCCCAGCACCTTCTGCACCCCCTTGAGGTCCCGGATCGGACCCATTCATTCGAGGGCCGCGACCTTTTCGGGGTTGGCCTCGATTCCCCGTTGGGAGACGATGTATCCCAGGAGCATGCCCCGCGACACTCCGAAGACACACTTTTCAGGGTTTAATTTGACCCCGTTGGCCCATAGGCAGCCGAACGCGATGCCAAGGTCGCCAACCAGGTCGTCTGCCTTCCTGGTCTTTACGACGATGTCGTCCACGTACGCCTCGACCGTCCGCCCGATGCGATCCCCGAAAACATGCTGCATGCAGCGCTGGTATGTTGCACCCGCGTTTCGGAGGCCAAACGGCATCGTGACGTAGCAGAACGTCCCGAACGGCGTGATGAACGAAGTCGCGAGCTGGTCGGACTCCTTCATCTTTATTTGGTGATATCCGGAGTAAGCATCAAGGAAGCATAGCAGTTCACACCCAGCCGTTGAATCAACGATTTGATCAATACATGGCAAAGGAAAAGGAACTTTGGGACATGCTTTATTAAGACTAGTGTAGTCGATACACATCCGCCACTTCCCGTTCTTTTTCTTTACAAGCACTGGGTTGGCTAGCCACGTTGGGTGGAACACCTCCTTGATGAACCCGACCTCGAGGAGCTTCTGTAGCTCCGTTCCGATTGCCCGTCGCCGCTCCTCGTCGAAGCGGCGCAGCCGTTGCTGCACGGCACGGGCGTGAGGCAGGATGTCAAGGGAGTGCTCGGCGACCTCCCTCGGGATGCCTGGCATATCCGAGGGGCTCCACGCGAAGATGTCGGCGTTGGCGCGGAGGAAGTCGACGAGCACCACTTCCTATTTGGGATCGAGGGCGGAGCTGACCCTCAACGCCTTGCCCTCGGGGGCAGAAGGGTCGAGGGGGACCTCCTTGGTCTGCTCCGCGGCCTCGAAGGTGCCGGTGTGCTTGGCGGCGGAGTCCAGGTCTTCGTTGACCATCTTCTCCAAAGTGGTCACCAGCGCTTCATCCAGCGCCAGTGCCTCTGCGTGCTCTACGCATTCGACGTCGCAGTCGAATGCGTGCTCGATGGACGAGCCGACGGTGATGACGTCGTTCGGTCCCGACATCTTCATCTTCAAGTAGGTATAGTTGGGGATCGCCATGAATTTGGCGTAACAGGGTCGCCCAAGTATAGCGTAGTAGGCCCCCTTGAACCCCACCACCTCGAAGGTGAGGATCTCCTTGCGGAAATTCTTCGCGGTGCCAAACCAAACTGGCAGGTCGATCTGCCCGAGGGGCCGGACACCGCTTGCCGGCGCGATGCCGTGGAACGGCTTTGTGCTGGGCCGCAGCTGATCCAACCCGATCCCCATCAGGCGCAACGTATGCGCGTAGAGGATGTTGAGGCTGCTGCCTCCGTCCATCAGGACCTTCGAGAACCGCGCGTTCCCGATGATGGGGTCGACCACCAGCGGGTACTGGCGTGGGTTGGGCACACGGTTCGGGTGGTCCTCCCGACTGAAGGTGATGGCGTTCTCCGACCAATTGAGGAAGGACGGAGGCGCCCTCTCCGCGGCGAGGACCTCGTGCCGCTCCTTCTTGCACTGGCGGGTCGACATGTCGACGGTTGGCCCCCCAAAGATGAGGAACACGTTTTCCACGGCGGGGAAGCCGCCTGCGTCGCCATCGCCTCCGTCTTTCTTGGCCTCTGCCTCCTTCGCGGCGGCGCGGCCATAGAACTTCTTGAGCATATCGCACTGCTCAAGGGTGTGGTTCACTGGGGTCTTGTGGTAAGGACATGGCTTTTTTAGCATGTCGTCAAACACCCCCGGGCCTCGAGGGGTCGGTCGAGGGCCCCGTCGAGCCGGGTCAACAGCAAGGGCCTCAGCATTACCGCCGTCGCGCCCCTGCTCGCGCGCCTCACGGCGCGACTTCTTTCCCTTCTTGCCCCGCTTGTCGTTGCGGTGGAGCTCCTTGGACTTGCTGCCCTCCGCGGGCGCGTCCTCCGAGCGCTTGCCCTTCTTGCCGTCAAAGATCGCCCCCACGGCCTCTTCTCCAGAGGCGAAGCTAGTGGCGATGTCGAACAGCTCGTTGGAGTCCGCGGGCGGGCTGCGTCCTAGCTCCCGCACGAGGTCCCGGCATGTGGTACCCTCGAGGAAGGCGTGCACGATCTCGGACTGCGCTACGCTGGGGAGCTCCGTGCAGCGCTTGGAGAAGCGCCGTATGAAGTCCCGCAGCGACTCGCCGGGCTTCTGTGTGCAGGAGCGCAGGTCCCATGAATTTCCGGGGCGCACGTATGTGCCCTGGAAGTTGCCCACGAACGTGCGGACCAGATCATCCCAATTGTGGATTTGGCTGGCGGGCAAGTGCTCGAGCCATGTCCGGGCCGCGTCGCCGAGGTGCAGGGGCAAGTTGCGGATGATGACCTCGTCGCTGGTGGCCCCGCCCAGCTGGCAAGCCAAGCGGTAGTCGTTGAGCCACACGCGGGGGTCCGTTTCCCCGTTATATTTGACGATGGTCGAGGGTTGGCGGAAGCGTTGGGGGAACGCCGCTGCGCGAATCTCCCGGCTGAACACACGGGTCCCTGGGGGCTCCGGCGTCGGGGAGCGGTCCTCGCTGCTGTCGTAGCGTCCGCCTCGTCGAGGGTGGTAGCCCACCGCTGCTCATGCAACCGCCCTGCTCGTGTGCCTGGCGTTGATGACGTTGCGGGCGTCGCCATCCAGCGCCCTGCGTGCGTCAAGGAGCCGCTCCTTGGCCGGCGTGCGTCCTGGGTTGGCGAGTCACCCCGCCGCCCCTCACGCGTGGACCGAGGGTTCGCCCCCTGGTGCGGCTTCGTCGTCCCACGCATCCCCCTGTCGGCGGATGCGCGACGCCAAGCTCTCTACCTGCTGGATGGCCGCTTGCTCGATGTGGGTCTACACCTCGCGGTGCAGGTCTCGCGCCTCAGGGGTCGAGGGTGCCGGCATGGCCCGTAGCAGCGTCGCGGCGGCAATGAGCTTTTGGCTGGCCCGCGGGGGTGTGTCCGCGTTGTCGACGTTGGGGTCGGTGTTGATGCGGTCACGGACCTGTCGGCCCAGCTCCCGTGCGCGTTCGCCGCGCACGGAGGCTTCCCCTGCCATTGAGGCACGGAGCAGTCGCACCGTCCGCATTCCTCCGCCGGCCTTGGCCTCGAGTTCGCGGGCTTGGGCCGCCGCGCGTCGGCGTCGGCCCCGGCGAGGAGCGCTTGGCTCCGCGGCCGGCGCGTGGCGATCCCTGGGGCGGGCGTGACCTCCCCGTCTTGAGCGCCCACCGCACCGGCGGCATTGGCAGGGTCGTTGGTGATGACGGCGTAGCACTCCCGCGCGGGATCGTAACTCCCGGTACTGGAGTCGTCGGAGCAGCCGAACCAGTAGTCCGAAGCGTATAGGAAACGCCGGAACATGACTGGGTCCGGCACGCCGGAGAAGTCCCACTCCGCGTACCCGTGGCGGTTGGCGGGCGGCAACGCGTCGAGGGAACCCAGGGACGACTCGTCACCCGCTGAGGCGCAGGGATTCCTGGCGACGAAGACGTGACGGCCGGGCGGAACCCTGCGCATCGTGGTGTTGACGTTGGCGTTCTAGGCTGTCGTGGCGCCACGCAGCCCAGTGGGGATGCGCGGTCCGGAGACCGTGCGCTGTCCTGCTGGGATGGTGGTCGTCGTGACGGCGGGCGCGCCGCGCCGAGAGGCGGCGCGCTCGGCCGCCGCCGCTCGGACCGCGCCCGGCGCGAACGCCGCCGGAGCGGCGGCGGCGTCGTGGCTTCGACCGCGCCGCGGCATCCGTGCCTGCGGGCGCCCGCGCCGTGGTGGTGCGTGCGGCGGGGGCCGGAGCGGGCCCGGACGGCGCGCGCGCGCGGAGCTCCTCACGGTTGGTGAGGCGCATGAGGTAGCCATTCCCCGTGGCCTGAAAGTTCAGGCCCCCGAACCGGATTTCGAACCCGGCGGGGAGGGGGTCCGAGCTGCCCATGCAGTAGCGTGTACCGCGGTACTCAGTGCGTATCACCATGGAGGGAGTTGGTGGAATGACCTTAGGCGCTTAGATAGCCCCACGGTGGGCGCCAACTGTCGGCGCGGAATATGGTCCCGACACTAACCAGTAGAAAGCACCGAGGTCTATCCCTCAATGGTCGATGCTAAGCAATAAGAGACACGGGATTTTATCCTGGTTCCGGCCGAGGGGGCCGTACGTCCAGCAGTGGTGTGCCCAAGGCACTATATTGCTCAGCACCGGGGGTGCCTGTAGTGGGGCTGCTACAAGCAAGGCGGGAGAGGTAGCCTGGCTTCCAAGTCCCTGGCGTGACGACTAAAGGTGTTGTGGGAGGATCGGAGAGCAAGTGCGTAGCGCAGCTCGTCTCCTGTCGTGTCGAGTCTGCCTCGTGAGCTTGTTTTACTCTGTCTGTCCCCCGCGGCAGGGGGGTTCGCCCCCCCTTTTATAGATCAAGGGGGAGGTGAATCACATGCGTGCCGTGCTATGTAGCTACGTGAGGAAGCACGACGTGCTATGCCGTAGAGTGGGCGGCCGTCCGGACGATCCTTGCAGCGATCTGGCCATCATGGCCTGTCTTGTACCCGAACAGTGGCGGTTCGATGGTAGAAGGGCGGCGGATGGTGGTGATGTCTTCTGATAGGCTCGAGGGGGCTGATGACGTTGGCCCGTACGGAGTACAAGAGTAGGTAAAATGGCGTCCCTTCCCAACGCGTTCCACGGTGCTGGGGCCGCCGCGCGCCGGCGCGCGTGCGTGCGCACGCGCGGGGGCGGCGGCCATACCGTGACGAGGCGGGGATGGCGCTCCACCGGCCCTAGCGCCTCCCACCTAACCCCCCGCAGGTCACAAGAAAGCGATCGAGGGTGCGGCCGCCCCCTTTCGAGGGCTCGGCGCGTCGGCCGTCTTGGAGCAGTGTGCGCGGCATCACGGGACCGGCGCCGGTCCCCGCCGCACGCTCCCTCCCCACGGTGATGGGAATGGGCTCCCTCTCGTGGAGTTGGTGCGGCAAAGACCGGGGCACGAACCCCGGCACATGATGGCGCCGTCCCGCCCGCGTCGGGCGTTAAATGCCCGCGTACGGGGGCGGCGCACGCGTGCGGGGCGCCCTCGAGTGAGGCGAAGCCTGGTCGAGGGCGGGACGGACCCTCGATCGAGGCGGGGCCCGCTCGAGGGGGAGTGTCCCCTCGAACGAAGCGGAGCCCGTTCGAGGGAAGCGCACCCCCTCGAACGGGACGGACCCCGCTCGAGGGAGGCGCGCATCCTCGAGCGAGGCGAAGCCTGCTCGGGGGGATCTTCAAGAGGGCCGCCTTGGTGGGCCGCTGAGGTCCCTGCGGTATGGGCCGTATCCTGCATGGTTAGGCAAAGTGTGTTTGGCTTTGTTGCGGGTTTTAAGTGGGGACTTCCCCGTTGTTAAAGGGGACCCCTTGGGCTGTCCCCGACAGAAGGGTTGCCTCCAGTCCACGTCGATCATCATGACCTCCTGTCCGGCTGGTGGGTGTGCTGGGACAGTGGTCGGTGGCGTCGGCTCCGGGATGGATGGCGTGTGAAGCTCGTGAACGAAGACACCCGCTGGTACTTGAGCGCGGGTAGATCCAAGCTTCGAGAGGACATCTGCTGCGACGTTGTTGTCGCGGACGATGTGGTGGAACTCGAGACCATAGAACTTGTTCTCGAGCTTGCGGACTTCTAGGTAGTAGGCGTCCATGTTCTCCTTGTTGCGGTCCCAGGACTTGTTGACTTGGTTGATGACCACTGCGGAGTCGCCGTAGACTTGTAGCCTCTTGATGCCTAGTGCAGCCGCGAGGCGGAGCCCGTGTAGGAGAGCTTCGTACTCAGCTTTGTTGTTTGAGACCTTCCAGAAGATCTGCAGGACGTACTTGAGTTGTTCGCCCGTTGGAGAGATCAGGAGTACCCCTGCACCTGCGCCGTCGAGGTTGAGTGAGCCATCGAAGTACATCACCCAATGCTCTGGTCGCACGGTTGGAGTAGGTAGCTGATTCTCCCGCCACTCCGCCATGAAGTAGACTAGCGCCTGCGACTTGATGGCTGTGCGTGGTTTGAAGTCGATGGTGAGGGCACCGAGCTCGACTGCCCACTTGGAGATTCTTCCAGTAGCATATTGGTTCCGCAGGATGTCGCCGAGCGGGTAGTCGGTGACGACAGAGATCGAGTACTCCTGGAAGTAGTGTCGTAGCTTCCGCGAGGTGATGAGTACTGCATACAGGAGCTTCTACACGGGCTGGTAGCGTGCCTTGGACTCTGATAGGACCTCGCTGACGAAGTAGACTGGGCGCTGGACTGGGTAGGCGTGGCCGTCTTCCTGCCGCTTGACGACGATGGCAGTACTGACCACTTGAGTAGTCGCAGCGAGGTAGAGCCGTAGTTGCTCGCCCTTGCGGGGAGCCGTGAGGACCGGCGGCTTCGAAAGGAAGTCCTTGAGCTGGGCAAGGGCTTGATCCGCCTCTGGAGTCCACACGAACTTCTGTTGGTGCTTTAGTAGTTTGAAGAAGGGGAGGCCCCGTTCTCCGAGCTTCGAGATAAATCTGTTCAGTGCCGCCATGCACCCGGTCAGCTTCTGCACATCCTTGATGCTTGTGGGAGCTTTCATGCTGGTGATGGCAGAGATCTTCTCGGGGTTGGCTTCGATGCCGCATTGGCTGATGATGAAGCCGAGTAGTTTGCCCGAAGGTACACCGAAGACGCACTTGTTCGGGTTGAGCTTCCAGCGGTAATCGCGCAGGGATGCGAAGGTCTCTTCAAGGTCGTGGATGAGGGTACTGGAGTCTATGGTCCTGACGACCACGTCATCCACTTAGGCTTCGAAGTTCTTGTTGAGTTGCCTCTTGAAGCAGGCCTGGATAGCTCGTTGGTAGGTGGCGCCGGCGTTCTTCAACCCAAAGGACATGGTCGTGTAGCAGTACGCGCCAAACGGGGTGATGAACGCGGTCTTCTCCTGGTCTTCTTCCTTGATCGCGATCCGGTGGTACCGGAGTAGCGCTCGAGGAAGCGAGCGGGTCGCGACTCGCCGTGGAGTCGATGACTTGATCAATCTGCGGCATCCCCAAGGGGTCCTTGGGGCAGTGCTTGTTTAGGTCGGTGTAGTCGACGCACATCCTCCACTCGTTCGAGTTCTTCTTGCTGACGAGGACAGGGTTGGCGAGCCACTCAGAATGGAAGATTTCTCTGATGAAGCCAGCCGCGAGTAGTTTGGCAAGTTCCTTCTTGATGGCGTCCCGTCTGTCATCGGCAAAGCGTCGGAGGTGTTGTCGCTTGGGGGTGGCCTTAGGATCGACGTTGAGGCAGTGCTCAATCAGCTCCCTGGGCACTCCTGGCATGTCCGCTGGCTTCCACGCGAAGATGTCGCGGTTGTCCTGAAGGAAGCTGATTAGCGCGTCTTCCTATTTGGGGTCGAGGCCAGCCCCGATGGTGGTGGTCTTGCTGGGGTCGCCTGTTCCGAGGTCGATCGTCTTGACAAGAACCTCCTCAGGTGGCTGAGGCTTGTTGGCGCTGTGAGACTTCTCCGGGATGTCGAGTTCACTTGTAGCAAGCTTGTTCGACGCAGCGTAGACCTCCATCATCGCGTTGGGTACTTGATTCGTAGAGGCGATCTCCACGGCTTCTGTGTCGCAGTCGTGGGAGATCTTCAAGTCCCCTTGGAGAGAGAGTACACCCGCTGGGCTTGGCATCTTGAGTACCAAGTAGGTGTAGTGGGGCACCGCCATGAACTTGGCGATGGCCGGTTTGCCGAGGATGACGCGGTAGGAAGTCTCGAAGTCCGCGACCTCAAACTTGATGTACTCGGTACGGTAGTTGTCCCGAGATTCCCCGAAGGTAACTGGCAGAACCACTGAGCCCAGTGGGATAGCCGCGTTGCCGGGGACGATGCTGTAGAAGGGCGTGTTGCTCTTGGTGAGCATGTGGGTGATGTCGAGCTTCATCTTCTTCAAGGTCTTGGTGAAAAGGACGTTGAGCCCGCTTCCACCGTCGATTAGGACCTTGTTGAGCTTGGAGCCCGCGACCACTGGCTTCAAGACGAGGGGGAACCGCCTTGGTTCGGAGAAGCTGGTCCATTGATCCGCGCGGGAGAAGGTGATGGGTACCTCTGATCACCTGAGAGGGGTCAGGACCGCTGGTTCAATGCTCATAACTTCTCGACGGGTAGCCTTCTGCTCCCGCCTGCTGGGCAATCCACCGAAGAGGACGTTGACGGTCTTGTCGGGTTCCTGGAAGTCGTTGTTGTCACCGTCCTTCTTCTTGCCCTTCTTGTCGTGAGGGTGCGGTGGCTCTGGCGTATCCTTGAGTGCATGCCTGAGTTGGTAGCACTGTTCGGTGCTGTGGTTGCCGTTTGGATGCCATGGGCACTTCTCCTTCAGCAAGTCTTTGAAACCGCCGGAGTTCTTCTTCGAGTTCTCCTTCGCAGGGCGCTGGATAGACGCGACAGTGTTGTCTGGCTTGCGCTTGCGGTTGGGACCCGAGTAGTTGTTGTTGTTGTTATTGTTGCGACCGCCTTGGTTCGCGTTGTTGCCACTGCCGCCGCCCTGGTTCTGCTTGTTCTTGCCACGGATGGCGTCGTACTTGGCGTTGGCCTTGTCCTCTTCATCCGCCCAGGACGTGATCATGTCCTTGAGGTGGGGGATGGACTTGGGGCGGCGACGACCGAAGTCTTCGAAGGTGCGGCGGTGGTAGAGGCCGTCTTGGAAGAGGTCGATGACCTCCTTGTCGGTGACGTCGACGACGGTAGCGCGCTTGTCGGAGAAGCGGCGCATGTACTTGCGGAGGGTCTCGCCTTGTTCCTGCTTGACCATGGCCAGGTCCATGCGAGTACCCGATCGGCCCATGGCGCCCGCGAAGTTGCTGGTGAACTACTCCTTCAGCTGGTCCCACTTGTCGATCGAGTGCTTATCCAGTGACTCGAGCCATGTGAGTGGAGCTTGGTCCAGGCAGAAGGGGAAGTAGACGCACTTGGTGTCGTTGTTGCCGCCAGCGTTCTCGATGGAGAGGGCGTAGCACCTGAGCCACTGGATGGAGTCCTGCTTTGCGTCGTACTTGGTGATCCCCAAAGGCTTGAACTTGTCGGGGAGGAGCAAGTTGCGAAGTCGAGGTGAGAAGGCGGGGAAGCCGTCGCCGTCGCCTGTGGTGGTCGACTTCTTCCGCCGCAGCTCCTCAATCTTCTGGCGGGTGTCGTAGCCGCCCCGTGAGGCACCGAGGCGTGGTCGTTCGCGTGGCCTCGGCCGCCGCCGCCGCCGCCCCTTCCGTTGGCTCCATGGTTGGAGCTTCCGCCGTCGCTGCCACCGCCATCGGGGTCGTTGCCACCGCCACCGGCCGGGGCGCGGTGGGGGACGACCTCGCAGTTGCTGTTGTCACGCTGTGGAGGTCCGCCGGCGTTGGAGTGAGGACGGTTTGGCTCGGCTAGGAGCTCAGCTCGAGTACGGTTGGGACCGTTGTTCGCGCTACGACTTGTGGCTTCGTTGTTGCGGGCCTCGTGAGAGGAGGTTGGTTGACCTTGTTGTCGACCCGCATGAAGTAGGCGTCTTCAGCGAGCTTGGCGATGACCTCTCCAGCGCGTATGCCCTGAGCCTGGCGTGCGATCGCTGTGATCGACACGAGGCATTGCTCAGGGGTAGTGTGTACTCTGCTCTCGACCGCCTCGAGAGCTTCCGCAAGGTTGCGGATGGGGAAGTTGTCGCGGAGGCGTTGGCGGCGTTCGCTGCGCTTCCGGTTACGCTCGCGTCGAGCATCTCTGTCTGCAGGAGTCTCGTTTGCTCGAGCATCAGCAGAGAGCTCGTCGGAGGAGGTGTCTTCAAGGTACTTGTCTCGGGCCGTCCCTGAAGGTCCTGGGGTGTCGCCGGCAGCCATGAAGACTTGGCGATCAGGGGTGCCGAGGCTGGACTCAGAAACCACCACCTCAGTTGGGGTGTTCGAGTCAGCTCGAGCAAGTGGTGTTCCCTCCTGCAACGGTAGTGAGTCGATGTAAGCGACGTAGCGTGAGTCTCCACTTATCAGGTCAGCAGGCTTGCGGTCCGGCCGCAGACGAATCTCCCGCCGGTGTGGATGTTATAACCGGCCCGCAGGCCGGCCCTGACAAGGGATGCTCAGTGGAGTTGTCCTCGGACTCGGGATCCTCAGGGTCCGACCCGAAGTCGAACTCGTATGCGGGGTTCGAGTAGAACTCGGAGAGAGGGTTGGAGTCCGAAGAGTGGCCGGGGGTGGTGTTGGAGTCCGAGTTGTACTCGGGTACGAGCTCCTTGCAGGCCCGGCGCGAAGAGGGAGCCCCCGTGTGGGCCCGGCTGAGGATGCGGGGGCCACGCATGGAGCGCTCGTTGAGTGGTGGGACCGCGTGCGATGGCTGAGCAGCCGGCTCGCATGCGATAGCCCATGGGGACGTCGAGTTCGAGTTGGAGGCGGACTTGAGCTCGAAGTCAGCGTGATGCTTGAAGAGCAAAATTTCGCCGAACTTGCTGGCTAGTTCGCTTGTGATAACTTCAGGAAGCGTCACGAAGCCGGTCTTCGGGTTGGGCGGCATGGTGAGGCGGCGCTGGAAAGAGCCCGCGCCATCTGCAGTGCAGACCCAAGCGCCGAACACGAAGGTGTCGCCGCGGTGGAAGGCAACGATTGGCTTGAAGTAGACGGGAGCCGTCGAGTTCGCCATGTGATCTCGGGCGAGAGCCTATACCTGGCGCGCCAGCTGTCGGTGTTTTAGACCGGCAACCTACTAAAGGGAGTACCCGAAGTAGATGAATGTGGCCTCGCTGAGATCGGTAAATCGAAGGAAGAGACACGTGGCACAAAATTTAGACAGGTTCGGGCCGTGAGGTGCGTAATACCCTACGTCCTGTATGCTGCGTAGCTCTGGATTGATTGGGCACGATTACAAGATGGTATAATAGTGCGCCGTGGATTGGATGAGATTAAAGAGAGAGGTCCCTGCCCCGCCTTATATAGTCCGGGAGGCTGGGTTACAAGTCGGAGTAGGGAGAGAGTACTAGTCGAATACGTTTAGGAGTCTTCCATACAGTGCAGGACATGTACAACTTCCTAACCGAGTACTTCTCCTCCGTAGTCCTTGTGCTCCACGCCATCAGGTGCCGTGTAGCGCAAGCCGTGTAGTCCCAGGGGCCCACCGAGTAGTCGGTCCTGGTACCCATTGAGGTAGCGGGCCCAGGGATGTCCATACGACACAGACCGAAGAACCGAAGACAGTGCTGCAGCAGTGCCAAACCGGTCTGACCGGTGAGGTGCACCGGTCCGACCGACGTGCGACGACGCAGTCTGGAATCTTTGAAGCAGAGGACACGCGTCGGGATCGCAAGGCTTGCGTCGAGGCTAAGTAGGTTGCGGTTGCCGGGCATCCGTCCGATGGAGAAAGTTTGAAGACTTCCAAAACCGCCCTTGAGGGGCTTGTATCCCTAGTCATTAGGAAAGGGTATGTTCGACTTTCGGTTGCCTCTATATAATGAGGACCATGTGTGGTTCGAGGACCGGTGGATGGTCGCTTCCTTGTGTGATGAGTGATTGACAACGTTGTATGGACTGATTCTTGGCTAAGTATTGCAGGTCCAGGTTGCGGCTTGACTCGTGTTGGTGCAGGTGAAGAACAAGCGCGAAAGGTCGTTGCCGGTGAGGCCTCCAGGTGTGGAGAAGACAAGTAGGCTTCGTTCGAGGGACCCGGTGGCCAGCGGGGTCAAGTGCGGGCCGCATGGTGGCATGAACAGCAAGATGAAGTCGTGGAAGGTTTCTTGGTAGAGCCTCAATACCAAGGTCGAGCTGGGACTACGTGGGAGCCGAGTCATGAGTGGAGATTGGCGGAGGCTACACCGAGTTCGCGGGGTTTGCAGTGGTTCACCAGGAAACCACTGGGTTACTTGGTTGAGCAACAAAACCGAGGCCGAAGACTCGACGAGGAGGTGCGGCCACCCAGGCCGGTTCAACCGCCCAGGAGGGGTGGTCAGACCGCCTGGGGCCGGTCAGATCCCCCAGGCCGGTCTAACCGCCCAGGGGGGGCGGTCTGACCGCCCTGGCCGCCGGCGCCGAGAAGCTTCGAAGTGGAGGACACGCGTCGGGATCGCAAGGCTTGCGTCGAAGCTACGCAGGGTGCGGTCGCCGGGCATCCGTCCGATGGTGAAGACATCAAGAATTCCAAATCCACCCTCGAGGGGCATGTATCCCTAGTTATTAGTGAAGGGTAGTTTAGTCTTTTGGGTGCCTCCATATATACTCATTAGATGGGTGGATGGTAGCCAACTCATGGAACCCTAGCTCATTTGGTTTTTCCATTTTCGTTCTCCATTTTTCTTAGGATTTTAGAAGGCTAGCTTGAGAGCTTCATGTGAGATCTAGAGAGAGGGATGGATGTTTGGGTGGCAAGCTAGACCTTGTACGAACCATTCATGGCATGTATAGAAGGGTTGGCATTGTTCATCATGGTGGTTTTCCCGTCTCTTTGGTGTTGATTTTCGGAGCTCTTTTTGGCGGTGTTTTGAGGACGATTTCTTGGGGTTTTTGGTGGGTGTCACGTATGAGGTTTTTGTGCCTCTTTGGCTGGTGACTTTGCCCCCAAATCCCCTTTGGATCAGACTCGATTTGGTGATTTCTCGAGTTGGGCGAGTTCTTGACCTAGAGAAGCGATTTCTTCGATTCCTCTTGATTGTGAGCATTTCGGGTCGATTCCTTTGAGGTAGAGGTTGCCCAGGAGGTAACCCGGCCTATTCCCGAAGTTTGGCTGCAATCCGTGGAGTGATTCGGGAGATCGGGCGCGAGGAAGTTGAGGTTTGACTCGCGGGTTCGTTTTACGGAAGGGGCGGTCTAACCGCCTACGAGGGGGCCCTAACCGCCCTAGGTGTTTCCGGGTCAAAGTTTTGTTTCGCCGGATTTTCCTCCGTGAGTTTGTTCGCCTTGATCGGAGGAGTGTCCGGGTGAAATTTGGGGTCGTTCTCGTGCAGTTTGCTAGGTGTTCTTGGTCGGGGTTCGTTGCTTTGGGTACGGGAGGTTAGACCGCCCCAGGTAGCCGGTCTAACCGCCCCTAGGCCCTTGGGTGAAGTTTTGGTTTTCGCCAAGATTTTCTGGTAGCTAGCATGGCCTTGACCAGAGATCTCTGTTGGTGAAACCGTGGTGTGTTTTGGTGCTCGAAAGAGGCATTTCGGGGGATCTCTTGGTTGCCAGGTGGAGGCGGTCTAACCGCCCCCTATACCCGGTCTAACTGCCCCCCTCTGGTTAGCTGGCTTTCGAGTTGTTTCCGCTGTCGGTGCTGCGTGTGTGTTGTGGTTGCTGGTAAAGTTTGTTCCTAGGACCAGTAGCACTCCAGTGGCTACGTGGTTTTGGCAAACGGGAGGTAGAAGTGCGGAGCGTGTGATTTCGGGGGTTCGACCGAGCTAGTTCGTCTTGTCGGAGTTTCAATCTCCCTCGAGAAGAATTTTTATCGGCTCCCATTTCACTCCCCCCCTCTCTGGTCGCCTAATCGGTCCTTCAAGTGTTATCAGAGCCAGTTCGGGTCTTTGTTGACTCTAACCAGTCTAAGATCCAAGAATGGCGTACCAGGAACGGGGTTCGGGTCCTCCACACTTCGATGGCAAGAACTACCAGATGTGGAGCAAGCGGATGGGTGCGTTCCTCCGCGGAAAGGGTCAGCTTCTTTGGGATGTCACGGTGGACACAGGCTATGTCCAGCCGATGGATTTCCTTACTCTAGGGTCGAGGGACAGATTCGACGCCAACAATAAGGCAGTCGACTACTTGTTTCGTGCTTTGTGTCAGCCTGAGTTCGATCGGGTGCACACCGAGCACTTGGCTTGTAGGATTTGGGCGTTGTTGAAGGAGGCTCATGTTGGGAACGCCCAGGTTCGAGGCACGGATGTATGCGACCTACCGGAGAGAGTACGAGAACTTAACTCATCTCCCCGGTGAGTCCATCGATGCCTTGTTTCAGAGGTTCACGGTGGTGGTGAACAACATGAGGGCCAATGTGGACGTGCTCCCGTACGATGATCATGATAGAGCGGTCAAGCTCTTACACTCTTTGGATCGTACGATATGGGGAGGAAAGTTCGAGGCCATTGTTGAGTCGGAGAAGTATGACACTCTGACGGTGAACGAGCTGTTCTCGAAGCTCAAGTCGGCTGAGGTGGATAGGGGCATGACTGCCAAGCTCGAGGGACCGACTGATTCCCATAGTCTTGCCCTCGTTGGTGGTTCCAAAGGAAAGACTAACTCTAACCCATCCACCAGGATGTTCTCCTTTTCCTCTTTGATGTCTATGCCAGATGAGGAGTTTGATGACCTTGGAGAGGACGAGCTAGCGCTGTTGACGAGGCGGTTCGAGAGGCTGCACGAGAACCGCGTGAACATGAGGAGGAACACGAGGATGTGCTTCCAGTGCGGCAAGCCGGGACACTTCGTCGCCGATTGCCCGGATAAGGCCGAGAATAAGGACAGCTACAAGCACAAGCCGAGGAAGGACGGCAAGTACCGTTCGAGGCGCGACCACAAGAGCAAGCACAAGAACAAGTACAAGGACGAGCGACGATCGAGGAAGAAGGAGAGCTGAGGCAAGGCCCGAGCGATGGCTGGAGTGAGCGACGTCGACTCCAGTTCCGCGTACTCCACCTCGAGCTCGAGCAGCAGTGAAGACGAAGGAGATCATCGCAAGAACAAGAAGTCGTCCAAGAACTTGAGCGGGCTGAGCTGCTTCGCGAGAGATGGCTTCTGTACCATGGCGCTGAGCTCCGGCAGCAAGAAGAGCACACAGAGCGACTCGGACTCTGAGTCCGACGACGAGGTGCGTGATGAACTTCCCTTCTTGCGCCAGAGAATGAGAGGCTTGGCTCTTTGCTTGATAACCGTGATGACATGCTTAGAGAGGCCAAGAAAATGAGGAAAGAGCTTAGGGCTTCACTCGAGGATGCTAGGACAAGAGTGGCTGAGCCAGAGACACGAGTGCTTGATAGCAAGCTTGAGATTGATTCGCTTAAGGCTAGCCCTGTTGTTTCTGATGAGAATGATTGTGCTGATTGCTCCATATTCCTTGCTGATCTTGCTTTGTTTAAGGAGAAGCATGCCTCCAAGTGTGAGGAACTAGATGTGCTTAGGGTTGAAGTGGCTGAGCTTAAGTTTAGTCCTGCTTTGCTAGGTGCTTGCACTTCTTGCCATGTTTTGCATGCTAAGATTGATGAGATGCATGCTTACACTAGTTCGCTCGAGGCTAAATTGAAGGAACCCATGCCTACATCTTGCTCTACCTGTGAAATGCATGCATTGAAAAATTTGGAGCTTGCACATTATGTTGATCGTTTGCAGGATGAGAATGATGACTTGAGGAAGTTGATGGGTTGGTTGTCCGGTCATGAGCCTCAGTTGAGGATGATGATCGAGGCCTTTAAGAGGCAAGATGGTGAGGGGCTTGGGGCAAACAAGGTTGGTGAAGGAAGTGGAGAGAATATCCCGGAGCCACCAAAAACCCACCACAAAAATGATTTCCCTCCAAAACCCAACCATCTTAGGAACCGACTAGACACAACCCCGGCCTCCACCTATATTTCCTACACCCACAAATGATCTCCGAAGGCCTATCAAGTTTGTGAGCACTTCCGGAACTCGTGTTCTTTGGGAAAGTGAGTGAGAAGGCAAGTGAGGAGAAATCGGTGGAGGAGTTGAGTGGAGAGAAACCAAGCGAGCAGCCCCAATCCAAGCCTAAACCCAAGCTTGTGAGGTTCCGTTGTGGCCATTGTGGGAAAGAGGGTCACAAGGATGAGTTTTGCTTCAAGAGGAAGCGGGAAGAGAGGATGGCAAAGGAGTGGGCGAACAAGGATAGGTACAACCCTTCCCATGGTGTACCTAAGCCTCGTATGCCACTACCCAGGGGTAAGGCCGTGGTTAGAAGTGTTCCCGGCATGGGGAGATGCGAGTTCCCGCGGCCGAGGAGCAGCTTCGGGAGGGGGCGGTCGGACCGGCCCGGCTAGGCGGTCGGGCCGGCCCCCGCCCGCAGGGGGGGCGGTTAGGCCGGCCGGGCTAGGCGGTTTAACGGCCCCCCGGCACTCCGGGGCGGAGTGGTTTTCGAGGTGGTGAGTCGAGAGGTTTCGGTGTCCGGAGGTGGAGTTGATGGTGGTTGGTCTGGAGAGACAGCAGGTGGTCAGGTTGCTAGGCATTCTCCCCCTCGAGTTCACTACGGGGATGGGAGGAGTCGTAGCTTTGAGAAGGAGAGGAGGGACGTTCCACGGGTTGTCTTCCGTGGGTTTGGTCCTCCTCCAGGCAGTGAGGGGTGGTTCCCTCGGAGTGGTTACCGAGGTGGTGTTCGTGGTGGTAGTTATGGTAGGAAAGATGGCTTGATGTGTGCTAACCCCACTTTCGAGCAAATGGCTCGGCACTGGGTTTTCCTCCTTTGGTACTAACCCCGGTCTTTGAGTCGTTTGTTCTCTCACGTGCTTGTTTTTGAATTTCGGGTGGGAGACTTGAAGAACATTTGGTTGATTGACTCCGGTTGCTCGAGGCATATGACCGGAGACAGGGGGTGGTTCTCAAGTCTCGTCCCGTGGTGACGAAGAGGTACATCACCTTTGGGGACAATGGGCGTGGGCGTGTGCTTTCGAAGGTGAGATAAAAGTGAGTGACAAGATCACTCTGAGGCGTGTTGCTCTTGTTCAATCGCTGGGGTACAATTTGCTTTCTGTGTCCCAGTTGTTGGATGAGGGCTTTGAGGTGTTGTTTCGGCCAGGTGGTTCTCGGATTGTGGACTCTCGAGGGGACCTTGTTTGTATGGTCGTTCCCGAGGATTAGGTGTTTCGTGCAGATTTTTCTCAGTCTTCGGGCGTGGAGCGTTGTTTCTTGGCTGGTTCTTCGAGTGAGTTGTGGAGGTGGCATAGGAAGTTGGGTCACTTGAGCTTTGACCTTTTGTCTCGCTTGAGTAAACTCAATTTGGTCCGAGGATTGCCACGGTTGAGGCTTGAGAAAGAGTTGGTTTGTGCTCCGTGTAGGCATGCCAAGATGGTGGCCTCTTCTCACCCGCCTCTCACCGATGTGATGACCGAGCGTCCATGCGAGCTCGCTCCATATGGACCTTGTTGGCCCAGCTCGTGTGCGATCTGCGGGTGGGAAGTGGTATGTCCTTGTTGTGGTGGACGACTATTCTCGGTATGCGTGGGTGTTCTTTCTTGAGGAGAAGGGGGAGACGTTTGGTTTTGTTCGATATCTAGTCTTGAGGTTGAGGAACGAGAGGCAAGGAGATGCCATACGAGCTATCCGCAGTGATAATGGCTCGGAATTCAGGAACTCTCGTTTTGAAACCTTTTGCCATGACTTGGGTCTTGAGCACCAGTTTTCGAGTCCGTATACGCCTCCCCAGAATGGTGTTGTGGAAAGGAAGAATAGGACCTTGTGCGAGATGGCTCGGACGATGCTTGATGAGCATAGGACTCCGAGGAGGTATTGGGCTGAGGCGGTGAATACCGCGTGCTATGTGTCGAACAGGATATACCTCAGAGTGCACAAGAAGAAGACGTGCTATGAGTTGATGCATGGGCGCACACCCAAGGTGAGTCACTTCCATGTCTTTTGTTGCAAGTGTTTCATTCTGAAGAAAGGCAGGAAGTTGGATAAGTTTGAGGCTAGGTCTGTCGATGGCATTTTCTTTGGTTATGCATCTCATTCTAGAGCATATCGTGTGCTCAATCTTGAAACTAACCAAATCTTGGAGACTTGCGAGGTAACCTTCGACGAGACAGAGCCACGTAGTCAGCTTGTCTTTGAGTGTGCAGGTGATGATGAGCTTGGCGAGGAGATCTTTCAGGAGGAGGAGCATGAACATGGTGATGATGAAGATGGCGGTGCGGTGCCCCCGGCTCAACATGTACCCACTACTTCGACCACGATGATGGATGGACCCTCTGCTACACCTACGACGACAAATCAAGAACGAGTAGAAGCTGACGTTGAGGGGGAGGTAGCTTCGAGGCGAGAACCGCCCCGGCGAGTTCAAGTGGATCACCCAGCTTCGAGGATCATCGGCGACATGAATGAACGCACTACACGGTCGAGGGTTCGAAACAATTCCCATTTTGCTCATGCTGCGTTTGTTGCTTCTTTCGAGCCCAAAGACATTGGACACGCACTATCTGATCACAATTGGGTTAATTCGATGCATGAGGAGTTGGAGAACTTTGAGAGGAACCGGTGTGGGAGTTGGTTGACCCTCCCCCCGGGGTGTAAGCCGATTGGTACAAAGTGGGTGTGGAAAAACAAAGAGGGAGAGAAGGGTGAGGTTGTGAGGAACAAGTCGAGACTTGTCGCTCAGGGGTTCAGTCAGAAGGAGGGAATCGACTACGAGGAGACCTTTGCTCCCGTAGCCCGTTTGGAGGCGATTAGGATCCTTCTAGCCTTTTCTGTGGCTAAAGGGTTCAAGTTGCACCAAATGGATGTGAAGAGTGCTTTTCTGAATGGAGTGTTGGAGGAAGAAGTGTATGTGAGACAACCCTCCGGGGTTTGAGAGTGAGAAGTACCCCCACCGGGTGTACAAGTTGAGGAAGGCGCCGTATGGGTTGAAGCGGCGCCTAGAGCTTGGTATGGCGAGGTTGAGGGGGTTCTTGTTTGAGAGAGGTTTTGAGATGGGGAAGGTCGATCGGACCTTGTTTTTGCTTCGAGGCGAGGCGAGAGATATCCTGATTGTGCAGGTGTACGTGGATGATATTGTCTTTGGTGGCTCTTCTAATTCTCTTGTTGCAAGGTCTGCAGATGATATGAGCAGGGAGTTTGAGATGAGCATGATGGGTGAGTTGCAGTTCTTCCTCAGGCTACAAATCAAGCAATCAAAGGAAGGAACATTTGTGCACCAGGCTAAGTACACCAAGGACATTGTGAGGAAGTTCAAGATGGAGGACTCCAAGGCTATGACGACGCCGATGAGTACGACTACAGCTCTTGGTCGGGGTTCGTTGCTGGGTACAGGAGGTTAGACCGCCCCAGGTAGCCGGTCTAACCGCCCCTAGGCCCTTGGGTGAAGTTTTGGTTTTCGCCAAGATTTTCTGGTAGCTAGCATGGCCTTGACCAGAGATCTCTGTTGGTGAAACTGTGGTGTGTTTTGGTGCTCGGAAGAGGCGTTTCGGAGGATCTCTTTGTTGCCAGGTGGAGCGGTCTAACCGCCCCCTATACCCGCGTCTAACCGCCCCCCTCGGTTAGCCGGCTTTCGAGTTGTTTCCGCCGTCGGTGCTGCGTGTGTGTTGTGGTTGCTTTGGTAGAGTTTGTTCCTAGGACCGGTAGCACTCCAGTGGCTACGTGGTTTTGGCAAACGGGAGGTAGAAGTGCGGAGCGTGTGATTTCGGGGGTTCGACCGAGCTAGTTCGTCTTGTCGGAGTTTCAATCTCCCTCGAGAAGAATTTTTATCGGCTCCCATTCACTCCCCCCCTCTCTGGTCGCCTAATCGGTCCTTCATATAACCCATGAGGTGAGAGGATGGCAGCCAACTTTCCCAGGCCGTTTCCAAAAATCCTCGGGTTGGGATCGAATCTTACAGTCCTGGGTGCAAGATTAGCTGGTATACCCCGCAGAGTATCCAGTCTCACACAATACACCCCCCTTCCCGGTAGCTAGCCGGTAAGGCGATTTCTCAAGAGTAGTAATGGTAGAATCCCGTGCCGCCTCATTAAGGTACTAGGCTTACCGGTCCCATTCCCGGCGAATGTTTAGTACGTTCAAAAGCTTAGCCCACGAAAGCCACTGGACCGGAGCCCAATCCCATGCTCTTACCACATGAGCAATCCATTTAAGGATATCTTATGATTCCTATCTAGGAACCTATTCTCGCGAGTGACGAACATCACTCGACTTCTATTGGGTCCTATAGCATAGCAGCTATCGACCTAGCATACTAGTGATAGGGCATAGGTACCTAAGGATCATGCATCTAGGGTTTCAAATCAACTCCTGAAACGTAAATGCACAATCATAGCAAAAATAATTGCATAATTTTAAAAGACGGGGTTAATGATCCGGGGCTTGCCTTCGCTGGCAAGGTTGGCCTTGGGCCCTTCTGGACCTGGGTCCAGGTATTGAGCTACGTCTGCGCATGACAGCTCCTTGTCGGCACCTTCGTCTCCTCCTTCCGGCATGAGCGTACGTCTACTGGCGGAAGCATCTACACGAAGATGCAAGTGCAAGATTTACTCGACGATTTTTAATTTAATTGACCACAAACCTTAATTGACAATCAAGGGTGTTTTTGTTGGACACATTCACCTAGATAAGAATACATTTAGCATGCTCTTCCAAAAAGGAACAATTTGCAATTCTTTATTAGATATTCGTTTTGATGGTGACTGTGTACATATATATGTAATTAATTTAATTTAACTTCACAAACATTAGTGGGTGAGTGCATTTAGCTTTTTAAATCAATTTACAACCACACACAAGCTAGCAAGGGTGGTTTGGTGATTTTTCCCATTTAATAACTATTAAGCCTTTAATTGCTTCCATAGCTTTTATTCATGAAATTAATTAAGAAAATTCATTGGATGGGTGTGTTACACTCTAAGCACCTATAACAAGCCACTGGACACACATGCAAGCTTTGGATGGCTATAAATTAATTATTTCTGAAAAAGACAAAAGCTAGCTAGATGGACAAGGTAAATGCACACAAAAATAATTACTCATCAAAATGATCCAAACTTTCTGACACATGTTATAAGGTTCAAATCTAGCCTAGTGGTGCAGCACATACACCTAGAACTATTGTGAAACTTGAGTTATCAAATTTTAAAGAAAAACCAGCAGAATTCAAGAATAAAAATTTCTGTTAAATATAAAATTGTGATTAATTCACGAGAGGAGTTTTTTGGCATAACAAGACAGTGTGAAAAAGTTCGTTGCAAAAACCTAATTATTTCTAGCTAGAAAAATCATTTATGCAGATCTTGTAGAAATGGAAAAACATTTTTATAAAAATATTCACCACATAACTTTGTGGATTTTTTGGCATAGGAGATAGTCATGACCTAACACACAATATATACAAAAATTAGCTGCAGAGGATTTATATATTTAGAGATATTGCAGATCTAGGTTTTCCACATTTGTATTTTTCATGCAAAAACTAACAGGAATTAGCTCAGTCCAGAATCACAAAAGTTGTAGGATAATTCACCATGAATCCAACAAAATTGGTTTTACAGTTTTTTGATTTTTCTGTGATTTTCTACGCAATTTACAAGAATCAGGGAACTGACTTTACTATTTCAGTCGCACTTTTGCAGCAGGGACCCTGGAAAGAACTTTGGCCTTGCAATGTGGCCCCTGGGCGCGGCTGGCCAGCGCGGGTGGGCAAAATCCGGCGAGCTCACCGGCGGACTTGGCAGGGGAAGGGCTGGGGAGGGGCCTATGGGCCACTAGGGTCCGGTTTGGGGCGTTGGATAGGGGTGGAGCGGCTTCGGCGAGGCAGCTCGGCGGCGACAGGGAGTGTGGCCGCGGCGGCGGCTGTTCCAGACGAGGCTGCGGCTCGGTTGGTTTGGTCAGCGGGACGGTGAGCTATGGTAGGGACCGGGGTGTGGGAGAACGTCGCTGGGTGCTCGCGGTTGGCCGGGAATTGGAGCTCACCGCGGGCGGCCGCGAGGGCGCCGGCGGCGCTCGGGTGGCCGTGGGGGGGGGGGGGGGGGGGGGGGTCCGCGCGTCGGGGAATGGGGCAGCGGCGCCCTTATAGGGGTAGGGGGACCTCCTAGCGACCAACGGATGCACGGGGGCGCGCCTGGGAACTCGCGCGCCGGACAACGGGGAAGGGACCGCCGGTCCATGGCGTGCACGTACGGCGGCTCGGTTTTCTAGGCGTTCCCGGTGCCCAAGGTCTCGAGATACGCGTAGCAGCCTTGGGAAGGCGCGGGCCACCTCGGGAACACGCGCCGGAGGGCCCGACGGCGAGGCGGCGGCGGCCCACGGCCGGCCGGCGCGACGTCGCTGCGCGGCCTCGCTCTGGCGCTGCCCATTTCAGACTGAGCTACTTTGAGCGCAATTTTCTCTCAAAACTTGAATACAAGTGCACGAAGTGATTAATACGAAAGTTGTAGATCTAGCTATCATCTACAAAATTTGTAAAGGCCGTCTAGTGTTGTTCCCGACGGATTTTGCAGTAACGTCATGACAACATTGAATGCCGGCCTGTTCTGGAAAACAGGAGGTACTGTCAGTCGATCAAGTTTTTCACCAATTTCCACTCAAAATTTGAAATGCCAATCTACATGAAAATTGTGTCCCTCGACAAGATGGACAACTTTCATAAAGGTATATTTTGAAGTGTTTAGGTGAATTTTGGAGAACGCGGCAAAAGTTCCGGACGACATTCGCTGACGTCAACGGTTAAGCCGGTTTTGACCGTGTCTTTGGCCAAGGGCCCACTACGGATGTGTGTAGACTTGGTCAAGGGGTTCATTGGGGTTCATTAGCGAGGTTTTCGGGTGATAACCCAGGTTGACCTGGGTTTGACCGATGTTTGACCGGTTTGACTCGGCTGATCCGGTCATTAGCGTTAATGATGGTAATTAAAAACCTGGGGCGTCACAGTCTACCCCCCTTAAGAAGAATCTCGCCCCGAGATTCGAAACTACAAGAGGAGGTGAGGGGTGGTTCTGGGATAGAGGTGTTACCCAAGAAATTCAGTTGGCCTTGCTCCACTTGAAGGCTTGGCTTGTTGTCGTGGTTGTTGATAGCGGATCCGGGGTTCTGCTTGTGTTGCTGGGGGTTCTGCTGTCTGGGGTTCGGGCACTCCTTTGCGTAATGCCCGGGTTGTATACAATTGTAGCACAAACGGGGTGGGACTTCTCCAGGCTTGGAGATCTATTGTTGGGCTTTCTTGATAAGGCGGAGCCTCTTGCTTTCCCATTTCCTTTTTGATTTCGTGGCTCGCGAAGGTGTTGCACTAGCAGGGAGTTGAGTGGCTTTGCTAGTGTCACATCTTCGTTTGCCCTTGTGCGGACAGGTCTCCGTACAGGTAATTTCCCACTCAATTACATCTATCTTAGATAATACTCGTTTGTTGCCCCGATTTGCCCTCTCTTCTGCTCTAAGATCCATTGGTAGTCGAGAAGGTGGTAATATTGAGTCGGGGGCTTGGGGTTGGTCTTGATTAACATACTCCTCCAACAGATTGGACAAACGGGCTTGTTCGACCATATAGGCAGATAAGGACTGAGAGAGACTGTCTGCCAAACTATTCTGATATGGTTTCCCATAACATCCTTGTATAACATCGTACACCATCTGGCTCATCACGGAATTCTGCCCTTCTAACAGTTGAGTTGCGCCGACAATGGCGTTTATGTCCCTCTGGGTAGGTACTTCGGGTGAACAGGGCTTGGAAGGTTGGATCTTCTGTTGCGTCGGTGGCATTAGCTGTAGTTGTTGAGCCATCCGTTGTTGTGTCTGCAGGAGCTGGCACAACACTTCGGTATGTGCTGCTACGAAAGCTTCGGTCAACATCGTGGGCGGCGGTAGCGTCAGATCACCGCTACCTGATGCATCAAAGCCATTGGGGTTATTCCCTGCCGGTCTAAACATCTGAAAATTAAGTCCCTAATTAGTACATGTTCACAATCTCACCCAGAAACTTATAATTCGAACATACTCTACGAGACTCGTTCACGGTAAGCAATGCAAACCGGGCATCCAAACAGTCACAAATATCAAATTGGTAAAGCTTTGTCTACACACCCTATGATCGGGAATGCAACTGGAACAAAAGGTACAAGGTGTGTCCTCTTACTACCTCATCGCCGTTCATGAGGAAGTGGACGATGAATGTGCACATGCATAGCTAATAGCAGACATAATCCTCCTACGATACAGAGGTACATCCCTAACAATGTCCAGCGAAACGACTCGAGCTCTTCCTAAGACGGAGTCATGGGTGGCAGCTTGGCTTGAGTTCTTCCTTTGGTCTACTCTGAGCTTCTCCTTGACGTCGGAAATGAAGGCGGAGAATTGTTTGCTCGGGAAGGAATGAAGTAACTGGGAGAGGTGCTCTAGTGGTAAGGTAGTCAGGCTAGCTAGAAGGAGAACAAAAACATTGATAATGCCGAGCTCGGATGGAAGTGGAGCTTTCGCATCGGTGGCTCTGGGTAAAGGGTTTCCTTTTATAACTGCTACGGGGCTGTAACGGTCGTTTATCCATCCGGGTATCTGGCATAGACAACACGGAGATCAACAAGGTCAGCTCATGCGGTCTCGGCGTTGTGAATACGGTTGCGGAAATCGATGGTAGAGCGACGTCATGGCATCGTACGGTCGTGACACTGATGACGATGGGGCTCAATGGTCTAAATAATCGACCGTGATGGGAGAAAAACGAGAAAAGCTCAGTGTACAACGCTTTACGTTTGTGATAGCACCAAAGAGAAGCGTAGCCAAAGGCTTCGATCGATCCTGGGCGCACTTCCCTGCTCGATTCTGAGGATTTAAAGGTTATGAGCATGGACCAAGAACTAATACACGATGGATGACTTCTCCACATTGACTATTCGAGAACCTTGACTGCTCAAGAGAATTTCTACGTCTAATGCATCCGCTTCGCTGGCAGGAGGGAAAATTGATGCTACAAGGTTATCGAGATTTGCGGCATGAGGCCAAGTCGACGGAGATTTCCACAAGACCATTATGAGGAAAAGGAAGGCTAATAACAGAGTTCCATAATTTCTTGCACGGATAATGACTTTATGCGGAAACTTCAGAATAATCTTGCTCACACCTTTACTTTGTAAATTTGAGGTTTTGACAACTCGTTTTTTTAAGGTGTGAAAATTTCCAAAGTTGATGCGATGCTCATGCTTGCAAAGACACTATGCACATGCTCGTGCAGAATGGTGCTCATGATGCACGTTAGAATGACTTGCTGAAGGATCAGATGGCGACTAGAGAGGGGGAGTGAATAGGAGACGGTAAAAATTCTTCACAAAGAACCCGGCCTATACCCTAGTCAAATCCCGATCACACACAAGTGATGGATCGAATCACACGCCAATCGCCAAGACAACGAGGTTATGCATCAACTCTAGTCTTAGGAACTATTCCTTGAAGCACACGCGGAAGCAAGAGAAAGGAAGGGAGGAATCGAACCAAGGGACAAAGGACTCAGGCTCTGGCGGACCGTCCGGCTAGGAGGGGCGGACCGTCCGCACTGACCTCGCGGACCGTCCGGCCTGCTGCCGCGGACTGTCCGCACGCACATCGCGGACTGTCCGCCCCTGCACCGCGAACCGTCTGTTAAAGCGAACAGAACCACCAGAACCAACCCGAGAAAACGGACCGTCCGCAAAGGCCAGGCGGACCGTCCGCGCGGGTCCCGGACCGTCCGCTACTTAAGCTCGGACCTTCCGCAAACCGGCTGCAACGAAAGCCTAAAGCAAAACCGGATCGAAACGAAACGAGGCAAGAACACGAAGAATACCACGACGAACTGGAGCGGCGCGGACTGTCCGCCTGGTCCTCGCGGACCGTCCGCGAGGTGCGGACAGAGCAGAAAAACGCACAACTCCCCCAAATCATCATCGGATTTCCCAAACGGTAGAAGTTGTGGAGACAAGGGTTTGGGGACTTGAAAAGCGTCACACAAGGATGCTATAGCCCAAAAATCTTGCCTCCTAACTCCCTAAATCACCGGGAATCGCGAATCCTTTGAGCACCACCAAAAGCTAGAGCACCGAACGAAAAACCTTGAATCGAAGTGGTTTCCCGGCGTTTGAGGGCACAAGATCAATCACAAATATGCACGAGACATCTATCCATGTTTCCCTCAAAGAAATCCGGGGAGAGACCCACTCAAATCTGTGGAATCACACCGATAACAAAGGCACGAAAACAAGCACAAAAAGACCACGAAAAACACAACTCCGAATCTTCTATACAAACCAGGAAAGATTCACAAGGTCTAGCATGCCGCCCTAGCATCCATCCCTCTCTACAAATCTCTCATGAAGCTCTCATGCTAGCCTGGAGAAAATGGAAGAAAAATAGCTACAAAAATGAGAAATGGGAGGGAGGAAATGAAACCCTAAGTCGCGGAGAGCGAGAGCCATCCACACACACTAATGGCTTATATATCATGTCCCGCCGGAGTGGTAAATGACTCGACTACCCCTAACTTAACTACTGGCGATACAACCCACGTAGGGGCATTTAGGTAATGTTTGTGGGTCTTGCCATCGGACGGCCACGCCTTTGCCGCACCCGCGTCCTCACGACGCAAGCCATGCGATCCCGCCGCGTGTCCTCCGCTTCGAAGCTTCCCGACACGCCCGGATCCCGTCTCCGTCGTGTTGGGCCCTCGGACTTGGTTTTGAGGCCCAAACCAAGAAACCATCCTCCGATGGTTTTGTGGGCAAACCACCAAACCCCGCGTGCTCGGTCCTGCCTCCCGCCAAACCACTTGACTCGACCGGCACCATGCACCGGCTCAATTGTCCATGACTTCGTCTTGCTCGTATCGCCACCATGTGGCCCGCACCTAGTCCCGCTGTCCACCGGGTCCCTCGAACCGAGCCTACTTGTCTCTCCATCTCCCGGAGGCCCCTCAAGGCTGAAGACCTTTCGCGCCCGTTCTTCACCTGCAACAACGCTAACTAGGCCGCAACATACACCTGCGCACTAAGCCAAGAGTCAGTCCAACACCCGTTGTCAATCACTCATCACTGAGGAGCGGTCACCCATCGACCACCGGGACGCTCCTGGTCCTCAATCTCCCCCTTGATGAGTGCATTGACAACACACAATGCGAAATGAAATTCAGAGAAAGAAAGAAAGGAAGAAGAAAGAAAAACAAAGAAGCTCAACTCATGACCAAAACCAAAGAAAGGCAAAGAAAGGTCACAAGCCAAGCAAAGCACAAATTCCACACCGAAAACTGCAAGAAAGCTCCCCCTGAACATGTGGATGCAAACTCCCAAAGTTTAGCTCACCTCTTCTGAATTTTCATTAAGCTCACCTCTTCTCCCCCTTGTTGACAATGTATGAATCAAGGTGAACATGCAGAAATGCAAAACAGAGCATATAAACATCTACATGAGCTTCTCAAATAGGCCAAATCTAGTGTCAAAGGCTAGAAATGAGACAAAAATCACACATATGAATCATAGCATAGACAAAGCATTGCCACAAGTAATATATGAAAATACAAGCATGTGACAAAGCAAAATTTTCAGATTTAATCAGTTTTACCAAAAGAAGGCTCACTTCACATGTAAAAGCCTATCCATGTCACACTTGAGCCACAAACATGCATACCATTCAAAGATCATACAAGGATATCAAATTCTCAACAAAAGATCATGGCAAACACCCATAAAGCAAAGCATGTCATGTCAAAGCTCATGAGCCATGTGTCCACTTCGGGGAGACTTCTCCACTGGTGAACATCATGCAACATGTTTTGCACCCATATGTGAAAGATAAGACATTTTAAGCACAAACATGATGAATGGAGCATTTTTCAAGCATTATACACTTCTTTTCAAGATCAAATCATTTCATGGTACATGAAGTGCCTTTGCGTCAAAAAGAAGCTTATCCTCCCCCATGAATGCAACATAGGCTAAACATTCACAATGATATTCGGCCTTTGGCCCAAATGCAAGAAAAAGACATCCAAGCACAATCTAAGCACGAAAAGCACTTTTAGACCAAACTGTGAAATGGATACACTACTACACACGAGTGGAGCACATTTCACCAAAACTTAGTCAAGATTAGCATTTATTTCAAAAAGGGCTATCTCACCACACATATATCTCAAATATTCCAAGAGCATAGACTCACATCACCATTTCTCCACACATATGACCAATATATCACAAATAGCCAAAGAGACTCTAAT
The DNA here is from genome assembly GCA_947561735.1 of Cenchrus americanus. Lineage (NCBI taxonomy): Eukaryota > Viridiplantae > Streptophyta > Magnoliopsida > Poales > Poaceae > Cenchrus > Cenchrus americanus. The sequence goes on from OX387244.1 coordinate 144,476,382, forward strand.
AAGGCATATGAAAGAAGCTCATCATCCTAAAATGCAATATGATACAAATGCAACATGATATATGACAAGATGGCTATCCTACCATGGTTTATACATCAAGCAAAGCATGTATATACATCAAAGTAAACATGGTATGATACATATGATACAAAGAAAATCCCCCAAGAATCAACTAGAAAGGGCAACAAACCCCAAGTTCCCCCCGCAAGCGCACAAATGTAGCTTGGTCGAGAGCCTTTGTAAAGATGTCGGCTAGCTGATCTTGGGTAGGGACATGACTCAACACAATGGTTCCTTTTTCCACATTGTCCCTCAAGAAATGATACCTCACTTCTTTGTGTTTGGTTCTGGAGTGAAGCACTGGCTTTTTGGCCACGCTTATGGCACTGGTGCTATCACAAAGAAGTGGGATCTGGCTGCACTCCTCACCAAAGTCTCTCAAAGTGTATGAAATCCACAACAACTGGGAACAGCAACTCGCGGCAGCAACATACTCCGCCTCGGTGGTAGACTGAGCTACACTAGACTGCTTGCGGGAAGACCATGAAACCAACGAAGACACCAGAAACTGGCAAGTACCAGAAGTAGACTTCCTCTCGACTCGACAACCAGTAAAATCCGCATCGGAAAAACCATGAAGAGAAAGAGTCGAGGAGGAAGAATACCAAAGGCCAAGACCAGGGGCAGACTGTAGGTAACTGAAGATCCTCTTGATGGCCTGTCGATGTGATGTCCTCGGCGAAGCCTGAAAACGAGCACACAGACACACGCTGAACTGTATGTCTGGCCTCGTCGCCGTCAAGTAGAGGAGGGAGCCGATCATGCTCCTTTACTCTCGCTGGTCCACTGGTTCTCCGTCCTCATCCGCATCCAAAGTGGCCGTACTCCCCATGGGAGTCGACATCGGCTTCACATCTTGCATCTGGAACTTGCTCAGCATGTCTTTCCTGTACTTGGTCTGGTGCACGAATGTTCCATCCTTCACTTGCTTGATCTGCAACCCGAGAAAATATTGCAACTCGCCCATCATGCTCATCTCGAACTCCCTGCTCATCTCATCTGCAAACTTGGCAACAAGGTTATGTGACGAGCCACCAAAGACAATATCATCCACGTATATCTGCACAATCAACAGGTCATTTCCATGCTTGAGGAGAAACAGGGTTCTATCCACGGTACCCATCACAAACCCTCTGCTCAACAGAAAACTTCTCAATCTCTCATACCAAGCACGGGGCGCCTGTTTCAACCCATACAGAGCCCTTTTCAACCCGTACACCCCGTGTGGGTACAACTCACTCTCAAACCCGGTGGTCGCTTCACATACACCTCCTCCTCTATGACCCCATTCAGAAAGGCACTCTTCACATCCATCTGAAACAACTTGAACCCTTTAGCCACGGCAAAGGCTAGAAGAATCCGAATTGCCTCAAGACGGGCCACAGGAGCAAAGGTCTCCTCATAGTCGATCCCCTCCTTCTGACTAAACCCCTGAGCAACAAGTCTAGACTTGTTCCTCACAACCATCCCATTCTCACCCTCTTTGTTCTTCCAAACCCACTTGGTTCCTATGGGATGGCAATTTGGAGGTGGTTCAACTAACTCCCACGCCTGGTTCCTCTCAAAGTTTTCCAACTCCTCATGCATAGAATTGACCCAGTTTGCTTCAGATAAAGCGTGTCCAATGTCCTTAGGCTCAAAGGTGGCAACAAAAGCAGCATGAGCAAAATGAGAGGAATTCCTGGACCTTGACTGCGTAGTACGTTCGTCGATGTCCCCAATGATCTTCGACAGGGGATGTGTTAACACCAAAATTTGGCAAGGAGTCTGACTTGTGGGTCCAGCTCGGTGAGGAGTCCGTCCGGTGGAAGGAAGGTTTTCTTCAGATGCATTCGGCAGAAAATCCGCGGTCGGCTATCTGTTTTCGTTCGGCAAGAGAACAGTTGAGCTGATTTCGCGGGATTGTACGGTGACGTGGCTCAAGCAGGAAGGACGAATGGGTGGATAAGCGATCAAGCTTATAGATTAAATTAGGTATCGAATCCATTCGAGGTTGTACTTGGCAGGGTATAAATATGAGACCTGGTTGTATGTGAAATAGACAATCATTCTCAATACAAACCGGCCTTACGCCAAACCCTAGAGTCCATTTGTCGTGTCGTCGAGTTCTTCGAGAGGGTTCATCGATCCGTCGACCTCCGTGAGTACCGGCAACCTTGTATCATATCTAGTATCATGCGGTGGATTTAGATCTGATGCAAGTAGTCTTGTTACCATGCTTAGAGTCTGACTCGTGGGTCCAGCTCGGTGAGGAGTCCGTCCGGTGGAAGGAAGGTTTTCTTCAGATGCATTCGGCAGAAAATCCGCGGTCGGCTATCTGTTTTCGTTCGGCAAGAGAACAGTTGAGCTGATTTCGCGGAATTGTACGGTGACGTGGCTCAAGCAGGAAGGACGAATGGGTGGATAAGCGATCAAGCTTAGAAATTAAATTAGGTATCGAATCCATTTGAGGTTGTACTTGGCAGGGTATAAATATGAGCCCAGGTTGTTTGTGAAAGACACAATCATTCCCAATACAAACCGGCCTTACGCCAAACCCTAGAGTCCATTTGTCATGTCGTCGAGTTCTTCGAGAGGGTTCATCGATCAATCGACCTCCGTGAGTACCGGCAACCTTGTATCATATCTAGTATCATGCAGTGGATTTAGATCTAATGCAAGTAGTCTTATTACCATGCTGAGTGTCATGCGGTAGATTCAAGCTTGGTTCAGGAAGGTTTCTTGTTAGATCATGAGTCATGCGGTAGGCTAAGATCTAGCTTGAAGCTAGTTATCGGCTCTATTGGATTTTGGCAAGACCCAATAGATTCATTAAGTTACCACATGTTGCTTGGGTTTTGCTTTATGTTTAAATTCATGTAACACCTTTTGCCCAATCTAGATGGGTTTGGATCGGCTTTATCCCTTTTGATGATCCTTACGTAAGTTGAGTTTGTGCCTTTGGTTAATCTAACACATGGATCACGTGCTCTTTGATAGCCGAAACCGAATCGATCTAGGTTATTACGTGTTGCGGGTTCAAGCTTTCCAGAGTTTGTATAAATCTTGAAAGAACTGAGTATCACGCGGTATATGCAGGTTTTTGGGTTGCTTTGGAGCTAGTCATCCAGTGGATTAGATTTCAAATCGATCTGATAGATTTATCTTGCTTGGTAATGTTCGTTACTTCTTCATGGACCCCGAATCGGCTGTTCAGCCGCATTCGGTTATGTTTCCCACGAGTAGAGCACGTGCGTAATTTATGCGTTAAATGATGTATGCTTTTAGCTTTCCATATTTAGACCGTAGCATGCAGTGGATAGATCTATTTGTGGAAAGTGGTACGATCCCCATGCAAGTTGTATCATGCGGTGGATAGATTTGTTTGGCATCGTACTAGACGGGTTTTAAAGCACTTAGACATGCGGTAGACTAGTGCTTTGGATCTATGCATACCCGTTTATTACATGTTTACGCTCGCGCTTTACTTTATTTATTTATTTTATGTTGATCACCCCGGGGATCGGTCGCAGTCTTGCGCTCGTGTACCTTTGTCTAAACAGAGACCGATCGCCGTCATGCTTGCGTCATCCATTCGGCTATGATACTTTTTCCTTCTTAAAGCTACCGAATGGTTTCAGTTTATTGGCAGATAGCTCTCTATAGCTATATGTCATCCTATCTGGCTTCGTAGCCGTAAATATGGAACTGTCTGGTACCACCCGGCAAGTTCCAAGCTTTGGTATCTAACTACTTTGTCTTTTGTTAATTTTCAGGGAAAATTGACTGGCACGTCTCGTGATTCTCTGCGCGTGTGAAGCCAGCTTGTTCGGCTTGCTGTGTGCTTGGAGCTAGGTGCACTTTTCGCGTCAACACACTTTTTGGCACGCCCAGTGGGACCACAGCCGAAAATCAAGATGCCTGATATTGCGGATGTCATGGACGTCAACATTGAAGACCTCTCTCCTGAACAACGGCAGCAGCTCCAGGACGCCGTGGACCAATTCCAGCAGAAGTGTATGCTGTCCTTCAAGAAGAACAGGAGTGGCGTCACGTACCTGAAAAATGAGATGCCCAGGGTATTGTTGCCAGGGGAGAGCGACGCCACGACCCAGCAGAAGAGGGAGGAATGCATACAGGCGTTCCGAGACGCCGCGGACCATGTCTTGAGCAGGCACCACAGAGCTTTCCTTGGTGCGTTTAAACAAATGATGGTGGCTGTCTTCGGTCCAGGCGTGGAGCAGGCGTTCAACAAGACACCCATGCAAGGAGGCACCGTGGAGTTGGGCGAATCCAGTTCTCAACCGCCATTGCAGAGCCAGCCAACCCAGCCTCCTCCTCAGAGCGTTGGGAGTCATGCTTTCCAGCCTCCTCCACAAGGTGCTGGGGTCAGCCAGTTCAGCCCCCACTGCAGGCCGCAGGAGGGCGACCAGTCCAGCCACCACCGCAGGGCAGCACGGGTCAACCTGTGCAACAGCCGAACCCGTACCAGCCCACGTACGGGGAGTTGGCATTCGGCTCGCCTGGGGCCCCGCTCGCTTCTGGCCGCAGGATTGCTCGAGCAAGCAACTGGCTACAGAGGAATCTATACCGCGGAGGCTACCACGAGGTGGGAAACTATGGAGCCATCGACGCTCTCCCGAATCCGGGTTACGGACCAGCTGCAGGCACGCAGGAGGACGACGTCCTAGCGCAGAAGATGGCTGATTTGATGCAGAATAAATTCGGCCTCAAACCGAAAATGCAAGGACCTACCTACATGCCACCGTTATCGGAGTGGTACTACAACGTGATTCTTCCGCCAAGGGTAAAACCTCCGACGTAATTCACAAAGTTTTCCAGGCAGGACGACACGAGCACGGTGGAGCACATTGCTCGCTACCTGATGCAGCTTGGATAGTGCTCAGCTGAGGAAGCATTCAGAGTCAGATACTTCCCCGCGTCACTGACGGGTACGGCGTTCCAATGGTTTTCATCTTTACCCCCGCAATCAGTCAGCACATGGAAGGAACTGGACGGAAATTCCACGCCCACTATTTCAGCGGCAGCTCAGAGAAGAAGCTAATCGACCTCGCTACCCTGAAGCAGAGGCACAACGAGACGCCCTTGGAATTCCTCAGGATGTTCAGGGAAGTCAAGGGCATGTGCTTTTCGCTCAACCTGCCAGATGATCAGTTGGCCGACATGGTCGTTGCCGGGATGCTGCCGGCCGTGCGTGAGAAGCTGTTTGGCATGGAGTTCGACAACCTGGGCCAGCTGTCCCAAAAGCTGTCGTTAATGAGCAACCAAGCGTACGGTTTGAAGAAGGATGCCAGGTTCGGCAAACAGCACGACGTCGCAGATATCTACAACCAGTTCCTGGACAAGGCCGACTTGATAGAAGATTCTGATGATGAACAGGACGTGGCTGTGGCCGAAATCATGTGGGGGAAAGAGCCACTGACTATGAATCAGCACTGGGTCAAACAGACCAAAGGCACCAACGATTTCGACATCACAAAAGCTGACAAGCTGTTTGAGCTCCTGGTGAAGGAAGGCCGAATCAGATTGCCTGAAGGGCATTCCATGCTTCGGCCCGATGGAGTAAAGGAGAAACGTTACTGTGGTTTCCACGACAGGAACTCGCACTCCATCAACGACTGCAGGGTCTTCAGGATGAGGATCCAGAAAGCCATCCAGGAGGGACACCTAAAATTTGATAACAAGATGAAGCTGGATGGCCACCCCTTCCCTCAGAACATGGTGGGTTTTTCCGTCAACATGGTGACAGCTGAGGAGAAGGGCAAGGTCAAAGTCTTGACCTCAACTAGGGCAAGGCAGGATGGAGCAGTGGACCCGGAGCGTCAAGTTACTTTGGAGCAGGTGCATGGTGACGCCCCCTGCATTCTCAAGAGCCACGTCGAAATCGAGGAATCATCCAGAGCCAAGCCCAGGGTGACCACGCGCATCCTCCTCAATAAGTGGCAGCGCCAGCTGGAAAAGGAGCGCTACCAGAAGTGAAAACACGAGGAGGAGAGGCGCAGGGCCGAAGAGGAAGCACGCAGAAGAGATCTGGAGCAATATACGCGCGAGCAGGAACGCGCGCACTGGGGATGTGCGTTCTTCAGGCACTGCTGAACGAAGGTTTGAAGCGCCCACGGCGAGAAGCCGCACCGAGTGCGGCGACGAGGTATTTTGAGTACGGGCGGAGAGGCGCAATCGCCGATCCATCCATGAAAGAATTGGAAGGATACATCCTAGCGAGGATCGGCGTCAAAAAATTGAAATCATTGATCATCCCAGGAAAAGGCAGGCTGATTCAAGGTGGGCTGATCAAGAAGAAGACGAGGACGAGTACATCTAGCAGAAGGGGCAATGGTGCCCGCCTGGCCTAAGAAAGAGTCAGAAGCGAAGGGTTCAACGCTTGAGGAACCGTGAGCTGAGGCAGGCTAGGATCCAGAAAAGGCAGGTGTGGCGTCCAAAGGATAAACCTGAAGGGTCAAAACGTTCGGCTCCAGCGTGCATGGTATATTTTCTGCCGAATGAATTTATGGCTCCTGCTAATCAGGTTGTGCAGGAAGAGGCGTCCCTGGATGATGAGCAAGGTGAGGGACTGATGGCGCAGCTAGTGCTAGCCAAGCAGGCCGTCTTCGACAAACCGGCCAAAAATCGATATATGAGGCCGCTCTACTTGAAGGGATATGTCAATGGCAAGCCATTGACCAAGATGTTTGTTGACGGTGGAGTGGCGGTCAATGTAATGCCGTACACCACCTTCAGGAAACTTGGCATGGGCCCTAGCGATCTGACGCCTACAAGCATAATACTGAACGCTTTTGCCGGGAATCCTTCAGACACCAAGGGATGCGCTCACGTGGATCTGATGATCGGGTCCAAGACGCTGCTCACGACCTTCTTTGTTATCGAAGGTAAAGGAGCCTACAGCCTACTGCTTGGACGGGATTGGATTCATACCAATTGCTGCGTCCCATCCACCATGCATCAGCAGCTCATCCAATGGGTGGATGATGATATGGAGGTGGTCCAAGTAGATGACTCCGTGAGCATAGCAAACATGGAACCAGCTTTCTAGGAGTATCAAGGCATTGACTGTTTCTCAGGAAAAGACTGGGGAGAAGGTCCTGTTGAACTTGTCAGCAGCGATCAACAGCCGATTCAAGCAGTCGGCTCTTATAGCAATTTTTAATGGAGAACCCCGTCGATGGTACTAATGGCAAGTTGGGGCGAGGATTCATGTCGGCTGATAAATTAGAAGAAGTTGACATTGGAAGCGGTGACAAGCCAAAGCCGACGTTCATCAGCGCAAACTTGCAATCAGGCTTCAGGGAGGAATTAATCAAGCTACTCAAGGAATATAAAGATTGCTTCGCTTGGGATTATTCGGAGATGCCTGGACTGGACCGTTCTATTGTTGAGCATCGGTTGCCAATCAAATCTGGTTTCAAGCCATATAAGCTACCACCCCGGAAAATCTACAAGGATGAGGTATTGGCCGATGTGAAGAAAGAAGTTGAAAGACAACTTGATGCAAACTTCGTTCGGCCAAGTAGATATGCGGAGTGGATTTCTAACATTGTCCCTGTTTACAAGAAGAATGGAAAGATGAGGGTTTGCATAGATTTCAGGGATCTAAACAGAGCTACTCCGATGGATGGTTTCCCCATGCCTATTGCCGATTTGTTGGTTGACGCCGCTGCTGAACACAAAGTTATCAGTTTCATGGATGGCAATGCGGGATACAACCAAATTTTTAAGGCAATAGAAGATATATCAAAGACGGCCTTCAGATGTCCTGGTCACATAGGCCTGTTTGATTGGATAGTCATGACATTTGGGTTAAAAATGCCGGTGCGACTTATCAGCGAGCCATGAATTACATCTTTCACGAGTTGATCGGCAAAGTTATTGAAATTTACATTGACGATGTTGTGATCAAATCCCTAAGTCATGACACACATTTGGAGGATGTGAAAAGGACCTTGGAGTGCACCCGAAAGCATGGTTTAAAGATGAATCCAAACAAATGCGCTTTTGGGGTATCAGCTGGAGAATTCTTGGGATTTTTGGTCCACGAAGGGGGGATTGAGGTTGGCAAGAAGAGCATGAAGGCTATTGATGAAGTTGTCCCTCCAACTAATCTCAAGGAGTTGCAATCGCTGCTCGGCAAAAATAATTTCGTAAGGAGATTCATTTCAAATCTGTCACAAAAGGTTTTGTCGTTCTCTCCATTGCTGAAGCTAAAGAAAGATCAAAAGTTCACATGGGGAGACGACCAACAAAAGGCTTTTGATGAGATCAAGCAATACATGAAGGAGCCACCAGTGCTGGTCCCTCCTCAGCTGGATAAGCCTTTCAAGTTGTACGTGACGGCCGATACCCAAACCATTGGATCGGCCCTTATTCAAGAATTCGAAGGAAAGGAGCGGGTAGTAGCATATCTTAGCCGAAAATTACTTGATTCTGAGACCAGGTATTCGGCTGTAGAGAAGCTGTGCCTGTGCGTGTACTACTCGTGTACAAAGTTTCAGCACTACTTGTTGAATGCCGAATACACTGTATATTCCAAGTTTGATGTAATAAAACATATGTTATCTATGCCAATTTTGAATGGCAGGATTGGCAAATGGATCTTGGCTTTATCAGAGTTTGAGTTAAAGTTCGAATCGGCAAAAGCTATTAAAGGTCAGATCATTGCCGATTTTATAACTGAACATCGTGATCCGTCAGTTGATTTGCTTGAAATTACTCCATGGGCTTTATTTTTTGATGGATCATCATGTGGTAAAGGTGGGGGAGTAGGGATCCTACTGATTTCGCCTAGAGGTGAGATGTTTGAATTTGCCATCCCTATACAGCCCACTGTTACAAACAATCAGGCTGAGTACGAGGCATTGCTTCGGGGGCTTCAATATTTGAGAGAAGCCGGGGCCATTTCGGTTGAAGTTTATGGAGATTCAGAGTTGGTAATCAAGTAGTTGAACGGCCAATACGAATGCAAAATTGAGGCACTGAGGAGTTACTACGAAGAATGCAGGGAGATCTTGAAGAGCTTTCCGTTGGTAACTCTACAGCATATTCCTAGGGAGCATAACGAAGAAGCGAACAGGTTGGCTCAGAGTTCCTCTGGTTACAAAGAGAGTCAAGAAGCGTTCGCTGCAGATGTATGTGCGCTGGGAACAGATCTCACGGAGGATGATTGGAGAAAAGAGATCGTTGACTATTTGAAAGATCCATCCCGGAAGGTCTCTAGGTAGCTCAGGTACAAGGCCATAAAATTCGTTCTTCTGGATGATCATTTGTTTTACAAATCATTAGATGGGGTGTTGTTAAGATGCCTGGGTCCAGAAGAAGATAAGAAGATGATGAGTGAAGTGCATGATGGGATATGTGGAGCACACCAATCGGCCTACCGCATGAAATGGGTTATCAGGCAAGCTGGGTGCTTTTGGCCGACGATATTAGAGGATTGCTTTGAGTATTACAAGGGATGTCAAGATTGCCAGAGGTTTGGAAATATTCAAAGGGTCCCTGTGTCAGCATTAAATCCCATTATCAAGCCATGGCCATTCAAGGAAATATTCCCCGAGTGAAGTGCATGATGGGACATGGTTGAATTTGTCAAGGAGCACATCATCTATCGGTTTGGATTCCCTCAGACAATCACAACTGATCAAGGGGCCCAATTCCTGTCCCTGGAGTTCAGAGAATTTGCCGAAAGCATGGGAATCAAATTGTTTAATTCTTCTCCTTATTATGCCCAAGCTAATGGTCAGGCAGAGGCTTCTAATAAGATCATGATCAAGCTAATACAAAAGAAGATTGATCAGAAGACGAGGAGGTGGCATTCGGTACTCAGTGAAGCATTATGGGCTTACCGAATGGCCCCTCATGGAGCTACAAAGACCTCTCCTTATGAATTGGTTTATGGACACCATGCGGTTCTACCTTGGGAAATACAATCAGATTCCAGGAGAGTTGTGTTACAGAAAGATTTAAGCTCTAAGGATTACAGGGGCCTAATGATGGATGAGCTAGAAGATTTGCACATGATCCGTCTTAGGGCCCTGGAAAACATCGAGAAGAACAAGCTGCGGGTTGCCAAGTACTATAACAAGAAGGTAAAGGTCAGGCAATTGGCAGAAGGGGATTTGGTTTGGAAAGCGCTATTGCCGATTGGAACCAAATACAGCGAATTCGGCAAATGGTCCCCTAACTGGGAAGGACCTTTTCGCGTGGTCAGATGCGTCCCTGGTAATGCATATATATTGAAAACTTTACTAGGAGAAGAATTTTCTGCTGCAATAAATGGAAGATACTTGAAGAAATATTATCCTAGTATTGAAATCGATCGATGATCACCAGCAGTGGGATTACATGCATTTGACACAGGAAATAGCCGGCGCTCAAGAACGAGGCCGCCTTTAGAACAAAAGATTCACAAACAGAAGGAACGGCCAGTGCTTAAATGCATTGCCCTTAGCACAAAATTACATTACAACTACCTCTTGCAGGTTTGCATCCAACAACCTTGGTGATCAGGACTTCAAGGAGGTGGGAAGCAGAAGGTGTGGAGAAAGAAGCGAAAGTATGATTCAATCTTTTCTTTGCTTCTTCGGTTGCTCCCTCTTCAGTTGCTCCAAGACCACCGTGACGGCAACTTGGAAGGCACGGGGGTGACCATGATTTGCGGCCTCCACCAAGCTGTCCCAAGCCGCTTTCAGGTTGTTGTACGTGTCGGAGACATCTGAAACGGAGGAGTGGGTGTTAGGGGCAAGAAATCCAGATGTGAGCGCGAAGTCAAGAACGGGTCAGAAACATTTTACCTCCCACTAACGCCTCCAAAGCCATACGACGCTCGCGTTCGGCCTGGCAACGAGCAGTGATGTCCCTGAGGTCATGCTCCAGGTGCCGAACGCGGCGGCACAGTTGATGGCTGGTCCTCTGTTCAGGCGTGGCATCCTCTGCTTCGAGGGAGGAATCGGAGGAGATGTACTCAGGCATGTCTTCGGTCCCGATGATTTCTTCAGGAAGCAAATCAAGGCTGAAAGAGGAAAGGAAGAGAGGAGGTAAAAGCGCAAGATCATATGGAAAACAAGGAGTAAATCAAGGGAAAACTCACTCTCGAATCGTGCGTTTCTTCGGAGCGCTGCTCCCCTGGGGCTGCTTGCCTTTGTCCATGGTCTTGGGGTTTTCTCCTCTGAGGAAGGGGGAGGAAATGAGAAGTGATGGATGAGTGTGCGAGTGGATTTGCAGGGCATCTCAGCAGGCTATTTAATTGACCGAGGGGGTGCATTGGGAGTAATGACTGGCTGGCGTGTACTACTGGAATACCAAACGGCAGGGTTTTCTTCCTGAATGCGAAGGGTTTTTTCGCTTGAACAGTGATTACGGATTGCCGATTCAGGGATCTTCTGTGGATTTTGCGCCAAGGGGCATCTGTTTTCGCGTGTTCGGCTCAAGTTAGTTCCCGAATACGTTTCACGGATGCAATCATGAGGGAAAATCATCGTAGTGCAAGCACAGAATTCAAAAGTTCTTTATTATTGCCGATATCAAGCATCCCTAATACAATCTAGTCAAAAAGCCTGTTCAGCATAGATTGGGGATGAGTGAGTTCGGCAATGGTGTCGCCATGGCCATCGAGGCGCTCCAAGATGAGCTCGATCTCCTTGCTGTCTTCTGGCGCGCTGCCGCGGAAGCCGCGCGGCCTGGTGGAGTAGTCGACGTCGGTGTGCGTCGCCATGGCGGCCAGGCCCAAAGTGGTGCCCAAGAGGACACCATGGGTGGCCACTTCATCCACGCGGGGCTCCACCGCAGCAAGGCGCTCCGCCGGCGTGTCTCCGCGAGCGTTCACCTTATCGGCCAACTGCTCCACCAGCGTCTTTAGCTGGTTGAGCTCGGCATCACGGGCTGCAAAGCGCAAGAAAAGGGAGATTAGCATCAAAGGCCGGGTTGGATCAAAGAGCAGTGTCAGGACCGTACCGTCGATGGTCTCCAGCAGCTGCTTGCGCTAGTCTTCCCACTCCAACTCGGCTATGCCAGCCTTTTTGGAGACCTCCTCCAGCTCGTGCTGAGCCACCTCCAGTTCCGCCTTGAAGCGGAGAGCATCGAGTTCCCCGTAAGGCACGGGGGAGTGACCATCGAACTCCGAGGAGTCGTCCGCTAGGGGCTGACCGGCCGGCGCAGGGGATGGATTCCATTGAATCAACCTGAAACAGGGATGATCGTCAAAAATCAAAGGGAGACCAAAGATGAATCAGAAAAGAGGGATTGACGATCATTGCCTTCGGCGCGTACTGGCGCGGCTCCCCTCCACCTCATCGGAGGCGCGGCGTTGGTTGAGGCTGCGCACCATGCTTCTCTGGGATGTGTACTATTGGGAAAAGAAGAAGGCTTGAGATTGGCAAGGATTTGAGAGCTAAAGGCTTGATGGAGAGCTAGGGGCACCTACGGTTTCATTGATAGGCCTGGCAAGACAGATCGTGGCCTCAAGTCGTGGCTCTGGATCGTGGCGCATATCCCAAGAAAATCGGAAGGTGGAAAGGTGTCCTTGACCAGTCCGCTAATAGATCGTTTGGAGTTCTAGGCTGAGTCATATTCGGTTGATTGGCTCGGCTGAGAGGAGTCAAAGTGCCATTCGGGTATTGGCATTTCTTTGCCGAATGGGTCGTTCAGCATTACATTTAAGAATGCGCAAAAGAAAAAGGAAATAAAATTGCAAGAACAAATGTTACAAGAGCGACCAATTCGATTACACATCAATTGAAACATCTAGATGTTCAAATATTTTGCAATTACACCACGGACATCCGATGTGGCTTGGCGAAAATTGTCCATCCACTCTTGATAATCTTTCTGGGCGCTGGACAGGGTGGTAAGTTCTGCATTACACTGGTTTACCTCATCTATGACCGATATTGCTGCATCTTGGGTCTTTTCTATCAATCCAGGGAGCTCGGCCATTTTCTTGTCTTCGGCCTCTATTTCAGCTGACAGGTTTCTCAGTTCCGCCTCCAAAGCGGCTTTTCTGGCGATCTTCAATTCACGAGAAGCTTGCAGTTTGGCCAGTGTATCTTTATGGTTCTCCGTCTGGATTTGTGCCCCCTTCACGGCTTGTTCAGCTCTGGCCCTCTTCTTTTCAATGGCCGGGCGGGAGGACATCTTTCTCTAAGCTTGTCTTATGGGCACATAATGAATTTCCAGACTGGAGATGGATGCAAGTGAGGCGTTGATGTCTTCAGGAAGTTCGTGGCTGATGGATTCAAGCATTTCTTCAAAGTAATCGAGATCTTTGAACTGATCTCACGCATCTTTTTGCAGCCAGGCGAAAATCTCCTTGAGCTTTTCTAGCACTTCCTCTGACAGAGTTTGAGGTACTCCTTCCCTTGCCTCGGCAACTGGACTATTCCCCATTGATGGACTTGATAATGGTGGGGCCTGATCCTAAGAAAGCAACATTGCCGAATCAGGAGTGTTGGAAGTAAAAGGAAGGCAGGTTTGAGTGCAAATAAGTACCTCATGTCTGATTTCATGAACTGGAGCAGGATTTTGTTCAGGGGCGGCCACTGGTGGAGGAGGTGTTCCAGGCAAAGCTGAAGCTTCTGTGTGAAAGGGCACTGAGGAAGTGATGGGTTCACCTCTGCTGGGGTCGATGTTTTTGCTTGAACAGTAGGTGATTGAGCCCTTGGACGACTTGATAGCTCTGGTTGGATTGCGAAACTCATCTCTGGCGAGTTTGGTGCTTCCGTCTGAACAGGGGGAGATTGAGTCCCTGATGAAGATGAGATTTCCACTTGGATAGGTGGCTCAATTCTGGGTGGACTTGCTTGTTGAGACACTGGGACGTCCACGAGTTGATCCTCCATTGTTTCTTCTACAAATGCTAAATTAGGAATGAATGCCAGTGTTCGTCCTCAAGAAAAGACAGTAAAGGTCATACCAGTGGATGGAGCATTGGCAGGTTCTGAAGCTGAGGATTGCTGAGCTCTAGTCTGAGAATGCACAAGGTATGATTTATCAGAAACAGAGTAATCCTGTGATCAAGAAGGGAAGAAATTTTACCTCAACAAGGACTTTTTTGATAGTTCTTCTCCTCTTGGCAGTTGGAGGAGCAATTAGAGACAAGCCTTGCCTCCTGTCAGCAGTAAGGCTAGACAGAGTCGGGTCTGTTGTGGCATACCTAGCCATTAACTGAGCCAGGGTTGGTGATTTGAATCCCAATGCTGAGATTGGGCCTACTGCATTGTAGGCAATATCCCTGGCCAGAGGGGCAGGCATTGTGTTCTGAGAGCAAAAGAAATAGAATCAGAATCATGATTGGAAGAGGAAGTGTCTGATTTAAGGGTTAGTCTTATTACCTATGAGGTTGGCTGGAAATCAGACATCAACTCTGTGCAGAACAAGTGTACAGGCTCATTGATGATGTGATCATGGAGTTCTTGCCACCAGGAATTGAAGGTGGGGTGAGCTATTGTTGTGGGTATGAAAGGCCAGGTGTAGACAGCAGGACTGCACACATACTGAAAAACTCTACTAGTTTGAATAAGTTCTTTGATTTCCTCTCTAGGCTTGAGGAATTCATGCAGAAATAGTCTTGGGGGCATCTGGCCACATCCAAGTTGCCGAGCCATTATGTTGGGCTGATAATATTCATAAGTGCTATAGTTCAGCCTTCCTCCACTGAATTCAGCCGGCAGAATGCATGGGCGGATAATGATATTGAAGATTTCCAGGAATCTTCCATCTTGGCGTTCAGTTTCAAAGGAGAACTCACAAGGGAGAGTCAAATTGTCATTATCCAAATAAGGGAGCCAGAGAGGATTTTGGAAACCTTTGAAGAAGAGCTCGAAGAGCTGGCTGACACTCTGCTTGATGAGGACAGTTGAAGCAGCTTCTCCATAAGTCTGGCATCCTCTGGTGGTTTGGGGTTCCCCTTCATGATGATTGGACAAAGGGAAGAACCGGGTGTTCAAATCGACACCAACAATCTGATGCATGTGCAGCTGCAGCCACATTTGAACAAACCACTAGGGACCGTTGACACATGCTATCCTCTGGCTAGTGTACATCTGGGTGACAGTTTGATGAAGCATATGATACACACTGCCTAGAAGGTATTTCCTGAGGGGGAAGCGATTGCCACTGACTAGGTTTGAAGCCATTGCAATATGATTCAGGGTAGGCTCATTGGCTTTACCACAGAAGATGAACCTGCATAGACACATGTTCAAAAACGCCCTGTATTCAACTTCACCAAGGGGTCCATCCTTCATATGGTTCAGGATATAGTTTTTGTATCCGCTTCATGGTATCACCCCTGTTTGTCTTGAGGAACCTTTGAAATCCCAGGGGTGAACAGCTCCTGTAATGTCAAGGCCGGTGATCATATACACATCGGCCAGAGTTGGGGACATTGGGCCGTGACCAAAGAGGAAGGTGTTGACGCCATTTGACCAGAAGTGGCAAGACGCTATCAAGAGGTCTTCGTTCTTGGGGGTCTCGGCCAAAGATAACTCCAAGCATTGAGCAATGCGGAGGGTATCCCAATTCTGGGTCCTGGCGCTTTTGTCTGCAAGGAGC
Organism: Cenchrus americanus; assembly: GCA_947561735.1. Taxonomy (NCBI): domain Eukaryota; kingdom Viridiplantae; phylum Streptophyta; class Magnoliopsida; order Poales; family Poaceae; genus Cenchrus; species Cenchrus americanus. The sequence continues at coordinate 144,492,000 of OX387244.1, forward strand.
CTCTGGTACCAAGTTTTCCAGCCTGTAATCGGGGGCAAGGGCCAGTTCTTGAATGCATCCTGCCACTGAGGAGGTGTGGATAGAGCCGCTTTGAAGGGGATCCTTTGAGATTCGGCTGCGATAAAATCTCGAGGATCAGAGTTTCCCACTGGACCAAGGTAGTAGGATCTTGAGTTGGCCTCGGTACGAATCAAAAGTTCGGTGGAAGGCTCCTGCAGGAAAGCGGAAAAGAAATCTCAGGTAAAAATTGAAAACCTAAATGCCGAATGAAGCTTATGGTAGAGGAATTTACCTGAGCAGCTGGATTTTGAGCCGCCATTGGGGATTCGAGCTTAGAACAAGGGGATCTAGGTGAAGATTCCGGCGGATCGCGAAGAGAGAGAGCAGGTGTTGAACAGATTCGATTTGAAGACGTTGGTGGCTGGAGTCAATTCCGGAATAAAAATCACATTTATCCCGTAATTGAAGGGGCATGTGTTAACACCAAAATTTGGTAAGGAGTCTGACTTGTGGGTCCAGCTCGGTGAGGAGTCCGTCCGGTGGAAGGAAGGTTTTCTTCAGATGCATTCGGCAGAAAATCCGCGGCTGGCTATCTGTTTTCGTTCGGCAAGAGAACAGTTGAGCTGATTTCGCGGGATTGTACGGTGACGTGGTTCAAGCAGGAAGGACGAATGGGTGGATAAGCGATCAAGCTTAGAGATTAAATTAGGTATCGAATCCATTCGAGGTTGTACTTGGCAGGGTATAAATATGAGCCCTGGTTGTATGTGAAAGACACAATCATTCTCAATACAAAACGGCCTTACGCCAAACCCTAGAGTCCATTTGTTGTGTCGTCGAGTTCTTCGAGAGGGTTCATCGATCCGTCGACCTCCGTGAGTACCAGCAACCTTGTATCATATCTAGTATCATGCGGTGGATTTAGATCTGATGCAAGTAGTCTTGTTACCATGCTTAGTGTCATGCGGTAGATTCAAGCTTGGTTCAGGAAGGTTTCTTGTTAGATCATGAGCCATGCGGTAGGCTAAGATCTAGCTTGAAGCCAGTTATTGGCTCTTTTGGATTTTGGCAAGATCCAATAGATTCATTAAGTTACCACGTATTGCTTGGGTTTTGCTTTAAGTTTAAATTCATGTAACACCTTTTGCCAAATCTAAATGGGTTTGGATCAGCTTTATCCCTTTTGATGATCCTTATGTAAGTTGAGTTTGCACCTTTGGTTAATCTAACACGTGGATCACGTGCTCTTTGATAGCCGAAACCGAATCGATCTAGGTTGTTACGTGTTGCGGGTTCAAGCTTGCCAGCGTTTGTATAAATCTTGAAAGAACTGAGTATCACGCGGTAAATGCAGGTTTTTGGGTTGCTTTGGATCTAGTCATCCGGTGGATTAGATTTCAAATCGATTTGATAGATTTATCTTGCTTGGTAATGTTCGTTCCTTCTTCATGGACCCCGAATCGGCTGTTCAGCCGCATTCGGTTATGTTTCCCACGAGTAGAGCACGTGCGTAATTTATGAGTTAAATGATGTATGCTTTTAACTTTCCATATTTAGACCGTATCATGCGGTGGATAGATCTATTTGTGGAAAGTGGTACGATCCCCATGCAAGTTGTATCATGCGGTGGATAGATTTGTTTGGCATCGTACTAGACGGGTTTTAAAGCACTTAGACATGCGGTAGACTAGTGCTTTGGATCTATGCATGCCCGTTTATTACATGTTTACGCTCGCGCTTTACTTTATTTATTTATTTAACGTTGATCACCCCGGGGATCGGTCGCGGTCTTGCGCTCGTGTACCTTTGTCTAAACAGAGACCGATCGACGTCATGCTTGCGACATCCATTCGGCTATGATACTTTTTCCTTCTTAAAGCTCCCGAATGGTTTCAGTTTATTGGCAGATAGCTCTCTATAGCTATATGTCATCCTATCTGGCTTCGTAGCCGTAAATATGGAACTGTCTGGTAGCACCCGGCAAGTTCCAAGCTTTGGTATCTAACTACTTTGTCTTTTGTTAATTTTCAGGGAAAATTGACTGGCACGTCTCGTGATTCTCTGCGCGTGTGAAGCCAGCTTGTTCGGCTTGCTGTGTGCTTGGCGCTAGGTGCACTTTTCGCGTCAACAGGATGCACTTCTTGAATCCGTCGGGAAGCCTCACGCCTCGAGGCTACCTCCCCCTCACCTTCAGCTTCTCTCGCCTGGTCCTCTTGTCGCGCCGTCGTTGTCCATGAAGTAGAAGGTCCACGCTCCATAGTGGTCGTAGGGGAAGTAGTGGGTACACACTCAGCTTCAGGCGCATGGTTCTCTCCATCATCATCTCCAGCTTCATCCTTCTCCTCTTCAAAGAGGTCCTCGGCCATCTCCTCATCACCTGCACATTCAAAGCCAAGAGAGGTACATGGCATTGTCTCGTTGAAGGTCACCTCGCAAGTCTCCATGATTTTGTTAGTCTCAAGGTTAAGCACCCTATAGGCTCTAGAGTGGTTAGCATATCCAAAGAAAATACCATCACTAGACCTAGCCTCAAACTTGTCGAGTTTTCCCTTCTTAAGAATAAAGCACTTGCAGCCAAAGACTCTGAAATGACTCACCTTGGGTGCCCGACCATGCATCAGCTCATAACAGGTCTTCTTCTTGAAAGCTCGCAATAAAATCCTGTTGGAGACATGACAAGCCGTATTGACCGCCTCAGCCCAATACCTCCTAGGAGTCCTGTGCTCATCTAGCATCGTCCTAGCCATCTCGCAAAGAGTCCGATTTTTCCTTTCCACGACTCTATTCTGAGGGGGCACATAAGGGGCGAATACTGATGTTCAAGACCTAGATCACGACAGAAGGCATCAAAACGAGAGTTCTTGAACTCTAAGCCATTATCACTACGGATAGCTCGGATGGCATTCCCATGCCTCTCGTTCCTCAACCTCACGATCAGATCTCGAACAAAACCAAATGTCTCACTCTTGTCCTCCAAGAAAAACACCCAGGCATAGCGAGAGTAATCATCCACCACAACAAGGACATACCACTTCCCACCCACCGAGCGAACTCGAGCTGGCCTAACAAGGTCCATATGCAACAGCTCTGTCGGACGCTCGGTTATGACATCGGTCAGGGGCGGATGGGGAGTGGCTACCATCTTGCCATGCCTACACGAAGCACAAACCAAATCCTTCTCAAGCTTCAACCTCGGCAATTCTCGGACAAGGTCAAGACCACTCAAGCGGGAAACCAAATCAAAGCTCAAGTGTCCCAACCGCCTATGCCATTTCCACAAATCAGAAGAAAGACCGGCCATCAAACAGCGAGCAGGACCCAAAGAACGAGAGAAATCAGCCCTGAAAATCTGACCCTCGGGGATGATCATACAGACAAGATCACCTCGAGAATCCAGCAAACGAGACTCGCCAAACTTGAAATGCACCTCAAAACCCTCATCAAGCAACTGAGAAACCGAAAGCAAATTGAAACCCAAAGACTTCACAAGAGCAACCCTCTTCAACGTTACCTTGTCACTCACATGCACCACACCCTCAAAAATTACCCTTCTTCGTCCATTGTCCCCAAATGTGATGTACATCTTTTCCTTCACTGGGGTGAGGCTGGAGAACCACTTCTTATCTCTGGTCATGTGTCGGGAACATCCGGAGTCGATCAACCAAATGTTCTCCAAGCCTCCTGCCTGTAGTCAGAAACAAGAACGAGAATGAGCTAACGACTCGACACTGGGGTTAGCACAAAGAAAGTTAAACCAGTGTCGAGCCATCTGCTCAAAAGAGGGGTTAGCAAACATCATTCCCTTGCCACCAAACTTACCATGTCCCATGGAAGGAGTATGAGCACCACGAGGGGGAAAACTTGGTCCGTAGTTCCTCTGGAACCCAAAGCTGCGATCATCTCCTCTAAACCCGTATTGAGGACGAGTAGGGGGACGTCCAGCAAAACCACCACGAGCCCGACCAAACCTCTCACCAGCACGCACACCATCATCTCTCCTCTCAAACCTCGCACCACCACCTCTCTGTGGGATCCCCGCCAACACTCCTCACACTTCCCACACCCCGTGGAAGTGGCACTCTAGGCTCAGGAATACCATGAGACTGGCGATACCTGTCCTGGTTTGCTTGCTCCCTAGCAAGCCTCTCATCCCTCTTCCTCTTGTAGCAAAACTCTGCAAGATGCCTCTCCTTGCAACAATACTCACACCTGAAGGGGATGGATTTTGGTTTTGGCTCTGGCTTCTCTCGAGGCTTCTCACCCACAAACTTCACCGGTTTCTGGAAGTCATTTGTCTTAGGTGGGAATTTGGGTGGATCTTGGGTTGTGTCAAGCTTGTTGCAAAGGTGGTTGGGCTTTGGAGTGAAAGAGTTCTTGGGTGCTTTTGGAAGTGGGACTTGGATGTCTCCGATCACCTCAAACTCAGGGTTAGACTCAACACACTTCTCATACACACTCTCTCCACTATTCTCTCCCACTTTCTCACCCAACTTCTCAAAACCGAAGCCACGACCATCAGCTCTCTTGAACTCCTCAATCATGATTTTCAATTGAGGTTTCTGCCCAAACAACCAACCCAACACCTTCCTCAAATAGTCATTCTCCTCATAGATGACATCCAAACGGGAAGTAAGTTCAAGATTGTGCAAAGTGACTTCATCACAGCTAGAGCATGCATTTGCAATAGGAGATTTCAAAGATGCTACCAAAGAACTAATGGTAGAACGAGCATCAACAAGCTTAGCATGCATAGTAGGACATGATTTACAAGCACCAAGCAAAGTAGGTCTAGCCTTAAGCTCATCATACTCAGTCCTAAGAGCATCTAGTTTTGCCAAAGTAGAAGCATTCTTCTCATTAAGCAACTTGATCTCTTTCAACCATGCATCACACTCAAGACACTCAACATCATCAGGAGTAGGAGGAGCAAGTTTCAAAGAGTCATTCTCAAGTTTCAATTCAAGCAATTTGGACTCTAACTCTCCAACTTTCTCACTAGCATTCTCAAGTTGAGCTCTAAGATCTTTCCTCATCTTTTTGGCATCTTGTAGCACACTATCACGGTTGTCATTCAGGCCATTCAACCTAGTGATCTCAGCAAGCAAAAAGTCGGGGTTATGATTTACCTCATCCTCCGAGTCGGAGTCGCTGTCTTCCTTCTCGCTCTTCTTGCTGCTCGAGCTATGGGCCATCCCACAAAAGCCTTCAAACGCCACACAGCTCAACCCACTGAGGTTCCGGCTTGCACTCTTCTTGCCCTTGCGCCTCCCGGCGTCTTCATCTTCACTGCTTGAACTTGACTGCTCGTCACTTGAGCTTGAGTCGACGTCGCTCGCACCGGCCACCATGGCTCTTGCCTTGTTCTTCTTGTAGCCGCCCTTGCTTGGTCGCCGCTTCTCCTTGTCCTTGCTCTTGGACTTGCTGAAGTGCTTGCCCTTGGAGGAGTACTTGTCTTCACGCCTCGGGTGCGCCTTGTACTCGTTCATCTTGTACTTGTTCTCCTCCGCTTCCGGGCACTCGGCGATGAAGTGGCCATGCTTGCCACACTTGTAGCACGTCCCTGAGCTCAGCCTTGCATTCCTCCGACTCTCGTGTAGTCGATCAAACCTTCTTGAGAGCAAAGCCAGCTCCTCCTCGCCCAACACATCAAACTTTTCATCTGGAATAGACATAAGAGAAGACAAGGAAAACTATCGACAGGAAGGGTTAGATTTGCCCTTTGATCGGCCCACAAGAGCAAGACTATGGTCAGTTGAGCCCTCATGCTTGGATTGCAACTTCCTGTCAACCTCAGCCGACTTGAGCTTAGAGAAGAGGTCATCCAACTCAATAGTCAAATATTGCCCAGACTCCTTGATGGCCTCAACCTTAGCACCCCAAACATTTGGATCCAAGACATGTAAGAGCTTCAAAGCCTGATCATGCTCGGTGTAAGGAAAATCCTCAACATTAGCCTTCATGTTGTTCACGATGGCGGTGAACCTCTGAAACATCGCATCAATGTCCTCACCGGGAAGTTGAGTGAAGTTCTCATATTGCATCCGGTAAGAGACAAAGAGGCGAGCCTTCACATGGTTATCACCACCGTGAGCAACCAACAACTTCTCCCAAATTTTCCAAGCAAGATTCAAATGGCGAACACGCTCAAACTCAGGATCACACAAGCTCCGGACCAAGTGATCAACGGCTTTTGCATTTGCCTCATACTTGGCCTTAGCACCGGCATCGGTCACCATAAGAGTATGGATGTTGACCGGAATAGCATAGGTCTTGTCAAGCACAATGAAATCCAACAACTTTCCACGAAGAAAGATCATCATACGAGCCGCCCACTTGTGGTAACCCTTGCCATCGAAGTGCGGCGGACCGCCCCGCTCAACGTACGCCATCTTAGGATTCAAGACTTGTCAAAGTCGCAAAGAATCTGGCACCAAGCTCTGATACCAATTGAAGGATCAGATGGCGACTAGAGAGGGGGGGGGGAGTGAATAGGAGCCGGTAAAAATTCTTCACAAAGAACCCGGCCTATACCCTAGTCAAATCCTGGTCACACACAAGCGATGGATCGAATCACACGCCAATCACCAAGACAACAAGGTTATGGATCAACCTCTAGTCTTAGGAACAATTCCTTGAAGCACACGCGGAAGCACGAGAAAGGAAGGGAGGAATCGAACCAAGGGACAAAGCACTCAGGCTCTGGCGGGCCGTCCGGCCAGGAGGGGCGGACCGTCCCCACTGACCTCGCAGACCGTCCGGCCTGCTGCCGCGGACTGTCCGCACGCACACCGCGAACTGTCCACCCCTTTACCGCGGACCGTCCGTTAAAGCGAACAGAACCACCAGAACCAACCTGAGAAAACAGACCGTCCGCAAAGTCCAGGCGGACCGTCCGCGCGGGTCCCGGACCGTCCGCTACTTAAGCTCGGACCGTCCGCAAACTGGTTGCAATGAAAACCTAAAGCAAAACCGGATTAAAACGAAACGAGGCAAGAACACGAAGAACACCGCGACGAACTGGAGCGGCGCGAACTGTCCGCCTGGTCCTCGCGGACCGTCCGCGAGGTGCGGACAGAGCAGAAAAACGCACGACCCCGAAAGTCAACTCCCCCAAATCATCATCGGATTTCCCAAACGGTAGAAGCTGTGGAGACAAGGGTTTGGGGACTTGAAAAGCGTCACACAAGGATGCTATAGCCCAAAAATCTTGCCTCCTAACTCCCTATATCACCGGGAATCGCGAATCCTTTGAGCACCACCAAAAGCTAGAGCACCGAACGAAAAACCTTGAATCGAAGTGGTTTCCCGGCGTTTGAGGGCACAAGATCAATCACAAAGATGCACGAGACATCTATCCATGTTTCCCTCAAAGAAATCGGGGGAGAGACCCACTCAAATCCGCGGAATCACACCGATAACAAAGGCACGAAAACAAGCACAAAAAGACCACGAAAAACACAACTCCGAATCTTCTATACAAACCAGGAAAGATTCACAAGGTCTAGCATGCCACCCTAGCATCCATCCCTCTCTACAAATCTCCCATGAAGCTCTCATGCTAGCCTGGAGAAAATGGAAGAAAAATAGCTACGAAAATGAGAAATGGGATGGAGGAAATGAAACCCTAAGTCGCGGAGAGCGAGAGCCATCCACACACACTCATGGCTTATATATCAGGCCCCGCCGGAGTGGTAAATGACTCGACTACCCCTAACTTAACTACTGGCGATACAACCCACATAGGGGCATTTAGGTAATGTTTGTGGCTCTTGCCATCAGACGGCCACGCCTTTGCCGCACCCCGCGTCCTCCCGACGCAAGCCATGCGATCCCTCCGCGTGTCCTCCGCTTCGAAGCTTCCCGACACGCCCGGATCCCGTCTCCGTCATGTTGGGCCCTCGGACTTGGTATTGAGGCCCAAACCAAGAAACCGTCCTCCGATGGTTTTGTGGGCAAACCACCAAACCCCGCGTGCTCGGTCCTGCCTCCCGCCAAACCACTTGACTCGACCGGCACCGTGCACCGGCTCGATTGTCCATGACTTCGTCTTGCTCGTATCGCCACCATGTGGCCCGCACCTAGTCCCGTTGTCCACCAGGTCTCTCGAACCGAGCCTACTTGTCTCTCCATCTCCCGGAGGCCCCTCAAGGCTGAAGACCTTTCGCGCCCGTTCTTCACCTGCAACAACACGAACTAGGCCGCAGCCTACACCGGCGCACTAAGCCAAGAGTCAGTCCAACACCCGTTGTCAATCACACATCACTTAGGAGTGGTCACCCATCGACCATCGGGACGCTTCTGGTCCTCACTTGGTGAGGACCATGTGTGGTTCGAGGACCGGTGGATGGTCGCTTCCTTGTGTGATGAGTGATAGACAATATTGTGTGGGCTGATTCTTGGCTAAGTATTGCAGGTGCAGGTTGCGGCTTGACTCGTGTTGGTGCAGGGGAAGAACAAGCGCGAAAGGTCGTCGCCGGTGAGGCCTCCAGGTGTGGAGAAGACAAGTAGGCTTTGTTCGAGGGACCCGGTGGCCAGCAGGATCAAGTGCGGACCGCATGGTGGCATGAACAGCAAGATGAAGTCGTGGGCGGTTTCTTGGTTGAGCCTCAAAACCAAGGTCGAGCCGGGACTACGTGGGAGCCAAGTCATTAGTGGAGATTGGCGGAGGCTACACCAAGTTCGCGGGGTTTCCGGTGGTTCACCAGAAAACCACTGGGTTCCTTGGTTGATCCACAAAGCCAAGACCGAAGAACCGAAGACGGAGGCTGCAAGCGCGCGCACGGCCGGTCGACCGGTGGGGACCGGTCTGACCGGTGGGGAGCACCGGTCTGACCGGTGTGCGACGACGCGGTCCGGAGACTTCGAAGCGAGAGGACACGCATCGGGATCGCATGGCTTGCGTCGAGGCTACGCAGGGTGCGGTCGCCGGGCATCCGTCCGATGGAGAAGACATCAAGAATTCCAAATCCGCCCTTGAGGGGCTTGTATCCCTAGTTAGTAGAGAAGGGTATTTTGGACATTCGGTTGCCTCCATATAACCCAAGAGGTGAGAGGATGGCAGCCAACTCTTGGAACCCTAGCTCATTAGTTTTCCTATTTTCCACCTATTTTCCTTAGGTTTTTCATAGGAATAGCAAGAGAGCTTCACGGAGAGATCTTGTTGAGAGGGATGGATGATCGGGCGGCTTGCTAGACCTTGTACGAACCTTTGTTTCATGTATAGATGATTCGGCGTGGTTCCTCAAGGTTTGGATGTGTTTTCCCCGGTTGTTCTTGGTGGTGATTTTCGGATCCCTCTCTCGGTGATTTCTTTCGGTTGTTTCGGGACCTTTCTCTTGGGGATTCGATGGGGGAAATTTGTGGGAACCCTTCGTGGTTCTTTGGGTTGTGATTCCCCTCCCAATTCCGTGAGTAAAGGTGCTCGATTTTGGGGGTTTCTTGAGTTCTTGGGTTGGAAGTGCTTTCGGCGGGATTTCTTCGATTCCTCCTTTTTGGACAAGTTTTGGTGGTGTCGGGGACAGCCCTAGGGGTCCCCTTTAACAACCGGGAAATCCCCACTTAAAACCCGCAACAAAGCCAAACAAACTTTGCCTAACCATGCAGGATATGGCCCACATTGCAGGGACCGCGACGACCTGCCAAGATGGCCCTCTTGAAGATCCCCTCGAGCAAGCTTCGCCCCGCTCGATGGTGCACGCCTCCCTCGGGCGGGCTCCGTCCCGTTCGAGGGGGTGCGCTTCCCTCGAGCGGGCTCCGCCCCGCTCCAGGGCCCGCTCCCCCTCGAGCAGGCTCCGCCTCGCTCGAGGGTCCGCCCCGCCCTCGACCGGGGTCCGCCTCGCTCGAGGGCGTCCCGCACGCGCACGCCTGCCCCCGTACACGGGCGTTTAATGCCCTGACACCGGCGGGACAGAGCCATCATGCGCCCGGGGCTCGCGCCCCGGTGCCGCCGCACCAACTCCCCAGGAGAGAGCCCATCCCCATCACTGTGGGGAGGGACTGTGCAGCGCGGCCGGTGTCAGTCCAGTGACGCCGTGCGCCTGCTCCAGTACGGCTAACGCACCGAGCCCTCTAAGGGGGGCCGGTCGCACCCTCGATTTGCTTTCTTGTGATCCTACAGGGTTAGGTGGAGGCACTATTCAGGTGGAACGCCATCCCTGCCATTGTTACAGCATGGCCGCCGTCCCCGCGCGTGCAGGCGCACGCCAGGCGCTGTAGCAACAACTCCAGCACTGTGAAACGCGTTGGAACGGGACGCCGCCTTACCTACTCCTGTACTCCGTACGGGCCAACGTCAGCAGCTCCCTCGAGCCTATCAGAAGACATCACTACCATCCGCTGCCCTTCTACCCTCGAACCGCACTGTTTGGGTACAAGGTAGGCCTTCATGGCCGGATCGCTGCGAGGATCGTCCGGACGGCCTCCCACTCTACAGCATAGCACGCCACGCCCCTTCACGTAGCTGTATAGCGCGACGTGCATGTGATTCGGTCCCTCCTTGATCTATAAAAGAGGAAAGAACCCTCCCTGCCGCGGGAGAGGACAGACACAACACCACAGGAGACAAGCAGCGCCACGCACTTGTCTTATCACTCTCCCAAAACATCTTCAGCCACTATACCAGGGACTTGGAAGCCACGCTTCCTCTCCCGCCTTGCTTGTAGCAGCCCCACTACAGGCACCCCCGGTGCTGAGCAATATAGTGCCTTGAGCACACCACTGCTGGACGTACGGCCCCCTCGTCCGGAACCAGGATAAATCCCGTGTCTTTTGTTGCTTAGCATCGACCATTGAGGGATAGACCTCGGCGCTTTCTACTGGTTAGTGTCGAGACCACATTCCGCACCGACAGTTGGCGCCCACCGTGGGGCAATCTGAGCGCCTAAGGTCAATCCGTCAACTCCCTCCATGGTGATCCGCACTGAGTACCGCGGTACACGCTATAACATGGGCAGCTCGGACCCCCTCCCCGCCGGGTTCGAAATCCGGTTTGGGGGCCTAAACTTCCAGGCCACGGGGAACGACTACCTCATGCGCCTCACCAACCGTGAGGAGCTGCGCGCGCGGCGCCAGGCCGGGTCCGCCCCGGTCCCTGCTGCACGCACCGCCACGGCGCGGACGCCCGCGGGGCACGGACGGCGTGGGCCCGTCGACGCCACGACGTCGCCGCCGCTCGGGGGCTGCGTTTGCGCCGTGGCGCGGTCCGAGCGACGGCGGCCGAGCGCGCCGCCTCACAACACGGTGCGCCCGCCACCACGACCGCCGCCACCCCAGCAGGACGGCGCGCGGTCTCCGGACCGCGCCTTCCCATTGGGCTGCGTGGAGCCACGACGGCCTACAACAACAACGTCAACACCACGATGCGCATGGTTCCGCCTGGCCGTCACGTCTTCGTCGCCAGGGATCCCGGCGCTTCAGCGGGTGACGAGTCGTCCCTGGGCTCCCTCGATGCTCCGCCACCCGCCAACCGCCACGGGTACGCGGAATGGGACTTCTCCGGCGTGCCGGACCCAGTCATGTTCAGGCGCTTCCTTGACGCCACGGACTACTGGTTCGGGTGCTCCGATGACTCCAGCACCGGGAGCTACGACCCCGCGCGGGAATGCTACGTGGTCGTCGCCAACGACCAGGCCAATGCCGCCGGCGCAGTAGGCGCCGGGGACGGGGAGATCACGCCTGCCCCTGGGGTCGCCACACGCCTAGCCGCAGGGCCAAGCGCACCGCCGGGGCCGACGCCGACGCACAGCTAGCCCAAGCCCGCGAGCTCGAGGCCAAGCTGGCGGAGGAATACCGAACGGTGCGGGCGCTCCCGCGCCTCGATGGCCGGGGAGGCCTCCGCTCGCGGCGAACGCGTGCGGGAGCTGGGCAGACAGGCCCGCGACCGCATCAACGCCGGCAACCCTGACGTGCCGCCGCGGGCAAGTCAAAAGCTCGTTGCCGCCGCGACGCTGCTACGGGCCATGCCGGGACCCTCGACCCCCGAGGCACGAGACCTGCACCGCAAGTTGCAGACTCTCATCGAGCAAGCGGCCGTCCAGCAGGCCGAGAGCTCGGCATCACGCATCCGCCAACAAGGGGACGCGCGGGGCGACGGGACCGTACCAGGGGGCGAACCCTCGGTCCACGCAGGGGAAGCGGGACCCGCCAACTCGGGACGCGCAGCGGCCAAGGAACGACTCCTTGACATGCGTAGAGCGCTGGACGGTGACGCGCGCAACGTCACCAACGCCCGCCGCACAAGCAAGGCGGACGCCCGAGCAGCGGCGGGCTACCACCCTCGACGGGGCGGACGTTACGACAGCGGCGAGGATCGCTCCCCGACGCCGGAGCCCCCGGGGACCCGTGTGTTCAGCCGGGAGATCCGCACGGTGGCCTTCCCCCAAGCGCTTCCGCCAGCCTTCGACCATCGTCAAGTACAACGGGGAGACGGACCCCCGTGTGTGGCTCAACGACTACCGCTTGGCTTGCCAGTAAGGCGGGGCCATCAGCGATAAGGTCATCATCCGCAACTTGCCCCTGCATCTCGGCGATGCCGCCCGGACATGGCTCGAGCACTTGCCCGCCAGCCAAATCCACAATTGGGATGATCTGGTCCACACATTCGTGGGCAACTTCCAGGGCACGTACGTGCGCCCTGGAAATTCATGGGACCTGCGCTCCTGCACACAGAAGCTCGGCGAATCGCTGCGGGACTTCATACGGCGTTTCTCCAAGCGCTGCACGGAGCTACCCATTGTAACACCCTAATTTTATTAAAAACTTGGCTTTATTAAAATTTGCTAGCAACCATTTAATTGCTTAAGGAGTATAAGGTTGTTTTATTTAATTTTAGGCATTTAAAACTTTTCTAAAATAAATTTAATGAACTATAGGATTTATGTGTTGCATACATGCTGGAGCATTATTTTGGTTGCCTGGAATTCAAATTCAAAATTTGAATTCAATTGCTTGGAGCCTCTTCCTAAATCCCAAAACCTTTTCCCTTTTCCTTAAACCCTTAACCTCATCTTAGCCCGGCCCGGCCCGCAACGAGCCAGGGCCGCCGGCCGCGAGGCCCAACCCGTCGGCCCGCTCCGGCCCGCCCGCCGCGCACGCCCGCCCGCCAACCGCGCCGCCCGACCACCGCCGGCCCGGCGATGCCGCGCCCGCGCCTCCGCGCCCCGGCCGGCCGACCGCCGGGGCCCCCTCGTCGCCCCGCCCTCCACCGCGTCGGCCGATGACGGGCGGGCCCCGCCCCGTCATCCCTTCCGTGGCCGCCCGGACTCCGCCGCCGCGCGCCACCGAGTCCGACCCGCGCCCGCGCCGCCTCCGCGTGGCCCGCACGCCAAGGTGCCTCGCGCCCGGCTATTTAAGGCCGTCGCCGCCTCCCGGACCCCAACCCGAGCCGCCCTAGCCCTTGCACGCGCCCCGCCGGAACCCTAGCCGCGCCGCCGTGTTGAGCTCGCCGCCGCCGCCGTGGAATCCCGCCGCCGTCGCCGCTCCGCCGCCAAGGAGTCGCCCGGGAGTTGCACAAGGAGGTGAGGAGCACCCCCGTGCCACTTGTTGTCGACCCCGAGCCCCTCTTCGCCCCTAGCGCCGTCACCGGAGCCCGCACCCCCGCGCCGCCGCGTCGACCCGCCGCTCCGCCGCGCCGCCGCCCGAGCCGCCGCCCTAGATCGCTCCGCGGTCTCGCACGCGTCGCGTAGATGCTTCCCGCGCCGTGAATCGTGGCCGTAAACCCTAAAACCGGTCCCCGCCGGCGAGCCCGCCGCCGCCCGCCGCCGCTCGCCGTCGCCGGCCCTCGCGCGCCACCGCCCCGCCGCTTGCGCTTCACCGTGGCCGTTAGATCTAGATCTGACGCGCCGCATCTAAGCCACCTCACCGCTTCGCCCCGCGCGCGTCCACAGCCGCCAGATCTAGATCCAACGGATCTAGATCGGGTCAAAACCCTAGTCAACAGGTCAAACCCGCCAGCCCTGGCAATTTTGCAGAAAAGCCCCTGGATTTTATTTATTTACAAAAATACCCTTCCACCGTATAAGTTTTCTTACAGTTTGGTCCTTTTTCTTTATTTTAGCCTAAAACCTTTTCAAATCTTCGCAGATTAGTCCCTAAACCTTCCCGAACCCATAACTTGGTCGTTTTAGCTCCGATTTTAGCGTTCTTTATGTCCACGCGTTCGTCTCGAAGCGTAGATTAGTTTTATGCTACTGTTTAGATCTGTTTGATCTGTTTGGTGACTGTTTCTTATTTTTTTCTATTGTATGCTTGTATGTGATGATTGTGGATCGTAGAGAGCGATTCGTTCGAGGGATTTGAAGATCCGGTCATGCAAGAGTTTGAGCAGCAAGGCTTTGTTGAAGGCAAGTATTCCTTGATGCATGCCCGCTTGTCCTACATAACATGCATTTAAATTCACTGTTTTTACTTTTCGCTTGCATTAATTTGATGGGAACTTATTAAGGATCATGCCTAGCTTTTGACTACCTTTACCTTGATGCCGACAATTAAATTAATCTTGTGGTAGTTATTGCTTAGCATGCTCAACTGGGAATTGGTATTAATTAGCTTGGTTACCTTTTGTTATTTCATGTTCCGTTTATGATCTTTTACTTGACAAGACCACTTTAATATGTAATCGGAACATGGAGAACCACCCAGGAAAACAGTACAACCACAAGAACTAATGGGCAATGGTCTTGGCTGATTAATTAGGAACTTTAGCTTGGGATGGTCTTACCTGATAAGGACAAGGGATCAGTGGTACTGTGGGGTATGGACTCGCTCTAGTGAGGGGTTGGGTGAGTTATTCTTTTATGGTGGGGTATTGACCTGCTAGGGGACTTTGTACCTTGCTAACTGATCCGGACCTTGTGGGTCATAACTTGCTAAGGAACCTTTGTAAAGGCCATGTAGCGTCCCTATGCAATCACACCTCGGAAGTGTGATATGGTGTCTTGCAAACACTGCATGGTTGGGTCCAAAGTTCTTCGAAGCTTTTACGCTGCTTGTGGGTAAAGATGTACAACCTCTGCAGAGTGTTAAACTAATCGATTAGCCGTGCTCACGGTCAAGATCGGCTTGGACACTCACATGATTAAATTATGGAACTTTAATGTTTAATTGCTGTTTTATTCTTTATTTATGATGCTGTTATCTTATTTAATTGGGTTGGTATGAACTTACACTTTAGTAATCAGGTTGCTAATAAAACTTGACCAACTAAAATGCTAAAGTGCTTTAACCTTAACCATCCACCATATGGCCTTGCATGTTATGTTGTTTTTCCTTCGCTGAGTACGATATGTGCTCACGCTTGTTTATTCTCTTGCATCTACAATACCCGAATTTGCTGCTCAGACTGGGAGAACTTTGAAGATAATCCAGAAGATTTCCAGGAGTTCTAGGTGTGCGTAGTCTTCGCTCGCCGCCCGTGGAGGCATTTTGTCCGCTGCGAGAACTCGTTTGTTTAAGTTTCGTTTAAGACTATGGTTTGTAATAACTCTTTATTCGTGTGGCATTGTTTTTGGTATTCATAATGTCTAAGCGTGTGTGTAACTTGATCCTGGCGCACACGTGATCAATGCATTCGGTTTTGCCTTTAAAACCGGGTGTGACAGAGTGGTACCAGAGCTGTGTTGACTGTAGGAACGCTAGCCTAGATAGAAATGGTCGAATTAAGAATTTATTACTCATAGAAGCTTTCTTACACATGCTTGCTTTATTCCTTACTAACCTTACTCTTGCCTTTTTGCTTCACTCTTGAGCTGTCTGCATTCTTTGTCTTGTGCTTGCCTTAGCTCTCGTCCTTTTTGCCTTACCATCTTTCTCATTCTGCACTACACTACAGATGGTTCGTAGCTTGGAGACTTCTCGGGCTGGAGCAGTCCACCAGTATGCTCCACAGGAACAGTACTATGATTTGCATGATGGAGATACAGATGAGGAGATTGAGATGGAGCCTGCACCTGTGGTTTTCCCTAACCTTATCATGGTGCCTGACGATGAGGAAGATCCGGAGGAGATGATCCCAGAGGAGGATGAGCTAGCTGAACAACCCAACCTAGAGGAGCAAGCGCCAGAAGAAGATGAGGATCACTCAGATCAAGAGATGGAAGAACAAGAGCAAGAGAAGGAAGAAAGGGAAGCGATCTAGGAAGTGTACCACTACAGAGCTGATGGAGTAGGCATTCCCATGGCAGACCACCTGAGGGCAATGGTACTTCGCCTAGGCTATGATAAGGCCCATGTCTACCATTGTGAGCTGTGGACCCATCCGTGGTTCGAGCCCCATTGGGAGGTTGCTGCCATCTTGGAGGAGTACATTCCATGCCGTGGAGTGAAGGAGGTGTCTAAGCATCATGACGTGGCTCACAGGACTACTATGGATGCTGGGATAGCCGAGTCAGCTCGGAGGGCGCTCTACGTGCTCTCTCACAAGGAGCGTGACAGGTTGGAGGACACCCACTGCCGCTACACACCTTTCAGAGCAAGTGGGGAAGCCAAGACTTACATC
Organism: Cenchrus americanus; assembly: GCA_947561735.1. Taxonomy (NCBI): domain Eukaryota; kingdom Viridiplantae; phylum Streptophyta; class Magnoliopsida; order Poales; family Poaceae; genus Cenchrus; species Cenchrus americanus. Next base: position 144,508,492 of record OX387244.1, read on the forward strand.
GCCCCAGCACCAGCCTATGAAGGGACGCTCAACAATGTCCGGAGTCTACTTGCAGCGGTGAATACTGCATTGGATGATGCCAACAACACACTATATGCAGCACAGCAGCAGATTTTCACTCTGGAGACGCAGAGGCGTGCCTTAGAAGCTGCACTTCAGAACAGGGAGCAGCCGGAAACCCATGAAGCCGCAGAAGGATGTACCTCCCCATCACCCAAGAGGCCACACTACGACTCCCCTGACGCTCGCACAGATGCCATGGCTGAAGATAGTCCTTAGGTTTAAGATTAAGGATAGGATTTCTTTGTAATCGCTAGTAGACGATCGGTAAAGTGTGTTTAGTTTAGAGGTGTGGTTGAATGCTTGATTTTGTGCTTAATGTGTGAGTTGGATGTTTGGTTGAGTGCAATGTGTTGTGGAGTGATGACCACAACGACATTGGTTTAGTAGTAAGTTTGTGGGGGTTATCTTTCAGTCTCAATCAGTTATTTATCTTAATCTTTTTGTCCTCTTAAGTTTCCCTTAATGCAAATTCAAGATCCCAAAAATCTGTTCGCACAGTTTTCTGAGTCAGCAGTACTGTTTTAATTTTATCTCGAGCTACAGAACTCCGATTGCAGTAAAACCAATTGGAAAAGTTCAAGAATTTTGTGACTGATTTTCTGTGAAAACATCAGAATATTTGGATGGAAAACCAGAGAGTTATGACTAAAACATTATAGCCTCACGAATCTGTTAAACACTGCCGACCTACCTGACTTGTTTATTTTATAACCAGAGCTACACAACTCCGATTGAGGTGATTCCAGTTGGAGTAGTTTCGTAATTTCATTACCTTTTATCAGTCCAAAATCCATAATTTTTGGTCACCCGCACAGAGAGCTATACCTGATTGTTTGGAGTTAACAGAATCTGTCTTATCTGAATATCATTGCTATCTTATCTTCCTAAGTTTAATCCTTGGTGCAATCATCTAAAATAATGTCCCTAACACTCAGATGGTGAACACCAGGTCAGGATCAGGTGTTGATCAACCAGCAGGAAGAGCACCCCAGCCCGGTACAAATGGATCCCGCTATGCAGCAGCTTCCCGGAGGCACGGACCCGGCTCCTCCAGAACTTGACCACCACCGTGACAAACTTGCAAGCTCAGGTCAACAATCCGCCGGTGCCGCCACCCGCGCCTCGCAACAAGCACCGGGAGTTCATGAGTCATCACCCTCCTGTGTTTACTCACGCCGCTGATCCACTGGAAGCTGAAGATTGGCTCAACACAATACTGAAGATGCTCACCACCTGTCAGTGTGACGACAGAGAGAAGGTCCTGTATGCTGCAGGACGACTTCAAGGCTCTGCAGCCGCGTGGTGGGATGCGTACTCTGCTGCTCATGCCGCCCCAGACACTATCACTTGGGAGGAGTTTACCACCAACTTCAGGAGCCATCACATACCCTCTGGAGTCATGAAGATCAAGAAGAAGGAGTTCCTTTCTCTGAAGCAGGGAGGAATGTCAGTGGCTGAGTATAGAGACAAGTTCACTGAGCTATCTCGCTATGCAGCTGAGGAGGTTGCTGAAGATAGGAAGAAGCAGGAGCTGTTCCTGGATGGGTTAGCTGGTTCGCTGCAGTACCAGCTGATGTCCTATCCTTTCCCTAACTTTCAGCAGCTAGTTGATGCCGCCATCCGCTTGGAGCACAAGCGCAAGGAGCTCGGAGAGCAGAAGAGGAAGGCCGCCAGCTCTGGGCAGTTTGGGAGTGCGTCTCGCCCGCGCTTCAACCCACCGCCGAACACCCCGTTCCGCTTTGGGGGACCGGGTGGAAACTTTGGGCAGCAGCAGTCCCAGCGTCCCGTTCGGCGGTTCCGGCGGTCCGCTCGGCGGTTTCGGCGTCCCGTTCCTCGGACTCCCCGCCCGGCTCCCCGCGCGAGTCGGCGAGAGAGCCCCGCTTGGCACACCCCGTAAGGACCGTGGCACCGCCCAATCCTCGCTACCACTACTTGCTTCAAGTGCGGAGAGCTTGGTCACTATGCCAATGCTTGCCCAAAGAGGAACCCTCCACACACACCCGTACGAACCAGCAGCGACAAGGAGCGGAAGCCAAACCCCGCGGCCTAACAAAGGACAACGAGCTATGCACGAGGCAAGGCGATGCACGTTGATGCTGAAGTCGCTTAGGAGAACCCAGAGTAGTGCTCGGTATGTTTCTAGTCAACTCTACTCCCGCCTCGTTTTGTTTGATTCTGGAGCATCCCATTCTTTCATTACATCCCAGTTCGTAGCTCAACATAATCTACCTATCAGCCCCATGTCTCGCCACATGTTAGTTACCTCACCTGGGGGGAATTGAAAGCTATCTATAAATGTGATAACGTCCATCTCAAGATTGTGGGCAGAGATTTCCGCGCCAATCTTATAATCTTGGATTCAAAGGGGATCGATGTGATATTGGGAATGGGATGGTTGACCGCGTGTGATGCGGTGATTCAGTGTGCTAAGAGGTCAATCCTTCTTACAAGTCCAGCTGGTGAAAGGTTTGAGTTTGCAGCAGATCCCGCGCCATCAAATGCCAGTGTCGTGAATAAGCTTGATGGAGCAGCCTTGGAAGACATACGAGTAGTGTGCGATTATCCTGATGTGTTTCCCGAGGAGTTGCCAGGTATGCCCCCTGACCGAGATGTTGAGTTCGTTATTGATCTTTTACCTGGTACTGCCCCTATCTCTAAGCGCCCTTATAGAATGTCTAGTGATCAGTTACAAGAACTTAAAGCTCAGATTAAAGAATTATTGGGTAAAAGGGTTTATCCGTGCTAGTTCCTCACCCTGGGGAGCACCCGTTATCTTTGTGGGTAAGAAAGATGGCACACAGAGGATGTGTGTTGATTACAGATCTCTTAATGATGTTACCATCAAGAACAAGTATCCTCTGCCACGTATTGAAGATTTGTTTGATCAGATGAGAGGAGCTAAAGTGTTTTCTAAGATCGATCTGCGATCTGGTTATCATCAGTTGAAGATTAGGCCTTCAGATATTCCTAAGACAGCTTTTACTACCAGGTACAGACTTTATGAGTACACAGTTATGTCCTTTGGGTTAACCAATGCACCCGCGTACTTTATGTACTTAATGAACAAGATTTTTATGGAGTATCTGGACAAGTTTGTTGTAGTATTCATTGATGACATTCTGATCTACTCCAAAAATGAGGAGGACCATGAGGAGCATTTGAGACTTGTGTTGCAGAAGCTGAGAGAGCATGTGTTATATGCGAAGTTCAGCAAGTGTGAATTCTGGCTCAAGGAAGTGTCTTTTCTAGGTCATATCATCACCAATGGAGGTATTGCCGTAGATCCTAGCAAGGTTAGTGATGTATTGAAGTGGGAAGCCCCTCGTACAGTGTCTGAGATCCGGAGTTTCCTTGGACTTGCTGGTTACTACCGTCGGTTTATCGAAGGATTCTCCAAGATTGTGAAGCCTCTCACTACATTGCTATAGAAGGACAGGGAATTCAAATGGACCAGTGCATGTCAGTCCAGTTTTGAGGAGTTAAAGAAGCGGTTAACCACAACACCTGTTCTAGTAATGCCTGATCTACGAAAGAGCTTTGACATATATTGTGATGCATCTCGACAAGGTCTAGGATGTGTGTTGATGCAAGAAGGTCACGTTATAGCCTATGCATCTCGACAGTTGAGGAAGCATGAGTTGAACTATCCTACGCATGATCTTGAGTTAGCAGTAGTGGTTCATGCATTAAAGATTTGGAGACACTACATTATGGGAACTAAGTGTCAGATCTATATTGATCACAAGAGTCTGAAGTATATCTTCACTCAGAAGGATCTTAATTTAAGACAGCGTCATTGGTTAGAGTTGATCAAGGACTATGATCTAGAGATTCACTATCATCCGGGTAAAGCGAATCTGGTTGCTGATGCATTGAGTCGAAAGGGCCACACTAACATGGCTATGACCATTCAGTTTCCTGATGAGTTGGTAAAAGAGTTTGAAAGGCTCAACTTGAAAGTGGTTGCGCATGCAGAAGGAGTGACTTTGGAAGTACAGTCCACTCTGGAGCAAGAGATACGTAAATGGCAGCTAGAGGATGCTGGAATACAAAAGATTAAAGAGAGTATGCAACAAGGAGAAGCCCCAGATTTCACAGAAGATGAGCAAGGAACCGTGTGGTTTAAGAACCGGTTGTGTGTACCAGAGACAGGAGATCTCAGAGAGAAGATCTTTAGAGAAGCTCACGACTCAGCTTATTCTTTCCATCCAGGCAGTACTAAGATGTACCAGGATCTCAAGCAGAGGTATTGGTGGTACGGTATGAAGAGAGATGTGGCCGCTCATGTGGCTTTGTGTGACACTTGCCACCGGGTTAAGGCCGAACATCAGAGACCCGCTGGATTGCTTCAACCATTGAAGGTGCCTGAGTGGAAGTGGGAAGAGATCGAAATGGACTTCATAGTGGGTTTACCCCGAACCCGGGATGGCTATGATTCGATTTGGGTTATCGTGGATCGTTTGACTAAGGTAGCTCACTTCATTCCGGTAAAGACTACTTATACAGGAGCTAAGTTGGCGGAACTATACATGTCCAGGATTGTGTGTTTGCATGGTGTACCAAAGAAGATCGTGTCAGACAGAGGTACTCAGTTTACTTCTCGTTTCTGGGGGAAATTGCATGAATCTCTGGATACTAAGCTAAATTTCAGCTCAGCTTATCATCCACAGATAGATGGACAGACAGAGAGAACCAATCAGGTCCTAGAAGACATGCTGAGAGCCAGTGCGCTTAAACATGGTTGTAGTTGGGATAAGAGCTTGCCGTATGCTGAGTTCTCTTACAACAACAGCTACCAAGCTAGTCTCAAAATGTCACCCTTTGAGGCCCTATATGGAAGGAAGTGTAGAACCCCATTATATTGGAGTGAGACAGGCGAAAGGCAGTTATTTGGGGCAGATATCATCAGAGAAGTGGAGAAACAAGTTCAGATTATTAGAGAAAGTTTGAGGATTGCTCAGTCTAGACAGAAAAGTTATGCAGATGGCAAACGAAGGGATGTGGTCTTTCAGGAAGGCGATTATGTGTACCTAAAGGTATCACCTATCAGAGGTTTGCGTCGATTCAGAGTTAAAGGAAAGTTGTCACCTCGCTTTATTGGACCTTTCAAGATCCTTGAGAGAGTGGGAGAAGTGGCTTACAGATTAGAGTTGCCAGTCCAGTTAGCTGATGTGCATGATGTGTTCCATATCTCTCAGTTGAAGAAGGGTTTTGGTCCTCATGACAAGGAGCCGTTGCCCTTGGACGACCTAAACATTAAAGAGGATCTCATTGTAGTTGAACACCCCATTCGAATATTGGAAACCATGACAAGGATCACTGGGAATAGCGTGATTAAGATGTGCAAAGTACAGTGGAGTAATCATGCAGAGGATGAGGCAACATGGGAAAGAGAGGATGAGCTGAAAGCAGAGTTTCCAGATCTTTTTCCCAATCTGTCCGAATCTCGAGGACGAGATTCTTCTTAAGGGGGGTAGGATTTGTAACACCCTAATTTTATTAAAAACTTGGCTTTATTAAAATTTGCTAGCAACCATTTAATTGCTTAAGGAGTATAAGGTTGTTTTATTTAATTTTAGGCATTTAAAACTTTTCTAAAATAAATTTAATGAACTATAGGATTTATGTGTTGCATACATGCTGGAGCATTATTTTGGTTGCCTGGAATTCAAATTCAAAATTTGAATTCTATTGCTTGGAGCCTCTTCCTAAATCCCAAAACCTTTTCCCTTTTCCTTAAACCCTTAACCTCATCTTAGCCCAGCCCAGCCGCAACGACGACGGGCCGCCGGCCGCGAGGCCCAACCCGTCGCCCGCTCCGGCCCGCCCGCCGCGCACGCCCCGCCCGCCAACCGCACCGGCCCGGCAACCGCCGGCCCCGGCGGTCGCGCCCGCGCCTCCGCGCCCGGCCGCCCGACCGCCGGGGCCCCCCTCGTCGCCCCGCCCTCCACCGCGTCGGCCGATGACGGCGGGCCCCGCCGCTCATCCCTTCCGTGGCCGCCCCGGACTCCGCCGCCGCGCGCCACCGAGTCCGACCCGCGCCCGCGCCGCCTCCGCGTGGCCCGCAAGCCAAGGTGCCCGCGCCCCGGCTATTTAAGGCCGCCGCCGCCTCCCCGGACCCCAACCCGAGCCGCCCTAGCCCTTGCACGCGCCCCGCCGGGAACCCTAGCCGCGTCGCCGTGTGCTGAGCTCGCCGCCGCCGCCGTGGAATCCCGCCGCCGTCGCCGCTCCGCCGCCAAGGAGTCGCCCGGGGGTTGCGCAAGGAGGTGAGGAGCACCCCCGTGCCACTTGTTGTCGACCCCGAGCCCCTCTTCGCCCTAGCGCCGTCACCGAGCCCGCACCCCGCGCCGCCGCGTCGACCCACCGCTCCGCGCGCGCCGCCGCCCCGAGCCGCCGCCCTAGATCGCTCCGCGGTCTCGCGCGCGTCGCGTAGATGCTTCTCGCGCCGTGAATCGTGGTCGGAAACCCTAAAACCGGTCCCCGCCGGCGAGCCCGCCGCCGCCCGCCGCCGCTCGCCATCGCCGGCCGTCGCGCGCCGCCGCCCCGCCGCTTGCGCTTCACCGTGGCCGTTAGATCTAGATCTGACGCGCCGCATCTAAGCCACCTCACCGCTTCGCCCGCGCGCGTCCACAGCCGCCAGATCTAGATCCAACGGATCTAGATCGGGTCAAAACCCTAGTCAACAGGTCAAACCCGCGAGCCCTGGCAATTTTGCAGAAAAGCCCCTAGATTTTATTTATTTACAAAAATACCCTTCCACCGTATAAGTTTTCTTACAGTTTGGTCCTTTTTCTTTATTTTAGCCCAAAACCTTTTCAAATCTTCGCAGATTAGTCCCTAAACCTTCCCGAACCCATAACTTGGTCGTTTTAGCTCCGATTTTAGCGTTCTTTATGTCCACGCGTTCGTCTCGAAGCGTAGATTAGTTTTATGCTACTGTTTAGATCTGTTTGATCTGTTTGGTGACTGTTTCTTATTTTTTTTCTATTGTATGCTTGTATGTGATGATTGTGGATCGTAGAGAGCGATTCGTTCGAGGGATTTGAAGATCCGGTCGTGCAAGAGTTTGAGCAGCAAGGCTTTGTTGAAGGCAAGTATTCCTTGATGCATGCCCGCTTGTCCTACATAACATGCATTTAAATTCACTGTTTTTACTTTTCGCTTGCATTAATTTGATGGGAACCTATTAAGGATCATGCCTAGCTTTTGACTACCTTTACCTTGATGCCGGGAATTAAATTAATCTTGTGGTAGTTATTGCTTAGCATGCTCAACTGGGAATTGGTATTAATTAACTTGGTTACCTTTTGTTATTTCATGTTCCGTTTATGATCTTTTACTTGACAAGACCACTTTAATATGTAATCGGAACATGGAGAACCACCCAGGAAAACAGTACAACCACAAGAACTAATGGGCAATGGTCTTGGCTGATTAATTAGGAACTTTAGCTTGGGATGGTCTTACCTGATAAGGACAAGGGATCGGCGGTCTTGTGGGGTATGGACTCGCTCTAGCAGGGGGTTGGGTGAGTTATTCTTTTATGGTGGGGTATTGACCTGCTAGGGGACTTTGTACCTTGCTAACTGATCCGGACCTTGTGGGTCATAACTTGCTAGGGAACCTTTGTAAAGGCCATGTAGCGTCCCTATGCAATCACACCTCGGAAGTGTGATATGGTGTCTTGCAAACACCGCATGGTTGGGTCCAAAGTTCTTCGAAGCTTTTACGCTGCTTGTGGGTAAAGATGTACAACCTCTGCAGAGTGTTAAACTAATCGATTAGCCGTGCTCACGGTCAAGAGCGGCCTGGACACTCACATGATTAAATTATGGAACTTTAATGTTTAATTGCTGTTTTATTCTTTATTTATGATGTTGTTATCTTATTTAATTAGGTTGGTATGAACTTACACTTTAGTAATCAGGTTGCTAATAAAACTTGACCAACTAAAATGCTAAAGTGCTTGAACCTTAACCATCCACCATATGGCCTTGCATGTCATGTTGTTTTTCCCTTGCTGAGTACGATATGTGCTCACGCTTGTTTATTCTCTTTCATCTACAATACCCGGATTTGCTGCTCAGACTGGGAGAACTTTGAAGATAATCCAGAAGATTTCTAGGAGTTCTAGGTGTGCGTAGTCTTCAGTCAGCTGCCTGTGGAGGCATTTTGTCCGCTGCGAGAACTCGTTTGTTTAAGTTTCGTTTAAGACTATGGTTTGTAATAACTCTTTATTCGTGTGGCACTGTTTTTGGTATTCATAATGTCTAAGCGTGTGTGTAACTTGATCCTGGCGCACACGTGATCAATGCATTCGGTTTTGCCTTTAAAACCGGGTGTGACACCCATCGTGGCGCAGTCCGAGATCGTGCACGCCTTCCTCGAGGGCACCACATGCAGAGATCTCGTGAGAGAGCTGGGGCGCAGCCCGCCCGCGGACTCGAACGAGCTGTTCGACATCGCCACCAGCTTCGCCTCGGGAGAAGAGGCCGTGGGAGCAATCTTCGACGGCAAGAAGGGCAAGCGCTCGGAGGACACGCCCGCGGAGGGCAGCAAGTCCATGGAGCCCCACCGCAACGACAAGCGGGGCAAGAAGGGAAAAAAGCCGCGCCGCGAGGCGCGCGAGCAAGGGTGCGACGGCGGTAATGCCGAGGCCCTCGCTGTTGACCCGGCTCGACGGGGCCCTCGACCGGCCCCTCGAGGCCCGGGGGTGTTCGATGACATGCTAAAGAAGCCATGTCCTTATCACAAAACCCCAGTGAACCACACCCTTGAGTAGTGTGATATGCTCAAGAAATTCTATGGTCGCGCCGCCGCGAAGGAGGCAGAGGCCAAGAAAGACGGAGGAGACGGCGACGCCGGCGGCTTCCCTGCCGTGGAAAACGTGTTCCTCATCTTTGGGGGGCCAACTGTCGACATGTCGACACGCCAGCGCAAGAAGGAGCGGCACGAGGTCCTCGCCGCAGAGAAGGCGCCTCCCTCCTTCCTCAATTGGTCGGAGGACGCCATCACCTTCGGCGGGAAGACCACCCGAACCGCATCCCCAACCCGAGCCGCACCCGCTGGTGGTCGACCCAGACATCGGGAACGCGCGGTTCTCGAAGGTCTTGATGGACGGGGGCAGCAGCCTCAACATCCTCTACGCGCACACGCTGCGCTTGATGGGGATCGGGCTGGACCAGCTGCGGCCCAGTACGAAGCCATTCCATGGCATCGCGCCGGGCAAGCAGGTTCAGCCCCTCGGGCAGATCGACCTGCCAGTTTGGTTTGGCACCGCAAAGAATTTCCGCAAGGAGATCCTCACCTTCGAGGTGGTAGGGTTCAAGGGAGCCTACAACGCTATACTTGGGCGACCTTGTTATGCCAAATTCATGGCGGTCCCCAACTATACCTACTTGAAGATGAAGATGCCAGGACCAAACGGCGTCATCACCGTCGGCTCGTCCATCGAGCACGCGTTCGACTGCGATGTCGAGTGCGTGGAGCACGCAAAGGCACTGGCGCTGGATGAAGCGCTGGTGACCACCTTGGAGAAGATGGTCAACGACGACCTCGGCTCCACCGCCAAGCACGCCGGCACCTTCGAGGCCGCGGAGCAGACCAAGGAGGTCCCCCTCGATCCTTCTGCCCCCGAGGGCAAGGCGTTGAGGGTCAGCTCCACCCTCGTCCCCAAATAGGAAGTGGTGCTCGTCGACTTCCTCCGCGCCAACGCCGACATCTTCGCGTGGAGCCCCTCGGATATGCCAGGCATCTCGAGGGAAGTCGCCGAGCACTCCCTTGTCATCCTGCCAAACGCCCGCGCCGTGCAGCAACGGCTCCGCCGCTTCGACGAGGAGCGGCGACGGGCGATCGGAGCGGAGCTGCGGAAGCTTCTCGAGGCCGGATTCATCAAGGAGGTGTTCCACCCAACGTGGCTAGCAAATCTCGTGCTTGTAATGAAAAAGAATGGGAAGTGGCGGATGTGTATAGACTACACTAGTCTTAATAAAGCATGTCCTAAAGTTCCTTTTCCTTTGCCACGTATTGATCAAATCGTTGATTCAACGGCTGGATGCGAATTGCTTTGCTTCCTTGATGCTTACTCCGGGTACCACCAAATAAAGATGAAGGAGTCCGACCAGCTCGCGACTTCGTTCATCACGCCGTTCGGGACGTTCTGCTACGTCACGATGCCGTTTGGCCTCCGAAACGCGGGTGCGACATACTAGCGCTGCATGCAGCACGTTTTCGGAGACCACATCGGGCGGACGGTCGAGGCGTATGTGGACGACATCGTCGTAAAGACCAGGAAGGCGGACGACCTGGTTGGCGATCTTGGCACCCCGTTCGGCTGCCTACGGGCCAATGGGGTCAAGTTAAACCCCGAAAAGTGTGTCTTTGGAGTGCCGCGAGGTATGCTCCTGGGATACATTGTCTCCCAACGGGGAATCGAGGCGAACCCTGAAAAGGTTGCGGCCCTCGAACGAATGGGTCCGATCCGGGACCTCAAAGGGGTGCAAAAGGTGCTGGGGTGCCTTGCCGCCTTGAGCCGCTTCATCTCACGGCTCGGTGAAAAGGGGCTGCCCCTCTACCGCCTACTCAAGAAGCACGAGCGCTTCTCATGGACCGCCGAGGCCCAGGATGCGCTCGACAAGCTGAAGGCGTCTCTGGCGCACGCCCCGATCCTCACGCCGCCGCAAGACGGCGAACCCCTGCAGCTCTACGTGGCCGCAACCACCCAGGTGGTCAGCGCCGTGATCGTCGTGGAGCGCACGGAGGAAGGGCACGCCTTGCCTGTACAGCGGCCGGTCTATTACATCAGCGAAGTCCTGTCAGATACCAAGACGCGTTACCCCCAGGTTCAGAAGCTGCTGTACGCAGTGGTCCTGGCGTGGCGCAAGCTCCGCCACTACTTCGAGGCCCACCCCGTCACGGTGGTCTCCTCCTTCCCGCTGGGGGAGATCATCCGCAATCCCGACGCCGCGAGCAGGATCGCCAAATGGTCCGTAGAGTTGATGGGCGAGACGCTTGCCTACGCGCCGCGCAAGGCCATCAAATCCCAAATCCTGGCGGATTTCGTCGCTGAGTGGACCGATACGCAGCTGCCGCCGCCGCAGATCCAAGCAGAGTGCTGGACTCTGTTCTTCGACGGCTCGGTGATGAAAACAGGGGCGGGCGCGGGCCTGCTCTTCGTGTCACCCCTCGGGGAACACATGCGGTACGCAGTGCGCCTCCACTTCCCCGCGTCTAACAACATGGCGGAATACGAGGCCCTCCTCTGTGGCCTCAAAATCGCCATTGAGTTAGGCGTCAAGCGCCTCGACGTGCGGGGGGACTCGCAGCTCGTGATCGATCAAGTCATGAAGAACGCGAGCTGCCATGACGACAAGATGGAAGCCTACTGCAAAGCCGTGCGGGCCCTCGAGGACAAGTTCTACGACGTTGAGCTCAACCATGTGCCCCGCCGGTACAACGAGGGGGCAGATGAGCTGGCCAAGATCGCGTCCGGGCGGATCACCGTCCCCCCGAACATTTTTGCGCGCGACATCGCTCAGCCCTCAGTCGTTTTCGAGCCCCACCCCTCGAGTCACGACGAACCCTCGGGGGCTCCCTCGAACCCAGCGGGTGCGGAACCCATGGACGAGGACCCCTCGAACGAGGCGTACGTGCTCTCCCTCCTCGAGGGGTATGGCTCCTACGAGGCCGACGTGATGGACATCGAGCCGGCTCCTGTGAAAGCGGACTGGCGCGACAAATACATCGCCTGGATGGCTCGAGGAGAACTCCCCGCGTACCGGGCCGCGGCCAGGCGCATCGCCAGGATGGCCAAGTCCTTCTCCCTCATTGACGGCGAGCTGTACAAGCGTGCCGCCTCTGGCATCCTACAGCGATGCGTGCCCATCCCCGACATCCACGCCGGAATCTGTGGCCACCACGCCGCGCCTCGTACCCTCGTCGGCAACGCGTTTCGCCAGGGCCTTTATTGGCCTACCGCAGTCGCGGACGCCAGCGAAATCGTACGCACTTGCGAAGGGTGCCAGTTCTACGCCCGCAAGTCCAACCTGCCCGCCCATGCCCTGCAAACCATCCCCGTAACATGGCCATTCGCCGTGTGGGGGCTGGACATCGTCGGGCCCCTGTGGAAGGCGCCCGGGGGCTTCACCCACTTGTTGGTCGCGATCGACAAGTTCTCCAAGTGGGTGGAAGTGTGCCCCATCACGAACCTCAGGGCAGAGCAGGCGGTAACATTCTTCACCGACATCGTCTACCGCTTTGGAGTGCCAAACTCCATCATCACCGACAATGGGTCCCAGTTCACGGGCAGGAAGTTCTTGGAGTTTTGCGACAAATTTCACATTCGTGTGGATTGGGCAGCTGTGGCACACCCACAGACCAACGGCCAAGTAGAGCGTGCCAACGGCATGATCCTACAAGGCCTCAAGCCCAGAATTTTCGACCGGCTAAACAAATCTGGGCAAAAATGGCTCTAAGAGCTACCAGCGGTTGTGTGGAGCCTAAGGACCACCCAGAGCAGAGCCACTGGGTTCACCCCGTTTTTCCTAGTTCATGGCGCGGAGGCCGTCCTCCCCACGGACTTAGAATACGGATCGCCCAGAGTTCGAGGCTATGACGAGGAGGCCAACCAGCGAGCCCGCGAGGACTCGCTGGATCAGCTGGATGAGGCACGCCACGTGGCCTTGATGCATTACGCAAGGTATCAACAGTCCCTAAGACGCTATCAAGCACGCAAGATACGCCGGCGGGACTTCAGCGAAGGGGATTTGGTCCTAAGGCTACACCAGGACAACCGAGGGCGCCACAAACTTTCGCCCCCATGGGAGGGACCCTACGTCGTGGTGAAGGTACTCAAACCCGGCACGTACAAGCTGGCCAATGAGGACGGTGAAGAGCTCACCAACGCTTGGAACATCCAACAGCTACGTCGCTTTTACCCCTAGCTAGGATTTCCAAGTATTTTTTTTGTTGTAAAAATCATATGACCAACGCCCCCGTTGGTAACAACCATGTAAATACCATAAGTCTAATGGAAAGGGCAACTCGGCTTTCCCCTGAAACCCAAGTTACCCTCGGGGGCTACTGCGGGGGGCATCCCCCCCAAAATGGTCCCATTTTCGCGCAAAAACAAAGCAACTCACACGCGCTAAGTTTGTTTTCTACCCCAGCCTCGAGCAACGATTCGAACAGGGCGCAGGCAGCCTAGCGGAAGGAGCGCGCGAGCCAGAGATAGCCTACGCCGCGAGGATATGGCCCTTCTCTCTCGCCTCGAACCCAGCAGGCCCCCGCGAAAATCGAACTCCCCTAAGTAAAATCTACTCAGGAAGAAGGAGAAACAAAAAAGAGCAATAAGCAAAAGATTTCATTTCGTATCAACAAATGTTTACGATTGAGACAACTTGTTTATTTACAAAGGCCACGAGGCCAGAATACTGATACACGAATAAAAACAGGCCTAGCGCCCAACTGTCTTCAGGAGGGAGGAGCGGCAGCGTCAGCAGCGTCCGGGAAGAGGAACTCCTCGAAGGCTTCAGCGAGCGACCTGGCGGCGTCAGCGGCGAGCGCATCCACACGCTCCATCGCCACCTCGTCATCGACGCCCTGGGGAACGATGTAGCCCTCCGCCAGCGCCTCGAAGTTGACCTCGTAGTGGGATCGTACCACTCCGAGGGCCTTCTGGACGCCCAGATGTAGTGCCCGGCGCATCCGCTCGGTGACGTGGCCGCCAAGGGCGCGCAGGCGGCTGGCCAGCGAGCTGCCGGCCTGTGCTTCGCCCTCCTCCACGGCTTGGCAGGTCTCGAGGGCCGCACCACGCAGCTCCTGCAGCTCCCGCTCGGAGGAGTTGTAGGAAGCCTGCAGAGCCTCGGCCCGCTCAGCTGCATGCCCCAGAGCGGTGCGCAAGCCTGGAATTGCCAAGACAAGAAAGAAATCAGAAAGGGGGATGCGAGCCCTCTAACAGAAAAGTCAACAAGGCAATGGTCGAACAGTGGCTCACCTTCGACTTGCTTCCTCTCCACCTCGAGGGCACGGCGCTCGGCCTCGACCGCCAGCTCGAGGCCCTTGACGGTCTCACCCTGCTCCTGGAGGGCCAGCTCTTGGTTTGCGCTCGTAATGCTAAGCACAATGAGCTCGCCCTCGGTCTTGGAGCCGCCCCTCAGCCCCTTGGCGGGCGGTGTGCTTTTGCAGGAGCTGCTCCTCAGCAACGACGAGCGCCGCGGCCTTGGCGTCGAGGGCGGCCTTCAAGTCGACGGCCTCCTTGGCCCGCGGCTCCCGGCCCCGCGCGCCCGCTCCTCGGCCCGGCGCCCGCTGCGCCTGCGCCCCCTCGAGCGATGAGCGGAGCCCCCGGTTCTCGCCGCGGACGCCGGCCACCTCCGCCTCCCAGTTGGTCGCCAGCGTCCGCATCTTCTCCAGGTCCGAGCGCGCCCGCCACAGCGCCTCATCACGATCGATGAGAGCCGTGCAGACCCGCTCGAGGCTAGAGCGGCGCGCCGGGTCCTGCCTCGTGCTCTCGGGGAGTTCGTCGCGCAAGACCACGGCCCGGTACGCCAACCAGCCGTCCGGGGTCCTGAGGGCATCGGCGAGCGCGTCGAAAGCGCCGCATCGCTCCCGGAGCTGGTGGAGCTCGGCGTTCACCCGGTCGAAGGCGTCGTACTTGTCATGGGCACGGCGCTCGAGCTCTTGTCACCCACAACTCGAAACCCGTAAGCGCCACAACACAGAAACAGCGCACCAAAACGAGAGAAAGAAGAAAACGAACAGCAACGCCATACCTGGAAGACACGCCATGCGGGGCCGCCATGGACCCTTAGCGCCTCGTTCAGCGCGCGGTCGAGCGTGGCGCCGTGGCTCCGGAGCTCTCCCCAGAGCTCCTGCTCTCCCTGGGCGTCGGCGAACGCAGGCGGATCGCCAACGGCCGCCTCCACCAGGCGAGTGGCCGGCGCGGGAGGACGAGGCCTCGGCGCTGTGTCCTCAGTCCCCCGCCACCATGTGACCCTTGCGCCGCCTCACAAGGGCCCCCTCCTGGGGCTCGGGGGAGCGTGTGGGGAAGCTCGCCCACTGGTCCCACCCGGGCGGCGGGGAGTCATCGTCCAAGACCTCCACCACCTCCGCCCGGGAACCACCGGCGGCGCCGGCCCCCTCCGCCCGGCTCCGCCGGCGCCTCCACTTGCGCCTCCACGGCCGCGGGCGCCGACGTGGCGCCGCAACCACCGCCTCCGGCCGTGCCTCCGCGACCACGGGTGCCACCGCGGGCTGCACCCGCCCTCGCCTCCCACCGCGGCCGGCGCCACAAGCCGCGCCTCCGCCGCGGCGGCCCACCATCGGCCGCACCTCCGCCGTGGGCTGCGCCCCCGCCACGACCGGTGTCGGCCGCTCCTCGGCAACCGCCGACCGCGCCATGGCGGGCTGATCCGCCGGTCGAGGCATCGAGGCCCCGCCCGCACCCCTCGCGAGCTCTCGCCCGCCGCCGCCGTGCTTGCCCCCGCTCACGACGCCCTCGACGAGCGCCGCCGGGTGGGGACGGACGCGTCCGCCCTCAGCACCTTGGCCGGTGCGAGGGGAGGCACAGTTGGCACCACCCTGCGCAAGCACAAACAGAGGGTCAGAATGCCCGATCATCAAAAAATCAAACCAAATGGAGGATCGAGCCCCTTACCTCGAAGAGGAAAAGGCGCGCTTCCTTTTCCTCGAGGCCTCAGCGGATGAGGCCGGCGCGGCCGGCACGCCCGCCGCCGCCCCCCGACGACGCCGCCTCACGCGCGGGCACGCTCGCCCCGCGCACGGGCGTGCTCGCCCGCGTGCGGGGCGCGCTCGCCGCACGCACGGGCGCGCTCGCCGTGCACGCCCCCGTAGTGCACGCCGGCGCCTCGCGGCGCGTGCCGCCCCGTTGTCGATTGCCTAGCGGCGGGCGCCGTTGCGCCCGCCCCGGGCGATGCCGCCCTTGCCGCCGCAGCCGGCCCCGGCCGACGGGGGCGAGGGCTCCCACCTGTCTGAGGGGCCCCGCCCCTCAGCCTCTTCCTCTTCGTCCTCCTCCGAGGACGAGTACTCCCTCGGTCCCCGGGGAGGAGAGCCCTAGCTCCTCGCGCCGCCGGTACTCCGCGCTCCGACGCTCGTGGCGCTCGTTGTGCCGCCTCACGCGCTCCCTCCCCGCGCGCCGCCCGCTCCCCGTTCCCGGCCGCCGCGCCGCCCGACCAAGCGCGCGGGAGTCGGGGGTGGGCGGAACGGACTTCGCGGCGGAGAAGCTCACCAGCTGCATGCGAAACGTCGAAGGCGCGTCAGTAGGCGAAAACGGCACAAAGAAATAAAACAGAATCAAGAATCACGCTCACCAGCGGGCCGGTGGGGAGCATCTCGAGGTCCCACGGGGTCCGGTCCGGATGCGCCGGCATCCGGGTGTCGACGGCGCTCCGCACCCGGGTGAGCGCATACGGCCGCCCGAGGGGGGTTGGGAGCATCCGCGACCTCGCCAACGCGACGGGGTCCGCCTCCTCTGTCATCTCAAAGATGCAGAGCGGCCTCTCCATCAGAGGCATGACCTGCCGATGATGGAGGAAGGCGAGGACGCCCATCGCGGTCAGCCCCTGCTCCGACAAGCTCCTTAGGGCGGTCAGGACCGAGTCCTGCCGCCTCCGATGCTGGGCCGTGGACACCCCGTAGCCCCAGGAGCTTGGCTTCTCCTTGAACACCCAACCGGTGTAGGGGGGAAGGCCGGGCTCGGCGTTGCGCAGGTAGAACCATCCCCGCTCCCAGCCGACGTTTCTCGTCGTCATGGTGCAGGGGATGTAGTGGTCCTTGAACTGCCCCCGCAGGGCGAGCGACATCACGCCGGCGCGCACCGCGCGGCGGGTCCTCGGCTCCGTCGTGGGCTGCGTGTAGAGCTCCACGCGGAAGAGGTATACCCGGAGTTCCCAGTTGACTGGGATTCCTAGATACCGCTCGCAGACGCCCACGAGCGTGGCCGCCTGCGAAATCGCGTTGGGCACGAAGTTGTGCAGCTCCACGCCGTAGTAGTGGCACAACGCCCGCATGAAGCGGCTCGCCGGCGCATTGAAGCCCCGCTTGTGGAAGCGGATGAAGCTCACCACGTAGCCTTCCGGCGGGTTGGGCGCGCGGTCCCCCGCCGGCGGCACTATCCACTCCGCCGGGCGGCCCTCCTCATTTGCCGCCAACTGGCCGGCGGTGACCAGCTCGTTGAGAGCCAACAGGGTCACCGACGACCTCTCCCAGGCGTACGGGTCAAGAATCGTGACAGGCGGAGGCGGCGCCATGGGAAGAGGGCAAAGGAATGCGAGAGCGAAGGACGGGAAGAGGAAGAAGAAGAACTCAGATGGCGAAGCCACACGGTGGCGAAGGCGAGGCGAAGACGAAAGCACAGGGGGCTAAAATGGCGGAGCGCTAAGGTAAAAAACCGCTGCTTCCCCCCTCCCCTCAGGTTTATAAGCCGCGGGCGAGCTCTCCGGAGCGGATGTCCCGCGCGCATTAACTGTAGGGAATCTTCTCTTCACGCTGACGAGCGGGCCCCGCCACGACCACAGCGGCCACATCACCGCGAACGGGCCATCATCACGGTGAAGACTAGCAGGGACCGAGGCAGGCGGTCACGTCCGTCTGCCACGCTACCCACTACGCGCGCGCGCGGCCGCAACGCCTGAAAAGGCGCGCCCGCGTCGCGAAACCGCAGCCTCTACTGTGGGGCATTTAATGGCCCGGTCCCTTGCAAAGCAAGGAGAACCCTCGAGCGGCACGGAGCCCTGGCTCGTGATAAATTAAACCCTCGAAGGGACATCGGCGTGAGAAGGTTGCCATGGGGTCCGCCTGAAGCAAGGCGGGCCCTGCAAGCACGCTTGCCTCGCAAAACCCTCGAGCGGTGCGAGCCCCTGGCTCTAGATGGTGTCAACCCTCGAAGGGACATCGGCGTGAGAAGGTTGCCACGGGGTCCGCCTGAAGCAAGGCGGGCCCTGCAAGCACCCTTGCCTCGCAAAACCCTCGAGCGGTGCGAGCCCCTGGCTCTAGATGGTGTCAACCCTCGAAGGGACATCGGCGTGAGAAGGTTGCCACGGGGTCCACCTGAAGCAAGGCGGGCCCTGCAAGCACCCTTGCCTCGTAAAACCCTCGACCGGTGCGAGCCCCTGGCTCTAGATGGTGTCAACCCTCGAAGGGACATCGGCGTGAGAAGGTTGCCACGGGGTCCGCCTGAAGCAAGGCGGGCCCTGCAAGCACCCTTGCTTCGCAAAACCCTCGAGCGGCGCGAGCCCCTGGCTCGAGACACAAGCGTGAGAAGGTCGCCCCGAGGCCCGCCTGAAACAGGACAGGCACCACAAGCACCCATGCCACGCTGTGCTGCTAACCAGCGCCTCGAGGACTAGCTCGGCCAGACCCCTCGACGGCCGCAAACGCAAAGACGGGGCCGCCCAGGCGCCACACCGCACGGCCCTACTGATCAGAGGTTCGAAGCCTGACCCTCAACGGGTTCGAACAGGCGCCCCAGATCGCGGAGTCAGGGACGACGAAGGCACGCGCATTCGAGCCGTTCCTCGAGCCCGTCGGCTCGAGGGTGCCCCACATGTCATGTTCGAGAGCCAGCGAGGGCAGCTAGCCGGGGGATCCCACCGAGGGAGAGCTTCCTCGCCCTCGGTCCCTATCGAATGGGACCGAGCCCCACCTAGCAAACCCACGCAAGCGCTTCAATGGACGTGTCTCTGGACCACGCAGCCTACCCTTATCGAACGGGGCATGGGCGTCCACTCGAACCACCCGCTAGCAGCTCAAAGAGGAATCCGCAATTCGCGACCCGCTCGATGGGGGTTGCGGAAACCTCACCCTCCGTCCCGCGGAGGGACGGCGAGGGCGCGTCAAGAAACAAGTCGTAAAGCTCTATCCGATCGCCTCGAACGGGCCTAGGCTCGGGGGCTTGACGCACGGCTACACCTCCTTGGCTCGCACCCGCCGGAGACAGTGCCAGCAGTGCGTGCGCCACCGAAGCCGGCTGAGACATTGCCGACGCCGGTTGAAACATGTGCCAAGCCCTCTGACCGGTTCTCACGGTTAACCCCTGCAGGAGCACCCACGCTCCTGCAGGGCCTCGGGGGCTAGACCCGCGGGTCCACTGACGCGGCCCCACGGAAAGCGTTCGCGAAACAAGGAGGGAAGAACGTCCTATCGGTAGGCTCCAGCATCTGCGGGAGCCTCAATGGCAAACCCACAGATGCTCGGGGGCTACTGTCGGGGACAGCCCTAGGGGTCCCCTTTAACAACCGGGAAATCCCCACTTAAAACCCGCAACAAAGCCAAACAAACTTTGCCTAACCATGCAGGATATGGCCCACGTTGCAGGGACCTCGACGACCTGCCAAGACGGCCCTCTTGAAGATCCCCTCGAGCAAGCTTCGCCCCGCTCGAGGGGTGCACGCCTCCCTCCGGCGGGGCTCCGTCCCGTTCGAGGGGGTGCGCTTCCCTCGAGCGGGCTCCGCCCCGCTCGAGGGCCCGCTCCCCCTCGAGCAGGCTCCGCCTCGCTCGAGCGTCCGCCCCGCCCTCGACCGGGGTCCGCCTCGCCCGAGGGCGTCCCCGCACGCGCGCGCCCGCCCCCGTACACGGGCGTTTAATGCCCCGACACCGCCGGGACGAGCCATCGTGCGCCGGGGGCTCGCGCCCGGTGCCGCCGCACCAACTCCCCGGAGGGAGCCCATCCCCATCACTGTGGGGAGGGACTGTGCAGCGCGGCCGGTGTCAGTCCCGTGACGCCATGCGCCTGCTCCAGTACGGCTAACGCGCCGAGCCCTCGAAGGGGGGCAGGTCGCACCCTCGATTTGCTTTCTTGTGATCCTACAGGGGTTAGGTGGAGGCGCTAGGCGGTGGAACGCCATCCCCGCCACCGTTACGACGCATGGCCACCGTCCCCGCGCGTGCGGGGCGCACGCCAGGCGCTGTAGCAACAACTCCAGCACTGTGAAACGCGTTGGAACGGGACGCCGCCTTACCTACTCCTGTACTCCGTACGGGCCAACGTCAGCAGCTCCCTCGAGCCTATCAGAAGACATCACTACCATCCGCTGCCCTTCTACCCTCGAACCGCCACTGTTCGGGTACAAGGTAGGCCATGATGGCCGGATCGCTGCGAGGATCGTCCGGACGGCCGCCCACTCTACAGCATAGCACGCCACGCCCCTTCACGTAGCTATATAGCGCGGCGTGCATGGGATTCGGTCCCTCCTTGATCTATAAAAGAGGAACGAACCCTCCCTTCCGCGGGAGAGGACAGACACAACACCACAGGAGACAAGCAGCGCCACGCACTTGTCTTCTCACTCTCCCACAACATCTTCAGCCACTATACCAGGGACTTGGAAGCCACGCTTCCTCTCCCGCCTTGCTTGTAGCAGCCCCACTACAGGCACCCCCGGTGCTGAGCCATATAGTGCCTTGAGCACACCACTGCTGGACGTACGGCCCCCTCGGCCGGAACCAGGATAAATCCCGTGTCTCTTTTTGCTTAGCATCGACCATTGAGGGATAGACCTCGGCGCTTTCTACTGGTTAGTGTCGGGACCACATTCCGCACCGACAGGTGGGATTAAATTTGGCTATGGACTCCTCATGAGGTGTTCCTGATATCCCCAAAGTCTTGTTCAAGTCCGTGGAGCGATTCGGGAGATCGAGATTTGGTTTTGGGGGAGTTCACCCGCGGGTGCTGTTCATCCCGAGCTGCCCAGGCTACACCGGTCTGACCGGTGCTCCTGACCGGTCTGACCGGTGCGAGCCCTTGTGGGATTTTGCTCGGGTGAACGTCTTGGTGTGTTCATTGTTGTCCCGTGTTGCTGCTGTTTCAAGTTTGGGTCAGTTTGGTGTTCGGTGGACCTGTTTGGTGCCTTGGGGGCTTTCAGGCTGCCATCGGTCTGATCGGTGTGTCTCACCGGCCTGACCGTTGTAGAGCCACTTAGTGGAAGTTGCTCAGTTTCACCAGCAGGGACCGGTCTGACCGGTGGTGCTCACCGGTTTGACCGGTGTGGGTCTGTAGACTTGAGGTTTGGTTTTTCCGCTGCGTTTCTCGGGTCGGAAGGTGGTGTGTTGGTTCCTAGGTCCAGTAGCACTCCAGTGGCTACGTGGGCTTGACCAACCTTGGTAGTGAGTCGGAGACGTGTGTTGGAAGCCGTGTTCATCTTGTTGGAGTTTCCATCTCCTTCGAGAAGAATTTTTATCGGCTCCCATTCACTCCCCCCCTCTGGTTCGCCGTATCGGTCCTTCGAGGGACCGACTGATTCCCATAGTCTTGCCCTCTTTGGTGGTTCTAAAGGAAAGGCTAACTCTAACCCATCCACCAGGATGTTCTCCTTTTCTTCTTTGATGTCTATGCCAGATGAGGAGTTTGATGACCTTGGAGAGGACGAGCTGGCACTGTTGACGAGGCGGCTCGAGAGGCTGCACGAGAACTGCGTGCACATGAGGAGGAACACGAGGACGTGCTTCCAGTGCGGCAAGCCGGGACACTTCGTCGCCGACTGCCCGGAGAAGGCCGAGAACAAGGACAGCTACAAGCACAAGCCGAGGAAGGACGGCAAGTACCGTTCGAGGCGCGACTACAGGAGCAAGCACAAGAACAACTACAAGGACGAGCGACGATCGAGGAAGAAGGAGAGCCGAGGCAAGGCCCGAGCGATGGTCGGAGCGAGCGACGTCGACTCCAGTTCCGCGTACTCCACCTCGAGCTCGAGCAGCAGTGAAGACGAAGGCGATCGTCGCAAGAACAAGAAGTCGTCCAAGAACACCGAGCGGGGCCGAGCGCTCGCGAGAGATGGCTTCCGCACCATGGCGGCGAGCTCCGGCAGCAAGAAGAGCACACAGAGCGACTCGGACTCTGAGTCCGACGACGAGGTGCGTGATGAACTTCCCTTCTTGCGCCAAGAGAATGAGAGGCTTGGCTCTTTGCTTGATAACCGTGATGACATGCTTAGAGAGGCCAAGAAAATGAGGAAAGAGCTTAGGGCTTCGCTCGAGGATGCTAGGACTAGAGTAGCTGAGCTAGAAACAAAGGTGCTTGATAGCAAGCTTGAGATTGATTCGCTTAAGGCTAGCCCTGTTGTTTCGGATGAGAATGAGTGTGCTGATTGCTCCATATTCCTTGCTGATCTTGCTTTGTTTAAGGAGAAGCATGCCTCCAAGTGTGAGGAACTAGATGTGCTTAGGGTTGAAGTGGCTGAGCTTAAGTCTAGACCTGCTTTGCTAGGTGCTTGCACTTCTTGCCCTGTTTTGCATGCTAAGATTGATGAGATGCATGCTTACACTAGTTCGCTTGAGGCTAAATTGAAGGAACCCATGCCTACATCATGCTCTACCTGTGAAATGAATGCATTGAAAAATTTGGAACTTGCACATTATGTTGATCGTTTGCAGGATGAGAATGATAACTTGAGGAAGTTGATGGGGTGGTTGTCCGGTCATGAGCCTCAGTTGAGGATGATGATCGAGGCCTTTAAGAGGCAAGATGGTGAGGGACTTGGGGCAAACAAGGTTGGTGAGGGAAGTGGAGAGAATATCCCGGAGCCACCAAAAACCCACCACAAAAATGATTTCCCTCCAAAACCCAACCATCTTAGGAACCGACTAGACACAACCCCAGCTCCACCCGCATTTCCTAAACCCACAAATGATCTCCGAAAGCCTATCAAGTTTGTGAGCACTTCGGGGAAAGTGTTCGTTGGGAAGGAGTGTGAGAAGGCTAGCGGTGAGAAACCGGTGGAGGAGTTGAGTGGAGAGAAACCAAGTGAGCAGCCACATCCCAAGCCAAATCCTAAGCTTGTGAGGTTCCATTGTGGATATTGTGGGAGAGATGGCCATAAGGAGGAGTTTTGCTTCAAGAGGAAGCGAGAGGAGAGAATGGCAAAGGAGTGGGCTAACAAGGACAAGTACCACCCTTCCGATGGTGTACTTGAGCCTCGTATGCAGATGCCCAGGGCCAAGGCGAGTGTGGGGACAGTTCGGGCTTGGGGAGAGAAGAAGGCTGCTGGAGGTGCTGCTGCCCAGGTCACACCGGTCAGACCGGTGTGGGGCACCGGTCAGACCGGTGCAGGCACAGACGGACGGTACATTTGGGTTTCGAGCTCGTACAGGTGCGAGGGTTGTTTCTGGTGGTCGTGGTTCTGGTGGCTAGGCTGGAAAGGGTGCAGGTGGTCAGTTTGCTAGGCGTTCTCCTCCTCGTGCTCAATACGGGGATCGGAGGGGTCGTAGCTTTGAGTTGGAGAAGAGGGACGTTCCACGGGTTTTCTTGCGTGGATTTGGTCCTCCTCCAGGCAGAGAGGGGTGGTTCCCTCAGGGTGGTTACCGTGGTGGTGTTCGTGGAGGTAGCTTTGGTAGGAGAGATGCTTTGGTTGGTGCTAACCCCACTTTCGAGCAAATGGCTCGGCACTAGTTTTCCTCTTTTGGTGCTAACCCCAGTGCTGAGTCGTTTGTTCGCTCACGTGCTTATTTTTGAATTTCAGGTGGGAGACTTGAAGAACATTTGGTTGATTGACTCCGGTTGCTCGAGGCATATGACCGGAGACAGGGGGTGGTTCTCAAGTCTCGTCCCGGTGGTGACAAGGAGGTACATCACTTTTGGGGACAATGGGCGTGGGCGTGTGCTTTCAGAAGGTGAGATCAAAGTGAGTGACAAGATCACTCTGAGGCGTGTTGCTCTTGTTCAATCGCTGGGGTACAATTTGCTTTCTGTGTCCCAGTTGTTGGATGTGGGCTTTGAGGTGTTGTTTCGGCCAGGTGGTTCACGGATTGTGGACTCTCGAGGGGACCTTGTCTGTATGGTCGTTCCCGAGGGTCAGGTGTTTCGTGCTGATTTTTCTCAGTCTTCGGGTGTGGAGCGTTGTTTCTTGGCTGGTTCTTCGAGTGAGTTGTGGAAGTGGCATAGGAAGTTGGGTCACTTGAGCTTTTACCTTTTGCCTCGCTTGAGTAAACTCAATTTGGTCCGAGGATTGCCACGGTTGAGGCTTGAGAAAGAGTTGGTTTGTGCTCCGTGTAGGCATGCCAAAATGGTGGCCTCTTCTCACCCGCCTCTCACCGATGTGATGACTGAGCGTCCATGCGAGCTGCTCCATATGGACCTTGTTGGCCTAGCTCGTGTGCGATCTGCGGGTGGGAAGTGGTATGTCCTTGTTGTGGTGGACGACTATTCTCGGTATGCGTGGGTGTTCTTTCTCGAGGATAAGGGGGAGACATTTGGTTTTGTTCGAGATCTAGTCTTGAGGTTGAGGAACGAGAGGCACGGAGATGCCATACGAGCTATCCGCAGTGATAATGGCTCGGAATTCAGGAACTCTCGTTTTGAAACCTTTTGCCATGACTTGGGTCTTGAGCACCAGTTTTCGAGTCCGTATACGCCTCCCCAGAATGGTGTTGTGGAAAGGAAGAACAAGACCTTGTGCGAGATGGCTCGGATGATGCTTGATGAGCATAGGACTCCGAGGAGGTACTGGGCTGAGGCGGTGAATACCGCATGCTATGTGTCGAACAGGATATACCTCAGAGTGCACAAGAAGAAGACATGCTATGAGTTGATGCATGGTCGCACACCCAAGGTGAGTCACTTCCATGTCTTTGGTTGCAAGTGTTTCATTCTGAAGAAAGGCAGGAAGTTGGATAAGTTTGAGGCTAGGTCTGTCGATGGCATTTTCTTTGGTTATGCATCTCATTCTAGAGCATATCGTGTGCTCAATCTTGAAACTAACCAAATCGTGGAGACTTGCGAGGTAACCTTCGATGAGACAGAGCCACGTAGTCAGCTTGTCTTTGAGTGTGCAGGTGATGATGAGCTTGGCGAGGAGATCGTTCAGGAGGAGGAGCATGAACATGGAGAGGATGAAGATGGTGGTGTGGTGCCCCCGGCTGAACATGTACCCACTACTTCGACTACGATGATGGATGGACCCTCTGCTACACCTACGACGACAAATCAAGAACAAGGAGAAGCTGATGTTGAGGGGGAGGTAGCATCAAGGCGAGAACCCCCCCGGCGAGTACAAGTAGATCACCCAGCTTCGTGGATCATCGGCGACATGGATGAACGCACTACACGGTCGAGGGTTCGGAACAACTCTCATTTCGCTCATGCTGCATTTGTTGCTTCTTTCGAGCCCAAAGACATTGGACACGCACTATCTGATCACAATTGGGTTAATTCGATGCATGAGGAGTTGGAGAACTTTGAGAGGAATCAGGTGTGGGAGTTGGTTGACCCTCCCCCCGGGGTGTAAGCCGATTGGTACCAAGTGGGTGTGGAAAAACAAAGAGGGAGAGAAGGGTGAGGTTGTGAGGAACAAGTCGAGACTTGTTGCTCAAGGGTTCAGTCAGAAGGAGGGGATTGACTACGAGGAGACCTTTGCTCCCGTAGCCCGTTTGGAGGTGATTAGGATCCTTCTAGCCTTTTCCGTGGCTAAAGGGTTCAAGTTGCACCAAATGGATGTGAAGAGTGCTTTTCTGAATGGAGTGTTGGAGGAAGAAGTGTATGTGAGGCGACCTCCGGGGTTTGAGAGTGAGAAGTACCCCCACCGGGTGTACAAGTTGAGGAAGGCGCCGTATGGGCCGAAGCGGGCGCCTAGAGCTTGGTATGGCAGGGTTGAGGGGGTTCTTGTTTGCGAGAGGCTTTGAGATGGGGAAGGTCGATCAGACCTTGTTTTTGCTGAGGCAGGGCAAAGATATCCTGATTGTGCAGGTGTACGTGGATGATATTGTCTTTGGTGGCTCGTCTAACTCTCTTGTTGCGAGGTTTGCAGATGATATGAGCAGGGAGTTTGAGATGAGTATGATGGGCGAGTTACAGTTCTTCCTCGGGCTACAAATCAAGCAATCAAAGGTCAGGCTAAGTACACCAAGGACATTGTGAGGAAGTTCAAGATGGAGGACTCCAAGGCTATGACGACGCTGATGAGTACGACTACGGCTCTTGATGCGGACGAGGAAGGTGAACACGTGGACCAGAAGGAGTACCGGAGCATGATCGGGTCACTCCTCTACTTGACGGCGACGAGGCCGGACATACAGTTCTCGGTGTGTCTGTGCGCTCGTTTTCAAGCGTCTTCGAGGACTTCGCATCGGCTAGCAGTGAAGAGAATTTTCAGGTACTTGCGTCACACTCTCGACTTCGGCCTTTGGTACTCTGCGTTCTCTTCCTTAGCGCTTCATGGTTTTTCAGACGCGGATTTTGCCGGGTGTCGGTTGGATAGGAAGTCCACCTCTGGGACTTGCCAGTTTTTGGGTTCTTCATTGGTGTCTTGGTCTTCCCGCAAGCAGTCGAGTGTTGCTCAATCCACGACCGAGGCCGAGTAAGTTGCCGCTGCTAGTTGTTGCTCTCAGCTCCTTTGGATCACCTACACCATGAGTGACTTTGGCGAGGAGTATACCCATGTCCCACTTCAATGTGATTGCACCAGTGCCATAAGCGTTGCAAAGAACCCAGTGCTCCATTCCAAAACTAAACACATAGAAGTGAGGTATCATTTCCTGAGAGACAACGTAGAGAAAGGGAAGTAGCTTTGATCCATGTACCCACACATGACCAACTAGCCGATATTTTCACCAAACCCCTAGATCAAGCAACTTTCACTCGTTTGCGGGGGGAACTTGGTGTGTGCTTGATTTCTTGAGTTGGGTGTGTGGGAGCGTTCTTTTGCCGGTGGTGTCGAGCCCGTTTTGCCTCCCCTCGAGGAGCCGGTTGTAGCTATGTATAGCTTTTCTTTGTGCATTTCTTGCATTTGGCATGGCATATGTAACATGATGTATAGGCATCCTTGTATCTTAGATTGCATGCATTTTGTATCATATGCATTGGTTAGGAAAAGCTTCTCTCATATACATTGTTCACCATAGAATGAGATATATGTCTTTGTGAGCTTGTTTGGTATGCTTCGGTTAGTTTGGCTTCGCTCTTGATGATCTTGATGAATAATCCATGGTTGATAGCTATGCTTTTGAAAAATGTCACATGTATGCTCTCTCATGTGTAAATGCCTTTACATGCTCTTGACATGTTTTTGGGGCCTTGCTATGCTTAATTTGTAGTTGGATAGCTAGTTTATTGATCATATGGGGCCAAAGGCTCATTTGCCATCATGAATGTTTAGCCCTCTTGATTTATCTTGTGGAGGGGCATAAGTTCCTTATTGTCGCAAAGACATTTCATGTACCATTTACAAATCTGAAAATGAAATGAACAATGCTTGGAAAATATGTTCCCATGTCATATGTGCTGAATTTAATTCGCTTTGGGTGCTAAACCGTTGCATGATGCCTACCAATGAGAAGTCTCATACATAGAAGTAGGCACATGGCTCGGTGGCTTTGACATGACATAAGGTGCTTGTGGGTGTTTGTGATGGTCTTATGATTAGAATGGCTATCCTAGCATGAAGTTTGTGTGGCTTTGCCATTTTGATATGCTTTGATCATGTTTAGGACTTTGCTCATGAGAGGCAAGTTTTTTCGCAAAATTGCCAAAATCCATCTAGCTTCGTCCAATGGTTGTGAAACTTGGTGATCATGTAGTTGAGATCGATACGAAGCCGTAGAGTATCTAACTTACTCATTTGGACATGTGTAGCATTCTTTGTTGAATTTTGTCTATTTAAGAAGCTCTAGGTTGCATTTTTTGCATTTTTGGCTTGATTCATGCATTGTCAACAAGGGGGAGAAGTTTGAGCTTGAAATGGCTTGCTGGGCGCATTCAGAAGGTTTTCAGGTGGTTTCGAGCCATTTCTGGGCTTTGTTGTGCACTGGTCTGACCGGTCAGGGTCACCGGTCTGACCGGTGTGAGTGCTGGTTCTGTTCACATGTTGCACACCGGTCTGACCGGTGGTGTTGACCGGTCTGACCGGACAGGGCTGAGTTGTTGCAGCTGCCCTATTTCAAGTGGTGTTTTGCATGCATCCGTCCAGGGGGAGGTGCATTGGTTCAGGGGGAGCTTGCATGTGTGCAGGGGGAGCTCATTGTGGTTGTTCGAGCTTTTCTTTGGTGGTTTGCGCTCTTTGCTTGAGCTTTGCTTTGTCTCGGATGTGTCGAGCCGTTGCCCTTGCCTAAGGGGTCCGAGACTTGTCTTCTTCAAGTGATATTGCTCTTTGCCTTTGTTTGGCTTTCGACCGCTTGTTGAAGTTTCTTTTTGTTCGTTTCTTTTTTTTTCTTTTCTCTCTTGTTACTTTCGTGTGGGTGTTGTCAATGCACTCATCAAGGGGGATATTGAGGACCATGTGTGGTTCGAGGACCGGTGGATGGTCGCTTCCTTGTGTGATGAGTGATTGACAACGTTGTGTGGACTGATTCTTGGCTAAGTATTGCAGGTGTAGGTTGCGGCTTGACTCGTGTTGGTGCATGTGAAGAACAAGCGAGAAAGGTCGTCGCCGGTGAGGCCTCCAGGTGTGGAGAAGACAAGTAGGCTTTGTTCGAGGGACCCGGTGGCCAGCGGGATCAAGTGCGGACCGCATGGTGGCATGAACAGCAAGATGAAGTCGTGGACGGTTTCTTGGTTGAGCCTCAAAACCAAGGTCGAGCCGGGACTACGTGGGAGCCAAGTCATGAGTGGAGATTGGCGGAGGCTACACCAAGTTCGCGGGGTTTCCGGTGGTTCACCAGAAAACCACTGGGTTCCTTTGTTGATCCACAAAGCCAAGACCGAAGTTGCAGCAGCGCCAGACCGGTCTGACCGGTGGGTCTGACCGGTCTGACTGGTGGGGACCGGTCTGACCGGTGGGGAGCACCGGTCTGACCGGTGTGCGACGATGCAGTCCGGAGACTTTGAAGCGGAGGACACACGTCGGGATCGCATGGCTTGCGTCGAGGCTACGCAGGGTGCGGTCGCCGGGCATCCGTCCGATGGAGAAGACATCAAGAATTCCAAATCCGCCCTTGAGGGGTTTGTATCCCTAGTTAGTAGAGAAGGGTATTTTGGACATTCGGTTGCCTCCATATAACCCAAGAGGTGAGAGGATGGCAGCCAACTCTTGGAACCCTAGCTCATTAGTTTTCCTATTTTCCACCTATTTTCCTTAGGTTTTCCATAGGAATAGCAAGAGAGCTTCACGGAGAGATCTTGTTGAGAGGGATGGATGATCGGGCGGCTTGCTAGACCTTGTACGAACCTTTGTTTCATGTATAGATGATTTGGCGTGGTTCCTCAAGGTTTGGATGTGTTTTCCCCGGTTGTTCTTGGTGGTGATTTTCGGAGCCCTCTCTCGGTGATTTCTTTCGGTTGTTTTCGGGACCTTTCTCTTGGGGATTCGATGGGGGAAATTTGTGGGGACCCTTCGTGGTTCTTTGGGTTGTGATTCCCCTCCCAATTCCGTGAGTAAAGGTGCTCGATTTTGGGGGTTTCTTGAGTTCTTGGGTTGGAAGTGCTTTTGGCGGGATTTCTTCGATTCCTCCTTTTTGGATGAGTTTTGGTGGGATTAAATTTGGCTATGGACTCCTCATGAGGTGTTCCTGATATCCCCAAAGTCTTGTTCAAGTCCGTGGAGCGATTTGGGAGATCGAGATTTGGTTTTTGGGGAGTTGACCCGCGGGTGCTGTTCATCCCGAGCTGCCCAGGCTACACCGGTCTGACCGGTGCTCCTGACCGGTCTGACCGGTGCGAGCCCTTGTGGGATTTTGCTCGGGTGAACGTCTTGGTGTGTTCATTGTTGTCCCGTGTTGCTGCTGTTTCAAGTTTGGGTCAGTTTGGTGGTCGGTTGACCTGTTTGGTGCCTTGGGGGCTTTTAGGCTGCCATCGGTCTGACCGGTGTGTCTCACCGGTCTGACCGGTGTAGAGCCACTTAGTGGAAGTTGCTCGGTTCACCGGCGGGGACCGGTCTGACCGGTGGTGCTCACCGGTCTGACCGGTGTGGGTCTGTAGACTCGAGGTTTGGTTTTTCCGCGGCGTTTCTCGGGTCGGAAGGTGGTGTGTTGGTTCCTAGGTCCAGTAGCACTCCAGTGGCTACGTGGGCTTGACCAACCTTGTTAGTGAGTCGGAGACGTGTGTTGGAAGCCGTGTTCATCTTGTTGGAGTTTTCATCTCCTTCGAGAAGAATTTTTATCGGCTCCCATTCACTCCCCCCCCTCTCTGGTTCGCCGTATCGGTCCTTCACTTGGTCACGCATATGTGTTAGTGATTGCAAGGGCAATCAAAAGTAGAGAGAGGATCTATGTGACGAGTTGCTATCTCACAACCAAGATACCTAGCGCGCTCCTAGTGGTTGTCGGGTGGCTGCAGCACACATGATGCCCTAGGCTCCGTCGCGGCACCTTTGGTTATGGGATAACATTGTCACCCAACAAGAGAGGTATAGTAGGGGTACGGAGTTTTCATGTGAATGCACATTAGTATACCCATGCTTCCCAAATGCATATGCTATGCAGTGCATGCTCAAAAGCAACATTTTTAATTTAAAACACAAGGTTTTGAGCAGGACCAAAAGAATAAGTTCAGGACTGAGGAATCGATTGGATTCTTGATTGGCACGAAGCTTGCGGAGCACAGAACTTGATTGATCACAACTAGCATAAATAATGTCTTACAAAGATCATTACGGAAAGAGATGTTTAATCAAGGCATTACATTGACGAGGGTTTTCAGAATTACCAAACAACATTTGGAATTACATTGCAGAGTAGCTGCACAAGAAACTCCTAGTTCAACCATCCGCAATAGTTAACTAAAAGCGGTGATGGTACACTCGGGTTCCTTACAAACACTACACTCTTACGACTCAGAATTTTATTTTCCACGGACCAACTTCCAAGGGTGGGATGTTCCACGCTGAAAGTCTACGGTGACTCAGGTCCAGACTCAATTCCATATTCACCTTGGATATCTTCAACATCTTCTTCTTGTGCGGGTCCAGGAATGACAAGTTCTGGAGGTGGAACGGCTATAGCCTGCAGTTGATTTTCTAGTTCAAGCATGTACTGGTCGTTATGCTGTAACAAGAAATTCTGCTCGTGTATGATGTCACTCAACTCTTGTATTTTGGCCTTGTCTTTGCGTCTTTCCTTCTTGAGAGTAGCGATCATTGCTTGAGCTTCATTTAACTCTTGAGCTGAACACTCCACTTCCTTAACTTTGTATCTATAGATTTGGTGTCTATAGAATACACTTTCTCCCACCATCCGTCGGTAGGTGTCGTACATGGCTTCTGAAAAGCGGACTGAGGTGACAAGATCAGGACTATAGTGAGGGTCGCTCTGGGCTGGAAGGATAGTTTCTCGTTCACCACCAGGTGCAATGTGTCGCTCGGGTACCGGAATTACTTTGGCTGCAAAGTTGACTATCTCGGCAGGGTGCTTTCCACAGAAAGTTGTGAGTGCTTCGAGAGCAGCCTTCTGCACAGTGTCGGACAAGTTTCTCCCGTGGGCCATACACTCCCACTCACCCCAAGCAGTACAGGTCGGGCACACTGAAATCTTCACCCTTACTTCACAACGAAGGAGTTGGCCTGTGGTCATGACCTCACGTGTCGAGTACTCTGGGTAAGTGGTGTACCCAAAGTCCTTCAGGCTGTCCCACAAAAGTGCAGGAAATCCACCCTCCTCGAGGTAGTGCACGAGAGTCCATGATTCCACATTAGCCGACGTAGAGCCAGCGACAAAAGTGAGAATCAGGCGGGTGCAAGTGTACAAAGGTAACTCGATCCACGAATACGGATAAGGTCAAGGTATGGGGTAATTATGTACACTAAAATCCAAAATAAACCATAGATTAATAAGCCACCTGAAAGAAAACAAAATTTCTCTCTAGGGCCTCTCGGTCTAGTTTATCCTTAACGGACCAACGTGTTTTGCAAATCCAAACAGTCTTGGCAAATTTTTATTCAAAAATCATGTGATTAAGGTTGTTAATTAGGCTCTGGTGCATGTAATCGCTCTGATGCCAGCTGTGACAACCCGCCCGGGAAAATATCGTACTATCGCCTAAGACCGATCCACTTTGGTCATTAAGCAATAGTAAAGTATTATCCTGTCGTTGGTTGCCGGGTTAACACCCGGTAAATCACTTGGACATCGAACAGAGGACCGACACATGCATTAAAACTCACGCGAAGGCGAGTCCAGAGTACAACACGAATTAACATTTTATTACAAACCATTGCTCCGGACAAGGAGTAAATGTTCAGAGTTCGAAAATATAGCGGAAATAATTTAAACTAGCGCTACGGTAAACATCACAGGAGGCCATCCGTGATGTCATTACTTGTCGTCACCCTTCTGATCAGTCACACCTGCAACAACAATTTTAAAGCAAGGCTGAGTATACTAATACTCAGCAAGACTTACTGTCGGGTGATATCTACATCACCAAACTCTAGACATGAAAGGCTTTTGGCCGGTGGAGTTTCTTTTGCTGAACAGCTACTAAGAGTAGATCCTTACTTTCAGTCGTTTAGCACAAGTTCTAGTTGATTACCATTTCTAAACGTGCCATCTAATTCAATCAAGAATTGGACAAGCAATTAATTCATACAACAATATGTCTCGTGTTCCATGATTATGGGATATCATGGCCAGTTGATTAAGCAGTCTCAGATAACGGTGAGAGGCTGACAATCGATTAATTTAAACCTTGCAAGGTAAACCCAAACACATGGTAGGCTGCCCACAAAGGAACAACTTTCCTAGGCCGTTTCCAAAAATCCTCGGGTTGGCATCGAATCTTACAGTCCTGGGTGCAAGGTTAGCTGGTATACCCCGCAGAGTATCTAGTCTCACACAATACACCCCCCTTCCCGGTAGCTAGCCGGTAAGGCGATTTCTCAAGAGTAGTAATGGTAGGATCCTGTGCCGCCTCATTAAGGTACTAGGCTTACCGGTCCCATTCCCGGCGAAGGTTTTGTACGTTCAAAAGCTTAGCCCACGAAAGCCACTGGACCGGAGCCCAATCCCATGCTCTTACCACATGAGCAATCCATTTAAGGATATCTTATGATTCCTATCTAGGAACCTATTCTCGCGAGTGACGAACATCACTCGACTTCTATCGGGTCCTATAACATAGCAGCTATCGACCTAGCATACTAGTGATAGGGCATAGGTACCTAAGGATCATGCATCTAGGGTTTCAAAATCAACTCCTGAAACGTAAATGCACAGTCATAGCAAACATAATTGCATAATTTTAAAAGATGGGGTTAATGATCCGGGGCTTGCCTTCGCTGGCAAGGTTGGCCTTGGGCTCTTCTGGACCTGGGTCTAGGTCTTGAGCTACGTCCGCGCACTGCACCTCCTTGTCGGCACCTTCGTATCCTCCTTCCGGCACGAGCGTATGTCTACTGGCGGAAGGATCTACACGAAGATGCAAGTGCAAGATTTACTCGACGATTTTTAATTTAATTGACCACAAACCTTAATTGACAATCACGGGTGTTTTTGGTGGACACATTCACCTAGATAAGAATACATTTAGCATGCTCTTCCAAAAAGGAACAATTTGCAATTTTTTATTAGATATTCTTTTTGATGGTGACTGTGTACATATATATGTAATTAATTTAATTTAACTTCACAAACAGTAGTGGGTGAGTGCATTTAGCTTTTTAAATCGATTTACAACCACACACAAGTTAGCAAGGGTGGTTTGGTGATTTTTCCCATTTAATGACTATTAGGCCTTTAATTGCTTCCATAGCTTTTATTCATGAAATTAATTAAGAAAATTCATTGGATGGGTGATTTTCCCAATTAATGACTATTAAGCCTTTAATTGCTTCCATAGCTTTTAGCTCTAAACACCTATAACAAGCCACTGGACACACATGCAAGCTTTGGATGGCTATAAATTAATTATTTTTGAAAAAGACAAAAGCTAGCTAGATGGACAAGGTAAATGCACACAAAAATAATTACTCATCAAAATGATCCAAACTTTCTGACACATATTATAATGTTCAAATCTAGCCTAGTGGTGCAGCATATACACCTAGAACTATTGTGAAACTTGAGTTATGAAATATTAAAGAAAAACAAGCATAATTCAAGAATAAATATTTGTGTTAAATATAAAATTGTGATTAATTCACCAGAGGTGTCTTTTGGCATAAAAAGATAGTGTGCAAAAGTTGGTTGCAAAAACTTAATTATTTCTAGCTAGAAAAATCATTTATGCAGATCTTGCAGAAATGGAAAAACATTTTTATAAAAATATTTGCATCATAACTTTGTGCAATTTTTGGCATAGTATCTAGTCATGACCTAACACACAACATATCCAAAAATTAGCTACAGAGGATTTATATATTTAGAGATATTGCAGATCAAGGTTTTTTTCACATTTGTATTTTTCATGCAAAAACTAACAGGAATTAGCTTAGGCCATAATAACAATAGTTGTAGGATAATTTACCATGAATCGAACAAAATTGGTTTTACATTTTTCTGATTTTTCTGTGATTTTCTACGCAACTTACAAGAAACAGGGAACTTACTTTACTATTTCAGTTGCACTTTTGCAGCAGGGACCCTGGAAAGAACTTTGGCCTTGCAATGTGGCACCTGGGCGTGGCTGGCCGGCGCGGGTGGGCAAAATCCGGTGAGCTCGCCGGCGGACTTGGCCGGGGAAGGGCTGGGGAGGGGCCTATGGGCCACTAGGGTCCGTTTTGGGGCGTTGGATAGGGGTGGAGCGGCTCCGGCGAGGGAGCTCGGCGGCGCCAGGGAGTGTGGCCGCGGCAGTGGCTGTTCCCGGCAAGGCTGCGGCTCGGTTGGTTTGGTGAGCGGGACGGCGAGCTATTGTAGGGACCGGGGGTGTGGGAGAACGTCGCTGGGTGCTCGCGGTTGGCCGGGAATTGGAGCTCACCGCGGCTGGCCTTGAGGGCGCTGGCGGCAGCTCGGGTGGCCGTGGGAGGGGGTCTGCATGTTGGGGAACGGGGCAGCAGCGCCCTTATAAGGGCAGGAGGACCTCCAAGCAACCAACGGATGCACGGGGGCGCGCCTGGGAACTCGCGCGCCGGACGACGGGGAAGGAACCGCTGATCCATGGCGTGCACGTACGACGGCTCGGTTTTCAGGGCGTTCCCGGTGCCCAAGGTCTCGAGAGACGCATAGCGGCCTTGGGAAGGCGCGGGCCACTTCGGGAACACGCGCCGGAGGGCCCGGACGCCGAGGCGGCGGCGGCCCGCGGCAAGGCGCGAGCGCGCGCGCGGCGGCGCGACGTCACGGCCGCGGCCTCGCTGCGGCGGCGCCCCGTTTCAGAATGAGCTACTTTGAGCGCGATTTTCTCTCAAAACTTGAATACAAGTGCACGAAGTGATGAATACGAAAGTTGTAGATCTAGCTACCCTTTACAACTTTTGTAAAGTCCGTCTAGTGTTTTTCTCGATGGATTTTACAGGAACGTCGTGCCAACATTGAATGTCGGCCTGTTCTGGAAAACAGGAGGTACTGTCAGTCGATCAAGTTTTTCACCAATTGTAGCGAACATGGCCACATATGCCATTTGTTCGGAGTTTGATTTTGGTGATTCATGACAACATGATCATTAGGACTAACCATATTGTTTGAGCATGTCTTCGTAGACATTTCCAGGTCCCAAGGATGCAAGAAAACCCCATGCAAAAATGCCGAAACAAAGGGTCAAAATCGAGCAAGAAATGGAAAAGAGAAGACACCATCGGATGAACCGACGGTCCCTCAAATACAAGCGTCGGTGTAATCGTCAAACGAGTTGGTGCACAGGGTCAAACCCTAGGTACCGTCGGATGAACCGACGGTCCATTATTTAGTAGCGTTGGACGAGTTGCAGAGGAAGAGCAAGGAAGACAGCAGCACCAGATGTTCCGACGTTCTGAGTGAGGACCCCGTCGGTCTATCCAACGCTTAGTTTGAATTCATACAGAGACACGCCAAGACAGAGCCTTCAGCACCGGATGATCCGACGCCCTGGTCAAGGTGAAGCATCGGTCTATCCGACGGTCAGTTGGAAGCTAACAGTAACGACTTGGACGCGAGGCCTTCAGCACCGGATGATCCGACATGGCGTCAGAGCATAGCGTCGGAGCAGTTGTGTCAGAGAACCTCAACGTCTACGTGACGTGGGAGGGGCACCGGATGAACCGACGCCCTGGAAAAGCATAGCGTCGGATCATCCGACGGTACCTTTTTCAGTGGACGTTAGCCAATGGCTAGTTTGATGCATTGGGCTATTTATACCCCCTCCACTCACTCATTTGAGGTTGCTGGATTGTGTGGAAGTGCAGAGGAGTTCAAGACACATTCAAGATCATATCCAATCCATCCAAGTGCTTAATTGCTCATCCTTAGACTTGCATATGCTTTGTGTATGTGCTTAGTGCTAGGCTTAGCTTAGAGCTGAGTGAGTGCAAGGTT
The DNA here is from genome assembly GCA_947561735.1 of Cenchrus americanus. Lineage (NCBI taxonomy): Eukaryota > Viridiplantae > Streptophyta > Magnoliopsida > Poales > Poaceae > Cenchrus > Cenchrus americanus. The sequence goes on from OX387244.1 coordinate 144,544,867, forward strand.
GTGCCAACCTTGTGAGGTGATTCTTTAGTGAATCCAGTTGTACAAGGTTCGCCGGAAGCCTTGGGGCCTAAGTGGCTCACCGACAATCGTCATCGACCCTCCGGCTTGGTGTGGAGCGGCGAGGACACTTTGTCCGGGGGACGTGGAGACCCCCTTCCTTGGTGGAGAAGCTCCTTAGTGGAGGCGGCATCAAGGTGACCAAGGGAGCTTGACAAGTGCCTAAGTGGCTAGCCTTTGTGGTGAGTCAAGTGGTGCTCTTGGGAGAGACTTGGTGACCGGGAAGCAATACTCTTGTGTGAGTGCTTCAACAATGTGGACTAGGGCTGGCTTAGTGCCTACCGATACCACGGGATAAATCGCGTGTCAAGAGTTTGCTTCCTCTCATCCCCTTTATGTTTCCGCATTTACTCTACTCCAATCTTTGCTTGCCTCTACTTTTCTAGAGTAGTATCATGCTAGGATTGGCTATAGGTTGCAAACCTTCTTCTGGGATGGGAGTTTCACACTAGAACAACCGTAGTTGCACATATAGATAGTATGTTCTAGTTTACCTTTGTGTAAAAGTTAGTGAGCCATAGGTTAAGGTTTTAAGTTTGCCTAATTCACCCCCTCCCCCTCTTAGGCTAACGGGCATCCGATTCCTTACAAGTGGTATCAGAGCCAGGACTCACTTCCTTCGCAAGGAAACGCCAATTCGATTTGTAAATTGCGAAAACCGGCTCATTGGAACGGTTAGGCTTTACTGCCTAGTGAGTTCCTCTATAGAAGAATGAAAGGGGTGGATACCTTAGGTTTGGCTCCACATTTCGATGGCACGGGCTACCCTCGGTGGAAGGTTTTCATGGAGGCCTATCTCCAAGCAAGGGACCTTGATGTTTGGAGAGTCACCGATGAGGGCATGAAAATGGTACTAGAAAGGAAAAGCAATTTGATGTGATTGCTAAGAGTATCATTTTGTCCTCACTAGATGTATGCGTTTTCAATAGAGTTTTTACTTGTGAAAATGCTCATGAGCTATGGAAAACCATCAAGGAGCAAAATGAGGGTTCAAAAGAAGTTGCTAATGAACGCTACGATTGTCTCCTTGAGGAATTCAATAGCTTCAAGCAACTTGCTAATGAAAATGCCGAATCTATGTACTCACACCTAAATGTGCTTGTTAATGAGATTAATGCCTTAGGTGTGAAGGACATCACGGACTTGAACATCAACCGCAAGATCCTTCAAAGTCTCCGGAAGCCCGATTTTGACTTGGTGAAGGCAATCATCTACGAGAAGAACCTCGAAGATTTGAAGCCATCGCATATCTTGAGCAAGATCATGGCACATGAGCTTCAACTCATGCCCAAGTCAAAGAAGGCGCCCCAAGAAAAGCCTCAAGAACCATCCTCTCCAACAACAAGCCATGCTCTCTCAAGCCAACAAGGAAAGGTGTTGAGTAGAATGGCTACTCATGGAAGCTCAAGCGAGGATGATGGTGATGATGGTGACGATGAAGATTCCTCAAGTGATGAAGAGGTTGAATCTATGGTGGCCGAGTACGTGAAGAAGATCTTCAAGTATGTGAAGAAAGTCAACATGTACAGCTACAACATCCACTTGAGAGAAGGGCGTCATCATCAACACATCAAGTTCACCAAGATCGAGCACAAGCCCAAGAAGAAGGTGGTCAAGTAGAGGAGACCAAGGCAAGAAGCAACTATAGTCGTCCATGAGTGGACAAGTGGTGGATCAAGCTCTTCTAGCTCAAGCGATGAATCAAGAAAAAACTTCACCACCCGCTTCATGCAAGGTCCTTCATCATCACACATGTGCCTTATGGCCAAAGGTATGGAAAGCAATGTAAGTGATGACGAATCCAACACCACCTCTCTCAATGATCTTGTTGAGCTAATCCACGAGCAAAAAGGAATACTTGAAAAACAAGCTAATGAAATTAAAGAACTCAATGCTCTCAATGATCTTAGTGACACCCTTGCTACAAATTATGAACATTCGTTGTGCAAATTCAAATTGCTTAGCAAGGAGTGTGAGGAGCTAAAATCTAAGCTTGAGAGAAATAAGACTAAAACAAGTAATTCCTTTGAGCTTAATGAAACATCTATCCCTTGTGCAATCCCTATCTCCAAGGTAGATGCTTCAACTTCTTGCATTGATTTAATTGATGAATCTTGCTCACCATCTTACCATGAGAATGTTGTTGTAGAAACATGTGATTATCTCATAGGCAAGGAAAACGATGAGCTCAAGCAATAAGTGAAATGGCTCCGAGAGAGGTTGGCAAACTTGATGGGCAAGGGCAAGAACGGTGAAGAACAAGTCGACATCTCTCAAGACATGAAGAGCCAAGTCCAACCTTCTCAAGATAACCGTGATCCCATGGTGAAGAAGCTTGAGACGGGTGCAACCGTGACTTGCTACAAGTGTCGTGGAGAAGGGCACAAGTTCTACAAATGCCCTCAATTTGTCAAGAAGATGGACAAGGGCGCAAAGAAGAAATTGAAGCCCACCATCAAGAGCTCCCTCATCTACACCAAGCCCAACCGCAAGAAAAAGACCAAGAGCAACACCTACGTCATCAAGAAGAAGGCCAATGGCAAGGTAGTTACACACAAGGTTGGGAAGATGAAGGAGGAGCATGGTTGGAACAAACCCATTTGGGTGCCCAAGGAAGTCATTATCAACATGAAGGGGCCTCAAATGTTTTGGGTTCCAGAGGCCACTTGAAGGCCTTGAGTGTGGGGACTTGGGAGGCTTGGCACAATCTAGACGAGAAGATTCAAGCCTATAAGCCAAGCTTGCATATTGGACATATGTTGCCCAAGTTCCCCAATTGAGGTAATGGAAACTAGAACCCATCTCTTGTATCATTGTAGCTCCATTGCCTTGTTTAGGTTGCATTTGTTGCAATGTTTACATATGGTAGGTTGCTTGTGTCATGTGCTAACCCATGAGCAATCTACATGGTTTGATTAGTGTGTAGGAAAGCTACACTTGTTCTTTCATGGTGCATGTTTTCATATATATCTCTTTGCATCATGAGCAAGCTATAGGGTAAGATTCCCTTTTGTTATCATAATCAATGTGCATACATTTGGTTGGTGATTCAAACACTAAATGCACACATTTAGGGGGAGCTCATCCTATGGTTTGGTTATGGGACTAACATTGTTTGAAGCTTATCTTATGTAGTCCCTTAGCGACGCGTTCCGGTGCGGTGTTTCATTTTAAGAGAATGCTATTTCACTCTCAATGTGATCTAACATCTGTAAAAGAGTGAATATGGCAACATGAGCTACATTCTATTGAGTCATGTGCTTGCGAGCTTATGTCTATATAAGTTCAAAGGCAATGTACTCATACATTCCTAATCCTTGTGGTACCCTAAGTGTCTTCTATGCAAGGTTCTTTCAAGTGGTGTCACCTAGCGATATCATTTCCAAGTGGCTCATCTCAATGTGATGCCAACAAAGTAGAGAGGATCAAACCCCCAGAGGTATGCAATGATCAAAAGACTACAAGTGATATCTACAAGTGGTAATGTAACAAGAACCCATTTGTCTTATCTCTTGTCCTTTAAGCTACCTCTTTGCATGATATGCTCTAAGCTTCCATGTTTTACATGTTTGTAGTTGTGCACTTGTCTCTCACTACCCTTGTCTTGCAAGTGGTATTCTTTTTATGCACACTGAAGGATCGGATGGCGACTAGAGAGGGGGGGAGTGAATAGGAGCTGGTAAAAATTCTTCCCAAAGAACCCGGCCTATGCCCTACTCAAATCCCGGTCACACACAAGCGACGGATCGAATCACGCACCAATTGCCAAGACCACGAGGTTATGGATCAACCTCTAGTCCTAGGAACGATTCCTTGAAGCACACGCGGAAGCACGAAAGAAGGGAGGAAGGAATCGAACCAAGAAGCAAAGCGCTCAGCCTCAGGCGGACCGTCCGGCCACACAGGGCGGACCGTCCGCAAGGGCCGCACGGACCGTCCGGCCGGGTACCGCGGACCGTCCGCACCCGAGACCGCGGACCGTCCGGCCCGAGCCGCGGACCGTCCGTTAAATCACACGAACCAACCGAAGCAACCCACGAACCACGGACCGTCCGCGGGGAGCACGCGGACCGTCCGCCGGGCACCGCGCGACCGTCCGCCCTCTGCTGCGGACCGTCTGAAACTCCCTCCAACCGAAAACCAAAATCGCGACGGATCGAAACGAAAGACGACCAAGAACACGAAGAACACGGGACGAACCCTAGCCGCGCGGACCGTCCGCCTGGTCCTCGCGGACCGTCCGCCAGGTGCGGACAGAGCTGAAAACGCCCGACCCCGAAAGTCAACTCCCCCAAATCATCATCGGATTTCCCAAACGGTTGAAGCTGTAGAGACAAGGGTTTGGGTACTTGAAAAGCGTCACACAAAGATGCTATAGCCCAAAAATCTTGCCTCCTAACTCCCTAAATCACCGGGAATCTCGAATCCTTTGAGCACCACCAAAAACTAGAGCACCGAACGAAAACTCACGAATCGAAGTGGTTTCCCGGCGTTTGAGGGCACAAGATCAAGCACAAAGATGCACAAGACATCTATCCATGTTTCCCTCAAAGAAATCCGGGGAGAAACCCACTCAAATCCGCGAAATCACACCGGGAACAAAGGCACGAAAACAAGCACAAAAAGCCACGAAAAACAACCCCGAATCTTCTATACAAACCAGGAAAGATTCACAAGGTCTAGCATGCCGCCCTAGCATCCATCCCTCTCAACAAATCTCTCATGAAGCTCTCATCCTTGCATAGAGAAAATAGAAGGAAAAATAGCTACGAAAATGAGAAAGAGGAGGGAGGAAATGAAACCCTAAGTCGCGGAGAGAGAGAGCCATCCACACACACTCATGGCTTATATATCAGGTCCCGCCGGAGTGGTAAATGACTCGACTACCCCTAACTAAACTACTGGTGATACAACCCACGTAGGGGCATTTAGGTAATGTTTGTGGGTCTTGCCATCGGACGGCCACGCCTTTGCCGCACCCCGCGTCCTCCCGACGCAAGCCATGCGATCCCGCCTCGTGTCCTCCGCCTCGAAGCTTCCCGACACGCCCGGATCCCGTCTCCGTCGTGTTGGGCCCTCGGACTTGGTTTTGAGGCCCAAACCAAGAAACCGTCCGCCGATGGTTTTGTGGGCAAACCACCAAACCCCTCGTGCCCGGTCCGGCCTCCCGCCAAACCACTTGACTCGACCGCCACCGTGCACCGCTCGTCCGTCCATGACTTCGTCTTGCTCGTGTCGCCACCATGTGGCCCGCACCCCGATCCCGCCGTCCACCGGTCCCTCGAACCGAGCCTACTTGTCTCTCCATCTCCGGAGGCCCCTCAAGGCGAAGACCTTTCGCGCCCGTTCTTCACCTGCAACAACACGAACTAGGCCGCGGCCTACACCTCGCGCACTAAGCCAAGAGTCGGTCCAACACCCGTTGTCAATCACTCATCACTGAGGAGCGGTCATCCATCGACCACTGGGACGCTCCTGGTCCTCAATCTCCCCCTTGATGAGTGCATTGACAACACACAACGCGAAATGAAATTCAGAGAAAAAGAGAAAGAAAGACGAAAGAAAACAAAGAAGCTCAACTCATGACCAAAACCGAAGAAAGGCAAAGAAAGGTCACAAGCCAAGCAGAGCACAAAATCCACACCGAAAACAGCAAGAAAGCTCCCCCTGAACAAATGCAAGCTCCCCCTGAACATGTGGATGCAAACTTCCAAATTTCAGCTCACCTCTTCTGAATTTTCATTAAGCTCACCTCTTCTCCCCCTTGTTGACAATGTATGAATCAAGGTGAAAATGCAGAAATGCATAACAAAGCATATAAACAACTACATGAGCTTCTCAAATAGGCCAAATCTAGTGTCAAAGGCTAAAAATGAGACAAAGATCACACATATGAATCATAGCATAGTCAAAGCATTGCCACAAGTAATATATGAAAATACAAGCATGTGACAAAGCAAAATTTTCAGATTTAAGGAGTTTTACCAAAAGAAGGCTCGCTTCACATGTAAAAGCCTATCCACGTCACACTTGAGCCACAAACATGCATACCATTCAAAGATCATACAAGGATATCAAATTCTCAGCAAAAGATCATGGCAAACACCCATAAAGCAAAGCATGTCATGTCAAAGCTCATGAGCCATGTGTCCACTTCGGGGAGACTTCTCCACTGGTGAACATCATGCAACATGTTTAGCACCCATATGTGAAAGATAATACATTTTAAGCATAGACATGATGGATGGAGCATTTTTCAAGCATTCACACTTCTTTTCAAGATTAATTCATTTCATGGTACATGAAGTGCCTTTGCGGCAAAAAGAAGCTTATGCTCCCCCATGAATGCAACATAGGCTAAACATTCACAATGATATTCGGCCTTTGGCCCAAATGCAAGAACAAGGCATCCAAGCACAATCTAAGCATGAAAAGCACATTTAGACCAAACTGTGACATGGATACACAACTACACACGAGTGGAGCATATTTCATCAAGTTTAGCATTTATTTCAAAAGGGGCTATCTCACCACACATATATCTCAAATATTCCAAGAGCATAGCCTCACATCACCATTTCTCCACACATATAACCCATATCTCACAAATAGCCAAAGAGACTCAAATATGGCATATGAAAGAAGCTCATCGTCCTAAAATGCAATAAATGACAAATGCAACATGATATATGACAAGATGGCTATCCTACCATGGTTTGTACATCAAGCAAAGCATGTATATACATCAAAGTAAAACATGGTATGATACATATGGTACAAAAGGAAATCCCCCAAGAATCAACTAGAAAGGGCAACAAACCCCAAGTTCCCCCCGCAAGCGCACAAATGTAGCTTGGTCGAGAGGCTTTGTAAAGATATCGGCTAGCTGATCTTGGGTAGGGACATGGCTCAAAACAATGGTTCCTTTCGCACATTGTCCCTCAAGAAATGATACCTCACTTCTATATGTTTGGTTCCGGAGTGAAGCACTTGGGTTTTTGGCTACGCTTATGGCACCGGTGCTATCACAAAGAAGTGGGATGCGGGTGCACTCCTCACCAAAGTCTCTCAAAGTGTACGAAATCCACAACGGTGGGAACGACAACTTGCGGCGAAAGAACATACTCCGCCTCGGTGGTAGGCCGAGCTACACTAGATCGCTATGCGGGAAGACCATGAGACCAACGAAGACCCAAGAAACCGACAAGTACCGAAGTAGACTTCCTCTCGACTCGACAACCGGCAAAATCCGCATCGAAAAAACCATGAAGAGAAAGAGTCGAGGAGGAAGAATACCAAAGGCCAAGACCGAGGGCGGACGTAGATACCGAAAATCCTCTTGACGGCTTGTCGATGTGATGTCCTCGACGAAGCCCGAAAACGAGTGCACGGACACACGGCCGAGCCGCTATGTCCGGCCTCGTCGCCGTCAAGTAGAGGAGGGAGCCGATCATGCTCCCCGTACTCCCGCCGGTCCACTGGTTCTCCGTCCTCATCCGCATCCAAAGTGGCCGTACTCCCCATGGGAGTCGACATCGGCTTCACATCTTGCATCTGGAACTTCCTCAGCATGTCTTTCATGTACTTGGTTTGGTGCACAAATGTACCGTCCTTCACTTGTTTGATCTGCAGCCCGAGAAAATACTGTAACTCGCCCATCATGCTCATCTCATCTGCAAACTTAGCAACAAGGTTATGTGACGAGCCACCAAAGACAATATCATCCACGTATATCTGAACAATCAGCAAGTCATTTCCATGCTTGAGGAGAAACAAGGTTCTATCCACGGTACCCATCACAAACCCTCTGCTCAAAAGAAAACCTCTCAATCTCCCATACCAAGCACGGGGCACCTGTTTCAACCCATACAGAGCCCTTTTCAACCCGTATACCCCGTGTGGGTACAACTCGCTCTCAAACCCGGTGGTCGCTTCACATACACCTCCTCCTCTATGACCCCATTCGGAAAAGCACTCTTCACGTCCATCCGAAACAACTTGAACCCTTTAGCCACGGCAAAGGCTAGAAGGATCCGAATTGCCTCAAGATGGGCCACGGGAGCAAAGGTCTCCTCATAGTCGATCCCCTCCTTCGACTAAACCCCCGAGCAACAAGTCCGGACTTGTTCCTCACAACCATCCCATTCTCTCCCTCTTTGTTCTTCCAAACCCACTTGGTTCCTATGGGATGGCAATTTGGAGGTGGTTCAACTAACTCCCACACCTGGTTCCTCTCAAAATTTTCCAACTCCTCATGCATAGAATTGACCCAGTTTGCATCAGATAAAGCATGTCCAATGTCCTTGGGCTCAAAAGTGGCAACAAAAACAGCATGAGCAAAATGAGAGGAATTCCTGGACCTCGACCGTGTAGTGCGTTCATCGATGTCCCCAATGATCTTCGATAGGGGATGCACTTCTTGAATCCGCCGGGGAGCCTCACGCCTCGAGACTACCTCCCCCTCAACTTCAGCTTCTCTCGCCTGGTCCTCTTGTTGCACCGTCGTTGTCCATGATGTAGACGGTCCATGCTCCAAAGTGGTCGTAGGGGAAGTAGTGGGTACATGCTCAGCTTTGGGTGCATGATTCTCCCCATCATCATCTCCAGCTTCATCTTTCTCCTCCTCAAAGAGGTCCTCGGCCATCTCTTCATCACCTGCACATTCAAAGCCAAGAGAGGTACATGGCATTGTCTCGTCGAAGGTCACCTCGCAAGTCTCCATGATTTTGTTAGTCTCAAGGTTAAGCACCCTATAGGCTCTAGAATGGTTAGCATATCCAAAGAAAATACCATCACTAGACCTAGCCTCAAACTTGTCGAGTTTTCCCTTCTTCAAAATAAAGCACTTGCAGCCAAAAACTCGGAAGTGACTCACCTTGGGTGCCCGACCATGCATAAGCTCATAACAGGTCTTCTTCTTGAAAGCTCGCAATAAATCCTGTTGGAAACATGACAAGCTGTATTGACCGCCTCAGCCCAATATCTTTTAGGAGTCCTGTGCTCATCGAGCATCGTCCTAGCCATCTCACAAAGAGTCCGATTTTTCCTTTCCACGACTCCATTTTGAGGGGGCACATAAGGGGTCGAATACTGATGTTCAAGACCTAGATCACGACAAAAGGCATCAAAACGAGAGTTCTTGAATTCAGAGCCATTATCACTGCGGATAGCTCGAATAGCATTCCCATGCCTCTCATTTTTCAACCTCACGATCAGATCTCGAACAAAACCAAAAGTCTCACTCTTATCCTCCAAGAAGAACACCCAGGCATAGCGAGAGTAATCGTCCACCACAACAAGGACATACCACTTCCCACCCACCGAGCGAACTCGAGCTGGCCCAACAAGGTCCATATGCAACAGCTCTGTCGGACGCTCGGTCATGACATCGGTCAGGGGTGGATGGGGAGTGTCTACCATCTTACCATGCCTACATGGAGCACAAACCAAATCCTTCTCAAGCTTCAACCTCGGCAATCCTCGGACAAGGTCAAGACCACTCAAGCGGGAAACCAAATCAAAGCTCAAGTATCCCAACCGCCTATGCCATTTCCACAAATCAGAAGAAGGACCAGCCATCAAACAGCGAGCAGGACCCAAAGAACGAGAGAAATCAGCCACCGAAAATCGACCCTCGGGGATGATCATACGGACAAGATCACCTCGAGAATCAAGCAAACGAGACTCGCCGGACTTGAAACGCACCTCAAAACCTTCATCAAGCAACCGAGAAACCGAAAGCAAATTGAAACCCAAAGACTTCACAAGAGCCACTCTCTTCAACGTTACCTTGTCACTCACATGCACAACACCCTCGAGACAAGACACCCTACCTCGTCCATTGTCCCCAAATGTGATGTACATCTTTTCCTTCACCGGGGTGAGGCCGGAGAACCACTTCTTATCTCCGGTCATGTGTCGAGAACACCGGAGTCGATCAACCAAATGTCCTCCAAGCCTCCCGCTGCCGGTCGGAAACAAGAACGAGAGTGAGCTAGCGACTCGACACTGGGGTTAGCACAAAGAAAGTTAAACCAGTGTCGAGCCATCTGCTCAAAAGAGGGGTTAGCAAACATCACTCACTTGCCACCAGACTTCCCATGTCCCATGGGAGGAGTACGAGCACCACGAGGGGGAAAACGTGGTCCGTAGTTCCTCTGGAACCCAAAGCTGCGATCATCTCCCCTAAACCTGTACTGAGGACGAGTAAGCAAAACTACCACGAGCCCGACCAAGCCTCTCACCAGCACGCACACCATCATCTCTCCTGACAAACCTCTCACCACCACCTCTTTGTGGGAACCTGCCAACACTCCTCACACTTCCCACACCCCGTGGAAGTGGCACTCTAGGCTCAGGAATACCATGAGGTTGGCGATACATGTCCTGGTTTGCTTGCTCCCTAGCAAGCCTCTCATCCCTCTTCCTCTTGTAGCAAAACTCTGCAAGATGCCTCTCCTTGCCACAATACTCACACCTGAAGGGGATGGGTTTTGGTTTTGGCTCTGGCTTCTCTCTAGGTTTCTCACCCTTCTCACCCACAAACTTCACTGGTTTCTGAAAATCGTTTGTCTTAGGTGGGAATTTGGGTGGATCTTGGGTTGTGTCAAGCTTGTTGCAAAGGTGGTTGGGCTTTGGTGTGAAAGAGTTCTTGGGTGCTTTTGGGAGTGGGACTTGGATCTCTCCGATCACCTCAAACTCGAGGTTAGACTCAACACACTTCTCGTACATACTCTCCCCACTGTTCTCTCCCACTTTCTCACCCAACTTCTCAAAACCGAAGCCACGACCATCAGCTCTCTTGAACTCCTCAATCATGATTTTCAATTGAGGTTCCTGCCCAAACAACCAACCCAACACCTTCCTCAAATAGTCATTCTCCTCATAGCTGACATCCAAACGGGATGTAAGTTCAAGATTGTGCAAAGTGACTTCATCACAGCTAGAGCATGCATTTGCAATAGGAGATTTCAAAGATGCTACCAAAGAACTAATGGTAGAACGAGCATCAACAAGCTTAGCATGCATAGTAGGACATGATTTACAAGGACCAAGCAAAGTAGGTCTAGCCTTAAGCTCATCATACTTAGTCCTAAGAGCGTCTAGTTTTGCCAAAGTAGAAGCATTCTTCTCATTAAGCAACTTGATCTCTTTCAACCATGCATCACACTCAAGACACTCAACATCATCAGGAGTAGGAGGAGCAAGTTTCAAAGGGTCATTCTCAAGTTTCAATTCAAGCAATTTGGACTCTAACTCTCCTACTTTCTCACTAGCATTCTCAAGTTGAGCTCTAAGATCTTTCCTCATCTTTTTGGCATCTCGTAGCACACTATCACGGTTGTCATTCAGGCCATTCAACCTAGTGATCTCAGCAAGCAAAAAGTCGGGGTCATGATTTACCTCATCCTCCGAGTCGGAGTCGCTGTCTTCCTTCTCGCTCTTCTTGCTGCTCGAGCTATGGGCCATCCCACAAAAGCCTTCAAACGCCACACAGCTCAACCCACTGAGGTTCCGGCTTGCACTCTTCTTGCCCTTGCGCCTCCCGGCGTCTTCATCTTCACTTCTTGAACTTGACTGCTCTTCACTTGAGCTTGAGTCGACGTCGCTCGCACCGGCCACCATGGCTCTTGCCTTGTTCTTCTTGTAGCCGCCCTTGCTTGGTCGGCGCTTCTCCTTGTCCTTGCTCTTGGACTTGCTGAAGTGCTTGCTCTTGGAGGAGTACTTGTCTTCACGCCTCGGGTGCGCCTTGTACTCGTTCATCTTGTACTTGTTCTCCTCCGCTTCCGGGCACTCGGAGATGAAGTGGCCATGCTTGCCACACTTGTAGCACGTCCCTGAGCTCAGCCTTGCATTCCTCCGACTCTCGTGTAGTCGTTCAAACCTTCTTGAGAGCAAAGCCAGCTCCTCCTCGCCCAACACATCAAACTCCTCATCTGGAATGGACATAAGAGAGGACAAAGAAAACTGTCGACAGGAAGAGTTAGATTTGCCCTTTGATCCTCCCACAAGAGCAAGACTATGGTCAGTCGAGCCCTCATGCTTGGATTGCAACTTCCTGTCAACCTCAGCCGACTTGAGCTTAGAAAAGAGGTCATCCAACTCAATAGTCAAATAATGCCCAGACTCCTTGATGGCCTCAACCTTAGCACCCCAAACATTTGGGTCCAAGACATGCAAGAGCTTCAAAGCCTGATCATGCTCGGTGTCCGGAAAATCCTCAACATTAGCCTTCATGTTGTTCACGATGGCGGTGAACCTCTGAAACATCGCATCAATGTCCTCACCGGGAAGTGGAGTGAAATTCTCATATTGCATCCGGTAAGAGACAAAGAGGCGAGCCTTCACATGGTTATCACCACCGTGAGCAACCAACTACTTTTCCCAAATTTGCCAAGCAAGATTCAAATGGCGAACACGCTCAAACTACGGATCACACAAGCTCCGGACCAAGTGATCAACGGCTTTTGCATTAGCCTCATACTTGGCCTTAGCACCGGCATCGGTCACCATAAGAGTATGGATGTTGACCGGAATAGCATAGGTCCGGTCAAGCACAATGAAATCCAACGACTTGCCACGAAGAAAGATCATCATACGAGCCGCCCACTTGTGGTAACCCTTGCCATCGAAGTGCGGCGGACCGCCCCGCTCAACGTACGCCATCTTAGGATTCGGGACTTGTCAAAGTCGCAAAGAATCCGGCACCGAGCTCTGATACCAATTGAAGGATCAGATGGCGACTAGAGAGGGGGGAGTGAATAGGAGCCGGTAAAAATTCTTCCCAAAGAACCCGGCCTATGCCCTACTCAAATCCCGGTCACACACAAGCGATGGATCGAATCACGCACCAATCGCCAAGACCACGAGGTTATGGATCAACCTCTAGTCCTAGGAACGATTCCTTGAAGCACACGCGGAAGCACGAAAGAAGGGAGGAAGGAATCGAACCAAGAAGCAAAGCGCTCAGCCTCAGGCGGACCGTCCGGGCCGGACGGGGCGGACCGTCCGCAAAGGGCCGCGCGGACCGTCCGGCCGGTACCGCGGACCGTCCGCACCCGAGCCGCGGACCTTCCGGCCCGAGCCGCGGACCGTCCATTAAATCACACGGAACCAACCGAAGCAACCCACGAACCACGGACCGTCCGCGGGGAGCACGCGGACCGTCCGCGGGCACCCGCCGACCGTCCGCCCTCTCGCCGCGGACCGGTGCGAAACTCCGTCCTACCGAAAACCAAAATCGCGACGGATCGAAACGAAAGACGAGCAAGAACACGAAGAACACGGGACGAACCCTAGCCGCGCGGACCGTCCGCCCGGTCCTCGCGGACCGTCCGCCGGTGCGGACGGAGCCGAAAACGCCCGACCCCGAAAGTCAACTCCCCCAAATCATCATCGGATTTCCCAAACGGTTGAAGCTGTAGAGACAAGGGTTTGGGTACTTGAAAAGCGTCACACAAGGATGCTATAGCCCAATACTCTTGCCTCCTAACTCCCTAAATCATCGGGAATCTCGAATCCTTTGAGCACCACCAAAAACTAGAGCACCGAACGAAAACTCACGAATCGAAGTGGTTTCCCGGCGTTTGAGGGCACAAGATCAAGCACAAAGATGCACAAGACATCTATCCATGTTTCCCTCAAAGAAATCCGGGGAGAAACCCACTCAAATCCGCGAAATCACACCGGGAACAAAGGCACGAAAACAAGGACAAAAAGCCACGAAAAACAACCCCGAATCTTCTATACAAACCAGGAAAGATTCACAAGGTCTAGCATGCCGCCCTAGCATCCATCCCTCTCAACAAATCTCTCATGAAGCTCTCATGCTTGCCTAGAGAAAATAGAAGGAAAAATAGCTACGAAAATGAGAAAGAGGAGGGAGGAAATGAAACCCTAAGTCGCGGAGAGAGAGAGCCATCCACCCACACTCATGGCTTATATATCAGGTCCCGCCGGAGTGGTAAATGACTCGACTACCCCTAACTAAACTACTGGCGATACAACCCACGTAGGGGCATTTAGGTAATGTTTGTGGGTCTTGCCATCGGACGGCCACACCTTTGCCGCACCCCACATCCTCCCGACGCAAGCCATGCGATCCCGCCGCGTGTCCTCCGCCTCGAAGCTTCCCGACACGCCCGGATCCCGTCTCCGTCGTGTTGGGCCCTCGGACTTGGTTTTGAGGCCCAAACCAAGAAACCGTCCGCCGATGGTTTTGTGGGCAAACCACCAAACCCCGCGTGCCCGGTCCGGCCTCCCGCCAAACCACTTGACTCGACCGCCACCGTGCACCGGCTCGTCCGTCCATGACTTCGTCTTGCTCGTGTCGCCACCATGTGGCCCGCACCCGATCCCGGCGTCCACCGGGTCCCTCGAACCGAGCCTACTTGTCTCTCCATCTCCCGGAGGCCTCTCAAGGCTGAAGACCTTTCGCGCCCGTTCTTCACCTGCAACAACACGAACTAGGCCGCAGCCTACACCTGCGCACTAAGCCAAGAGTCAGTCCAACACCCGTTGTCAATCACTCATCACTGAGGAGCGGTCATCCATCGACCACTGGGACGCTCCTGGTCCTCACACACACTTAGGGGGAGCTTAGTTTGTATCATGCTAGTCTCATGAGCATGTGATCCACCTTAGTTATTCTCACATGTGGTATATTCATCGATATCATACATATGGATCATGGTTCATGCCGCTTTCTCCCTTGCATTTAACATCTCTCCTTTGAGCTATGGTTGCTAGATCTTGCTAGTTTCCTTGGACCCGTTTGCTTTGGACTTTTTGGAGATTTTATTCCAAAGGGGGAGAATGTGAGACCAAAGCAAGCATGTGGCTTAAGCTTACAAGTGGGCTCAAGGATGCTTACAAGTGATTTCAAGGATTTGAGACCAAAGGGGGAGAATGTGAACATAAGATCAAAAAAGGGGGATGTTTGATCTAGGGGGAGTTTGGATGATGGTAAGCATCCAAGGAAGTGTAAGTGGTTCTAATTCTGTCAATTCTAGCAAATTTATGCTTGCTTTGGTTGTGTTGTCATAAATCACCAAAAAGGGGGAGATTGTAGCGAACATGGCCTCATATGCCATTTGTTCGGAGTTTGATTTTGGTGATTCATGACAACATGATCATTGGGACTAACCATATTGTATGAGCATGTCTTTGTAGACATTTCTAGGTCCCAAGGATGCAAGAAAACCCCATGCAAAAATGCCAAAACAAAGGGTCAAAACCGAGCAAGAAAAAGGAAAAGAGAAGACACCGTCGGATGAACTGACGGTCCCTCAAATACAAGCGTCGGTGCAATCGTCGGACGAGTTGGTGCACAGGGTCAAACCCTAGGTACCGTCGGATGAACCGACGGTCCATTATTTAGTAGCGTCGGACGCGTTACAGAGGAAGAGTAAGGAAGACAGTAGCACTGGATGATCCGACGGTCTGAGTGAGGACCCCGTCGGTCTATCTGACGCTTAGTTTGAATTCATACAGAGACACGCCAAGACAGAGCCTTCAGCACCGGATGATCCGATGCCCTGGTCAAGGTGAAGCATCGGTCTATCCGACGGTCAGTTGGAAGCTAACAGTAACGACTTGGACGCGAGGCCTTCAGCACCGGATGATCCGACGTGGCGTCGGAGCATAGCGTCGGAGTAGTTGTGTCAGAGAACCTCAACGACTACATGACGTGGGAGGGGCACCGGATGAACCGACGCCCTGGAAAAGCATAGCGTCGGATCATCCGACGGTACATTTTTCAGTGGACGTTAGCCAACGGCTAGTTTGATGCCTTGGGCTATTTATACCCCCTCCACTCACTCATTTGAGGTTGTTGGATTGTGTGGAAGTGCAGAGGAGTTCAAGGCACATTCAAGATCATATCCAATCCATCCAAGTGCTTAATTGCTCATCCTTGGACTTGCATATGCTTTGTGTATGTGCTTAGTGCTAGGCTTAGCTTAGAGCTGAGTGAGTGCAAGGTTGTGCCAACCTTTTGAGGTGATTGTTGAGTGAATCCAGTTGTACAAGGTTCGCCGGAAGCCTTGGGGCCTAAGTGGCCCACCAGCAATCGTCATCGACCCTCCGGCTTGGTGTGGAGCGGCGAGGACACTTTGTGCGGGGGACGTGGAGACCCCCTTCCTTGGTGGAGAAGCTCCTTAGTGGAGGCGGCATCAAGGTGACCAAGGGAGCTTGACAAGTGCCTAAGTGGCTAGCCTTTGTGGCGAGTGAAGTGGTGCTCTTGGGAGAGACTTGGTGACCGGGAAGCAATACTCTTGTGTGAGTGCTTCAACAATGTGGACTAGGGCTGGCTTAGTGCCTACCGATACCACGGGATAAATCGCGTGTCAAGAGTTTGCTTCCTCTCATCCCCTTTATGTTTCCGCATTTACTCTATTGCAATCTTTGCTTGCCTCTACTTTCCTAGAGTAGTATCATGCTAGGATTGGCTATAGGTTGCAAACTTTCTTTTGGGATGGGAGTTTCACACTAGAACAACCGTAGTTGCACATATAGATAGTATGTTCTAGTTTACCTTTGTGTAAAAGTTAGTGAGCCTTAGGTTAAGGTTTTAAGTTTGCCTAATTCACCCCCTCCCCCTCTTAGGCTAACGGGCATCCGATTCCTTACACCAATTTCCACTCAAAATTTGAAATGCCAATCTACATAAAAGTTGTGTCCCTCAACAAGATCGACAACTTTCATAAAGGTAGATTTTGAAGTGTTTAGGTGAATTTTGGAGAACGCGGTAAAAGTTCCGGACGACATTCGCTGACGTCAACGGTTAAGCCGGTTTTGACCGTGTCTTTGGCCAAGGGCCCACTACGGATGTGTGTAGACTTGGTCAAGGGGTTAATTGGGGTTCATTAGCGAGGTTTTTAGGTGATGACCCAGGTTGACCTATGTTTGACCGATGTTTGACCGGTTTGACTCGGCTGATCCGGTCATTAGCGTTAATGACGGTAATTAAAAACCTGGGGCGTCACATTTTTGGAGCCCTTTCTCGGTGTTTTTCTTGGGTTGTTTTCGGGACCTTTCTCTTGGGGATTTGAAGGGGGAAATTTGTGGGAAGCCTTCGTGGTTCTTTGGGTTGTGATTCCCATCCCAAATCCGTGAGTAAAGGGGCTCGATTTTGGGGTTTTCCGAGTTCTAGGGTTAGAGGTGTTCTTGGCGGGATTTCTTCGATTCCTCCTTTTTGGACAAGTTTTGGTGAGATTAAACTTGGCTATGGACTCCTCATGAGGTGTTCCTATTACCCCCAAAGTCTTGTTCATCTCCGTGGAGGGATTCGGGAGATCGAGGTTTGGATTTGGGGGAGTTGACACGCGGGTGTTGTTCATCCCGAGCTGCCCAGGCTACACGGGTCTGACCGGTGCTCTTGTCCGGTCTAAGTGGTGCAACCCTTGGTGGGTTTTTGCTCGGGTGAACGTCTGGGTGAGTTTGTGGTTGTCCTGTGTTGGGGCTGTTTCGAGTTTGGGTCAGTTTGGAGGTCGGTTGGCCTGTTTGGTGATTTGGGGGCTTTCGGGCTTAGACCGGTCTGACCGGTGTATTGCACAAGCCTGACCGGTGTGAAGCCACTTAGAGGAAGTCGTCAACTGTCACCGGCAGGGACTTGTCTGACCGGTGGTGATCACCGGTCTGACCGGTGTTGGTCAGTGGACTCGAGGTTTGGTGTTCCGCTACGTTCTCAGGTCGGAATGTTGTGTGTTGGTTCCTAGGTCCAGTGGCACTCCAGTGGCTACGTGGGCTTGGCCAACTTGGGTAGTGAGTCGGAGACGTGTGTTGGAAGCCGTGTTCATCTTGTTGGAGTTTCGATCTCCTTCGAGAAGAATTTTTATCGACTCCCATTCACTCCCCCCGTCTCTGGTTCGCCGTATCGGTCCTTCAAGTGGCATCAAAGCCGGTTCGGTTCTTTATTGACACTAACAAGTCTAAGATCCAAGGATGGCGTACCAAGAACGGGGTTCGGGTCCTCCACACTTCGATGGCAAGAACTACCAGATGTGGAGTAAGCGGATGGCTGCGTTCTCAGAGGAAAGTATCAGATCCTTTGGGATGTCATGGTGGACACAGGCTATGTCCAGCCGATGAACTTCCTTGCTCCAGGATCAAGGGACATGTTTGACGCCAACAATAAGGCAGTCGACTACTTGTTTCGTGCTCTGTGTCAGCTTGAGTTCGATTGGGTGCACACCGAGCACTTGGCTTGTAGAATTTGGATGGTGCTGAAGGAGGCTCATGTTGGGAATGCCCAGGTTCAGGCACAGATGTATTCGACCTACCAGAGAGAGTACGAGAACTTCACTCATTTCGCCGGTGAGTCCATCGATGCCTTGTTTCAGAGGTTCACGGTGGTTGTGAACAACATGAGGGCCAATGTGGACGTGCTCCCGTACGATGATCATGATAGAGCTGTCAAGCTCTTACACTCTTTGGATCGTACAATATGGGGTGGAGTCAGAGAAGTATGACACTCTGACGGTGAACGAACTGTTCTCGAAGCTCAAGTCGGCTGAGGTGGATAGGGGCATGACTGCGAAGCTCGAGGGTCCGACTAACTCCCATAGTCTTGCCCTCGTTGGAGGTTCGAAAGGAAAGGCCAACACTAACCCATCCACCAGGATGTTCTATTTGTCCTCCTTGATGTCTATGCCAGATGAGGAGTTCGACGTGCTTGGAGAGGACGAGCTGGCGCTCCTGACGAGGCGGTTCGAGAGGCTGCACGAGAACCGGGTGAACATGAGGAGGAACACGAGGACATGCTTCTAGTGCGGCAAGCCGGGACACTTTGTCGCCGATTGCCCGGAGAAAGTCGAGGATGGATGGCAAGTACCGGTCGAGACGTGACCACAAGAGCAAGTACAAGAACAAGCACAAGGACGAGCGACGATCGAGGAAGAAGGAGAGCCGAGGCAAGGTCCGAACGATGGTGGGAGCAAGCGACGTCGACTCCAGTTCCGCGTACTCCACCTCGAGCTCGAGCAGTAGTGAAGACGAAGGTGATCGTCGCAAGAGCAGGAAGTCGTCCAAGAACTTGAGCGAGCGGAGCTGCTTCGCTAGCGACGGCTTCTACACCATGGCGTTGAACTCTGGCAGCAAGAAGAGCTACCAGAGTGACTCGGACTCCGACTCCGACGACGAGGTGCGTGATGAGCTTCCCTTCTTGCGCCAGGAGAATGAACAGCTTGGTACTTTGCTTGATAATCGTGATGACATGCTTAGAGGGGCAAAGAAAATGAGAAAAGAGATTAGGGCTTCACTCGAGGATGCTAGGACCAGAGTGGCTGAGCTAGAAACACAGGTTCTTGATAGCAAGCTTGAGATTGATTCCCTGAAGGCTAGCCCTGCTGTTTCGGATGTGGCTAACTGTGCTTATTGCTCCATTTTCCTTGCTGATCTTGCTTTGTTCAAGGAAAAGCATGCCTCCTAGTGTGAGGAACTAGATGTGCTTAGGGTCGAAGTGGCTGAGCTTAAATCTAGATCTGCTTTGCTAGGTGCTTGCACTTCTTGCCCTGTTTTACATGCTAAAATTGATGAGATGCATGCTTACACTAGTTCTCTTGAGGCTAAGCTGAAAGAACCCATTCCTACATGTCACACCCGATTTTGCAGGGAAAATCGAATGCATCTCACGTGTGCACCAGGATCATTTTATACACACATGATAGACAAAACGAGTGTAATACCATTGCATTAACAAATCGTTCAAGAGTTAAACCAGTACGATATTCATTATTACATCCAGAGAGGTGGACTCGAAGGTCCAAACCCAACAATAACTAAACAACGAGCATCTCCATCTTTGACTTCCACAGGCATGATGACTGGGGGATCCGCATGCCCTAGAACTCCTCGTAGTCACTCCAGTACTCGTCCTCGCCTCCGATGTTCTCCTCTGAACAGCAGTAAGCAAGGGTGAGCACACTTATGGTTGGTGCTCAGCAAGGCAAGTGGGGGAAACAATGCAAGGCTATCAAGGATAGGCTATGGTTCACAGCGGTAAGAATTTTATAAGTTGGTCAAGTTTTATTAGCAAGCACCTAATTACTAGGTGTAAGTGTATACCAACCCACTTATCGTTAAAAGAAACCTCAAACCAAACCCACAAACCCACGATTTAAGTTATCTTCAAATTTATTAATCATGTGAGGGTCCAAGCCGCTCATGACCGTGAGCACGGCTGATCGATCAGTTTTACACTATGCAGAGGTTGTACACTTTACCCACAGTTCGTGTTCCCCATCTTGCCCGGGTTAGCTAGACCCTTAAACACTTCCAAGGTGAGTGGCTAGGGGTCCACTACGAAGCCTTTACAAAGGAAAGAAGAGAAACCAACAACCCACAACAGTTACAACAGCGGAGTGGACCATAACCCTCCCTAATGGTGAGCACCTTAGCCAAGGCTGCTACCCCAAAAGAACCGGGCTATACCCCTTCAACTCCGCCCCCCTGTGCCCCTCTCGGAAAAGAGCTATCAGCTAACCCACTATCCTAATTAATTGGCTAAGCCAGAGCCATGTGGACTGTGGTTGTACTGTTATTTTGGGTGGTTCTCCATGTTCCGATTATAATTCAAATTATCTTGTCTTAAGCACAAACACATTATATAAACAAAACTGAGATGTATAACATAAACAAAACATAACCATACCCATGTAGAGCAAACTAAGTATTTATCTACCCAAGCATTTGTTAAATAGGGTTGATCAAGGTAATGAGGTAAAATATCTAGTCAAGTCCTTAACTAGGTGTTTGCCCATCAAGTTTATTCATAGTAACAGGAATAGTAAACTTTGTTTAACATGCAGTGACATAGGTTCAAAAAGATAATGCAGAGGGGGAAAGTCACTTGCCTTCCTCTACAAACTGGCTAAAATCTTCCTCGAACACAGGCTCTTCCTGATTACCTCCATTGGGGAGCTCAAACGAAAATAGGCACGATATCTATGAGTCAAACATGAACAACAAACAATAAATGAACTGTACACCAAACAGTAATAAAACTGGTAATTTGCTGTTTAAATGATTCTACTCGTCGAGACGATCATTTCGGTATATATAACGCTAAAAACGGAGTTAAAACGAGAAAGATATGATTAAAATAAATTACAGGGTCCTATCTGCAAGAAAACTATGTTTACAGGGCTTTTTATAAATAAAATCCAGGGCTAAAACATAATTATATAATAAAACAGAGGGGTTTATATGCTAAAACACAAATAAAGGGCCTCTGGTGGAATTATACAGGGTAGACGGGGGCTTGTTTACAAATTTTAGGACTTAACTGCAAGAAAACCTATAGGTGGGAGGACCGGCATGTGAATTCAAAATTTCCCAGGGACTCTTAAAGGAAAGGGCCGCAGCCGCACCGTGGATCTTAGATCCTACGGCTGCCGGCGCGCGTGTGCGCCGTGGACCGCGCCGTGCACCCGGTGCACGGGTCCACAGTGGACCGCCCTTTCAAAACGAAGGGGTATGTGATCAGAGCCGCCCGTGCAAGATCCGACGGCCCTGGACGTGTGCGTGCGGGATGCGGCGGCGACGTCTCCGGAGTGCGGCGGCGAGCGGCGGGAGCTCACCGGCGTTGGACCTGGACGGCGTTCCCGGCCACCACTCCAACCACAAGCTGGTGCAAAACGATGCGGGGGCGCTTGCGCGCGTGACAAGGGGGGTCTATGGGGGCAATTGTGCCTCACCGGCGGCCGGCATCGGAAAGGGGCGGAGCGGCCGCTCCGGCGAGCTTGTGGATGCGCTGTTGTGCACGAAAGGAAGGGAAAACGGGCGGGGAATATTGCTCACAATTCAAAGGAGTAGCAGGTGAGCTTGAAGGTGAAGAAGATGCGACGGCGGCGGTGCTTGGCAACGGCGGCGGGTCGGGCGGTGCTCCGGTGTGGTCGAGGCACGGCTCCCACGGGCTCTGGGGACGAGAACCTGCAGCCAATCGAGCTTGATGAGCCTCTGGTGAACCCAAGGAGAAGAAAAGAGAGGCGGCGGAGGTTGTCCTTCACCGGCGGCGACGATTGCACGGCGGCGACGGCAGGAACCCGAGGCGGCAGCGCTGGTGAATTGGGGCTCGAGCAAGCGAGTGGGTGTGCTGGGAAGGCAAAGGGAGGCGCAGGCGTTCGAGCACGTGCTTAAATAGCAGCACAGGGAGGAGGGCGAGGGAAGGCGAGCGGGCTCCGAGCGGCGGCGCTTTCCATTGATGGCCGCGGCCATCACGGCTCGGTGCAAAGGAAAGGGAAACGACCCCACTTGAACGAGTGAGGACCATGTGTGGTTCGAGGACCGGTGGATGGCCGCTTCCTTGTGTGATGAGTGATTAACAACGTTGTGTGGACTGATTCTTGGCTAAGTATTGCAGGTGCAGGTTGCGGCTTGACTCGTGTTGCTGCAGGTGAAGAACAAGCGCGAAAGGTCGTCGCCGGTGAGGCCTCCAGGTGTGGAGAAGACAAGTAGGCTTTGTTCGAGGGACCGGTGGCCGGCGGGGGTCAAGTGCGGGCCGCATGGTGGCATGAACAGCAAGATGAAGTCGTGGATGGTTTCTTGGTTGAGCCTCAAAACCAAGGTCGAGCCGGGACTACGTGGGAGCCAAGTCATGAGTGGAGATTGGCGGAGGCTACACCGAGTTCGCGGGGTTTCCGGTGGTTCACCGAGAAAACCACCGGGTTCCTTGGTTGATCCACAAAGCCAAGACCGGAGAACCGAAGACGGAGGTGCGGCGGCACCGGACCGGTCCCGACCGGTGGGTCGGCCGGTCGGCCGGTGGGGGCCGGTCGGCGGTGAGGAGCACCGGTCGACCGGTGTGCGGCGACGCGGCCCCGAATCTTCGAAGCGAGAGGACACGCGTCGGGATCGCATGGCTTGCGTCGAGGCTACGCGAGGTGCGGTCGCCGGGCATCCGTCCGATGGTGAAGACATCAAGAATTCCAAATCCGCCCTTGAGGGGCATGTATCCCTAGTTAGTAGAGAAGGGTATTTTGGACATTCGGTTGCCTCCATATAACCCAAGAGGTGAGAGGATGGCAGCCAACTCTTGGAACCCTAGCTCATTAGTTTTCCTATTTTCCACCTATTTTTCTTAGGTTTTCTCTAGGACTAGCAAGAGAGCTTCACGGAGAGATCTTGTAGAGAGGGATGGATGATCGGGCGGCTTGCTAGACCTTGTACGAACCTTTGTTTCATGTATAGATGATTCGGCGTGGTTCCTCAAGGTTTGGATGTGTTTTCCCCGGTTGTTCTTGGTGGTGATTTTCGGAGCCCTCTCTCGGTGATTTCTTTGGGGTGTTTTCGGGGCTTTTCTCTTGGTGATTTGATGGGGGAAATTTGTGGGAACCCTTCGTGGTTCTTTGGGCTGTGATTCCCCTCCCAAATCCGTGAGGAAAGGTGCTCGATTTTGGGGTTTCTTGAGTTCTTGGGTTGGAAGTGCTTTCGGCGGGATTTCTTCTATTCCTCCTTTTTGGACGAGTTTTGGTGGGATTAAACTTGGCTATGAACTCCTCATGAGGTGTTCATAATATCCCCAAAGTCTTGTTCAAGTCCGTGGAGCGATTCGGGAGATCGAGATTTGGATTTGGGGGAGTTGACCGCGGGTCTTTGTTCATCCCGAGTCGCCGCCCGAGCTACACGGTCGGCCGGTGCTCTTGGCCGGTCCGACCGGTGCGAGCCCTTGTGGGATTTTGCTCGGGTGAACGTCTTGGTGTGTTCGTTGTTGTCCCGTGGTCTTGTTGTTTCGAGTTTGGGTCCGTTTGGTGGTCGGTTGGCTTTGTTTGGTGCCTTGGGGGCTTTCGGTCGCCATCGGTACGACCGGTGTGTCTCACCGGTCCGGCCGGTGTAGAGCCACTTAGTGGAAGTTGCTCGGTTTCACTAGCGGGGACCGGTCGGACCGGTGGTGCTCACCGGTCGACCGGTGTGGGTCTGTAGACTCGAGGTTTGGTTTTTCCGCTGCGTTTCTCGGGTCGGAAGGTTGCGTGTTGGTTCCTAGGTCTAGTGGCACTCCAGTGGCTACGTGGGCTTGACCAACCTTGGTAGTGAGTCGGAGACGTGTGTTGGAAGCCGCGTTCATCTTGTTGGAGTTTTCATCTCCTTCGAGAAGAATTTTTATCGGCTCCCATTCACTCCCCACCTCTCTGGTTCGCCGTATCGGTCCTTCAAGTGGTATCAGAGCCGGTTCGGGTCTTTGTTGACTCTAACCAGTCTAAGATCCAAGGATGGCGTACCAGGCACGGGGTTCGGGTCCTCCACACTTCGATGGCAAGAACTACCAGATGTGGAGCAAGCGGATGGGTGCTTTTCTCCGCGGAAAGGGTCAGATCCTTTGGGATGTCACGGTGGACACGAGGCTATGTCCGGCGGTTGATTTCCTCGCTCCGGGATCGAGGGACGGCTTCGACGCCAACAATAAGGCGGTCGACTACTTGTTTCGTGCTTTGTGTCGGCCCCGAGTTTGATCGGGTGCACACCGAGCACTTGGCTTGTAGGATTTGGGCGGTGCGAAGGAGGCTCATGTTGGGAACGCCCGGAGTTCGAGGGCACGGATGTATGCGACCTACGGAGAGAGTACGAGAACTTCACTCATCTCCCGGTGAGTCCATCGATGCCTTGTTTCGAGAGGTTCACGGTGGTGGTGAACAACATGAGGGCCAATGTGGACGTGCTCCCGTACGATGATCATGATAGAGCGGTCAAGCTCTTACACTCTTTGGATCGTACGATATGGGGCGGAAAGTTCGAGGCCATTGTGGAGTCGGAGAAGTATGACACTCTGACAGTGAACGAGCTCTTCTCGAAGCTCAAGTCGGCTAAGGTGGATAGGGGCATGACTGCCAAGCTCGAGGGTCCGACTGACTCCGATAGTCTCGCCCTCGTTGGTGGTTCCAAAGGAAAGGCTAACTCTAACCCATCCACCAGGATGTTCTCTTTCTCCTCTTTGATGTCTATGCTAGATGAGGAGTTCGACGAGCTTGGAGAGGACGAGCTGGCGCTCCTGACAAGGCGGTTCGAGAGGCTGCACGAGAACCGTGTGAACAGGAGGAGGAACACGAGGACATGCTTCAAGTGCGGCAAGACTGGACACTATTTCGCTGAGTGTCCAAAGGTGAACAGCCATGACAAGCACAAGTCCAAGGACAAGAAAAAGAAGTCCAGGAAGAAGGATCATGGACATGAGAAGAAGACGCGGTCTCGAGAGAAGATGAAGAGATCGAGCGACATCGAGTCTGATTCTGAGGACACGTCTTCAAGCTCAAGTGATGAAGACGAAGAGGATGACAAGACGAGGAAGAAGAAGAAGAACATCGGTAAGTATCTCAACGGCCTTTGTGTGACGGGCCTATGTTTCAAGGACGACTTCTGCGGCATGGCTCGCAGTTCGAGCAGCAAGAGAAGCCAGAAGGACGCCTCGGACTTGGATTCCGAGGATGAGGTATGTGATGAGCTCTCCTCTTTGCGCAAGGAGAATGAGGAGTTGGTTGACTTGATTGATAATCGCGATCACATGCTTAGAGAGGCTAAGAAGCTTAGGAAGGAGCTTAGATCTTCACTCGAGGATGCTAGGACTAGAGTGGGCGAGCTAGAGACACGGGTGCTTGATAGCAAGCTTGAGATTGATTCCCTTAAGGCTAGCCTGTTGTTTCGGATGAGAACGATTGTCTTGATTGCTCTGTTTTCTGGGCGACTTGGTCGATCTTAGGGAGAAGTATGCCTCCAAGTGTGAGGAACTAGATGTGCTTAGGGTTGAGTTGGGTGAGCTACAATCTAGACCCACTTTGCTTGGTGCTTGCACTTCTTGCCCTAGTTTGCATGAGAAAATTCTTGAGCTCCGTTCTCGCATTGTTTCGCTTGAGGCTGATTTGAAAGTGCCTATTCCTACTTCTTGCTCTACATGTGAGTTGCATGCTATGAAGAATTTGGATCTTGCAAAATTTGTTGGTCGCTTGCAAGATGAGAATGATAAGTTGCGTGAAGCACCGAGTTGGTTGTCGAGTCAAGAACCTCGGCTTGGTATGATGATTGCTAGGCTGTAAACGCTTTGACGGTTGGGCTTTGGGATTGGATAAGGTTGGTGAGGGCAGTGGTGAGAGAGAAAGGAAATTTGGGAATGTTTCAGTTCCACCACAACCCACACCCAAAGACAAGTTTGCATCCAAGCCAAACCAACCAAGAGAAAAGCCGAGTGAGAAGGCAAGTGAAAAGCCTAGTGAGAAACCAAGTGAGAAGTCTTGTGAAGAATCTCATCCCAAGCCTAAGCCCAGATCGATCCGTTTCCATTGTGAGTTTTGTGGAAAGGATGGTCACAAGAGAGCGTTTTGCTTCAAGAGGAAGCGTGAGGAGAGAATGGTGAAGGAGTGGGCTAACAAGGACAAGTACCACCCTTCCGATGGTGTACTTGAGCCTCGTGTGCAGTTGCCCAGGGCCAAGGCGAGTGTGAGGTCAGTTCGGGCTTGGGGAGAGAGGAAGGTTGTTGGAGGTGCTGCTGCCCAGGCTACACCGGTCAGACCGGTGTGGACCACCAGTCGGACCGGTGCAGGTCTGGACAGGCAGCAGTTTGGGTTTCGTGCTCGTACAGGTGCGAGGGTTCTTTCTGGAGGTCGTGGTTCTGGTGGTTGGTCTGGAAAGTTTGCGGGAGGCCGGTTGCTAGGCATTCTCCCCCTCGAGCTCACTACGGGGATGGGAGGAGTCATGGCTTTGAGAAGGAGGGGAGGGATGGTCCACGGGCTTTCTTTCGTGGTTTTGGTCCTCCTCGGGCGAGAGGGTTGGTTCCCTCATGGTGGTTACCGTAGTGGTGTTCGTGGAGGTAGCTTTGGTAGGAAAGATGGTTTGGTTTGTGCTAACCCCACTTTCGAGCAAATGGCTAGGCACTAGTTTTACACATTTGGAACTAACCCCAGTGTTGAGTCGTTTGCTCGCTCTCGCTCTTGGTTTTGAGTTGCAGGTGGACGGTCCGGAGAACATTTGGTTGATATCGGGGGGTGGTTCTTCGGCTTCATATCCCGGTGGTGACATGTAGGTGCATCACTTTCGGGGATGGTGGACAAGGATGAGTGAATTGTGATGAAAGGATAAAGGTAAGTGTTTTTGTGACCTTCAAGTGTGTGGCCTTGGTCAAGCCACTTGGTTTGTTTTGCTCCTTCTCTATCTCATGTGCGTAGGGTGAGCTTTGTATGCTCTTTGGCCCTAGTGCATGTGTTTAGGGGGAGCTTGTGAGTTTGGTGCTCCTTTGCTCTTTTGCCGGTGGTGTCGAGCCCTTTTTGCCTCCCCTCGAGGAGCCGGTGGTTTGTGAGCTTTATGTGTGGGAGCTCCTTTGTAGCATATGTATAGCTTTCCTTTGTGCATTCCTTGCATTTGGCATGGCATATGTAACATGATGTATAGGCATCCTTGTATCTTAGTTTGCATGCATTTTGTATCATATGCATTGGTTAGGAAAAGCTTCTCTCATATACATTGTTTACCATGGAATGAGATATATGTCTTTGTGAGCTTGTTTGGTATGCTACGGTTAGTTTGGCTTAGCTCTTGATGATCTTGATGAATAATCCATGGTTGATAGCTATGCTTTTGAAAAATGTCTCATGTATGCTCTCTCATGTGTAAATGCCTTTACATGCTCTTGACATGTCTTTGTGGCCTTGCTATGCTTAATTTGTGGTTGGATGACTAGTTTATTGATCATATGGGGCCAAAGGCTCATTTGCCATCATGAATGTTTAGCCCTCTAGATTTGTCTTGTGGAGGAGCATAAGTTCCTTTTTGTCGCAAAGACATTTCATGTACCATTTACAAATCTGAAAATGAAATGAAAAATGCTTGGAAATGTGCTCCCATGTCATACGTGCTGAATTTAATTTGCTTTGGGTGCTAAACCGTTGCATGATGCCTACCAATGAGATGTCTCATACATAGAAGTAGGCACATGGCTCGGTGGCTTTGACATGACATGAGGTGCTTGTGGGTGTTTGTGATGGTCTTATGATTAGAATGGTTGTCCTAGCATGAAGTTTGTGTGGCTTTGCCATTTTGATATGCTTTGATCATGTTTAGGACTTTGCTCATGAGAGGCAAGTTTTTCGCAAAATTGCCAAAATCCATCTTAGCTTCGTCCAATGGTTGTGAAACTTGGTGATCATGTAGTTGAGATCGATACGAAGCCGTAGAGTATCTAACTTGCTCATTTGGACCTGTGTAGCATCCTATGTTGAATTTTGTATATTTGAGAAGCTCTAGGTTGAAAGTTTTGCATTTTTGGCTTGATTCATGCATTGCCAACAATGGGGAGAAGTTTGAGCTTGAAATGGCTTACCGGGCGCATTTAGAAGGTTTTCAGGTGGTTTCGTGCCATTTCTGGGCTCTGTTGTACACCGGTCTGACCGGTGAAGAGCACCGGTCTGACCGGTGTGAGTCTTCGGTCTGTACATATGTTAGGCACCGGTCGACCGGTGGTGATGACCGGTCGACCGGTGTGAGTGAAAGTCTTTGCTTGGTATCTGTTTCATGTGGTTTCTTGCATGCATTCGTCCAGGGGGAGTTGCATTGGTTCAGGGGGAGCTTGCATGTGTGCAGGGGGAGCTCTTTGTGAGTTTTCGAGTTTCGTTTCGGTGGTTTGTGCTCTTTGCTTGAACTTTGCTTTGTCTCGGATGTGTCGAGCCGTTGCCCTTGCCTAAGGGGTCCGAGACTTGTTTTCTTCAAGTGATCTTGATCTTTGCCTTTGTTTGGCTTTCGATCGCTTGTTGGAGTTTCTTTTTGGTTGTTTCTTTTCTTTTTCTTTTCTCTCTTGTTACTTTCATGTGGGTGTTGTCAATGCACTCATCAAGGGGGAGATTGAGGACCATGTGTGGTTCGAGGACCGGTGGATGGTCGCTTCCTTGTGTGATGAGTGATTGACAACATTGTGTGGACTGATTCTTGGCTAAGTATTGCGGGTGCGAGGTTGCGGCTTGACTC
Organism: Cenchrus americanus; assembly: GCA_947561735.1. Lineage (NCBI taxonomy): Eukaryota > Viridiplantae > Streptophyta > Magnoliopsida > Poales > Poaceae > Cenchrus > Cenchrus americanus. The sequence goes on from OX387244.1 coordinate 144,573,862, forward strand.
GTGTTGGTGCGAGGTGAAGAACAAGCGCGAAAGGTCGTCGCCGGTGAGGCCTCCACGTGTGGGAGATGTCGGTAGGCTTTGTTCGAGGGACCGGTGGCCGGCGGGGGTCAAGTGCGGGCCGCATGGTGGCATGAACAACAAGATGAAGTCGTGGACGGTTTCTTGGTTGAGCCTCAAAACCAAGGTCGAGCGGGACTACGTGGGAGCCAAGTCATGAGTGGAGATTGGCGGAGGCTACACCGAGTTCGCGGGGTTTCCGGTGGTTCACCGAGAAAACTCTGCGGGTTCCTTGGTTGATCCACAAAGCCAAGGCCGGAGAAGCCGAAGACGGAGGTGCGGCGGCACCGGGCCGGTCCCCGGCCGGTGGGTCGGCCGGTCGGCCGGTGAGGAGCACCGGTCTGACCGGTGTGCGACGATGCAGTCCAGAATCTTCGAAGCAGAGGACACGCGTCGGGATCGCATGGCTTGCGTCGAGGCTACGCAGGGTGTGGTCGCCGGGCATCCGTCCGATGGTGAAGACATCAAGAATTCCAAATCCTCCCTTGAGGGGCATGTATCCCTAGTTAGTAGAGAAGGGTACTTTGGACATTCGGTTGCCTCCATATAACCCAAGAGGTGAGAGGATGGCAGCCAACTCTTGGAACCCTAGCTCATTAGTTTTCCTATTTTCCACCTATTTTCCTTAGGTTTTCTCTAGGACTAGCAAGAGAGCTTCACGGAGAGATCTTGTAGAGAGGGATGGATGATCGGGAGGCTTGCTAGACCTTGTACGAACCTTTGTTTCATGTATAGATGATTCGGCGTGGTTCCTCAAGGTTTGAATGTGTTTTCCCCGGTTGTTCTTGGTGGTGATTTTCGGAGCCCTCTCTCGGTGATTTCTTTGGGGTGTTTTCGGGGCTTTTCTCTTGGTGATTTGATGGGGGAAATTTGTGGGAACCCTTCGTGGTTCTTTGGGCTGTGATTCCCCTCCCAAATCCGTGAGGAAAGGTGCTCGATTTTGGGGTTTCTTGAGTTCTTGGGTTGGAAGTGCTTTCGGCGGGATTTCTTCGATTCGTCCTTTTTGGACGAGTTTTGGTGGGATTAAACTTGGATATGAACTCCTCATGAGGTGTTCATGATATCCCCAAAGTCTTGTTCAAGTCCGTGGAGCGATTCGGGAGATCGAGATTTGGATTTGGGGGAGTTGACCCGCGGAGTCTTTGTTCATCCCGAGTCGCCCGAGCTACACCGGTCGACCGATGCTCTTGACCGGTCGGCCGGTGCGAGCCCTTGTGGGATTTTGCTCGGGTGAACGTCTTTGTGTGTTGTTGTTGTCCCGTGGTCTTGTTGTTTCGAGTTTGGGTCCGTTTGGTGGTCGGTTGGCTTGTTTGGTGCCTTGGGGGCTTTCGGTCGCCATCGGTCCGACCGGTGTGTCTCACCGGTCGACCGGTGTAGAGCCACTTAGTGGAAGTTGCTCGGTTTCACTAGCGAGGGACCGGTCGGCCGGTGGTGCTCACGGTCGGCCGGTGTGGGTCTGTAGACTCGAGGTTTGGTTTTTCCGTCGCGTTTCTCGGGTCGGAAGGTTGCGTGTTGGTTCCTAGGTCTAGTGGCACTCCAGTGGCTACGTGGGCTTGACCAACCTTGGTAGTGAGTCGGAGACGTGTGTTGGAAGCCGCGTTCATCTTGTTGGAGTTTTCATCTCCTTCGAGAAGAATTTTTATCGGCTCCCATTCACTCCCCCCCTCTCTGGTTCGCCGTATCGGTCCTTCAATGAGGGTGGTTAATTGCCTTAATTGGCAAGCTTGGTGAGGAGGGAAAGGAAGGGAAAGAGGCGGGGCGCGGCGGGATCCGCGGCTGCGGCGGCAAGCCGGCGAGGCAGAGGAGGAGAAGAAAGGAAGGGGGAGAGGGAGAGACCGACGTGTGGGGCCCAGGCATCAGCGAGAGTAAGGAAAAAGAAAAAGAGAGAGAGAGAGACGTGGGCCGGCGCGGGGAGAGGCTAGCGGGCTGCTGGGCCGCTTGGGCCGAAAGGTAAGGAGGTTAAGGTTTTCTTTTTTTCTTTTCTTTTTCAAACTCCTTTTTAAAACAACTTTTCTTTTCAAATTCAAATCAAACTCTTTCAAACTTTTTCTCAAAAATTTATAAACTTTTTAGAAACCACACAAGCAACCAAAAACCATGCAAGCCAACTGATGATGCACAAACACTTGTTGTCTCTATGTTTATTAAATTATGTTTACTATTTTAGAGCTCAATTTTAAATGGTATTTTAAACTTTAAAACCCTTAGGGCTAATTAATAGTTGCTAGGTAATTTTTAGTGATGGAATTTTAGGGTGTCACACTACATCATGCTCTACATGTGAAATGCATGCTTTGAAAAATTTGGAACTTGCGCATTATGTTGATCGTTTGCAGGATGAGAATGATGAGCTGAGAAAGTTGATGAGTTGGTTGTCTGGTCATGAGCCTCAGTTGAGGATGATGATCGAGGCATTTAAGAGGCAGGATGGTGAGGGACTTGGGGCAAACAAGGTTGGTGAGGGAAGTGGAGAGAATATCCCAGAGCCACCAAAAACCCACCACAAAAATGATTTCCCTCCAAAACCTAACCATCTTAGGAACCGACTAGACACAACCCCAGCTCCACCCGTGTTTCCTACACCTACAAATGATCTCCAAAAGCCTATCAAGTTTGTGAGCACTTTGGGGAAAGTGTTCTTTGGGAAAGAAAGTGAGAAGGCTAGTGAGGAGAAACCGGTGGAGATGTTGAGTGGAGAGAAACCAAGTGAGCAGCCACAGCCCAAGCCTAAGACTAAGCTTGTGAGGTTCCATTGTGGCTATTGAGGGAGAGATGGCCATAAGAATGAGTTTTGTTTCAAGAGGAAGCGAGAGGAGAGAATGGCGAAGGAGTGGGCTAACAAGGACAAGTACCACCCTTCCGATGGTGTACTTGAGCCTCGTGTGCAGATGCCCAGGGCCAATGCGAGTGTGAGGACAGTTCGGGCTTGGGGAGAGCGAAAGGCTGTTGGAGGTGCTGCTGCCTAGGCTACACCGGTCAGACCGGTGTGGGGCACCGGTCAGATCGGTGCAGGCCTTGACAGGCGGCAGTTTGGGTTTCGTGCTTGTACAGGTGCGAGGGTTGTTTCTGGAGGTCATGGTTCTGGTGGTTGGGCTGGAGAGTTTGCAAGAGGTCAGGTTGCTAGGCATTCTCCCCCTCGAGTTCACTACGGGGATGGGAGGAGTCGTAGCTTTGAGAAGGAGAGGAGGCACGGTCCACGGGCTTTCTTTCGTGGGTTTGGTCCTCCTCCAGGCAGAGAGGGGTGGTTCCCTCAGGGTGGTTACCGTGATGGTGTTCGTGGAGGTAGCTTTGGTAGGAGAGATGGTTTGGTTTGTGCTAACCCCACTTTCGAGCAAATGGCTCGGCACTAGTTTTACTCTTTTGGTACTAACCCCAGTGCTGAGTCGTTTGTTCGCTCACGTGGTCGTTTTCGAATTTCAGGTGGGAGACTTGAAGAACATTTGGTTGATTGACTCCGTTTGCTCGAGGCATATGGCCGAAGACAGGGGGTGGTTCTCAAGTCTCGTCCCGGTGGTGACGAGGAGGTACATCACTTTTGGGGACAATGGGCCTGGGCGTGTGCTTTTAGAAGGTGAGATTAAGGTGAGTGACAAGATCACTCTCAGGCGTGTTGCTCTTGTTCAATCGCTGGGGTACAATTTGCTTTCTGTATCCCAGCTATTGGATGAGGGCTTTGTGGTGTTGTTTCGTCCTGGTGGTTCTCGGATTTTGGACTCTCGTGGGGACCTTATCTGTATGGTCGTTCCTGTGGGTTAGGTGTTTCGTGCTGATTTTTCTCAGTCTTCGGGTGTGGAGCGTTGTTTCTTGGCTGATTCTTCGAGTGAGTTGTGGAAGTGGCATAGGAAGTTGGTTCACTTGAGCTTTGACCTTTTGTCTCGCTTGAGTAAACTCAATTTGGTCTGAGGATTGCCACGGTTGAGGTTTGAGAAATAGTTGGTTTGTGCACCGTGTAGGCATGCCAAGATGGTAGCCTCTTCTCACCCGCCTCTCACTGATGTGATGACTGAGCGTCCATGCGAGCTGCTCCATATGGACCTTGTTGGCCCAGCTCGTGTGTGATCCGCGGGTGGGAAGTGGTATGTCCTTGTTGTGGTGGACGACTACTCTCGGTATGCGTAGGTGTTCTTTCTCGAGGATAAGGGGGAGACATTTGGTTTTGTTTGAGATCTAGTCTTGAGGTTGAGGAACGAGAGGCACGAAGATGCCATACGAGCAATCCGCAGTGACAATGGCTCGGAATTCAGAAACTCTCGTTTTGAAACCTTTTGCCATGACTTGGGTCTTGAGCACTAGTTTTCTAGTCCGTATACGCCTCCCCAGAACGGTGTTGTGGAAAGGAAGAACAGGACCTTACACGAGATGGCTCGGACGATGCTTGATGAGTATAGGACTTCGAGGAGGTATTGGGCTGAGGCGGTGAATACCGCATGCTATGTGTCAAACAGGATCTACCTCAGAGTGCACAAGAAGAAAACATGCTATGAGTTGATGCATGGTCGCACACCCAAGGTGAGTCACTTCCATGTCTTTGGTTGCAAATACTTTATTCTGAAGAAAGGGAAGAAGCTGGATAAGTTTGAGGCTAGGTCTGTCGATGGCATTTTCTTTTGTTATGCATCTCATTCTAGAGCATATCGTGTGCTCAATCTTGAAACTAACCAAATCGTGGAGACTTGCGAGGTAACCTTTAACGAGACACAGCCACGTAGTCAGCTTGTCTTTGAGTGTGCAGGTGATGATGAGCTTGATGAGGAGATCTTATAGGAGGAGGAGCATGAACATGGAGATGATGAAGATGGCAGTGTGGTGCCCCCGGCTGAACATGTACCCACTACTTCGACTACGGTGGTGGACGGACCCTCTCCTGCACCTACGACGACGAATCAAGAAAGAGGAGAAGCTGTTGTTGAGGGGGAGGTAGAATCGAGGCGAGAACCTCCCCGGCGAGTACAAGTGGATCACCCAACTTCGAGGATCATCGGCGACATGAATGAACGCACTACACGGTCGAGGGTTCAGAATAATTCTCATTTCGCTCATGCTGCATTTGTTGCTACTTTTGAGCCCAAAGACATTAGACATGCGCTATCTGATCACAATTGGGTTAATTCGATGCATGAGGAGTTGGAGAACTTTGAGAGGAATCAGGTTTGGGAGTTGGTTGACCCTCCCCCAGGGTGTAAGCGGATTGGTACAAAGTGGGTGTGGAAGAACAAAGAGGGAGAGAAAGATGAGGTTGTGAGAAACAGGTCGAGGCTTGTTGCTCAGGGGTTCAGTCAGAAGGAGGGGATCGACTACGAGGAGACCTTTGCTCCCGTAGCCCGTTTGGAGGCGATTAGGATCCTTCTAGCCTTTTCCGTGGCTAAAGGGTTCTAGTTGCACCAAATGGATGTGAAGAGTGCTTTCCTGAATGGTGTGTCGGAGGAAGAAGTGTATGTGAGGCAACCACCTGGGTTTGAGAGTGAGAAGTACCCCCACCGGGTGTCCAAGTTGAGGAAGGCGCTGTATGGGTTGAAGTAGGCGCCTAGAGCTTGGTATGGTAGGTTGAGGGGGTTCTTGTTTGAGAGAGGTTTTGAGATGGGGAAGGTCGATCAGACCTTGTTTCCTGCGAGCCGGGCGAGGAGATATCCTGATTGTGCAGGTGTACGTGGATGATATTTTCTTTGGTGGCTCGTCTAACTCTCTTGTTGCAAGGTTTGCAGAGGATATGAGCAGGGAATTTGAGATGAGCATGATGAGCGAGTTGTAGTTCTTCCTTGGGCTACAAATCAAACAATCAAAGGAAGGAACATTTGTGCACAAAGCTAAGTACACCAAGGACATTGTGCGGAAGTTCAAGATGGAGGATTCCAAGTCTATGACGACGCCGATGAGTACGACTACAGCTCTTGATGCGGACGAGGAAGGAGTACCGAAGCAAGATCGGGTCACTCCTCTACTTGACGGCGACGAGGCCGGACATCTAGTTCTCGGTATGTCTGTGCGCTGGTTTTCAAGCATCTCCAAGAACTTCGCATCGGCAAGCGGTGAAGCGAATTTTCAGGTACTTGCGTCACACTCTCGACTTCGGCCTTTGGTACTCCGTGTCCTCTTCTTTGGCGCTTCATGGTTTTTCAGACGCGGATTTTGCCGGGTGTCGGTTGGATAGAAAGTCCACCTCTGGGACTTGCCGGTTTTTGGGTTCCTCTTTGGTTTCTTGGTCTTCCCGCAAACAGTCGAGTGTTGCACAATCCACTACCGAGGCCGAGTACGTTGCCGCTGGAAGTTGTTGCTCTCAACTCCCTTGGATTTCATACACCATGAGTGACTTTGGTGAGGAGTATACTCATGTCCCACTTCAATGTGATAGCACCAGTGCCATAAGCGTTGCAAAGAATCCAGTGCTCCATTCCAAAACCAAGCACATAGAAGTGAGATATCATTTTTTGAGAGACAACATAGAGAAAGGAAAGATAGCTTTGATCCATGTACCCACACATGACAAACTAGCCGATATTTTCACCAAACCCCAAGATCAAGCAACTTTCACTCGTTTGCGGGGGGAACTTGGTGTGTGTTTGATTTCTTGAGTTGGGTGTGTGGGAGCTCCTTTGTAATATGTATAGCTTTCCTTTATGCATTTCTTGCATTTTGCATGGCATGTGTAACATGATGTATATGCATCCTTGTATCTTAGATTGCATGCATTTTGTATCATATGCATTGGATAGGAAAAGCTTCTCCTATATACATTGTTCACCATGGAATGCTATTTATGTCTTTGTGATCTTGTTTGGTATGCTATGGTTAGTTTGGCTTAGCTCTTGATGATCTTGATGAATAATCTATGGTTGATGGCTATGTTTTTGAAAAATGTCACATATATGCTCTCTCATGTGTAAATGCCTTTACATGATCTTGACATGTTTTAGTGGCTTTGCTATGCTTAATTTGTGGTTGGATAACTAGTTTGTTGATCATATGGGGCCAAAGGCTCATTTGCCATCATGAATGTTTAGCCCTCTTGCTTTATCTTATGGAGGGGCATAAGTTCCTTTTTGTCACAAAGACATTTCATGTACCAATTATGAATCTGAAAATGAAATGTAAAATGCTTGGAAAATGTGCTCCCATGTCATATGTGCTGAATTTAATTTGCTTTGGGTGCTAAACCGTTGCATGATTAAGCCTGCCACTAGGGAGGGTATGGAAAAATCAACTCTTGTTCATACCCAAATCCAAATAATTATTATCCACTTCTTAGCCTCCCCATTCCCACCCATACCCAATGGATAACTAGTTTTGTACTAGATTCTATACATACCCAATCGATTATTTGCACCCTCCCCACACCCTACCCTCCCCATTTCTTCAATGGATAATTATTTTCTACTCATACCCTCCCCATTGGAGGTGGGTGTGGATTTGAATATGGACAATGGATAAAAACAACATGCATATGCATGATGCCTACCAATGAGAAGTCTCATACATAGAAGTAGGCACATGGCTCGGTGGCTTTGACATGACATGAGGTGCTTGTGGGTGTTTGTGATGGTCTTATGATTAGAATGGTTGTCCTAGCATGATGTTTGTGTGGCTTTGCCATTTTGATATGTGTTGATCATGTTTAGGACTTTGCTCATGAGAGGCAAATTTTTCGCAAAATTGCCCAACTCCATCTTAGCTTTGTGCAATGGTTGTGAAACTTGGTGATCTTGTAGTTGATGTCGTTACGAAGCTATAGAGTATCTAACTTGCTCATTTGGACATGTGTAGCATCCTATGTTGAATTTTGTCTATTTGAGAAGCTCTAGGTTGAAAGTTTTGCATTTTTGGGTTGATTCATGCATTGTCAACAAGGGGGAGAAGTTTGAACAAGGTGGTTTGTGCTCCTTCCTTGAGTTTTGTTTTGTCTTGGATGTGTCGAGGCGTTGCCCTTGCCTAAGGGGTCCGAGACTTGTCTTCTTCAAGTGCTCTTGCTCTTTGCCTTTGTTTGGCTTTCGATCGCTTGTTGAAGTTTCTTTTTGTTTGCTTCTTTCCTTTTTCTTTTTCTCTCGTGTTACTTTATGTGGGTGTTGTCAATGCACTCATCAAGGGGGAGATTGAGGACCATGTGTGGTTCGAGGACCAGTGGATGGTTGCCTCCTTGTGTGATGAGTGATTGACAACGTTGTGTGGACTGATTCTTGGCTAAGTATTGCAGGTGCAGGTTGCGGTTTGACTCGTGTTGGTGCAAGTGCAAAACAAGCGCAAAAGGTCGTCGCCGATGAGGCCTCCAGATGTGGAGAAGACAAGTAGGTTTCATTCGAGGGACCTGATGTCCAGCGGGGTCAAGTGCGGGCCGCATGGTGGCATGAACAGCAAGATGAAGTCATGGACGGTTTCTTGGTTGAGCCTTAAAACCAAGGTCGAGCCGGGACTACGTGGGAGCCGAGTCATGAGTGGAGATTGGCGGAGGCTACACCGAGTTCGCGGGGCTTCCGCTGGTTCACCAGAAAACCGCTGGGTTCCTTGATTGATCCACAAAGCCAAGACCGAAGAACCGAAGACAGTGTTGCAGCAGTGCCAGACCGGTCTGACCGGTGGGTCTGACGGTGGGTACCGGTCTCACCGGTGAGGAGTACCGGTCTGACCGGTGTGCGACGACGCAGTCCATAATCTTCGAAGCAGAGAACACGCGTCGGGATCGCAAGGCTTGCGTCGAGGCTAAGCAGGTTGCGGTTGCCGGGCATCCGTCCGATGGAAAAGGCTCGAAGACTTCCAAAACCGCCCTTGAGGGGCTTGTATCCCTAGTCATTAGGAAAGGGTATTTTAGACTTTCGGTTGCCTCCATATAACCCATGAGGTGAGAGGATGGCAGCCAACCTCTTGGAACCCTAGTTCATTTGCTTTCCTATTTTCCCTTCCTATTTTCTTAGGATTTCCATAGGACTAGCTTGAGAGCTTCATGGTGAGATCTTGTGAGAGGGTTGGATGATCGGGCGGCAAGCTAGACCTTATATGAACCTTTGTGGCATGTATAGATGATTCGGCGTGGTTCCTCAAGGCCTTGTTGTGTTGTTCCCGGTTGTTCTTGGTGGTGATTTTCGGAGCCCTTTCTTGGTGTTTTTCTTGGGTTGTTTTCGGGACCTTTCTCTTGGGGATTTGATGGGGGGAAATTTGTGGGAACCCTTCGTGGTTCTTTGGGCTGTGATTCCCCTCCCAAATCCGTGAGTAAAGGGGCTCGATTTTGGGGTTTTCCGAGTTCTAGGGTTAGAGGTGTTCTTGGCGGGATTTCTTCGATTCCTCCTTTTTGGACAAGTTTTGGTGGATTAAACTTGACTATGGACTCCTCATGAGGTGTTCCTAGTATCCCCAAAGTCTTGTTCAAGTCCGTGGAGCAATTCGGGAGATCAAGGTTTGGCTTTGGGGGAGCTGACCCGCGGGTGCTGTTCATCCCGAGCTGCCCAGGCTACACCGGTCTGACTGGTGCTCTTGACCGGTGTGACCGGTGCAACCCTTGGTGGGTTTTTGCTCGGGTGAACGTCTGGGTGTGTTCGCTGTTGTCCTGTGTTGCAGCTGTTTCGAGTTTGGGTTAGTTTGGTGGTCGGTAGGCCTGTTTGGTGATTTGGGTGCTTTCAGGCTTGGACCGGTCTGACCGGTGTGTTACACCGGCCTGACCGGTGTGAATCCACTTAGTGGAAGTTGCCAACTCTCACCAGTAGGGACCGGTCTGACCGGTGGTGCTCACCGGTCTGATCGGTGTTGGTCTGTAGACTCGAGGTTCGGTGTTCCGCTGCATTCTCGGGTCGGAAGGTTGTGTGTTGGTTCCTAGGTCCAGTGGCACTCCAGTGGCTATGTGGGCTTGGCTAATTTGAGTAGTGAGTCAGACACGTGTGTTGGAAGCCATGTTCATCTTGTTCGAGTTTCCATCTCCTTTGAGAAGAATTTTTATCGGCTCCCATTCACTCCCCCCCTCTCTGGTTCACCGTTTCGGTCCTTCAGCAATAAAGATATGAGAGGGATGAATCAAGTGAAAGAAAAATAAAGTGTAAGGAAGGATGTTACGTTGTTGAGAAACGAAACATTCATTCTTTTCCAACCATGTGCAATCCGACAACGAGGACGTCATCGGTGCCTTGTAGTCATAATTTTCTTTTGCCCTTGCACATTTCCACCATTCTAAATCTTCTCATCCTTGATATCCCTACATATGGTTAATTCTCATGATCATTGGCTTTGAAAGGTAAACAACCATTAGAGGAAGTTCTTAGTTTGACGATACTTGTGTTGATTGCGCTAGCCTTACCTATAGCTCCACTTTACATGTATATGAGAGACTTATGGGAGGTGAGAGTTTTATAAAATTGGTTTAGGATAGCCACCTCATATAAGTGACTTGAGAGAGCTTGGAGAAAGGTTTTTGTCTAATACTTGTTGCAGGAATTTTGTTTGAAAAATTATAAAAACCCTCCGATGGAAGCAAAGAAGTAAGCATGGCTGAAATTGAAGACTTCGAGTGAAGAGTTTGAGTTGTGGGGTAAATCTTGACGTGGTAAAGATTCTAAACGCCCATGTTTATGTTTGATGATCATTACTTTGTGTTTATGTATTAAAGATGAAAGGATTGACTAACTTGAGAAGAAGGATTAGCGGTACACGATTACAACGCTTTGGACGAAGTTCGTTTACGAGTACTTGCTCGAGGACGAGCAAGAGCTAAGCGTGGGGGAGATGTTGATGGTGTATTTTGGTACATCTAGCATGTTCATTACACTTTGGTTTGGATTTTATTATGGAACTAACCCGCCACTAAGCACACTAATCATATAACAAGTTCATCTATGTGCATGCATTTGGAAGTGTTGTGTTTATGTAGGAAAACATGGACATAAAGGACAGATTCGCAACAAGTTCAAAGGAGCATTTACGGAGACTTGTTCGTGTTCATGAGCTTGATGAAATCACTTCCAATGGTGGCAAGGACCGAAGTGTTACAAAGGAACACCCCCGGGGATTGAAGCGTAAAAGACCGAACTTCATGCGCGGAGAACCTCCATCTTGGACGCGAGGATGACATCGTCAAAATCATGCAAGTGGAGGGGGCAAAGTGCATAATCACCTAAGGACCCACGGGAGCGAAGGGGCGACCGAACCGGGCCGAGATGGGCCTGGGCCGGTCAGCCTAGGCCGATCGTCCCAGCCCACCCCGGTGGTCGGTTCGGCCCCCCTTTCCTTGCACCCGAAGGACCTTCAACCCTAAAACCCTGGAGGCGCCGCCATTCGACAGGGATAGAGCCATTCGCACTAGGAGGCCATCCACAAGCTAGAGAGAGAGGAAGATCTCCGGAGGGAGATCGTCCACCTCGAAGGAAGCACCCTCTCGTGGAGAAGAAGGAAGACACCGTCGGAAGGGAAACCATGATCAACGGTACTATGTCCAGCACCTTGATGGGGTAATCTTTTTATTCGTCCATGGGTTGTAATTGATCTTAAGATGTAATCAAACTTTGTTGGATTATCTATCTATCATCTTGTGTTGAATATACTTTAATGCTTAAGGCTTGCTACCTTGCCGTAAAGGGAGTAGATCCCCAATGCTTCCTTGGATCCATTCAATACGCCGTGTCCATCATAGGTCTAGTCATAAATACCTTCACGTAGTGACAGTACGAGAGGAGGGAAAGGGCGAAACCGTTGTCACAACCCCCGATAGATTAGATTGGTTTAATGTCTTTAATTGATTGCATGATCGTAGACCCATGGGCGAGTGTCTCCTACCTTGATCGCTTATCGTTCTCTCTAGTGTAGCTTAGTTGTTTTCTAGTATAATAATAGTTACGGTTTTAGTAGCTAGTGCGTAGAAGTAGATTGAACGCTTGTAATCCCTGTAACATCCCTGATGTTTATTTTGCTTATGACATTACCTAGCTCTATTAATCAGGTTTATTTAGCCCATAATCATGTTGACATGGTGGGTCACACTTTTGCACAAAGAACCTTGGTCAACACCCTAAACTGTTGTCAAAGCCCAAGTGCTCCTGAAGGCTGGGTTAGTTTTCCTGCGCGTTCCCAAAATTTCCCTATAGAACTTAAAAATCGACCAACATCAAAGTTTCTCAGTTTTTCCGGGAACACATTTCATTCCATTGTTGGCATTTCAAATTCGGAGGTTTGAACCCTCAAAAACACAGTCAAAGTCCTGCTGAACAGTTTGACCAAGCCATGCAAATCTGTAACTTTGAGGATGATTATCTCCAAATATGTTGAGAATTTGACCGGTCGGACTTTACGAAAGTTGGAGAGGGTTAACTGGTCTACAACTTTTGTATTTGGCAAATTTGAACTTTAGTTCAAAGTTTTTGAGTTTGAATCGGTCAAAGTAGGGTACAGCGAAACGTTTGTGAGTTGGGCCGCCGGAGCCCTCCCGCGCGCGCGACGTCGCCCGTCGGCGCCGCGCGGCGCAGCGCGCCGGGCCCACCCGCCCGTCGTCCGTGGCCGTCAAGGCGAGGACCATGCGTCGGCCATCGTGGCCGGGCCCACGGCCTCGCGCCCGCACGCCCGCGTGATCGCCGCGCGCGCGCGCGCCGTCGGCCGGACCGCGCCGCGCGCGCGCGCGCCCGGCTGCGGCCACGCGTCGTGCCCCACTCGCCCGGGCCCCTAGCCGGCCGCGCCACCCGGCTTGCATGCGCACCTTTAGCTCCTCTCGACGCCCCACGCACCTCCCCCTCCCTCGCATTGCTCGGGCGCCGCACCGCGCCGCTCCTCCGCGCCCGCCGTCGCCGCCACGCCGAGCTCGCCGGTGCATCCCACCATCCACCGCCTCTTCTCGAGCCCAAGCCCCACCTTAGCGACCATCCGCACCCCTTGGACCCTCCCCGTGCACACGCATTGGCCGGCCGAACCGCCGGCTTGCCGGCATTGCGGCCGCCACGGCCGTCCGCCGCCTCCCTCGCCGCTGACCATCGCCGGAGCCGCTTCTCGCCAAGCCAACCCCGCCAATCAACTGAGGGTGAGTCCAAACCCCACCCTAGCCGCTTGCTCGCCGGAGTCCGATCGTCCCTCGCCGTCGGCCGCCCTCGCGCCGCCGCTGGGGACCTCTCTATGAAGATTGGAATCTTCCCAGGGGCCTGAGTATAAAAGCCGAGGGCCAAACTGTAAATGAATCTTAAACCCTAGGTTCAAAAACCTAGATCTTGTAAATTATGTAGTAAATGGTAGAAAAATCGTAAAAATGCAAACTCAACCGTTCTGGAATCCTTGTGAAGAAACATAACTTTTATAGAAAGGCAGCTTTCAAATTTTAAGTAGTTTTTAAATGATCTTGAATTGAGCATTTTGTGTAAATTTGAAATAATTTGAAATGTATAACAGATCTGCATGTGAATTTTGGATATGTTGTCAATAATAGCATTCCTGGCCTTGTGTAGAAAAATGGCACTGAAATCATGTGTGTAACTCCAGTTATGGATTTATATTAATTTTAGCCTGTTCTCCATTTATGAATTGTTTGGATTTATCTGTTGATCAAATGCTTTCCAACTTTCTTCTGTAGCTCTGCAATTCTTAGTAGTATGTTTCATAAATCAGAGATAAATTTTGGACTTGTGTAAAATTCCCTACTAATTTATGGTGGCTATTTTGAGTTAAATTCAAATCCATATTTCTACTGCAGCTATGGATGTGATTTTTAGTGTGTGAGCTCAATATGTCCTTACCATGCTGTGTGCCAAGTTATAGCCTCAGATTCTATGTATATTGTGTTTTATGATTTATTCATGCTCCTAGTAGCTTTAACTGGTTACAGTTATCATAATTGTTTTGTAGTGTTGTTATGCCTAATTTTTGTTCAGAAATTATGTATTGCTGTTATGTGCATACTGGTAAAAGTTCGTGGTCAGCTTGTGTATGTTTTAGTCAGAATTAATTTCCTAACTAATCAAGCTTAACATGGGCCAAATAAAAGGAAATCAGGCATGTCTCCATGTGCAGTTTAAATCCAAAGCTTGAAATTTATGAAACCATCTCTGGACAGCCCCAAGACACTTTAATGAAGTTCACTTAGCTAATGAACTTATATGTGTACACAGTCACCGTTAAGTAAGAAAGTTTCACACCCATCCACTTGTCCTTGTGAAAAACAGTTAAATTAAGAACTTGTTAAGGTGAATATGACCAACAAAAACACCTATGTTTATCTCTAAATTCAGAACTGAATTTAACTTCTTAAGTTTATATACTTGAATCATAATGCATCTGCATGTCGTATAGAACTTCTTGACGGGAACTACGAGCTGGTACCTGAGTCTGAAGGAGAAACAGCTGAGGGAAAAGTGAACGTGGTGGAAGTGCAGCAAGACCCGAACCAAAGTTCGGAGGGTGTCGCTTCTGACTTTGCCAGTGAAGGCAAGCCCTGGAGCATAACCTACTTTTGTTAAACTCCTGCAACTTTTCCTTTATGCGATGCTTGTGCATTTACGTTCAGGAGTTGACTTGAAACCTTAGATGCATGATCCTAGGTTCCTATGTTTAATTACTAGCATGTCAGGTCGCTAGTTGCCATGCTGAGGACCACGGTAGAAGTCGAGTGATGACCGTCACTCGCGAGCTTTAGTCTCTTATGTGGAACCATAAGATTGTTGAACTCAACAGCTCATGTGGTAAGAGCACGGGACTGACTCCGGTCAGTAGATGTCAGTGGTTAAGCTTTTGAATGTACTAAGCATTTGTCGGGAATGGGACCGGTAAGCCTAGTACTTTCTTGATCCGGCAAGAGAACTCTCTACCACTACACCCGGGAGAGATCCCCAAATACTAGGCAGTGGTGCATAGGTGGATCCGGACGGTCAGATACCGTGACCGGATAACCTCGTACCAGGGACTGTGGACTTGATCCCGAACTGAGGATGGTTGGGAACCGCCTGGTTGGTGTATACACAACCCCTTTGGTTTTGTTTGGCATTCTTGGGGTATGCATTCTCCCGTATGTTTAGGTCCACCTTGCAAGGTTACTAATCGATCAATCGTCGGCCTCTCACCGTTATCTGAGACTGCTTAACCATTCACTCTATGTCCCTTAATGATGCAATTGAGAAGGAATTTGTATACTTGTTTAATTTGTATCGTACAACCCTTGCTTGAATTAGTTGGCTAACCTAGTAATGGTTAAAAGAATAGAATGTGAGCTAAAATTTGAAAGTAAGGACATATTCTTTGTTACTTTTCAGCAAAACAAACTACTAGCCATAAAGCCTTACATGTCTAGAGGGTTGGTGATTTTCCAATCACCCGACTGTTAAGTCTTGCTGAGTATTAGTATACTCAGCCTTGCTTTTGTTGATGATTTTCAGGTGATGATCTGTGTGATGATGGCTTTCCGTGGCCTGGTTCTCTCCCACCGGTTGGGAATACGAGTGGGAGGATGACAGTGCTTAGTGGCATCATCGATGGCCTCGTGTGATGCTGGTTATGTCGAGTAGTACTTTATTTCCGCTGTGTTTCGAACTCTGAACTCTTTACCTTTATGCAAAAGACTTGGTTTGTAATAATGAATCTTTGAAAGATGTTATGTAATAACTTGTGACTTGTTTACCTCTGGACTCGCCTTCATGTGAGTTTGTTGTACAAATGTCGATCCTGTGATGTAAGTGATTTACCGGGTCCGACCCGGCAGAGACGACAGGTTACTTCTATATTATTGCTTAATGGTCAAGAGGAGTGGTTTAGGCAATAATATGGAATTAACTTGAGATGTTCTGTCACAGCTGGCATCAGAGCTTCACTTGTACACCAGAGGTCTGAATACACCCTTAACGACATGTTTTTGAATAAAAATTGCAAGAGTATGGTGTGTTTCCGAAGTACGTTAGGGACACTAAGGATGGCTTAGTCGGAGAGGCCCTAGAGGTTTTTGGGTTTTTCTGGTGGCTAGTTAACTATGGTTTATCTAGACTAACTTCCAGCACATTACTTTCAGTCAAGATTTACTTTCTTGTACAACCAATCTAGATGAGCCACGTGTTTTATACGTGTGCTGTTCCGCATCACGGGAATTGCGAGGGTTGATGGAGTGATCCATTCCACAGATCCCATCTTCGCGTCTGTTTATGAGTTGTGTGTCGCCACGTGTTTCATACATGTGCATTCCGCATGTCGCTCATGCGAGGCAAGGATACACTCCATTCAAACGGAGGGTGTACGAGGTTGGACGCTGGCCATGCAGCGGCTTGATGAATAGATACCGTTTCTATAGTGAACGGTATTGTGTGTGGATGCTTTCATGAGTGCTGGCATGAAAGGTTCGGGATGTTCTGTGATTTTCTGCAGGTACGCTAACCGCGAATCGTTAGATCCGGTAACTCCTTGGTTTAGCTCTCGACTAGCTATTATAGGGAGAGATTATATGCCGTGCCACCGGCACTAACTTCGTGTTGACAAGAAATTGTCTGTGAGGACGCATAGGTGTGCTTGCATCATGTTAAAAATCATAAGTGAACAGCAACTCTAAACTTTAAAACTTGAAGTCAAGACTAGATCAAAAATCTGTCAAGGCATTTAAGGTCCATCTAGTTATCGTGTGAACAAGCTGCTGGTCTGGAATTATTTTCCCGATCAATATAACAAGTTTTTCTTCAGAAATCATCTAAGAAAAAGGTTCCAAATCTCCCAAAGGGTATACTATAAAAATTTCATAAAAATTGGTTTAACCAAACTCAAGTTAGGACCTCTTCCTAAGGTTTAATCTAGCTGTCTTTTTGGCAGCAGTTCAGTTCTGAAAATTTTTCGGCCCCCAAAATCTAGTTTCCAGCAAAAGTGCTAGATACAAAAGTTACTCTAAATCTTGTTGTGGATCTGCTGTGAAAAATTCAGGAATTTTGAGTAAAGGAAATTGAAGTTATGCTCTGTTTAGTACAGTGCTGTTGGCTGAAATTTCTGGGTGACAGCAACCTGAACTTGTAGCTTTTTGGCCATTCTCCTTTTGTTTCTAGCTCAACTTTTGAATACCAAACTTGTGTCTTAGTGTATCAGCAAGAATCTGGTGAAATTTTGGAATTTTTGGCTCAATAGTTTTTGAGTTGCATGCATTTTTGTGCACTGTACAGAATTTGTCATTTCTCAACTCACGCTAACCAGTGGAAGTTTTGTGATGCAGATGGCTTGACAGCTTTTCTGGGAGGTTCGTCCGGACAGTTCAGTCCATACTGACGGGCTGCACCTTGAGGGTTTTGCCGCATCTTGTGGGACGCCCTTCGCTCGTCTGGGTACCCGACGCCTCCGACGTACGAGGCGATGGAGACCGTGCAGCTGGGAGTGTCCCGCTGCAGTGTTCAGGTGTCTGTGCCGCTCCACCCTGATCACCCGGAGTGGGCCGACCTGAGCACGGACGTGGTGTGCGTCCAGTTGTTGGAGACGCTGGAGGTAGCTGCTTTGGGAATGCTTAACTCCTTCTGCGCCCAGCACCCTGACGAGGTGTCCACATCACTGGTGGGACTGCTACCGGCAGTGGACCCCGAGGACCCCGCGTGGAGGCACCGCATGGGGTACATGGCCGACCTTCTGGCCGGCATGCGCCCACTCGATGCGCTGCAGGAGATGGTTCGGCGCGAGGGTGCGTTGTACCGTCTGTAGGCCCTTCGCAGTGCTGCTTCCACCGCGGTGACTGCTTCTGCTCTCGACTCCACCGGAGAGCTGGAAGTGCACACCCACCACCTGCGCTCTCTCTCTCGTTTGGCTACATGGGCCTTGAGCGGGACCTCGCCGAGGCACGACTGCGGGTTGGACAGCTGGAGGCCCGTGAGGCCAACTGGGTGGCACGTGACGCTAAGTGGGTCAACATACTCACTGACCGTCTCCACGCCATCGTGGGACTGCAGGAGCAGAGGGAGCAGCAGAGAGAGGAGATGGAGCGACGAGAGAGAGCGGATGGAGCAGGCCGAAGGACGAGAGGTTTGTTCACCTCCGAGGCACCGATAGATATGGACGGGCAGCTTGAGGCCATGGACCGGGACTCGGAGGCGGCCAACGAGTTGATCCGAGTCTTTGCGGCGGCCGGTTCCTCCTCCAGCCCCTGGAGCTATGGAGGGTGACCAGGACGACACTCAGTCCATGGTGGACGACACCGAGGCTCCGCCACTGGACCCGATGGTCAAGAGTTTGCCTGCTGCTAGTGCCGCCTCGGGCGGTGATGATACTTACTAGGTGTTGATAGACTAGTGTCCATACTCATACGGGCGGCCTGATTTTGGTCCGTGAATGGGATAGGCTGACGTAGGATGAGTATTCTTTTTGGTGGCCAGATGGAGCAGCTGAAAGACGAGAGGTTTGTTCACCTCCAGGCACTGATAGATATGGACGGGCAGCTAGAGGCCATGGACCAGGACCTGGAGGCGGCCAACGAGTTGATCTAGGTGCTGCAGCAGCCGGTTCCTCCGCCAGCCCCTGGAGCTATGGAGGGTGACCAGGACGACGCTCAGTCCATGGTGGACGACACCGAGGCTCCGCCACTGGACCCGATGGTCGAGGGTTCGCCTGCTGCTAGTGCCGCCTCAGGCGGTGATGTTACTTACTCGGTGTTGATAGACTAGTGTCCATACTCATACGGGCGGCCTGATTTTGGTCCGTGAATGGGATAGGCTGACGTAGGATGAGTATTCTTTTGGGTGGCCTGATGCTACCATTGACCCCTATGAAACCTAGGGTGAAGACTTGTTGAAAGTTGGGCTAATGTGTTGTAATTAAGTCTGCTAGTTGAATGCTGCGGTCTGGATGCAGCGGTATGTAATGGGCAGTTTGAACATCTTTATGGTCGGAACTGGGCTGTGGAATGAATACCAAAGTTGTTGGAAACTACTTTGTGTGCATGCTCGTAAAATTTCAGCCTCATTGCTTCTGCGGTTTGGGAAATATGAATTTTTCTGTAACTGGCTGCAGTCTGAAATTCAGGCTGGACAGACCTGTGAGATTTTAATTTTTCGGGCATGTTAACTTCGAAATTCAGGGCTCGGTTGAATACCAAAGTTGTAGTGAATGAAATTTTGCTACTACTGACCAAAATTTAGCATCGTTCGATAACCGATCAGCAAGATATGAATTTTATACGGTAGAGTACTTGGCTGTCTTGTTTCTGAAAATTGTGAATGGAGGGAACGCCTTACACATGTTCTTCTTGTTTATGCTTATATTGGCAAGATTATGGATATGTGGCTAACCTCCATTACCAAATTTTTTCAGATGGTGGGAGCAACACGCGGAAATCCCCATGGGTTTGGTGGTGCTAGTAGTAGCGATCTGCCGCCACCACCTCCCCCACCAAACATGACGCCTATGGAGGCCTTTCTCCTTGCTCAAGGTGATATGATGCGCCAGATACTGCAAAATCAACAGCAGATGAATCAGCGGCACAATGACCAGTTAGAAGAAGATCCTCGAGTGGCAACGTATGCACTTTTTCACAAAGCAGAGGAACCATTGGAGGCTGATGCTTGGCTGCGTGCTATTGAAGCCAAGTTAGATGTTCTCACCTCGCCCTGCTCCTAGGAGCGAAAGGCTAAGTTTGCAGCAATGTATCTCCGTGGTCCGGCACTACTTTGGTGGGATCACTTCAAGATGATGCAGCCCAATGGCCATGAGATCACATGGGCTGAATTCAAATCTGCATTCAAGAATCACCACATTCCTAAGGGGATGGTGGAGAGAAAGATGAATGAGCTATTGAACTTGAGGCAGGGTTCGGACTCTGTATATCAGTATGCACAGAAGTTCAACAACCTGTGTCAGTATGGTGACTACTATGTTGATACAGATGCCAAGAAAATGGATCGCTTTCACAGGGGTCTTCATCCTGGGCTCTATGAAAAGCTGAACCCCATCAAAATGAACAGCTATCACGAGATAGTGGACCTGTCCATATCCCTGGAGGATGCAATGAAGAAGGTGCAGAACGAAAAGAAAAGGAAGGCTGCGTTCAACTCTAACAACACGCCTAAGCGCAAATTCCGCATAGTTCAGAAGGCACCGCAGAATTTTCAGCGGAACCAACATTCTGGGCGATGGGTGGTGAAACCTCCCCAAAATCAGTAGCGAGGGAATTTCCGTTCCCCAAATTTTCAGCAGCAGAATGCTAGGCCCAATGCACCCCCATCGGCCCGCACCAACAATGAAGGACGCTGCTACAATTGTGGGAAACCCGGGCATTTTATGAATGCCTGTCCTCAACCCAGGCAGTAGAATCAGGGACGGGGACAGCCTCAGAACAACAAGGAGAGATGGAAGAAGCAGACCGTGCAAGTCAAGCAGGGTCGTCTTAACTTCACCACTATGGTGGGAATTCTTGAGGGAGCAACAGTTATGACGGGTACCTTCTCTATCCATGGCAAACCTGTTAAGATTTTGTTTGATTCTAGTGCTACACATAGCTTTATGAACCAAAATACACAAGTCAACTTGGGTCTAAATGTGCTTCGAGTTAAGAATGAATTTAAGATCGCAACTTTTCGGTGCGGAATGTGGTCCCGACACTAACCAGTAGAAAGCGCTGAGGTCTATCCCTCAATGGTCGATGCTAAGCAACAAGAGACACGGGATTTATCCTGGTTCCGGCCGAGGGGGCCGTACGTCCAGCAGTGGTGTGCTCGAGGCACTATATTGCTCAGCACCGGGGGTGCCTGTAGTGGGGCTGCTACAAGCAAGGCGGGAGAGGAAGCGTGGCTTCCAAGTCCCTGGTATAGTGGCTGAAGATGTTGTGGGAGAGTGAGAAGACAAGTGTGTGGCGCTGCTTGTCTCCTGTGGTGTTGTGTCTGTCCCCCCCCCCCGCGGCAGGGAGGGTTCGTTCCCCTTTTATAGATCAAGGAGGGACCGAATCACATGCACGCCACGCTATATAGCTACGTGAAGGGGCATGGCGTGCTATGCTGTAGAGTGGGCGGCCGTCCGGACGATCCTCGTAGCGATCCGGCCATCAAGGCCTACCTTGTACCCGAACAGTGGCGGTTCGAGGGTAGAAGGGCACGGATGGTAGTGATGTCTTCTGATAGGCTCGAGGGAGCTGCTGACGTTGGCCCGTACGGAGTACAGGAGTAGGTAAGGCGGCATCCCGTTCTAACGCGTTTCACAGTGCTGGAGTTGTTGCTACAGCGCCTGGCGTGCGCCTGCACGCGCGGGGACGGCGGCCATGCTGTAACAGTGGCAGGGATGGCGTTCCACCGGCCTAGCGCCTCCACCTAACCCCCGTAGGATCACAAGAAAGCAAATCGAGGGTGCGGCCGGCCCCCCTTCGAGGGCTCGGCGCGTTAGCCGTCTTGGAGCGGACGCACGGCGTCACGGGACTGACACCGGCCGCGCTGCACAGTCCCTCCCCACAGTGATGGGGATGGGCTCCCTCCTGGGGAGTTGGTGCGGCGGCACCGGGCGCGAGCCCGGGCGCATGATGGCTCTATCCCGCCAGTGTCAGGGCATTAAACGCCCGTGTACGGGGGCAGGCGTGCGCGTGCGGGACGCCCTCGAGCGAGGCGGACCCCGGTCGAGGGCGGGGCGGACCCTCGAGCGAGGCGGAGCTCGCTCGAGGGGGAGCGGGCCCTCGAGCGGGGCGGAGCCCGCTCGAGGGAAGCGCACCCCCTCGAACGGGACGGAGCCCGCCCGAGGGAGGCGTGCACCCTCGAGCGGGGTGAAGCTTGCTCGAGGGGATCTTCAAGAGGGCCGTCTTGGCAGGTCGTCGAGGTCCCTGCAACGTGGGCCATATCCTACATGGTTAGGCAAAGTTTGTTTGGCTTTGTTGCGGGTTTTAAGTGGGGATTTCCCGGTTGTTAAACGGGACCCCTAGGGCTGTCCCCGACAGTAGCCCCCGAGCATCTGTGGGTTTGCCATTGAGGCTCCCGCAGATGCTGGAGCCTACCGATAGGACGTTCTTCCCTCCTTGTTTCGCGAACGCTTTCCGTGGGGCCGCGTCAGCGGACCCGCGGGTCTAACACCCGAGGCCCTGCAGGAGCGTGGGTGCTCCTGCAGGGGTTAACCTTGAGAACCGGTCAGAGGGCGTGGCACATGTTTCAACCGGCGTCGGCAATGTCTCAGCCGGCTTCGGTGGCGCACGCGTTGCTGGCACTGTCTCCGGCGGGTGCGAGCCAAGGAGGTGTAGCCGTGCGTCAAGCCCCCGAGCCTGGGCTAGTTCGAGGCGATCGGGTAGAGCTTTACGACTTGTTTCTTGACGCGCCCTCGCCGTCCCTCCGCGGGACAGAGGGTGAGGTTTCCGCAACCCCAATCGAGCGGGTCGCAAATTGCGGATTCCTCTTTGAGCTGCTAGCGGGTGGTTCGAGTGGACGCCCATGCCCCGTTCGATAAGGGTAGGCTGCGTGTTCCAGAGTCACGTCAATTGAAGCGCTTGCGTGGGTTTGCTAGGTGGGGCTCGGTCCCATTCGATAGGGACCGATGGCGCGGAAGCTCTCCCTCGGTGGGATCCCCCGGCTAGCTGCCCTCGCTGGCTCTCGAACACGACATGTGGGGCACCCTCGAGCCGACGGGCTTGAGGAACGGCTCGAATGCGCGTGCCTTCGTCGTCCCTGACTCCGCGATCTGGGGCGCCTGTTCGAACCCGTCGAGGGTCAGGCTTCGAACCTCTGATCAGTAGGGCCGTGCGGGGTGGCGCCTGGGCGGCCCCGTCTTTGCGTTTGCGGCCGTCGAGGGGTCTGGCCGAGCTAGTCCTCGAGGTGCTGGTTAGCAGCACAGCGTGGCATGGGTGCTTGTGGTGCCTGTCCTGTTTCAGGCGGGCCTCGGGGCGACCTTCTCACGCTTGTGTCTCGAGCTAGGGGCTCGCGCCGCTCGAGGGTTTTGCGAAGCAAGGGTGCTTGCAGGGCCCGCCTTGCTTCAGGCGGACCCCGTGGCAACCTTCTCACGCCGATGTCCCTTCGAGGGTTGACACCATCTAGAGCCAGGGGCTCGCACCGCTCGAGGGTTTTGCGAGGCAAGGGTGCTTGCAGGGCCCGCCTTGCTTCAGGTGGACCCCGTGGCAACCTTCTCACGCCGATGTCCCTTCGAGGGTTGACACCATCTAGAGTCAGGGGCTCGCACCGCTCGAGGGTATTGCGAGGCTAGGGTGCTTGCAGGGCCCGCCTTGCTTCAGGCGGACCCCGTGGCAACCTTCTCACGCCGATGTCCCTTCGAGGGTTGACACCATCTAAAGCCAGGGGCTCGCACCGCTTGAGGGTTTTGCGAGGCAAGGGTGCTTGTAGGGCCCGCCTTGCTTCAGGCGGACCCCGTGGCAACCTTCTCATGCCGATGTCCCTTCGAGGGTTGAATTTATCCCGAGCCAGGGGTCCGTGCCGCTCGAGGGTTCTCCTTGCTTTGCAAGGGACTAGGCCATTAAATGCCCCACAGTAGAGGCTGCGGTTTCGCGACGCGGGCGCACCTTTTCAGGCGTTGTGGCCGCGCGCGCGTAGTGGGCGGCGTGGCAGGCTGACGTGACCGCCTGCCTCGGTCCCTGCTAGTCTTCACCGTGATGATGGCCCGTTCGCGGTGATGTGGCCGCTGTGGTCGTGGCGGGGCCCGCTCGTCAGCGTGAAGAGAAGATTCCCTGCAGTTAATGCGCGCGGGACATCCGCTCCGGAGAGCTCGCCCGCGGCTTATAAACCTGAGGGGAGGGGGGAAGCAGCGGTTTTTTACCTTAGCGCTCCGCCATTTTAGCCCCCCGTGCTTTCGTCTTCGCCTCGCCTTCGCCACCGTGCGGCTTCGCCATCTGAGTTCTTCTTCCTCTTCCCGTCCTCCGCTCTCGCATTCCTTTGCCCTCTTCCCATGGCGCCGCCTCCGCCTATCACGATTCTTGACCCGTACGCCTGGGAGAGGTCGTCGGTGACCGCTTTGGCTCTCAACGAGCTGGTCACCGCCGGCCAGTTGGCGGCAAATGAGGAGGGCCGCCCGGCGGAGTGGATAGTGCCGCCGGCGGGGGACCGCGCGCCCAACCCGCCGGAAGGCTGCGTGGTGAGCTTCATCTGCTTCCACGAGCGGGGCTTCAATGCGCGGCGAGGCCGCTTCATGCGGGCGTTGTGCCACTACTACGGCGTGGAGCTGCACAACTTCGCGCCCAACGCGATTTCGCAGGCGGCCACGTTCGTGGGCGTCTGCGAGGGGTATCTGGGGATCCCAGTCAACTGGGAACTCTGGGTACACCTCTTCCGCGCGGAGCTCTACACGCAGCCCACGACGGAGCCGAGGACCCGCCGCGCGGTGCACGCCGGCGGGATGTTGCTCGCCCTGCGGGGGCAGTTCAAGCACCACTACATCCCCTACACCATGACGACGAACAACGCCGGCTGGGAGCGGGGATGGTTCTACCTGCGCAACGCCGAGCCCGACCTTCCCCCCTACACCGGTCGGGTGTTCAAGGATAAGCCCAGCTCCTAGGGCTACGGGGTGTCCACGGCCCAGCATTGGAGGCGGCAGGACTCGGTCCTGGCCGCCCTGAGGAGCTTGTCGGAGCAGGGGATGACCGCGATGGGCGTCCTCGCCTTCCTCCATCATCGGCGGGTCGTGGCTCTGATGGAGAGGCCGCTCTGCATCTTTGAGATGACAGAGGAGGCGGACCCCATCGCGTTGGCGAGGTCGCGGATGCTCCCGACCCCGCTCGGGCGGCCGTATGCGCTCACCGGGCGCGGAGCGCCGTCGACACCGGATGCGGGCGCATCCGGGACCGGACCCCGTGGGACCTTGAGATGCTCCCCCACCGGCCCGCCGGTGAGCGTGATTCTTGATTCGTTTTATTTCTTGGTGCCGTTTTCGCCTCCTGACGCGCCTTTGACGTTCCGCATGCGGTGGTGAGCTTCTCCGCCGCGAAGTCCGTTCCGCCCACCCCCCCGACTCCCGCGCGCGCTTGGTCGGGGCGGCGCGGCCGGCGGGAACGAGGAGCGGGCGGCGCGTAGGAGGGAGCGCGTGAGGCGGCACAACGAGCGCCGCGAGCGTCGGAGCGCGGAGTACCGGCGGTGCGAAGAGCTGGGGCTCTCCTCCCCGGGGACCGAGGAGTACTCGTCCTCGGAGGAGGACGAAGAGGAAGAGGCTGAGGGGCGGGGCCCCTCTGACAGGTGGGAGCCCTCGCCCCCGTCGCCGGGGCCGGCTCGGCGGCAAGGGCGGCATCGCCGGGGCGGGCGCAACGGCGCCCGCCGCCGGCAATCGACAACGGGGCGGCACGCGCCGCGGGGCACCGGGCGCGCACTACGGGGGCGCGCACGGAGAGCGCGCGTCGTGCGTGCGGCGAGCGCGCGCCGCACGCGGGGCAAGTGCGCCGGCGCGCGGGGGCGAGCGTGCCCGCGTGTGCGGCGGCGTCGTCGGGGGCGCGGCGGCGGGGCGTGCCGGCCGCGCCGGCCTCATCCCCCGAGGCCTCGAGGAAAAGGAAGCGCGCCTTTTCCTCTTCGAGGTAAGGGGCTCGATCCTCCATTTGGTTTGATTTTTTGACGATCGGGCATTCTGACCCTCTGTTTGTGCTCGTGCGGGGGTGGTGCCAATCGTGCCTCCCCTCGCACCGGCCAAGGTGCCGAGGGCGGACGCGTCCGTCCCCACCGGCGGGCGCTCGTCGAGGGCGTCGCGGGCGGGGGAAAGCACGACGGCGGCGGGTGAGAGCTCGCGGGGCGCGGGCCGGGGCCTCGAGGCCTCGACCGGCGGATCGGCCCGCCATGGCGCGGCCGGCGGTTGCCGAGGAGCGGCCGACGC
This sequence comes from Cenchrus americanus, assembly GCA_947561735.1. Taxonomy (NCBI): domain Eukaryota; kingdom Viridiplantae; phylum Streptophyta; class Magnoliopsida; order Poales; family Poaceae; genus Cenchrus; species Cenchrus americanus. The sequence goes on from OX387244.1 coordinate 144,599,566, forward strand.
CGGTCGTGGCGGGGGCGCAGCCCATGGCGGTGGTCGCGGCGGAGGTGCGGCCGATGGTGGGCTGCCGCGGCGGAGGCGCGGCTTGTGGCGCCGGCCACGGCGGAGGCGGGCGAGGTGCGGCCGCGGTGGCACCCGTGGTCGTGGAGGCATAGCGGGAGGCGGTGGTTGCGGCGCCACGTCGGGCGCCGCCGGCCGTGGAGGCGCAAGGTGGAGGCGCCGGCGGAGGGCGGCGGAGGGGCCGGCGCTGCCCGCGTGGTTCCGGGCGGAGGTGGTGGAGGTCCCGGACGATGACTCCCCGCCGCCGGGTGGGACCGGTGGGCGAGCTTCCCCACTCGCTCCCCCCCAAGCCCGGAGGGGGGCCCTCGTGAGGCGGCGCGAGGGTCACAGGGTGGCGGGGGACCGAGGACACGGCGCCGAGGCCTCGTCCTCCCGCGCCGGCCACTCTGCCCAGGTGGAGGCAGCCGTTGGTGATCCTCCTGCATTCGCCGACGCCTAGGGAGAGCAGGAGCTCTGGGGAGAGCTCCGGAGCCACGGCGCCACGCTCGACCGCGCGCTGAACGAGGCGCTGAGGGTCCATGGCGGCCCCGCATGGCGCGTCTTTCAGGTAGGGCATTGCTGTTCGTTTTCTTCTTTCTCTCGTTTTGGTGCGCTGTTTCTGTGTCGTGGCGCTTACGGGTTTCGAGTTGTGGGTGACAGGAGCTCGAGCGCCGCGCCCATGACAAGTACGACGCCTTCGACCGGGTGAACGCCGAGCTCCACCAGCTCCGGGAGCAATGCGGCACTTTCGACGCGCTCGCCGATGCCCTCAGGACCCGGACGGGCGGGTTGGCGTACGGGCCGTGGTCTTGCGCGACGAACTCCCCGAGAGCACGAGGCGGGACCCGGCGCGCCGCTCCGGCCTCGAGCGGGTCCGCACGGCTCTCATCGATCGTGATGAGGCGCCGTGGCGGCGCGCTCGGACTCGGAGAAGATGCGGACGGCGGCGACCAACGGGAGGCGGAGGTGGCCGGCGTCCGGGCGACAACCGGGGGCTCCGCTCATCGCTCGAGGGGGTGCGGGCGCGGCGGCGCCGGGGGCGAGGAGCGGGCGCGCGGGCCGGGAGCAGCGGGCCAAGGAGGCCGACGACTTGAAGGCCGCCCTCGACGCAAAGGCCGCGGCACTCATCGTCGCTAAGGAGCAGCTCTGCGGGGACCGCACCGCCCGCCAAGGGGCTGAGGGGCGGCTCCAGCAGGAGCAGGCCACCCTCGTCGACGCCCAGACGGCGTTGGAGCAGGAGCGCGTCGCTCGCGAGGCGGCGCAGAAGTCGTTGGCGGAGCGGGACGCCAAGCTCTCCAAGACTGAGGGCGAGCTCATTGTGCTCAGCATTACGAGCGCAAACCAAGAGCTGGCCCTCCAGGAGCAGGGTGAGACCGTCAAGGGCCTCGAGCTGGCGGTCGAGGCCGAGCGCCGTGCCCTCGAGGTGGAGAGGAAGCAAGTCGAAGGTGAGCCACTGTTCGACTCTTGCCTTGTTGAGTTTTCTGTTAGAGGGCTCGCATCCCCCTTTCTGATTTCTTTCTTGTCTTGGCAATTCCAGGCTTGCGCACCGCTCTGGGGCATGCAGCTGAGCGGGCCGAGGCGCTGCAGGCTTCCTACAACTCCTCCGAGCGGGAGCTGCAGGAGCTGCGTGGTGCGGCCCTCGAGACCTGCCAAGCCGTGGAGGAGGGCGAAGCACAGGCCGGCAGCTCGGCCGGCCGCCCTGCGCGCCCTTGGCGGCCACGTCACCGAGCGGATGCGCCGGGCGCTACATCTGGGCGTCCAGAAGGCCCTCGGAGTGGTACGATCCCACTACGAGGTCAACTTCGAGGCGCTGGCGGAGGGCTACATCGTTCCCGAGGGCGTCGATGACGAGGTGGCGATGGAGCGTGTGGATGCGCTCGCCGCCGACGCCGCCGGGTCGCTCGCTGAAGCCTTCGAGGAGTTCCTCTTCCCGGACGCTGCTGACGCTGCCGCTCCTCCCGCCTGAAGACAGTTGGGCGCTAGGCCCGTTTTTATTCGTGTATCAGTATTCTGGCCTCGCGGCCTTTGTACATAAACAAGTTGTCTCAATCGTAAACATTTGTTGATACGAAGTGAAATCTTTTGCTTATTGCGCTTTTTTGTTTCTCCTTCTTCCTGAGTAGATTTTACTTAGGGGAGTTCGATTTTCGCGGGGGGCCTGCTGGGTTGGAGGCGAGAGAGAAGGGCCATATCCTCGCGGCGTAGGCTATCTCTGGCTCGCGCGCTCCTTCCGCTAGGCTGCCTGCGCCCTGTTCGAATCGTTGCTCGAGGCTGGGGTAGAAAACAAACTTAGCGCGTGTGTGTTGCTTTGTTTTTGCGTGAAAATGGGACCATTTTGGGGGGGGGGGGGGGGATGCCCCCCGCAAGTGCCCCCGAGGGTAACTTGGGTTTCAGGGGAAAGCCGAGTTGCCCTTTCCATTAGACTTATGGTATTTACATGGTTGTTACCAACTGGGGCGTTGGTCATATGATTTTTACAACAAAATAAATACTTGGAAATCCTAGCTAGGGGTAAAAGCGACGTAGCTGTTGGATGTTCCAAGCGTTGGTGAGCTCTTCACCGTCCTCGTTGGCCAGCTTGTACGTGCTGGGCTTGAGTACCTTCACCACGACGTAGGGTCTCTCCCATGGGGGCGAAAGTTTGTGGCGCCCTCGGTTGTCCTGGCGTAGACTTAGGACCAAATCCCCTTCGCTGAAGTCCCGCCGGCGTATCTTGCGCACTTGGTAGCATCTTAGGGACTGTTGATACCTTGCGGAATGCATCAAGGCCACGAGGCGTGCCTCATCCAGCTGATCCAGCGAGTCCTCGCGGGCTCGCTGGTTGGCCTCCTCGTCATAGCCTCGAACTCTGGGCGATCTGTATTCTAAGTCCGTGGGGAGGACGGCCTCCGCGCCATGAACTAGGAAAAACGGGGTGAACCCAGTGGCTCTTCTCGGGGTGGTCCTTAGTCTCCACACAACCGCTGGTAGCTCTTGGAGCCATTTTCGCCCAGATTTGTTTAGCCGGTCGAAAATTCTGGGCTTGAGGCCTTGTAGGATCATGCCGTTGGCACGCTCTACTTGGCCGTTGGTCTGTGGGTGTGCCACAGCTGCCCAATCCACATGAATGTGGAATTTGTCGCAAAACTCCAAGAACTTCCTGCCCGTGAACTGGGACCCATTGTCGGTGATGATGGAGTTTGGCACTCCAAAGCGGTAGACGATGTCGGTGAAGAATGTTACCGCCTGCTCTGCCCTGAGGTTCGTGATGGGGCGCACTTCCACCCACTTGGAGAACTTGTCGATCGCGACCAACAAGTGGGTGAAGCCCCCGGGCGCCTTCCGCAGGGGCCCGACGATGTCCAGCCCCCACACTGCGAAGGGCCATGTTACGGGGATGGTTTGCAGGGCATGGGCGGGCAGGTTGGACTTGCGGGTGTAGAACTGGCACCCTTCGCAAGTGCGTACGATTTCGCTGGCGTCCGCGACTGCGGTAGGCCAATAAAGGCCCTGGCGGAACGCGTTGCCGACGAGGGTACGAGGCGCGGCGTGGTGGCCACAGATTTCGACGTGGATGTCCCGTAGGAGCTCGCGCCCCTCGGGGATGGGCACGCATCGCTGTAGGATGCCAGAGGCGGCACGCTTGTACAGCTCGCCGTCAACGAGGGTGAAGGACTTGGCCATCCTGGCGATGCGCCTGGCCGCGGCCCGGTCCACGGGGAGTTCTCCTTGAGCCATCCAGGCGATGTATTTGTCGCGCCAGTCCGCTTTGACAGGAGCCGGCTCGATGTCCATCACGTCGGCCTCGTAGGAGCCATACCCCTCGAGGAGGGAGAGCACGTACGCCTCGTTCGAGGGGTCCTCGTCCATGGGTTCCGCACTCGCTGGGTTCGAGGGAGCCCCCGTGGGTTCGTCGTGACTCGAGGGGTGGGGCTCGAAAACGACTGAGGGCTGAGCGATGTCGCGCGCAAAAACGTTCGGGGGGACGGTGATCCGCCCGGACGCGATCTTGGCCAGCTCATCTGCCCCCTCGTTGTACCAGTGGGGCACATGGTTGAGCTCGACGCCGTAGAACTTGTCCTCGAGGGCCCGCACGGCTTTGCAGTAGGCTTCCATCTTATCGTCATGGCAGCTCGCGTTCTTCATGACTTGATCGATCACGAGCTGCGAGTCCCCTCGCACGTCGAGGCGCTTGACGCCTAACTCAATGGCGATTTTGAGGCCACAGAGGAGGGCCTCGTATTCCGCCATGTTGTTAGACGCGGGGAAGTGGAGGCGCACTGCGTACCACGTGTGTTTCCCGAGGGGTGACACGAAGAGCAGGCCCGCGCCCGCCCCTGTTTTCATCACTGAGCCGTCGAAGAACAGAGTCCAGCACTCTGCTTGGATCTGTGGCGGCGGCAGCTGCGTATTGGTCCACTCAGCGACGAAATCCGCCAGGATTTGGGATTTGATGGCCTTGCGCGGGGCGTAGGCAAGCGTCTCGCCCATCAACTCTACGGACCATTTGGCGATCCTGCCCGAGGTGTCGGGATTGCGGATGATCTCCCCCAGCGGGAAGGAGGAGACCACCGTGATGGGGTGGGCCTCGAAGTAGTGGCGGAGCTTGCGCCGCGCCAGGACCACTGCGTACAGCAGCTTCTGGACCTGGGGGTAACGCGTCTTGGTATCTGACAGGACTTCACTGATGTAATAGACCGGCCGCTGTACAGGCAAGGCGTGCCCTTCCTCCGTGCGCTCCACGACGATCATGGTGCTGACCACCTGGGTGGTTGCGGCCACGTAGAGCTGCAGGGGTTCGCCGTCTTGCGGCGGCGTGAGGATCGGGGCGTGCGCCAGAGACGCCTTCAGCTTGTCGAGCGCATCCTGGGCCTCAGCGGTCCATGAGAAGCGCTCGTGCTTCTTGAGTAGGCGGTAGAGGGGCAGCCCCTTTTCACCTAGCCGTGAGATGAAGCGGCTCAAGGCGGCAAGGCACCCCAGCACCTTTTGCACCTCTTTGAGGTCCCGGATCGGACCCATTCGTTCGAGGGCCGCAACCTTTTCAGGGTTGGCCTCGATTCCCCGTTGGGAGACAATGTATCCCAGGAGCATACCTCGCGGCACTCCAAAGACACACTTTTCGGGGTTTAACTTGACCCCATTGACCCGTAGGCAGCTGAACGCGGTGCCAAGATCGCCGACCAGGTCGTCCGCCTTCCTGGTCTTTACGACGATGTCGTCCACATACGCCTCGACCGTCCGCCCGATGTGGTCTCCGAAAACGTGCTGCATGCAGCGCTGGTATGTCGCACCCGCGTTTCGGAGGCCAAACGGCATCGTGACGTAGCAGAACGTCCCGAACGGCGTGATGAACGAAGTCGCGAGCTGGTCGGATGTCACACCTGTTTTTCAAAAGAAAACCAAGTGCAAACCTATATGCATGCCAGGATCAAGTTTCATGCATATAGTTGACATAAGTGAATAACAGAAACAATATCACGTAAGAAAAAGAAAGATTATCAGAGATTTACGCTTAATCCTGGAAACGAAGGCACCAAACTTCACAAGCAGTCGACTGGGGGTTGCGTACGCCTAGAACTCCACAACATCTTCACAAGACTTCAGAGTAGCTTCCTCCTTCTGAGCAACATTGTTTATAGCAAGGGTGAGCACTTGTCGTACTCAGCAAGTGTGGGGAAAGTATGAATGCAAAGGCTTTATAGTGGACTGGGCTATAAGCATTTAGCATTTTAGTTGGTCAAATTTTATTAGCACCTATTTACTAGCAAGTATAAGTATATACCATCCCATAATTAAGCATAAAGATAAGAGATACGCCATAAGCACATGGCAAACATAACCAGAGAGAACGATTTAAGTCCATCTTCAAGTTCAGTTATCATGTGAGGGTCCAGGCCGCTCTTGACCGTGAGCACGGCTAATCGATTAGTTTAACACTCTGCAGAGGTTGTACACTTTCACCACAAGCAGCGTAAAAGCTCCGAAGAACTTTGGACCCAACCATGTGATGCTGATCAGGCATCATACCACACTACCGAGGTGTGGTTGCATAGGGACGCTACAAGGCCTTTACAAAGGTTCTCCAACAAGTTGTGACCCACAAGGTCCGGATCGATTAGCAAGGTATAAAGTCCCCTAGCGGTCGATACCCCACCATAAAAAGAATAACTCACCCAACCCCCCGCTAGAGCGAGTCCATACCCCGCGATACCGCCGATCCCTTGTCCTTATCGGGTAAGATCACCACAAGCTAAAGTTCCTAATTATTCAGCCAAGACCATTGCCCATTAGTTCTTGTGGTTGTACTGTTTTCCTGGGTGGTTCTCCATGTTCCGATTAAACGTATGGTTTTGTATATTAAACATCACATAACACATTGGAACATAGAGCATAAAATGATAACCATGTTGATTATTACCAACCCAGTTGAGCAAACTAAGCAATAGCTACCCTCAATATTAACTAAAACCAGGTTCAAGATAACAGTCAAATGAGGCTAGTCATCCTTAATAGGCACCCATCAAAATTAATGCAAGGCACATGCAATAATGATTAATAATATTATTGGGACAAAAGATCAAGGACACACTTGCCTTTAACCAAAGAATAGTTGCTCAGATTGTCTTCACCTTCACATTCTTCCAAGCTCTCGAACCATGTTCACGTTCACTCTAATCGCATCAATCATCGGGCACAAACATACACAAAGCAAACAAACAAGCATATACTAAGAACAAAGCACCAATCAAAAGAAAACTTTAAAAGAACGCACTAAAGGATAGGCTCGATCAGATGGATCACTAAAGAACACAAAGTGTGCTTGGAAGGGAAAGGCTTGGTTAACTTTGAAGAGATGATTGCAGAAGATTGAGCAAGGACCGGAAAGATCACATTGAAACAGAGCTCGATTCTAATGGTTACGCAAGAAACGAGGGAACCACTGAGAACGGAACTAAGCTCAAAACTATCGTGAGATCATTATCAAACAACAAGAGACTACGCTTGGCATATTTTAATTAAGAAAACATGTGAAAGAATATTTCAGAGAAATACTCTATGTTACCATGAAACAAGTTACATTTAATTAAAGAAATCACGATCAACCTAATCGTATTTTATTTATAACATTTGAGTAGAAGTTATGTCAAGTTAACAATTACTTTAGAAAGATAAAGCAAGCATAAGACATCTAGGCAAGCAACTTTATGTCACGCGTTCAACTAAACAAATTTTAATATTGAAAAGGCATTTATGTTGTCATTAGGCATATTACTTTATTAAGAAAACCGATGTTTAGCTCTAACATCTTTTATTTAGAAAAACTAGTTATGAATAGGGATTAACCAATTACATTATGATTAAAGAAAACCGGATTAGAACCTAATCACTTTTTATGTATAAAAGCATTGGAATAAGAATTAGTCAAGATTAACATGCATCTTAAATGTTAAAACAAGTAACAGGTGATACACATGCTAACATACAAGTCACTGTGAAACGAACTAGACGGATAGCAACGAACTATCAAGGGCATAAGAAACCTTAGGCTAGGGTTTAAGAGAACTGGTGTACAAAGAGAACTCGGATGAACGACTGACATATTAACCAAGGGTGAACTGATCTGACAGGTGAAACAGATAAAAGGGTAAACTCTAAAGAAAGATAGCTACGATAGATTAGGTACAAGAACACAGCTGATTCATAAACTAGCTAGATGTTAAAGATTGGATCACAAAGAACTAAAGAAGTACAGTTGTCTTACATAAAAGACAATTACGATAGGATGGCATGTACTAGGATCTAGAAAGATCTAGAACTTGAAAGAAGGCTAACTCTACAACGAGAGACACACCGAGACGAGCTTGAGCTAACACGAGAAAGATTCAGAGCTTCTGATAAACTTGATCAAAAGAGATAGAGCTGATACCGAATGTCTAACGAATTGTTTGCATAAATAAGAGAACAAGGCTATGAGCTGGATTTATTTTAATTAACAAAATATATGTAAGGATATTTCATAAATAAAATATCCCATGTTGGAATTAAAGTAATTAAGCTTTATTTTCAAAACCGGTGTAAAGAACTAGTCAAGTTTTATTTATAAAGATTCATATATGAATTAATCAATTAAATATTTAATTTAGAAAAAACTAGACTATAGGAACAATCTAAATGAAACTTTGTAATTCGAGTAGATCATATTATTATTAAAAACATTATGGTATTGGCATTAATCACAATAACATTTACTTATAAAGCGGAGTAAAAGCCTAATCCAATTTTAATTAGAAAAGATGAATTAACTATTTAACAAATTAACATTTGGTTTACGAAAACCGAGATAAAGATCTAATTAACTTTTATGTACAAAAACGTGTGATAAAAACATTAATCAATTAAATTTGCTTACGAAAAACGATATATAGATCTATATTACTTTTATTTATAAAAGACATGTGTAAATAGACATTTAATCAAAATTAATATTAATTTTATTTTCAGAAAACAAAACATGGTGAAAACACTCCGCTAACGCGTGCTTTACATGATTATGGACCTGACGCAACTTGAACGGATTAAATCGGAGCTAAAACGAAGAAGATATGAGGAAAACAAGATTAAAGGATCTATTCGTAATTAACTATAGATTTTAGGGGTTAGCAAGGAAGATTCCCGAGACTCATCAAACAGTGCTCGCGAATAGATCTAATCTGGGGGTTAGATCTGTAAAAGGGTGTGGGTAGGATTTAGTTGTGAAGATCTAGTAGGTCCAGGGGGTTATGCGGGAATTAACAGGTCACATAACTGGATCTGACATGGGCCTTTTTGCAAAACTAACACCTTATCTTCTCCCCCGGCCTGGGCGCACCAGAGCAACAGGAGGGGGGCGGCGGCGGCCCTGGTGGCCTTGGGTGCCGGCGACTGGAGCGGCTAGGAACTCGGGTGAGACTCTGAACGGAGAGAGGAGGACCAGGGGGTCACGGATTTGTGCTCACCGACAGTGGGGATGGAAGGAGGTTGCCGGATTTCAAAGGGGCAGCGGCGGTCCGCCATGGCCGGCGGGCGCTCTCGGCGGCGATGGGGTTCCGGTGGACAGCGATCGATGGGAAGCGTCTCGCCGGCTCCATCTCGGCGAGGTGGACATGATGGTGGCATCGATTGGCTCCAGAGGACGACGGAGGCGGTGAAACCTGCGGCGGCGGCGAGCTCGCCGGCTCGGCTTGGCCCAAGCGGCGACGGCGCTCCGGGGCAAGGCGTGGCGGCGGCGGGGTTCGCGAGGCGGCCGGCTAGGGCACGCGGCTCGGCCTCCTTTTATAGGAGCAGGGGCGCGGCCTGGCCGTGTTGCGCACGCCAAGGCAGAGGCCTGGCGGCGCCGGCCAGGACTCCCATGCCTGGTCGTGAGAAGGAAGATGACAGGGGTGGCCCGCTTGTCGGCGACCGCGAGCAGGGAAGGTGGAGTGGGCCGCATTTGGGCCAAGATGTTGGTGGGCTGCGGCCATTGGGGGGGTTGCGGTGGCCTGGCGAAAAGACCAGGGAGCACGGGCAGACTTAAGCGGATGGGTTGGCCCAACTAGAAGGAAAGTTTATTTATTTTCCGAATTTTATTTTCAGTGCAAAAACAATTTCAGGAAAACCTAGAAATTGTTTAAAGGCACTAAAAATACTCCGAAAATCACAGAAATTCCATAAAAATTTCCAGAGATAGATTGGGACATGAACAATCCAAATAAAATATTTGGAGCTCATGAAAAAGATTCTAGAGCCTTCTAATAAATAGGAATAGCTCAAGAAAAATGAGAATAAATTCCAGAAAAATCCAGAAAATTCTCAGAAGGATTTGGACAGCTCTTAAATGCATTTTTGAAACATTAAGCACTCAGGAAGCACCAGGATGCATCGACATGAATGCAACACTCACAACTTTTTATTTAATTTAGAAAATCAAACAAATGATTTTTCCTATACTATATTCCCTGTAAAGAAAATAAATGTTGGAAAAAAAATTTAAAAATTATGAGAAAATTGTTATTTAATTATTCTCTCAATTCACATCCTGAAATTGGAAATTTCAGGGTGTGACAGCTCTACCCCCTTAAAAGGAATCTCGTCCCGAGATTCGAGAAAGGTTAGCAAGAACAAAGACTCATGGGGGTATTATCCAAAGCTTATCAACTTTCTTCATATCGACCTTTCTTGCACAAGCATACCAAACATGCTCTTCTATTCTTCATAGCTCATTGAACTTGTATAGGAGTATATAGTCTGGTCCCTCTTATAACTTATCCATTCTTCTTTCACTGTGATTTCTCCATTCTTTGCTTTGCTCCTTCATAGTCCTTGGTAGATCTACTTGTGCATCAGAATTCTTCTGGATAGGAGTGACATACATAGGTCGAACAATCTTAGGCTGGGGTTTGTCGGAACCAGGCTTAGTACCATTATCTGTCCCTAGATGTGATGACTTCGTCTCTAGTCCTGTTCTGCGGTTTTGTTTGTTAGATCGCTTGCGTCTACCAGGTTTGTAGTCCTTGCAAGTGATAATCCAATCATCAAGCTTTAGGGTTTGAGTATGACCTTCAGCTTGAGAACCTTCTTCTTGAGTTGGGTTTTAGGTGGACAACATCCTCTACTTATTGACATCTGTAGGGTTATGTTGGCGAGCTTCTGCTGTCGTAAAACTAGCTTCCTTCTGAGGACATGAAGGACCATCGTGCTCATCACCCGGACACATGTCTGGAGCCTTGTTAACCTCATGTTTTTTTCCATTGTTAGTTTCAGTGCTTCATGCTTTTTCCTTTGATTAACCCTTGCTTCAGCAACTTGCCTCTTCACTGGCCCAATGGGAACTCTGTCTTCTGCCATCTTATTACGAAAGCAGGTTGTGCTAGGTTGCATCCTTCCTTGTTAGGCTTGAGTCTACATAGCTGATAGCTTCTCTTTATCAAATGGTGGAGGAGTCATGTTTTGATGGTTATCATTGGTGACGGTATTGTGATCTTCGGGAAGTGAAGCTTGCTCTTTAATGGATCGATGGTTTGGGGCCATTGCTTGCAAAACCTGAGTTTATGCAACGATATACTCCAACATCTTGTGTTCCCATGATGAGGTTGTAAGAGGAACGTTGATGTTTCCTTCATTATCTTTATCTTCATGATTTAAGTTGGAGCTCTCCATCTGATTGGGTATGTGTGTTAGGATCAGAAGAGATAGGCTAGAGAGTAGAGAGAAAGAATGGGAAGAGCAAGGAGGGTGGAAGATACAAAAGAAGAACCCAACTAAGCAACTGTTGTCATTGCAGATATAAGATCCACAATACACCAACACTCACTTCAAATAACCAACACAAGCAATGTCATAAAACCAAGCATCATCATGCAAGCACTCAACTTCACCAAACAAGACACGGTTAAGGGAACGAACTACACGTTGTTAATAAAGTCAGAGGGTATCCTCCTAATAAGTCAGATGTAACTCCCAGCAAGGGTATCCATAAACAATGGATTTTTCCCAGATCAAGGAGTACGAAGTTATGAGTTCATCCTAACTGGAATCACCTCAATCGGAGGTTTAGAACTCAAGATATGAATTAAACAAGATGGCTATGTCAACAGTGTTGACAGATTCGGGAACCTCCAAAGTTTCGAGCATAAGTCTCTGTATATACAACCAAATTTGATGAATTTTGGACAGAGTGAAACTTATGAAATTCCTGAACTACTCCAATTGGATTTAACTCAATCGGAGGTACATAGCCCGAGATATGAAATAATGAAGGTAACCAGGTCAGCAGAGTTTACAGATTCTGATAGCTCCAATGTTTCAATCATAGCTCCTGGAATATATACTGGATAGGTCTGAATTTTTGATAGAGATTCACGTATGAAATTTAGGAACTAACACAACTGGTTTCATGTCAATCGGAGTTCTGTAGCTCGAGAAAGAATTAAAACAACGCTGGTGTGTCGGAGAGCTGCGCGAAAAAGATAGAATATCAAGGGTAACAATTCACCTTTTGACTTATTGGTGGTATTGCTTGTTGCTTGAGAGAAGTGGAAAAGAGAGACAAGATCAAGACCAAGGGAAGAGTAAATAAATAGGCAAGGGTAGAGGTCATAATCATTTGCGAAACAATGAGGTGCAAATGAAAATGTGACAGTCCAAGATGAGCTTTCAAGGAGGATTGATGAAAGATATGGTTTAATTAGCGAGAATATTCATCACAGAGCTCAAGGCAAAGGTAGTGATGAATTTTAGATCAAAGGAAACCTTAAGAAACGACCATTACTATCTAGGCTCACGTCCTACAGTCGATATAGCTCTAATACCACTCTGTCACACCTGTTTTTCCAAAGAAAACCAAGTGCAAACCTATATGCATGCCAGGATCAAGTTTCATGCATATAGTTGACATAAGTGAATAACAGAAACAATATCACGTAAGAAAAAGAAAGATTATCAGAGATTTACGCTTAATCCTGGAAACGAAGGCACCAAACTTCACAAGCAGTCGACTGGGGGTTGCGTACGCCTAGAACTCCACAACATCTTCACAAGACTTCAGAGTAGCTTCCTCCTTCTGAGCAACATTGTTTATAGCAAGGGTGAGCACTTGTCGTACTCAGCAAGTGTGGGGAAAGTATGAATGCAAAGGCTTTATAGTGGACTGGGCTATAAGCATTTAGCATTTTAGTTGGTCAAATTTTATTAGCACCTATTTACTAGCAAGTATAAGTATATACCATCCCATAATTAAGCATAAAGATAAGAGATACGCCATAAGCACATGGCAAACATAACCAGAGAGAACGATTTAAGTCCATCTTCAAGTTCAGTTATCATGTGAGGGTCCAGACCGCTCTTGACCGTGAGCACGGCTAATCGATTAGTTTAACACTCTGCAGAGGTTGTACACTTTCACCACAAGCAGCGTAAAAGCTCCGAAGAACTTTGGACCCAACCATGCGATGCTGATCAGGCATCATACCACACTACCGAGGTTTGGTTGCATAGGGACGCTACAAGGCCTTTACAAAGGTTCTCCAACAAGTTGTGACCCACAAGGTCCGGATCAGTTAGCAAGGTATAAAGTCCCCTAGCAGGTCGATACCCCACCATAAAAAGAATAACTCACCCAACCCCCTGCTAGAGCGAGTCCATACCCCGCAAGCACCGCCGATCCCTTGTCCTTATCAGGTAAGATCACCACAAGCTAAAGTTCCTAATTATTCAGCCAAGACCATTGCCCATTAGTTCTTGTGGTTGTACTGTTTTCCTGGGTGGTTCTCCATGTTCCGATTAAACATATGGTTTTGTATATTAAACATCACATAACACATTGGAACATAGAGCATAAAATGATAACCATGTTGATTATTACCAACCCAGTTGAGCAAACTAAGCAATCGCTACCCTCAATATTAACTAAAACCAGGTTCAAGATAACAGTCAAATGAGGCTAGTCATCCTTAATAGGCACCCATCAAAATTAATGCAAGGCACATGCAATAATGATTAATAATATTATTGGGACTAAAGATCAAGGACACACTTGCCTTTAACCAAAGAGTAGTTGCTCAGATTGTCTTCACCTTCACATTCTTCCAAACTCTCGAACCATGTTCACGTTCACTCTAATCGCATCAATCATCGGGCACAAACATACACAAAGCAAACAAACAAGCATATACTAAGAACAAAGCACCAATCAAAAGAAAACTTTAAAAGAACGCACTAAAGGATAGGCTCGATCAGATGGATCACTAAAGAACACAAAGTGTGCTTGGAAGGGAAAGGCTTGGTTAACTTTGAAGAGATGATTGCAGAAGATTGAGCAAGGACCGAAAAGATCACATTGAAACAGAGCTCGATTCTAATGGTTACGCAAGAAACGAGGGAACCACTGAGAATGGAACTAAGCTCAAAACTATCGTGAGATCATTATCAAACAACAAGAGACTACGGTTGGCATATTTTAATTAAGAAAACATGTGAAAGAATATTTCAGAGAAATACTCTATGTTACCATTAAACAAGTTACATTTAATTAAAGAAATCACGATCAACCTAATCGTATTTTATTTATAACATTTGAGTAGAAGTTATGTCAAGTTAACAATTACTTTAGAAAGATAAAGCAAGCATAAGACATCTAGGCAAGCAACTTTATGTCACGCGTTCAACTAAACAAATTTTAATATTGAAAAGGCATTTATGTTGTCATTAGGCATATTACTTTATTAAGAAAACCGATGTTTAGCTCTAACATCTTTTATTTAGAAAAACTAGTTATGAATAGGGATTAACCAATTACATTATGATTAAAGAAAACCGGATTAGAACCTAATCACTTTTTATGTATAAAAGCATTGGAATAAGAATTAGTCAAGATTAACATGCATCTTAAATGTTAAAACAAGTAACAGGTGATACACATGCTAACGTACAAGTCACTGTGAAACGAACTAGACGGATAGCAACGAACTATCAAGGGCATAAGAAACCTTAGGCTAGGGTTTAAGAGAACTGGTCTACAAAGAGAACTCGGATGAACGACTGACATATTAACCAAGGGTGAACTGATCTGACAGGTGAAACAGATAAAAGGGTAAACTCTAAAGAAAGATAGCTACGATAAATTAGGTACAAGAACACAGCTGATTCATAAACTAGCTAGATGTTAAAGATTGGATCACAAAGAACTAAAGAAGTACAGTTGTCTTACATAAAAGACAATTACGATAGGATGGCATGTGCTAGGATCTAGAAAGATCTAGAACTTGAAAGAAGGCTAACTCTACAACAGAGACACACTGAGACAGAGCTTGAGCTAACACGAGAAAGATTCAGAGCTTCTGATAAACTTGATCAAAAGAGATAGAGCTGATACCGAATGTCTAACGAATTGTTTGCATAAATAAGAGAACAAGGCTATGAGCTGGATTTATTTTAATTAACAAAATAAATGTAAGGATATTTCATAAATAAAATATCCCATGTTGGAATTAAAGTAATTAAGCTTTATTTTCAAAACCGGTGTAAAGAACTAGTCAAGTTTTATTTATAAAGATTCATATATGAATTAATCAATTAAATATTTAATTTAGAAAAAGCTAGACTATAGGAACAATCTAAATGAAACTTTGTAATTCGAGTAGATCATATTATTATTAAAAACATTATGGTATTGGCATTAATCACAATAACATTTACTTATAAAGCTGAGTAAAAGCCTAATCCAATTTTAATTAGAAAAGATGAATTAACTATTTAACAAATTAACATTTGGTTTACGAAAACCGAGATAAAGATCTAATTAACTTTTATGTACAAAAACGTGTGATAAAAACATTAATCAATTAAATTTGCTTATGAAAAACGATATATAGATCTATATTACTTTTATTTATAAAAGACATGTGTAAATAGACATTTAATCAAAATTAATATTAATTTTATTTTCAGAAAACAAAACATGGTGAAAACACTCCGCTAACGCGTGCTTTACATGATTATGGACTCGACGCAACTTGAACGGATTAAATCGGAGCTAAAACGAAGAAGATATGAGGAAAACAAGATTAAAGGATCTATTCGTAATTAACTATAGATTTTAGGGGTTAGCAAGGAAGATTCCCGAGACTCATCAAACAGTGCTCGCGAATAGATCTAATCTGGGGGTTAGATCTGTAAAAGGGTGTGGGTAGGATTTAGTTGTGAAGATCTAGTAGGTCCAGGGGGTTATGCGGGAATTAACAGGTCACATAACTGGATCTGACATGGGCCTTTTTGCAAAACTAACACCTTATCTTCTCCCCCGGCACAGGGCGCACCAGAGCAACAGGAGGGGGGCGGCGGCGGCCCTGGTGGCCTTGGGTGCCGGCGACTGGAGCGGCTAGGAACTCGGGTGAGACTCTGAACGGAGAGAGGAGGACCAGGGGGTCACGGATTTGTGCTCACCGGCGGCGGGGATGGAAGGAGGTTGCCGGATTTCGAAGGGGCAGCGGCGGTCCGCCATGGCCGGCGGGCGCTCTCGGCGGCGATGGGGTTCGGTGGACGGCGATCGATGGGGAAGCGTCTCGCCGGCTCCATCTCGGCGAGGTGGACATGATGGTGGCATCGATTGGCTCCAGAGGACGACGAAGGCGGTGAAACCTGCGGCGGCGGCGAGCTCGCCGGCTCGGCTTGGCCCAAGCGGCGACGGCGCTCCGGGGCAAGGCGTGGCGGTGGCGGGGTTCGCGAGGCGGCCCGGGCTAGGGCACGCGGCTCGGCCTCCTTTTATAGGAGCGGGGCGCGGCCCGGCCGTGTTGCGCACGCCAAGGCGGAGGCACGGCGGCGCGCCGGCCGGACTCCCATTCCTGGTCGTGAGAAGGAAGATGACAGGGGTGGCCCGCTTGTCGGCGACCGCGAGCAGGGAAGGTGGAGTGGGCCGCATTTGGGCCAAGATGTTGGTGGGCCGCGGCCATTGGGGGGGGGGGTTGCGGTGGCCCGGCGAAAAGACCGGGGAGCACGGGCATACTTAAGCGGATGGGCTTGGCCCAACTAGAAAGAAAGTTTATTTATTTTCCGAATTTTATTTTCAGTGCAAAAACAATTCCAGGAAAACCTAGAAATTGTTTAAAGCCACTAAAAATACTCCGAAAATCACAGAAATTCCATAAAAATTTCCAGAGATAGATTGGGACATGAACAATCCAAATAAAATATTTGGAGCTCATGAAAAAGATTCTAGAGCCTTCTAATAAATAGGAATAGCTCAAGAAAAATGAGAATAAATTCCGAAAAAATCCGAGAAAATTCTCGGAAGGATTTGGACAGACTCTTAAATGCATTTTTGAAACATTAAGCACTCAGGAAGCACCAGGATGCATCGACATGAATGCAACACTCACAACTTTTTATTTAATTTAGAAAATCAAACAAATGATTTTTCCTATACTATATTCCCTGTAAAGAAAATAAATGTTGGAAAAAAAATTTTAAATTATGAGAAAATTGTTATTTAATTATTCTCTCAATTCACATCCTGAAATTGGAAATTTCGGGGTGTGACATCGGACTCCTTCATCTTTATTTGGTGGTACCCGGAGTAAGCATCAAGGAAGCAAAGCAATTCGCATCCAGCTGTTGAATCAACGATTTGATCAATACGTGGCAAAGGAAAAGGAACTTTAGGACATGCTTTATTAAGACTAGTGTAGTCTATACACATCCGCCACTTCCCATTCTTTTTCTTTACAAGCACGGGATTTGCTAGCCACGTTGGGTGGAACACCTCCTTGATGAATCCGGCCTCGAGAAGCTTCCGCAGCTCCCGCTCCGATCGCCGTCGCCGCTCCTCGTCGAAGCGGCGGAGCCGGTTGCCGCACGGCGCGGGCGTTTGGCGGGGATGTCAAGGGAGTGCTCGGCGACTTCCCTCGGGATGCCTGGCATATCCGAGGGGCTCCACGCGAAGATGTCGGCGTTGGCGCGGAGGAAGTCGACGAGCACCACTTCCTATTTGGGGACGAGGGTGGAGCTGACCCTCAACGCCTTGCCCTCGGGGGCAGAAGGATCGAGGGGGACCTCCTTGGTCTCCTCCGCGGCCTCGAAGGTGCCGGCGTGCTTGGCGGTGGAGCCGAGGTCGTCGTTGACCATCTTCTCAAAGGTGGTCACCAGCGCTTCATCCAGCGCTAGTGCCTCTGCGTGCTCCACGCACTCGACGTCGCAGTCGAACGAGTGCTCGATGGACGAGCCGACGGTGATGACGCCGTTTGGTCCTGGCATCTTCATCTTCAAGTAGATATAGTTGGGGACCGCCATGAATTTGGCATAATAAGGTCGCCCAAGTATAGCGTGGTAGGCTCCCTTGAACCCTACCACCTCGAAGGTGAGGATCTCCTTGCGGAAATTCTTTGCGGTGCCAAACCAAGGCGGCGGGAGTCGATCCGCCCGAGGGGCCGAACCCCGTTGCCCGGCGCGATGCCATGGAATGGCTTCGTCTTCGGGCCGCGGCCTGGTCCAGCCCGATGCCCATCAAGCGCAGCGTGTGCGCGTAGAGGATGTTGAGGCTGCTGCCCCCGTCCATCAAGACCTTCGAGAACCTTGCGTTCCCGATGACTGGGTCAACCACCAGCGGGTACTGGCCTGGGTTGGGGATGCGGTTCGGGTGGTCTTCCCGGCTGAAGGTGATGGCGTCCTCCGACCAATTGAGGAAGGAGGGAGGCGCCTTCTCTGCGGCGAGGACCTCGTGCCGCTCCTTCTTGCGCTGGCGTGTCGACATGTCGACAGTTGTCCCCCCAAAGATGAGGAACACGTTTTCCACGGCAGGGAATCCGCCGGCGTCGCCGTCTCCTCCGTCTTTCTTGGCCTCTGCCTCCTTCGCGGCGGCACGGCCATAGAATTTCTTGAGCATATCACACTGCTCAAGGGTGTGGTTCACTGGGGTTTTCTGATAAGGACATGGCTTCTTTAGCATGTCATCGAACACCCCCGGGCCTCGAGGGGCCGGTCGAGGGCCCCGTCGAGCCGGGTCAACAGCGAGGGCCTCGGCATTACCGCCGTCGCACCCTTGCTCGCGCGCCTCACGACACGGCTTTTTTCCCTTCTTGCCCCGCTTGTCGTTGCGGTGGGGCTCCTTGGACTTGCTGCCCTCCGCGGGCGTGTCCTCCGAGCGCTTGCCCTTCTTGCGTCGAAGATTGCTCCCACGGCCTCTTCTCCTGAGGCGAAGCTGGTGGCGATGTCGAACAGCTCGTTCGAGTCCGCGGGCGGGCTGCGCCCCAGCTCTCTCACAAGATCTCTGCATGTGGTGCCCTCGAGGGAGGCGTGCACGATCTCGGACTGCGCCACGTTGGGTAGCTCCGTGCAGCGCTTGGAGAAACGCCGTATGAAGTCCCGCAGCGATTCGCCGGGCTTCTGTGTGCAGGAGCGCAGGTCCCATGAATTTCCAGGGCGCACGTACGTGCCCTGGAAGTTGCCCACGAATGTGTGGACCAGATCATCCCAATTGTGGATTTGGCTGGCGGGCAAGTGCTCGAGCCATGTCCGGGCGGCATCGCCGAGATGCAGGGGCAAGTTGCGGATGATGACCTCATCGCTGATGGCCCCGCCTAACTGGCAAGCCAAGCGGTAGTCGTTGAGCCACACGCGGGGGTCCGTCTCCCCGTTGTACTTGACGATGGTCGAAGGCTGGCGGAAGCGCTGGGGGAAGGCCGCCGTGCGGATCTCCCGGCTGAACACACGGGTCCCCGGGGGCTCCGGCGTCGGGGAGCGATCCTCGCCGCTGTCGTAACGTCCGCCCCGTCGAGGGTGTTAGCCCACCGCTGCTCGGGCGTCCGCCTTGCTTGTGCGGCGGGTGTTGATGACGTTGCACGCGTCACCGTCCAGCGCTCTACGCGTGTCAAGGAGCCGTTCCTTGGCCACTGCGCGTCCCGAGTTGGCGGGTCGCTCCGCCGCTTCCCCTACGTGGACCGAGGGTTCGCCCCCTGGTACGGTCCCGTCGCCCCGCGCGTCCCCTTGTTGGCGGATGCGTGATGCCGAGCTCTCGGCCTGCTGGACGGCCGCTTGCTCGATGAGAGTCTGCACCTCGCGGTGCAGGTCTCGTGCATCGGGGGTCGAGGGTGCCGGCATGGCCCGTAGCAGCGTCGCGGCGGCAACGAGCTTTTGACTTGCCCGCGGCGGCACGTCAGGGTTGCCGGCGTTGAGGCGGTCGCGAGCCTGTCTGCCCAGCTCCCCGCACGCTTTCGCCACGAGCGGAGCGGCCCGCACCGTTCGGTATTCCTCCACCCGCCTTGGCCTCGAGCTCACGGGCTTGGGCTAGCTCGCGTCGGCGTCGGCCCCGGCGGTGCGCTTGGCCCCGCGGCTAGGCGTGTGGCGACCCCGGGGGGCGGCGTGATCTCCCCGTCCCCGGCGCCTCGCACCGGCAGCATTGGCCTGGTCGTTGGCGACGACCACGTAGCATTCCCGCGCGGGGTCGTAGCTCCCGGTGCTGGAGTCATCGGAGCACCCGAACCAGTAGTCCGTGGCGTCAAGGAAGCGCCTGAACATGACTGGGTTCGGCACGCCGGAGAAGTCCCATTCCGCGTACCCGTGGCGGTTGGCGGGTGGCGGAGCATCGAGGGAGCCCAGGGACGACTCGCCACCCGCTGAAGCGCCGGGATCCCTGGCGACGAAGACGTGACGGCCAGGCGGACCCTGCGCATCGTGGTGTTGACGTTGTTGTTGTAGGCCGTCGTGGCTCCACGCAGCCCAATGGGAAGGCGCGGTCCGGAGACCGCGCGCCGTCCCGCCGGGGGTGGCGGTGGTCGTGGTGGCGGGCGCACCGTGTTGTGAGGCGGCGCGCTCGGCCCGCCGTCGCTCGGACCGCGCCCGGCGCGAACGCGCCCCGAGCGGCGGCGACGTCGTGGCGTCGACGGGCCCGCCGTCCGTGCCTCGCGGGCGTCCGTGCCGTGGCGGTGCGTGCGGCGGGGACCGGGGCGGACCCGGCCTGACGCCGCGCGCGCAGCTCCTCACGGTTGGTGAGGCGCATGAGGTAGCCGTTCCCCGTGTCCTGGAAGTTTAGGCCCCCAAACCGGATTTTGAACCCGGCGGGGAGGGGGTCCGAGCTGCCAATGTTGTAGCGTGTACCGCGGTACTCAGTGCGGATCACCATGGAGGGAGTTGACGGATTGACCTTAGGCGCTTAGATTGCCCCACGGTGGGCGCCAACTGTCGGCGCAGAATGTGGTCCCGACACTAACCAGTAGAAAGCGCCGAGGTCTATCCCTAAATGGTCGATGCTAAGCAACAAGAGACACGGGATTTATCCTGGTTCCGGCCGAGGGGGCCGTACGTCCAGCAGTGGTGTGCTCAAGGCACTATATTGCTCGGCACCGGGGTGCTCGTAGTGGGGGGCTGCTACAAGCAAGGCGGGAGAGGAAGCGTGGCTTCCAAGTCCCTGGTATAGTGGCTGAAGATGTTGTGGGAGAGTGAGAAGACAAGTGCGTGGCGCTGCTTGTCTCCTGTAGTGTTGTGTCTGTCCCCCCCCCCCCCCGGGCAGGGAGGGTTCGTTCCCCTTTTATAGATCAAGGAGGGACCGAATCACATGCACGCCGCGCTATATAGCTACGTGAAAGGGCGTGGCGTGCTATGCTGTAGAGTGGGCGGCCATCCGGACGATCCTCGCAGCGATCCGGCCATCAAGGCCTACCTTGTACCCGAACAGTGGCGGTTCGAGGGTAGAAGGGCAGCGGATGGTAGTGATGTCTTCTGATAGGCTCGAGGGAGCTGCTGACGTTGGCCCGTACGGAGTACAGGAGTAGGTAAGGCGGCGTCCCGTTCCAACGCGTTTCATAGTGCTGGAGTTGTTGCTACAGTGCCTGGCGTGCGCCTGCACGCGCGGGGACGGCGGCCATGCTGTAACAGTGGCAGGGATGGCGTTCCACCGGCCTAGCGCCTCCACCTAACCCTGTAGGATCACAAGAAAGAAAATCGAGGGTGCGACCGGCCCCCTTCGAGGGCTCGGCGCGTTAGCCGTACTGGAGCAGGCGCACGGCGTCACAGGACTGACACCGGCTGCGCTGCACAGTCCCTCCCCACAGTGATGGGGATGGGCTCCCTCCTGGGGAGTTGGTGCGGCGGCACCAGGGCGCGAGCCCCGGGCGCATGATGGCTCTGTCCCGCTGGTGTCAGGGCATTAAACGCCCGTGTACGGGGGCAGGCGTGCGCGTGCGGGACGCCCTCGAGCGAGGCCGAACCCGGTCGAGGGCGGGGCGGACCCTCGAGCGAGGCGGAGCCTGCTCGAGGGGGAGCGGGCCCTCGAGCGGGGCGGAGCCCGCTCGAGGGAAGCGCACCCCCTCGAACGGGACGGAGCCTGCCAGAGGGAGGCGTGCACCCTCGAGCGGGGCGAAGCTTGCTCGAGGGGATCTTCAAGAGGGCCGTCTTGGCAGGTCGTCGAGGTCCCTGCAACGTGGGCCATATCCTGCATGGTTAGGCAAAGTTTGTTTGGCTTTGTTGCGGGTTTTAAGTGGGGATTTCCCGGTTGTTAAAGGGGACCCCTAGGGCTGTCCCCGACACAACTCCTGGAGGGAAAATATCCTCCAACACACTAGTCAAGAGTGTACCATTGCAGCTAGGTAGCAAGATCTTCCAGACCAATCTCTTAACCTTGGGGTTAGATGGAATAGATGTCATTTTGGGAATGGATTGGATTACACATCATAAAGTACTCTTGGATATTGCTGAACGAAGAATAGAAATCACTTCACCTGCTGTAGGTGTCTCGACTCTTTACTTACCTTTGAGGGGATCTATGGACCCCAGTGCCTATGGCTCCATAGCCACAAGGTTAGAGGTGATCCCAGTGGTCTGTGACTACCAGGATGTCTTTCCTGATGATCTGCCGGGCATGCCACCGGATCGGGACATTGAGTTCGTGATTGAACTACAACCTGGTACAGCACCTATTTCGAAAAGAGGTTACCGTATGCCGCCCAAGGAGCTGGCAGAGCTGAAGACCCAGCTTCAGGAGTTATTGGACAAGGGTTTCATCCGCCCGAGTTCTTCTCCTTGGGGATGTCCTGCTCTTTTTGTCAAGAAGAAAGACGGTAGTTTGAGGCTATGCGTAGACTACCGCCCTCTCAATGCGGTCACCATCAAAAATAAATAGCCCCTGCCCCGCATTGATGTGCTGTTTGATCAACTGGTTGGAACCAAGGTCTTCTCCAAAATTGATCTTTGGTCAGGATATCATCAGATAAAAATTCGGCCTTCTGATATTCCTAAGACTGCCTTCTCCACACGTTATGGGCTGTATGAATATCTGGTTATGTCCTTCGGTCTCACTAATGCACCTGCCTACTTCATGTACCTCATGAACTCATTGTTCATGACTGAACTGGATAAATTCGTCGTGGTTTTCATCGATGACATCTTGGTCTATTCCAAGAACGAAGAGGAGCATGCGGAACATCTTCGCATTGTTCTTCAACGTTTGAGAGATCATAAACTATATGCCAAATTCTCCAAATGCGAATTCTGGTTGGATAGTGTCAAGTTCTTAGGGCACACCATATCTAATGAAGGTATATCCGTGGATCCAAGTAAAGTGCAAGATGTGATGGAATGGAGACCGTCAAAGTCCGTCCATCAATTTAGAAGCTTTCTTGGATTGGCTGGGTATTACCGTTGCTTTGTCCCAGATTTTTCTAGAATTGCCAAACCTATGACTAAATTATTGAAGAAAGGAGTCAAATTCGAGTGGGACGAGAAATGTGAGGATGCTTTCCAAACTCGGAAACAGTACCTAACTTCCGCCCCAGTGTTAGCTCAACCCGATAACTCCAAGCCATATGAAGTTTATTGTGATGCCTCGGGCACAGGTCTGGGTCGTGTCCTTATGCATGAAAACCGAGTAATTGCCTATGCTTCCCGAGCACTCCGCCCTCACGAGAAGAATTACCCAACTCACGATCTTGAGCTAGCAGCGGTCGTTCATGCCTTGAAAATCTGGTGGCATTATTTAATGGGAACCCGTTGCAATATCTACACCGATCACAAAAGTCTCAAGTACATCTTTACCCAAGCTGATTTAAATATGCGTCAAAGAAGGTGGTTGGAACTTATTAAGGATTACGATCTTGAAGTGCACTACCACCCCGGCAAAGCAAATGTAGTTGCGGATTCTCTCAGTCGTAAAAGTCACTTCTACTGCTTGTCCAAAGAATCTTATAGGGATACCTTGTGCAGTGAGCTAAGTAAATTACACCTGGAAATTGTTCCTCAAGGCATGTTGAATACCATCTCGGTAGAATCTGTCTTGTGGGATAAGTTAGTAATGTCTCAAGCCAAGGACGAGGGGATCAAAACCATCAAACAAAGGTTGTCTCAAAATGATACAAAATACACATGTTTCCGACAAGACCCCAATGGTACAATTTGGTTTGGGCAACGTCTCGTTGTCCCGGAAGATCCTACCCTCCGGAAGGAAATTTTGGATGAGGCTCATCTCTCCAAATTCTCGATCCACCCAGGGAGTAGTAAAATGTACCAAGATTTGAAAGGAAATTTCTAGTGGTCCAATATGAAGATCGATATAGCAAAGTATGTTTCTGAGTGTGTCACATGTTCCAGAATCAAGGCAAGCCATCTAAAAACAGCGGGTACTCTCCAACCTTTGCCCATACCCTCTTGGAAGTGGGATGATATCAGCATGGATTTTATTGTGGGATTGCCACTCACGTCCAGAAATCACGATTCTATCTGGGTCGTGGTGGATAGGCTAACCAAAACTGCACACTTCATCGCAGTTAACAACACTTACTCAGCCAAGGACTATGCAGAGATATATCTTGAGCGTGTAGTGCGACTACACGGAATCCCTAAGACCATCATTTCTGATCGAGGTCCTCAATTTATATCTTGTGTTTGGGAGTAGTTGCACAAAAGCTTGGGAACAAAGCTAATCCGTAGCTCCGCCTATCATCCTCAGACAGATGGACAGACGGAAAGAGTCAACCAAATTGTAGAAGACATGCTTCGGGCATGTATCATTCACTTTGACAAGAGCTGGGACAAATGCTTGGCCCTGGAAGAATTTTCTTGCAATAACAGCTATCAGGCTAGCTTGAAGATGGAACCTTTTGAGGCTCTTTATGGGCGAAGATGTTGCACCCCTTTAAACTGGTCGCAAGTAGGAGAGCAAAAGTTCTTTGGACCAAATTTAGTTAAAGAAGCCGAGGAGAGAGTCGAAGTAATAAAAGAAAACTTAAAGGCCGCGCAAATGAGGCAAAAGAGTTACCATGACAAGGGGAAAGCTGTAAGGGAATACCAAGTTGGTGAGAAAGTGTATTTGAGAGTTTCACCAACAAAAGGAGTACAAAGATTTGGAGTCAAGGGGAAGTTAGCTCCAAGATACATTGGCCCTTATGAAATTACTGAAGTTTGTGGACCCGTTGCTTATAGCATTCGCCTACCTGAGCGGTTTGCTGCTATACACGACGTGTTCCACGTGTCTCAATTGAGAAAGTGCGCCCATGAACCTGAAATGAGGGTTATCAATGAAGCCAACGCATGAATACAGCCAGATCTTTCACTAGTAGAACATCCGATGCGGATTCTTGACACAAATGAGAGGAAGACGAGGAGGAAATCAGTGACCATGTACAAAGTCTTATGGAGTCATCATACAGAAGAGGAAGCCACATGGGAAACTGAACACTATCTTAACACTCACTATCTAGGGTTCCTGCAAGTCCAGAACCGTAAGTGACTTTTTCCCTAACCTTTGTTTTTAAATTCCGATCTCGGGACGAGATCCTTGTTAAGGGGGTAGGCTGTAACATCCCTGATGTTTATTTTGCTTATGACATTACCTAGCTCTATTAATCAGGTTTATTTAGCCGATAATCATGTTGACATGGTGGGTCACACTTTTGCACAAAGAACCTTGGTCAACACCCTAAACTGTTGTCAAAGCCCAAGTGCTCCTTAAGGCTAGGTTAGTTTTCCTGCGTGTTTCAGAAATTTCCCTATAGAACTTCAAAATCGACCAACATCAAAGTTTCTCAGTTTTTCCGGGAACACATTTCATTCCATTGTTGGCATTTCAAATTCGGAGGTTTGAACCCTCAAAAACCCAGTCAAAGTCCTGCTGAACAGTTTGACCAAGCCATGCAAATCTGTAACTTTGAGGATGATTATCTCCAAATATGTTGAGAATTTGACCGGTCGGCATTTACGAAAGTTGGAGAGGGTTACCTGGTCTACAACTTTCGTATTTGGCGAATTTGAACTTTAGTTCAAAGTTTTTGAGTTTGAGTCAGTCAAAGTAGGGCCCACCCGCCTGCCGTCCGTACGCCGTCACGGCGAGGACCACGCGTCGACCATCGTGGCCGGGAACACGGCCTCGCGCCCGCACGCCCACGCGATCGCCGCGCGCGCCCGGCCGTCGGCGCGGCCGCGCCGCGCCGTGAGCGCGCCGTTGCGCGCGGCCACGCGCCGCGCCCCACTCTCCTTGGCCCGGCCCGGCCGCGCCACCTAGCTTGCATGCGCGCCTTTAGCTCCTCCCGATGCCCCGCGCACCTCCCCTCCCTCACATTGCTCGGGCGCCGCACCGCGCCGCTCCTCCGCGCCCTCCGTCGCCGCCGTGCCGAGCTCGCCGGTGCACCCCACCATCCACCGCCTCTGCTCGTGCCCAAGCCCCACCTTAGCATCCATCCGCACCCCTTGGACCCTCCCGTGCACACGCATTGGCCGGCCGAACCGCCGGCTCGACGGCATTGCGGCCGCCGCGGCCATCCGCCGCCTCCCCTCGCCGCCGACTGTTGCCGGAGCCGCTTCCCGCCGAGCCAACCCCGCCAATCAACTGAGGGTGAGTCCAAACCCCACCCTAGCCGCTTACTCGCCGGAGTCCGGTCGTCCCTCGCCGCCGGCCGCCCTCGCGCTGCCGTAGGGGACCTCTATGTGAAGATTGGAATCTTCCCAGGGGCCTAAGTATAAAAGCCGAGGGCCAAACTGTAAATGAATCTTAAACCCTAGGTTCAAAAACCTGAATCTTGTAAATTACGTAGTAAATGGTAGAAAAATCGTAAAAATGCAAACTCAACTGTTCTGGAATCCTTGTGAAGAAACCTAACTTTTATAGAATGGAAGTTTTCAAATTTCAGAGTAGTTTTAAATGATCCTGAATTGAGCAGTTTGAGTAAATTTGAAATAACTTGAAATGTATAAATGATCTGCATGTGAATTTTGGATATGTTGTCAATAATAGCATTTCTGGCCTTGTGTAAAAAAATGGCACTGAAATCATGTGTGTAACTCCAGTTATGGATTTATATTGATTTCAGCCTGTTCTCCATTTATGAATTGTTTGGATTTATCGGTTGATCAAATGCCTTCCAACTTTCTTGTGTAGCTCTGCAATGCTTAGTAGTATGTGTCATAAATCAGAGATGAATTTTGGACTTGTGTAAAATGCCCTGCTAATTTGTGGTGGCTATTTTGAGTTAAATTCAAATCCATATTTCTACTGCAGCTATGGATGTGATTTTTGGTGTGTGAGCTAAATATGTCCTTACCATGCTGTGTGCCAAGTTATAGCCTCAGATTCTATGTATATTGTGTTTTATGATTTATTCATGCTCCTAGTAGCTTTAACTTGTTACATTTATCATAATTGTTTTGTAGTGTTGTTTTGCCTAATTTTTGTTCAGAACTTATGTATTGTTGTTATGTGCATGCTGGTAAAAGTTCGTGGTCAGTTTGTGTATGTTCTAGTCAGAATTAATTTCCTAAGTAATCAAGTTTAACATGGGCCAAATAAAAGGAAATCAGGCATGTCTCCATGTGCAGTTTAAATTCAAAGCTTGAAATTTATGAAACTATCTCTGGACAGCCCCAAAACACTTTAATGAAGTTCACTTAGCTAATGAACTTATATGTGTACACAGTCACCGTTAAGTAAGAATAAAGTTTCACACCCATCCACTTGTCCTAGTGAAAAATAGTTTAATTAAAAACTTAAGGTGAATATGACCAACAAAAACACCTATGTTTATCTCTGAATTCAGAACTAAATTTAACTTCTTAAGTTTGTATACTTGAAACATAATGCATATGCATGTCGTATAGAACTTCCTCACGGGAACTACGAGCTGGTGCCTAAGTCTGAAGGAGAACCAGCTGAGGGAGAAGTGAACGTGGTGGAAGTGCAGCAAGACCCGAAACAAAGTTCGGAGTGTCTCGCTTCTGACTTTGCCAGTGAAGGAAAGCCCCGGAGCATAACCTACTTTTGTTAAACTCCTGCAACTTTTCCTTTATGCGATGCTTGTGCATTTACGTTTAGGAGTTGACTTGAAACCTTAGATGCATGATCCTAGGTTCCTATGTTTAATTACTAGCATGTCAGGTCGCTAGTTGCCATGCTTAGGACCACGGTAGAAGTCGAGTGATGACCGTCACTCGCGAGCTATAGGTCTCTTATGTGGAACCATAAGATTGTTGAACTCAGCAGCTCATGTGGTAAGAGCACGGGACTGACTCCGGTCAGTAGATGTCAGTGGTTAAGCTTTTAAATGTACTAAGCATTTGTCGGGAATGGGACCGGTAAGCCTAGTACTTTCCTGATCCGTCAAGGGAACTCTCTACCACTACATCCGGGAGAGATCCCCAGATACTAGGCAGTGGTGCATAGGTGGATCCGGACGGTCAGATTTAGTGACCGGATAACCTCGTACCAGGGACTGTGGACTTAATCCCGAACTGAGGATGGTTGGGAACCGCCTGGTTGGTGTATACCCCACCCCTTTGGTTTTGTTTGGCATTCTTGGGGTATGCATTCTCCCGTATGTTTAGGTCCACCTTGCAAGGTTACTAATCGATCGATCGTCGGCCTCTCACCGTTATCTGAGACTGCTTAACCATCCACTCTATGTCCCTTAATGATGGAATTGAGAAGGAATTTGTATACTTGTTTCATTTGTATTGTACAACCCTTGATTGAATTAGCTGGATAACCTAGTAATGGTTAAAAGAATAGAATGTGAGCTAAAATTTGAAAGTAAGGACATATTCTTTGTTACTTTTCAGCAAAACAAACTACTAGCCATAAAGCCTTGCATGTCTAGAGGGTTGGTGATTTTCCAATCACCCGACGGTTAAGTGTTGCTGAGTATTAGTATACTCAGCCTTGCTTTTGTTGATGATTTTCAGGTGATGATCTGTGTGATCTTGGCTTTCCGTGGCCTGGTTCTCTCCCACCCGGTTGGGAATACGAGTGGGAGGATGACAGTGCTTAGTGGCATCATCGATGGCCTCGTGTGACGTTGGTTATGTCGAGTAGTACTTTATTTCCGTTGTGTTTCGAACTCTGAACTCTTTACCTTTATGCAAAAGACTTGGTTTGTAATAATGAATCTTTGAAGGATGTTATGTAATAACTTGTGACTTGTTTACCTCTGGACTCGCCTTCGTGTGAGCTTGTTGACAAATGTCGATCCTGTGATGTAAGTGATTTACCGGGTCCGACCCGGCAGAGACGATAGGTTACTTCTATATTATTGCTTAATGGCCAAGAGTAGTGGTTTAGGCAATAATATGGAATTAACTTGAGCGATTCTGTCACAATCCCCTTGCTCCGCGGATTGACAAGAACATTGGGAATCACGTGGTGAAAAAGGTGTGGGGTCCGTATGCTTGCGGATCGTAGAGGGATACGTCTTTTATCCGTCAACAAGCCCCTTTTTCTGGCGCCGTTGCCGGGGAGAAAGCTAGTTTACATCGTTTGATTTGCATTTAACTTAGTTTTATATTTAGTTTATCTTTTATTTGTTTTATCTAACACCTATTATCTAGACAAATGCTTTGTTTTGTTTTTGTTTTTGTTTTTATCTTATTGTCTAGATGGCGTTCGTTAATCAACCCGTGGAAGAACCGGAGAAATCACTAAGGGATTACGCTAGCCCTCGATGTGAAGACATAAAAGTACAAGAGTCCGATTCGAAGCTCGAAGCGACCGAGTATGAGATTAAATCAAAGATCATCGAGATGGTTGCGGCAAACCCGTTTGAAGGAATGGTTACGGAGAACCCATATAGACACGTAAGGAATTTCACGACGATATGCAACACGGTGCGTCAACAAGGAGTCCCCGACGAATGGTTCAAATGGAATCTCTTTCCCTACTCACTTGCCAGCAATGCAAAGACATGGTACTCGTTTGCGTCCTTTGAAGTTGAAGGCAATTGGAACAAGTTGACGAAGATGTTTTGCGAGAAGTTCTTTCCAATTAGCAAGGTTCAACATCTAAGGAGGCAAGTGATCAATGCAAGTAGAAGAGGAAGGGATAGACCAAGCCTGGGATAGGTTTAATGGGTTTATCGAACAAGGACCAAGACTCGGCTTCTACGGTGACGTACTCTTGCATACATTTTTCTTTTCCCTAACCCCTAGTTGCATGCAACATGTCGAAATGTGTGCAGGTGAGGATCTCATGGAGAAAACACTCACGGAAGCCGCCCAACTTCTACAAAAAATTAGTAAAGCGGCTGCTATGCGAAGAGATTGGGAAACAAGACTTGCGGAAGAGCCGGAATATAATTCGAGGAAGAAGAAGTGTGCTGAATTTTTTAAAGAGGCAACCCCGGAAGTCACAAAAGAGGAACCAATCATGGAAAAGCTTGAACAAGAACACATCAAGTCAAGAACTACCCCGGCGACTTCGTCGTACCCAATGAGACAAACAAGAGAAGCATGTCAAGCGCGAAGCCACTAAGGGAGTTCGAACCAATGGATTGGGTTCCTATCGATTACGGAGAAGTATTCGACAAGAGAAGACCGTTCCCTAATCAAAAGGGAATGGCAAGAGCATTGGAAGTGAATTTCCCACCGGAAAGGGAAGCGGAAGAATCTTACGACCTTGAAACCACCGGTGAGATTTTCCAAAAACTCTTTGGAGATGACATAGTGGATCCTGAACACATAGCCGAGGTGAAGAGAATCATGGGGATCAAGCGCGAAGCATCACCATACGCTCGCCTCGCCGAAGTCTACGCGATAGGTCTGAAGAAGAAGAGAAGATGACACCACACTTGAGTTGCGTGATCAACAGAGTTTAATGGAAAGCGTTATGCGTCATCGGAGCCCAAGTAAGTGTCCTATCTTCTAAAATTTACGATAAAGGTCAAGACCACAACCTAGACTTAGCTCCAACATCAACGGAATTAATTATGAGAGATGGTAGAACTATTAAACCTCTAGGCATTGCTTGCAACGTGAGAGTAAAAATCTCTAGAAATTGTATACCAACCGATTTCTTTGTTATTGGTGCTTACCATAGTAATCATGATCACATAATCCTAGGTAGGCCCTTTCTTAAGTTGGTTGATGCCGTGTTAGACGCTAGAGAAGGCAAGGTAACAATGAACCTTAATGGAACAAAGTACACATATAACTTTCTTCGTGCTTCTAAACACCTTACACCCTTTCCTCCCGAAGATGAAGAAGTAGAAGAGATAGATAGCCTTAGTTTTGTTGAAACCCTTAGAGACCCGCTGCAAAGAGTGATGGAGAATCAAATTAGTAATCAACAAGATGAAGGACTAGAAGAAGCAACAAAAGGTTTGGAACCACATGATGTAAGCGTGGAGGAAGGAAAATTCGAAGACATAAGAGAAATAAAACCCGAGGAGCCACAAGCGCCCGAAGTAGACCATAAACCTTTGCCCAAAGGATTAAAATATGAATTTTTGGGCCCAGAAAAAACCTATCCAGTCATTGTGAGCGAACAGTTGAGTCCCGAAGAAAATGAGGCGTTGCTGATTTTATTGGAAAAACATAGGAAGGTGATTGGATATTCGATTAATGATCTCAAAGGTATTAGCCCAGCCTTTTGCACTCATCATATACCAATGGAAGACCAATGTAAGCCCATAGTGGACCACCAAAGGAGGCTAACTCAGGCCATGTGAGAGGTAGTAAAGAAAGAGGTCATCAAGTTACTTGATGTCGGAATCATCTACCCAGTTCCACATAGCGAATGGGTGAGCCTGGTCCATTATGTACCAAAGAAAGGAGGTTTGACCGTGGTGAAGAATGAGAAAAAATAATTGATACCGCAAAGAACCGTGACCGGTGGCGGATGTGTATCGATTATCGTAAGCTTAACAAAGCGACAAAGAAAGATCACTTCCCCCTGCCGTTCATTGACGAGATGCTCGAGAGGTTAGCAAACCATGCTTATTTTTGCTTTCTCGATGGGTACTCGGGGTTCATGCAAATTCCCATTCACCCGGACGATCAACACAAAACAACGTTTACATTCCCTTACGGAACGTATGCATATAGAAGGATGCCCTTCGGTCTATGCAATGCTCCGGCCTCTTTTCAACGTTGCATGATGGTCGTATTTTCGGATTTCATCGAAGAAACTGTCGAGGTGTTCATGGATGATTTTTCCGTTTACGGGAAGACGTTCATGGATTGCTTGGCAAACTTGGAAAAGGTCCTCACGAGGTGTGCGGAGGTAGATTTGGTGTTAAATTAGGAAAAGTGCCACTTCATGGTTAAGCAAGGCATAGTGCTCGGACATGTTATATCCAAGAGAGGAATTGAAGTGGACAAGGCTAAGGTAGAGACGGTTGAGCAACTCCCACCTCCGATGGATGTTAAGTCCTTAAGGAGCTTTCTAGGCCATGTCGGATTCTATAGAAGATTTATTAAGGACTTCTCAAAGATCACTAAGCCTTTAACGCATCTTCTTCAAAAGGATGTGGCTTTCGACTTTGATGAGAAGTGCCTAGCGCATTCCGGACCTTGAAAAGTGCATTAGTGAGTGCTCCCATCATCCAACCTCCGGATTGGAGCCAACCTTTCGAGATCATGTGTGACGCAAGTGAATACGCCGTAGGCGCGGTTTTGGGTCAAAGAAAGCAAGGCCGAGTTCACGTCGTTTACTATGCTAGCAAAACACTTAGTGGGGCGCAATTAAATTATGCCACTACGGAAGAGGAGTTGCTAGCAGTGGTTTTCGCTTTCGAAAAATTCAGATCTTACATCGTGAACTCGAAGGTCATTGTTTACATCGATCACGCAGCCATCAAGTATCTCTTGGCTAAGAGGGAAGCTAAACCACGTTTGATTCGTTGGATCCTTCTTCTCCAAGAATTTGATGTTGAAATACGTGATAAAAAGGGGGTGGAGAATGTTGTGGCTGGTCATTTGTCTAGGATGAATCATGGACAAGATGATAAAGAGCCCATAGAAGATAAGATGAGAGATGACCACCTCTATCTAGTGCTTGATAAAGATACTTGGATGATCGATATCATTCGAGTGGTTCGGAAGATGCCTCTCAATCATCTAGATAAAAAATCTCAAAAGAAGATAATCTCCGAAAGTAGACAATACTTTTGGGATTCACTATACCTCTTCAAACTTGGCAATGATGGAGTAATGAGAAGGTGTGTGCCAAGAGAAGAAAGGGTAGAGATTTTGAGAAAATGCCACTCGGCGGAGTACGGTGGGCACTATAGCCATTTTCAAACCCAAGAAAAAAGTATGGTCGAGCGGATTCTTTTGGCCAGAGATGCATGAATATACTAAAAGATATGTTGCAACAAGCCCTGAATGCCAAAGAACCGGAAACATCTCTCAAAGAAATTCTATGCCTTTGAAATACAACCTACAAATCGACATATTCGATGTATGAGGTATAGACTTGATGGGGCCTTTTAAAAACTCATTTGGATATGAGTATATCCTAGTCATGGTTGATTATGTATCCAAGTGGGTAGAGTCTATGCCATGTCGTAAAGCTTCCACGGAGGAGTCCATTACTATGATCAAGAATGTGATTTTTCCTCGTTTCGGTACACCGAGAATCTTGATAAGTGATGGAGGAACTCACTTCACCGGGAAGAATTTCAAAAAGTGCTTGTCCAAGTAGGGGATTGAGCATAGGGTCTCTACGGCCTATCACCCACAAACCAACGGACAAGCGGAAACGTCAAATAGGCAATTAAAAAGCATCCTCAACAAAACCGTAGAGAAGGGAGGCAAAGATTGGTCAAAGAATTTGGACAGAGCTGTGTGGGCTTATCGAACGGCGTTCAAGACACCGATAGGTATGACCCCTTATCAATTTGTCTATGGAAAAGCTTGCCACCTTCCAGTTGAGTTGGAACATAAAGCCTATTGGGCGATTAAAGAGATGAACCTTGATCTCGATGCCGCGGTGGTGAAACGAAGAGTCCAAATAAGCGAGCTAGAGGAGATGAGGTTAAAGGCGTATGAAAATGCAAGCATATACAAGGAGAGAATCAAAAGGTGGTATGATAAAAGATTGAAAAAGAAAGAATTTAAAGAAGGAGATAAGGTCCTCCTCTACAATTCGAGGTTTGAAACCTTCGGAAAGGGGAAATTGCAAAGCAAGTGGGACGGACCTTATGTTGTGCATTCGGTGCTCTCCAACGGAGCGGTAAACATTATGGATTTAAAAGGCGGTCAATTTATGGTGAATGGCTAACGGCTTAAGGTTTACTACGAACCCGACATTGTTCCCCTTCATCATGTTGATGTCTTCACCATGGAAGAAGAGCCCGAACGTCCCGCCTAGGACGAAAAACGAGGCATGAATTTCTGTAAATAGTTTTTATTTTAATTTTCTAGAGTTTCTCACGAAGATTTACTAGGACAACTTTTTCCCATGGGCTAAGGAGGTGAAACAAGGGCGGTGTGCAAAAAACCGGACCAGCCCGGCCCCGAGGCAGGGTGGGTCGGCCGGCCCGGTCCCACCGGCCCAGGTGGGTCCCGGCGGCGGACATCCCCGATTTTTGCCCGAATTGCTCCTTTTCGACTTCCTTCTTCGGTCAGAAAATTTTAAGGGAAGCTTAAAAAAGGAAAATGTGGTTCCTAGGGTTTTTCTCTTCGGACTATTTATTTGGCCGAATTGGGTGCTCGGGAATCAACCCCTTCAAGCAATACTTTGCTCCCTTGCAGCAGCCATTGTGTCCCCAAGAAGCTTAGAGTTAAAGCTAGAAGCCAAGGAGCCATCGATGGAGGAGGCGAAGCGATGCGAGCTTAGGCTACCCGTCGAGATCAAGAGGACCGCCCGCATCCATTGCGGAGGGCGTGTCCCGACCGGAGCTATTGCATCTCGCAACCCCGCCGAAGGAGAGAAGGTCCCTACACCCGTTCGAATGTCGGCGCACATCCAAGGCATGAAGTGGAAAGACTATAAGGAGGTGTCGCCCGAGCCTAAGGATT
Organism: Cenchrus americanus; assembly: GCA_947561735.1. Lineage (NCBI taxonomy): Eukaryota > Viridiplantae > Streptophyta > Magnoliopsida > Poales > Poaceae > Cenchrus > Cenchrus americanus. The sequence goes on from OX387244.1 coordinate 144,634,294, forward strand.
ATGGTGGTAGCGACTACTCCGACGATCATAGCCCGAGCTCGTGGGCGGCCGCCGGAAGAGACGATAACGACCTCTACATTTGGGATGAGGTGCCCAAGGAGAAGACTCTCGAAGGCCCTAACAGCGGCGGCAACGGCGGCGGCGACGACAATGGTGGTGGCGACGACGGCGGTGACGACGGCTGCGACGACGGTGGCGACGACGGTGGAGACAATGGCGATGATGTGCCCTTCGGATTGCATCCGATGTGTTGTCGAGCTTGTCGTCAATCCATCGCGGATCTCTACACGTCGGTCGACGAATGTCTCCAAGCCATGGAAGCGACGAAGCAGCGTTTGGAGGATTTGGAGCGTGTAGTTGAAGACGATTACAAGTTCCTTAACCGCAACATGCGCAAACCCTTTGGCATGGTCGGGAACATGAGAGGCAAGTGGTGCAATACTTGCTTAAAGTACCACTAGGTCTAGTTTTCCCCTTAGGAATTTTTTAAGATACGACGAGGACGTCGTATGTTTTTAGCGTGGGGGAGAGCTAGCTAGCTAGCCTTAGCTTTTGAGTTTCAAAATTTAGGTTCGGTTTAGTCATCGAGAGAGGAGAGTCTTAGAGTTTAATGAGTCTTAGTTTTCTCTTTTGAGTTTCAAAGTTTAGTTTCGGTTTAGTCTTCGAGAGAGGAGAGTCTTAGAGTTTAATGAGTCTTAGTTTTCGAGTGTGTTTTAAATTTTTGCAAGTTTGAAAGTGTCTTAAATTAGTGTTGAGTCAAAGAAAATCAAATAAAAAGAGTCTTTATATATTTTGTGTCTTGTGTGATGCTTATATTTATTCACTTGTTTGTTCATCTTTGATTCTTGATATATGAACATAAGTGTGTGGTTTGAAAAACGTTTACCGTGGTGCTTAGTGGAATTGCTACTACTTAAAGTATCCATACCACACTTCGATCTTGAGCTTCACATGTTAGTTGTGCTATGTTCAATGCTAAAAGTTGGAGGATTTCAGTTCTGAAAATTATCTATAAACCATTGTAATAAAGGTTAGCAAAACCTCTTTTTTCCAAGTTGAGAGTAAGAAAAAATCCAATACAAGGCCAATTTATTTTTTGCTCCACCATAAGTGTGATTAGCACGATGAGTTAGGCTAGCATGTTCTTGTGCTTATCTTTTGTTGCTAGCGTCGTCATACATTCTGTAACGTGACTTTCACATTGGAAGTCCCATACATCGCCGAATTCCATACCAAACCATATACATCTCTTTTGTACATCGCATTCCTTGAACACAACCTACTTTCAAAGGTTTCATCTCGTCTCTAGCATGATGTATTTAAAATTTCAGATTGTACGCATGCGAGAAAGAGAGGAGTTGAGAGCTTTGAAAAGTTGTCAAGAGAGGGAAAAATAAAGAGAAAAGTATGAGTATGGAAATGAAAGAAAGAAACAAACAAACAAACAAAAAATATGAGAATGAAAGAATGAATGAAAAAGAAAAAAGAAAAAAGAGGATGTAGCAATAAAGATATGAGAGGGGTGAATCAAGTGAAAGAAAAATAAAGTGTAAGGAAGGATGTCACGTTGTTGAGAGACGAAACTTTCATTCTTTTCCAACCATGCGCAATCCGACAACGAGGACGTCATCGGTGCCTTGTAGTCATAATTTTCTTTTGCCCTTGCACATGTCCACCATTCTAAATCTTCTCATCCTTGATATCCCTACATATGGTTAATTCTCATGATCATTGGCTTTGAAAGGTAAACAACCATTAGAGGAAGTTCTTAGTTTGACGATACTAGTGTTGATTGCGCTAGCCCTACCTATAGCTCCACTTTACATGTATATGAGAGACTTATGGGAGGTGAGAGTTTTATAAAATTGGTTTAGGATAGCCACCTCATAGGAGTGACTTGAGAGAGCTTGGAGAAAGGTTTTTGTCTAATACTTGTTGCAGGAATTTTGTTTGAAAAATCATAAAAACCCTCCGATGGAAGCAAAGAAGTAAGCGTGGCTGAAATTGAAGACTTCGAGTGAAGAGTTTGAGTTGTGGGGTAAATCTTGACGTGGTAAAGATTCTAAACGCCCATGTTTATGTTTGATGATCATTACTTTGTGTTTATGTATTAGAGATGAAAGGATTGACTAACTTGAGAAGAAGGATTAGCGGTACACGATTACAACGATTTGGACGAAGTTCTTTTACGAGTACTTGCTCGAGGACGAGCAAGAGCTAAGCGTGGGGGAGATGTTGACGGTGTATTTTGGTACACCTAGCATGTTCATTACACTTTGGTTTGGATTTGATTATGGAACTAACCCGCCACTAAGCACACTAATCATATAACAAGTTCATCTATGTGCATGCATTTGGAAGTGTTGTGTTTATGTAGGAAAACATGGACATAAAGGACGGATTCGCAACAAGTTCAAACGAGAATTTATGGAGTCTTGTTCGTGTTCATGAGCTTGATGAAATCACTTCCAATGGTGGCAAGGACCGACATGTTACAAAGGAACACCCCCGGGGATTGAAGCGTAAAAGACCGAACTTCATGCGCGGAGAACCTCCATCTTGGACGCAAGGATGACATCGTCAAAATCATGCAAGTGGAGGGGCAAAGTGCATAATCACCTGAGGACCCACGGGAGCGAAGGGGCGACCGAACCGGGCCGAGATGGGCCCCGGGCGGTCGGCCCGAGCCGGCCGGCCCAGCCCACCCCGGTGGTCTGTTCGGCCCCCCTTTCCATGCACTTGAAGGATCTTCAACCCTTAAACCCTGGAGGCGCCGCCATTCGACAGGGAGAGAGCCATTCGCACCAGGAGGCCATCCACAAGCTAGAGAGAGAGGAAGGAGATCTCCGGAGGGAGATCGTCCACCTCGAAGGAAGCACCCTCTCGCGGAGAAGAAGGAAGACACCGTCAGAAGGGAAACCATGATCAACGGTGCTATGTCTAGCACCTTGATGGGGTAACCTCCTTATTCGTCCATGGGTTGTAATCGATCATAAGATGTAATCAAACTTTGTCGGATTATCTACCTATCATCTTGTGTTGAATATACTTTAATGCTTAAGGTTTTCTACCTTGCCATAAAGGGAGTAGGGCCCCAATGCTTTTCTACATGTTAGCATTAGTCCTTGAACCAGATATGAGAGCCAGACTATTGGGATCAGTCAGGTTCTCGATCTTTGCATGCACCCCACGTTCCACCTCGTACGACTTGAGCTTAGAAAACAGCTCGTCCACCATTAGGATCTCATACTTCTCCAACTCAATAATGGCCTCGACCTTCTCACTCCACACGGTACGATCCAGGGAATGCAAGAGCTTGATCACCCTGTCATGCTCATTGTACGGGAGCACGGCCACATTAGCCTTCATGTTGTTCACGATCACCGTGAACCACTGAAACATGGCATCAATCGACTCACCAGGGAGATGCGTGAAATTCTCGTACTCTCTCTGGTAGGTCGCAAAGAGCCGAGCCTGAACCTGAGCGTTCCCGGCATGAGCATTCTTCAGCTGCTCCCAGATCCTGCACGCCAAGTCCTCTGTATGAACCTGATTGAATTCAGATTGACACAGAGCACGATGCCGGTAGTCGACCGCCTAGTTGTTGGCGTCGAACATGTCCCTCGATCCTGGAGCAAGGAAGTTCACAGGATGAAGATAAGCTGTGTTCACCGTGACAACCCAGAGGATCTGACCCTTGCCGCGGAGGAATGCAGCCATCCGCCTTTGCCACATCTGGTAGTTAGTACCATCAAAGTGGAGGACCCGAACCTCGTTCCTGGTATGCCATCTTTGGATCTTAGACTGGTTAGAATTACGAAGATCTAGAACCGGCTCTGATACCAATTGAAGGATCAATTAGGCGACCAGAGAGGGGAGGGAGTGATTGGGAGCGGATACAAATTCTTCCCAAAGGATGAACTCGGCCTATGCCCCAAATTCACAACCCAAGGTACCCACATGAGTTTGCCAAGGTCGCGTAGTCACAATGACCTACCAACCCTAGGAGCAAACTCCAACTCAAAGCAACACGGAAGCACAACTCAAGAAGCAAAGAACATAGGCGATCTGCACAGCTTGGGGCGGACCGTCCGCGTGGGGGCGGCGGACTGTCCGCGACCCCCAGGCGGACTGTCCGTGGACCCCAGGTGGACCGTCCGGAAGGACAGGGCGGACCGTCTGAAAATGCCACCCGAACTTCTCGTACTGCACCTCGAATAATGGATCGTCCGTCCTCAACCTGCAAACCGTCCGCGCCGCGCGGATTGTCTGGCCTCTCCTCGCGGACTGTCCGCCAAACCTTGTGCAACCAAAAGCACATGGCCAAATGGATCAAAAGAAAGGCGAACAAGAAAACACGAAGAACTCGATGATTTGCTGCCTGAAAGCCTCCTGCGGACCGTCCTCTACGAGAGCGCGGACCGTCCGCATGGTGCGCAGACAGCAGCTCGAGCCCGACCTCTTGAAGGTTCACACCACCTTCCCTTTGCCCGATCTCTCAAATCAACCAAGGGATTGCTACCAAATCATAGGAGAAGATGAAGCTTCTCTGAAGATGCTATACGAATTTGTAGCCTCAAACCCACTGAATCGAGAGGAATCGAGATTCTACCGAGCTCAAGAACAAAGCTAGGTTTCCAACCGAAATCCTTCAATCGGAGGCCGAATTCGGAGTTTGAGGGGTCATGATCAAGCACAAAGATGCACGAGGCAACTATCCATGATCCCCACCAACAAATCCGAGCTCAAACACCTCAGAATCGAAGGAACAAGCCGCGCACGAAAATCCAACGAAAATAACTCGAAAAAGACACAAAAATCACACGAGCTACAAGAGGACGATCGACGCAACCATGAAAGCTTCCATTCACTCATAGGTCAGATTTTTACAAACGGAGGAAAAATCTAACCCTATGGAGCAAGGAAATGAGAAGCAGTCCGGAAGGATCGTTTGCCTGGAAACCATAGAGTTAATATAAGAGTTAATATATATGAGTCCCTCCTAGCCAGGCAAAAGAGCACGGTACCCCTAGTACTTAAGTTGTGATACAAACCCCTCAGGGGCAAATGGCTCATATAGCACTCATCTTCATTGCACGACGACGCCGTCACTACAGACCGCGTCCTCCCGGCGCAAACCCTGCGATCCCGCCACGAGTCCGCCGGCATCGAAGCTTCTCAGCGAGCCCGGATCCCGCCTCCTCCTGTCGAGCCTCCGTTTTTGGTTTTGTAACTCAACCAAGTAACCCAATGGTTTTGTGTTGAACCACCGCAAACCCCATGTGCAAACTCCAGTCGTGAGCCACTACCCTGCACGGGCTCCTTTCCGCGACTTCGTCTTACCTTTCTTACCACCATGCGGCCCTCACTTGACCCTACTAGACATCGGGTCCCTCAAGCCAAGCCTACTTGTCTCTCCACTCCTCGGAGGCCCCGCAAGGCATAGACCTTTCGTGATCTCTCTTCACCTGCACCAAAGCAAATCAAGCCGCAACCTGCACCTGCAATACTCAGCTAAGAGTCAGTCCACACCATGTTGTAAATCACACATCATAGCCAGGAGCGACCATCAACCGGTCCTCGGAAGCTCTGGTCCTCAAAGGTTCGGATCCTCTTTACCGGTGAAGGGTGAATGTTGCACCATGCAAATTGTTGAGGTCTTGATCTCGAATGGCCTTCCGATCTCCGCGATGTTTAAGATTGGTAGGTCGACGATGTCCGCGGTGCATAGCTCCCCGATCTTGCACTTCAGCTGTGGTTGTTCTCCCGTCAGTACCGGTGGAAGTTGATTCTCCTTAGGGCTTTAAGGTGGTGATTCCTTCGGAGACTCCGACGATCCTTCGGCCTCAGCTTTTGGATCTGCAAATTCTAGCTTTTTAGCTTGTGCTTCACGTATCCTTAGCCTGTAAAGTTTTCTGGATCATCCACAAAATTTTCGGGTTTGTTGGAGAGGTTGCCGTCCATCTCATGTTAGGGTTAGCAACAAACAAAATATATGCAAAATGAAAAATAAAAACAAATCTAAGAAAACTAGGGTTAGAAAAAAACTCGATTAGATTGATTTTGAGGATGATCAAAAGTTAGTAGATGTGAAAAGAAAAAATAAAAGAAAACTGAAAATATTCACAAAAAGCAATAAAAGATTGAATCTTGATCACTTGTTCCCCGGCTTGTTGACAGTGTATATGCGTATCCAATTTCGTTCGGAATTACAAGTGAACAAGTCCTCCATCGTAGTCAAGAAACCCTTCTTCTCTCAAGTGTGAGCCCAAGGTATCGAATTCGTGGAACAAATGTGTGATGCAAGATCCTATCTATTAAAGCCGACAACCCTTAAATCTTCAAAGGGGAATCTTATGCATATAATCTAAAGAACAACATAAAAACGAATATAATCTAGGAAAATCGGAGGAAGCAAGAGGTAGAGAGGGATAGGTAAAACCAATCTAGAGAGATTGGATCAAGCTTTTGTTAAAGTTCTGAGCAAAGAAGAAAGAGCCGAGTTAAATCTCATGAAAAGCATCTTTAAATCACGGTTTCCCATCCAACTCCGAAGACGACCACCTTTTGGAGCCACCGTTCTGTACAACGCACTCCGATTCGTGCGGGTTAGCCTAGGGCGAGTCCAATGGACAAGTTGAAATCTCTCAGAAATCTCTCTAGCCACCACGGCTACAATAATACTGTGTATGATCTGTCTCGAGAATTGATCTTAAAGTAAGAAAAGCCGATTGAAATCAAAGTCGTAGAAGGAACACTTGATCGCTAGAAATCGGATTGCAACTTGATAATTCAACATAGTACATGATACATGAACAAGATCACCACTGAGATCCTACCTTGACCTTGCTTCTAGCTCTTGGAACTCTGACGTGGTCTTCCCTGAAGGTTCCCACGTCGGCTAGGGAAACCCTAGACAACGGGCTCGACCTTCTCCCTTCCGGAATGGTGTCCCTCTTTTCTTTGCTCCTATGTGGCAAATGACGAATGAGTTGATGCATGGCTCTTGGCCAGGGGGCTATAAATAGTTCGATAGGCGTCTAGGTCAAAAGGGGGCACGAATGTGCCTAGAAATGGGTCAGGCCGGCCGGCCTGGGCCAACCGGCCTGGGTCCATACTATCCCATTTCGTGGCCACCTTCCTCGATGATGCTTCCCATGTCTTCTAGAACGTTCTCCCTCATATGGGGCCTTGACGTCAGTTTCTCCGCCGATTAGATGAAGCTCCTTGTCCCTCAAGATTCAGCATTTTCTATTCAGGTCCTTAGAGTTTTTCATCTTCACAGGTTGGTCCTTGGGCTTCTTGGAGTCATGTTCACTTCATTGGTTGACTTGTACTGGGCTTCTAGGTCTTGTCACGAGGTTCTTGATGAACTTTACTTGGAAGTCTTGCTTTCTACTCTTAATTCATGCGTAAACATTAAACTCCAAAGCCAATATGCACGAACGAACTTGTTATACCAAGGGGGTTAGTACCAATGGATTAGATATAGAATTCATGGCAACACCGAAGGTAAACTCATGGCTAGGTTGACAGAAATTCACCGTCAACACAACTGCTTCTCCCTCTCATGTCACATACTATTCAAACTGCCAATGTACTCGTAGCCGGCCGGTCGTGCTCCTCGTCTGCATCTGCCTTTGAATCCTGTTGATGCTGGTGCCGAAGACTCTTCTTCGGGTGTTGAAGCTGGTGCGTGGTCTTGGTGACAGATAAACTGGAGATTACCTTGCCATAGAAGCCGCAAGAGGTAGCGGATCTAGAGAAAGAACATGTAGGGTAGCTCGGCGACGGGCGGCCAGACGACAAGCAGCTCCGAAAATGTGTAACAGAAGCACCATGCTCTGCAGGGCAACGGCCCGACGGCTCTAGCAGCGTGTCACGACAATGCCTCACTCCCTCCCTGTGCGAGCTTTGGGAGGGGAGGGGAAGTAGATGCGCGCGGTGCTTTTGGCGCTGAGGGGAAGCAGCTGTGTGTGATCCAGGTGCGACCGCGGGCGCGCCGGATCCAACCTATTGACGCTCGGAGAAGATGAACACTACAACACGGGGGCACGCATCTACTCGGCATCGGGGAACGAGACGCCCGCGTCGACTGAGCAGGCGATGCCTAGGCCATCGGTAGGGAGGTGCGGGGTGTTTTTCACAAATTTACCGCTACGCAGATGGCTCCCATCACACCAAGAAGAGACCATCCACATGTCCTCGAACCACACATAGTCCTCAATCTCCCCGTTGATGAGTGCATTGACAACACACAAGATTTGGTAACCAAGGAGAAAAGGTAAAGAAAACAAATGACTAAAAGAAACTCCAGTATGCGATCGAAAGCCAAAGGAAAGGCAAAGAGCAAGATCACTTGAAGAAGAACAAGTCTCGGACCCCTTAGATGAGGGAAATGGCTCGACACGTCCGAGACAAAACCATTCTCAAGCAAAGAGCACAAAACACCAATCCAAAGCTCGAATAACACAAAGAGCTCCCCCTGAACACATGCAAGCTCCCTGTGAGCCAAAGCACACCCCCCCTGAACCAATGCAGTAATGCAACATGGGAATGCAACAAACAGCAAAAACCTGCTCACTCTACCCTGGGCAGTTAGACCGCATGCCCTGGGTGGTTAGACCTCCCCTTTGGATCTGACCACTTGGGGGCGGTTAGACCGCCCCAAGAAACCGGCCCTACACCAAACTTTTCAAAGAACTGCCCGAACCACTTTGAACACCTTCCAAATTCTCTCACGTGCCCAAATCATGCACAAACTTCTCCCCCATGTTGACAATGCATGAATTAAGGCAAAATGCGAAAAGTTTCAACGTAGAGCTTCTCAAATATACAAAATTCAACATAGAGTGCTACACAAGTCCAAATGAACAAGTTAGATACTCTATAGCTTCGTAATGACATCAACTACATGATCACCAAGTTTCACAACCATTGGACGAAGCTAAGATAAAATTGAGCAATTTTGTGAAAATTTACCCTCTCTTGAGCAAAGTCCTAAACATGAGCAAAACCTGTCAAAATGGCAAAGCCAAACAAACTTCATGCTAGGACAACCATTCTAATCATAAGACCATCTTAAATGCCCACAAGCACCTCATGTCATGTCAAAGCCGCCGAGCCATGTGCCTACTTCTATATATGAGACTTCTCATTGGTAGGCATCATGCAACGGTTTAGCACCCAAAGAAAATTTAAAATAAGCACTTATGACATGAGAGCACATTTTCCAAGCAATTTACATTTTATTATCAGATTCATATTTGGTACATGAAATGTTTTTGCGATAAAATGGAACTTATGCCCCTCCACAAGATAAAGCATGGAGGCTAAACATTTATGATGGCAAATGAGCCTTTGGCCCCATATGATAAAAATAAGTTATCCAACCACAAATTTAGCATATCCAAGCCACTAAAACATGTCAAGATCATATAAAGGCGTTTACTCATAAGAGAGCATAAATGTGACATTTTTCAGAAACATAGCCATCAACCATGGATAAAACCAAGATTATCAAGAGCTAAACCATACTAACCATAGTATACCAAACAAGCTCACAGGGACATACATATCATTCCATGGTGAACAAAGTATATAGTAGAACCTTTTCCTAACCAATGCATATGATACAAAATGCATGCAACCTACGATACAAAGATGCCTACACATCATGTTACATATGCCATGCCAAATGCAAGAAATGCATAAAAGGAAAGCTATGCGTATTGTTGACGGTTAATAATTATATCAAAGTTCGTTTGTGACTCGCAAGCGTACAAGTCTCCCGTCGTAGTCAAGGGACCCTTCTTCCCTCGAGTGGTGAACCCAAGGTATCGAATCCGTGGAACAAATGTGTGACGCAAAACTTAATCTATTAAAGCCAAGTAACTTCAATCTTCGATAAAAGAAACCCTAATGCATCTAAGTAAAAGACACAAAACGAATCTAATCTACTAAAGACCGGAGAAAACAAAGTAAGATTGGGTAGATAAACCGATCTAGAGGGATCGGGGTAAGCCTTTTTTGAAGTTCCAAGCAAGAGAAGAAGTAGCAAATCGAATCTTAATAGAAGCCTCTTTAAATCGTGGTTTCCCGTCCAAATCCGAAAACATCCGCCTTTCGAGACCCCCGTTCTGTCACAACGTATCCCTATTCATGCGGGGAGTTTAGGGCGAGTCAAAAGACAAGTCGAGATTCTTTCGGAAGATCCGGCGTGTACCTCTAGCCACCGCGGCTACAAGAACACCCTATGTAATCTATCTCGAGAATAGAATTGGAATAAGCAAAGCCGATCGAAAAACGAAATCTTCGAGGAAACACTTGATCGCTAGGAAAAGATTCAACTTGATAATTCAACTATAACAATGATACATACACAAGATCACCACCGGGATCCTTCCTTGATCTTGCTTCTAGCTCCGGGAACTCCGACGTGGTCTTCCGTGCAAGGTTCCCATGTCGGCTAGGGGAACCCTAGTCAACTAGCTCGACCCTCTCCTCTCTGAGATGGTGTCCCTCTCTTCTCTGCTCCTCGGCGGCCGATCACGAAATCTTCTCTACGAGGCTCTCGGTCAGGGGGGTATAAATAGCCCGATTGGCGGCTAGGGCAAAGGAGGGGGCGTTTGGGCCCTAAATGGGCCCATTTAGGCCCAGCCTGAAGGCTCCTTCGCTCCACGTTGGTTCCCTTGCTTCCTGGATGTTTCCCCCTTCTGCATGTAGGTCCATGTCGTCGGTTTCTCTCCGAATTGGACTCAACTCCTTGTCTTGCAAGATTCAGCACTTTTCTCGGTCGTGTCCCCGGAGTCCGTTGTCTTCTCGGATCAAGTCCCCGGCTTCTTGGAGTTAAGTTTGCTTCATTGCATGACTTGTACGGGGCTTCAAGGTCTTGTCATGAGGTGCTTAATGAACTTATCCCGAAAGTCTTGCATTCAACACTAAAACCCTGCATAAACATTAAACTCCAAAACCGACATGCACACGTGAACGTGTTATACCACGGGGGTTAGTACCAATGGATAAGGTATAAAACTCATGCCAACACCGAAGGTAAACTCATGGCTAGGTTGACGGATTTTCACCGTCAACATCTCCCCCATGCTTAAACCTTGCTCGTCCTCGAGTAAGCCTTCGATGGATATCATCATTGCCAAACAATGTTTAAACTTTGCACTTGATCACACATGAGAAAACCTAATGCTCTCAAAATTTTAATTCATTAAAGTTCCATAATGTACTAGCCTTCATCTCTACGGAGGGTAGATTCTTATTAAGCTTATCCCACAAGTATTAACATGCTCACAAAGTTTAAATAGATCTCAGAATTTTTGAAATAAAGAACGAGATAAAGAAAAGCTAAACCAAGTTCACAAATTTAAATCATCTTGTGTATTGCTCATGAACTCTCATCTCACTTGTCTCTCAAGCCTATATATTCTACTCCTTTCCCTCTCATATATATGTGTGGTAGGCTTTATATGGAGCTTTGGGAAAGTTTAGTCCTAACAAGATTTTATAAATGAGGTGTTTTCAAAACAAGACAAGCTTCTCATGGTCTTACCGAGACTCGTCAAAAAGGTCATTGGAAAATAATGTTAAATCAAGGAGGGGAAAGAGAAAAATACACACGTTTTTAGAATGTCAAAAAGGTCATTTTTTTCTCTTTCTCATATTTCTCATTCTTTTCTTTCTTTCTTTCTTTCTTTCTTTCTTTCTTTCTTTCATTATATATATATTTTTTTTTCTTCTTGTGAGACCTTCACCTTGGAAGTCACGCATATCGCCGAATTTTTTTTTCTTTCATCATTATTTCATCATTTTTTTTAAAATACTCCCTTTTTGAACTCTAAAACTGCATCGTACCTACCTCCTCCCCCATGCTTAGACGTTGCTCGTCCTCGAGCAAAGAGGCGATAAATAAGGTAGGTACCGGAAATATTTTTCCTTTGGAGAGATACTTGAAATCTTCAATGTTGGCACCGTCTTGCGATCTTCCTTGAATTGATAATCCATTCTCAACGACAGGTTGTGGTCAAGGACGTAATCACAAAAGATGATATTTGGTTTAAGGGTGGATATCCGGCGAAGTTTGTGAGATCTCCGATGCGGGGATACACAATGCACGGATAAAAGGCTAGCAAAAAATAGATACGCAAAAACGGAATGACCAGCTTCTTAGTCTCGGGCCACAGAAATCATGGCCTGCAATAACTCACTCAAAAATAAATCTTGTAAACTAAGGTTTATGCACTCAAATATATATAAGGCTTTGGATAGGTTGAGCAACACACAAGCGATATTTGTGACAAGGTTAGCGATATTTTTGAGCATAAAAGACATCTTTAATCTATTCATAACTTGAGAGCACATAAAACACTATGGGTCTTTATTTTAATCATAACCTCCGCTGAAAATTAAGCTAGCATTTAAATAAATTCAGACTTGTATTTTTAAGAGAGCACTAGCTTAAACATGCATAAATCAATTACAAAGATGAACAAAGCTGCAATTATAGTCATATATCATCATGGCACGAAATTTGTAACTTTTCCAATGATATAATCAAGGTGGTGTCTTTATTAATGATGACATCAAGTTGAAATACATACTGAAAATAAACAAACATGCTTGCTGAAATTTAAATAAAAACAGAAAATACTACGCAAACACACATAAGCAAAAGCTGAAAATTACGAGAGAAAAAGAAAAGAAAAGAAAACTAAAGTTCCTAAATCTTCTAGTCCTCCGCCGGTGGTTGATGTTGATGATCTTGATAATAATACCCTTGCTCATAATATGATTGGACATTCCCTCCGACGAATTGATTTGGCTCCACGAGGTGAAGGCGTCCGAGCTCGAAGGAAATATTTGCGTTTCCTTCACCAAGTTGAGCTGCGTTAGCTTGGATGGCTGCGATGTTTTGAGCGTTTCTTGCAGCATACCCTCCAATTATGGCCATGCTTTGTTGTGGTTGGGGATGATGAGCGTAGGACTCCGCGAAGTTAGCGTTGGGCACAACATAATTTTGTGGGGGTACCGGTGCACCACCCCCCCCATGCTTGCTCTTGTGGCCCTCCGTAGTAACTTGGCGGAGGAGGGATCCCGCCGAATGGTTGCACATTGGGTTGTGCTCCACTCGCTTGTGCGGAGGATGTTCCCTCCTCTACGATTCTTCCTCTTTTGTTCTTCCTTGCAGGGACAAGTAGTCCCTCTTCCAACCAATCTTCTCTCCCTTCGGTGAAAAGCCTAAGCCTCTCATTCGGAAGGGGTAGGTTCACTATGGCCAACCGATAACCTCCTCTCTCATCTCCACTAATGTATTTGCCTTGCCGCAAATACTCAATGCCGAGAGAGGTACCACGCAAAAGGTGGTCGGGGTTTCTTGCGATCCCCGACCGCAAGGAGAAGGCCAACATGGAGAGGTAGCACCCCGAACCAATATTACCCGCCCCCGATGTTGCTTCACAACACCAACGGTTGATCATAAGGTAAGAGGGGTCTATTGGCTGCCTGGCAATTAAAGCCGAGTATAGCCAATTCAACTCCGTGTCGGTCACCTTTGTCTCCTTCATCCTTCCCAATACCCTCTTGCACATCCAAGAGTGAAATATCAGGATAATGGGGTTGAGGATGCAATTGCGTTGTTGATGGGCTTCTCCGGAGATCATATTCCAAAATCCCGCCAACATGCCGGGTGGCACGTCAACTTTCTCCGGAGCTCCCTTGTGGAATCCAAGCAGCTCCCTCACGTGCTCGTAGGGAACCACTTGTTGGACTCCCTCCAAACGGAATGACAAGCTTTGCACCCCTTCATCATCAATGATGGGTGCAATAGTCATCAAAATTTCCAAGGCGAACCCCAAATGGGTGTCCACCGATACTCCGTTGGAGAACTACACCCATCCAAGGTGCCCCAACATATAGTATATGTCGGTGCCAAAACCCAAGGTGTAGAGTGCTTGGTCGTCGAACTCGACGTTGGGCACAAGCCTCTTCTCAAGATTAGAGAGCCTCTCCTCCTCCTCCGCCGACAATATGATGAAGCCGTACGAAGAGTATGTCGGGGTGTAAGGAGGTGGCGCGGTTGAGCGGGTCGATCGTCGTGGTGGCGCGGGCTGCTCCTCCGTGTGCCCACGAGGTTCGATAAACCTCATGGACGTGCTTCTTGCAGCCCTCATACCACCAAGGTGGAGAGCATCGTTCCTCCTCGGTGGTGCCGTATCCGTCTCCATGCTCCGGGAGACTCGGAAACCGAGTGCCTCCTCGAAGACGTGGTTGATGACGGCTTGGACGATGACGAACTCTTCTTCTTGGAGAAGAGACTTGTGGATTTCTTCCACATGGTTGCTGCACTCTTTTCTTCAACTAAAACTCCGGGTTGCAACCGGTAACTAGGCACTTAAACTCTTTACTTCGGATGTGGACTTTGAGTGGAATAAGGATGTGGATTTTTTCTTGAGCTATCAAGCTTGGGAAGGTTGGCTATGTCTACGGAGGTTTTGAGCACACAAATTTGAACACACAAACAAGGGAAGGAGAGGGAAGCTTGCTCCCGAGAAAACGGGAGCCGAGGGGCTCCTTATGTAGGTGAGGCCGGCCGGCTCCGGGCCGGCCGGCCCGGGGTCCTCCCCGGCTCCTCCCCGCCTCGTCTTTCTTCCAGCACGATCATTTCGCCTCTGCAACTTTTCTGCCCGCGTGCTCCACGAGTTGCACCGCCCAAACGCTCTCGTCCACTCCTTTTCTGGCATTATTGGTCCTTCCACTTGATGCTCCATGCTTTGGGTCATGTCCATGCTCCCTAGCTCCACTTGCTTCACATGCCACCATGAAATTCCTGCAAAGTTGATGCTTTCTGCCCACCATGCTTCTCCTTTGCATGTGGAATTGGTGAAAGTTGATAAAAGGGAATCCAATGGTGCATGCATGATTAATTCAAACTAGATTGCCTCCATTAAGGTGTGTTTAGGGTTAAGCACTCCTCTAATTCGAAATTTAAAATATTTTTCAGAGCCATGCAAGAGCTCAAACATAATTTTAGAGAAGTTTTTAAACCATTAAAAACAAATGTAAGTCAAAAATATTTTTCGACTACGTCGATTTCGGTCTCACCGGTATAATTTGCCTTCATCGGTTGAGAGCAAACATTTTCCCGGCTTGATCATGGGGGCATAGGTTTAGGTTCTAATTTTGGCTAAATAAGAAAGATTTTGAATAAAACAAAATTAGAATAGGCTTAGAAAAATTCTAATCCTAGAGAAACCAAGGATAAAGATTTTTAAAACCAACCAAAAGTTTTGATTTCTAGGTTCACGCGAGTTCTACCACGTGCTGAATTTTATTAACACTTAAATATAAATCGTGGCTCTACTTGTGTGGTTTTAGCATGAAAAATAAGTCAACCTCAGCACCATAATGAGGGTTAAAGGTTGAGTTAGGTTCTGAAATTATTTGGTTGATGTTTCTCGAAAGGAAAAGAATCAAACAAGCACATAGGAGGGTTCATGCAAAGGGTTTATGATAAAGCAAACATTCAATCAAGAATTATGTCTCTAATATTGTTCAACCACTTCTAAGTCTAATGTCTTTGCGTAATAAAACTCAAAAACTAAATTATTAAAAATACTCGAAAAACCTGGAATCGGGTTGTCCTCCCGGTAGCTTATTCTTGACTCGACGAAACGGGTTGCCTCCCGCCTAGCGCTTCGTTTATAGTCTATAGCTAGACTTCTTCACTTGATTACTCCGGATCAACGCTCTTTGCGGGCGTTGCAATCTTGGGTACCCACTTCCGCACCATCTTGGGCGCGGGCTTGTCTTCCGGCTTAGTTGGCTTAGTCATTTTTTTGGTCTTCACGGGCGGCTTCTCTTCCTTTGTCTTGACGGATGCAACACCTTCTTTGATTTTCTTTACGTTCATTTTTTTCGGCTCCTTCTTCTTTTTCAGCCCCTCCGTTTGTTTTGGTTCTCCCTTCACTCCAATCATGTTGCATGCCTCAATCCTTCGATGGAACTTGAAGGAACTCCTTTCTCCGTTGATATCGAACATGATCTCCCCCTTGCCAACATCAATAGTAGCTCCCACGGTCTTGAGGAACGGCCTCCCTAGGATGAGCGGCGGCTTCTCCCTCGCTCCCATCTCGAGCACAACGAAGTCGACGGGGATGAAGTGGTGTCCAATCTTCACGGGTACATCTTCAGCAATGCCCAAGGGATAGCGAATGGAGTTGTCACCCAACTCCAAACATATTCCCGTAGGCTCCATTGGTAGGCGTAGCTTCTCGAACACATCCCTCGGCATGACGCTCACACTAGCTCCAAAGTCTCATAACGCCTTCTCGAAGTTGAAAGAACCAACCGAACATGGAAATGTGGGGCACCCGGGGTCTTTTTGCTTCTCTAGCCCATAAGCAATAGGCGCACTACACTCCTCGGACATCTTGACATGATCTACCCCGAGCGTTGCTATCTCATATTTATTTGCAAGTATGTCTTTAAAGTAACGAGAATATGTAGGTACTTGTAGGGCATCTAGTAATGGCATGTTGATGCTAAGTCTACGCACAATTTTCACAAACTTCTCAAAGTGGTTGTCAAGTTTACCTCGGAAGTAGCGTGGCTTGAGTTGCGGTATCCTCGTGTCTTCCTCCGGCATCTCGAATTCGGGTTCCTCGGTGACGATCCCCGTAACCTTCTCTTTAGCAACTCCTTCCACCTCGGTGGATGGTTTAAGCTTCCTTGCTCCCGCGGAACGTTCCCGGATCTTCGGTCTCCTTCCCCGAACGTGTTTGAATGGCCTTCGCCGATTCGGGACATTTGGGTTGTCCCGGAAGCTTCCCTTCATCATTAGTGAGGCGCCCCGCAAGTTGTCCCACTTGCGTCTCGAGCATCTTCATCATGTTGAGCACTTGATGATTGGAACTTCCGACCTCCGTCACTTTGCTATCGATGTTCTCCAACACCTTGTCTATGGTCTTGAACTTGGTGACGGTGTCCTTGTTGATCTTAGCTTGCTCATCCATGAACTCCTTCAATTGTATACGAAGCGGAACCACGTTAGGAATAGATGAGCTTGCATTAAATTGAGGCCTACCTTGCCCGTAGCGGAAGTTCGGCAATTCTCCCTTCCTCATGTAGTCGAGCACTTTGGCTTCCTCCGGACAATCTTTGCGGACATGGCCATACTCTCCACATTTTTCACATGTGGACCTTGCTTCGGCGGCCTTCAAGTCTTGAGCCTCTTTCTTTTCCATCTCCATCTTCTCCAACCTCCTCATGAGCGAGTCGATCTTGCCTTCAAGTATGTTCTCCTTCTCCACTTGCAATACTCCTTTGACGTTCCCCGTGGGTTGAACCGGATGTAGGCGCCGGACGACGCCCACGTGTCATTATCCGCAACCTTCTTGAATAGAGTGAAAGCTTCCGTCGGTGTAAGCTCGATGATAGATCCTCCCGCCGATGCATCGATGATCGTCCTTGACGCCATGGTGAGTCCTTGATAGAACTTTTGCACGAGGTCTTCTTTTGAGAACTTGTGATGCGGAACCACCCGAGTGTACTCGTTGAAGCGCTCGAATGCCTCCGAGATAGTTTCCGTAGGATATTGAACAAAGGTGGCAATCTTATTACGCAAGCTTTGAGTTTTACCCAGTGAGTAGTATTCCTTCATGAAAGCCTTCATCAACGTGTTCCAATTTTGCACCGTCACAGCCGGTTGAGAGTGGAACCATTGCAAAGCCTTCCCGAGTAGTGAAAACGGAAAAAGCCTTGCCCTCATTTGGTCTTGAGTCACCCCATCCATGTTGAAAGTCTGACATAGTTGAATGAATGCTTGGAGGTGAAGGTTCGGATCCTCTTTGCCGGTGAAGGGTGAATGTTGCACCATGCAGATTGTTGAGGTCTTGATCTCGAACGGTCTTCCGATCTCCTCAAGGTTCAAGATTGGTAGGTCGATGATGTCTGGGGTGCATAGCTCCCCAATCTTGCGTTCTTGCGGTGGTTGGTCACCCATCGGTGGAAGTCGATTCTCCCGAGGACTTGGAGGTGGTGAATTCTTCGGAGATTCCTGCGATCCCTTGTCTTCCGACTCCGAATCTACAAAATCCAGCTTTTTAGCTTGATGCGCTTCGCGTCTCCTTAACTCCGTAAAGTTTTTCCGGATCATCCACAAAATTATTGGGTTTGTTGGAGAGGTAGCCGTCCATCTCCTGTTAGGGTTAGCAATAAACAAAGTATGCAAAAAAAAACTAGAAAGTAAAAACAAATCTATAAAAACTAGGGTTAGACAAACTAGATTAGATGTATTTTGAGGATGATCAAAATTTAGTAGATGCAAAAAAGAAAAACAAAAAGAAAACTGAAAATTACAAAAAGGCAATAAAAAATCAAATCTTGATCACTTGTTCCCCGGCAACGGCGCCAGAAAAAGGGGCTTGTTGACGGTTAATAATTATATCAAAGTTCGTTTGTGACTCGCAAGCGTACAAGTCTCCCGTCGTAGTCAAGGGACCCTTCTTCCCTCGAGTGGTGAACCCAAGGTATCGAATCCGTGGAACAAATGTGTGACGCAAAACTTAATCTATTAAAGCCAAGTAACTTCAATCTTCGATAAAAGAAACCCTAATGCATCTAAGTAAAAGACACAAAACGAATCTAATCTACTAAAGACCGGAGAAAACAAAGTAAGATTCGGTAGATAAACCGATCTAGAGGGATCGGGGTAAGCCTTTTGTTGAAGTTCCAAGCAAGAGAAGAAGTAGCAAATCGAATCTTAATAGAAGCCTCTTTAAATCGTGGTTTCCCGTCCAAATCCGAAAACATCCGCCTTTCGAGACCCCCGTTCTGTCACAACGTATCCCTATTCATGCGGGGAGTTTAGGGGCGAGTCAAAAGACAAGTCGAGATTCTTTCGAAAGATCCGGCGTGTACCTCTAGCCACCGCGGCTACAAGAACACCCTATGTAATCAATCTCGAGAATAGAATTGGAATAAGCAAAGCCGATCGAAAAACAAAATCTTCGAGGAAACACTTGATCGCTAGGAAAAGATTCAACTTGATAATTCAACTATAACAATGATACATACACAAGATCACCACCGGGATCCTTCCTTGATCTTGCTTCTAGCTCCGGGAACTCCGACGTGGTCTTCCGTGCAAGGTTCCCACGTCGGCTAGGGGAACCCTAGTCAACTAGCTCGACCCTCTCCTCTCCGAGATGGTGTCCATCTCTTCTTTGCTCCTCGGCGGCCGATCACGAAATCTTCTCTGCGAGGCTCTCGGTCAGGGGGCTATAAATAGCCCGATTGGCGGCTAGGGCAAAGGAGGGGGTGTTTGGGCCCTAAATGGGCTCAGGGCCGACCGGGACGGGCCGGCCGGCCCGGGCCCATTTAGGCCCCGGCCCGAGGGCTCCTTCGCTCCAGGTCGGTTCCCTTGCTTCCTGGATGTTTCCCCCTTCTGCATGTAGGTCCATGTCGTCGGTTTCTCTCCGAATTGGACTCAACTCCTTGTCTTGCAAGATTCAGCACTTTTCTGGTCAGGTCCCTGGAGTCTGTTGTCTTCTCGGATCAAGTCCCCGGCTTCTTGGAGTTAAGTTTGCTTCATTGCATGACTTGTACGGGGCTTCAAGGTCTTGTCATGAGGTGCTTAATGAACTTATCCCGAAAGTCTTGCATTCAACACTAAAACCCTGCATAAACATTAAACTCCAAAACCGACATGCACACGTGAACTTGTTATACCACGGGGGTTAGTACCAATGGATAAGGTATAAAACTCATGCCAACACCGAAGGTAAACTCATGGCTAGGTTGACGGATTTTCACCGTCAACACGTATGCTACAAAGGAGCTCCCACACACCAACTCAAGAAATCAAACAAACACCAAGCTCTCCCCCCCCCCGTGCGCAAACAAGTGAAAGTTGCTTGATCTAGGGGTTTGGTGAAAATATCGGCTAGTTGGTCATGTTTGGGTACATGAATCAAAGCTATCTTCCCTTTCACTATGTTGTCTCTAAGAAAATGATATCTCACTTCTATGTGCTTGGTTTTGGAATGGAGCACCGAGTTCTTGAGGACCATGTGTGGTTTGAGGACCGGTGGATGGTCGCTTCCTGGTGTGATGAGTGATTGACAATGTTGTGTGGACTGATTCTTGGCTAAGTATTGCGGTGCGAGGTTGCGGCTTGACTTGTGTTGGTGCGGGTGAAGAACAAGCACGAAAGGTCGTTGCGGTGAGGCCTCCGGGTGTGGAGGAGACAAGTAGGCTTGGTTCGTGGGACCCGGTGGCCGGCGGGGGTCAAGTACGGGTCGCATGGTGGCAAGAACGGTAAGATGAAGTCGAGGATGGTTTCTTGGTTGAGCCATAAAACCAAGGTCATGCCGGGACTTCGTGGGAGCCAAGTCATGATTGGTGATTGGCGGAGGCCGCATCAAGTTCGCGAGGTTTGGGGTGGTTCACCGAGAAAACCATGGATTACTCGGGGAGCCACAAAGCCGAGGCCGAAGACCGGCATGGCTATCGAGCCAAAACCGGCCCGACCGATTTGGAGCGAGAGGACACGCGTCGTGATCGCAAGGTTTGCGTCGAGGCGACGCGAGGTTTGGGGTGGTTCACCGAGAAAACCATCGGATTACTCAGCCGAGCCACAAAGCCGAGGCCGAAGACCGGGCGTGGGCCATCGAGCCAAAGCGGCCCGACCGATTCGGAGCGAGAGGACACGCGTTGGGATCGCAAGGTTTGCGTCGAGGCTACGCGAAGTGCGCCGCCGGCATCCGTCCGATGGTGCTACAAAGACAAATTCCCAAAGTCCCCTTGGTGGGCGTGTATCCTAGTTTATGCTCTAGGGGTATATTAGTCTTTCGGCTTGCCTCCATATAACCCAAGGGGTGAGAGGATGGCAGCCATTACTTGGAACCCTAGCTATTTGGTTTTCCTATTTTCCCTTCCTATTTTCCTTAGGATTTCTATAGGACTAGCAAAATGCCCGTGCGCCTGCTACGGTGAAATATTAATAATATGTTTAGAGATTATATATTGTTTCTATTTCTATCACTATATTATTATTATTGCACTCACTAAACATTTGCTAGGATAAATACAAGTTTGACTTAACATATTTCCTTGTCCCCAAATATATAATCATTATTTTATATACTTTTTTATTTATGCAAGAGATTTTCTAGAGATAAAACTGATATATTATATTGCACCATACAAGTTAATTAGGGTTATATTTCACATATGATCCTAAATAATATAGTGTTCATGCGTGGTTGGTAGACGTGGACTTGTTTCTCCGTGCAAGCAAGTAGCGCGTGACTATTTTGCAACGACATAGCTTAGCATTTGACAATTCTATCATCTCAAACAAATGATCATAAACATAGCTTAGCTAGTTTTTTTTTAAAAAAAATAACTAAGTTATCGTGGATACATGTGCATAATATATTATCCAAAAACTTTTTAAATTCGTGATAATAAAATGAATGTAGCTTTTTAAATGTCGTGATAATAAAATGAATGTAGCTTTTTTTGCAGGAAGTGTTAAGTTTCTCTAACCGATATTTGGAAACCATGCTACAAACTTGATCTGGCACACTGTTATATAAGCTTACGAAATTGGAGCTGATTCATGTACATAGGATTAAGGAAGTAAAGGATAGCATTGGAACACATAGTGCTGGAGTCCAATAATTTAAATGGAGATGATATGTAATGCCCGTGCTAACGCTACGATAGATTAAAAAAAGAACCATAATCTGATAAGCAAGCATAGGGTGAAATAAATTTAAGTCCCATAAAGAAAATTTTAAAAGTGTTACTATAAGGGCAGTTACTTCATTAATATAGATTTAGTCATACACAAATACTTGGTTTCTTAGCACAAAGCCAAAAGAATCAAGCTCAATGCAGCTCAAGGAGTATATTCCTGTCAGTTTTATAACCCAAGAAATAGTAAAACAAACCATACAAGCAATCCACAAAGCAATCTTGCTGGTAAAAGAACAAAATTCTCCAATTATCTTGCCTCAACCAGTTGAAATTATTATATCCTTGAGCCTAATAACACTACCATACTAACTTCAACTACAAATAGTTCATGTTTGTTAGGGAAAACTAATGTATTGGAGATGTAAAGAACTAACGAAGGCACTCGTAATTAGGAACTGTCATACTTGATCTGTTTTTAGCCTCTCGCCCTCGATGTAAAAAATCAAGTCATCTGCTTGCTTAACCTACCGAACAATGTTGATGGCTCGACCGGTCTTGCGCAAATTGAGCATGAAGGAGCTGGTCTATGAAATCACCCTGGAAGCACAACAATGAACTATGTTAAGAGACCAAGAACCTAGTCATTTAATAGACCGTTAACGACTTGTTGTGTCAATGTATTTTTTCATCAAACAAAATATGGAGAAACTGAATTATGATTTCAAAAGCATATTGATAAAGGTGCAAAACAAGAGCATGTGGTTCCATATCTACAAAAATAGCAAAGAGAGATTAAAGCTTTCGAGTGACCTTAAGAATGTTGGCATAGGTAGATTTCCCGCGGGTGGTGGCACTCATCAAAGATGATGAGCACGATGTTCCTCAGCCTGAAGAAGCAGCGGCGGAGGTTGTCAAAGAGGATCTGCGGCAAACATATATCTAAATTCAAATGCTACATAACAGAAAAACATGTTTACATTATTTTTCACTCCTTATGGAAACAGAATTGTATGTCGATACTATATGTCTATATTTGTGCAAGTGATATTCCAGTTATGTGCAGAACCGCTTATTATGACATGATACCGGCTACATTTTTTTCACTACTGAATTGAAATAACATACTGCTATCAGAAGATATCAATTTTGATAAACTCAAGAATTCACCTGACACTCATTAAGTTTAGATATAGTGCCATAAAAAAGTTTCTCAATACTTGTGGCTGCCTTCTTGACCGATCCATCTATTCCTCAAACAACTTGAAATTAGCAGAGATGAGAATTTACCTATATAATGGCCAAAAGAAGAGCTGTAGATGGACCTAAGCAGTTACATACTACATATTGACTTTTCTAAAGCACACTTCCCTGACTGGAAAGGAATCCTCCATAGTGAAGCTTAACCACAATTATAACTTATTGTCAATGCAACAATTTTAGAGTACCAAGAATAGTTTGGAACTCTGCAGAGTAGCATGAACAAACAAATATTCTTTATTGTGATCTTCCCCACACTATCCCAATTTTGTTTAATTAAAAGGAAAACAACATCGTATCCCAGCAATCGTCGAGATACAAGCCTCATCCCATAAACACCATTGCGCTCCTCACTCTCATTGCCTCATCCCATAAATAAATCACTGGCATTATATTAGTTCCGCTATTCACAAACTATAGGACTGCCGGTCCACAATAAGAGATTTACTACTACTATAAAAATCGATCACTAATATAAACCAAAGTCTTTTCTTTCTTTTGAATTATTAACTCTCCTTTCACATGTACATCACATCTTCGTGCTGGCCTCCTGAACTCGACATTTTGGCAAAAAATAGTTTATCAATGCATTTCATCAAACACATAGCAAGCATGAGGCATATGGAAGCCAGAAGTCCAGAATGAACTGATGAACCAAAAAGGACACGCTAACTGCAGAGAGACGTTGACTTATCTGGAGTGCAAAATACATGAGAAGTAGTGTCAGCTACATCATCACGGCGGTGCTGGCCAGGCCAAGAAGAACCATCATCTTCTTTGGATGGGCGAGCGGTAGAAGTTGGTGGAGACGACTTTGAGGAAGATGCGGATGCGACCTCGTGGAAGACGCGGTAGAAGTTAGCGGAGCTTGCTTTGATCTACTAATCCAGCGGGGAGCCTCTAGCCGGCGACGGCGGTGACAACGACGATAGTCGGGGTGCGACTCGAGGATTGGGCCGTGCATCTTGATTGGTCCCTCGGCGCAATGACGCGGCGCGAGTAGAGACGCGGCCGACCCGTGATGTAATAGCTTCGGTGTTCGGCGGTTGCTCGGGGCTTCGGCGTCCTCCCGGCGAGCGCGGATCCCGTGCATGGGTGGATCGAGGACCGCGCGGGCAGAGAGGACCGGGGACGGCGGCGACGGATCCCGGTCGCGGGTGGACCGAAGATGGCGGCGGCGGTGGAGAGGACCTAGATGGCGATTCGCGGCGGCAAATCCTAGCCGCCGGTGAACCGGTGACGGCGGCCCCTTCTCCGTTGTGTGCGGGGTGTCCAGTGGATGGCGTTTTGCGATGGGGAAGAGGCGAGCTGGCGGGGGGCTGCAAGGCGGAGGAGAAGGCGCAGGCGGCGGGCTCGGATGCGATGCGTTTTCCTGCAGAGCCGTAGAGGGGAAGGCGCAGTAGTGGAGGGGGGTGCGTGGATTTTTTTCGCGGCACGAGGCGCGGTAGCGGAAGGCGCGAGCGGTGGGCGTGCGAACGCGCGAGGGGTGAACGTACGTTCACCGACTGAAAGTTCGACCAGAAAAAGTTCTCCACTTCGTACTTTTTAGTAGTAGAGACTAGCTTGAGAGCTTCATGGTGAGATCTTGTGAGAGGGAAGGATCATCGGGCGGAAGCTAGACCATGTATGAACCTTTCATGGTATGTATAGATGATTCGACGTGGTTCCTCATCTTTTTCACCACAGGATTCCCAAGGTTCTTGTCAATCCGCGTGAGCAAGGGGATTACAAGCGTTTGATCTACTTGTACTCACTAACTACACAAACCTTGTCTAAGGTTAAACTAGAAAATGACTACACTACACTAGAGAGAACAACTAAGCTATCAAGATAGGAGACACTCGCCCATGGGTCTACGATACTTGAACATGCAACCGCTTTAAACATGAAAACCAATCTAATTTATCGGGGGTTGTGACCACGGTTTCGCCCTTTCCTCCCCCCCGTAATGTCACTACGCAGGTATTCGTGACTAGTCCTATGATGGACATGGCGTATTGAATTGATCTAGGGGAGCATTGGGATCCATACTTCATTTACGGCATGGTAGCTAACCCTAAGCATCTAAGCACATTCAACACAAGATGATAGATAGATGATCCGATAAAGTATGATTACGGCTTCAAGACCGATTACAACCCATGGACGAATAAGGGGTTTACCCCATCAAGGTTTTAGATATGGCACCATTGACCATGGTCGCCCTTCCGACGGTGTCTTCCTTCTTCTCCACTTGCGGGTGCTTCCTTCAACATGGTCGATCCTCCTCCGGAGATCTCCCTTCTCTCTCTAGCTTCCGGATGGCCTCTCGGTACAAATGGCTCTCTGTTTCGCGAATGGCGCGCCTCTAGGGACATAGGGTTGAAAATCCTTCGGGTGCAAGGAAAGGGGGGGCCGAACCGACGTCGGGAGTGGCCCGGGCCGGCCGGCTTGGGCCGACCGGTCCGAGCCCATCCCGACCCGGCTCGGTCGCCCCTTCGCGCCCGTGGGTCCTCGGGTAATTATGCACTTTGCCCCCTCCATTTGCATGATTTTGGTGATATCATTCTCGCGTCCAAGATAGAGATTCTCCGTGCATGAAGTTCGCTCTTTTACGCTTCAATCCTCGGGGGTGTTCCTTCGCAGCACTTCGGTCCTCACCACCATTGGAAGTGATTTCATCAAGCTCATGAACACGAACAAGACTCCATAAGTGCTCCTTTGAACTTGTTGCGAATCCATCCTTTATGTCCATGTTTTCCTACATACACACAACACTTCCAAATGCATGCACAAAGATGAACTTGTTATATGATTAGTGTGCCTAGTGGCGGGTTAGTACAATAAACAAATCCAAACCAAAGTGTAATGAACATGTTCGGTGTACCAAAATACACCGTCAACATCTCCCCCACGCTTAGATCTTGCTCGTCCTCGAGCAAGTACTCGTAAAAGAACTTCGTCAAAGGCGTTGTAATCATGTTCCGCTAAATCCTTCTTCACCAGTTAGTTAATCTTTTATCTTTAATACATAAACATAAAGTAATGATCATCACACATAAGCATGGGCGTATCGAATCTTTACCACGTCAAGATTTACCCCACAACTCAAACTCTTCACTCGAGGCCTTCAATCTCGGCCATGCTTACCTCTTTGGTTCCTTTGGAGGGCTTTTATTGTCGGGGACATCCCAAGGGGTCCCTTTAACAACGGGGAAATCCCCACTTAAAACCCGCAACAAAGTCAAACACACTTTGCCTAACCATGCAGGATACGGCCCATACCGCAGGGACCTCAGCGGCCCACCGAGGCGGCCCTCTTGAAGATCCCCCCGGTCGGGCTTCGCCCGCCCGAGGATGCGCGCCTCCCTCGAGCGGGGTCCGTCCCGTTCGAGGGGGTGCGCTTCCCTCGAGCGGGGCCGCCTCGTTCGAGGGAAGCGCACCCCCTCTAGCGAGCTCCGCCTCGCTCGAGGGTCCGTCCCGCCCTCGACCGGGGTCCGCCTCGCTCGAGGGCGCCCGCACTCGTGCGCCGGCCCCCGTACGCGGGCATTTAACGCCCGGCACCGGCGAGACGGCGCCATCATGCGCCGGGGCTTTGCGCCCCGGTCCCGCCGCACCAACTCCCCGTAAGGGGAGCCCATCCCCATCACCGTGGGGAGGAAGCGTGCGGCGGGGACCGGTGCCCGATCCCGTGACGCCGTGCACCTCGCTCGATGCGGGCCGACGCGCCGAGCCCTCGAAAGGGGGCCGACCGCACCCTCGATCTACTTTCTTGTGACCCCGCAGGGTTAGGTGGAGGCGTTAGGCGGTGGAGCGCCATCCCCGGCTCCGTTGCGGTATGGCCGCCGCCCCCGCACGTGCGGGGCGCACGCCGTGCGCCGTAGCGACGGGCTCCGGCCCTCGGAACGCGTTGGGAAGGGACGCCGTTTTATCTACTCCCGTACTCCGTACGGCCAACGTCGGCGGCTCCCTCGAGCCTATCGAAGACATCACCACTATCCGCCGCCCGTCTACCCTCGAACCGCCACTATTCGGGTACAAGAGAGGCCATGATGGCCGGATCGCCGCAAGGATCGTCCGGACGGCCGCCCATTCTACATCATAGCACGTCGTGCTTACTCACATAGCTAGATAGCGCGGCGCGCATGTGATTCGCCTCCCCCTTGATCTATAAAAGGGGGGCGAACCCCCCCCGCCGCGGGGGACGGACGGACGAGTAGAACAAGCTCACGAGACGGACTCGACATAACAAGAGACGAGCCGCGCTACGCACTTGCTCTCCAACCCTCCCACAACACCATTAGTCGTCACGCCGGGGACTTGGAAGCCGAGCTTCCTCTCCCGCCTCGCTTGTAGCGCCCCACTACAAGCACCCCCGGTGCTGAGCAATATAGTGCCTTGGGCACACCACTGCTGGACGTACGGCCCCCTCGGCCGGAACCAGGATAAAATCCCGTGTCTCTTATTGCTTAGCATCGACCATTGAGGGATAGACCTCGGCGCTTTCTACTGGTTAGTGTCGGGACCATATTCCGCACCGACAGTTGGCGCCCACCGTGGGGCTATCTGAGCGCCTAAGGTCATTCCACCAACTCCCTCCATGGTGATCCGCACTGAGTACCGCGGTACACGCTACTGCATGGGCGGCTCGGACCCCCTCCCCGCCGGGTTCGAAATCCGGTTCGGGGGGCACGAACTTTCGGGCCACGGGGAACGGCTACCTCATGCGCCTCACTAACCGTGAGGAGCTCCGCGCGCGGCGCAAGGCCGGGTCCGCTCCGGCCCCCGCCGCACGCGCCACCACGGCGCCGGCGCCGCGCGGGCACGGATGCCGCGGGCCCATCGATGCCACGACGCCGCCGCCGCTCCGGGCGGCGTTCGCGCCGAGGCGCGGTCCGAGCGACGGCAGGGCGAGCGCGCGCCTCTCGGCGCGGCGCGCCCGCCGTCATGACGACCACCATCACGGCGGGACGGCGCATGGTCTCCGGACCACGCATCCCCATTGGGCTGCGTGGCGCCACGTCGGCCTACAATGCCAACGTCAACACCACGATGCGCAGGGTTCCGCCGGCCGTCACGTCTTCGTCGCCAGGAATCCCGGCGCCTCAGCGGGTGACGAGTCGTCCCTGGGTTCCCTCGACGCGTTGCCGCCCGCCAACCGCCACCGGTACGCGGAGTGGGACTTCTCCGGCGTGTCGGACCCGATCACGTTCCGGCGTTTCCTAGACGCTACGGATTGCTGCGGTTCGGCCGCTCCGACGACTCCGGCACCGGGAGTTACGATCCCGCGCGGGAGTGCTACGCCGTCATCACCAACGACCCTCGCCAATGCCGCCCGTGCGGTGGGCGGTGGAGTCGGGGAGGTCACGCCGCCGCCCCGGGGATCGCCACGCGCCCGGCCGCGGGGCCAAGCGCTCTGCCGGGGCCGACGCCGACGCGCGGCGGCCCAAGCCCGCGAACTCGAGGCCAAGGGCGGCGGAGGAATGCGGACGGTGCGACCGCTTCGTACCTCAATGGCGGGGGAAGCCTCCGCGCGCGGCGACCGCGCACGGGGCCGGGCCGGCCGGTGTCCGTGACCGCATCAACACCAACTCCAACGTTGACAACGTGGACGCACCCCCCGCGAGCCGGCCAAAAGCTCATTGCCGCCGCGACGCCGCTACGGGCCATGCCGGCACCCCTCGACCCCCGAGGCGCGAGACACCGCACCGCAAGGTGCGGACCCTCATCGAGCAAGCGGCCGTCCGGCGGGCCGAGAGCTCGGCGTCGCGCATCCGCCAACGGGGGGGATGCGCGGGACGATGAAGCCGCACCGGGGGGCGAACCCTCGGTCCACGCGGGAGGGGCGGCGGGGCGACTCGCCAACCCGGGACGCACGCCGGCCAAGGAGCGGCTCCTTGACGCACGAAGGGCGGCGGATGGCGACGCTCGCAACGTCATCAACGCCGTGCGCACGAGCGGGGGCGGACGCGCGAGCGGCGGTAGGCTACCACCCTCGACGGGGCGGACGCTACGACGGCGGCGAGGACCGCTCCCCGACACCGGAGCCCCCGGGGACCCGTGTGTTCGGGCGGGAGATTCGCGCGGCGCGTTCCCCCAACGCTTCTGCCAACCCTCGACCATCGTCAAATACAACGGGGAAACGGACCCCCGCGTGTGGCTCAACGACTACCACTTGGCTTGCCGGTGGGCGGGGCACCGGCGGACGAGGTCATCATCCGCAACTTGCCCCCGCACCTCGGCGACGCGGCCCGTACATGGCTCGAGCACTTGCCCCGCCGCCAAATCCACAATTGGGATGATCTGGTCCGCACGTTCGTGGGCAACTTCCAGGGCACATACGTGTGCCCCGAAAATTCATGGGACCTGCGCTCCTGCACACGAAGCCGGCGAGTCGTCGCGGGACTTCATACGGCGCTTCTCCAAGCGCCGCACCGAGCTCCCCGGCGTAGCGCGATCCGAGATCGTGCACGCCTTCCTCGAGGGTACCACATGCGGGACCATGTGCGGGAGCTAGGACGCAGCCCGCCCGCGGACTCCAACGAGCTGTTCGACATCGCCACCAGCTTCGCCTGTGGAGAAGAGGCCGTGGGGCGATCTTTGACGGCAAGAAGGGCAAGCGCTCGGAGGACGCGCCCGCGGAGGGCAGCAAGTCCGAGGAGCCCCACCGCAACGACAAGCGGGGCAAGAAGGGACAGAAGCCGCGCCGCGAGGCGCGCGCGGGGCGCGACGGCGGTAATGCCGAGGCCCTTCTGCTGTTGACCCGGCTCGACGGGGTCCTCGGCCGGGCCCCTCGAGGCCGGGGGTGTTTGACGACATGCTAAAAAAGCCATGTCCTTACCACAAGACCCCGGTGAACCACACCCTTGAGCGGTGCGATATGCTCAAGAAGTTCTATGGCCGTGCCGCCGCGAAGGAGGCGAGAGGCCAAGAAAGACGGAGGCAATGACGACGCAGGGCGGCTTCCCGCCATGGAAAACGTGTTCCTCATCTTTGGGGGGCTAACCGTCGACATGTCGACCCGCCGCCGCAAGAAGGAGCGGCACGAGGTCCTCGCCGCGGAGAGGGCGCCTCCGTCCTTCCTCAATTGGTCGAGGACGCCATCACCTTCGGCCCGGGAGGACCACCCGAACTGCGTCCCCAACCCGGGCCGATGCCGGGTGGTCGATCCCATCATCGGGAACGCGCGGTTCTCGAAGGTCCTGATGGACGGAGGCAGCAGCCTCAACATCCTCTACGCGCATACGTTGCGCCTGATGGGGATCGGGTTGGATCAGCTGCGGCCCAGCACAAAGCCGTTCCACGGCATCGCGCCCGGCAAGCAGGTCCAGCCCCTCGGGCAGATCGACCTGCCAGTTTGGTTTGGCACCCCGAAGAATTTCCGCAAGGAGATCCTCACCTTCGAGGTGGTGGGGTTCAAGGGGGCCTACCACGCTATACTTGGGCGACCCTGTTACGCCAAATTCATGGCGGTCCCCAACTATACCTACTTGAAGATGAAGATGCCGGGACCGAACGGCGTCATCACCGTCGGCTCGTCCATCGAGCACGCATTCGGCTAAGCGACGTCGAATGCGTAGAGCACGCGAGAGGCACCGGCGCCGGATGAAGCGGCGGTGACCACTTTGGAGAAGATGGTCAACGAAGACCTCGACTCCGCCGCCAAGCACCCGGCACCTTCGAGACCGCGGAGCGAACCAAGGAGGTCCCCCTCGACCCTTCGGCCCCGAGGGCATGGCGTTGAGGGTCGGCTCCGCCCTCGATCCCAAGTAGGAAGTGGTGCTCGTCGACTTCCTCCGCGCCAACGCCGAAATCTTCGCGTGGAGCCCCTCGGATATGCCGGGCATCCCAAGGGAGGTCGCCGAGCACTCCCTTGACATCTCCGCCTCACGCCCGTGTCGTGCGGCAATGGGCTGCGCCACTTCGACGAGGAGCGGCAAGGGGCAATCGGGACGGAGGCTGCGGAAGCTCCTCGAGGCCGGGTTCATCAAGGAGGTGTTCCACCCAACGTGGCTAGCCAACCCGGTGCTTGTAAAAGAAAAAAGAACGGGAAGTGGCGGATGTGTATCGACTACACTAGTCTTAATAAAGTATGTCCCAAAGTTCCTTTTCCTTTGCCACGTATTGATCAAATCGTTGATTCAACGGGCCGGGTGTGGCGCTATGCTTCCTTGATGCTTACTCCGGATATCACCAAATAAAGATGAAGGAGTCCGACCAGCTCGCAACTTCGTTCATCACGCCGTTCGGGACGTTCTGCTACGTCACGATGCCGTTTGGCCTCCGAAACGCGGGTGCAACATACCAGCGCTGCATGCAGCACGTTTTCGGGGATCACATCGGGCGGACGGTCGAGGCGTACGTGGACGACATCGTCGTAAAGACCGAGGAAGGCGGACGATGCGGTTGGCGACCTTGGCATCGCGTTCGGTGCCCTACGGGCCAACGGGGTCAAATTAAACACGAAAAGTGTGTCTTCGGAGTGCCGCGGGGGCATGCTCTGGGATACATTGTCTCCCAACGGGGAATCGAGGCCAACCCCGAAAAGGTCGCGGCCCTCGAACGAATGGGTCCGATCCGGGACCTCAAGGGGGTGCGAAGGTCTTCCGGGGTGCCTTGCCGCCTTGAGCCGCTTCATCTCGCGGCTCGGTGAGAAGGGCCTGCCCCTCTACCGCCTCCTCAAGAAGCACGAGCGCTTCTCCTGGACCGCCGAGGCCCAAGATGCGCTCGACAAGTTGAAGGCGTCTCTGACGCATGCCCCGATCCTCACACCGCCGCAAGATGGCGAACCCCTGCAGCTATACGTAGCCGCAACCACCCAGGTGGTCAGCGCCGTGATCGTCGTGGAGCGCGCGGAGGAAGGGCACGCCCCCTGCGTACGGCGGCCAATCTATTACATCAGCGAGGTCTGTCGGACACCAAGACGCGCTACCCCCGAGGTACGAGAGTTGCTTTACGCGGTAGTCCTTGCGCGGCGCAAGCTGCGCCACTACTTCGAGGCCCCCCCGTCACGGTGGTCTCCTCCTTCTCGCCGGGGGAGATCATCCGCAATCCCGACGCCGCGGGGAGGATCGCCAAGTGGTCCGGTGGGCCGATGGGCGAGACGCTTGCCTACGCCCCGCGCAAGGCCGTCCAAATCCCAAATCGTGGCCGATTTCGTCGGCCGAATGGACGGATACGCGCAGCTACCGCCGCCACGGATCCAAGCGAGTCTTTGGACTCTGTTCTTCGACGGCTCGGTGATGAAAACGAGGGGCGGGCGCGGGCCCTGCTCTTCGTGTCACCCCCCGGGAACACATGCGGTACGCGGTGCGCCTCCACTTCCCCGCATCTAACAATATGGCTGAATACGAGGCCCTCCTCTCGCGGCCTCAAAATCGCCATTGAGTTAGGTGTCAAGCGTCTCGACGTGCGGGGGGGACTCGCGGCTCATGATCAATCAAGTCATGAAGAACGCGAGCTGCCATGACGACAAGTTGGAGGCCCTGCGCAAAGCCGTGCGATTCCTCGAGGACAAGTTCTACGGCATCGAGCTCAACCATGTGCCCCGACGGTACAACGAGGAGGCGGACGAGCTGGCCAAGATTGCGTCCGGGCGGATCACCGTCCCCCCGAACGTTTTCGCGCGCGACATCGCTCAGCCCTCGGTCGTCTTCGAGCCCCACCCCTCGAGTCACGACGAACCCTCGGGGGCTCCCTCGAATCCAGCGGGTGCGGAACCCATGAACGAGGACCCCTCGAACGAGGCGTACGTACTCTCCCTCCTCGAGGGATACGGCTCCCACGAGGCCGACGTGATGGACATCGAACCGGCTCTCGTCCGCGGGTCCCGGCGCGACAAATACATCGCCTGGATGGCTCGAGGGGGAGCTCCCCGCGGACGGGCCGCGGCCGGGCGCATCGCCGGGATGGCCAAGTCCTTTGCCCTCGGCCGACGGCGAGGGCTGTACAAGTGCACCGCCCTCCGGCATCCTCCCGGCGGTGCGTGCCTATCCCCGAGGGGCGCGAGCTCCTACGGGACATTCACGCGGGGATGCCGTGGCCACCACGCGGCGCGCCCGCACCCTCGACACGCAACAGTTCCGCCAGGGCTTTTACTGGCCTACCGCGGTCGCGGACGCCAGCGAGATCGTACGCACCTGCGAAGGGTGCCAGTTCTACGCCCGCAAGTCCAACTTGCCCGCCCATGCCCTGCAGACCATCCCCGTAACATGGCCATTTGCCGTGTGGGGGCTGGACATCGTCGGGCCCCTGCGGAAGGCGCCCGGGGGCTTCACCCACTTGTTGGTCGCGATCGACAAGTTCTCCAAGTGGGTGGAGGTGCGCCCCATCACGAATCTCGGAGCGAGCAGGCGGTAACATTCTTCACCGACATCGTCTACCGCTTTGGAGTGCCAAATTCCATCATCACCGACAATGGGTCCCGAGTTCACGGGCGGGGAAGTTCTTGGAGTTCTGCGACAAGTTCCACATCCGTGTGGATTGGGCGGCGTGGCACACCCACGGACCAACGGCCAAGTAGAACGTGCCAATGGCATGATCTTACAAGGCCTAAAGCCCGAGAATTTTCGACCGGCTAAACAAATGCGGGCGAAAATGGCTCCAAGAGTTACCGGTGGTTGTGTGGAGCCTAAGTACCACCCCCAGCGAGCCACCTGGGTTCACCCCGTTTTCCTAGTCCATGGCGCGGAGGCCGTCCTCCCCACGGACTTAGAATACGAATCGCCCGGGGTTCAAGGCTACGACGAGGACGCCAACCCGGCGAGCCCGCGAGGGACTCGTGGATCAGCTGACGAAGCGAGCCTCGTGGCCTTGATGCATTCCGCAAGGTACCAACAATCCCTCGGGCGCTACCGAGCACGCAAGATACGCCGGCGGGATTTCAGCGAAAGGGCATCCGGTCCTAAGGCTACGCAAAGACAACCGAGGACGCCACAAGCTATCGCCCCCATGGGAGGGACCCTACGTCGTGGTGAAGGTACCCAAGCCCGCACGTAGAAGGCAGCTAACGAGGACGGCGAAGAGCTCACCAACGCTTGGAACATCCAAGAGCTACGTCGCTTCTACCCCTAGCTAGGGTTCCCAAGCATTTTTAGTTGTTGTAAAAACCATATGACCAACGCCCCGGTTGGTGACAACTATGTAAACACCTCAAGTCAAAAGGGAAACTCGGCTTTCCCCCGAAAACCAAGTTACCCTCGGGGGCCTCTTTGCGGGGGGCACCCCCCCCCCCCCCCCAAATGGTCCCATTTTCGCGCAAAAATAAAGCAACTCACACGCGCTAAGTTTGTTTTCTACTTCAACCCCGAGCAACGGTTCGAACGGGGCGCGGGCGGCCTAGCGGAAGGAGTGCGCGAGTCGAGAGATAGCCTACGCCGCGAGGATACGGCCCTTCTCTCTCGCCTCCAACCCCGGCGGGCCCCGCGAAAATCGAACTCCCCTAACTAGAATCTACTCGGGAAGAAGGAGAAACAAAAAGCGCAAATAAACAAAAAGACTTCATTTCGTATCAACAAAATGTTCACGATCAAGATAACTTGTTTATTTACAAGGGCCGCGTGGCCGGAATGCGATACACAAATAAAAACGGGCCAAGCGCCCGCCTCTTCCAAGCGGGAGGAGCGGCGGTGTCAACGGCGTCCGGGGGGAGGAACTCCTCGAAGGCTTCTCGCGAGCGACCCGGCGGCATCGGCGGCAGCGCGTCCACGCGCTCCATCGCCACCTCATCCTCGACGCCCTCGGGAACGACGTAACCTTCCGCCAACGCCTCAAAGTTGACGTCGTAGTGGGACCGTACCACTCCGAGGGCCTTTTGGACGCCAAGACGCAGCGAGTGCCGGCGCATCCGTTCGGTAACGTGGCCGCCAAGGGCACGCGGGTGGGCCGGCCGGCGAGCTTCCGGCTGCGCTTCACCCACCTCCACGGCTTGGCGGGTTTCGAGGGCCGCATCACGCGGCTCCCGCAACTCTCGCTCGGAAGAATTGTAGGAGGCCCGCGGCGCCCTCGGCCCGCTCGGCCGCATGCCCCAAGGCATTGCGCAAGCTCGGAGTCACCAAGACAAGAAAGAAATCGAAAAAAGGAATACGAATCCCCAAACACAAAACCAACCAAACGGGGAGTCAAGCGACGGCTCACCTTCAACTTGCTTCCTCTCCGCCTCGAGGTCACGGCGCTCGGCCTCGACCGCCGGCTCGAGGCCCTTGATGGTCTCGCCTCGTTCCTGGATGGCCGGCTCTGGCTCGCGGCGTGATGCCGAGCATCACCGCCTCGCCCTCGACCTTAGAGAGCTTGGCGTCTCGCTCCGCCGGCAACTTCGCGCCGCCTCGTGGGGAGACGCGCTCCCCGCTCCCGGCGGCCGACCGGGCATCGGCGAGGGCGGCTTGCTCTGGCTTGGAGCCGCTCCTCGGCCCCTTGGCGGGCGGTGCGCTCCCTCGCGGGCTGCTCCTCGGCGACGGCGAGCGCCGCGACCTTGGCGTCGAGGGTGGCCTTCGGGTCATCGGCCTCCTTGGCCGGCCCCGCTCAGCGCGCGCGCGCCACTCCTCGGCCTGGCATGGCTGCCGCGCTGTGCCCCCTCGAGTGACGAGCGGAGCTCCCGGTTCTCTCCGCGGACGCCGGCGACCTCGGCCTCCCGGTGGTCGCCGGCGTCGCATCTTCTCCACGTCCCGAGGTGCACCGCCACAGCGCCTCATCGCGGTCGATGAGGGCTGTGCAGATCCGCTCAAGGCTGGAGCGACGCGCCGGGTGTTGCCTCGTGCTCTCGGGGAGTTCGTCGCGCAGGACAATGGCTCGGTACGCCAACCAGCCGTCCGGGGTCCGGAGGGCGTCGGCGAGCGAGTCGAATGCGCCGCATCGCTCCCGGAGCTGGTGAAGCTCGGCGTTCACCTGATCGAAGGAGTCGTACTTGTCGTGGGCGAGGCGCTCGAGCTCCTGGCACCCACAAATCAAAACCCGTAAGCGCCGTGAAACGGAAAAAGCGCACAAAAATGAGAGAGAGAAGAAAACGAGCAACAACGCCCTACCCGGAAGACGCGCCGGGCGGGGACCGCCATGGACCCTCGGCGCCTCATTCGGCGCGCGGTCGAGCGTGGCGCGGTGACTACGGAGCTCTCCCCGAGCTCCTGCCCCCCCCGGCGGCGGCGAACGCGGGGGGTCGCCCGGCGCCCCTCTACCTCGGCGGGGCGGCCGGCACGAGAGGACGAGGCCTTGGCGCCATGTCCTCGGTCCCCCGCCACCATGTGACCCTCGCGCCGCCTCACGAGGGCCCCCTCCTGGGGCTCGGGGAGCGCGTGGGGAAGCTCGCCCCACCGATCCCCACCGGGCGGCGGGGAGTCGTCGTCCGGGACCTCCACCACCTGCCGGGAACCGCCGACGGGCGCCCGGCCCTTGCGCCGCCCCGGCCGGCGCCTCGCTTGCGCCTCCATGGTCGCGGGCGCTCGACGCGACGACCGCGGCCACCGCCTCCGGTCGCGCCTCCATGACCACGGCGCCCCCCCGCCCTCTTCGGCCGCAACCACGGGCGCGCGCGGGGGCCCCGCTTGCTACGCCTGCCGGCGGCCGTGGCGCCACGGGCTGCGCCTCCGCCGTGGCGGCCACGGCCGGCGGCGTCGCCGCCGCGGCCGCCGCCCCGCGGGCGCGCCTCCGCCACGACCAGGCGCCCACCGCCCTTCGCTGACCGCCGGCTGCGCGGCGGCGGTGATCCGCCGGCCGGGGCCGCCGGGGCCTCGGCCGGTGCCTTGCGAGCCTTCGCCGCCGCCGCCGTGCTCGCTCCCGCCCGCGACGCCCTCGACGAGCGCCGCCGGGTGGGGATGGATGCGTCCACCCTTAGCATCTTGGCTGGTGCGAGGGGAGGCACAGTAGGCACCACCCTGCGCAAGCACAAACAGAAAGTCGAAAGGCCTGATCGTCAAAGAACCAAACCGAGCTGAAGGACGAGCCCCTTACCTCAAAGAGGAAAAGGCGCGCTTCCTTTTCCTTGAGGCTTCAGCAGACGAGGCCAGCGCACCCGCCGCCGCTCCTCCCCGGCGCTGGCGCGCGCGCGCGGGCGCCGCCGCGCGCGCGGGGCGCTGCGCGCGTGCGCACGGGCACGCTTGCGCGCGCGCCGCGCGGCACGCGCCGGCGCGCCTCCCCGCGGCGCGCGCCGCCCCGTCGTCGGCCCCGCCCGGCGGCGGAGCGCTCCCGACGGGGCGCAGGGCTCCCACCTACCGGGGGGGCACCGCCCCTCGGCCTCTTCCTCTTCGTCCTCCTCGGGGACCGTACTCCCCGGTCCCGGGGAGGAAAGCCCCGGCTCCTCGCGCGCCCGGTGCTCGCGTCTCGTCGCTCGCGGCGGCTCGCGGTGCCACCTCGCGCGCTCCCTCTCCGCGCCGCCCGCCCCCGCTCCCCCTGCTGCGCGCGGCCGGCCGCGCGGGGGAGTTGGGGGGGGTGGGGCGAACGGACTTCGAGGCGGTAAAGTTCACCGACCGCATGCGGGAACGACAAAGGCGTGGCGGGGAGGTAGAGGCGAGCCCCAAAAACTAAAACGAGTCAAGAATCACACTCACCGGCGGGCGGTGGGGAGCATCTCGAGATCCCACGGGGGTCGGTCCGGGTGCGTCGGCATCCGGATGTCGACGGCATTCCGCGCCCGGGTGAGCGCATACGGCAGCCCAAGGGGGGTCGGGAGCATCCGCGACCTCGCCAACGCGACGGGGTCCGCCTCCTCTGTCATCTCGTAGATGCAGAGCGGCCTCTCCATCAGAGGCACGACCCGCCGGTGATGGAGGAAGGTGAGGATGCCCATCGCGGTCAGCCCCTGCGCCGCCAGGCTCCTCAGGGCGGCCAGGACCGAGTCCTGCCGCCTCCGTCTTTGGGGCGTGGACACCCGTAGCCCCGGGGGCCGGGCTTCTCCTCGAACACCGGCCGGTGTAGGGGGGGCCCGGGCTCGGCGTTGCGCGGGTAGAACCATCCCGCTCCCGGCCGGCGTTGTTCGTCGTCATGGTGCGGGGATGTAGTCGTCCTTGAGCTGCCCGCCGCGGGGCGGGTGACATCCCGGGGCGCACCGCGCGGCGGGTCCTCGGCTCCGTCGTAGGCTGCGTGAAGAGCTCGCGCGGAAGAGGTGTACCCCGAGAGCTCCCGGGCCCGACCCCGGGATCCCCGGATACCCCTCGCGGACGCCCACGAATGTGGCCCGCTGCGGTCGCGGGGGCGCGGGCTGTGCAACTCCACACCGTAGTAGTGGCTCCGCTCGCGAAGCGGCCGACGGCGCAATGAAGCCCCGCCGGGAAGCGGATAAAGCTCACCACGTAGCCCTCACGGTTGGGCGCGCGGTCCCCGCGGCGGACCATCCACTCCGCCGGGCGGCCACCCCTGTTGCGCCACCGGGGACCC
This sequence comes from Cenchrus americanus, assembly GCA_947561735.1. Taxonomy (NCBI): domain Eukaryota; kingdom Viridiplantae; phylum Streptophyta; class Magnoliopsida; order Poales; family Poaceae; genus Cenchrus; species Cenchrus americanus. The sequence continues at coordinate 144,672,604 of OX387244.1, forward strand.
GCTCGCCAAGGGCGGGCGGGGTCATCGTGCGACCGCTCCCCGAGCGTACGGGTCAAGGATTGTGAGGGGGCGGAGGTGGCACCTTGAGAAGAAGGCAAAGGAATGCGAAGAGCGATGGACAGGGAAGAGGAAGGGCAGCTCTAACGGCAAAGTCGCAGCGGTGGCGAGAGCGAAGCGAAAGAAGAAAGCGCGAGGGGGCTAAAATGGCGGAGCGATTAAGGTAAAAAACCGCCGCCTCCCTTTCCCCTCGGATTTATAAGCCGCGGGCGAACTCTCGGGAGCGGATGCCCCGCGCGCGTGCTTGCGGGGAATCGCACTCTTCTCGGCAAGTGAGCGGGCCCCACCACGGCCGCCGGCGGCCACATCACCGCGAACGGGCCATCATCACGGTCAAGACTAGTAGGGGCCGTGGCGAGCGGTCACGTCACTTTGCCCACACGCCCACTACGCGCGCGCGCGGCGCGGCCGCCTAAAGGCGCACCGCGATGCGAAGCCGCCGGCCCTCTTGTGGGCATTTAATGGCCGGTCCTTCGCATAGCGAGGAGAGACCCCCGAGCGAGCACGAACTCATGGCTCGGACAAACTCGGCCCTCTAGAGGGACATCGGCGCGAGAAGGTCGCCCCGCGGACCCGCAGCTTGAGAGCAAAGCGGGCCCATGGCTTGCCCATGCCCACATGAAAACCCTCGGCGGCCCACGAGCCCTTGGCACTACACGACGTCGGCCCTCGGGGACATCGGCATGAGAAGGTCGCCACGGGACCCTCTTGGACTCGGGAGCCCCGCAAGCACCCATGCCACGCAAAACCCTCGGCGACACGAGCCCTTGGCACTATGCGACGTCGGCCCTCCTGGGGACATCGAAGGCGTGAGAAGGTCGCCACGGGACCGCTTGAAACAAAGCGGGCCCCGCGAAAAGCACCCATGCCCGCAAAACCCTCGGCGGCGCGAGCCACCCGCTTTAGACAACGTCGGCCCTCTAAGGGACATCGGCGTGGGAGAAGGTCGCCACGGGACCGCTTGAAATCCGCGGGCCCCGCAAGCACCCATGCCACACAAAACCCTCGAGCGGCGCGGCCCCGGCTCGAGGGCGATATCGAGTCTCTAAAGGGGCGCGCGGCGTGAGAAGGTCACCCGTGCCTGCTGCAAACAAGCGGTACCACAAGCACCCATGCCACGGCTGTGCTGCCGACCGGCGCCTCGAGGGCGGCTCGCCCGGACCCCTCGACGGCCGCAAACGCAAAGACGGGGCCGCCCGGGCGCCGCCCCGCACGGCCCTGCGATCGGAGGTTCGAAGCGACCCTCGACGGGTTCGAACGGGCGCCTCGGATCGCGGAGTCGGGGACGACGAAGGCACGCGCGTTCGAGCCGTTCCTCGAGCCCGCCGGCTCGAGGGTGCCCCACATGTCGTGTTCGAGAGCCGGCGAGGGCGGCTAGCGGGGGATCCCACCGAGGGAGAGCTTCGCGCCCTCGGTCCCTATCGAACGGGACCGAGGCCCCACCTAGCAAACCCACGCAAGCGCTTCCATGGACGCGTCTCCGGACCACGCGGCCTACCCTTATCGAACGGGGCATGGGCGTCCACTCGAACCACCCACTAGCGGCTCGACGAGGAATCCGCAATTCGCGACCCGGCTCGATGGGGGTTGCGGAAACCTCACCCTCCGTCCCGCGGAGGGACGGCGAGGGCGCGTTAAGAAGCAAGTCGTAAAGCTCTGCCGATCGCCTCGAACGGGCCCAGGCTCGGGGGCTTGACGCACGGCTACACCTCCTTGAATTGCACCCGCCGGGAGACGGCGCCGGCGGCGCGTGCGTCACGAAGCCGGGCGAGATATCGCCGACGCCGGTTGAGACATGTACCACGCCCTCTGACCAGCTCTCGCGGTTAACCCCTGCAGGAGCATCCACGCCCCTGCAGGGCTTCGGGGGCTAGACCCGCGGGTCCGCTGACGCGGCCCCACGGAAAGCGTTCGCAAGACAAGAAGGGAAGAACGTCCTATCAGTAGGTTCCAGCATCTGCGGGAGCCTCAATGGCAATCCCACAGATGCTCGGGGGCTACTGTCGGGGACGGCCCCAGGGGTCCCCTTTAACAACTGGGAAATCCCCACTTAAAACCCGCAACAAAGCCAAACACACTTTGCCTAACCATGCGGGATACGGCCCATGCCGCGGGGACCTCGACGGCCCACCAAGGCGGCCCTCTTGAAGATCCCCTCGAGCGAGGCTTCGCCTCGCTCGAGGATGCGCGCCTCCCTCGGGCGGGCTCGCGTCCGTTCGAGGAGGTGCGCTTCCCTCGAGCGGGCTCCGCCTCGCTCGAGGGCCCGCTCCCCCTCGAGCGAGGTTCCGCCTCGCTCGAGGGTCCGCCCGCCCTCGACCGGGGTCCGCCTCGCTCGAGGGCGCCCCGCACGCGTGCGCCGGCCCCGTACGCGGGCATTTAACGCCACGACACCGGCGGGACGGCGCCATCATGCGCCGGGGCTCGCGCCCGGTCGTTGCCGCACCAACTCCCCGAGAGGGAGCCCATCCCCATCCGCGTGGGGAGGGACGTGCGGCGGGGCCGGCGCCGGTCCCGTGACGCCGTGCACCTGCTCCAGTACGGCTAACGCGCCGAGCCCTCGAAGGGGGCCGGGCCGCACCCTCGATTTGCTTTCTTGTGACCTTGCAGGGTTAGGTGGAGGCGCTAGGCCGGTGGGACGCCATCCCCGCTCTTGTTACGGCATGGGCTGCCGTCCCCGCGCGTGCGGGCGCACGCCTGGCGCTGTAGCAGCGGCTCCAGCACCGTGGAACGTGTTGGAACGGGACGCCGTTTTACCTACTCCTGTACTCCGTACGGGCCAACGTCAGCAGCTCCCTCGAGCCTATCAGAAGACATCACCACCATCCGCCGCCCTTCTACCCTCGAACCGCCACTGTTCGGGTACAAGATAGGCCATGATGGCCGGATCGCTGCAAGGATCGTCCGGACGGCCGCCCACTCTACAGCATAGCACGCCGCGCTTCCTTCACGTAGCTAAATAGCGTGGCGCGCATGTGATTCGCTCTCCTCCTTGATCTATAAAAGGAGGACGAACCCTCCCGCGCGGGGACGGACGGAGAGCAAGCACGAGACGGACGACACAACGGGGAGACAGGGCTGCGCCACGCACTTGCTCTCCAATTCTCCCACAACATCTTCGGCCACTCACACCGGGGACTTGGAAGCCGAGGCTTCCTCTCCCGCCTTGCTTGTAGCGGCCCCACTACGAGCACCCCGGTGCTTGAGCAATATAGTGCCTTGAGCACACCAGCGCTGCTGGACGTACGGCCCACTCGGCGGGAACCGGGATAAAACTCCGTGTCTCTTGTTGCTTAGCATCGACCATTGAGGGATAGACCACGGCGCTTATTATCGGTTAGTGTCGGGACCACATTCCGCACCGACAATCACTACCATTATTGTGTCATGGTTTCGGACTTGGGTAACCCTTCCACAAAATCTATACTAATAGTGTGCCAAGATTGAGGGGGAATGGGAAGGGGTTGTAACAAGCCCGAACAACTTACAACATTCCGTTTTGACCTCGTTGGCAAATTGTGCACTTAACAACAAATTTCTTGATGTCCGCCTTCATCCCCGGCCAAGTGAAGAGTGCTTTCACCTTCATCCCCGGCCAACTCGGACTCGTACCACCGCACACCCAAAGTCTATCCCCAAGGAGTGGGATAGGTCCACGTCACCAACTGTATGCAGCTTTAAGTGGCCTAACATCTAAAGGGAAAAGAAAGTACACAAGGAAGCAGCTTTGGTTTCCTGAGCAGCAGCAGCAGAGTATAAACAAGGTATCTCCATCAATATCCCCAAATCCCAAGTCTCTCAACCCAGCTCGGAATCACCTGGTCACCCAGGAGCCCGTCTCCACCTCCTACTCCTCGTCTAGGGTCGATGCGAGAACTTCCTCTCCTCGCACCTCAATGGTTACAACCGGATCGACGAGGTAGATGGAGCCTCTCTCCTCTAGCCGGCTGCAACCACGGCTCACCACACACTCTCCTATAGGGGGGAAGGTAGAAATCCCAAAACATGAGGAACAAATATGTCGTCTAGGCAGTGTCCATGACCGAGGACGCGACTATAGCTATAGATCGAACAACTCTGCAGAGCGTGTACACCTGTACCCATCCCGGAATGGTACCCGGCTGGTGTACAGCCGACCGAGCCCATCCTACCGGCGAACTCTCGGTAGTTACGGTCCCACCCTGCATCCGGCCCTCAAAGCGGTCCCCTCCGCAACGAGAACGAAGACCGAAGCGTGGAAATGCTCCCGTGTGGCCACACGGGAGACGCTCTGAGAGGGTGGTCTCACCTCCACCGCTCCCCCACAGATACCCTCTATCCTTCCTAGGCAGGTATGGTACCACACTTGCCGAGCTCAACTCGGCCCTATCCCCACTCTCATCGGGGTGGTGTGTACGATGTCCTATAGACAAGTTGGTCCACTCGGTTTCAGACCGGGGCGAGCTCATAACCTCCAAGCGCAAGTAAAACCCCAACACCTAGGCTCCTAAAACCGTAACAGGAGGGATACACTGAGGAGTGCACCCCTATCCCCGATCCCAGATCGGTTGTTTCGAGCTCACCCCCGCCAAAGTACCCAAAACGCCTTCTCCTGCCAGTTTTTACCCCACACACGCCAAGAACCACTATTCCCATCCCAACACATGCATCGCGAAGCTCGGCGTATATACACGCTCTCATAAACATCTAAGTAAACAAAGAGGCAGTGCAAGGTTCATCATCATGCATATATAAAGTAAAGCGCTAGCAATTCTACTTAGCAATGCCTAATAGGTATTTCAGAATCAGTCGGGCATGAACCTGGGTCGGGTAGTCCTCCGCGGTGAAGTCGTCGGTGTAGTCATTCTCCGGGATCAGCTCTCCGGCTCCAGCTGCTCCTAGTAGCGCGAAAGGAAAAATAAATAGCGGTCCTATTGCAATTTAAATCCAAATAAGAGCATTTAAGAGCCAAAACAGAGCAAACACCAACCCAACCCGGAGTTTAAGATTTTAGAAATTTTCACGGAAAAGGTTTTACAATTTTTGGAGTTAAAATGGATTTTCTAGGATTTTTCAAAGGAAATAATCATTTTCACGGAATTAAAATAATTCAAATTACCCCCTAAACAGAGGCCGCCCGCACGGGATCCCCGATCGCGGGTGCGGTCGGGATCCCGCGGTCCGTGCGGTGGTCGGCCCGCATGCGGCTAGCCGCATGGGATCCAAGGGCGGCTGGTGCGGCTGGGTTCCAAGTGGGCAGGCGTGTGGCTGGGGGACGAGTGGCGAGCCGCACCGGATCCGAGCGGATCGGTTGCGGTCACTCCCGCGTGTAGTCCCCTGTGTACAAAGGTCCCCTGCGGTTTCGAGGACAGTTCAAGGTGTTCGATGGAATGCGCTTGAGGGTGACGGCGGCGGGACACGGCCTTGCCGGCGGCAAGATCCCACAGCGCCTGGCGTCTGGACTCCTCACGGTAGCCCTACGGGCTTCCCTAGGGTTGCTGGCTCGAAGGGTCACGCACAAAAGGGCGACGACGTTCGCGGCATGGTCGGCGCCCGCGCGGGCGCGGCGGTGGTGGCCGGTGCGGGTACCTCTCTCCGGCCGAGAGGGGTGCGTGACGTGCACGTGAAGGCGAGCGCCGGGTGCACGTGCGCGGTGGGGGTGATTGGCACGGGCTTGGCCCGGCACGGGGTGGACACGGACGGCGCGGCGGCGCTTAGGCCGGCGCCATGGGTGGCGGCGGACTCGACGGCCGTAGGCGGGCTCGTACGCGCGTGGGATCGGCCAGCTGGTGGCGAAACGCGCTCTTGCCGGTCAAGAGGGCGGCGCTCCCTCCTCTGCGTCCGCGTGCGCTAGGCAACCCGCCACGGCGAGGCCATGGCGGCGCGGGCGGTGAGGTGGGCGAGCCGGAGGTCCGGCGCAAGAGAAGGGCCAGAGGCCCGGCCTCGCCTCCGGGGTTACGGTGCGCGCGTGCCGGGGTGCACGCTCGCGCGAGGGCGTCGCGGCCCGCACGGGCGCGCGCGCGAACACGAACGCGACGCGAACGCAGCCCGGCACGGCGTGACGGCGACCAAGACGGGGCGGCTTCCTACGGCCAGAGGGGCTAGGGCTAGGCGCACCGGCGCGTGCGCCGTTGGTCAAGGCGGCGGCACCCGCAAGAAAATGCGTCCCGCACCGGCTCGATGGCCGGCATCACCGGGCGGTGGCGCGGCGGCGCGGAGCGGCGGGCGTTCCGCCTCGGCTCGATGGCCGTGGCGTCCACAAGTGGGGAGAAACGGGTGTCCTCACCTCGGTGGCCACCGGGCCGGGCGGAGCGCGGTAGTGGAGTGAGGCGGCGCGGCTTGCCGGCGAGGAAGAAGACGAGGGCGGCGACACGGCGTCGAGGAGGAAGGGGAAGTAGTGGAAGTAGGCGTTCACGGCGGGTCCGGCTCCTCCCACGGGCGGCTCTGGTCTTCGCGGCGTACGGCTCTCCCGCGGGCGGCTCCTCTCCCCCTCCTTCTCCTCCTTCACCCCCTTCTCCTCCGGCGGACGCGTGTGGGCGGTCGGGGCGGTTCCCCCCGGTGCGGCTAGGGTTTGGGGCTCCCTCCCGGGCTCGGCGGCGGCTTTACGTAGGGCGGCGCGGCTTGGGACACGCGGACGGCCCGGATGCGCCGGGCGCGCGGCATGCCGAGGCGGCGAGCCTCGCGGCCGCTCCCCCCCCGCCTTTGCCTTTGGGCGTTAGCCAAAGGCGAAAGGTAGGGGATGACGCGCTCGCGTCACCGCGGCGCCCGGCTAACGCGGGGCATGGGGCCCGCTGGTCAGCGACTCGGGCGCGTGCGGTAGGTGGCAGCGGCGCGGAGTGGCTAGCTGGGCTGGCAAATGGGCCGAAAGCGGCTGTGGGCCGATTGGTCGGCTGGCTGCCTGTTTAGCATAGCGAGGCTTCTCATTTTCCTTTAGGCTATTCACTTGATTCAAATTTGAATTCAGTTTCAAATTTGAATCCACTCAAACAAAACCCAAATAAAATCCAAAGGAAGATCCAACTTCTCACACTAGCAAATTATAAGTCCTAAAATTACTGTTGGTGCCAAAATTAAATCTAGGACTTGGGGAAAGAAACAAGAAGACACTCTTATGCGATGGGCGAGGAGCGGCTCGCATGCGATGGCCCATGGCGACGTCGGGTTCGAGGTTGGAGGGCGGACTCGAGCTCGAAGTCGGCGTGGAGGTTGGAAAGCGAAATTTCGCCGAACTTGCGGCGAGCTTGCCGTGACAACTTCGGGAAGCGTCACGAGCTGTCCTCGAGTCGGGTTGCATGATCAAGCGGCGGTTGGAAGGAGCCGCGCCATGCGGTGCGGACCCGGGCGCGAAGACGAAGGTGTCGCGCGGTTGAAGGCGACGGTTGGCCTTGATGTGAACGGAAGCCGTCGAGTTCGCCATGTGATCGAGCGAGTTCCCCTACAGCGCGCCGAGCTGTCGGTGTTTTAGACGGCAACCTACTACGGGGAGTACCGTAGATGAATGTGACTCGCACGAGATCGGTAACTCGAAGGAAGAGACACGTGGCACCTAATTTAGACGGGTTCGGGCCGCGAGGTGCGTAATACCTGGCCCAGTCTTTGTATCTTTGCGTAGCTCTGGATTGATAGGGCACGATTACGGGGGAGGTGCGATAGTGCGCGGGTGAGTTGAGATTGGATGAGGTGATCACGAGATCGGTCCCGTTGCCTCGCCTTATATAGTCGGGAGCGGGATTACAAGAGTCGGAGTAGGGGAAGGAGTACTAGTCGAGTCGTCTAGGAGACCTCTACACGGTGCGGAACATGTACGAGTCTAACCGAGTACTACTCTGTGTTGTCCCCGACACTAACCAAAAGAGGATAACGCCTAGGTCTATCCCTCGATGGTCGATGCTAAGCAACAAATGACACAAGGATTTATCCCGGCTCCGGCCGAGGGGGGCCGTACGTCCGGGAAGAGGGCCAGTAGCAGCTGTGCTCGTGGCACTAGATTGCTCCAAGACCGGGGGTGCTTGTAGTGGGGCAAGCATACAAGAAGGCGGGAGAGGAGAAGCGTGCCTCCTGTGTCCCCGGTGAGTGGCCGGAGATGTTGTGGGAGAATAAGAGAGAGAGTGCACAACGCGCCGAGGTCCTCTAGGTTCGGCCGAACTCGTCCCCCCCTCCACCCTCCCTCCGCCGCCGGGGGGCTCGCCTCCCCTTTTATAGGCCAAGGGGGCGGCGAGTTACATGCACGCCGCGGCCGCCTAGCTACGTGAGGGAGCACGGCGCGCTATGGTGGAGAGTGGGCGGCCGACTTAGCCGATACTCCGCCGCGATCCGCCATGATGGCTCACTTGGCCCGAACAAAGGGCGGTTCGAGGGGAGAAGGCGGTAGATGGCGATAGCGCTCCGATAGGCTTCGAGGGAGGTGCCGACGATGGCCAGTGACGCGGGCATGGAGCGGTGGAACTGCGTCTCCTTCCCAATGAGCTCGTGGTGGCGGGAGTGGTTGGCTGCAAAGGCCCGGGGCGTGCGCCCGCGGAGTCTGCGTGCGCTCTCGCGCGTTGGCACGGCGGCTGGGCCGGGCGCGGGCCCCGGGATGGCCACCCACCGGCCTAGCGCCCTTCACCTAACCTTCAGGTCACGAGAAAGTGGGACCGAGGGCGCGCCCGGCCCCCTTCGAGGGCTCCGGCGCGCGTTAGTCGCACAGCAGCGTGCGCGCGGTGTTATGGGACTGACACCGGCCGCGCCTTGCACGTCCACCCCACAGGGGCGGGGGATGGCCTTCCTCCCCGGGGAGTTGGTGCGGCGCACCGGGCGTGAGCCCCGGCGCATGATGGCGCCGTCCCGCGGCGTCGGGGGCTGCACGCTCAAGTACGGGCCGGCGCACGCGTGCGGGCGCCCGGGAGCGCGGCGGGCCCCGGCCGAGGATAAAGCGAACCCCGAGCGAGGCGAGGCCCCGCTCGAGGGGGGAGCGGGCCCTCGAGCCAAGGGACCGCCGAGGGAAGGATGCCCCCCGAACGGGGGCGGAACCTCGTTCGAGGAGGGGCGTTGCCCCTCGAGCGGGGCGGGAGCCCGTTCGAGGAGGAGCGCACTCTCGGCGAGGCGGGCCTCGCCCGAGGGGTCTCGCGGCCGGCCATCTTCCGGCGGGGCCTCCCGGGGTCCCGCCGCGTGGGCTACGTCCTCGCATGGTTAGTTCCCTGCATGGATAGGGGCCCGCCCCATTTGACTTGTTAAGAATTTAAGCGAGGGTTCCCCCATCGCGTTCGAGGGGACCCCTAGGCGGCCCCCGACGGAGCCCCCGAGCATCCGGCGGCCTACCATTGAGGCTCCCGCGGAGCCAGAACCTACCGATAGGACGTTCTTCCCTCCTTGTTTGCGAATCGCTTTCCGTGGGGCCGCGCCAGGACCCGGTGGCCTGGCCTTCCAAGCTCCCTGGGGCAGGAGTGTGGGCTCTCCCCGGGCAGGGGTTAACCGCGAGCAATCTCGGCCAGAAGGCGTGGCACATATGCCAACCGGCATCGGCGGTGTTTCAGCCGCCCCAAGACGGGGTGCACGCCTCCCTCGCCACCGTCCTCGCCGGGCACCCCCAAGGAGGGGAAGCCGTGCGGCCAAGCCCCCCGAGCCTTGGCCTCGTTCGAGGCGACGGTCGAGCCCGACGACTTGCTTTTTATCGCGCTTCTCGCCGCTCCCTCCTCCGCCGGGTCGGGAGGTGAGGTTTCCACGACTCCCATCGAGCGGGTCGCGAATCGCCGCGATTCCTCTTCTAGCTGCTAGCGGCAGTGCTGGGGACGTCCATGCCCCGTTCGATAAGGGTAGGCTGCGCGATCCGAGCACACGTCCACGGAAGCGCTTGCGTGGGGCTTGCGAGGGTGGGGTCCGCCCCCCCGTTCGCTAGGGGACCGAGGGCGCGAAGCTCTCCCCGTGGGATCCCCCCGCTAGCCGCCCTCGCTCGCTCTCGAACACGACATGTGGGGCACCCTCGAGCCGACGGCTCGAGGTACCGCTCGAATGCGCGTGCCCTCGCCGGCCCCTAAACTTCCGAGATTCGGGGCGCCTGTTCGAACCCGTCGAGGGTCGCTTCGAACCCCCGATCAAGGAAGGGGCCGTGCGGGCCGTGCATGGGCCAGCCCCGTCTTTTCGCGTTTGCGGCCGTCGAGGGGTCCGGGCGTGCCGACCCCCGAGGTGCCGCTGCCGGCATGGCGCGCAGAGGTGCTTTCGTGTCGCTCTACTTCAAGTCGGACCTGGGCGATCCTCTTATGCGCGTGCGCTCTCTTTAGGGGGTCGACATCGTCTCGAGTTGGGGGTCATGCCGCTCGAGGGTCCTACGGGCATGGGTGCCCGCGCCCGCCTCGCTCTACACCGACAGGTCCCGGCGACCTTCTCACGCCGATATCCCATCGAGGGTCGCCTTGTTTCGAGTTGGGGGTCATGCCGCTCGAGGGTCCTACGTGGCATGGGTGCCCGCGTGGCCCGCTCTACATCGGAGCAGTCCTCGGCGACCTTCTCACGCCGAGATCCCATCGAGGGTCACCCCCCGTCTCGAGCCGAGGATTCGCCTCGCTCGAGGGCTCTCTCTCGCTTGGCAAGGGGCCCGGCATTTAATTGCCTTGCGGCTGGTCGCGGGTTTTGCGGCCGCCGGCGGCGCTTGGGCCGCGCTCCGCGCGCGCGCGTAGAGGGCGGGCGCCCGGCCGCCGGGATGTGACCCGGCTTTCGCCTCGCTGTCGCCGGGCCCCGCCGTAATGATGACCCGCTCGCCAAGGTTAGAGCCGGGGGCTGCGGTCGTGGTGGGGCCCGCTTGCCGACGCGACGCGAAAGATTCCCTCGTTAGCTAAATGCCGGCGGGGCGTCCGCTCCGGGAGAACTCGCCCGTTGCCTATAAAATCGCGGAAGGAGTAGGCGGCGGTTTTTTACCTTGGCTCCTCACCGTTTTAGTCCTCCGCCTCTTCGCCTTCGTCTCACCCTTGCGCCGTCGCGCGGCTCGCTTGCTTAGAGCTTTCTCCTCGTTTCCTCGTCCTCCACCTTCGTACTCGTTCGTCCTCCCTCATGGCGCCGCCGGCCCTCCGATCGTGGTCCCGGGAGCCGTACGCTCGGGAGAAGTCGACCGTGACCCGGCTCGCCACGGGCGAACCGGTCGCCCGCCGCCGCTCTCGGCCAACGAAGGCGGGCGCCCGCGGAGTGGATCGTGCCGCCGGCGTCGCACCACGAGCCCAATCCGTCGGGGAGGGTTACGTGGTGAGCTTTCTCCGCTACCACGAGCGCGGCTTCAACGCGCCGCGAGCACGTTCATGCGGCGTTGTGCTACCACTACGGGGTGGAGCGGCACAACTTCGCCCCAACGCTATCTCGCGGGCGGCCACATTCGTGGGCGTTCGCGAAGGGCACTGGGGATCCCGCTCCACTGGGGAGCTCGGGGTACACCTCTTCCGCTGGAGCCGATCACGCGACCCACGGCGGAGCCGAGGACCCGCCACGCGGCGGCGGCCCGCCATGGATGTCGCTGCCCGCGGGGGGCAGCTCAAGAACTTCTACATCCCCCGCACCATGACGACGAACAACGCCGCCGGGAGCGGGATGGTTCTCTACCGCGCAACGCCGAGCCGGCCTCCCTCCCTACACCGGCAACGGGTGTTCAAGGAGAGGCCGGACCGCCGGGGCTACGGGTTGCCTACGGCCAACCACCGGGCGCGCCGGGGGTCCGTCCTCGCCGCCTGCTAGCCGGCGGCGAGGGAAGGGCTCAACGCGATGGGCGTCCTCGCCTTCCTTCATCACCGGCGACTCGTGCCGTTGACGGAGAGGCCGCTCGCATCTTCGAGATGACGGAGGCGGCCAACCCCGTCGACTCGGCGAGGTCGCGGATGCTCCGACGCCCCCCCGGAGCGGCGTACGCGCTCACCCGGCGCGGAGCGCCGTCGACACCCGGACGCCGGCGCTCGCGGGTCGGACCCCGTGGGATATCGAGATGCTTCCCACCGCCCGTTGGTGAGTGTGGTTTTCTACTCCTGTTTTGGTCCTCGTTCTCGTTTATGTTTCTTGACGCGCCATTGTCACTCTTGCGCGCGGTTGAGTGCGGTCTCGGTGCCGCCAAGTCCGTTCCACCCACCCCCCGCCTCCGTGCGCTCGGCGGGCGGCGCGGCGGGAAACGGCGAGGAGCGGGCGGCGCGCCGAGGGAGCACGCAAGGCGGCGCCAGGCCGCCGCGACGCACCGTCCGCCGAGTGCCGGCGGCGGGAGGAGGCTGGGGCTCTCCCTCCCCGACATCGAGGGAGCCCTCGTCCTCGGATCGGGACGAAGAGGAAGAGTCCGAGGGGGAGGGCCCCTCGCACGGTGGCGGGCCCCGCGCCCCCGTCGCCGGATCTCGCGCCGCGTCGGGGGCGGCTTCGTCGCGCGGGCGCGTCGGCGTCCGCCGCCGCGGCGGCCGTCGGCGGGCGGCACGCGCGCGGGGGGTGCGGCGCGCGCGCGCGCGAGGCGCGCGCGGCGGACGTGCACCGCGCGCGCGTCGAGCGTGCCCGCACGCGGCGGAGTGCGTCCGCGCGGCGGCGTCGTCGTCCGAGGGGCGCGGCGGGAGGGCGTGCCCGCGCGCGGACAAGCGTGCCCCCGCGCACTGTGGCGCCGTCGGGGTGCGGCGTCCGGTGCGGCGCCCGGCGCACCGGCGGGCGTGCCGCGCGTGCGGCGGCGCCATCAGGGAGGCGCCTGCGTCGGGGGCGCGACCGCTACGCCGCGCCCCGTCCGAGGGCCTCGAGGAAAAGGAAGCGGGCCTTTTCCTCCGCGAGGTACGTAGCCTTGCCTTCCTCCGTGTGGCTTTGGTGTCCTTGGTGGTTAGATGTTCTAACTCTCCGTTCGTGATTGCGCGGGCGGTGCCGACCGTTCCTCCTCTTGCCGCCGCCAAGGTGGCCGAGGACGGACGCGCCGATCCCCACCGCCGGCGCTCGTCGAGGGGTCGCGCCGAGGAACGAGCGCGGCGGTGGCACGAGCTCGCAAGGCCCGGCCGAGGCCTCTGGGGCCCGGCCGGCGGATCAACCGCGCGCCGCGCGCGGCCCAGAGGTTGCCGGGGGCGACCGGCGCCGGGCGCCACGGAGGCGCGGCGCGGCGGTGGCTACGGTGGAGGTGCCGCCGCGGTGGCGACCACTACGGAGGAGGCGGAGCGGGCGCGGCCCCTGCGGGGCGCCGCGGATGTGGCGGCGCGGACGGTGGCGGCTGCCGCCACGGCGCCACGACGGCGCCCGTGGTCGCGGTGGCGCGAGTGGAGGCGCCCGGCCCGGAGGCGCGCGTGTGGCTCGCCCGCCGGCGGTCCCCGAGCGAGGGTGGTGGAGCTCTCGGATGACTCCCCGCCGCCCGGGTGGAACCGGTGGGCCGGGCCCCGGCCCGCGAACTCCCCCCCGAGCCTCGGGAAGGGGCCCTCGTGAGGCGGCACGAGGGTCGCATGACCCGGCGGGGGGCCGAGGGCACGATGCCGAGGCCTCGTCCTCCCGCGCCGCCCGCCCGCGTGGGGGCCGTGGAGGATCCCCGGCGGTTGCGGCCGGCCGGGGAGCGGAGGCTGGGGCGAGCTCTGGGCCATGGCGCCACGCTCAACCGCGCGTTGAACGAAGCGGCGCGGTCCACGGCGGCCGGCCCGACCGTCTTCCCGGGTGAGCCACGGTTGCTCGTTTCCCTTCCTTTTTCGTTTTCGCGTGCGCACTCAAACTTGGCGCTTATGGGATTCGATGTGTGTTATGCCGGGAGCTCGAGCGCCGCGCTCGCGAAAAGTACGGAGCGTTCGACCGGTGAACGCCGAGGCCCGCCCGGCTCCGGGGAGCGATGCGGCGCTTACGACGCGCTTGCGGATGCCCTCGGGGCCGCGGACGGGCGGCCGGGTGTACGGGCGATGGCGTGGTGCGACCGTGCTTCCCGAGAGTTCGGGGCGGGACGCGGCGCGTGACCCGAGCCTCGGGCGGATCCGCGCGGCCCTCGTCGATCGTGACGAGGCGCCGTGGAACGCGCGCGAGGGACTGGACAAGACGCGAACGCCGGCCGCCACCGGGAGGCGAGGGTGGCCACCGCTCGCGCCGAGACCGGGAGCTCCGCACGTCGCTCGAGGGGGCCCGGCGCGGCGGGGCGTCGGGCGGGGGGGAGGCGGCGCGCGGGCCGGGAGCGACGCGCCAAGGAGGCCGATGACCCGAAGGCCGCCCTCGACGTGAAGGGCCGTGGCTCGTCGCCGCCGAGGGGCGGCCTCCGGCGAGGAGCGCATCGCCGCCCGGGGGGCAGGGGGGCGTCGGCCCGGGAGCAGCGCCCTTGGTGACGCCGGACGACGCGCCGGGAGCGGGACGCGTCGCGCGCGAGGCCGGCGGAGAGGTCGACGCGGAGGAGCGGAACGCCGCATTCTCCCGGCGAGGTTGAGGATGAGGCGGCGCCGCCCTCGGCGGCAATGCCGCCCAAGAGATGGCCCTCGTCGAGCAAGGCGAGACCGTCCATTTCCGGATCTCGAGCGGCGCTCGAGTCCGCGCGCCGCGACCTCGATCCGGAGAAGAGGCAAGTCGAGGGTAAGGTTACTTGTCGACCCCGCTTGTTAGTTTTTGCTTTTAGAGGGTTCGTTTCCCCCTTTCGATTTCTTGTCGTCTTGTCGCTTCCGCGGCACAGCACGGCTTTGGGGCACGCTCGTTGGCGGCCGTAGGGCCTCGCAGCCTCCTACAACTCCTCCGAGCAGAGGGCTGCGGCGAGCTGCGGGACGCGGCCCTCGAGACCCGTCACGTCGTCGAGGAAGGCGATGTCCGAGGCGCCGGCGGCTCGGCCCCGCCGGCCGCTCGCGCGCGCCCGGTGGCCACGTCACGGAGCGGGTGCGCCGGCGTTGCACACGGGCGTGCGAAGGCCCTCGGAGTGGTGCGATCCCTACGAGGTCAACCTCGAGGCGGTGGCGGAAGGCTACATCGTGCCGTGGGCGTCGAGGACGAGGTGGCCATGGAGCGCGGGCGCGCTTGTTCTTGACGCCGCCGAACGCTCGCCGAGGCCTTCGAGGAATTCCTCTTCCCGGACGCCGCCGACCCGCCGCTCCCCTCTACCCCGAAAGCATCCGCGCGCTAGGCCCGTTTTTTTTGTTTGTGTGTATCGAGAACTCGGCCTCGTGGCCTCTTGTAAATAAACAAGTAGTTTCGTGAACATGGTCGGTTGTAAATGAAATCACTTGCTTATTGCGCTTTTTGCTTCTTCTTCTTCCCGAGTAGATTCTAGTTAGGGGGAGTCCGCCTTTCGCAGGGGGCCCGCCGGGTTGGAGGCGAGAGAGAGACGGGCCATAGCCGCGCGGCGTAGGGCTTTCTCTGCGGCTCGCGCGCTCCTTCCGCCGTGCCGCCTCGCCCTTGTTCGAATCATGGCTCGAGGTTGAAGTGGGGAACAAACTTAGCGCGTGTTGTTACGTTTTGCGCGAAAAAATGGGACCATTTGGGGGGGGGTGCCCCCCCCGCAAGAGCCCCCCGAGGGTAACTTGGCGTTTTCGGGGAAAGCCGAGTTGCCCTTTTATTAGATTCGGAGTATTTACATGGGTGACACCAACCCGGGGTGTTGGCCGTGCGTTTTTACAACGGAAAATACTTGAAAATCCTAGCTAAGGGTAAAAGCGACGTAGGGCTGTTGGATGTTCCAAGCGTTGGTGAGTTCTTCGCCGTCCTCGTTGGCAAGCTTGTACGTGCCCGGTTTGAGCACCTTCACCACGACGTAGGGTCCCTCCCATGGGGGCGATAGCTTGTGGCGCCCTCGGTTGTCTTGGCGTAGCCTTAGGACCAAATCCCCCTCGCTGAAATCCCTGCGACGTATCTTGCGCGCTTGGTAGCGTCGTAGGGACTGTTGATACCTTGCGGAGTGCATCAACGCCACGAGGCGTACTTCGCTCTTAGGCGATCCAAAGTGAGGTCCTCGCGGGCTCGGCGGGTTAGCGTCCCCTCGTTGTAGCCCCGAACTTTGGGTGAACCGTATTCCAGATCCGTGGGGAGGATGGCCTCCGCGCCATGGACTAGGAAAAACGGGGTGAACCCGTGGCTCTGCCAGGGTAGTCCTTAGGCTCCACACGGCTAGCTGGCCGCGTTCTTGGAGCCATTTTCGGCCGCATTTGTTGAGCTGGTCGAAAATTGGGTTTGAGGCCTTGTAGAATCATGCGTTGGCACGTTCCACTTGGCCGTTGAGTCTGCGGTGCGCCACGAGCCGTGGTCCACTCGGATGTGGAACTTGTCGCGAGAACTCCAAGAACTTCCGCCCGTGAGCCGGGACCCGTTGTCCGTGATGATGGAGTTTGGCACTCCGAAGCGGTAGACGATGTCGGTGAAGAAGCATCTTAACACGCTCGCTGCCCTCAAATTCGTAATGGGGGCGCACCTCCACCCACTTGGAGAACTTGTCGATTGCGACGAGCGAGGGTGGGTGAAGCCCCCGGCGCCTTCGCGGGGGCCCGACGATGTCCAACCCCCACACGGCGAACGGCCATGTGACGGGGATTGTTTGTAAGGCGTGAGCGGGCAGGTTGGTCTTGCGGGCGTAGAACTGGCACCCTTCGCAATGCGCACGATTTCGTTGGCGTCCGCGACCGCGGTAGGCCAATAGAAGCCCTGGCGGAACGCGTTGCCAACGAGAGTGCGTGGCGCGGCGTGGTGGCCACAGATTCCCGCGTGTATGTCCCGCAGAGCCTCGCGCCCCTCGGGGATTGGTATACACCGCCGGAGGATGCCCGACGCGGCGCGCTTGTACCTCGCCGTCGACGAAGGTGAATGACTTGGCCATCCCCGGCGACACGCCCCCGGGCGTGCGTCCGGGGAGCTCCCCTCGAGCAATCCGAGCGATGTACTTCTCCCGCCAGTCCGCCTGGACGGGAGCCGGCTCGATGTCCATTGCGACGGCCCTCGTGGGAGCCGTACCCCTCGAAAGGGAGAGTACGTACGCCTCGTTCGAGGGGTCCTCTTCCATGGGGTCCGCACCCGCTGGATTCGAGGGAGCCCCCGAGGGTCCGTCGTCGCTCGAGGGGTAAGGCTCGAAGGTTACCGAGGGCTGCGCGCGACGTCGCGCGCGAAAACGTTCGGGGGAACGGTGATCCGCCGGACGCTATCTTTGCCGCCTCGTTCGCTTCTTCGTTGTACCGGCGGGGTACATGATTAAGCTCGATGCCGTAAAATTTGTCCTCGAGGGCCCGCACGGCTTACGGTGGGCCTCCATCTTGTCGTCGTGGCAGCTCGCGTTCTTCATGACTTGGTCGATCACGAGCCGCGAATCCCCTCGCACGTCGAGGCGCTTGATGCCCAACTCGATGGCGATCTTGAGGCCGCGGAGGAGGGCCTCGTATTCCGCCATATTGTTGGATGCGGGGAAATGGAGACGCACCGCGTAGCGCATGTGCTCCCCGAGGGGTGACACGAAGAGCAGGCCCGCGCCCGCTCCTGTCTTCATCACCGAGCCGTCGAAGAACAGAGTCCAGCACTCTGCTTGGATCTGAGGGGCGGCCCGCGTGTCCGTCCACTCCGCGACGAAATCGGCAAGGATTTGTGATTTGATGGCCTTGCGCGGGCGTAGGCGAGCGTTTCGCCCATCAACTCCACGGACCACTTGGCAATTCCGCCTCGCCGCGTCGGGGTTGCGAATGATCTCTCCTAACGGGAAGGAAGAGACCACGCAGTGAATCGGGTGGGCCTCGAAGTAGTGGCGGAGCTTGCGCCGCGCGAGGACTACCGCACACAACGGCCACACGGACTCCGGGGGTAGCGCGTCTTCGTGTCCGACAGGACCTCGCTGATATAGTAGACCGGCCTCTTCACGGGCAAGGCATGCCCTTCTTCCGTGCGCTCCACGACGATCACGCGCCGACCACTCCGGGTGGTCGCGGCCACGTAGAGTTGGAGGGGTTCGCCGTCTCGCGGCGGCGTAAGGATTGGGGCGTGCGTCAGCGATGCCTTCAGCTTGTCGAGCGCTTCCTGGGCCTCGGCGGTCCAAGAGAAGCGCTCGTGCTTCTTGAGCAGCCGGTAGAGGGCGAGGCCCTTCTCACCGAGCCTCGAGACGAAGCGGCTCAAGGCGGCGAGGCACCCCAACACTTTCTCGCACTCCCTTGAGGTCCCGAGTTGGACCCATTCGCTCGAGGGCCGCGACCTTTTCGGGGTTGGCCTCGATCCCCCGCCGGGAGACGATGTATCCTAGGAGCATGCCCCGCGGCACTCCAAAGACACATTTTTCGGGGTTGAGCTTGACCCCGTTTATCCGCGCACTCGAATGCGATGCCAAGATTGCTGACCGGGTCGTCCCGCCTTCTCTGGTTTTGACGACGATGTCGTCTACGTAAGCCTCGACCGTCCGCCCAGATATGGTCCCCAAAAACGTGCTGCATGCGCGCGCGATATGTTGCGCCCGCGTTTCGAGGCCAAAAGGCATCGTGACGTAACGAACGTCCCGAACGGTGTGATGAACGTAGTCGCGAGCTGGTCGGACTCCTTCATTTTTATTTGATGATATCCCGAATAGGCATCAAGGAAACGTAGTAGTTCACACCCTGCAGTGGAATCAATGATCCGATCTATGCGCGGCAAAGGAAAAGGAACTTTTGGACATGCTTTATTGAGATCTGGTGTAGTCAATACACATCCTCCACTTCCCATTTTTCTTTTTTACAAGCACAGGATTAGCTAACCATGTCGGGTGGAACACTTCCTTGATGAATCCGGCCTCGAGGAGCTTCCGCCTCCACTCCGATCGCCCGTCGCCGTTCCTCGTCGAAGCGGCGCGGCCGCCGCCGAACGGGCGCGAGCATTAGGCGAGGATATCAAGGGAGTGCTCGGCGACCTCCCCTCGGAATGCCCCGGCATGTCCGAGGGGCTCCACGCGAAAACGTCGGCGTTGGCGCGGAGGAAGTCGACGAGCACGCGCTTCCTATTTAGGATCGAGGGTCGTGCCGACCCTCAATGCTTTGCCCTCGGGGGCCGATGGGTCGAGAGGGACCCCTTTGGTTTGCTCGGCGGCCTCGAACGTGCCGACGTGCTTGGTGGCGGAGGCCGAGGTCGTCGTTGACCATCTTCTCCCGGCCGCGTTTACTAGCGCTTCATCCGACGCTAGCGCCTCGCATGTTCCACGCACTCGACATCGCGGTCGAATGCATGCTCGATCGATGACCCGACGGTGATGACGCCGTTTGGACCCGGCATCTTCATCTTCGAGTACGTGTAGTTGGGGACCGCCATGAACTTGGCATAGCATGGTCGCCCAAGGATGGCATGGTAGGCCCCTTTGAATCCCACCACCTCGAAGGTGAGGGTTTCCTTGCGGAAATTCTTGGGGGTCCCCGAACCCGACGGGCGGATCGATCCGCCCAAGGGGTTGAACCTCGCTTTCGGGCGCGATGCCGTGAAACGGCTTCGTGCCGGGCCGCACTGGTCCAGCCCAATCCCCTATTAGGCGCAATGTGTGCGCGAAGAGGATATTGAGGCTACGCCTCCGTCCATAAGGACCTTCGAAAACCGGGCGTTCCCAATGATGGGATCGACCACCGAGGGGTACCTTGGCCGGGTTCGGGATGCGGTTTGGGTGATCATCCCGGCTAAAGGTGATGGCATCCTTCGACCCGCTGAGAAAGGCCGGAGGTGCCCTCTCTGCGGCGAGGACTTCGTGCCGCTCCTTCTTGCGCTGCCGGTTGACATGTCGACAGTGGGTCCCCCAAAAATGAGGAACACATTTTCGACGGCAGGGAAGCCACCTGCGTCGCCGTCGCCCCCATCCTTCTTGGCCTCGGCCTCCTTCGCGGCGGCACGGCCATAGAACTTCTTGAGCATGTCGCACTGCTCAAGAGTGTGATTCACGGGGGTCTTGTGGTAGGGGCATGGCTTCTTCATCATGTCGTCGAACACCCCCGGCCTCGAGGAGCCGGTCGAGGGCCCCGCCGGGCCGGGTCAACAGCGAGGGCCTCGGCGTTGCCGCCGTTGCGCCCCTGCTCGCGCGCCTCGCGGCGCGGCGCGCTTCTTCCCCTTCTTGCCCCGCTTGTCGTTGCGGCGCGGCTCCTTGGACCCGCCGCCCTCCGCGGGCGTGTCCTCGGAGCGCTTGCCCTTCTTGCCATCGAAAATTGCCCCCACGGCCTCCTCTCCCGGAGGCGAAGCGGGTGGCAATGTCGAACGGCTCGTTCGAGTCCGTGGGCGGGGCTGCGTCCCGGCCCGCGCACAAGGTCCCCGCACGTGGTGCCCTCGAGAACGCGTGCACGATCTCGGATTGTGCCACGGCGGGGAGCTCTCGTGCGGCGCTTGGAGAAGCGCCGTATGAAGTCCCGCGGCGATTCGCCCCGCTTCTCGCGTGCGGGAGCGCGGATCCCGAGTTCCCCGGGCGCACGTATGTGCCCTGGAAGTTGCCCACAAAGGTGTGGACCAGATCGTCCCAGTTGTGGATCCGGGCCGGGCAAGTGCTCGAGCCATGTCGGGCCGCGTCGCCCAGATGCAGGGGCAAGTTGCGGATGATTACTTCGTCGTTGGTGGCCCCGCCCAGCCGACGGAGCCGGGCGGTAATCGTTGGAGCCAAACACGAGGGTCCGTCTCCCCGTTGTATTTGATGATCGTCGAGGGCCGACGGAAGCGGCGGGGAACGCCGCCGTGCGGATCTCCCGCCGAACACGCGGGTGCCGGGGGCTCGGCGTTGGGGAGCGATCCTCACCGGCCGTCGTAGCGTCCACCCCTTCGAGGGTGGTAGCCCCCGGCCGCTCATGCGTCCGCCTTGCCGGTGCGCCCGGCGTTGATGACGTTGCGG
This sequence comes from Cenchrus americanus, assembly GCA_947561735.1. NCBI lineage: Eukaryota > Viridiplantae > Streptophyta > Magnoliopsida > Poales > Poaceae > Cenchrus > Cenchrus americanus. The sequence goes on from OX387244.1 coordinate 144,693,332, forward strand.
GCGTCACCATCCGGCGCCCTGCGTGTGTCGAGGAGGCGTTCCTTGGCCGGCGTGCGTCCCCGGTCGGCCGGGTCGACCCGCATGCACCGAGGGTTCGCCCCCCGGTGCCGGATCATCACCCCGCGCGTCCCCCCCTGTTGGCGGATGCGTGAGGCCGAGCTTTCGGCTTGCCGGACGGCCGCTTGCTCAAGGAGGGTCCGCACCTCGCGGTGCATGTCTCGAGCCTCGGGGGTCGAGGGTGCCGGCATGGCGCGCGGCGGTGTTGCGGCGGCGATTAGCTTTTGGCTCGCCCGCGGCGGGTATCCGCGTTGCCGACGTTGGGGACGGGGGTTGAGGCGGTCTCGGACCGTCGGCCCGGCTCCGCGCGCGCGTTCGCCGCGCGCGAGGCCTCTCCCGCCATCGAGGCGCGGAGCGGCCGCACGGTCCGTACTCCTCTCGCGGCTTGGCCTCGAGCTCGCGAGCTTGGGCCGGCCGCGCATCGACGTCGGCCCCGGCGGGAGCGCTTGGCCCCGCGGCCGGGCGCGTGGCGATCCGGGGCCGGCGTGACCTCCCCATCTCCGGCGCCGCCGCACCGGCGGCGTTGGCGGGTCGTTGGTGATGACGGCGCGGCATTCCCGCGTGGGGTCGTAGCTCCCGGTGTTGGAGTCGTCGGAGCGACCCGAACCCGTAGTCCGTGGCGTCGAGGAAGCGCCTGAACGCGACTGGGTCCGGCACACCAGAGAAGTCCCACTCCGCGTACCCATGGCGGGCGCCGCGGGTGGCATCGTGTCGACGGAGCCCGGGGACGACTCGTCGGCCGCCGCCGAAGTGCCGGGATCCCTGGCGACGAAGATGTGCCGACCGGGCGGAACCTCGCGCATTGTAGTGTTGACGTTGGCGTTGTAGGCCGTAGTGGCGCCACGCAACCCGATGGGGACGCGTGGTCGGAGACCGCACGCGCGGTCCCGCCGGGGCGGTGGCGGTCGTCGTGGTGGTGGACGCTCCGCGTTGGGCGGCGGTGCGCTCGGCCGCCGCCGCTCGGACCGTGCTGTCGCGAGCGCGGCCCGGGGGCGACGACGACGTCGCGGTGTCGACGGTCCCCGCGGCATCCGTGCTGCGGTGCCCGCGCGGTGTCGTGCGTGCGGCGGTGACCGGGCGGACTCGGCCTCCGCCGCGCGCGTAGCTCCTCACGGTTGGTGAGGCGCATGAGATAGCCATTCCCCGTGGCCCGGAAGTTCAAGTCCCCCGAAGCGGATCTCGAACCCGGCCGAAGGGGGTCCGAGCTACCCATGTTGTAGCGGGTGCTACGGTACTCGGTGCGAATCACCATGGAGGGAGTTAGCGAAATGACCTTAGGCGCTCGTTTGCCCCACGGTGGGCGCCAACCGTCGGTGCGGAATATGGTCCCGACACTAACCGGTAGATAACGCCTAGGTCTATCCCTCGATGGTCGATGCTAAGCAACAAATGACACAAGGATTTATCCTGGTTCCGGCCGAGGGGGCCGTACGTCCAAGCAGGTGTTGTGCTCGTGGCACTATATTGCTCAGCACCGGGGGTGCTTGTAGTGGGGCAAGTACAAGCAAGGCGGGAGAGGAAGCGTGGCTCCCAGGTCCCTGGTGAGTGGCTGGAGATGTTGTGGGAGAATAAGAGAGTGAGTGCACAACGCGCTGTGTTCCTCTGGATTCGTCCGAACTCGTCCCCCTCCACCTCCCTCCGCGGCTGGGGGCTCGCCTCCCCTTTTATAGGCCAAGGGGGCGGCGAGTTACATGCACGCCGCGCTGCCTAGCTACGTGAGGGAGCACGTCGCGCTATGGTGTAGAGTGGGCGGCCGTCCGGTCGATCTTCGCTGCGATCCGGCCATGATGGCCTACCTTGTACCCGAACAGTGGCGGTTCGAGGGTAGAAGGCGGTAGATGGCGATGGCGTCTCCCGATAGGCTTCGAGGGAGGTGCGATGATGGGCGGTACGGGGGTACGGGGAGCGGGTGGAACGGCGTTCCTTCCCAATGAGCTACGTGGTGGCGGAGTGGTTGCTTCTGCGGTGCCGGGCGTGCGCTGCGGAGTCGGGCGTGCGCCTCCGCGCGTGGGTACGGCGGCCGCGCCGCGTGCGGTGGCCGGGATGGCCACCCACCGGCCTAGCGCCCTTCACCCAACTGGCTGCGGGGTCACGGGAAAGTGGGATCGAGGGTGCGCCGGCCCCCTTTCGAGGGCTCGGGCGCGTTAGTCGTACGGTAGCGTGCGCGCGGTGTTATGGGACCGACACCGGCCGTACCGCACAGTCCACCCCACGGTGGCGGGGATGGGCTCCTCCCCCGGGGAGTTGGTGCGGCGGCACGGGCGTGAGCCCCGGCGCATGATGGCGCCGTCCCGCGGCGTCGGGGCGTTAAATGCCCAAGTACGGGGCCGGCGCACGCGTGCGGGGCGCCCGTGAGCGTGGCGGGCTTCGGCGAGGGTGGAGCGAACCCTCGAGCGAGGCGAGGCCTGCTCGAGGGGGAGCGGGCCCTCGGCGGGGCGGGACCGCTCGAGGGAAGGGTCGCCCCTCGAACGGGCGGAACCTGTTCGAGGAGGGGGTTGCCCCTCGAGCGGGGCGGAGCCCGTTCGAGGAGGAGCGTACCCTCGGGCGGCGGGGCTGCTCGAGGGGTCTCGCGGTCGGGCTATCTTGGCGGGGCCTCCGAAGTCCTGCTGCGTGGGCCACGTCCTGCATGGTTAGTTCCCTGCATGGTTAGGCCCAGTTCATTTGATGCAGGAATTTAAGTGAGGGTTCCCCCATCGTTTGAGGGGACCCCTAGGGCGGTCCCCGACACCCGGGGCCCGCTTGAAACAAAGAGGGCACCACGAGCACCCATGCCACGCTGTGCTACTGACCAGCGCCTCGGGGGCTGGATCGCCCAGACCCCTCGACGGCCGCAAACGCAAAAGACGGGGCCGCCCAGGCGCCACCCCGCACGGCCCCTGCGATCGAGAGGTTCGAAGCCTGACCCTCGACGGGTTCGAACAGGCACCCCAGATCGCAGAGTCAGGGACAACGAAGGCACGCGCGCTCGAGCCATTCCTCGAGCCCGCCGGCTCGAGGGTGCCCCACATGTCGTGTTCGAGAGCCGGCGAGGGCAGCTAGCCGGGGGATCCCACCAAGGGAGAGCTTCCGCGCCCTCGGTCCCTATCGAACGGGACCGAGCCCCACCTAGCAAACCCACGCAAGCGCTTCCATGGACGCGTCTCTGGACCACGCAGCCTACCCTTATCGAACGGGGCATGGGCGTGAGGACCATGTGTGGTTCGAGGACCGATGGATGGTCGCTTGCTTGTGTGATGAGTGATTGACAACGTTGTGTGGACTGATTCTTGGCTAAGTATTGCAGGTGCAGGTTGCGGCTTGACTCGTGTTGGTGCAGGTTAAGAACAAGCGCGAAAGGTCGTTGCCGGTGAGGCCTCCAGGTGTGGAGAAGACAAGTAGGCTTCGTTCGAGGGATCCGGTGGCCAGCGGGGTCAAGTGCGGGCCGCATGGTGGCATGAACAGCAAGATGAAGTCGTGGACGGTTTCTTGGTAGAGCCTCAAAACCAAGGTCGAGCCGGGACTACGTGGGAGCCGAGTCATGAGTGGAGATTGGCGGAGGCTACACCGAGTTCGAGGGGTTTGCAGTGGTTCACCAGAAAACCACTTGGTTACTCGGTTGAGCCACAAAACCGAGGCCGAAGACTCGACGAGGAGGTGCGGCCACCTAGGCCGGTTCAACCGCCCAGGAGGGGCGGTCAGACCGCCTGGGGCCGGTCAGATCCACGGGCCGGTCTAACCGCCCGTGGGGGCGGTCCGACCGCCACGGCCGCCGGCGCCGAGAAGCTTCGAAGCGGAGGACACGCGTCGGGATCGCAAGGCTTGCGTTGAGGCTACGTAGGGTGCGGTTGCCGGGCATCCGTCCGATGGTGAAGACATCAAGAATTCCAAATTCGCCCTCGAGGGGCATGTATCCCTAGTTATTAGTGAAGGGTAGTTTAGTCTTTTGGGTGCCTCCATATATACTCATTAGAGGGGTGGATGGCAGCCACTCTTGGAACCCTAGCTCATTTGGTTTTTCATTTTCGTTCTCCATTTTCCTTAGGATTTTAGAAGGCTAGCTTGAGAGCTTCATGTGAGATCTAGAGAGAGGGATGGATGTTTGGGTGGCAAGCTAGACCTTGTACGAACCATTCATGGCATGTATAGAAGGTTTGGCGTTGTTCATCATGGTGGTTTTCTCGTCTCCCTTGTGTTGATTTTCGGAGCTCTTTTTGGCGGTGTTTGAGGACGATTTCTTGGGGTTTTTGGTGGGTGTCACGTATGAGGTTCTTGTGCCTCTTTGGCTGGTGACTTTGCCCCCAAATCCCCTTTGAATCGGACTCGATTTGGTGGTTTCTCGAGTTGGGCGAGTTCTTGACCTAGAGAAGCGATTTCTTTGATTCCTCTTGATTGTGAGCGTTTTGGGTCGAATCCTTTGAGGTAGAGGTTGCCCAGGAGGTAACCCAGCTATTCTCGAAGTTTGGCTGCAATCCGTGGAGTGATTCGGGAGATCGGGCGCGAGAAAGTTGAGGTTTGACCCGCGGGTTCGTTTTCTGGAAGGGGTGGTCTAACCGCCTACAGGGGGCGGTCTAACCGCCCTGGGTGTTTCCGGGTCAAAGTTTTGTTTCGCCGGATTTTCCTCTGTGAGTTTGTTCGCCTTGATCGAGGAGTGTACGGGGTGAAATTTGGGGTCATTCTCGTGCGGTTGCTAGGTGTTCTTGGTTGGAGTTCGTTGCTGGGTACAGAGGTTAGACCGCCCCGGGTAGCCGGTCTAACCGCCCCTAGGCCCTTGGGTGAAGTTTTGGTTTTCGCCAAGATTTTCTGGTAGCTAGCATGGCCTTGACCAGAGATCTCTGTTGGTGAAACCGTGGTGAGTTTTGGTGCTCGGAAGAGGCGTTTCAGAGGAATTCTTGGTTGCCATGTGGAGGCGGTCTAACCGCCCCCTATACCCGGTCTAACCGCCCCCCTCTGGTTAGCCGGCTTTTGAGTTGTTTCCGCTGTCGGTGCTGCGTGTGTTTTGTGGTTGCTGGTAGAGTTTGTTCCTAGGACCAGTAGCACTCCAGTGGCTACGTGGTTTTGGCAAACGGGAGGTAGAAGTGCGGAGCGTGTGATTTCGGGGGTTCGATCGAGCTAGTTCGTCTTGTCGGAGTCTTAATCTCCCTCGAGAACAATTTTTATCGGTTCCCATTCACTCCCCCCCCCCTCTCTGGTCGCCTAATCGGTCCTTCAGGGCGTCCACTCGAACCACCCATTAGTAGCTCAACGAGGAATCCGCAATTCGCGACCCGCTCGATGGGGGTTGCGGAAACCTCACCCTCCGTCCCGCGGAGGGACAGCGAGGGCGCGTTAAAAAGAAAGTCGTAAAGCTCTACCCGACCGCCTCGAACGGGCCCAGGCTCGGGGGCTTGACACACGGCTACACCTCCTTGAATTGCACCTGCCGGAGACAGCGCCAGCAGCGCGTGCGTCACCGAAGCCGGCTGAGATATCGCCGACGCCGGTTGAGACATGTACCACGCCCTCTAACCAGCTCTCACAGTTAACCCCTGCAGGAGCATCCACGCCCCGCGGGGCCGGGGGGCGGACCCGCGGGTCCGCTGACGCGGCCCCACGGAAAGCGTTCGCAAAACAAGGAGGGAAGAACGTCCTATCAGTAGGTTCCAGCATCTGCGGGAGCCTTAATGGCAAACCCACAGATGCTCGGGGGCTACTGTCGGGGACAGCCCATGGGGTCCCCTTTAACAACGGGGAAATCCTCACTTAAAACCCGCAACAAAGTCAAACACACTTTGCCTAACCATGCAGGATACGGCCCATACCGCAGGGACCTCAGCGGCCCACCGAGGCGGCCCTCTTGAAGATCCCCCCGGACAGGCTTCGCCTCGCCCGAGGATGCGCGCCTCCCTCGAGCGGGGTCCGTCCCGTTCGAGGGGGTGCGCTTCCCTCGAGCGGGGCCGCCTCGTTCGAGGGAAGTGCACCCCCTCGAGCGGGCTCCGCCTCGCTCGAGGGTCCGTCCCCGCCCTCGACCGGGGTCCGCCTCGCTCGAGGGCGCCCCGCACGCATGCGCCGGCCCCCGTACGCGTGCATTTAACGCCCTGACACCTGCGGGACGGCGCCATCATGCGCCCGGGGTTCGCGCCCCGGTCCTGCCGCACCAACTCCCCAGAAGGGAGCCCATCCCCATCACTGTGGAGAGGAACTGTGCAGCAGGACCGGTGCCAGTCCCGTGACGCCGTGCACCTGCTCCAGTACGGCTGACGCGCCGAGCCCTCGAAAGGGGGCCGGCTGCACCCTCGATCTACTTTCTTGTGACCTTGCAGGGTTAGGTGGAGGCGTTAGGCCGGTGGAGCGCCACCCACCGCTCTTCGTTGCGGTATGGCCGCCGCCCCCGCGCGTGCAGGCGCACGCCGGCGGCGCAGCGGCGGCTCCGGCACCGTGGAACGCGTTGGGGAAGGGACGCCGTTTTATCTACTCCTCGTACTGCGTACGGCCAACGTCGGCCGGCTCCCTCGAGCCTATCAGAAGACATCACCACTATCCGCCGCCCTTCTACCCTCGAACCGCCACTGTTCGGGTACAAGACAGGCCATGATGGCCAAATCGCTGCAAGGATCGTCCGGACGGCCGCCCACTCTATATCATAGCACGTCGTGCTTCCTTACGTGGCTAGATAGCGTGGCGCGCATGTGATTCGCCTCTCCCTTGATCTATAAAAGGGGGGCGAACCCCCCTGCCGCGGGGGACGGACAGATAGAGTAGAACAAGCTCACGAGACAGACTCGACATAACAAGAGACGAGCTGCGCTACGCACTTGCTCTCCAACCCTCCCACAACACCTTTAGTGGTCACGCTAGGGACTTGGAAGCCAGGCTTCCTCTCCCGCCTCGCTTGTAGCAGCCCCACTACAGGCACCCCCGGTGCTGAGCAATATAGTGCCTTGGGCACACCACTGCTGGACGTACGGCCCCCTCGGCCGGAACCAGGATAAAATCCCGTGTCTCTTATTGCTTAGCATCGACCATTGAGGGATAGACCTCGGCGCTTTCTACTGGTTAGTGTCGGGACCATATTCCGCACCGACATTTATGATTTTCAAAAAGAAAATTCCTGCAACAAGTGTTAGACAAAAACCTTTTCTCCAAGCTCTCTCATGTCGCTCATATAAAGTGGCTATCCTATGTAGCGAACATGGCCCCATTTGCCATTTGTTCGAGTTGATTTTGGTGATTCATGCTAACACAAGTAATGGGACTAACCACATTGTCTAGCATGTCTTTGTAGGCATTTATAGGTCTCATGGATGTTACCACATGTTAACATACCATGCCCAAGCTAACATGTCATACCACAAGTTAACATAACATGGACATGGTAGGTTACTTACAGCAAATTTGAGGACTTAGTATATTTTTGAGGCTATAAGTAATGGCATGTTAAGTATGTTAAGTTGAAGCAAAGACCTAAGTTGAAGACACGAAGAAAAAGATGGAAAAGGACACCGTTGGATGAACCAACGATACCTAAATAACAAGCGTCGGTGCAATCATCAGACGAGTTGGTTCACTAGGTGAAACCCTAGGCACCGTCGAATGAACCGACGGTCCATTTTGTAGATGCGTCGGGCGAGTTGCAGAGGAAGAGCAGCGAAGACAATAGCACCGGATGATCCGACGGTCTGAGTGGGGACACCGTCGGTCTATCTGACACTTAGTTTGAATCAAGACAGAGACACGCCAAGACGAAGCCTTCAGCACCAGATGATCCGACGCCTTGGTCAAGGGGTAGTGTCGGTCTATCCGACAGTCGCGTGGAATCTAACAGAGACGACTTGGTTGCGGGGTCTTCACCACCAGATGATCCGACGGACCGTCGGTGTATAGCATCAGAGCAGTTGTGTCAGAGAATCTCAACGGCTAAGTGGCATGGGAGGGGCACCGGATGAACCGACGCCCTGGAAAAACTAGCATCGGTTCATCCGATGCTACCTTTTTCAGTGGCCGTTAGCCAATGGCTAGTTTGATGCCTTGGGCTATTTATACCCCCTCCACTTACACATTTGAGGTTGCTGGATTGTGTGGAAGTACAGAGGAGTTCAAGACACACTGAACATCATATCCAATCCATCCAAGTGCTAAATTGCTCATCCTTAGACTTGTACATGCTTTGTGTATGTGCTTAGTGCTAGGCTTAACTTAGAGCTGAGTGAGTGCAAGGTTGTGTCAACCTTGTTAGGTGATTCCTGATTGAATCAAGTTGTACAAGGTTCACCGGGAGCTTTGGGGCCTAAGTGGCTCACCGGCAATCGTCATCGACCCTCCGGCTTGGTGTGGAGCGGCGAGGACACTTTGTGAGGGAGACATGGAGACCTCGTTCCATGGTGGAGAAGCTCCTTAGTGGAGGCGGCATCAAGGTAACCATGTGTAGCTTCCTAATCGAGAACTATCCCTCTATGGTCCTTGCACTCCATGAGTCCTTGCACTCCATGAGTCCTTGCGCTCCATGCCAACAGGTGCCGTGCAGCCCAAGTTGAGTAGTCCCAGGGGCCCACCGAGTAGTCGGTCCTAGTACACACCTGAGTAGTGGGCCCAGGGATGTCCATATGACAGTATGTGATCCAAAGCAGTTGTGAGCAACAACTAGCGGTAGCAACATACTCAGATTCTATGGTAGAATGCGCTATACTAGATTCTTTACGAGAAGACCAAGAAACAAGGTCACACATTCTCATCACAAGATCATCACAAACACCTACAAGCTATCTCATGTCATGTCAAAGCCACCGAGCCTTGTGTCCACTTCTTGATATGAGACTTCTCATTGGTGAACATCATGCAACGGTTTAGCACCCAAGATAAGAAATTAAAACACATATGACATGGAAGCATATTTTTCAAGCATAAGCATCTGACATAGCAAATTCATGATTTACAAATTAAGCATGGTACATGAAGTGCCTTTGCGGCAAAAAGCTTAGGATACTTAACAGATGGTGAGATCTAGACAGCCCACGGGGGTGTTAATCCCTGTGGTTTAGTTGTTCTGCAGGGTGGAATCTAAGGCTAAGAACTTGAAGGTTGCGCACGAGCACACGGAACAGAGAACACGGCGAGTTTATACTGATTCGGGCCTCCGGAGAGTAAAACCCTACGTCCAGTTGCCGAGGTAGATTGCTTGAGGATTGCGTATGCAAGGGTCGCCTCGCCTACCTTATATTGGCCAGCTGATGAGGTCGGTTCCCAGACTCCTGGTCGGTTACGAACAGGAGACCTAAGTATAGTTGATTACATCACTTGTCATATCCTGTCGATCTGCTTTCGTCGAAATCCACTAATGTCTTGTCTTATACGCCAAGTCTTGAGGTCGTGCTGGATTAGGTCATCTGGGGAATCTTCTGGAAGTTCTTCAGGAGGTTGTGTGGGCTGCCAACTAGGTCGGTTTGGCCCACTAACAGGTTGGCGGGTCTTCTGGTAGGTCAGACCCACTTGTCGGGGACGCCGTGAGCCAAGTTGGTGGGAACCCTGGGGTACCCATGTCTCACAAGCCCCCGAGTGAGGTGTAGGCGCAGCGACCTTAGATAGGTCATGACGAAGTCGTAGAGCTATCGACAGGTCGAATAGCATGCGTGTCGGTCCAAAAAAAAGAACAAGTCGACTTGGCAGCCGACCTGTTTGAAGTCTTGCCGATTGAAGAGAGGTCGAGTGATGACCTAGAGGAAGTAAGCTTCCAATAGATTGAAACGATGATGAAAACATTTTAGAGGGCATCAAGGATGCGCTCGTAAAGTAGTATCCGAGCATCGTGGCGGGCAGGATGGCCGGTTTAATTATCCAAAAAAAGTGAAAAGAAGAAGAACGTAGCTAGAGTAACGACGTGATGAAAAATGTGTTTCCCAACAGGTCGGTACGACGAAAAAGACAAGAGGGCGTCGAAGACGCACTCGTAGAGAAGTCCCCGAGCATTGAAGCAGGCAGCATGGCTGGTTTGATGCTCAAAAGTGAAGAAAAACGAAGTCATGGTCTTGGTCGAATGAAGTGTAGAGACACCCAGGTCTCCTAGCATAGCTGCAAGGAGTCTGACAGGGCCGACCTCAAGGAGGCCTTGTTGGCGTGCCGACCTCAAAGAGGCCTCAAGTCGATAACGTCTAGTATCCGAGGATACCCAGTAGGATCTTACGATGAATTGTCGATTTTAAATGTATGGAGTGTAGAGACACCCAGATGTCCTGCAAGTCTGGCAGAGCCACTCGAGGCATGTCAACCTATGGAAGGTCCCAAGACAAAAGCGCCCAAGAACCCTTAAGTACTTGGTAGGGCCATCAGGCGTGCACCCCTTAGGGAGGCCTTCATTCCCGACATAAAATCCTTGGTGTCCAGAGCAGACTGGCAGGGCTACGAGAGCACACCGACCACGGAAGGTCACGCACCCGGGGCGCCCAACTTGGTTGGCTGAGCAGTAGACATACCGAGGTATTGCAAGACCTAGGTATTAAGGCACGCCGACCTCAAGGAGGTCGTTTTTGTGTCCAGACGACCAACATAGCAGCCAGCCATCTAGCGGAGCCATGATACTAAGGTATTGGCGACTTTAGTCGTAGGCACACTGACCACGGGGGCCAGACGAAATCGTAGATCTCCGTGATGCTTCTAATTTTGATGGTATCTAGGGTCTCCAGGCGCCCAGAAGGATCTGGCATGATAGAGAGGCACGCCTACCTCTGAAGGTCTTCAATCGAACCTATGACCATTCTGCTAGGAAACAGAAATATAGGCTTACTGGAATAGGTATGTTTACACACAGAGCCATAGCAGGTGCACCAGGACGCAAAGCCTAGCGGGTGCAAATAAGGATCATCAGGTCGTAGAGGAAGGTCGTGAACTCATCGTTGAAAGGGGGACTAAATTAGGTGCGGAGCCATCTGACACGGGGTCAGGTCTTGTCGTGTAGCTTAGACTGCGGAGTCACGGGTCAACAGTGGTCGGAGATTCTCTTGCCACCCAGAAAATGACAAACTGCCCACTGATCGAGGGGGTTACTGTAGCCATGTGACCTCTGCGGCTGGAGCTCAGGCATCATTGATGCACAAACGACGAAAGACATCATGAGTCAGGAAGAGTAATATCGTCGCCTTTAATGATGCATAGGCTACAGGTCCCGTTAGCACGTGGTGATAGTGTCATTACATCGCCAGCTGCCCGGGGCGCAACGTTGGCTATAAATAGCACACTTGGGACTGAGGGGAGCAAGCTCCGAGCGCCGTTGAGCTATGAAGCCGCAGTGTGATATTCTCACCATGCCATGGGCATGTGTTCGTCCACCAGATTGTAGAGCTTTGTTCTTGTAGATGCTTGGAGCTAGGAGAATTCTCGCGAAGTGCAGGCAACATCTCCATCCTCTGAGCCCAGCCTCTGCGTAGTATCAGGCAGAGTTTGGAGGTGCTACTGTTCGAGCTGGAGCTATAGCAGGACGTCTCTGGTGAGCACCGGGAGCTCATCAGGGCTTAATTTTCAACACCGAAGAGCAAACTCATGTCTCCATTTCAATAGTTGGAGCCGAGTGCGCCTTAGATTGCGTGTTGTCCTGTAGCTGGCTCCCGCAAGGCCGCCATAAAGGTCCTGGTGCTAGGAGAAGTCTCGTGATGTACTCTGCTCCGGCAATGTAAGTCATGGTAACTGCTCTGGATAGCCCAGGCATTGTAGTATATTTGTTTTATGTATCAAGTTCTGGATCTAGTGAGGTCGCAGGCGACTTGTGTACCTTCGAATTCTGGATCCATTGAGGTCATAGGCGGCTGTGTTCCCTAGGGTAATCCATGTAATGTTCACTCTTTTCTGTCATGTACTTGGTCGTTTTGGCAAAATGATTTACCAAAGACTTATATTAACGTGACGTGGGGGCTTGCAAAATGATTTGCCATGAGGACGATCTGATGTTGTCTTTTGGGCTAATGACCTAAACTTAGATTTAGGTCATAGTTGTAGCCTATTGGCGAAAATTCTGCCTTAATCTTCTCGCGAACTTCTCGGGATAGAGCCGTTGAGGCGTTTTGTACGGTGGAAGGAACCTCAACGGATAGATTTAGTGGACCCCCTATAAAAAGGGTGACCCGGGGCGGGGTTGAGCCCATTCCCTTCGTCTTCCTCCATCACAGTCGCTATTGCTCACCTCGTTCTCTCACTCTCTCTTGCTCTGCAGTGATCTTGCGACCATCGCTCCCTCGCGCCCACTCGTCTAGCTCCCAACTCCGGCAAGGCCCGAGCTAGCGCCGCCGCTCTGCGCTGTGCTTCTCCGGCACATGCGCATTAAAACCCGATGCCATATTAGATCCAACTCTAACCCTAGCAGTGAGATGGCGGCGGAGCCGGCTTGCATCCCTGACCCGCGGATGGCATCGGTCCGGTCAACAATGACCGAGGCTAAAATTCATGAACTTGTTGACCGGAGGCTGCTGCGACCGAAGGTGGAGGTGGAATGGAGTGCTGCCGCTGGGGAAGAGTTCCCAAGCGAGGACGTCAAGGAGCAGGTCCTCTTCGCTTCCTTCTTCGAGCGCGGCTTCAACCTCCCGGCGGGAGACTTCTTCTGCGGCTTGTTATACTATACAGGCTGGAGCTGGTACATCTTGTTCCCAACTCCGTTACTGTAGTTTTGACGTTCATCCATTTTTGTGAGGCGTTTCTCGGGATACCGCCGCATTTTCTGTTGCGGAGGTATTTTTTCTGCGTTAAGAGCACTGGCAAGAGTTCAGGGCAGGTGGGGGCTGTGATGTTTAATTTGAGGTCAGGCCTCAAGGCAGAGTGGATAGACACCAACCTCCCTGACAACACCGCAGGGTGGTGGTTGGAGTGGTTTTATATTGCAGATCAAATTCCTAGTCTTCCACGTCGTACTGGCCATAAGCCAACGAAGATAAGTGAATGGGATCTAGGACTCTCGACCCGTGAACTCGAGGACCGCGAGGGGGTCTTGGAGCTTGTCAGTGATATGAAGGGACGGGGAGTGATAGGAGCGGCGGTGGCAAGGTTGTGGTGTCGTTGGATGATCCAACCGATCAAGGATCGGGTTCACCCGGCGTATGAGTATTGCGGGCAATCAGAGACCACCCACGAGGTCAACCATAAAGTCTCCAAAGAGGAGATGGCGGCTCGAGTTTCCCAGATGTACTCTGGGAAAGTAAAGGTGAAGAAGTGCCCCAAGGCACACTGTTTGAAGAGGCCTGCTGACCCAGTAAGATCCTGAGATCTATCTGTAAGTTGTTGCATTTTGCTTTGATTTTTTAGGTCGTATAACTTCCATGTCATCCACTTTGCAGATGTGTGAGCTTCAAATGTGGTGTCCAGCACCTCTCCCTTAGGGGGAGCTGCACCGAAGGAAACTCAGGTCGGACAAGAACAAGCCTCCAGCAGGTCGTCTGCTGGAGTTTTTTTGAATCAGATTCGTCGATGGAGACCGACGAGGATACCGGCGATGAGGCCGAGGGTGGGGCACCGTAGCCGCCCCAAACACTGGTGGCGCTGCGAAGATGAGGCGCAGGACGACCAGGTTGGCGGTGGGGGAGCGGTCGGCTTCTTCTATTGCTGCTGTTGTTTCTGCGGTCAAGGCCGCAGAGAAGAAGAAGAAGAGGAAGAGGAGGGCGGCCTCCCCTCCAGCGGGCGTCACTCCGTCTATTTCGACACCTCGCTCACGGGAGGTTGAGTCGGAAGAGGAGGAGGAAGAGTTGGAGAAGGAAAAAGATGAGACGATCGAGGAGTTGCCGGTCCCTGAGTGAGCGACAAGGAGGTCGGAGAGTCCTGCTGCCAAGAGGTAGCAGGAATTGGTGCAGAAGACGTCGGGTGATGCTCTCCGACGTGGATTGGAGGTGCAGCGTAGTGCTGCAGTGTCGCAGGCGAGGATGCCTGCGACTATTAAGCCTCGGGTGTTTTGGCCGAAGGCTCGGCTTCCAGCTACGACGAGGTAAAGTCTTTGCTAGTTTTGCCTTGTACGTAGTCTCTTGTAAGTTGTTGTCCTTACGAGGTGTCGAGGTGTTTTGCCATGCAGGCTGGTAGCGAGGCCAAAAGGGGTGTAAGCTGCCCAGTCTTCTCCCTCCCGCACGAGGTCGCTTGAGCCACAGGTCGCGGGGGAGGTGCTTGCAGATGACGCGTGCACCGCTACCCCGCCACGGGAGCGGTTGAGAACGTGGTGACTTCACCACCTGTAGCCGATGCAAGGGTGGGTACTCCCTCATGCATTACTGAGGTTGTGGGGATTTCAGCTGGGGATATCGGGGCGATGGCCTCCCCAACGATCATCGACGCCGACCCCATCAGTGCAGTCGCTGTTGGGGCAGAGGACTTGGTCAGGGACCAGCCTCAAATTGACCTGGCGCCAGGGGGTCCAGAAGCATTTGGCACGCATGTACCTCCATCTTCATCTTCGTGCCCAAGTTTGCCGCGGTGCACAATTAATTGGAATCACACCCCTTGGCAGGAGGACTGGTTTGAAGATGACGAGGACATGCAGGCCTTGCGGACCAACATCGTCACCATTAACAACGCGCTGACGGTGAGTTGCCCACGACATGTTGTCATCACATGACTGTTTGCAATTGAAAAGATGTTGACGATCTGGTTACTCCGTAATAGTCGCTAGCAGAGAGGGCCAAAGGCCGTGCCGACCTACTAAAGTATGCAACGGAGAAGGAGCAGCGGATTGTCGACCTTGAGCGAGAGCTCAAGGAGGTCTGTGAGGCTTCTGCCGTCGAGAAAAAGAAGCTCGAGGATAAGCTCGCCGAGGAGAGGCGCAAGGCCGTGGAGGCCACTGCACAGTTTAACACTGCGGCTACCGGTAGGTGGAATCCTTACCGCTTTTTTCGAGGAGAAGGTTGTTTAGCTGTGAGCTAACTGTTGTATCCCGTAGATTTCCGTAACCGTGAAGAAGAACTAAAGAACGCTCTGGCGACCTCCCGGAGCAAGGTTCGAGACCTGGAGATAAAGGTCTGAGAGATCGAGGCTGGGGGCCTGGAACTCAAACGAGTGATGAAAGAAGCTACTAACAGTGAGTACACCGTATCTCAAAAGCTGGCTTATGAGATAGGAGCTCGTCGGGGCCTTGAAGTCGAGTTCGAAGATGTTTTGAAGTCATTGGAGAATGACCAAACCACTACTGCAACGTATGAAGTGGAGCTGAACAACCTCAAGGGTGCAGCCAACTATGCAATGTCTTGCATAGCTGTTCCAGGAGAAGGAAAGCAGCAGCGGTCTATTGTTGATCACCTGGTAGATACTCCTAACAGGCTGTTGACCTTGTTGAGGGCGACTGGCTTGGCAGCTGCGACTGATGCGTTGGTGAGAGTTAAATCTCACTATCCTGACGTTGACATGGCCAAAATCATGAGAGGCGCTGACGCCACGAAGGACCTCGAAGCCTTGGAGCTTGAGGTTGAGGAGGCCGCCAACAAAGTGATGGAGAACATCGACTTTGAAGGCGATGGTGGCGACGACGGCGACCAGTAGTCTTGAGTTAGGAGCTGTACCTCCCCCTTGCCTCATAACTTGTAAATAACATTTGATGAAAAATTAACGAAGTGTTTGCCTTTTGCCTATGCGAGCTTGGTTGATCTTGTAGATGTCGATGTCTTGTGTTTTTGACTCGCTAACCACTAGTCACGGAGAGGCTGGCTTACCGACCTCCACAGCTCAACGTGGAGGCTTACGCAAGGTCGGCGCGCGAGGGGGGCATAGAGCTTCAGGTCTGGCGACCTTTTCGACCAAGCAGGCTTGCGACAGCAAGAGGATTCACACTTGTTTAAAACGGTGTCCTTAGGTCGTATGACCGTTAGGTTGGCTTTGAGCCAAGCCCCCGAGCATGTCGAGGGGAAGGACTAGGAAGGACTCAGAACCCCCGGGTTTTGCAAGCCATATGTTGGCTTTGGCCAAGCCCCCGAGCATGTCAAGGGGGGAGCATGAGGAAGGAGGAAGTAATGCTCGACTCATAGCAGATGACTGCTTAAAATATTTATTTCTTAAATCTGAAAAAGGGGTACAATAAAAGGAAATACATAGCTTAAGTTTAAAGCTATTCTACGGATAGAATCGACGTAGATGCTCCACATTCCAGGGGTTGCGTACTCCTTGCCTGTCGCCCCACTAGAGTCGATACGTGGACAGGCTGATAACTTCCGTGACGATGAAGGGTCCCTCCCAAGGGGCAGAGAGCTTGTGCATGCCGTCGGTCTTCTGGATGCGTCTGAGGACGAGGACGCCGATGTTAAAAGAAGTTTCTTTAACATTGCGATCATGGTAACAACGTAGCTGTTGGTCGTGATGAGCTTGTCTCATGACGGTAGCGAGTCTTTTTTCTCCGAGGCTGTCGAGATCGATGTGTCGTGTTTGCTCGGCCTCTCCTTCCTCGTTGAACTGGATTTGTGGAGCTCCGAAAGCAATGTCGGTAGGTAGTATAGCTTGTAATCCATAGAGCAGAAAGAAGGGCGAAAAGCCATAGCAGAGCTGACTTGAGTTCTGAGACCCCAAATCACGTGTGGTAGCTCGGCTAACCAGCGAGTGGCGTAGTTGGAGGCGTCAGCGTAGATACGGACTTTGAGTGCTTGGAGCACCATGCCGTTGGCTCCCTCGACCTGGCCGTTGCACCGTGGGTGGGCAACCGAGGAGTAGTAGACGTTAGTGAGGTTATCCTGGCAAAAGTCCCAGAAGACCGAGCCAGTGAAAGCTTTGCCTAGGTCGGTGATGATCCTGTTAGGCACGCCGAAGCGATGTTTGATGTCTCCGATGAATTTAACTGCTTCTTCTGACATTACTTTCGCAACAGGTCGGACTTCAATCTACTTGGTGAAGTTGTCTACAACAACTAGGATATGTTTGTTGCCGCCCGGGGCAGTACGAAACGGTCCTACAGCGTCGAGGCCCCACATAGCGAAGGGCCATGTCGGCGGGATAGTGCGCAGGACCTGAGCTGGCAGGTGCTGCTGTTTAGCAAAGAATTAGCATCCTTTGCACCTTTTTATGTGGTCTTTAGCATCAGTTACGGCCGTGGGCCAAAATAATCCAGATCGGTATGCTTTGCCGACAAGGTTGGTGGATGCCGTGTGGCAGCCACACTCGCCGCTGTGAATGTCAGCTAAGAGCTGTAGACCTTTTGATCGAAGGATGCACTTCAACAATATGCCAGAGGAGGCAGCTTTTCTGTATAGGTCGGAACTGATTACGACGTAGTTAGCACTTCGTCTCGTGATGCGTTCTCGCTCTGCTTTGTCGTCGGGGACAAGTTGGTCGAGTATGAAGTCTATGAAGGGCTTGCGCCAATCATCCTCTTTTTCTGACATTAGTACGTCGCGGGGAGGTGCTGAGTTTTATTCGTTTGGAGTTTGTTCTGGATTATCAGGATCCAGAAGCTTGATTGAAGGCTTGCGTATGTCTTGGACGAACACGCCTGCTGGGACTAGAGCTCGACGAGAACCTAGTTTGGAGAGTACATCGGCAGCGTTGTTGTTGCTCTGTGGGACGTGCTGGAACTCAATCCCCTCGAAGTGGCTTTCGAGTTTACCAATTTCAGTGCAGTAAGCATTCATTGTGTCCTTGATGCAGTCCCACTCCTTGTTGACCTGTTCGATGACAACCTTGGAATCGCCAAAAGCTAGTAGTCGCTTGATGCCAAGGGACACTGCTATGCGGAGCCCGTGGATCAGGGCTTCATATTCTGCTCCATTGTTGGAGGCCTTGTAGTGGATTTGCAGGACATACTTGAGTTGTTCTCCCTGATAAGAGATGGGCAATACGCCTACACCTGCCCCTTGGAGGTTGAGGGTGCCGTCGAAGTACATTATCCAGTGTTCAGGCCCCTCCTTTGGAGAGGCATCTGGATCTCTGTCCATTCAGACACGAAGTCGGCGATGATCTGCGACTTTATCGCTTGCCTGGGGCAAAATTCGATTTCGAACTCTCCAAGCTCGACTGACCACTTGATGATGCGGCCGTTGGCGTCGTGGTTACGGATGATCTCTCCTAGGGGGAACGAAGACGGAACCACGATCTTGAGAGCTTGGAAGTAATGCCGAAGCTTTCTCGACGTGATCAGGAGCGCATAGAGCAACTTATGGGGTTGTGTGTAACGTGTCTTAGCATCGGCCTGGACCTCACTCACGTAGTAAACAGGTCGTTGAACAGGATAGGCCTGCTTTTCTTCTTCTCGCTCGGCGACGAGGACCGTGCTGACCACGTTAGTGGTGGAAGAGATGTAAAGTAGGAGTGTTTCCTTCGGGATCGGAGGTGTCATGACTGGTGGTGTTGTTAAGGACTCTTTGAGAGCCACAAATGCTTTTTGGGTTTCGTCGTCCCATACGAACTTATTGGCCTTCTTCAATAGCTTGAAGAAGGGTAAGCCTTTTTCACCGAGCTTGCTGATGAAACGACCAAGAGCCGCCATCATGCCGGTAAGCTTCATGACGTGTTTCTTGTTGGATGGTTTGGCCATCTTGCATATGGCGTCGACCTTCGCTGGGTTGGCTTCAATGCCTCGGTGCTCGACCATGAAGCCCAGTAGTAGTCCGGAGGGGACACCAAAGACACACTTTGTTGGATTTAGCTTCCACTGAAATTCTCGCAGGTTGGCAAAGGTTTCGGTGAGGTCGACGATGAGATTGTCTTCTACTGTGGTCTTGACGGCCACACCATCTACGTAGGCCTCGACGTTCCTCCCGATTTGGAACTTCAAACACTTCTGGATCGCCTTCTGGTATGTTGCTTGTTGACGGATAAAAGACGTATCCACCTACGATCCGCAAGCGTACGGACCTACACCTTTTTCACCATGGGATTCCCAAGGTTCTTGTCAATCCGCGGAGCAAGGGGATTACAAGCGTTTGATCTACCTCTACTCACTAGCTACTCAAACCCTAACAATGATTAAACTAGAAGACAACAAAACTAAACTAGAGAGAACGATTAAGCTATCAAGATAAAAGACACTCACCCATGGGTCTACGATACTAGAACATGCAATCGCTTTAAACAAGAAAACCAATCTAATATATCGGGGGTTGTGACTATGGTTTCGCCCTTTCCCTCCTCTCGTACTGTCACTACGCGAAGGTATTCGTGACTAGACCTATGATGGACACGGCGTATTGAATGGATCCAAGGGAGCATTGGAGCCCTACTCCCTTTACGGCATGGTAGCAAACCTTAAGGAATAAAGTATATTCAACACATGATGATAATAGATAATCCAACAAAGTACGATTACATCACAAGATTGATTACAACCCATGGACGAATAAGGAGATTACCCCATCAACGTGCTAGACATAGCACCGTTGATCATGGTCACCCTTCCGACGGTGTCTTCTTCTCGACTTGCGGGTGCTTCCTTCGAGGTGGTTGATCTCTCTCCGGAGATCTCCCTCCTCTCCCTCTAGCTTGTGGATGGCCTCCTGGTACGAATGGCTCTCTCCTTTGCCAATGGCGGCGCCTCTAGGGCTTTAGGGTTGAAGATCCTTCGGGTGCAACGAAAGGGGGGCCAAACTGACCCCCGAAGTTGGCTAAACCGGCCAGCCTAGGTCGACCGGCCTGGGCCCACCTCAGCCTGGTTCGGTGGCCCCTTCGCTCCCGTGGGTCCTGATGCATTTATGCCCTTTGCCCCTTCCACTTGCATGATTTTGACGATGTCATCCTCACGTCGAAGATGGAGGTTCTCCGTGCATGAAGTTCGGTCTTTTATGCTTCAATCCCCGGAGGTGTTCCTACGTAGCACATCGGTCCTCGCCACCATTGGAAGTGATTTCATCAAGCTCATGAACACGAACAAGACTCCGTAAATGCTCCTTTGAACTTTGTCAGTGTTTTAGACTGGCAACCTACTAAGGGGAGTACCCGAAGTAGATGAATGATGAATGTGGCCTCGACGAGATCGGTAACTCGAAGGAAGAGACACGTGGCACACAATTTAGACAGGTTCGGGCCGCGAGGTGCGTAATACCCTATGTCCTGTATGCTGCGTAGCTCTAGATTGATTGGGTACGATTACAAGATGATGCAATCTTACGCCGTGAGATAAGATGATCAAGAGAGGGGTCCCTACCTCGCCTTATATAGTCAGGGAGGCAGGGTTACAAGTCAGATTAGGGAGAGAGTACTAGTCGAGTACATCTAGGAGTCCCCTGTGCAGTGCGGGACATGTACAGCTTCCTAACCGAGTACTTCTCCTTTGTAGTCCTTGTGCTTCACGCCATCAGGTAACGTGCAGTGCAAGTCGGGTAGTCCCAGGGGCCCACCGAGTAGTCGGTCCTGGTACCCACCGAGGTAGTGGGCCCAGTGAGGTCCATACGACAAGCCCCCGAGTACTTTGTAGTCGAGAAGGATAGCTTCAAGTAGTCTTGATGGCCTTAACGAGTAGTCCTCAAGCGTCCCCGAGTACTAAAAGTCAAAAGTTCTCAAGAGTAGTCGAAGCATCCCGAGGGTGGAATGTACTCCAGCTGATGTTTGAGCAATCCTGAAGTCTTCTCGAGTAGTCCCAAGCGTCCTCGAGTGCTGCCCTTGAAGGTCTTCAGCAATGCCCATGTCGTCATGAAGATGAAACTGATACGGAAGTGCGATTGCAAAATCGCACTCCATATGGAGTAGCCCCCGAGCCTTAGGTTGAGTTGTAGACTCTGGCTGAGGGTCCATCTGAAGTTTTGGCAAGAATATCCCGAAAAATGAGGAGAAAAAACCGAAGGACACGTGGCATGGAGCCCCCGAGAGTTGAGTTGAGTACTTCCTCTCGAATTGAAGGGTCATCTTGTAGAATGTGTCCTGAGATGCTCTTGAGTCTTGCCGCTTCCCAGGAAGTCGAGTTGGAGTAGTCGAGCCCCGAGGTGAGGCGCGTCGACTACTAGAAGTTGAAGAGTCACGCGCGGCCGCTGAGTCAGCCGAGCGCAGATTTATCCATCCGGTCGTTGAGGGGCCGCGTTGACTTATAAATAAAAGCCAAAGCCCTTAGGGTTTTTACCCTACGCATTTGTAGTCATTCCCAGCAGATCTCGCCAAGAATCGCCACTGCCGCGCACTGCCGCCATTGAGTAGAGCGCAGATCCGAGTGCGCCGCCGTAGGAAGCCACCACAATAGCCCCTGAGCGAATGCGCGTGAAGACACCGTGCACCTGGAGGATGAAGCCATCTCCGTCGAAGACCACAAAAGCCGCCGGCGGGAAGAAGAGGGCACGTGAAGAGGCCGCCGGATCTGCCGCAGGGACATCACCGCCGGTGTCCCCGCCGCGGCCAGATCCAAACCGTGAATGGAAGAAGTCCAAGGCGAAAACTGAAGACTTGCTGGCCCTTCTCAACAGTGGATTCCTATGGGAGAAGGAGGTGGACATGTGGAGGGCCGCCGCCGGGGATCCGTACCCCGTGGAGAAGAATCCGGACGAGATCCCGATGTTCGCGCGGTTTGCGGAGTGCGGACTGTCTCTTCCGACGAGCGACTTCTTCAAAGGGCTCATGGGGTACTACGGCATCGAGTACCTCAACCTCAACCCCAACGGTATCTTCCACACAGCCGTCTTCGTACATTTTTGCGAAGCCTTTCTGGGGAACAAGCCCCATTGGATCTTGTTCCGGAAGTTTTTCCGGGTGAAGCCGCAACCCAGCGCAAGCAACCCGTGAGTAGTCAGAGGAGCGGGGATCCAGATGAGGGAGGACGCCGCCGAGCAGTACCTCTCCTACAAGTTGATAGATTCCAACCAGGACTGGAAGGCCAAGTGGTTCTACATCACGAACCACCACCCGGAGCTGCCGAAGCCGAGCGGGAAGCAACCCAAGCACCGTCCGTGGTGGAACTCGGAGCCGACGATGCAAGAAGGGCTCCAGCTGCCCGAGTTGTTGGCGAGGATCAAGGCGCTGAGGGAAGCCGGGCTGAGGGCTGAGCACGTGGCCTTCAGCTTCATGAAGCGCAGGGTGCAGCCGCTGATGGCTCGCGACACCCTGGGGTACGAGTACACCGGCGATGACGACACGTCGCGGATGCCTGGAGACGAAGTCGACGACGACGACATTGTTGATAGGCTAGCCCAGATCTTCAAAGATATGCCGGCGTACTCGTCGTGCCCCGTACCAAAGTTCTCCGCCGCGCGCCCACCAAAAGAGGTTAGAAGCCGCATCCGAAGTCGAGTACCCATTGCATGAGAGTAGTCGCACTGATGAGTTGTTCTTCTTGTAGGATGACTTGAAGAAATTCGTCTCTGAGCCGCCATCGCCTCCCCAGCTTGTCGAGGTCCCAGAGGAAGGGAAGGCCAAGACCAAGGAGCGGTGCGAAGTCGACGAAGGAGACGACACAGTTGTCGTGGAAGACATGTCCGAAGAGGACGATGACGAGGAGACGTTGCAAGACCGCTTCTAGCTGCGGTCAAGGTTCAGCCGTCCTTGCTTACCTCACATCCCTCTCGTTCAGGATCAGCCGACTAGCCTAGAGGCTAATCTGCCCGCGCCGCTGAGGAAGCCACGCAATGTGGCCCGGAAGCATGTGGCCAAAAAGTTGAAGGTCACCGAGACCACGTCCCAAGAGGTAAGTCGTCCAGTGTAGTCGAGTACTGATGTCTCGAGTTCATGTGTTGACAATGAAGTCTCCTTGCTTGCAGGAGATGCCGCCTTCCGAGCCCGTTGAGCAGGGCGAATAAGGCGAGTGGGACACGGTGGGGGAGGTCGCTGGTAGTCATAGCCCAGCCCCCACTGTCTAGGAGCTTTTGGCGCAGATGGAGCGCCAGCCCCCTGTTGCTCAGGGGAACACAGAACACGCCGCTGCTGCTACTGAAGAGGCAGCGGCCGTGGAGGCGCAGGAGGAGGCGCCTGCCGAGGCGGGACTGGTCGACATCGCCAGTATCCTCGGCGCCCCAATCGTGGCGGTAGTTCTATCGAGCTTGTAAGTGTTGATTCTCCCCGAGTAGTACTTGATGTGGTAGTCATACTTGATTGACAACCAGCTTGTGTACTCTGCAGGAAATCGACGGACTTGTCCCGGGAGGGGGATGAACCCACCCCAGCGGTGGCGGAAGAAGAAGCCGCGCCGCCCGCTGAGGAGTCCGCTCCCGCCCCCCAGGCGGAGCTCGAGGCGCCGGCCGCTGAGGCTACGATGCCAGAGGCCGACGTCGTTGAAGGTGAGTACTCTGCTGAGGTCGAAGTGCCCTTGTAGAGTAGTCGTAGTCGCCATGTTGACTGATACACTTGTCTTCTTGTCGACAGGTGCCGAGGCCGAAGGAAGCAATATCCCGTCGGCAGTGCCAGTAGAAGACGTGGCACCGTGAACTCAGGAGGCTGCCGTAGAAGCCCCCGAGCCGATGGAGGTGGCCACCGGAGAAGCCGCCGCGACCACTGGAGGAGGAGGGAACGATGCGCTACCAGAACCCGCTCTGGAGGTGGTCTCCGCTCGCCGGAGATCCAGGACGCGGATCCAATCCGCTCGGCGCCGATGACCGAAGCCACTACGACTTGTCGTGGCGGGATTGAGTTGTTGCCAGATGATCTCGTCGACCCGACGACGGTGGCTCGGCACCTGGAGGCGGTGCGCCAAGCTGAGCAATGGATGAAGTTGAGTAGTCATGACCCTTGAGTAGTCTATCCTTTAGCGTTGAGTACCCTCTGATGTGTGTTGTCTGCGCAGGACGTTGTTGAGAGGCCCCGCCTGAAGTCGGAGATGCTTCGACCTGGTGCTTCAGGCCGAGACACTGGAGGATCAACTCGTGAAGTCCCGGAAGCACGCCGCTGCCATGCAGTCAAAGCTGGACACCACCTTCGCAAAGTACCATAATGACGTCCAAGAGATGCAGGTGAGGAGCGACGTCTTGGTGCGGAAGAACAAGTCTCTCTGTAACAAGAACAAAGGTACACCACTGTCTTGTTGAGTACTTATTGGAGGTCGAGAGGTAGTCTAACCCGCTGTGCCTTGTTGTTTGCAGAGCTTGAGACTCGAGTTGATCAGCTGAAGGCTTCGGAGACTGTTCTGAAGAACCTTTCCTACCGAGAGCAGGAGGCCCGCCCGGTACTGGAGTTCGATTATAAGGAGCTTGCTTACGAGTGCGACAAGCACATGGAGCTCCGTATTGCATCAGACCGTGACCTCGTCAACTACTACAAATCCTTGCACAAGCTGAACGAGGATTGCGAGAAGCTGCGGGCCCAACTCAAGGAACTTGAAGAAACCGCGCTCCCCATCGCGAGGCTGCTGGTGCCTCATCCTGGCGGTCCCAAGATAGCGCCACTGGTGGACCGGTTGAAGGAAGCCCCCAGATGGCTAGCGACCTACGTGAAGCATTTGTCGAAGTCGATCCCGAACCAAGTGCTGGCCTTCATGAAGTCGTACTTCCCGAAGGCTCCCGTAGATGTAGTCGCCGGTGGGCTAGCCTCACCGACGAGCAGTACGCGGAGCTGCTGGAGCAGATGGCGCCTATTGCAGATCAAGTCGCCGAGAAACTTAATCTCCAGTAGCCCTGTAATAGTTAGCTCGTTGCAGTAGTTGTACAAAAACAATTGTGATGAAATTGTTTAAGTATGAATGAAGAAAAACTTCTATCAATGATTACTCGTTGCCGCGATCTTTGAGTGCGGAGTCCCATCGTGGAGTTGTCGCGAGTAGATGTACTCGGTTGTAGTCCCGTTGATGGGAGGAAGACAGTAAAGTAGTTGATGAATAATCAAACTTTAGTACTGAAGAAGTACACCTGGATGGCCAGGGCCGTAGTTATAGAGTAGTCGCCAGGACCCGGAGGCCGCCTACGGCTAAGTAGTGCTAGGGCGTGTAGCCGCTTACAGTAGTAGATTCGTAAGTAGTCGTATAGGCTGGATCTGGAAGTACATGGGCTCTCAGTAGACCGCTGCTAGAGTCCTTTGTCGCTCATCGCAAGCCAGGATCCGTAGGTAGCCGCATGGGCTGGATTCTAGATAGGAGTAGTCCGGAGACTGGTGCTTGGACCTGGAGGCCGCTTACAGCGAAGAGGTAGTCCGGAGACTAGTGCCTGGACCCAGAGGCCGCTTACGGCGGAGGGGTCTTGATGTAGTCGTGTAGACTTGAGCCCCAGGGTAGTCGTGTAGACTAGGCGTAGAACCGACAGAGCTGGTCGATGTTCCAAGAGTTGCTAATGTCTTCACCTTCAAGTGTCTGGAGGCGGTAGGAGCCCGGTCCGGTCACCTTTGCGACTGTGAAGGGACCTTCCCAGGGCGAGCTGAGCTTGTGTAGTCCTTCGTGTTCTGGATACCACGGAGGACAAGATCACCAACGTTGAAGGAGCGTTCCTTGACGTTGCGATTGTGGTAGCGTCAGATACCCTCTAGGTACCTTGCTGATTGGACGAGGGCGTCGCAGCGAGCTTCTTCGAGCCCGTCGATGTCAACTCGTATGCTATCTTCAGAGACGCCTTCGTCGTAGTGCTTCACTGCTGGTGAATCCCATATGACATCAGCAGGGAGGATTGCTTCGGAGTCGTAGACCAGGAAGTATGGAGATTGCCCCGTTGGCTTGGAGGGCTGAGTACGTAGCCCCTAGAGTGCATTGGGTAGTTCCTTGATCCACTTGCCTCCTTTAGAGTTAGCAGCGTCGTGTAGCCGCTTTTTGAGAGCGTCGAGCACCATCCTGTTGGCGCGCTCGACTTGTCCGTTGGCCCGAGGATGGGCAACTGAGACGTATCGGACGTCGATCTCGCTGTTCTCGCAGTACTCCCAGAACTGGTGATTGTTGAAGTTGGAGCCCAGATCTGTGATGATGCGATGGGGTAGTCCGTAGCGATGCACGAGTTCATCCAGGAAGTCGAGTACTCTGTCAGCCTTGGGGCATGTGACCGGCTTGACCACGATCCACTTAGTGAACTTGTCGATGGACACCAATACTCTGTTGAATCTACCTGGCGCAGTTGGTAGTGGCCCAATCATGTCGAGCCCCCAGCAGGCGAAAGGCTAGGTTGGCGGTATGGTGACTAGCTTGTAGGCTGGGACATGTTGCTGCTTGGCAAAGTATTGGCACCCTTGGCACCTTCTGACGAGTTCTTCAGCGTCGCCCAGAGCTGTGGGCCAGTAGAAAGCTCATCGGAAGGCCTTGCTGACCAGCGTACGTGAGGACGCGTGGTTTCCGCAGACGCCCTTGTGGATCTCCTCCAAGATGTCCTTGCCTTCTTGTCTGGGGACACACTTCATGAGTACTCCGGAAGATGTGCCCCGCCTGTAGAGCTTGTCTCCGACGAGGATGTAGGACTTGGCGTGGCGGATGAGCTGCTCGGCCAAGTTCTTGTCAGAGGGAACCTTTTGCTCGCTGAGGTAGTCGATGAAGGATTTCCTACAGTCCACGTCGATCATCATGACCTCCTGGCTAGCCGGGGGATGTGCTGGGACAGTGGTCGGTGGCGCCGGCTCCAGGATGGATGGCGCATGAAGCTCGTGGACGAAGGCACCTGCTGGTACTTGAGCGCGAGTAGAGCCAAGCTTTGACAGGATGTCCACTGCAACGTTGTTGTCGCGGACGATGTGGTGGAACTCGAGACCGTAGAACTTGTTCTCGAGCTTGCTGACTTCTAGGTAGTAGGCGTCCATGTTCTCCTTGTTGCGGTCCTAGGACTTGTTGACTTGGTTGATGACCACAGCGGAGTCGCCGTAGACTAGTAGCCGCTTGATGCCCAGTGAAGCCGCGAGGTGTAGCCTGTGTATGAGAGCTTCGTACTCGGCTTCGTTGTTTGAGACCTTCCAGAAGATCTGCAGGACGTACTTGAGCTGTTCTCCCGTTGGAGAGATCAAGAGTACTCCGGCACCTGCGCAATCGAGGTTGAGTGAGCCGTCGAAGTACATCACCTAGTGCTCTGGTCGCTCGGTTGGAGTAGGTAGCTGATTCTCCCGCCACTCTGCCATGAAGTCGACTAGTGCCTGTGACTTGATGGCTGTGCGTGGCTTGAAGTCGATGTTGAGGGTGCCGAGTTCGACTGCGCACTTGGAGATGCTTCCAGTAGCATCTTGGTTCCGCAGATGTCGCCGAGCGGGTAGTCGGTGACGACGGAGATCGAGTACTCCTGGAAGTAGTGTCGTAGCTTCCGCGAGGTGATGAGCACTGTATACAGAAGCTTCTGTACAGGCTGGTAGCGTGTCTTAGATTCTAACAGGACCTTGCTGACGAAGTAGACTGGTCGCTGGACTGGGTAGGCGTGGCCGTCTTCCTGCCGCTAGACGATGATGGCAGTACTGACCACGTGAGTAGTCGAAGCGAGGTAGAGCAGTCGCTGCTCGCCTCTGCGAGGAGCCGTGAGGACTGGTGGCTTTGAAAGGAAGTCCTTGAGCTGGGCAAGGGCTTGGTCTGCCTCTGGAGTCCACACGAACTTCTCTTGGTGCTTGAGTAGTTTGAAGAAGGGGAGCCCCCGTTCTCCAAGCTTTGAGATAAATCTGTTCAGGGCCGCCATGCATCCGGTCAGCTTCTAGACGTCTTTGATGGACGTGGGAGCTTTCATGCTAGTGATGGCAGTGATCTTCTCGGGGTTGGCTTCGATGCCGCGGTGGCTGATAATGAAGCCGAGTAGTTTGCCCGAAGGTACGCCGAAGATGCACTTGTTCGGGTCGAGTACTCGCGCAGGGATGCGAAAGTCTCTTCAAGATCGTCGATGAGGGTACTGGAGTTTCTGGTCATGATGACCGCGTCATCCACGTAGGCTTCGACGTTCTTGTTGAGTTGCCTCTTGAAGCAGGCCTGGATAGCTCGTTGATATGTGGCGCTGGCGTTCTCCAACCCGAAGGACATGGTCGTGTAGCAGTACGCGCCAAACTTGGTGATGAACGCGGACTTCTCCTGGTCTTCTTCCTTGATCGCGATGTGGTGGTACTCGGAGTAGCAGTCGAGGAAGCAGAGCAGGTCGCAGCCCGCCGTGGAGTCGATGACTTGGTCAATCCGCGGCAACCCGAAGGGGTCCTTGGGGCAGTGCTTGTTGAGGTCGGTGTAGTCGACGCACATCCTCCACTCGTTCGAGTTCTTCTTGCGGACGAGGACGGGGTCGGTGAGCCAATCAGGATGGAAGACTTATTTGATGAAGCTAGACGCGAGTAGTTTGGTGAGTTCCTTCTTGATGGCGTCCCATCTTTCGTCGGCGAAGCGGCGGAGGTGTTGTCGCTTCGGGGTAGCTTTAGGATCAACGTTGAGGGAATGCTCGATCAACTCCCTGGGCACCCCTGGCATGTCCGCTGGCTTCCAAGCGAAGATGTCGCGGTTAGCCCGGAGGAAGTTGATGAGTGCATCTTCCTATTTGGGGTCGAGACCCACCCCGATGGTGGTAGTCTTGCTGCTGTCCCCTGTCCTGAGGTCAATTGTTTTGACCAGAACCTCCTCAGCTGGCTAAGGCTTGTTAGCTTTGTCTGACTTCTTCGGGATGTCCAGTTCACTTGGGGCAAGCTTCTTCGACACAGCGTAGACCTCCATCATTGTGTTGGGTACTTGATTTGTGGAGGCGATCTCCACAGCTTCTGTGTCGCAGTCGTGCGAGATCTTCAAGTCCCCTTGCAGTGAAAGTACACCTGCTGGGCTTGGCATTTTGAGTACCAAGTAGGTGTAGTGGGGTACCGCCATGAACTTGGCGACAGCCGGTCTGCCGAGGATGGCATGGTAGGACATCTCGAAGTCCGCGACTTCGAACTTGACGTACTCGGTACGGTAGTTGTC
Organism: Cenchrus americanus; assembly: GCA_947561735.1. Taxonomy (NCBI): domain Eukaryota; kingdom Viridiplantae; phylum Streptophyta; class Magnoliopsida; order Poales; family Poaceae; genus Cenchrus; species Cenchrus americanus. The sequence continues at coordinate 144,721,980 of OX387244.1, forward strand.
CCGAGATTCCCCAAAGGTAACTGGCAGGACCATTGAGCCCAGTGGGATAGCCGCGTTCCCGGGGACGATGCCGTAGAAGGGTGAGGAGCTCTTGGTGAGCATGTGCGTGATGTCGAGCCCCATCTTCTTCAGGGTCTTGGTGAAAAGGACGTTGTGTCCGCTTCTGCCATTGATGAGCACCTTCTTGAGCCTGGAGCCCGCGACCACCGGCTTCAGGAGGAGAGGGAATCGCCCTGGTTCGGAGACGCTGGTCCATTAATCCGCGTGGGAGAAGATAATGGGTACCTCCGACCACCTGAGAGGCGTCGGGACTGCTGGTTCAATGCTCATGACATCTCGACGGGTAGACTTTTGTTCCTGTCTGCTGGGTAGTCCGCCGAAGAGGACGTTGACAGTCTTGTCGGGTTCCTCGAAGTCGTCATTGCCTCCGTCGTTCTTCTTCTTGCCTTTCTTGTCATGAGGGTGCGGTGGCTCTGGAGTAATCTTGAGTGCTCGCCTGAGTTGGTAGCACTGCTCGGTGGTGTGGTTGCCGTCCAGATGCCACAGGCACTTCTCTTTCAGCAAGTCTTTGAAGCCGCCAGAGGTCTTCTTCGAGTTCTCCTTCGCAGGGCGCTGGATAGCCGCGACAGTGTTGTCTGGCTTGCGCTTGCGGTTGGGACCCGAGTAGTTGTTGTTGTTGCGACCGCCTTGGTTCTCGTTGTTGCCGCTGCCGCCGCCCGTGTTCTACTTGCTCTTGCCACGAATGGCATCATACTTGGCGTTAGCTTTGTCTTCTTCATCCGCCCAGGACATGATCATGTCCTTGAGGTGGGGGATGGACTTGGGGCGGCGGCAACTGAAGTCTTCGAAGGTGCGACAGTGGTAGAGGCCGTCTTGGAAGAGGTCGATGACCTCCTTGTCGGTGACGTCGACTACGGTGGCGCGCTTGTCGAAGAAGCGGCGCATGTACTTGCGGAGGGTCTCGCCTTGTTCCTGCTTCAACATAGCCAGGTCCATGCGAGTACCCGATCGGCCCATGGCGCCCGCGAAGTTGCTGGTGAACTACTCCTTCAGCTGGTCCTACTTGTCGACCGAGTGCTTGTCCAGCGACTCGAGCCATGTGAGCGGGGCTTGGTCCAGGCAGAAGGGGAAGTAGAGGCTCTTGGTGTCGTTGTTGCCACCAGCGTTCTCGATGGAGAGGGCGTAGCACCTGAGCCACTGCATGGGATCCTGCTTCGCGTCGTACTTGGTGATCCCCAGAGGTTTAAACTTGTCCGGGAGGAGCAAGTTGCGAAGCCGAGGAGAGAAGGCGGGAAAGCCGTCGTTGTCGCCTGCGGTGGCAGACTTCTTTCGCCGCAGTTCTTCAATCTTCTAGCGGGCGTCGTAGCCGCCTTGAGAGGCTCCAGAGGCATGGCTGTTCGCGTGGTCTCGACCGCCGCGACCGCCCCCGCCGCCGGCCCTCCTGTTGGCCCCATGGTTGGAGCTTTCGCCGTCGCTGCCGCCACCGCCAGGGTCACGGCCGCCGCCGCCAGGATCGCGGTGAGGGATGATCTCATGATTGTTGTTGCCACCTTGTGAGGGTCCGCCGACATTTGCGCGAGTACGGTTGGGCTGAGCCGGCAGCTCGGCTCGAGTACGATTATGGCCGAGGTCCGCGCTGCGACTTGTAGCTTCATTGTCGCGGTTCTTGGCGGGAGGAGGCTCGTTGACCCTGTTGTCGACTTGCATGAAGTAAGCGTCTTCTGCGAGCTTGGCGATGACTTCTCCAGCGCGTATCCCCAGAGCCTTCCGTGCGATCGCTGTGATCGACATGAGGCATTGCTCGGGGGTGGTGTGTACCCAGCTCTCGACTTGTTCGAGGGCCTCCGCAAGGTTGCAGATGGGTAAGCTGTCTCGGAGATGCCGGCGCCGTTCGTTCCGCCTTCTGTTGCGCTCACGTCGAGCGTCCCTGTTGGCGTCGGTCTCGTCTGCGGGTGCTTCAGCAGACAGCTCGTCTGCGGACATGTCTTCAAGGTACCGGTCCTCTGCCGTCCCTGAAGGTCCTGGCGTGTCGCCGGCAGCCATGAAGACTTGGGAACCACCTCAGTTGGAGTGTACTCCTCGGCTCGAGCGAGTGGTGTTCCCTCCTGGAACGGGAGCGAGTTGAGGTAGGCGACGTAGCGTGAGTCCCCGCTTATTAGGTCTGTGGGCTTGCGGTCTGGCCAGTAGACGAATCTCCCTGCCGGTGTCGACGTTATAACCAGCCCGGAAGCCGGCCCTGATAAGGGCTGCTCAGTAGTGTTGTCTTCGGACTCGGGATCCTCATGACCCGACCCAAAGTCGAACTCGTACGCAGAGTCCGGGTAGAAGCCGGAGAGGGGGTTGGAGTCTGAAGCATGGCCGGGTACGGTCGAGTCCGAGTTTTACTCGGGTACGGGCTCCTTGCCAGCCCGGCGTGCAGAGGGAGCCTCCGTGCGGGCCCTGCAAATGTTGCGGGGACCATGCGTGGAGCGCTCACGGGGTGGGGAGACCACATGCGATGGCTGAACAGCCGGCTTGCACATGGTACCCGCGGGGACGTCGAGTTCGAGTTGGAAGCGGATCCGAGCTCGAAGTCGGCGTGTTGGTCGAAAAGCGAAATTTCGCCGAACTTGCCGGCGAGTACGCCCATGACTACTACGGGAAGCGTCACGAAGCCGGTCTCCGGGTTGGGCGGGATGGTGAGGCAGCATTGGAAAGATCCAGCGTCGTCAGCAGTGCAGACCCAGGTGCCGAAGACGAAGATGTCGCCGCGGTTGAAGGCGACAGTTGGCTTGATGTAGAAAGGAGCCGTCGAGTTCGCTATGTGATCTCGGCTGAGACCCCCTACCTGGCGCGCCAACTGTCGGTGTTTTAGACCGGCAACCTACTAAGGGGAGTACCCGAAGTAGATTAATGTGGCCTCGCCGAGATCGGTAACTCGAAGGAAGAGACACGTGGCACACAATTTAGACAGTTTCGGGCCGCGAGGTGCGTAATACCCTACGTCCTGTATGTTGCGTAGCTGTGGATTGATTGAGTACGATTACAAGATGATGCAATCTTACGCCGTGAGATGAGATGATCAAGAGAGGGGTCCCTGCCTCGCCTTATATAGTCCGGGAGGCAGGGTTAAAAGTCGGATTAGGGAGAGAGTACTAGTCGAGTACGTCTAGGAGTCCTCTATACAGTGCGGGACATGTACAGCTTCCTAACTGAGTACTTCTCCTCTGTAGTGCTTGTGCTTCACGCCATCAGGTACCGTGCAGCGCAAGTCGGGTAGTCCCAGGGGCCCACCGAGTAGTCGGTCCTGGTACCCACCGAGGTTGTGGGCCCAGGGAGGTCCATACGACAAACTTGTTGCAAATCCATCCTTTATGTCCATGTTTTCCTACATAAACACAACACTTCCAAATGCATTCACAAAGATGAACTTGTTATATTATTAGTGTGCCTAGTGGCGGGTTAGTTCCATAAACAAATCCAAACCAAGTGTAATGAACATGTTTGGTGCACCGAAATACACCGTCAACATTGCTCTAGCGTTTTTCAGGCCAAAGGTCATGACCTTGTAGCAATAGATGTCGTGAGGCGTTATGAATGTTGTTTTATCTTCGTCGTCGGGGTGCAGGGCTATCTGGTGATAACCTGAATAGCAGTCGAGGAAACAAAGTAGGATGCTACCAGCCGTGGAGTCCACAACCTGGTCAATACGAGGAAGAGGAAACGGATCCTTCAGGCAGTGCTTGTTAAGGTCGGTGTAATCGATACACATCCTTAATCCACCAGTTTTCTTTGTTAGAAGAGCCGGGTTTGCGAGCAAAACTGGGAGTTGACATTCTCTAATAAAACCTGCAGCTAAGAGCTTACAAACTTCTACTTCTATAGCTTGTTTTCTGTCTTTTGCAAATCACTGGAGCTTTTGCTTGATAGGTCATGCAGTCTACTTCAAGTCTGTGCTCAGCTAGCTCCCTGGGGACTCCAGGCATATCGGATGGACTCCATGCGAAGATGCCAGCGTTGTCCCTGAGGAAGCTGGTGAGCGCGAGTTCCTATTTGGGGTCGAGGTCGGCCCCGATGACGACTTCCTTGGATGTGTCGGGCAGGCCGAGGCAAACCTTCTTGACAGCTGGACTCGGGTCCAACGCTGTGGTTGTGTGCTTCTGCTCTGGTACCTGTAGAGTTGTTTGGTCGATCTTGGCTACCTGGGCGACCATGACCGTTGCTACGGCTTTGATCGCTGAGTCCTTGGAGAGCTCGACAGTGGCGCTTTCACAATTGTAAGACACCATGATGTTCCCAAGGACGGAGAGGATCCCATTTGGCACCGGCATCTTCATGATGAGGTAGGTGTGATGTGGTATAGCCAAGAATTTGGCGAGCGTCTCTATGAACAAGATGTTTAGGCTGCTGCCTCCGTCGATGCGAGTCTTAGGCAACTAGGACCCGTTGACTATGGGGTTAACGACCAACGGATAGGTTCTGGGGTCATTGTGACGATCATCATGGTGATCATCACGACGATCGCTTTTGTGGTCGTCGTGCCTGTCGTTGCAGTCATCGCGATGGTAGTCATCACATCTGTCATCGCGATGGTAGTCGCGGCGATAATCACATCGATCCCTATCGTCATTGCGAGGATAGGGCCTGCGGTCGTGGTAATCTTGTCGATCAGGTCGACGGTTACGATTGTCAAAGCATTGGCCACCATTGCGGTCGTCATTGCCGTTGCTTCTGGTCTTCTTGGAGGTAGATGGGACTCCAAGGGCACGCTTCAACTGCTCGCACTCCCTCATGGTGTGTTTGGCGTCGCGATGGAACAGGCACTGGTTGTCCATGACCATATTGAAGTCACGTTCGAGGAAGGTGGAAGGTCTGGGTGGATCTGTCACATAGGCTTCGCCAGTTCGCTTGCGTGACCTGGTGCTTCTGTCATCATTGTCTTCTCCGTTGAAGTCATGCATTACCGCATCTTAAGTGTCACCCAGGTTTTCGACGTAGGCCATGAGGTCACCAATGGCTTTTGTGTCGGCTTTGTGGATCTTCTCACACAACTTGATGTTGGTGATTCCCTTTTTGTAGTAGGCGATGACGTTGTCGTCTTTGATACCTGCAAGGGTGTTGCGGTTCTCGAAGTAGCGGTTGGTGTATTCACGGAGAGTTTCATCACTTCTCATCTGCACTCTGGCGAGGTGGTGAGTATTGCCGGGACGATTGTAGGTTGCCTGGTAGTTTGTCGTGAAGAGGCGAGACAGAGTTACCCAGGAGGTGATGCACTCTGCTGGGAGATTGTCGAGCCACAGGAGTGGTGCCTTGCCCATCACGAGGGGGAAGTATCCCTCCATGTGGTCTTCGTTGCCTCCAGAGGCACACGCTGCTATGCTGTACATTTTGAGCCATATACTTGGGTCGGAGTGACTGCCATACTTCTCAATGGATGGCTTGAAGTCCTTGGGGTATCTGATCGTCCGGAGACGTCGTGAGAAAGCTGGGAAATTATTGACCGCTCCCGTGCTTGCTGATGGAGCATGATCAGTAGGGATGACGTAGAGGTCGTCGGGAGGGCTGTTGTCTTGGTCGTACTGGGCACATTGTAGGAGTTCTTGATCGTGCATGATCCAGAGATCTATAGCTTGCATAGAGTTGTTGGCATCGAGGGTGTCAGGGACCCCGTGCTCGCGATCATAGCTAGCACGTCGAGCTATCTCGACTTCATCTCTTATGCGGTGATGTTGACTTCCCTCTGCACGATTGGCCTAGACCGGAGGAGGCTGAGCTCCAGCATTGTGTCTTGGATTTGGGGCAGCGTTCCCCTGGATGTTGGCAGCGTTAGCTGCATTGTTGGCGGCATTACCAGCAGCATTGGCCGAGGCGTTTGCTGAAGCATTAGCAGCAGGGTTGGCTGGAGCGTTGGCTGCAACGTTGGCTGCGGGATTGGCCGACTGCACTACTTTGTTTTTTCCTCGACCTTCTTCAGCCACCGGGTCGAGGGGACCCTAGCTATGACGTTGCTAGCAAGGACGCTCTGATCTGCTTCTGGAGTAAGAACTTGCTACGGATCTGCTGTATCCAGAACCTCTTTCTTCGATCTGAGCAGCGGAGACACGGACGTTTGCTTGGAGACATCGGACCATTGGGAATCTTCGAGGTGGTTCAGAGCGGCAAGGGTGGCTCCGAAGTTGGTTTGTGGTGAATTATAGACTTCGAGTCTGTGACGCTCGAAATCCCTAAGGAGGTCTTGTTGGCGCCATCTGTTGGCACGAGGTAGATTATCTTGGCGTCACTATTGTGGGGCAACTGGTGCCGCTGGTGCTTGTTGCCCGACGTTGACGTTGACTTGACCGGCGTTAGCCGGTGGTTGGCCTGCACCTGGGGCAGCAATAGCGAGCTCTTGTTGTCGTCAGACAGCTCTGGCAGCATTGGCGTTTTAACGCTCTTATCGTTGCTCGTCTGTTTCCCTATCTTGTGGTGGCATGTCCGCAGAGACGACCAAGATCTTGCGATCTAGGGTCTCGAACTCTTCTCCTGGATAGTTTGGGGAGATTATTGTATGGTCGACCTGGAACGCAAGGCGGTCCAAAGACGACTCTTGGTTCATCCAACGGCGGTGAGCCATGGTGAGGGGTCGACGAAGCTTCTTGAGGACACGTGTCGGGGACAGCCCTAGGGGTCCCCTTAAACAACGGGGAAATCCTCACTTAAAACCCGCAACAACACACTAGGCCTAACCATGCAGGTGCCTAACCATGCAGGACACAGCCCACAGGGACTCCGACGGCCCATCGAGGCGGCCCACGAAAGGATCCCCTCGAACAGGCTTCGCCCCGCTCGAGGGCGGCCTCCCTTCGGGCGGGCACCACCCCGCTCGAGGGGCAGCACTTCCCTCGAGCGGGCTCCGCCTCGCTCGAGGGTACGCCCCGCCCTCGGCGGGGTCCGCCACGCTCGAGGGTGCCCCTCACGCGTGCGCGGCCCCGTACACGGGCATTTAACGCCACGACACAAGGGGGCGGCGCCATCATGCGCCGGGGCTCGCGCCCCGGTGCCGCCGCACCAACTCCCCAGGGAGGAGCCCATCCCCACCCGCGTGGGGGAGGGAGTGTGCGGTACGGCCGGTGTCAGTCCCGTGACACCGCGCGCCTACTGCAGTACGGCTAACGCGCCCGACCCTCGAAGGGGGGCCGGGCGCACCCTCGATTTCACTTTCCCGTGACCCTACAGGGTTAGGTGGAGGCGCTAGGCCGGTGGATTGCCATCCCGGCCACTGTAACGGCGTGGCCGCCGTACCCGCGCGTGCAGGCGCACGCCGGACCCTGTAGCAACGACTCCAGCCCCGTGAGGCGCGTTGGGAAGGAACGCCGTTCTGCACGCCCCACATGTACTCGTACAAGCTTGCGTCGGCACACGCCCCGAGCCTATCAGAGGACATCACCGCCATCCGTTGCTCTCCTACCCTCGAACCGCCACTGTTCGGGTACAAGTGAGGCCATGATGACCAGATCGCAGCGGGGATCGTCCGGACGGCCGCCCACTCTACACCGTAGCACGTCGCACTTCTCCACATAGCTAGGTAGCGCGGCGCGCATGTAACCCGCCACCCCCTTGATCTATAAAAGGGGGGGCGAACCCCCAGCCGCGGGGGGAGACAGACGAACGGAGACACAAGAACACTTCACACACCACGTACTCATTCTCATTCTCCCACAATATCTTCAGCCACTCCCTCCCGGGGACTTGGAAGCTACGCTTCCTCTCTCGCCTTGCTTGTATTTGCCCCACTACAAGCACCCCCCGGTGCTAAGTAATATAGTGCCCCGAGCACGCCCTGTGGTCGTACGGCCCCCTCGGGGGAACCGGGATAAAACCTCTGTGTCACTTGTTACTTAGCATCGACCATTGAGGGATAGACCTCGGCGCTATCTACTGGTCAGTGTCGGGACCATATTCCGCACCGACAGTTGGCGCCCACCGTGGGGCAAGCGAGCGCCTAAGGTCATTTCGCCAACTCCCTCCATGGTGATCCGCACTGAGTACCGTGCTACACGCTACTGCATGGGTAGCTCGGACCCCCTCCCGGCCGGGTTCGAAATCCGCTTCGGGGACCTGAATTTCCAGGCCACGGGGAACGGCTATCTCATGCGCCTCACTAACCGTGAGGAACTCCGCGCGCGGCGTCAGGCCAGGTCTGCTCAGACCCCCGCCGCACGCACGACTCCGGCGCAGGCCCCTGCAGGCACGGATGCCGCGGGTCCGTCGACGCCACGACGCCGTCATCGCTGCGGGCGGCGCGCGCGCCGGGCGCGGTCGGCGGCGGCGGGCCGAGCGCGCCGCCACTCAAAGTGGCGCGCCCACCGTCACGACAGCCGCCACCGCCCCGGCGGGGCCGCGCGCGGTCTCCGGACCGCGCATCCCCATCGGGCTGCGTGGCGCTACGTCGGCCTAAAACGCCAACGTCAACACGACGATGCGCAGGGTTCCACCTGGCCGCCACGTCTTCGTCGCCAGGGGTCCCGGCGCCTCAGCAGGAGACGAATCGTCCCTGGGCTCCGTCGACACGTTAGCACCCGCCAACCGCCACGGGTACGCGGAGTGGGACTTCTCCGGCGTACCTGACCCGGTTGTGTTCCGGCGTTTCCTCGACGCCGCGGACTGCTGGTTCGGCTGCTCCGACGACTCCAGCACCGGGAGTTACAATCCCGCGCGGGAATGCTGCGCCGTCATCACCAACGACCCGGCCAACGCTGCCGGTGCGGCAGGCGCCGGAGACGGGGAAGTCACGCCTGCCACAGGGATCGCCACGCGCCTGGCCGCGGGGCCAAGCGCTCTCGCCGGGGCCGACGTCGACGTACGAGCGGCCCAAGCCCGCGAGCTCGAGGCCAAGCCGGCGGAAGAGTGCCGAACGGTGCGGTTGCTCCGCGCCTCAATGGCGGGGGAGGCCTCCGCGCGTGGCGAACGCGCACGGGAGGCGGGCCGACAGGTCCGCGACCGCATCAACACCGTCCCCAACGTGGACAACGCGGACGCTCCGCCGCGAGCAAGCCAGAAGCTCGTCGCCGCCGCAACGCTGCTGTGGGCTATGCCAGCACCCTCGACCCCCGAGGCTCAAGACATGCACCGCGAGGTGCAGACTCTGATCGAGCAGGCGGCCGTCCAACAGGCCGAGAGCTCGGCTTCACGCATCCGCCAACAGGGGGATGCACGGGGTGATGAAGCTGCACCGGGAGGCGAACCCTCGGTGCACGCGGGACGACCCACCGAGCAAGGACGCACGCCGGCCAAGGAACGACTCCTTGACGCGCACAGGGCGCTGGATGGTGACGCCCGCAATGTCATCAACGCCAGGCGCACCAGCAAGGCGGACGCACGAGCAGCAAGGGGTTACCACCCTCGACGGGGTGGACGCTACGACAGTGGCGAGGATCGCTCCCCGACGCCGGAGCCCCCAGGCACCCGTGTGTTCAGCCAGGAGATCCGAGCGGCAGCGTTCCCCCAACGCTTCCGCCAACCCTCGACGATCGTCAAATACAACGGGGAGACGGACCCCCGTGTCTGGCTCAACGACTACCGCCTAGCCTGCCAGCTGGGCGGGGCCACTAGCGACGAGGTCATCATCCGCAACTTGCCCCTACATCTGGGCGACGCGGCCCGGACATGGCTCAAGCACTTGCCCGCCAGCCAGATCCATAACTGGGACGATCTAGTCCACACGTTCGTGGGCAACTTCCAGGACACATACGTGCGCCCTGGAAACTCATGGGACCTGCGCTCCCCGCACGCGAAGCCGGCGAGTCGTTGCGGGACTTCATACGGCGCTTCTCCAAGCGGCCGCACGGAACTCCCCGCCGTGGCACGATCCCGAGATCGTGCACGCCTTCCTCGAGGGCACCACGTGCGGGACCTCGTGCGGGAGGCCGGGACGCGGCCCGCCCGCGGACTCCAACGAGTGCGTTCGACATCGCCACCAGCTTCGCCTCCGGGGAGGAGGCCGTGGGGGCGATCTTCGACGGCAAGAAGGGCAAGCGCTCTGAGGACATGCCCGCGGAGGGCAGCGGGTCCAAGGAACCACACCGCAACGACAAGCGGGGCAAGAAAGAGAAGAAGCCGCGCCGCGAGGCGCGCGAGCAAGGGCGTGACGGCGGCAACGCTGAGGCCCTCGGCGCCCGGCCGGCTCGACGGGGCCCTCGGCCGGCCCCTCAAGGCCGGGAGTGTTCGCCGACATACTGAAGAAGCCATGTCCCTACCACAAGACTCCCGTGAACCACACTCTTGAGCAGTGCGATATGCTCAAGAAGTTCTATGGCCGTGCCGCCGCGAAGGAGGCAGAGGCCAAGAAAGACGGAGGCGATGGCGACGCAGGCAGCTTCCCTGCTGTCGAAAATGTGTTCCTCATCTTTGGGGGACCTACCGTCGACATGTCGACCAGGCAGCGCAAGAAGGAGCGGCACGAAGTCCTCGCCGCGGATCACCGTTCCCCCGAACGTTTTCACGCGCGACATCGCGGAACCCTCGGTCACCTTCGAGCCCTACCCCTCGAGCCACGACGGACCCTCGGGGGCTCCCTCGAATCCAACGGGTGCGGAACCCATGGACGAGGTCCCCTCGAACGAGGCGTACGTGCTCTCCCTCCTCGAGGGGTACGGCTCTCACGAAGCCGATGCGATGGACATCGAGCCGGTTCCTGTCCAAGCGGATTGGCGCGAAAAATACATCGCCCGGATCGCTCGAGGGGAGCTCCCCGCGGACCGGGCCGCGGCTAGGCGCATCGCTAGGATGGCTAAATCTTTTGCCCTCGTCGACGGCGAGCTGTACAAGCGCGCCGCCTCCGGCATCCTACAGCGGTGCGTGCCCATTCCCGAGGGGCGCGAGCTCCTACGGGATATCCATGCGGGGATCTGTGGCCACCACGCCGCACCACACACCCTCGTTGGCAACGCGTTCCGCCAAGGCTTCTACTGGCCTACCGCGGTCGCGGACGCAAGCGAAATCGTACGCACCTGCGAAGGGTGCCAGTTCTACGCCCGCAAGTCCAACTTGCCCGCCCACGCCCTACAGACCATCCCCGTCACATGGCCGTTCGCCGTGTGGGGGCTGGACATCGTCGGGCACCCGGAAGGGCGCCGGGGGCTTCACCCACTTGCTAGTCGCGATCGACAAATTCTCCAAGTGGGTGGAGGTGCGCCCCATCACGAACCTAAGGGCTGAGCAGGCGGTGACATTCTTCACCGATATCGTCTACCGCTTTGGAGTGCCAAACTCCATCATCACAGACAATGGGTCCCAGTTCACGGGCCGGAAGTTCTTGGAGTTCTGTGACAAGTTCCACATCCGCGTGGATTGGGCAGCTGTGGCACACCCACAGACCAACGGCCAAGTGGAGCGTGCCAACGGCATGATCCTACAGGGCCTCAAGCCCAGAATTTTCGACCAGCTCAACAAATCTGGGCGAAAATGGCTCCAAGAACTACCCGCAGCGGTTGTGTGGAGCCTAAGGACCACCCCAAGCAGAGCCACCGGGTTCACCCCATTTTTTCTAGTCCGCGGCGCGAGGCCGTCCTCCCCACGGATTTAGAATACGGGTCGCCCAAGGTTCGAGGTTACAACGAGGATGCTAACCAGCGAGCCCGCGAGGACTCGCTGGACCAGCTGGACGAGGCACGCCTCGTAGCCTTAATGCACTCCGCGAGGTATCAACAGTCCCTAAGACGTTACCAAGCACGCAAGATACGTCGACGGGATTTCAGCGAGGGGGATCTGGTCCTAAGGCTGCGCCAAGATAACCGAGGGCGCCACAAGCTATCGCCACCATGGGAAGGACCCTACGTCGTGGTGAAAGTACTCAAACCGGGCACATACAAGCTGGCCAACGAGGACGGTGAAGAGCTCACCAACGCTTGGAACATCCAACAGCTACGTCGCTTCTACCCTTAGCCAGGATTTTCAAGAATTCTCGTTGTAAAAATCACATGGCCAACGCCCCAGTTGGCAACGACTATGTAAATACTCCAAGTCTAATGAGAAGGATAACTTGGCTTTCCCCTGAAACCCAAGTTACCCTCGGGGAGCTCTTGCGCGGGGGGGGCACCCCCCCCCCCCCCAAAATGGTCCCATTTTTTCGCGCAAAAAACAAAACAACACGCGCTAAGTTTGTTTCCTACTTCAACCTCGAGCCACGATTCGAACAGGGCGCAGCGGCACGGCGGAAGGAGGCGCGCGAGCCAGAGATAGCCTACGCCGCGTGGACATGGCCCTTCTCTCTCGCCTCCAACCCAGCAGGCCCCCTGCGAAAATCGAACTCCCCTAACTAGAATCTACTCAGGAAGAAGGAGAAACAAAAAGCGTGATAAACAAAGGACTTCATTTACAGCAAATATTTATGTTCATGAAACAGCTTGTTTATTTACAAAGGCCACGAGGCCAGGATGCGATACACAACAAAAAACGGGCCTAGCGCCCAGCGCTTTCGGGCGGGAGGGAGCGAGCGGCATCGGCGGCGTCCGGGAAGAGGAACTCCTCGAAGGCCTCGGCGAGCAACCCGGCGGCGTCGGCAGCGAGCGCATCCACACGCTCCATGGCCACCTCGTCCTCGACGCCCTCGGGAACGATGTAGCCCTCCGCCAGCGCCTCGAAGTTAACCTCGTAGTGGGACCGCACCACTCCGAGGGCCTTCTGGACACCCAGCTGCAGCGCCCGGCGCATCCGCTCGGTGACATGGCCACCAAGGGCACGCAGACGGGCGGCCGAGGGGAGGCTGCCGGCACGGGCCTCGCCCTCCTCGACGGAGCGGCGGTCTCGAGGGCCGCATCGCGCGGCTCCGCAACTCTGCTCGGAGGAATTGTAGGAAGCCCGCAGCGCCTCGGCCCGCTCAGCCGCATGCCCCAGAGCGGTGCGCAAGCCTGGAAACGCCACGGCAAGAAAGAAATCAGAAAAAGGGAATGCGAGTTCCCAAACGAAAAACCAACGAGCAAGAGTCAAACAGTGGCTCACCTTCGACTTGCTTCCTCTCCATCTCGAAGTCCCGGCGCACGGCCTCGACCGACAGCTCGAGGCGCCGGACGGTTTCGCCTTGCTCGCGGAGGGCCAACTCCTGGTTGGCATTGCTGATGCTGAGCATGAGCGCCTCGTCCTCGACCTTGGAGAACGCGGTGTTCCGCTCCTCCAGCGACTTCTGCGTCACCTCGTGGGCGGCGCGCTCCTGCTCCAGCGCTGCACGGGCGTCGACGAGGGCGGCTGCCCCCTCGCCGAAGCCGCTCCTCAGCCCCTTGGCGGGCGGTGCTCTCTTGCAGGAGCCGCTCCTCAGCGACGACGAGGGCCGCGGCCTTGGCGTCGAGGGCGGCCTTCGGGTCGTCGGCCTCCTTGGCCCGCTGCTCCCGGCCGCGCGCCCGCTCCTCGGCTGGCGGCCCCGTTGCGCTGCGCCCCCTCAAGCGACGTGCGGAGCTCCCGGGTTTCGGCGCGAGCGGTGGCCACCTCCACCTCCAAGTTGGCGGCCAGTGTCCGCGTCTTCTCCAAGTCCGAGCACGCATTCCACAGCGCCTCATCACGATCGATGAGGGCTGCGCGGACCCGCTCGAGGCTCGAGCGACGCGCCGTGTCCTGCCTCGAGCTCTCGGGGAGCTCATCAGGCCGAGGCCGGGGCCGTACGCCGGCCAGGCGTCCCGGCGTCCTAAGGGCGTCGGCAAGCGCGTCGAAAGCGGCCGCACCGCTCCCGGAGGCGGTGGACCTCGGCGTTCACCCGGTCGAACGCATCGTACTTGTCGTGGGCGCGGCGCTCGAGCTCCCGACATCCACGAGCAAAGTCCGTAAGCACTACGGCACGAAAGCGACACACAAAGACGAGAAGAAGAGGAAAGCAAGCGACGACACCCTACACGAAAGACGCGCCATGCGGGGCCGCCGTGGACCCTGCCGGCGCCTCGTTCCGACGCGCGGTTGAGCGTAGCGCCGTGGCTCGGAGCTCGCCCCGAGCTCCTGCTCCCCACGGGGCGCCGGCAAATGCCGGGGGATCATCGATGCCCCCCTCCACACAGGCGGGGGCGGCCGGCGTGGGAGGGACGAGGCCTCGGCCCCGTGTCCTCGGCCCCCCACCACCATGTGACCCTTGTGCGCGCCTCGCGAGGGCCCCTCACGGGGCTCGGGGGAGTTCGTGGGCCGGGCGGCCCACGCGATTCCACCCGGGCGGCGGAGAGTCGTCCGAGACTTCCACCACCTCCGCCCGCGGATCGCGGGTGGGCGCGAGCCCCCGCTGGCGCGCCTCCGCCGGCACCTCCACCGGCGTCTCGGTGGCCGCGGGCGCCCGTCGTGGCGCCATGGCCACCACCTGCGGCTGCGCGCGCATCCACGGGCGCCGCCACGGGTTGCGCCCGCTCCACCTCCTCTGCGGCCGGCGCCGTGGGCCGCGCCTCCACGGCGGCGACCTCCGCGGGGCCGTACCTCCACCACGATCGCCGCCGCGGCTGCGTCTCCACGACGGCCGGGGCCGGCCGCCCCGGCGACCTGCGGTTGCGCCGCGGCGGGCTGATGCGCCGGCCGGGGCCTTGGGGCCCCGGCCGAGGCTTTGCGAGCTCGCACCGCCGCCGTGCTTGTCCCCGGGCGCGGCCGCCCTTGACGAGCGCCGCCGGGTGGGGATCGATGCGTCCGTCCTCAGCACCTTGGCTGGTGCAAGAGGAGGAACGGTTGGCACCACCCTGCGCAGGCACGGACAGAAGGTTAGGGCACCTGATCCTCGACAAATCAAACCAAACGAAAAAAGACAGTCTCCTTACCTCGAAGAGGAAAAAGCCCGTTTCCTTTTTCTCGAGGCCTCAGCAGACGAGGCCGGCGCGCGGGCCGCGCGCGCGCGCGCGCGCGCGGGCGCGCCCCGCCACGTGCGCGGGCGAGTCCGGCGCGCGCCCTCCGAGGTCGCCGCCGCGCGCGCCGGCCACGCTCGCCCGCGTGCGGGCACGCCTGCGGTCGCGCCTCCCGACGAAGCCGCCCCCCCCGCACGGGCGCGCTCGCCTCGCGCGAAGGCACGCTTGATGCGCGCACGGGCGCTCTCGCCGCGCGCGCGCGTCCTCGATGTCGATTGCCCTAGCGGCGGGCACCGTTGCACCCGCCCCAGGCGAAGCCGCCCTTGTCGCCGACGCTGGCTCCGGCGAAGGGGGTGCAGGCTGCCACCTATCAGAGGGGCCCTCCCCCTCAGCCTCTTCCTCTTCGTCCTCCTCCGAGGACGAGAACTCCTCGATCTCCGAGGAGGAGAGCCCCAGCTCCTCGCGCCGCCGGTACTCCGCGGCCCGCCGGTCGCGGCGCGCTTGACGTCGCCTCGCGTGCTCCCTCCCCGCGCGCCGCCCGCTCCTCGCTCCCGCGCTGCCGCGCGCCCGGCCGAGCGCACGGGATTCGGGGGTGGGCGGAACGGACTTGGCGATGGTGAAAGTCACCAGCTGTACACGGAAGCAACAAGGGCGCGTCAGGAGGCAAAGGCAACACCAAGAACTAAAACGAAATCAAGAATCACACTCACCAATGGGCCGGTGGGGAGCATCTCGAGGTCCCACGGGGTCCGACCCGCAGGCGGCGGCACCAGGGTGTCGACGGCGCTCCACGCCCGGGTGAGCGCGTACGGCCGCTCGAGGGGCGTCGGGAGCATCCGCGACCTCGCCAGGTCGACGGGATTGGCCGCCTCTGTCATCTCGAAGATGCAGAGCGGCCTCTCCATCAATGGCACGATCCGCCGGTGATGAAGGAAGGTGAGGACGCCCATCGCGTTCAGCCCCATCTTCGCCAGGCGGCGGCAAGCCGCGGCCGGGGACCGACTCCTGCCGCCTCCGATGCTGGGCCGTGGACACCCCGTAGCCCCAGGAGTCAGGCCTCTCCTTGAACACCCGACCGGTGTAGGGAGGGAGGCCGGGCTCTGCGTTACGCAAGTAGAACCACCCCCGCTCCCAGCCGGCGTTGTTCGTCGTCATGGTGCAGGGAATGTAGACGTCCTTGAATTGCCCCCGCAGGGCAAGCGACATCCCGCCGGCGCGCATCGCGCGGCGGGTCCTCGGCTCCGTCGTGGGCTGCGTGATGAGCTCCGCGCGGAAAAGATGTACCCAGAGCTCCCAATTGACTGGGACCCCCACGTACCCTTCGCAGACGCCCACGAATGTGGCCGCCTGCGAGATCGCGTTTGGGGCGAAGTTGTGCAGCTCCACTCCGTAGTTGTGGCACATCGCCCGCATGAAGGTGCTCGCTGGCGCGTTGAAGCCCCGCTCGTGGTAGCGGATGAAGCTCACCACGTAGCCCTCCGGCGAGTTGGGCTCGCGGTCCGCAGCCGGCGGCACGATCCACTCTGCCGGACGTCCGTCTTCGTTGGCCGCCAGCTGGCCGGCGGCAACCAGCCCGCCAAGCGCCAGCTGCGTCACCGTCGACCTCTCGCAGGCATACGGCTCCAGGATCCTAAGGGGAAGCTGAGGCGGCGCCATGAGGAAGGACGAAGGAATGCGAGGAAGGAGAACGAGGAACGGAAGAAAAGCTCTAACGGAGACACCGCGCGGTGGCAGGAAGCGAGGCGAAGACGAAGGGGCGGGGGACTGAAAATGGTGAGGCGTCAAGGTAAAAAACCGCCGTCTCCTCCACCCCTCAGATTTATAAGCCGACGGGGCGAGCTCTCCGGAGCGGACGCCCCGCTCGCATTAACTGCAGGGAATCTTCCCTTCACGCCGACGGACGGGTCCCACCACGACTGCAGCGGCCACGTCACGACAGGCGGGCCATCATCACGGCAAAGACCCGCAGGGACCGAGGCGAAGCCGTCACGTCCACCTGCCACGCCGCCCATTACGCGCGCGCGCGCGGCCGCATCGCCTAAAAAGAAACCGCGGCCTCAACTGCGAGGCATTTAATGACCGGGTCCCCTTGCCAAGCAAGAAGAACCCTCGAGCGGGGCGAGCCCTCGGCTCAAAACGAGAACAGCCCTCGATTGGACATCGACGTGAGAAGGTCGCCCGGGACCTGCTCGACGTAGAGCAGGCACCGCGGGTACCCATGCCACGTAGAACCCTCGAGCGGGGCGAGCCCTCGGCTCAAAACGAAAACAGCCCTCGATGGGACATCGACGTGAGAAGGTCGCCCAGGACCTGCTCGACGTAGAGCAGGCACCGCGGGTACCCATGCCACGTAGAACCCTCGAGCGGGGCGAGCCCTCGGCTCAAAACGAAAACAACCCTCGATGGGATATCGACGTGAGAAGGTCGCCCGGGACCTGCTCGATGTAGAGTAGGCACCGCAGGTACCCATGCCACGTAAAACCCTCGAGCGGGGCGAGCCCTCGGCTCAAAACGATGTCAGCCCTCGATGGGATATCGACGTGAGAAGGTCGCCCGGGACCTGCTCGATGTAGAGCAGGCACCGCGGGTACCCATGCCACGTAAAACCCTCGAGCGGCGCGAGCCCTTGGCTCAAGACAACATCGATTCTCCAAGGAAGGGCACATACGCTGTGCTACCAACCAGCACCTCGAGGGCTGGCTCGCCCAGACCCCTCGATGGCCGCAAACGTGAAAAGACGGGGCCGCCCAGGCGCCACCCCCGCACGGCCCTGCGATCGAGGGTTCGAAGCCCGACCCTCGACGGGTTTGAACGGGCGCCACGGATCGCGAGTTAGGGACGACGAGGGCACGCGCATTCGAGCCGTTCCTCAAGCCCGTCGGCTCGAGGGTGCCCCACATGTCGTGTTCGAGAGCCAGCGAGGGCAGCTAGCCGGGGGATCCCACCGAGGGAGATCTTCCGCGCCCTCGGTCCCTAGCGAACGGGACCGAGCCCCACCTAGCAAACCCATGCAAGAGCTTCCATGGACGTGTCTCCGGACCGCGCAGCCTACCCTTATCGAACGGGGCATGGACGTCCACTTGAACCACCCGCTAGCGGCTCGACGAGGAATCCGCAATCCGCGACCCGCTCGATGGGGGTTGCGGAAACCTCACCCTCCGTCCCGCGGAGGGACGGCGAGGGCGCGTTAAAAAACAAGTCGCCAAGCTCTACCCGATCGCCTTGAACGGGCCAAGGCTCGGGGGGCTTGACGCACGGCTACACCTCCTTGAACCGCACCCGCCGGAGACGGTGACAGCGGTGCGTGCACCCCCGAAGCCGGCTGAAATACCGCCGATGCCGGTTGGCATATGTGCCACGCCTCTCCGACCAAAATTCTCGCGGTTAACCCCTACGGGAGCACCCACACTCTGCCCGGGGCTTCGGGGGCTAGACCCGCGGGTCCGGCCGCCGACGCGGCCCCACGGAAAGCGTTCGCGGAACAAGGAGGGAAGAACGTCCTATCGGTGGGTTCCGGCATGCGGGGAGCCTCAATGGCAAACCCACAGATGCTCGAGGGCTACTGTCGGGGACAGCCC
This sequence comes from Cenchrus americanus, assembly GCA_947561735.1. Lineage (NCBI taxonomy): Eukaryota > Viridiplantae > Streptophyta > Magnoliopsida > Poales > Poaceae > Cenchrus > Cenchrus americanus. Next base: position 144,740,314 of record OX387244.1, read on the forward strand.
TAGGGGTCCCCTTAAACAACGGGGAAATCCTCACTTAAAACCCGCAACAACACACTAGGCCTAACCATGCAGGACGCAGCCCACAGGGACTCCGACGGCCCATCGAGGCGGCCCACGAAAGGATCCCCTCGAACAGGCTTCGCCCCGCTCGAGGGGCAGCACTCCCTTCGGGCGGGCACCACCCCGCTCGAGGGGCAGCACTTCCCTCGAGCGGGCTCCGCCTCGCTCGAGGGTACGCCCCGCCCTCGGCCGGGGTCCGCCACGCTCGAGGGTGCCCCTCACGCGTGCGCCGGCCCCCGTACACCGGCATTTAACGCCCTGACACAAGGGGGCGGCGCCATCATGCGCCCGGGGCTCGCGCCCCGGTGCCGCCGCACCAACTCCCCAGGGAGGAGCCCATCCCCACCACTGTGGGGAGGGACTATGCGGTACGGCCGGTGTCAGTCCCGTGACACCGCGCGCCTACTGCAGTACGGCTAACGCGCTCGACCCTCGAAGGGGAGCCGGGCGCACCCTCGATTTCACTTTCCCGTGACCCTACAGGGTTAGGTGGAGGCGCTAGGCCGGTGGATTGCCATCCCGGCCACCGCGCGGCGTGGCCGCCGTACTCGCGCGTGCAGGCGCACGCCGGACCCTGTAGCAACGACTCCAGCCCCGTGAGGCGCGTTGGGAAGGAACGCCGTTCTGCTTGCCCCTGTACTCCGTACAAGCTTGCGTCAGCACCGCCCCCGAGCCTATCAGAGGACATCACCGCCATCCGTTGCTCTCCTACCCTCGAACCGCCCTCGTTCGGGTACAAGTCAGGCCATGATGACCAGATCGCAGCGGGGATCGCCCGGACGGCCGCCCACTCTACACCGTAGAACGTCGCACTTCTCCACATAGCTAGGTAGCGCGGCGCGCATGTAACCCGCCGCCCCCTTGATCTATAAAAGGGGGGCGAACCCCCAGCCGCGGGGGGAGACAGACGAACGGAGACACAAGAACACTTCACACACCACGTACTCATTCTCATTCTCCCACAATATCTTCAGCCACTCCTCCAGGGACTTGGAAGCTACGCTTCCTCTCCCGCCTTGCTTGTATTTGCCCCACTACAAGCACCCCCGGTGCTAAGTAATATAGTGCCCCGAGCACGCCCCTGCTGGACGTACGGCCCCCTCGGCCGGAACCAGGATAAAACCTCTGTGTCACTTGTTACTTAGCATCGACCATTGAGGGATAGACCTCGGCGCTATCTACTGGTCAGTGTCGGGACCATATTCCGCACCGACAACACGGCACTGGCGTGCGGTGTGCTTGGACTTCTCGTGAATAGGGCAGGGTTCATCGAGGTGATTCCTGCAGTTTCCACGATCTTGGGTTTTGGGTCCAGATTCAATCTGGATCTTGCACTTCATGAAGCGTGATGTTGAAGGTTGACGAGGTCGTGCGAGGGCGTTTGATGCGCTCACAGATTTTGATCGTGTCAGAGAACATGCTCTCTACATGATGAATCCCAGCGATCAGGTCGCTAGGAGTGGGTGGGTGGGTTTCTGGTGACAGATCTGTTTCAATATATTGGTCGGTGGTGACCGCGTTGCCTTCGAAGACGAGGCAGGCAGTTGGAGCGGTGGAGGTCGCCAGCATCGAGCCAAAGCTGATGTCGACGGGGTTGGCGAGGATGTCTGCCATGCTCTCCGGGAAGATGATGCTGTTGGTCGAAGCCATAGAGTTGCACGAAGAACCTTGACTCAGCCCCTACCTGGCGCACCAACTGTCAGATGGTGAGATCTGGACAGCCACGCGGCTGTTAATCCATGTGGTTTAGTTGTTCGGCTTGGAGGAGTCTAAAGGCTAAGAACTCGAAGGTCGCACACGAGTACGAGGAACACAGAGAACACGGCAAGTTTATACTGGTTCGGGCCTCCGAAGAGTAATACCTTACGTCCAGTTGTCGGTGTAGATTGCTTGAGGATTGGATCTGGGTACAAGGGATCGCCTCGTCCGCCTTATATTGGCTAGCAGATGAGGTCAGTTCCCAGACTCCAGGTCGATTACGACCAGGAGACCTAAGTCTAGATTACACATCTTGCCATATCTATCTATCTGCTTTGGTCGTAATCCACGGAGGTCTTGTCTCGTACGCCAAGTCTTGAGGTCATAGCAGATTAGGTCGTCTGGGGAGTCTTCTGGAATGTCTTCAGGAGGTCGTGTGGGCCGCCAACCAGGTCAGTTGGGCCCACTGACAGGTCGGTGGGTCTTCTAGTAGGCCGGACCAACTTGTCGGGGACAGCCGTGAGCCTAGTCGGTGGGGACCTAGGGGTACGCATGTCTCACACTTCTCTATGGTTTCGTTGAGGATGCTTTTTAATTGTCTATTCGATGTTTCCGCTTGTCCGTTGGTTTGTGTATGAGAGGTCGTAGAGACCCTATGTTCAATTCCCAATTTGGACAAGCACTTTTTGAAATTCTTCCCGGTGAAGTTAGTTCCTCCATCGCTAATCAAGATTCTTGTGTACCGAAACGAGGGAAAATCATGTTCTTTATCATTGCAATGGACTCCTCTGTGGAAGCTTTACGACATGGCATGGCCTCTACCCACTTGGATACATAATCAACCATGACTAGGACATGCTCATATCCATGTGGGTTTTTGAAAGGACCCATGAAGTCTATACACCACATATATAATAGATCGATTTGTAGATTATATTTCAAGGGCATAGAATTTCTCTGAGAGATGTTTCCGGTTCTTTGGCATTCAGGGCATGATGCAACATATCTTTTAGTATCTTCATGCATCTCCGGCCAATAGAATCTGCTGGACCACACTTTTGCTTGGGTTCTAAAATGGCTATAGTGTCCACCGTACTCCGCCGAGTGGCACTTTCTCAAGATTTCAAGTCTCTCTTCTCTCGGCACACATCTTCTCATGACTCCATCATTGCCAAGTTTGAAGAGGTAAGGTGCATCCCAAAAGTATTTTCGACTTTTGGAGATTATCCTCCTTTGAGAGTTTTTATCTAGATGGTCAAGAGGCATCTTCCGAATTGCTCAAATCATATCAATCATCCAAATGTCTTTATCGAGCACTTGATAGAGGTGGTCATCTCTCATCTTGATTTCTATGGGCTCTTTATCATCTTGTCCACAATTCAACCTAGACAAATTATCGGCCACAACCTTCTCCACCCCCTTCTTATCATGTATTTCAACATCAAAATCTTGGAGAAAAAGGATCTAACGAATCAAACGTGGTTTAGCATCCTTCTTAGCCAAGAGATAGTTGATGGCCGCGTGATCGGTGTAGACAATGACCTTCGAGTTCATGATGTAAGATCTGAATTTTTCAAAGGCGAATACCACTGCCAGCAACTCTTTCTCCGTAGTGTCATAATTTAATTGTGCCTCATTAAGAGTTTTACTAGCGTAGTAAACGGCGTGAACTCAGCCTTCCTTTATTTGACCCAAAACTGTGCCTATAGCGTAGTCACTTGCATCGCACATGATCTCGAAAGGTTGGCTTCAATCCGGAGGTTGAATAACGGGAGCACTCACCAATGCATTTTCAAGGTCCGGAATGTCCCTAGGCACTTCTCATCGAAGTCAAAAGCCACATCCTTTTGAAGGAGATGCGTTAAAGGCTTAGTAATCTTTGAGAAGTCCTTAATGAATCTTTTATAAAATCCGGCATGGCCTAGAAAGCCCCTCAAGGACTTGACATCTGTCGGAGGTGAGAGTTGCTCTACCGTCTCTACCTTATCCTTATCCACTTCAATGCCTCTCTCGGATATAACATGTCCGAGCACTATGCCTTGCTTAACCATGAAGTGGCACTTTTCCCAATTTAACACCAAGTCTACCTCTGCACACCTCATGAGGACCTTATCCAAGTTTGCCAAGCAATCCATGAACGTCTTCCCATAAACAGAAAAGTCATCCATGAGCACCTCGACAATTTCTTCGGTGAATTCCGAGAATACGGCCATCATGCAACGTTGAAAAGAGGCCAGAGCATTGCATAGACCGAAGGGCATCCTTCTATATGCAAACATTCCACAAGGACATGTAAACATTGTTTTGTGTTGATCATCCGGGTGAATGGGGATTTGCATGAACCCTAAGTACCCATCGAGAAAGCAAAAATAAGCGTGGTGCGCTAATCTCTCGAGCATCTCGTCAATGAACGGTAGGGGGAAGTGATCTTTCTTCGTTGCTTTGTTAAGCTTACGATAATCGATACACATACGCCGCCCAGTCATGGTTCTTTGCGGTATCAATTCATCCTTCTCATTCTTCACCATGGTTAAACCTCCTTTCTTTGGTACACAATGCACCAGGCTCACCCATTCGTTATGTGGAACCGGGTAGATGATTCCAGCATCAAGTAGCTTGATATCCTCTTTCCTTACTACCTCTCACATGGCATGAGTTAGCCTCCTTTGGGGGTCCACTACGGGCTTACACTGTTCTTCCATTGGTATACGATGAGTGCAAAAGGCTGGGCTAATACCTTTGAGATCATTAATCGAATATCCAATCACCTTCCTATGTTTTTTCAATAAAATCAGCAACCTCTCATTTTCTTCGGAACTCAACTCGTTGCTCACAATGACTGGATAAGTCTTGTCTGGGCCCAAAAATTCATACTTTAATCCTTTGGGCAAAGGTTTAAGGTCTACCTCTGGCACTTGTGGGTCCTCAGGTTTAATTTCTCCTATGTCCTCAAAGTTTTCTTCCTCCACGCTTCCATCTTGTGGTTCTAAACCCTTCGTTGCTTCATCTAGTTCTTCATCTTGTTGATCACTAACTTGATTCTCCATCGCCATTTGCAGAGAGTCTCTAAGGGTTTCAACAAACAAAGACTATCTACCTCCTCTACTTCGTCTTCGAGAGGAAAAGGTGAAGAGTGTTTAGAAACGCGAAGAAAATTATATGTGTACTTCTTTCTATTAAGGTTCATTATTACTTTGCCTTTTCCGGCATCCAACACGGCATCAGCCAACTTAAGAAAGGGCCAACCTATGATTATGTGATCATGATTACTATGGTAAGAATCAATAATAAAGAAATTGGTTGGTATACATTTTCCAGAGATGTTCACATTCATGTTGCAAGCAATACCTAGAGGTCTAATAGTTCGACCATCTCCCATGATTAGTTTCGTTGATGTTGGGGCTAAGTGTAGGTTGTAGTCTTGAACTTTATCGTAAATTATAGAAGATAGGACACTTACTTGGGCTTCGATGTCGCATAAAGCTTGGCATTTAACTCCATTGATCTCGCAACTCGAGTGTGGTGACGTCTTCTCTTCCTCCTCGGATCCTATCGCGTAAACTTCGGCGAGGCGAGCGTACGGCGATGCTCCGGGCTTGATCCCCATGATTCGTTTCACCTCGGCTATGTGTTCCGGATCCACTTCATCATCTCCAAAGAGCTTTTGAATGATCTCATCGGTGGTTTCAAGGTTGTATGAGTCTTCTGCTTTCTTTTCCGGTGGAAAATTCTCTTCCAGCGCTCTTGCCATCCCCTTTTGTTTACGGAACGCTGTTCTCTTGTCGAGTACTTCTTTGTAGTCGATTGGAACCCAATCCATGTGTTTGAACTCGCTTAATGGCTTCACGTTTGACATGCTTCTCTTGTTCCTTTGATTCTATTCGGCGAAGTCAACGCTCGGGGTAGTTCTTGACTTGATGTGCTCTTCTTCAAGCTTTCTTGGGATTGGCTCCTCTTTTGTGACTTCCGGGGTTGCCTCTTTACAAAATTCAGCACACTTCTTCTTCCTTGAATTGTATTCCAGCTCTTCCGCAAGTCTTGTTTCCAAATCTCTTCGCATGACCGCCGCTTTACTAAATTTTTGTAAAAGTTGAGCGGCTTCCGTGAGCGTTTTCTCCATGAGATCCCCACCTGCACACATTTGGATGTGTTGTATGGAACTAGGGGTTAGGGAAAAGAAAAATGTATGCAAGAGTACGTCACCGGAGAAGCCGAGTCTTGGTCCTTGTTCGATCAACTCATTAAACCTATTCCAAGCTTGGTCTATCCCTTCCTCTTCTCCTTGCGCGAAAGTGATCACTTGCCTCGTTAGATGTTGAACCTTGCTAATTGGAAAGAACTTCTCGCAAAACTTCTTTGTCAACTTGTTCCAATTGCCTTCAACTACAGAGGATGCAAACGAGTACCACGTCTTTGCTTCACCGACAAATGAGTAGGGAAAGAGATTCCATTTGAACCATTCATCGGGAACTCCTTCTTGACGCACCGTGTTGCATAGCGTCGTGAAATGCCTTATATGTTTATATGGGTTCTCTGTAACCATGTTTATATGGGTTCTCTGCAACCATCCCTTCAAACGGGTTTGCCGCAGGCATCTCGATAATCTTGGATTTGTTCTCATACTTGGTCGCTTCGAGCTTCGAATCCGACTCTTGTACTCTTAGGTCTTCACATCGAGGACTAGCGTAATCCTTTAGTGATTTCTCCAGTTCTTCCACGGGTTGATTAGCGAACGCCATCTAGACAACAAGATAAAAACAAAAACAAAACAAAACAAATGGTTTTCTAGATAATATGGGTTAGATATTAGCAAACAAAAGATAAACTAAATATAAAAGAAAGTTAAATGCAAACCAAACGATGTAAACTAGCTTGCTCCCCGACAACGGCGCCAGAAAAAGGGGCTTGTTAACGGATAAAAGACGTATCCACCTACGATCCGCAAGCGTACGGACCTACACCTTTTTCACCACGGGATTCCCAAGGTTCTTGTCAATCTGCGGAGCAAGGGGATTACAAGCGTTTGATCTACTTCTACTCACTAACTACACTAACCCTATCTAAGGCTAAACTAGAAAACGACTACACTACACTAGAGAGAACAACTAAGCTATCAAAATAGGAGACACTCACCCATGGGTCTACGATACTTGAACATGCAACCGCTTTAAACACGAAAACCAATCTAATCTATCGGGGGTTGTGACCATGGTTTCTCCCTTTCCCTCCCCCCGTACTATCACTACGCGGAGGTATTCATGACTAGACCTATGATGGACACGACGTATTGAATTAATTCAAGGGAGCATTGGGATCCATACTTCCTTTACGGCACGGTAGCTAACCTTAAGCATCTAAACACATTCAACACAAGATCATAGATAGATAATCCAATAAAGTACGATTACATCTTCAAGATTGATTACAACCCATGGACGAATAAGGAGTTACCCTATCAAGGTGTTAGACATGGTACCGTTGACCATGGTCGACCTTCCGACGGTGTCTTCCTTCTTCTCCACTTGTGGGTGCTTCCTTCGAGATGGTCGATCCTTCTCCGGAGATCTCCCTTCTCTCTCTCTAGCTTGTGGATGGCCTCTCGGAACGAATGGCTCTCTGTTTCGCGAATGGCGGCTCCTCTAGGGACTTAGGGTTGAAGATCCTTCGGGTGCAAGGAAAGGGGGGCCGAAGCGACGTCAGGAGTGGGCCAGGCCGACCGTCTTGGGCCAACCGGCCCAGGCCCATCCCGGCTCGGCTCGATCGCCCCTTCGCGCCTGTGGGTCCTCAAGTGATTATGCACTTTGCCCCCTCCATTTGTATGATTTTGGCGATGTCATCCTCGCGTCAAAGATTGAGGTTCTCCATGCATGAAGTTCGGTCTTTTATGCTTCAATCCTCGGGGGTGTTCCTTTGTAGCACTTCGGTCCTCGCCACCATTGGAAGTGATTTCATCAAGCTCATGAACACGAACAGGACTCCGTAAATGCTCCTTTGAACTTGTTGCGAATCTGTCCTTTATGTCCATGTTTTCCTACATAAACACAACACTTCCAAATGCATGCACAAAGATGAACTTGTTATATGATTAGTGTGCCTAGTGGTGGGTTAGTTCCATAAACAAATCCAAACCAAAGTGTAATGAACATGTTTGGTGTACCAAAATACACCGTCCACACAAACCGGTCTGACCAGTTTCCCTTGCTTGTGTGAGGCTAAGTCTAACAGAAGCGGTTTGACCAGTTTCAGAAACCGGCTTGACCGGTTTTAGGTGCCATCAGCCTTGTCGTGTGTGTTCCCGCTGCGTGTTTCATGTGGTTGTTGTTTGGGTCTTGCTCCTAGGTCCAATAGCACTTCAGTGGCTGTGTGGGCTTGGCAAAAGAAGCTTGTGGAGGTGCATGAATGAAATCGGGTTCATAGGCCGAATTCATGAATAGAATTCTTATTGGCTCCCATTCACTCCACCGCTCTGGTTTGCCGCTTTTGTCCTTCCAGTGGTATCAGAGCCGGTTACGGGTCTTGATTGACTCTAAATAGTCTAAGGTCCAAGGATGGTGTACCAGGAATGGGGTTCGGGTCCTCCACACTTCGATGGGAAGAACTACCAGATGTGGACTAAGCGGATGGCAGCTTTCCTCCGCAGAAAGGGTTAGATCCTTTGGGATGTCACGGTGACACTGGCTATGTCCAGCCAATGAACTTCCTCGCTCCAGAATCGAGGGACATGTTCGACGCCAACAACAAGGCAGCCGACTACTTGTTTCGTGCTTTGTGTCAGCCTGAATTCGATCGGGTGCACACCGAGCACTTGGCTTGTAGAATTTGGTCGGCGTTGAAGGAAGCTCATGTTGAGAATGCCCAAGTTCAGGCTCGAATGTATGCGACCTACCGGAGAGAGTACAAGAACTTCACTCATCTTCCCGATGAGTCAATCGATGCCTTGTTTCAGAGGTTTACAGTGGTGGTAAACAATATGAGGTCCAATGTGGACGTGCTCCCGTACGATGATCATGATAGGGCTATCAAGCTCTTACACTCTTTCGATCGTACGGTTTGGGGCGAAAAGTTCGAGGCCATTGTGGAGTCGGAGAAGTATGACACTCTGACCGTGAACGAGCTGTTCTCGAAGCTCAAGTCGGCTGAGGTGGATCGGGGCATGACAGCCAAGATTGAGGGCCCGACTGACTCTCATAGTCTCACCCTCATCGGGGGTTCGAAAGGAAAGACTAACGCTAACCCATCCACCAAGATGTTCTCCTTGTCCTCTTTGATGTCTATGCTAGATGAGGAGTTCGATGTGCTTGGATAGTGTCGGGCATACACCCCGGGTACTCATGCAAGGAAGGAAGAATAGTAGAAGACGGACTCCTAGTAGAATTCCCCCATACTCCTACTACGACTCGTTACGTGTACTCCTACTAGGACTCCTGCCTTGTAACCGACTAGGAACCCGCCCCCTGGACTATATAAAGGAGGGCCGGGTACCTAGCCGCACATCCCCGATCCCTCCGGGGACAACCCAACACCAAGCGCAGGGCGCCATACTTGATCCCCCAAACAGGACGTAGGGTTCGCCACCTTGGCAGCCCGAACCTGTATAAATCTTGTGTCCCGGTCCTTGCGCATACCTTCGAGTTCTCGGTCTCCCGATCATGATCCCCACCGCACAATCTACTACTTCGGGTACCCCCTTGGTAGGTTTGCTGGTCTAAAACACCGACGGTGGCGCGCCGGTAGGGGTGATCATCACCACGGGCGAGGTCGAAGGACCCTCGTCAACAAGATCAATCCTCTCGTCGACTCGCCGAGATCCATTGAAGCAAGTCGCCTTGCTCTTGTCAAAGCGGGATCAATCTTCCTACGGCTGCGCTTCCGGTTGCTTCGGCACGTCGCGCGGCTCGTCATGCGGCTCGCCGCGCCGCTCGTCGACTACTACGCCTCGCCCGGGCTCGTCGTCGACTACTTCGTCTTCGTCGCGCGTCCGGGTGCCTCGGCACGTCGCGCGGCTCGTCACGCGGCTTATCGCGCCGCTCGTCGTCGACTACTCGTCGTCGTCGACTACTTCGTCTTCGCCGCGCGTCGGGGTGCCTCGGCACGTCGCGCGGCTCGTCGTCGACTACTCGTCGTCGTCGACTACTTCGTCTTCGCCGCGCGTCCCGGGGTGCCTCGGCACGTCGCGCGGCTCGTCCACCCGCGGCTTGTCGCGCCCGCTCGTCGTCGACTACTCGTCGTCGTCTACTACTTCGTCTTCGCCGCGCGTCCGGGTGCCCTCGGCACGTCGCGCGGCTCGTCACGCGGCTTATCGCGCCGCTTGTCGTCGACTACTCGTCGTCGTCGACTACTTCGGCTTCGCCGCGCGTCCGGGTGCCTCGGCACGTCGCGCGGCTCGTCATGCGGCTCGTCGTGTCGCTCGTCGTCGACTACTCCGCCTCGCGGCGGCTCGTCGGCTCGTCGTCGACTACTTCGCCTTCGTCGTGCGTCCGGTGCTTCGGCACGTCGCGCGGCTCGTCACGCGGCTCGCCGCGCCGCTCGTCGACTACTCGCGCTTGCCCGGGCTCGTCGTCGACTACTTCGTCTTCGCCGCGCGTCCGGGTGCCTCGGCACGTCGCGCGGCTCGTCACGCGGCTTGTCGCGCCGCTCGTCGTCGACTACTCGTTGTCGACTACTTCGTCTTCGCCGCGCGTCCGGGTGCCTCGGCACGTCGCGCGGCTCGTCATGCGGCTCGTCGCGCCGCTCGTCGTCATCGACCACTCCGTGCGCCGCAACTTCGTCTCGCGGCCACGGCGGCTCTACTCCCGGCCACGCCGTGCGTGGTGACTACTTGCCTCGCGGCAACACTGGCTCTACTTCGAGCATGCCGCATGCTACCACGACGTCATCTTCCTCGGTCGCATCGCGTCGACCATTCATCTCGACTAGTTTGGAAAACTAGTCGAGAGACGATCACGCCCCCGGCGATTAGCCGGAATCAACTCGACTAGTCAACTTCAACGACAACCGTCGCGGCTCCATGGCCGATCGCCACGGCTTCATCAACAAGTCCGCCGGCCGGCAACGGCTAAGTCATTTATCTAAATGATTCTTGTTTTCTTGGCTTGTTCTCCTCATCATGTGGGAGCCCTTGCCGACTACTCATTTGTGTATGCTTCTCGGCGGGTTTTCACGGGAGCTACACTCGCCGACTACTCTTGGGGCATATCAATCAAGTCGCCGTGAGTCTACTTCATCAACTCGGGGGCTATCCCTAGGAGGCGGTTTCTAAAGTCCGCTACGCGCGGCGATCTAAAGTCGACTTCTAAAGTCGCATTCTAAAGTCCGCTCCGTGCGGCATCTTAAAGTCGACTCCGGTCGCATCTTCGCCTACTTCGGTGGCATACTACGTGTGTAAGCTTCGATGGAACCTAGGCGTAAGCGGCCCTCGGGTCCCGGCGACGATGGAACCTAGGCGCACGTGGTCTTCACGCTGCGTACCATGGGTCCAAGTACCCTAAGTACTCGCGCTCCGTACCTTGGGTGCGAAATCCATGGCCCCGGTACACAAGTCGACTCCGGTCGCACCTTCAAGCCCGCTCCGGCGGCAACCATACCTTGGGTCTGAAATCCATGGCCCGGTACGCAAGTCGACTCCGGTCGCACCTTCAAGTCCACTACGGTGGCATCCGTACCTTGGGTCCGAAATTCATGGCTCGGTACTTAAGCCCACTCCGGTGGAGCAAGTCGACGCTAACGGTCGCATCCAAGCCCACCCGGTGGCACAAGCCCGCTCCGGCGGCGGCCAACCGTACCTTGGGTCCGAAATCCATGGCTCGGGTACTTAAGCCCACTCCCGGTGGCACAAGTCGACTCGGTCGCAATCTTAAGCCCGCTCCGGCGGCAAAACTACTCGTTTTCTCCCGATTTTTTTTCATTCGCTTTGGCTTTCGGTAAAGTCCTTTTCGTTTTTTGCATCTTAAGTCCACCCCGCGTGGCACAAAAGTCGACTACTGCAGTCGCACCTAAAGTCCGCTCTACGCGGCAACTAAAGTCGACTTCTAAAGTCGCATATCAAAGTCCGCTCCGCGCGGCATCCTAAAGTCGACTTCTAAAGTCGCATATCAAAGCCCGCTCGCGCGGCACAAAGTCGACTTCGGTTTTCAAGTCGCATCTCAAAGTCCGCTCCGCGCGGCACAAAGTCGACTTCGGATTTCAAGTCGCATCTCAAAGTCCACCTCGTGTGGCGCAAAGTCGACTACTTGCGGTCGCACCTTAAAGTCCGCTCTACGCGGCAAACTAAAGTCGACTTCGGATTTCATGTCGCATCTCAAAGTCCGCTCTGCACGGCACAAAGTCGACTTCGGTTTTTAAGTCGCATTCTAAAGTCCGCTCGACGGCACGACTACTTCTCAAGCTCCACGGCTCGACGCCAAGCGCTACTTGGAATCTCTCCCGGCTCGGGGGCTACTTGAAGATAACTTCGGCATGCTTCGCTCGCTCTCAAGCTCGGGGGCTCCTCACCAATCACTACTCGACGTGGCTCATACGGCTCTCTTATCTCGGGGGCTACACGCCGCAAGAGTACTCGGATGATGGCTTCGCGAACAACGAAGACCCTTGGATTGATTACCTAATCATTTCAAGGCTCGGGGGCTCGCTATGCTACACCCATCATTCAAATTTTTTCAAGGCGATGAGCTAGACCACCTTCCGGCCTCGCGGCGGTTCAAGTACTATTGAAGGCTTCTCCAAAGCGTACTCGAGGACGCTCAAGAACTACTCGAAGAGGCTTCAAGACTACTCGAACTACTACGCTCGACTCCAACGTGCTCGGGGGCTTGTCGGGCATACACCCCGGTACTCATGCAAGGAAGGAAGAATAGTAGAAGACGGACTCCTAGTAGAATTCCCCCCGTACTCCTACTACGACTCGTTCGTGTACTCCTACTAGGACTCCTGCCTTGTAACCGACTAGGAACCCGCCCCCCGGACTATATAAAGGAGGGCCGGGTACCTAGCCGCACATCCCCCGATCCCTCCGGGACAACCCAACACCAAGCGCGGGCGCCATACTTGATCCTCCAAACGGGACGTAGGGTTCGCCACCTTGGCAACCCGAACTGTATAAATCTTGTGTCCCGGTCCTTGCGCATACCTTCGAGTTCTCGGTCTCCCGATCACGATCCCCACCGCACAATCTACTACCTCGGGTACCCCCTTGGTAGGTTTGCCGGTCTAAAACAGTGGCATTGCTGACGAGGCGGTTCGAGAGGCTGCACGAGAACCGGGTGAACATGAGGAGGAACACGAGGACATGCTTCCAGTGCAGCAAGCCGGGACACTACGTCACTGAATGCCCGGAGAAGGTCGAGAACAAGGACAGCTACAAGCACAAGTCGAATACGGATGGCAAGTACCAGTCGATGCGTGACTAGAAGAGCAAGAACAAGAGCAAGCGCAAGAACAAGTGATGATCGAGGAAGAAGGAGAGCCAAGGGAAGGCCCGAGCGATGGTTGGAGCGAGCGACATCAACTCCAGTTCCGCCTAGTCCACCTCGAGCTCGAGCTGCAGTGAAGATGAAGGTGATCATCACAAGGACTGAGCTGCTTTGCTAGAGATAACTTCTGCACCATGGTGCTGAGTTCCGGCAGCAAGAAGAGCAACCAAAGCGACTCGGACTCCGACTCCGACGACGAGGTGCGTGATGAACTTCACTTCTTGCGTCAGGAGAATGAACGGCTTGGCTTGTTGCTTGATAATCATGATGACATGCTTAGAGAAGCCAAGAAGATGAGGAAAGAGCTTAGGGCCTCGCTTGAGGATTCTGGGACTAGAGTGGCTGAGTTAGAAACACGGAACTTGGATGCTAAGCTTGAAATTGATTCCCTGAAAGCTTCACCTGTTGTTTCTGATGAAGCTGAATGTGCTGACTGTCCTATCTTTCTAACTGATCTTGCTATGTTTAAGGAAAAGCATGCCTCCAAGTGTGAGGAATTAGATCTGCTTAAGGTTGAAGTGGCTGAGCTTAAGTCTAGACCTGCTTTGCTAGGTGCTTGCACTTCTTGCCTTGTTTTGCGTGGTAAAATTGATGAGATGCATGCCTACACTGTTTCTCTTGAGGCCAAGCTGAAAGAACCGATTCCTACTTCTTGCTCTACCTGTGAATTGCATGCTTTGAAGAATCTGGAACTTGCACATTATGTTGATCGTTTGCAGGATGAGAATGATGAGTTGAGAAAGTTGATGGGTTGGTTGTCTAGTCACGAGCCTCAGTTGAGGATAATGATCGAGACATACAAGCGTTAGGATGGTAGGGACTTGGGGCAAACAAGGTTGGTCAGTGAAGTGGAGAGAATATCCCAGAGCCACCAAAAACCCACCACAAAAATGTTTTTGTCCCTAAACCGAACCATCTTAGGAACCGACTAGACACAACCCCAGCTCCACCTGTGTTTCCTCCACGATCCAATGATTTCCAAAAGCCTATCAAGTTCGTGAGCACTTTGGGAAAAGTGTTCTTTGGGAAAGAGAGTGAGAAGGCAAGTGAGGAGAAACCGGTTGAGAAGCCTAGTGAAGAGAAACTGGTTGAGAAGCCGAGTAGAGAGAAACCAAATGAACGGCCCCATCCCAAGCCTAAAGCTAAACCCATAAGGTTCCATTGTGGCTATTGTGGGAGGGATGGCCACATGGATGAGTTTTTCTTCAAGAGGAAGTGTGAGGAGAGAATGGCGAAGGAGTGGGCTAACAAGGACAAGTACCACCCCTCCAGTGGTGTACTTGAGCCTGGTGTGCAAATGCCCCGGGCCAAGGCATGTGTGAGAACAGTTCCGGCTTGGGGAGAGCGAAAGGCTGCAGGAGGTGTTGCTGGAGGAGTGAAACCGGTCAGACCGGTTTGGAGTCTGCAGGGGCAAGTTTGGTTGTCGTGCTCGTGAGGAGTCTCAGTTTGTTTCAGGAGGTCGTCGTTCTGGTGGTTGGTCTGGAGAGTCTGCAGGTGTTCAGTTTGTTAGGTGTTCTCCCTCTCGTGCTCAATACGTCGATGGGAGGAGTCGTAGCTTTGAGTTAGAGAGGAGGGAGGGTCCACGGTCTTCCTTTCATGGCTTTGGTCCTCCTCTAGTTATAGAGGGATGGTTCCCTCATAGTGGGTACTGTGGTGGTGTTCGTGGAGGTATCTTTGGTAGGAGAGATGTTTTGGATTTTGCTAACCCCACTTTTGAGCAAATGGCTCGGCACTGGTTTAACTCTTTTGGTACTAACACCGGTGCTAAGTCGTTTGTTCGCTCACGTGCTCGTTTTTGAATTTCAGGTGGGAGACTTGAAGAACATTTGGTTGATTGACACCGGTTGTTCGAGGCATATGACCAGAGACAAGGGGTGGTTCTCAAGTCTAGTCCTGGTGGTGACAAACAGTTGGTGCGTCGGAGCTCCTTTGTAGCATATGTATAGCTTTCCTTTGTGCATTTCCTGAATTTGGCATGGCATATGTAACATGATGTATAGGCATCCTTGTATCTTAGATTGCATGAATTTTGTATCATATGCATTTTGTAGGAAAAGCTTCTCTCATATACATTGTTCACCATGATGTGCTATATATGATCTTGTGAGCTAGTTTGGTATGCTATGGTTAGTTTGGCTTAGCTCTTGATTATCTTGATTTATATCCATAGTTGATGGCTATGTTTTTGAAAAATGTCACATGTATGCTCTCTTGTGAGTAAATGCCTTTATATGATCTTGACATGCTTTAGTGGCTTGGCTATGCTTAATTTGTGGTTGGATAGCTTATTTTGATCATATGGGGCCGAAGTCTCATTTGTCATCATGAATGTTTAGCCCCTATGCTTTATCTTGTGGAGGGGCATAAGTTCCTTTTTGTCGCAAAGACATTTCATGTACCAAATATGAATCTGAAAATGAAATGTAAATTGCTTGGAAAATGTGCTCCCATGTCATATGTGCTCAATTTAAATTTCTTTGGGTGCTAAATCATTGCATGTTGCCTACCAATGAGAAGTCTCATATACAGAAGTAGGCACATGGCTCGGTGGCTTTGACATGACAAGAGGTGCTTGTGGGTGTTTGTGATGGTCTTATGACTAGAATGGTTGTCCTAGCATGAAGTTTGTGTGGCTTTGCTATTTTGACATGTTTTGCTAATGTTTAGGACTTTGCTCAAGAGAAGGTAAATTTTCGCAAAATTTCTCAATTCTATCTTAGCTTCGGCCAATGGTTGTGAAACTTGGTAATCACGAAGTTCATGTAATTACGAAGCTGTAGAATATCTAACTTGCTCATTTGGATATGTGTAGCATCTTGTGATGCAATTTGTATATTTGAGAAACTCTAGGTTGCATATTTTCAAATTTGAGCCTTGATTCATGCATTGGCAACAAGGGGGAGACAGAAAGGTGGAGAAAAGTTGCATTGCATCCCTTAGTCAAGGGGGAGCTTGTGCATTTCTTTTGCATTTTTGGCTTTTGGGGGGTGTGGTCTGCTGTACCAAAGCGGTCTGACCGGTTTTGGCAACCGGCCTGACCGGTTTTGGTAACCGGTCTGACCGGTTTTGGGAACCGGCCTGACCGGTTTGTGACCAGAGTTGGCACTTGTCCAGGGGGAGTTTGCATATGTGCAGGGTTAGCTCTTGTATGCTTTGGTGGTTTGTGCACTTTGCTTGAGCATGGTTTTGTCTCGGATGTGTCGAGCTGTTGCCCTTGCCTAAGGGGTCTGACTTGTCTTCTTCAAGTGTTCTTGCTTTTTGCCTTTTCTCGGCTTTTGATCGCTTGTTGGAGTTTCTTTTTATTCGTTTCATTTCTTTTTTTTCTCTCAGGTTACTATATGTGTGTGTTGTCAATGCACTCATCAAGGGGCAGATTGAGGACCATGTGTGGTTTGAGGATCAGTGGATGGTTGCTTCCTAGTGTGATGAGTGATTGCCAATGTTGTGTGGACTGATTCTTGGCTATGTATTGTAGGTGCAGGTTGCGGCTTGACTCGTGTTGGTGTAGGTGAATAACAAGCGCGAAAGGTTATTGCCGGTGAGGCCTCCAGGTGTGGAAAAGATAAGTAGGCTTGGTTTGAGAGATCGGGTGGCCAGCAGGGTCAAGTATCGGTCGCATGGTGGCAAGAATGGCAAGATGAAGTCGAGGACGGTTTCTTGGCTGAGCCACAAAACCAAGGTCGAGCTGGGACTTCGTGGGAGCTAAGTCATGAGTGGTAATTGACGGAGGCTACATCCAGTTCGTGGGGTTTGCGGTGGTTCACAAGGAAACCATCGGGTTGAGCCACAAAGCCGAGGTCGAAGACCGGGCGTGGCTGTCAGGCCAAAACTGGCCTGACCGGTTTGGAGAATCGGTTTGACCGGTTTGGAGTCGTAGGGCGTCGGACACTTCGAAGCGGAGGGCACGCGTCGGGGTCGCAAGGCTTGCGTCAAGGCTACGCGAAGTGTGGTCGCCGGGCATCCGTCCGATGGTGATACAAAGACAAATTCCCAAAGTGTCCTTGGTGGGTGTGTATCCTAGTTTAGGCTTTAGGGGTATTTTAGCCTTTCGACTTGCCTCCATATAATCCAAGGGGTGAGAGGACGGCAGCCATTACTTGGAACCCTAGCTTATTTGGTTTTCCTATTTTCCCTTCCTATTTTCCTTAGGATTTCTATAGGACTAGCTTGAGAGCTTCATGGTGAGATCTAGTGAGAGGGAAGGATGATCAGGCAGAAGCTAGACCTTGTATGAACCTTTCATGGTATGTATAGATGATTCGGCGTGGTTCCTCAAGGCTTGGTTGTGTTCCTCCCGTCTTTCCTTTTTGTTGATTTTCGGAGCCTTTTCTTGGAATTTCCATGGGGAAGTTTTGGAGGAGTTTCTTTGAGGGATTTTTGTTGGGTGTCAGGTATGAGGACCTTATGCCTCTTTGCTTGGTGAACATGATCCAACAAACCCTCCGAAACGGCTTCGATTTGGGTGTTTTTGGTGGTTTCAATGGGAAGGTGTTTGAGGGTTGACTTTCGATTCATCTTGATTGAGTGGGTTTTGAAGACCGAGCTTCTAGCCAAAGGTAGCCCACGAGGTGCCCCAACTATCCCCAATGTCTCACTTTGATATGTGGAATGAATTGGGAGATCGATTGCTTGGAGATTTGAGTTTTTCCCGCGGGTTGTGTTCTTCCCGACTGTCCAGGCCGAAACCGGCCTGACCGGTTTTCCAAACCGGTGTGACCGCTTTGGCCCTGTGGGTTGTCGAGAAGGGCTTTTGAGAAAGGGAGTCTCTGTAGAGCTATGGCTTCTTTTGTTCAGAGGTGGAAAGGCTTTGAGGTGTTTTGGGTCTCAAGGGAGTTTTTGGAGAGGTTCTAGACAAAATCGGCCTGACCGGTTTCCCCTGCCTGCGTGAGGCTAAGTCCAACAGAAGCGGTTTGACCCGTTTCAGAAACCGGCCTAACCGGTTTAGGTGCCAGTAGCCTTGTCTTGTGTCTTTCCGCTGTGTGTTTCGTGTGGTTGCTGTTTGGGTCTTACTCCTTGGTCAAGTAGCACTTCAATGGCTGCGTGGGCTTGGCAAGAGAAGCTTGTGGAGGTGCACGAGTGAAATTGGGTTCATAAGCTGAATTGTTGAATAGAATTTTTATTGGCTCCCATTCAGTCCCCCAACTCTGGTTCGCCGCTTCGATCCTTCAGTTCTTTGCAACGCTTATGGCACTTGTGCTATCACAGTGAAGTGGGACATGGGTATACTCCTCACCAGAGTCACTCATGGTGTATGTGATCCAAAGAAGCTGAGAGCAACAACTATATGCGGCCACATATCCTGCCTCGATAGTGGATTGAGCAACGCTCGACTGTTTGCAGGGAGACCAAGACACCAAAGAAAATCCCAAGAACTGGCAAGTCCCAGAAGTGGACTTCCTATCCAACCAACACCCGGCAAAATCTGCTTCTGAAAAACCATGAAGAGCCAAAGAAGAAGACGTGGAGTACCAAAGGCTGAAGTTGGGAGTGTGACGCAAATACCTGAAAATGTGCTTGACCGTTTGCCGATGCGAAGTCCTTGGAGACGCTTGAAAACGAGTGCATAAACATACTGAGAACTGTATGTCCGGCCTCGTCATCGTCAAGTAGAAGAGTGACCCGATCATGCTCCGGTACTCCTTCTGGTCCACGTGTTCACCTTCCTCATCCGCATCAAGAGCTGTAGTCGTACTCATAGGCGTTGCCATGGCCTTGGGGTCCTCCATCTTGAACTTCCTCACAATGTCCTTGGTGTACTTAGCTTGGTGCACAAATGTTCCTTCCTTTTATTGCTTGATTTGTAGCCCGAGGAAGAACTGCAACTCATCCATCATGCTCATCTCGAGTTACCTAGTCATGTCCTCAGCAAACGTTGCAATAATAGAGTTAGACGAGCCGCAAAAGATAATATCATCCACGTACACCTGCACAATCAGGACAACTCTGCCCTGCCTGAGGAGAAACAAGGTCTGATCGACCTTCCCCATCTCAAACCCTCACTCAAACAGGAACCCCCTCAACCTAACATACCATGCTCTAGGCACCTGCTTCAACCCATACAACGCCTTCCTCAACTTGTACATTTGGTAAGGATACTTCTCACTCTCAAACCCCAATGGCTACCTCACATACACTTCTTCCTCCAACACACCATTCAAAAAAGGCACACTTCACATCCATTTGGTGCAACTTGAACCCTTTAGCCACAGAAAAGGCTAGAAGGATCCTAATTGCCTCCAAACGAGCTACGGGAGCAAACGTCTCCTCGTAGTCAATCCCCTTTCTAACTATACCCCTGAGCAACAAGCCTTGACTTTTTTCTAACCACTTCACCTTTCTCTCCCTCTTTGTTCTTCCACGCCCATTTTGTCCCAATCGGCTAACACCCTGGGGGAGGGTCAACCAATTCCAAAACTTAATTCCTCTCAAAATTCTCCAACTCCTCATGTATCGAATTAACCCAATTATGATTAGATAGCGCGTGTCCAATGTCTTTGGGCTCAAAGGTGGCAACAAAAGCAGCATTAGCGAAATGAGAATTGTTTCAAACCCTCGACCATGTAGTACGTTCACTCATGTCGCCGATGATCCTCGAAACTGGATGATCCAATTGAACTCGCATGGGAGGTTCTCGCCTTGATGCTACCTCCCCCTTGTTGATGGTCCTCAGAAAAAAATTTTGACCGTCATTATCTCATGAATAAGAAGAGGATATAACAAACTTCATCCACATTTTTAAGTACTAATGAGGTTCCACGAGCTTTGTTGGTGTTTTTACTTGCAGGTACACAAATAAGGGAATAACACTGAACAAATGAACCTCAGAGGGCTGCACCAAAGCAAAGGTGTAGGGCCAGCCGCAACTGGCCAGGTCCGGCCGCACTATAGCTAGGCTCGGCCGCACCATAGCCGGCCGCAACTGGCCACAGCCGGCCACACCTGGCCAGGGCTAGGCCCGGCCGCACCTCTAGGTGCGCCTGCACCTATCATATGCCACATCTTGGGTCCACGGCACCAACAATACCACGAACAAGTCTTGGATCAAAAGCCTAAGATTGGAAGCACTTGGATCAATGGACCCATACTTAACCTCCGCAACCGCCATCAAGGAGTGATCCTAGACGTCACTCCACGTCGTCGGTGCATCACACGGTGATTTGGGAGGTCCGCCCGCACCTATAGGACCGGCCGCACCTATCAACTTGCATGCTGGGCAAAACCGACCCAAGGAGCGGACCTACAACCACCTCATGAGCAATGATCAGGGTTGTCCAAGTCCATAGGAGGTGGATCATAGGGCCGGCCGCACCTGAAGATACAGTCGCACCTCCTTGCTCGGCACTGCAGCTCCCTCTCGCCTACAAGTACCCTCTCATGCAGCCACTGACCTACTAGGGCTATATATAGAGCCTAGAACCTCGTAGAAGGGTGTTGTCGGTGTTTTAGACCGGCAAACCTACAAGGGGGTACCTGAGGTAGTAGATTGTGCGGTGAGGATCGTGATCGGGAGACCGAGAACTTGAAGGTATGCACAAGGACATGGGACACAAGATTTATATAGGTTCGGGCTGCCAAGGCGGCGAACCCTACATCCTGCTTGGGGATCAAGTATGGCGCCCTGCGCTTGGTGTTGGGTTGTTCGGGTGCCCGGCTAGGTACCCGGCCCTCCTTTATATAGTCCAGGGGGCAGATTCCTAGTCGGTTACAAGGCAGGAGTCCTAGTAGGATTACACAGAACGAGTCGTAGTAGGATTACAGGGGAATTCTAGTAGGAGTCTGTCTTCTTCCTTCCTTGGACGAGTACCCGGGGAGTATGCCCGACAAGCCCCCGAGCACGTTGTAGTCGAAAGTAGTAGTTTGAGTAGTCTTGAAGCCTCTTCGACTAGTTCTTAAGCGTCCTCGAGTACTGCTTGGAGAAATCTTCAATAGTACTTGAATTGCCACGAGGCTGGAAGGTGGTCCAGCTCATCTGTCTTGAAGTCGAGATTATATGGAAGTGCGATTGCAAAATGCAATCCATATGGAGTAGTCCCCGAGCCTTAGTTTGAGTCGCAAACTCTAGCTGAGGGTCAGTCTTGATTCCAAATCTTCCGTCTTGAAATAATTTAATGATGGCTGTAGCATAGCAGCCCCCGAGCCATAAAATGATTAGGTAATCAATCCAAGGGTCTTCAGTGTTTGCGAAAGCCATCATCCGAGTACTCTTGCAGTGTGTAGCCCTCGAGACAAGAGAGCCATATGAGCCATGTTGAGTAGTTGTTGGTGCGGAGCCCCCGAGCTTGAGAGATTCCAAGTAGTAATTTAGCATCAAGCCGTGTAGCTTGAAAAGTAGCCATGCCGTCAAAGCGGACTTTAGATGCGATTGAAGTCGACTTTAGATGTCGGCAGTGCGGACATTAGAATGCGACTTAAAAACCGAAGTTGGCTTTGTGATACAACTTGAAAACCGAAGTCAGCTTTGTGATGCAACTTGAAAACCGAAGTCGACTTTAGTTGCCGCACGAAGTGGACCTTGGAATGTGACTGAAGAAGTCGACTTTAGATTGCCGTGTGAAACGGACTTAAGACGCCACACGGGGGTGGACTTAAGATGAAAAACGAAAAGCACTTTCTGGAAAGCCAAAGCGAATAAAAAATCAGAGAAAACGAATAGTTTTGCCGCCGGAGCAGGCTTAAGGTTGCGACTGAAGTCGGCTTGTGCCACCGGAGTGGGCTTGGGTGCGACCGTTAGCGTCGACTTGTGCCACTAGAGTGGGCTTAAGTACCTGAGCCATGGATTTCAGACCCAAGGTAAAGTTGCCGCTGGAGCGGGCTTGAAAGTGCGACCGAAGTCGACTTGTGTACCTGGGCCATGGATTTCAGACCCAAGGTACGGTTGCCACCGTAGTGGACTTGAATGTGCGACCGGAGTCGACCTGCGTACCTGGGCCATGGATTTCAGACCCAAGGTGCGGAGCGCGAGTACTTAGGGTACTTGGACCCATGGTACAGAGCGTGAAGACCACGTGCAACTAGGTACCATCGTCGCGAGGACCCAAGGGCCACTTACAGCTAGGTTCCATCGAAGCTTACACGCGTAGTATGCCACCGAAGCAGGCGAAGATGCGACCAGAGTCGACTTTAAGTTGCCGCATGGAGAGGACTTTAGAAGTTGACTTTAGATTGCCGCGCATAGCGGACTTTAGAAGCTGCCTTCTAGAGATAGCCCCCGAGTTGATGAAGTAGACTCGTGGTGACTTGATTGATATACCCCAAGAGTAGTCAGCAGAGTGTAGCTCTTGTCAAAACCCGCCGAGAAGTGTACAGAAATGAGTAGTCGTCAAGTAGTCCTACATGACGAGGAGAACAAGACAAAAAAAGAAAACAATAATCATTTAAATAAATGACTTAGCTGTTGCTGCCTGGGCAGACTGTTGATGAAGCTGCGGCGTCGGTGATGGAGCTGCGATGGTTGTTGCTGAAGTTTACTAGTCAGAGTTGATTCCGACTAGTTGTTGGGGGCATGACTGCCATTCACGACTAATTTGGAAAACTAGTCGAGATGAATGGTCGACACGATGCGACCAAAAGATGACGTCGCGGCGGCGTGCGGTGTAGTTGATGTAGAGCTAGTGTTGCCGCGAGACAAGTGGTCGCGACGCACGACATGGCTAAAGTAGAGCCAGTGTGGCCGCAAGACGAAGTCGCGGCGCACGGAGTAGTCGACGATGAGCCGTGTGACGAGCTGCGTGACGTGCCGAGGCACTCGGACGCGCGGCGTAGGCGGAGTAGTCGACGACGAGCCTGTGCGAGGCGGAGTAGTCGATGACGAGCGGCGCGACGAACCGCGCGACGTGCCGCGCGACGTGCCGAAGCAACCGGACGCGCAGCGTAGTCGAAGTAGTCGACGACAAGCCGCGCGACGTGCCGAGGCACCCGGACGCGCGGCGGAGGCGAAGTAGTCGACGACGAGCCACGCGACGTGCCGAAGCAACGGAATGTGCGGTGGAGGCGAAGTAGTCGACGACGAGCCGTGTGACGAGTCGCGTGATGTGTGAGGCACCCAGACACGCGACGTAGGCGAAGTAGTCAACGACGAGCCTGTGCGAGGCGGAGACGAGCAGTGCGACGACCCGCGCGAGATGCCGGGGCACCTAGACGCGTGGCGTTGTCGAAGGAGTCGACAACGAGCGGCGCGACCAGCCGCACGAAGTGCCGAGGCACCCAGACGCACGGTGTAGTCGAAGTAGTCGACAACGAGCCGCGCGATGTGCCGAGGCACCCGGACGCACGGTGTAGACGAAGTAGTCGACGACGAGCGGCGCGACGAGCCGCGTGACGAGCCTCGCGACGTGCCGAGGCACCCGGACGCGCGACATAGTCGGCGAGTCGACGACGAGCCACACAATGAGCCGCGCGACGAGCCGTGCGACGTGCCGAGGCACCCGGATGCGCGGCGTAAGCGAAGTAGTCGACGACGAGCGGCGCGACGAGCCGCGTGACGAGCCGCGCGACGTGCTGCACGAGGTGCCGAGGCACCCGGACGCGCGGCATAGGCGAAGTATATCCGTTGTGACCACGAGACGGGTAGTCACGACGCACAACGGAATGACCGGGCACACGGCGAGAGCCTGTGCGACATCCCGAGCCACCCGGACGCGCGGCGTAAGCGAAGTAGTCAACGACGAGCGGCGCGACGAGCCGCGTGACGAGCCGCGCGACGTGCTGCACGAGGTGCCGAGGCACCCGGACGCGAGGCATAGGCGAAGTATATCCGTTGCGGCCACGAGACGTGTAGTCACGACGCACAACGGAATGAACCGGGCACACGGCGAGAGCTAGTACGACTGACGAGAAGTCGAGCGTCGAGACGACGCGTCCGGATGCACGGCATAGGCACAGTAGAGCCGCTGCAATCCGTACGACGAGTAGTCGCGCCGCGAGACGCAGTGAGCGGACGCATGGCGAGAGCCAGGGCGACCGACCGACGAGAAATCGAGTGGCGAGACAGCGCGTCCGGATACACGGCATAGGCGCAGTAGAGCCGGTGCAATCCGGACGATAAGTAGTCTCATCGCGAGACGCAGTGACTGGGCGCACAGCGAGAGCCAGTGCGACTAACCGGCACGACGACGCATGACAAGGTTGAGGTAGAGCCCGTGCGGCCATATGACGAGTAGTCAGCATGATGCACCCGAAAGTTGATGTTGGCATGCTCATGTACATCTCCCCGTGTGCAGCAAGCGAAGGTTTTGGAGCTTCCTGATCGCTTCTCCATGTGCGAGTGGCAAGATCCAGGGAATTGATTTTTGCAAACCGGAAGAGCTGGTAGCTTTCTTGATGTGTGTTGCTTGTGTACATGTAGCAAAAGACCAATGCAATCATGATGGTGTTGACTTGTATGACGTATCAGCAAATTGTTCCTTGGCCTTTGCGAAAATAGAGGTGGCAATTTGATTTTTTTGACCGCATACATGTTGGCCGCACTTTCGATTTGTCTCTAGAGCCTCTGTCTTGGAGTTGATGCGTAGCAGCATGACAAGTTGATGAGTGCCGCGGCAGGTCTGCCTTCGAGATAGGAATTCGACTAGACTCCTGTGCGAGTTCGGAGATCCATTCCTAGGAGGACTCATGCAGCGCAACTGAATTGTTTTTCTTCTCTTCGGACTCGAAGTCCCAGCAGTCAATTTCTGATAGGCTTCAGATTTGATGTGCGAGTAGGCGTCGCCGGGTTGACCAGAGTTGGAAAACGTCCCGAACTTGCACGTGGAGATTCGACAGGTCGCCAAGGGAGCTCAAGATGAATCTGATCCTGATGATCGGCTTGTAGAGATTGATTTTGATGGTGAGGTCCTTCGAATTTGCCTAGTGGTGATGATCACCCCTACCTAGCGCGCCAACTGTCGGTGTTTTAGACCGGCAAACCTACCAAGGGGGTACCCGACGTAGTAGATTGTGCAGTGAGGATCGTGATCGGGAGACCGAGAACTCGAAGGTATGCACAAGGACACGGGACACAAGATTTATACATGTTCGCGCTGCCAAGGTGGCGAACCCTACGTCCTGTTTAGGGATCAAGTATAGCGCCCTGCGCTTGGTGTTGGGTTGTTCAGGTGCCCGGCTAGGTACCCGGCCCTCCTTTATATAGTCCAGGGGGCAGGTTCCTAGTCGGTTACAAGGCAGGAGTCCTAGTAGGATTACACGGAACGAGTCCTAGTAGGATTACAGGGGAATTCTAGTAGGAGTCCGTCTTGTTCCTTCCTTGCATGAGTACCCGGGGAGTATGCCCGACATGTGTGACAGTGATTAGAAGCAAGTGGCAGTGCCCTCCAAAAGTTAGTATTCAGAGAGTAGGGAGAGAGAGTTGAGTGTTGGAGTAGAAGCTGGAGTCGGTCTTCTTCTTGTACCTCGGCGGTGCGGTACATCTTTGGTCATCCACATTCAGGATACTTTGTGTGTTTGAATTTGTGAGTAACTAAGTCTCAAATCATTTGATCGTTTGCTCTTAGGTTCTTCGATTGCAATTAGTAGTTTCTACTTTTTGTGATTGCTTTGCTTTGGATCCGAGTAATGTAATGCTTGGTTAGTGTAGACGCGGTGTCTAGGCTTTCCAGTACCTTGGAATGCTTCCCGGTTCAACGGAATAGTTGTGGTACCCTAGGGAGGTGATAGCTCCGAACGGGCTTTGTAGTCCACCACGTTGTTCCAGCAGGTAGGAGTTATGACATCAGAGCCCCCTTCTCATCCCTTTCTGTAGCTCTTTTCCCTCTGGCCCTAACGAGCGACAAATTGTGCCTTGATTCTATCTATGACCCTCACAAGTCCCAAGTTAATTAGTTATCCTCTCTCTACGTGAAATCTACCCTTGCATTTCTATACTTCGTCACCATACACCCCGGACGAATTAGTTAAGGTTCTCTACACTTCTCGTTCCCTAAGGAAATCGATACCTTGGAATACTCCTAGGGAGGTGACAACTCCATACGGGCTTTGTAGTCGACCACGTTAGTTCTGGCAGGTAGGAGTTACAACATCAGAGCCCCCTTCTAATCCCTTTTTGTGGCTCTTTTCCCTCTGGCCCCGACAAGCTGAGTGAATGGGAGCCGATAAAATTTTTCTTGAAGGATATAGAGGCTCCAACAAGATGAACACGACTTCCAACACACGTCTCCGGCTGACTACCAAAATTGGCCAAGACCACGCAGCCACTGGAGTGCTACTGGCCCTACGAACCAACAACCAACTTCACGGACCCGAGAAAGTAGCGGAACACCAACCTCGAGCCTTACTGACCTACACCGGTCAGGTCGGTGAGCACCACCGGTCAGACCGGTCCCTACTGGTGAAACCTGGGAACTTCCGCAAAAAGGCCGCTACACCGGTCAGGCTGATGTAGCTCACCGGTCAGACCTGTTCATGACAGGGAAACCCCAAATCTACCAAACAGGCACACCGAGCTTCAAACTGACCCAAACTTGAAACAGCAGCAACACGGGACAACATCGAACTGACCCAAACACTCACCTGAGCAAAACTCAACAGGAGTCTGCACCGGTCAGACCAGTGAGAGGCACTGGTCAGACCGATGTGACCTGAGCTCGTCGGGATGAACAGCACCCGCGGGTCAACACCCCCAAATCCAACTCCTGATCTCCCGAATTGCTCCACAAATTTGCACAAGACTTTGGGGATATGAGGAACACCTCATGGGCACTCCATAGCCAAGATTTTGTCCACCAAAACTTGCTAAATCGAGAGGAATCGAAGAAAACCCACAAAGAACTCCTCTAACCCTAGAGCACCGAAAACCCCAAAATCGAGCCCCTTTGCTCACGGATCTGGGAGGAGAATCAAAGAGAAAAGAACCACAAAGGGTTCATGCATACATCCCCAACCAAATCCCAAAGAGAATGGTCTCGAAATCGCTCCAAGAAAATCGCCAAGAAAGGCTCCGAAAATCACCAAAAAGAACGAATGGGAACAACACATCCAAGCCTTGAGGAACCACGCCGAATCATCTATACATCACAAAGAGATTCATACAAGGTCTAGCTTGCTGCCTGATCATCCTTACCTCTCACAAGATCTCACCATGAAGCTCTCAAGATAGTCCTATAGAAATCCTAGGGAAAATATGAAAGGAAAATAGGAAAACCAAATGAGCTAGGGTTCCAAGAGTTGGCTGCCATCCTCTCACCTCTTGGGTTATATGGAGGCAACTGAAAGTCTAAAATGCCCTTACTAACTAACTAGGAATACATGCCCCTCGAGGGCGAATTCGGAAATCTTTGTCATCGTTCCATCGGACGGATGCCCAGCGACCGCAACCTTGCTTAGCCTCAATGCAAGCCTTGTGATCCCGACACGTGTCCTCCGCTTCGAAGTCTCCGAACTGCGTCGTTGCACATAGGTCAGACCGGTGCTCCTCACCGGTCAGACCCAACGGTCGGACTGGTCCCACGTTGCTGCACATCTGTCTTCGGTTCTTCGGTCTTAGCTTTGTGGATCAACCAAGAAACCAGTGGTTTTCTGATGAACCACTGGAAACCCCGTGAACTCGGTGTAGCCTCCGCCAATCACCACTCATGACGGCTCCCCACGTAGTCCCGGCTTGGCCTAGGTTTTGAGGCTCTACCAAGAAACCGTCCATGACTTCATCTTGCCATTCTTGCCACCATGCGGCCCGCACTTGACTCCACTACCCATCGGGTCCCTCGAATGAAGCCTACTAGTCTTCTCCACATCTGGAGGCCTCACTGGCAACGACCTATCGCACTTGTTCTTCACCGGCACCAACACCAGTCAAGCCGCAACCTTCTCCTGCAATACTTAGCTCGGAATCAGTCCACACAACGTTGTCAATCACTCATCGCACCAGGAAGCGACCATCCACCGGTCCTCGAACCACACATGGTCTTCACGACCAACAAATTGTGCCTTGATTCTATCTGTGACCCTCACGAGTCACAACTTCATTAGTTATCCCCTCTCTACCCGAAATCTACCCTTGAATTTCTATACTTCGTCACCATACCCCTTGGACGAATTAGTTCAGGTTCTCTACACTTCTCGTTTCCCAAGGAAATCGATACCTTGGAATATTCCTAGGTGAAAGCTACAGTGGTATCCATGCACTTGCGGATTTATCTGTGATCGTATAGTATACCAACAGGCTACATGGCGTCGTTACGAATTTAGTAACGACGTAAGAAAAGCTAACAAGCTTTTTGGCGCCATTGTTGGGGATATAAACCTGGTGGCGATGCTAGTGAGTGTCAACAAGCTTTCTGGCGTCGTTGCAGGAATATAAACCAGGTGGCGACGCTAGTGAGCGTCAACAAGCTTTCTGGCGCTGTTGCTGGGGAACGGTAGCTGTTTTGATTTTGAACCCAATTTACCCGTGTATCACCCCATTTATGTCATGGATTCCGATCCAACCTTTTTTGAGATTTCCGCTCCAAAGGGCAATCATTTGGAGCCTCCACCTTCATCACATTCCATTACAACATCTAGCTATGAGCTATGACTCAGCTTCATAGCTATGGTCCCAGAGCAAAGCTTCTCAGGAGATAAAGATGAAAGTCCTTATTCCCACATGCGCGAGTTTGAACAACTTTGTTCGTGTCTTGTGATCGCCGGAATGAGCCAATATACCTTGAAATGGAAGCTTTTTTCCGTTTTCATTATCGGGGAGAGCTAACCAATGGTATTCGCTCAATGTGAGAAGTATGGAGGGGGTCTGGGAAAGTTTACAAAAGGCTTTTTGCCTAACATTCTTCCCGACTCCCCAAGTAGTGAAACTCCGAAGAGAGGTCATCTGTTTTGAGCAACGGAAGATCGAATCTCTAGGAGCCGCATGGGCAAGATTTATGAAGACCGTAGAATCTGGTCGAGACCTCGATATCACAGAGCCCATTATCTTGCAACATTTTCACTATGGTCTTGGACCAGACTCAGGAGTTTTCTTGGACTCTTCTTCTGGAGGATCTTTCACCCATCTCACCTTGTCTGGGTGTAAGGACATTCTAGGAAAAATCCTAAAAAACACTCCCTACACCGGGGTTTTTGACGAGTTCCCAGACGAAGAAGAAGAACCCATGTCATGCACTCTCTCAGAACCAAAACTCATAGAGGAGGAACATACTTTCCCAACTATCCAATCCGTAGAGGATTGCACTCCTCTAACAAAACATGGTTCGCCGATGAACCATTCCAACTATATAGAGAGGTTGACAACCCCTCATGTGATTTCGTCTACGAGTTTTATGATGAGTTATTTGATAAACATTGGACGGCGAAATCCTTCCCGAGAAGGGAAAGAGACTCAACACACGAGAGAGAAGAAGTACTCATACCCAACTCAGAAGAGGTAGTAAGACGGAGACAAAGGTTGGAATATGTCTCCGCAATCAGTAGCCGAGAGTGGTTGAGAGAAAAAGAAGTCATGGATCAAGTCATTCAGCTATATCCCGAGCTAAAGTTACTCTCGTGCCAAGTAGGAAACCTCTCTTACCAGGATGTGTTCTACGACCCTAGGGTCGGTATCAATATCATTCCTAAATCCTTAGTATTAGAGGCCTTTCCCGATGAACCCCTCTCTTTCTCTCAGAAGTGTCTCCAATGGATTTCGGGTCAAACCATAGAGATGGAGGGAATCCTTAGACTCGTCCAAACAAAGATCAGAGAGTATGGGATCTTTCTAGATTATCATATCTTTGACATCCCAATAGGAAATCCACCCTTCATTCTCATCGGAAACCCCATTGATGGGGTACTGAGTAGTGTGCTCGACCATGAAAAGCAGCCATATCATCTTGAGGTTCGAGATGCACATCTCCAATGCCATAGACCTGAGGTTAAGAGAGAACATGTGTGGTCTATGGACATTCTTGAGGCGTCAACACTGGATTCTCAAAACAGACTCGAGCATGAAGGTTTTACACTAGGGGTTCACAAATCCCATGCTAACATCAAAAGCTTCAAGAATTATCAAGCCCCAATACCAATGACCTTTACGATACCTACAACCTCCTCATTTTCCTTGCGCATGCTAACTTTGAAAGGAAGGTTGTAGATGCTTTTGTTTACCATAAACATTGCAAATTTCGAGGTCATTTTTGGTGCTAACCTTGCAGCTAGAGCTATGATGGTTTCATCATCTCAATTGGCTGCAAGATAAAGGTCTCAAGTGGTCGAGCTTATGATCAAAAACAAAGCACTATCGGGACATAGCCCGAATAACCATTTAGATTTCCTTTCCAAATCAAAGCAAGAGCATGTCTTTTTTGGATTAGTCGTCCTTCGGGTATTTTTGGTCGCTAACATTTCAGGTGGAGATTGAAAGGACCGATGGATAAGCAATGCCTAGAAACATGAGGGCCACAACAACTACAACACCAAGGTAATTCAGGGAGGGAAAGTATTACAAGGAAGCTTGAACTCCGCACACTTGAGTTATATTGCCTAGCAATGCAAACTCCAAATGTGGGGGAGATATGTGAGTATCCTCGAGTAAGTTTCTCTCATACTAAATCTTATTCTGGTTTGAAGATGGTGTTGGTTCTTGCATTTTGATCTCTTAAAAAAACAAAACCAAAAATATTTGAATTTGAATAAAGCTTTCCTAGCTCTTCAACATGTAGAGCCTCCCTTTTTGTTTCCATCCTTTTCTTTGAATAATAACACCAGGTACAAGAATAAGTGTGGGGGAGATCTTCCAAGCTTGTGGAAACACAAAATTGAGATCTCCCGACGTGGTGATGCACAACACCGATTACACTAATCGACGAGGGATGAGGTAAGTGCACTAGAACAAGTCGGTCACCCCTGTGGTTTGGCCGAATCAACATTTGTCTACCTCATTCCGCACTTTCTCCAAGAGCGATGGTATGTGCACCCCTACCTCTACCTTTGGAAATGATGAATGGTTGCTATGTTAAAACTTTGCAAGAACCTAGTGCATGTCTTTGTGCTCCATGTCTTTTTGAATTTGTTGGTATACTTTGAGACAAGAGCCTGAAACAAAACATTGCGGGAAGCAAATGCTTATGAGCAAATCTTGGTTGTTGACTAGTATGATATGGTGCGGCAATGTTGATCTGCTCTATCTCAAAGTATGGTGAAATCTCGGATGATTTCTTTTTGAAAATAAAACAAGGCAAGTTCCTCGATGGTCATATTACCTACCAAAGCCATATGTAGATATCAATACATAAACCTTCTACATATGCTTGCTTGTGACCCATTGAGTTTTGCCAAATTGTTGTGACCCTTGGTAGAATCCTTTCATGCTTCCATGATCGAGATCATGTACACCCACATATACATGCTAACTCCTACACCGGGAGTTACGCAAAACATGCCATCCATCCACCAAAAATAAATACTCCAAAGTTCAAAGAGATTTCTCTTCTTGTATTCTTTGCAAAAGGAGAGAAGTGTCATTGAAAAAAAGTATATGCTCAAGAAGCATAGAAAAAATGTGCTCCAATCAAAGCGCGTAGATAAAAAGGGTAAAGCATGACCCCCTCCAAAATAAAGGCAAGAGGAGAATCTCAAAGCAATGAGTGTTTAGAAAAACACAAAAATATTCCACGGACTTGCACATCTCGATCAAGTTGCATGACTAGTTTCTACTTGGATCCGGTCTTTGGCTCAACAACTTCATGTGGCACAAGTGAGTCTCTCTTATCCTACCCAAAGCTCCACATACAAGCCATAGAAGTAGGAAGTTGAGGCTCACTTAAAGCCTTTGGTGAGGTAACAAATACCACTTGAGCAACCGAGGGAACCATCCGAGGAACCTTGTCTTTCTTTGCAAAATTTTCAAAAAACTCCGAGATAGGATCCAGAAAAGAAGAAGAGTGAGAGTGGCAATGTCAAAACCCATTCTACTTTTCAACCTCTGAAGGCAAGGTGGAAAGCTAACAACCCCACAGGTAAAGTAAGGTTAAGCTTCTCCCGTACCAACCTTTTCAAAATAGCAAGAAGAGCATAGAGTTTTTGCGCATGTACTTGCCGAGTGATAACATCATGCAACTCCTGATCTGTTGAGGCCGAGTTTGACTTTGTTCGAGGATGAGCAAAGGACCAAGTGTGATGGAGTTTGTTGATGGTCCTTACAACAAATTTTTGACGTCATTATCTCAAGAATGAGAGGAGGATATAACAAACTTCATGCCCATTTTTAAGTTCTAATGAGGTTCCACGAGTTTTGTTGGTATTTTTACTTGCAGGTATACAGATATGGGAATAACAATGAACAAATGAACCTCAGAGGGCTGCACCAAAGCAAAGGTGCAGGTCCGACTGCACTACAACTAGGCTCGGCCGCACCACAGCCGGTCGCAGTTGGCCAGAGCCGGCTGCAGCCGAGCGGAGCCGCCCGCCGCCGGCCGTAGCCGGCCGAAGCCAAGCGAGAGCCAGCCGCATCTGGCCACGGCCGGCCACACCTGGCTAGAGCTAGGCCCGACCGCACCTCTAGGTGCACCAGCACCTATAATATGCCACATCTAGGCTATATATAGAGCCTGGCACCTCGTAGAATGGTGTGACAAGTGATTAGAAGCAAGTGGCGGAGCCCTCCATAAGTTAGTATTCAGAGAGTAGGGAGAGAGAGTTGAGTGTTGGAGTAGAAGCCGGAGTCGGTCTTCTTCTTTTACCTCGGCAGATGTGGTACACCTTCGGTCGTCCACACCCGGGATACTTTGTATGTTCCGATTTGTGAGTAACTAAGTCTCAAATCATTTCATCGTTTGCTCTTAGGTTCTTCGATTGCAATTAGTAGTTTCTACTTGTTGTGGTTGCTTTGCTTTGGATCCGAGTAATGTAATGCTTGGTTAGTGTAGACGCGGTGTCTAGGCTTTCCAGTACCTTGGAATGCTTCCCGGTTCAACGGAATAGTTGTGGTACCCTAGGGAGGTGATAGCTCCGGACGGGCTTTGTAGTCCACCACATTAGTTCCGGCAGGTAGGAGTTACGAAATCAGAGCCCACTTCTCATCCTTTTTTGTGGCTCTTTTCCCTCTGGCCCTGACGAGCAACAAGTTGTGCCTTGATTCTATCTGTGACCCTCACGAGTCCCAACTTCATTAGTTATCCCCTCTCTACCCGAAATCTACCGTTGCATTTCTATACTTCGTCACCATACCCCCGGGCGAATTAGTTCAAGTTCTCTACACTTCTCGTTCCCCACGGAAATTGATACCTTGGAATACTCCTGGGTGAAAGCTACAATGGTATCCGTGCGCTTGCAGATTTATCTGTGATCGTATAGTATACCAACATGCTTTATGGTGTCGTTACTAATTTAGTAACGACGTAAGAAACGCCAACAAGCTTTACGGCGTTGTTGCCGGGGATATAATCCTGGTGGCGACGCTAGTGAGCGTCAACAAGCTTTCTGGTGCCGTTGCCGGGGATATAAACCTAGTGGAGAGGCTAGTGAGCGTGAACGCCCCTCAACAACAGCTTCTACTTGAACTTGAGTTGGCATCGTAGGTGTGGGAGAGGGGTCGTCCACCACCGTGGTCGAAGTAGTATGTACATGCTCAGCCGCGGGCACCACACCGCCATCTTCATCATCTCCATGTTCATGCTTTTCCTCCTTAAAGATCTCCTCACCAAGTTCATCGTCACCTGCATACTCAAAAACAAGCTGACTACGTGGCTATGTTTCGTCGAAGGTTACCTCGCAAGTCTCCATGATTTGGTTAGTTTCAAGATTGATCACATGATATGCTCTAGAATGAGATGCATAACCAAAGAAAATACCATAGACTGACCTAGCCTCGAATTTGTCCAACTTCTTCCCTTTCTTAAGGATAAAGCACTTGCAACCAAAGACATTGAAGTGACTCACCTTGGGTGTCCGCCCGTGCATCAACTTATAGCATGTTTTCTTCTTGTGAACATTGAGGTAAATCCTATTCGAAACATAGCACGCGGTATTGACCGCCTCATCCCAGAACCTTCTCGGAGTCCTATGCTCATCAAGCATCGTCTGAGGCATCTCACACAAGGTTCTGTTTTTCCTTTCCACAACACCATTCTGGGGAGGCGTATACGGACTCGAAAACTGGTGTTCAAGACCCAAGTCATGGCAAAAGGTTTCAAAGCAATAGTTTCTGAATTCCGAGCCATTGTCACTATAGATCGCTCGTATGGCATCTCTGTGCCTCTCGTTCCTCAACCTCAAGACAAGATCTCGAACAAAACCAAATGTCTCCACTTTCTCCTCAAGAAAGAACACCCACGCATACCGAGAGTAGTCGTCCACCACAACAAGGACATACCACTTCCCACCCGCAGATCACACACGAGCTGGGCGAACAAGGTCCATGTGGAGCAGCACACATGGACGCTCAGTCATCACATCAGTGAGAGGCGAGTGAGAAGAGGCTACCATCTTGGCATGCCTACACGGCGCACAAACCAACTCTTTGTCGAACCTCAGCCGTGACAATCCTCAGGCCAAATTGAGTTTACTCAAGTGAGACAAAAGGTCAAAGCTCAAGTGACCCAACTTCCTATGCCACTTCCACAACTCTCAACACCAATAGATAGAAAAATCAGCTCGAAACACCTAACCCTCGGGAACGACAATACAGATAAGGTCCCCTCGAGAGTCAAAAATCCTAGAACCACCAGGCCGAAACAACACCTCAAAACCCTCATCCAAAAGCTGGGTTACGGAAAGCAAATTGTACCCAAGCGATTGAACAAGAGCAACACGCCTGAGAGTGATCTTGTCACTTACCTTAATCTTACCTTCTGACAGCACACGTCCTCGCTCATTGTCCCCAAAAGTGATGTACCTCTTTGTCACCAACGGGACGAGACTTCAGAACCACCCCTTGTCTCCGGTCATATGCCTCGAGCCACCGGAGTCAATCAACCAAATGTTCTTCAAGTCTCCAACTTGAAATTCAAAAGCGAGCACGTGAGTGAACAAACGACTCAGCACTGGGGTTAGTACCAAAAGAGTAAAACTAGTGCCGAGCCATTTGCTCCAAAGTGGGGTTAGCAAAATCCAAAGCCTTTCTCCTATCAAAGCTACCTCCACTGTGACACCCTAGGTTTTTAATTAGTGTCACTAACGCCAATGACCGAATCAGCTAAGTCAAACCTGCTGACATTGGTCAAAGCTAGGTCAACCTAGGTCATCACCTGAAAACCTCGCCAACAATCCCTAATGACCCTTTTGATCAAGTCAACACACACTTGTGGTCAAACCTCGGTCAAAGGAACGGTCAAACCCCCCACTGAAACCCTAATGTCGTTGAACGTCCTCCGGAACTTTTGCCGCGTTCTCCAAATTTCACCTAAACACTTCAAAATATCCCAATATGAAAGTTGTCTAGTTTTTCGAGGGACACAACTTTCATGTTGATTGGCATTTCAAATTTTGAGTGGAATAGGATGAAAAATTTGGTCAACTGCCAATAGCTCCTGTTCACCGAAATAGAGTGGCATTCAAAGTTTGGCAGCAAATTGTGCAAATCCGTTGAGAAAAACACCCTAGAGCCGTTGTAAAAGTTGTAGAGGGTAGTGAGATCTACAACTTTCCTATTCATCACTTTGTGCACTTCTGTTAAAGTTTTGGGAGAAAAACCTGGTCAAAGCGACCTGAGTTGAAACAGTCGCACTGGAATCGACCGGCGCCACGACGTCGCCCGTGCCCGCCCACAGTGTCCGAGCCTCGTCGCGCGCTTTCCCAAGGAAACGTGCGCACCGACGAAGCCTTGAAGTCCGTGGATGCCACGTGGAGCTCCCGCACTCGCCGGTCGCACACCGCTCCTTGGCCCGCCGGTCCGTCTGCCGTTCTCCCTGTCATGCGCACCTACCAAGGCGCCGCTGTACCACGGCATTAAGACGGCATCCCTTCGTCGCTAAGGCAGGAGGCCGCCCTTGCTATAAAGGCCACTGCTGGCCTGTCCTTGCTCACGCACACCGTCGTCGTCCTTGAGCTCACCTCCGCCGGTGATACCCCCTATCCGCTCACACCTAGTACCAACCTAGCCCCTAGACTCTTCCCCCGCAAACCCCTGGACGACCCGTGCCACGCCCTGCCCCAACTTGCGCCACCCCTCACCGGACGGCTGACCACCGCGGCCGCCGCTCGGGTGCGCCGCCGTGGGCCATCGCCGGTCCTCATTCCGCCCCGCCCGAGCGAAGAAACCGAGCCTAGGCCACCCCTATGCCGACCTCCGCCCGCTCCCCGGCTAGCTAGGGCCGCCGGCCTCGCCGGAATTGCGCCGGCCGCGCCAGCCACCGCCCCGAGGACGACATTGTAAGGCCTCAAATCTTTCTAAGGGCCTAAGAGCAAACCAAGGGTGTTTCTGTAAGGAATCAAAAGCTTTACGGACTTCTTTGCAAATCGGTTTCTTAAATAGTACATGTGTTTGGTTGAAACTTGTAAAATGCGTAGAAAATTGTAGAAAAAACAGAAAAATGCAAACCCAATTTTCATAGATTCCTGGAGAAAAACTCTACAACTTTTGTTAAATTTGTCTAGGATGTTTCCTCATAATGTTTGTATGAAAAATAGAAATGTGAAGAACTTAGATCTGTGATGTCTCAAAATCCATAAATCCTCTGTAGCTAATTTTTGGATATGTTGTGTGCTAAGACTTTCCTAGCTCCTGTACCAAAAATTGCGCAAAGTTAGGTTGTAAATCTTTTTATATAAATTATTTTATATTTATGCAGAATCTGTTCAAATGATTTTTGTAGCTAAAAATAATAATTTTTTGCGCCCAACTTCTGCATGTTGTCTTTTTATGCCAAAATGCACCTCTGGTTAATTGATCACAATTTTATAATTGTCAGAAATATTTATTCTTGAAATATGTTTGTTTTTTTAGTAATTTCATAGCTCAAGATCCATAATAGTTCTAGGTTTATATGTTGCATCCGTAGCTTAGCTTTATGCCAGCGATCATGTGTGGGAAAGTTGGAATCAATTTGATGAGTATTTATTTTTGTATGCATTAGTCTTGCTTCATTAGCTAGCTTTTGTTATTTTCAAAATAATTAAATTCCTAGCTATCCTAAGTATGCATGTGTGTCCAGTGGCTTGTTATATGTGTTTAGTGCTTAGTAAACCCTTCCAATGAATTTTATTAATTTGTTTTATGAATAAAAGTTATGAAAGCAATTTAAAGCTTAATATTAAAGTAAATTAGAAAATCACCACCTACACACCTAGTGACTTTAGGTTTGTGTTGAAAATCATTCTAAAAAGAATATAGACAAACCACTTGCTTTTTGTGAAATTTAAATTAATTTATTCAAATAAATATGTACACAATCACTATCAAAAAGAGTAATTAATAATGAACCACATTTTGTTCCTTTTTGGAAGAGTATGCTAAATGTATTTCTTCTCTAGGTGAATGTGGTCAACCATGCACCCAACATGTAATTAATTAAATTAAAAATCGTCAAATAAATAGTGCATGTGCATCTTCATGTAGATCTTCCTGACGGTAGATTTACGCTCATGCCGGAAGGAGGAGTCGGAGGTGCTGACGAAGAGCTGCAACACGTGTTCGTAGCTCTAGGCCTGGACCAAAGTCCAAAAGGGCCCAAGGCCAACCTTGGCAGCAAAGGAAAGCATCGGATCATTAACCCCGTCTTTTAAAATTTATGCAATTGTCCTTGCTATGATTGTGCATTTACGTTTCAGGAGCTGATTTGAAACCCTAGATGCATGATCCCTAGGTACCTATGCTATATCACTAGTATGTTAGGTCGATAGTTGCTGTGCTATAGGATTGGTACAAGTTGAGTGATGTTCGTCACTCGCGAGAATAGGTTCTTATGTTGGAATCATAAGATCTTTATAAATGGATTGCTCATGTGGTAAGAGCATGGGATTTGGGCTCCTGTCCAGTGGCTTTCGTGGGCTAAGCTTTTGAACGTACTAAGCACTTGTCTGGAATGGGACCGGTAAGCCTAGTACCTTAATAAGGCGGTGCGGGAACTCTCCCTTACTACTCTTGAGTATTCGCCTACCCGGCTAGCTACCAGGAACGAGGGTGCATGTGTGAGACTGGGTGCCTCACGGGGTATGCCAGTTATGAGGACCATGTGTGGTTCGAGGACCGGTGGATGGTCGCTTCCTTGTGTGATGAGTGATTGACAAAGTTGTGTGGACTGATTCTTGGCTAAGTATTGAAGGTGCAGGTTACGGCTAGACTGGTGTTGGTGCAGGTGAAGAACAAGCGCGAAAGGTCGTCGTCGGTGAGGCCTCCAGGTGTGGAGAAGACAAGTAGGCTTCATTCGAGGGACCCGGTGGCCAGCGGGGTCAAGTGCGGGCCGCATGGTGGCATGAACAGCAAGATGAAGTCATGGACGGTTTCTTGGTTGAGCCTCAAAACCAAGGTCGAGCCGGGACTACGTGGGAGCCGAGTCATGAGTGGAGATTGGCGGAGGCTACACCGAGTTCGCAGGGTTTCCGGTGATTCACCAGAAAACCACTGGATTCCTTGGTTGATCCACAAAGCAAAGACCGAAGAACCGAAGACGGTGTTGCAGCAGCGCCAGACCGGTCCGGTGGGTTTGACCGATGGTTACCGGTTTGACCGTTGAGGAGCACCGGTCTGACCGATGTGTGATGACGCAGTCCGGAATCTTCGAAGCGGAGGACACGCGTCGGGATCGCAAGGCTTGCGTCGAGGCTAAGCAGGTTGTGGTCGCCGGGCATCCGTCCGATGGAGAAAGCTTCAAGTCTTCCAAAACCGGCCTTGAGGGGCTTGTATCCGTAGTTGTTAGAGAAGGGTATTTTAGACTTTCGGTTGCCTCCATATAACCCAAGAGGTGAGAGGATAGCAGCCAAGCCTTGAAACCCTAGTTCATTTGCTTTCCTATTTTTGCTTCCTATTTTCCTTAGGATTTCCATGGCACTAGCTTGAGAGCTTCATGGTGAGATCTTGTGAGAGGGTTGGATGATCGGACGGCAAGCTAGACCTTGTATGAACCTTTGTGGCATGTATAGATGATTCGGCGTGGTTCCTCAAAGCCTTGTTGTGTTGTTCCCGGTTGTTTTTGGTGGTGGTTTTCGGAGCCCTTTCTTGGTGTTTTCCTTGGGTTGTTTTCGGGACCTTTCTCTTGGGGATTTGATGGGGGAAATTTGTGGGAACCCTTCGTGGTTCTTTGGGCTGTGATTCCCCTCCCAAATCCGTGAGTAAAGGGGCTCGATTTTGGGGGTTTTTCGAGTTCTAGGGTTAGAGGTGTTCTTGCCGGGATTTCTTCGATTCCTCTTTTTTGGACGAGTTTTGGTGGAATTAAACCTGGCTATAGACTCCTCATGAGATGTTCCTTTTATCCCCAAAGTCTTGTTGAAGTCCGTGGAGCGATTCAGGAGATTGAGATTTGGACTTGGAGGAGTTGACCCGTGGGTGCTGTTCATCCCGAGCTGCCCAGGCTTCACCGGTCTGACCCGTGCTCTTGACCGGTCTGATCGGTGCAACCCTCAGTGGGTTTTTGCTTGGGTGAACGTCTGGGTGTGTTCGCTGTTGTCCTGTGTTGCATCTGTTTCGAGTTTGGGTCTGTTTGGTGGTCGGTAGGCCTGTTTGGTGATTTAGGAGCTTTCAGGCTTGGACCGGTCTGACCGGTGTGTTACACCGGCCTGACCGGTGTGAAGCCACTTAGTGGAAGTTACCAACTCTCACCGGTCTGACCGGTCTTGGTCTGTAGACTCGAGGTTTGGTGTTCCGCTGCGTTCTCGGGTCGGAAGGTTGTGTGTTGGTTCCTAGGTCCAGTGGAACTCCAGTGGCTCCGTGGGCTTGGCCAATTTGGGTAGTGAGTCGGAGACGTGTGTTGGAAGCCGTGTTCATCTTGTTGGAGTTTTCATCTCCTTCGAGAAGAATTTTTATCGGCTCCCATTCACTCCCCCCTTTGTGGTTCGCCGTATCGGTCCTTCAAGTTAGCCTTGTACCCAGGACTGTAAGCATTGCTCCCAATTCTTGCCGTGTGTTTTTGGGAACTGTCTGGATGGTTATCCTCGCGGGGGCACCCTACCGTGTGTTTAGGTTTACCTTGCAAGGTTTAAATCAATCGATTGTCAGCCTCTCACCGTTATCTAAGACTTCTTAATTAACTAGCCACGATATCCCGTAATGATGGAACTTGGTGAATATTGTTGTATGAATTAATTGCTTATACAATTCTTGCTTGAATTAGTTGTCACACTTAGAAATGGTAATCAACTAGAACTTGTGCTCAAATATTGAAAGTAAGGACTTACTCTTGTTGCTCTTCAGCAAAAGAACTCCACCGGCCACAAAGACTCTCATGTCTAGAGTTTGGTGATGTAGTTATCACCTGACGGTTAAGTCTTTCTAAGTATTAGTATACTCAGCCTTGCTTTAAAACTGTTGTGCAGGTGTTGTTGACCGAGTGGATGACGACAAGTGGTGACATCACGGATAGCCTCCTGTGATGTTTACTGTTGCGCTAGATTATTTTAATTCTGCTATTTTCAAACTCTGAACCTTTAATTATTGTCTCGAGGAATGGTTTGTAATAATTAAATCTCTTTGGGTTGATTTTAGTTTAAGTCATGTTTGTACTCTGGACTCGCCTTCGCGGGAGTTTTAATGTATATGTTCGATTCTCTGTTTGAATTCCAAGTGATTTACTAGGCGTTGACCCGGCAACTAACGACAGGATGATACTTTATTATTGCTTAATGACCAAAGGGGGTTGGTTTTAGGTAATAGTACGGTATTTTCCTAGGCGGGTTGTCGCATCCACGAACACCACCATGGTAACCACTACGAGGGAACCAACCCTCTCTAGCTAGAGGAGGACCAAAACCACGAAAGGAAGATCGTGGACCGTTCCACCTCTCCAACTCAAAGCTATGACTCCTCCCATCCCCGTATTGAGCACGAGGGGGAGTGCGTCTAGCAAACTAACCACCTGCAGACTCACCATGCCAACCACCAGAACTACGACTTTCAGAACTGAAACCACTCGACCCACCACCTCGAAAACCAAACCGCCTAGAATTCTGTGGGGGCTGTTTGACCGCCTACCAGGCCGGTTTAACCGCCCCCCCTGGACAGGGCTGGTCTGAGCGCCCCTCCAGGCCGGTCTGACCGCCCTCTCCAGAGAGCCACCTTGGCTGCAGGAAGTCGCATCTCCCCATGCCGGAACACTTTTCACAACCGCCTTACCATTAGGCAGTGGCATACGAGGCTCAAGTACACCATGGGAAGGGTTGTACCTATCCTTGTTAGCCCACTCCTTTGCCATTCACTCCTCATGCTTCCTCTTGAAGAAAAACTCGCCCTTGTGACTATCTCTCCGACAATAGTCACAATGGAATCGCACAAGCTTAGGTTTAGGCTTAGGTTGGGGCTGCTCACTTGGTTTCTCTCCACTCGGTTGCTCAACCGGTTTCTCCTCACTAGGCTTGTCACTCTCTTTCCCAAAGAACACATTCCCAAAGTTGCCCATGAACTTGATAGGCTTTTGAAAGTCATCTCTGGAGTGAGAGAATATGGGAGGATATGAGATTGTGTCAAGTTTGTTTCTTAGTGGGTTGGGCTTAGGAACATAAGCATTTTTGTGGTAGGTTTTTGGTGGAGCTTGGATATCACCAATCTTCTCTCCTCCCTCACCACTACACTCTCCAATCTTCTCCGAGCCAAGCGCTTGCCCATCATAACACTTGTGTGCCTCTATCATCATCCTAATCTGTGGATCATGCCCCAACAACCAACACATCATCTTTCTCAATTCATCATTCTCATCCAGCAAGCGATCTACATAATGTGCAAGTTCCAGGTTCTTCAAAGCATGCATCTCACAGGTAGAGAAAGAAGTAGAAATAGGTTCTTTCAGCTTAGCCTCAAGCGAAACAGTATAAGCATGCATCTCATCAGTTTTTCCATGCAAAACAGGGCAAGAAGTGCAAGCACCTAGCAAAGCAGATCTAGATTTAAGCTCAACCACTTCAACCCTAAGCACATCTAGTTCCTCACACTTGGAGGCATGCTTTTCCTTGAACATAGCAAGATCAGCTAGGAAAATAGGGCAATCAGATCAACCTCATCAGAAACAACAGGTGAAGCTTTAAGTGCATCAATTTCAAGCTTCGCATCTAGGTTCTATGTTTCTAGCTCAGCCACTCTAGTCCTAGCATTCTCTAGCGAGGCCCCAAGCTCCTTCCTCATTTTCTTAGCCTCTCTAAGCATATCATCATGACTATCAAGCATCAAGCCAAGTTGTTCATTCTCTTGACGCAAGAAGGGAAACTCGTCACGTACCTCATCCTCGGAATCAGAGTCTGAGTCGCTCTGGTGACTCTTCTTGATGCCGGAGCTAATTAAGCGCCAGGGTTCATAAGACATGTCTAGCGAAGTAGCTCAGCCCACTCAGGTTCTTGGATGACTTCCTTCCATTGCGTCGATCACCTTCGTCTTCACTCAAGGTGGAGTACGCGGAACTGGAGTCGACGTCGCTCGCTCCAACCATCGCTCGGGCCTTGCCTCGACCCTCCTTCTTCCTCGATCGTCGCTTGTCCTTATGCTTGTTCTTGTGGTTGCGCCTTGATCAGTACTTGCCATCTATCTTCGACTTGTGCTTGTAGTTGTCCTTGTTCTCGACCTTCTTGGGGCAGTCGGTTACGAAAGTGTCCTGGCTTGCCACACTGGAAGCTTGTCCTCGTGTTCCTCCTCGTGTTCACCCGGTT
Organism: Cenchrus americanus; assembly: GCA_947561735.1. NCBI lineage: Eukaryota > Viridiplantae > Streptophyta > Magnoliopsida > Poales > Poaceae > Cenchrus > Cenchrus americanus. Next base: position 144,783,222 of record OX387244.1, read on the forward strand.
CTCGTGCATCCTCTCGAACCACCTGGTCAGGAATGCCAACTCGTCCTCTCCAAGCACGTCGAACTACTCATCTAGTAGAGACATCAAAGAGGACAAGGAGAACATCCTGGTGGATGGGTTAGCGTTAGATTTTCTTTCGAGCCACCGACGAGGCCGAGACTATGTGAGTCAGTCGGGCCCTCAATCTTGGCTGTCATACCTCAATCCACCTCAGCCGACTTGAGCTTCGAGAATAGGTCATTCACAATCAAGGTGTCATACTTCTCAGACTCTACAATGGCCTCGAACTTTCCGCCCCAAACTGCACGCTCCAGCGAGTGCAAGAGCTTGATGGCTCTATCATGATCATCGTACGGGAGCACACCCCCATTAGCCCTCATGTTGTTCACCACAACCGTAAACCACTGGAACAAGGCATCGATGGACTCACTAAGGAGATGAGTGAAATTCTTGTACTCTCTCTGGTAAGTCACGTACATCCGATCCTGAACCTGAGCATTTCCTACATGAGCTTCCTTCAATAGTATCCAAATTCTACAAGCCAAGTTCTTTGTATGCACTTGATCGAATTCAGATTAACATAGAGCAAGAAACAAGTAGTCGACCGCCTTGTTGTTTGCGTCGAACATGTCCCTTGATCCTGGAGCAAGGAAGTTCATCAGATGGACTAAGCTGTGTCCACCATGACATCCCAAAGGATCTGACCCTTGCCGCGGAGGAACGCAGCCATCCGCTTACTCCACATCTGGTAGTTCTTCCCATCGAAGTGTGGAGGCCCCGAACCCCATTCCTGGTACGCCATTTTTGGATCTTAGACTGGCTAGAGTCAACAAAGACCCGAACTGGCTCTGATACCAATTGAAGGACCGATTAGGCGACCAGAGGGGGGAGTTAATGGGAGCCGCTAAAAATTCTTCTCGAATGGGATGACTTCACAAACAAGACGAACTCGGTCAGGCACCCAAAATCACACGCTCCGCACGCAACCTTCCATTTGCCAAAACCATGTAGCCACTGAAGTGCTACTGGTCCTAGGAACAAACACTACCAGCAGTTTCTCAACTCCTACACGCACATGGCAATGGAAACGACCCGAGAGCAGACTATCTGGAGGGGGCGGTTAGACCGGGTATGGGGGCGGTTAGACCGCCTCCACCTGGTGACCGAGAAATCCTCCGAAACACCTCTTCCGAGCACCAAAACGCACCACGGTTTCACCAACAGAAATCTCTGGTCAAGGCTAAGCTAGCTATCAGGAAATCTTGGCGAAAACCAAAACTTCACCAAGGGGCCTAGGGGCGGTTAGACCGTCTACCATGGGTGGTTTAACCTCCTGTACCCAGCAATGAACTCCAAGCAAGAACTCCTAGCAAACAACACTGAAACAAGCCAATATTTCACCTGAACTCACAGAGGAAAATCCGGCAAAATCAAAACCTTCACCTGGATGACCCAGGGCGGTTAGACCGCCCCCTATAGTTGTTAGACCGCCCTACCTAGAAAATCTAGCCGCAGGTCAACCCTCAACTGCGCATCGCCCGATCTCTCGATTCACCCCAGGAATTGCGACGAAACTTCGGGGATAGCTGGGTTACCTCCTGGGCAACCTCTCCCTCAAAGGAATCGAACCGAAACACCCACAATCAAATGGTCGTAGATTTAGGCCCTCTAGGTCAAGAACTCGAGCAACTCGAAAAACCACCAAATTGAGTCGATTCAAGGGAGTTCTCGGGGTAAAGTCACCAGCCAAAGAGGCACAGGGTGCTCATATGTGACACCCAACAAGAACCCCACAAGAAATCACCCTCAAAACTCCACCAAGAAAAACACAAGAAAGAGCTCTGAAATCACCAAAAAGGAAAACGGGAGAAACAACACAAGGCCTTGAGGAACCACACCGAATCATCTATACATACCATGAAGGTTCATACAAGGTCTAGCTTGCCACCCAATCATCCATCCCTCTCTCTAGATCTCACATGAAGCACTCAAGCTAGTCCTAGAAAACTAGAGGAAAATAGAAACAAAAAATGGGAAAACAAATGAGCTAGCGTCCCAAGAGTTGGCTGCCATCCATCCCCTCAAGTGTTTATATGGAGGCACCCAAAAGACTAAACTACCCTTACTAGATAACTAGGGATACATGCCCCTTAAGGGCGAATTTGGAAGTCTTCAAATTTTCTCCATCGAACGGATGCCCAGCGACCGCAACCTTGCTTAGCCTCGACGCAAGCCTTGCGATCCCGACGCGTGTCCTCCGCTTCGAAGCTTCTCAACGGCAGCAACCCAGGTGATCAGACCGCCCCCTGGTCGGTTAGACCGGCCCGAGCGGTCTGACCGCCCCTCCTAGGCTGTTGAACCAACCTGGGTGGCTACACCTCCTCGTTGAGTCTTCGGCCTCAGTTTTGTGGCTCAACCGAGCAACATAGTGGTTTTCTAGTGAACCACTGCAAACCCCGCGAACTCAGAGTAGCCTCTGCCAATCACCACTCATGACTTGGCTCCCACGTAGTCCCAGCTCGACCTTGGTTTTGAGACTCAACCAAGAAACCGTCCATGACTTCATCCCACTGTTCTTGCCACCATGCAGCCCGCACTTGACTCCGCTGGCCACCGGGTCTCTCGAACGAAGCCTACTTGTGTTCTCCACACCTGGAGGCCTCACCGGCAACGACCTTTCGCGCTTGTTCTTCACCTGCACCAACACCAGTCAAGCCGCAACGTGCACCTGCAATTCTTAGCTCGGAATTAGTCCACACAACGTTGTCAATCACTCATCACACTAGGAAGCGACCATCCACCAGTCCTTGAACCACACATAGTCCTCATGGTTAAAAATTGATAGAGCAGTCAAACAATGTGTGGAAAAAAGCTGGCTAGACAGGTAGGTAGGAGAGTTTTTTATCTAGCAGGACTCTACCGCTTGAAGATTATATGCTGGACCTCTAGGGGCTCTGGAGAAGATAGGTGACATGCCGAGACGCTTTGATTTTTGGCCAATCATATGCTCTCACTGGCGACGACGAGTAGAATGCTAGTGCCATCAGGGTTTTTGGTTTCGAGGTCCCAATGTAGATTTTTCTATCCCCAACCATAAAAGATTGAAAGAAGGGGTACAGTGATTGGCCAGAAGGGGGGCTTTGCCATTAACCGACGCTGCTAGAGCCTGGTGGCCAGTGGAGGAGCTAGAAATTAGTTGTTGGGTATTCCCATGAAAAAATGTTGAGTTTTGGGCTGAGACAAGAAGCTAAGAACTCCTCCCTTCGTTTTCCCTATTAGAAGTCATTTTGGACATTGTTTGAGTCAAACATTAGGAATATAAATCATGAATACTTTTAACTCGTTGAGTTTAAAATTTTGAAAATCATATAAATAGATTTGTCTTGAAAATTATTTTCATAAGAATATACATATATAACTTTCTAATAAATATTTTTATAGAAAAAAGAAGTCAAAGTTGTGCTTTGGTGACCGCGTCGCTGTCCCAAACGACTTCTAATATGGAACCAGAGGGACTACTAAATTTACCTAACACGAGCTATATGAGTTATACACATGTACATATCATAGATATACTCAACCTTTGGCCAAAATTGTTGGGTATTCCCGTGCATACACATGCATCAATGTAGCTCCGCCCCTGCTGGTGGCCTGGTGGGCAGGGGCAGAACCAGGGGGCGCAGGGGACTAGCCCCCCTCCCCCTAAGGCTTCAAGGATTAGTGGATAATTAGTGAAGGATTAATGGAAAATTAGTCAAAAATTAGTGAAAACTGGTTTATTTGGCTTCAAATTTATTGTTTGGCGCCCCTTACAGTTGATTAGCCCCACCAATGGTGGAATCCGTGGGGATGGATATTGAGAGGGATTTGGCTTAAGAATTTGGGCCTTCTAGGTTTAGGGAGGGGGTTTCCATGACCGGTGGTCTTAAGAGAGATGCTCAGTGTGGTGGCAGTAAGTCCAATATTGGTTGCGAGTTGTGGGCGGTGAGGCCGTAGAAATGATGCAGTTAGTTTGGTGGTATTGGACCTTTGTGGGGCAAGCGACATCAGTGGTTAAGGAAGGGAGGGGTGGCTGTCGGGCATACTCCCCGAGTACTCATGCAAGGAAGGAAGAAGCCGGACTCCTACTAGAATTCCCCTGTAATCCTACTAGGACTCGTTTCGTGTAATCCTACTAGGACTCCTGCCTTGTAACCAACTAGGAACCCCGCCCCCTGGACTATATAAAGGAGGGCCGGGTACCTAGCCGGGCACCTGATCTCAACCAACACCAAGCGCAGGGCGCCATACTTGATCCCCCAAACAGGACGTAGGGTTCGCCACCTTGGCAGCCCGAACCTGTATAAATCTTGTGTCCCGTGTCCTTGTGCATAGCTTCGAGTTCTCGGTCTCCCGATCACGATCCTCACCGCACAATCTACTAGCTCGGGTACCCCCTTGGTAGGTTTGCCGATCTAAAACACCGTCAGCTGGCGCACCAGGTAGGGGTGATCATCGACGAATTCGAAGGACCCTCGTCAACAAGATCAATCTACTCGTCGACTCGCCGAGATCCATTGAAGCAAGTCGACTACTCCGCCTCGCGCAGGCTCGTCGTCGACTACTTCGCCTTCGCCACGCATCCGGTTGCCTCGGCACGTCGTGCGGCTCGTCACGCGGCTCGTCGTGCCACTCGTCGCCGACTACTCCGCCTCACGCAGACTCGTCGCCAACTACTCCGCCTCGCGTAGACTTGTCGTCGACAACTCCGCCTCGCGTAGGCTCGTCGTCGATTACTCCGCCTCACGCAGGCTCGTCGTCGACTACTTCGCCACCGCTGCGCATCCGGGTGCCTCGGCACGTCACGCGGCTCGTCACATGGCTCCTCGCGCCGCTCGTCGTTGATTACTCCGCATCGCGCAGGCTCGTCGTCGCCTACTCCGCCTCATGCAGACTCGTCGTCGACAACTCCGCCTCACGTAGGCTCGTCGTCAACTACTCCACGTCGCACAGGCTCGTCGTTGACTACTCCGCCTCGCGCAAGCTCTTCGTGCCGCTCGTCGTCGACTACTCCGCCTCGCGCAGGCTCGTCATCGACTACTTCACCTCCACCACACGTCCGGGTGCCTCAGCACGTCGTGCGGCTCGTCACGCGGCTCGTCACGCCGCTCATCGTCGACTAATCCGCCTCGTGCAGGCTCATCATCGACTACTTCACCTCCGCCGCGCGTCCTGGTGCCTCGGCACGTCGCGTGGCTCGTCGCGCCGCTCGTCGTCGAATTCTCCACCTCGCGCAGGCTCGTCGTCGACTACTCTGCCTCGCGTAGGCTCGTCGTCGACTACTCCTCCTTGCGCAGGCTCGTCGTCGACTACTTCGCCTCCGCCGCGCGTCCAGGTGCCTCGGCACGTCGCGCGGCTTGTCGCGTGACTCATCATCGACTGCTTCGCCTCGCGCAGGCTCGTCGTCGACTACTTCGCCTACGCCGCGTGTCCGGGTGCCTCGGCACGTCACGCGGCTCATCACGTGAATCGTCGCGCCGCTCATCGCCGACTACTCCGCGTCGCGCAGGCTCGTCGTCGACTACTCCGCCTCGCGCATGCTCGTCATCGAGTACTTCGCCTCCGCCACGCGCCTGGGTGCCTAGGCACAGCGCGTGGCTCGTCGTACCGCTCGTCATCGACTACTCTGCCTCGCGCATGCTCATCGTCGACTACTTCGCCTATGCCGCGCGTCTGGGTGCCTCGGCACGTCGTATGACTTGTCACGTGGATCCTCGCGCGGCTCGTCGTCGACTACTTCGCCTACGCCGCACGTCTGGGTGCCTCGGCATGTCGCGCGGCTCATCGCTCGTCGTCGACTACTCCGCGTCGTGCAGGCTCATCGCGCGGCTCGTTGCGCCGCTCGTCGTTTACTACTTCGCCTACGCCGCGCGTCCGGGTGCCTCGGCATGTCGCGCGACCCATCACGCGGCTCATCATTGACTACTCCGTGCGCCGCGACTTCGTCTTGCGGCCACGCTGGCTCTACTTCATCCACGCCGCGCGTCGTGACTATTTGTCTCGCGACAACACTGGCTCTACTTCGAGTACGCCGCGCGCTGCCACGACGTCGTCTTCTGGTCACATCGCGTCAACCATTCATCTCGACTAGTTTTCCAAACTAGTTGAGAACGGCATTCATGCCCCCAACAACTAGTCGGAATCAACTCTGAGTAGTCAACTTCAGCAACAACCATCGTGGCTCCATCGCCGACCGCCACGACTTCGCAAAGAATACCGCCTGTGCAAAGAATAAACTAAGTCATTTATTTAAATGATTACTTTTTTGTTTCTTGGCTTGTTTTCCTCATCATGTAGGATAACATGCCGGCTACTCATTTGTGTACGCTTCTCGGCGGGTTTTCACGGGAACTACACTCTGCTGACTACTCTTGGGTTATATCAATCAAGTCACCACGAGTCTACTTCATTAACTCGGGGGCTATCCCTAGGAGACAACTTCTAAAGTCCGCTACGCATAGCAATCTAAAGTCGACTTCTAAAGTCGCATTCTAAAGTCCGCACGGTGCGGCAACTTAAAGTCGACTCTGGTCGCATCTTCGCCTGCTTCGGTGGCATACTACGTGTGTAAGCTTCGATGGAACCTAGCTGTAAGTGGCCCTCGGGTCCTGGCGACGATGGAACCTAGCTGCACGTGGTCTTCACGCTTTGTACCATGGGTCCAAGTACCCTAAGTACTCGCGCTCTGTACCTTGGGTCTGAAATGCATGGCCCAGGTACACAAGTCGAATCCAGTCGCACCTTCAAGCCCACTCCGGTGGCACAAGTCGACGCTAACGGTCACACCCAAGCCCACTCCAGTGGCACAAGTCGATGCTAACGGTCGCACCCAAGCCCACTCCGGTGGCACAAGTTGACGCTAACGGTCGCACCCAAGCCCACTCCGGTGGCACAAGTCGAGTCTAACAGTCGCATCTAAGCCCACTACGGTGGCACAAGCCGACTTTGGTCGCAATCTTAAGACCGCTCCGGCGGCAAAACTACTTGTTTTCTCTGATTTTTCATTCACTTTGGCTTTCCGGAAAGTGCTTTCCGTTTTTTGCATCTTAAGTCCACCCCGTGTGGCGCAAAGTCGACTACTGTAGTCGCATATCAAAGTCCGCTTCGCATGGCAACAAAAGTCGACTTTGGTTTTCAAGTTGCATCTCAAAGTCCGTTCCGCGCGGCAACTAAAGTCGACTTCGGTTTTCAAGTCGGATCTCAAAGTCCGCTCCGCGCGGCACAAAGTTGACTTCGGTTTTCAAGTCGCATTCTAAAGTCTGCTCTGCCGGCATCTAAAGTCGATTTCGGTCGCATCTAAAGTCTGCTCTGACAGCACGACTACTTCACATGCTCCACGGCTCGATGCTAAATTGCTACTCGGAATCTCTCCAGCTCAGGGGCTGCACTCAAATTACTACTCGAGGATAACTTCAGCATGCTTCGCTCGCTCTCAAGCTCGAGGGCTCTGCACCAATAACTACTCAACGTGGCTCATACGACTCTCTTATCTCAGGGGTTACACACTGCAAGAGTACTCGGATGATGGCTTTCGCGAACACTGAAGACCCTTGGATTGATTACCTAATCATTTCAAGGCTCGGGGGCTGCTATGCTATACCCACAATTCAAATTTTTCAAGACGGAAGATTCTGAATCAAGATTGACCCTCAGCTAGAGTCTGCAACTCAACATAAGGCTTGGGGACTACTCCATATGGAGTGCGATTTTGCAACCGCACTTACATATAATCTCGACTTCAAGACTGAAGAGCTGGACCACCTTCCAGCCTCGCGGCAGTTCAAGTACTACTGAAGACTTCTCCAAGCAGTACTCGAGGACGCTCAAAAACTACCAGAAGAGGCTTCAAGACTACTCAAACTACTACTCTCAACTACAACGTGCTCAGGGGCTTGTCGGGCATACTCCCCGGGTACTCATGCAAGGAAGGAAGAAGATGGACTCCTACTAGAATTCCCCTATAATCCTACTAGGACTCGTTCTGTGTAATCCTACTAGTACTCCTGCCTTGTAACCGACTAGGAACCCGCCCCTTGGAGTATATAAAGGAGGGCCGGGTACCTAGCCGGGCACCTGATCTCAACCAACACCAAGCGCAGGGCGCCATACTTGATCCCCCAAACAGGACGTAGGGATCGCCACCTTGGCAGCCCGAACCTGTATAAATCTTATGTCCCGTGTCCTTGTGCATACCTTCGAGTTCTCGGTCTCCTGATCCCGATCGTCACCGCACAATCTACTACATCGGGTACCCCCTTGGTAGGTTTGCCGGTCCAAAACACCGACAGCGGCACACGGCGGTGGGCCGAGTGGCATGGTGGCGAGTTGTCACCGACCATCGGCAACAGTGGAGACTAGGTTAGTAGCAGGACAACATGGGAGTGCTATATACCTACATAGGTTGGTGCTGCAGACATTAGTAAGAAGGTGTAATGGAGGAAGACAACATCAGTCTCATGTCGTGTTCGATGAATCTAAACAAGGTTTTGTGTTATGCTAAATAGAGAGGACCCTCACTTCTAGTTGCATCCTAGATGGAAATTGTGCTATTGTTGGACATGTAGAGCGTCTGTGGATTGCAACACTAGTAGGTGATAGCCCGCACTTTTTTGTGGGAATTTTTAAGCAAATTTGTAAGATGAAAATTTGAAAGTATAAACTAAGGTGATTGCTACGGTGATGACTACACGACATTCCTTTACAAACAATAGTATATATGAAAAATGTTCATTTTGTTGAGAGAAAATGGTTGTTAAATGATTTATCTTTCACGTCTTTCTATTTTTAGAATTTTGGAGCATGGTACTCGCAAAGATGTATGGATTCTATAGTCAAAGAAAACCGGTGGAAGGCATAAATTGATGATCTAGTGGATGATGATGTGGCATATGAGGTGGATGGCTTTCCACAAACCTCCGCTCACCAGATCTGGTCCTGCAAGGGATCGATCAGGTCGAGAAGGTGGATCTAAACCGGCAAGCTTGATCCATTCCAGCGGTCGGTGAGGTCATTAGTGACACCGCCACCATCTTACGCCTGTCGGCTAGGGGGACCGCGCCACTGCGGGAAGGCCAGAGGGCCGGCTAGTGGCGCCTGGCACTAGGAGCGGCACCTGGTGCTAGGGGCTGGGCCGTTGTGTGGGAGGGCAGAGCGTTGCGGCCTATGGAGCATTGTGCTAGGGGCAACGCCAAAGAGATTGTAATGCCCCAGGTTTTCAATTAGCAATCATTACCGCTAATGACCGAATCAGTCGAGTCAAACCGACTAACACTGGTCCAACCTAGGTCAACCTGGGTCATCACCTCAAAAATCGTGCCGACAACCCCTAAGGACCCTCTTGATCAAGCCAAAACCCCCTTGGTGTCAAACTTTGGTCAAAGACACGGTCAAACCCCGCTTAAGCCCTGACGTCAGTGAATGTCTTCAGGAACTTTTGCCACGTTCTCCAAATTTCACCTAAACACTTCAAAATCTACAAATATGAAAGTTGTCCAGTTTGAAGAGGGACACAACTTTCATGTAGATTGGCATTTCCAATTTTGGGCGGAAAACGATGAAAAACGTGGTAAACTGTCAGCATCTCCTGTTCATCGAGACATGGCGACATTCAGAGTTTGGCTGCGAATTGTGCACAATCCGTTGGAAAAAATACTATAGAGCCTTTGTAGAAGTTGTAGAGGGTAGTGAGATCTAGAACTTTGCTATTTACCCCTCGATGAATTGCAGTTCAAGTTTTGGGAGAAAAACTTGGTCAAAGTAACCTAAGTCGAAACCGTCATGCTGGAACCGACTGGCGCGGTGACGTCGCGCTTGCCAGAGCGCCCCCGTGCGCGTCAGACCTCGCCCATCCTCGGCGTTCGGGTCGCGCGCCGACCGAGGCCCTGCACCTTCCCAAGATGCCACGCACCGCGAGGCCGCCCTTGAAGTCCCTGCACGCCACGTGGAGCGCCCACGCTCGCCGGTCGCACACCACGCTATGGACTGTCGGTCCGTCCGTCGTTCGTCCGATCGCGCGCACCCCCGAGGCACCACCGTCGGTCCACCGGTCGCAAGCAGACGCGCGCGTCGTCTGTAATGGGGCCGCCACCCCTTTGCCTCGAGCCCTGAGCCGCCTCCAGCTCCTGTGCTCCACCCGCGCCCCTCCATCAGAGGCCGCCGTGGCGAAACCCAGGGGCCGACCCGCCGCATAGCCAACTGAGGCGCCCTCCACCCTCTCTCACACCTGCTATAGCTCGCCGACGTGTTCGTTTTCCCCACGGATCCGCCACCTCGCCGGTGCCGGCAGTCCCGCGGCCACCGCCGGTCGGCGTAGCCGAGCCACCTCGTCAGAGCTGCTCCGCTCCCTTCTTTGGCCGCAACCGGATCCTTGGTGAGCCCCTAGTCCCCCTCCGCCCCTTCCCCGGCCGAGAGCACCGCTGGCTCGTCGGAATTCCGGCCGGCCGCGCCGCCCTCCGTGCCAAGGACTACATTGCAAGCCGCCAGCTCTTTCCAGGGTGGGTTTTGTGAATTAGGGGCGTATCTGTGAAAGCTGAGAAATTCCAGGGACCTCGGTGAAAGTTGGCTTCTTAAATAGTGTTTGACCTTTGGCTGAAACTTGTAAATTCCATAGAAAATTGTAGAAAAATCGGAAAAATGCAAACCTAATTTTGTTGGACTCCTAGTACAAAGTACTACAACTTTTGTTAAACTTGTCTAGACTGTTTCGTGATATTTGTTGCATGAAAAATAGAAATGTGAAAAACCTAGATCTGTTGTATCTCAAAATCCATAAATCGTCTGTAGCTAATTTTTGGATATCTTATGTTTTATGTTATTACTAGCTCATGTACAAAAAATTGCACAAAGTTATGTTGCAAATCTTTTTATATAAATTGTTTTCTATTTATGCAGAATCTGTTCACACGATTTTTGCAGCGAAAAATAATTAGATTTTTGTGACCAACTTCTGCATGTTGTCTTTTTATGCCAAATGCACTTTTGGTGAATTAATCATGATTTTATAATTGCTAGAAACATTTATTCTTGAAATATGCTTGTTTTTCTTTATATTTGCATAAGTCATGATCTATAATAGTGCTAGGTGTATATGCGGCATCCTTAGGTTAGTTTGGACCATAAAACATGTTTGAGAAAGTTAGGATCATTTTGATGAGTATTTATTTTCATGTGCATTTACCTTGTTTTACTAGGTAACTTTTGTTATTTTCAAAATAATTAATTTCCTAGCTATCCTAAGCATGCATGTGTGTTCAGTGACTTGTTATAGGTGATTAGTGCCTAATTCGCACTTCCACTGAAGGGGAGCGTGGAAGCAATTTAAGGCTTAATAGTCATTTAAATGGAAAAGGTCACCAACCCACCTTTAATGACCTTGTGTGTGTGTAAAGCCTTTTAAAAAGCTAATGATCAGCCCATTGCTGTTTGTGAAGTTAAAATAAATTATTTACATATATATGTACACAGTCACTATCAAAAAGAATAAATAATAAAGAGCTGCATATTATTCCTTTTTGGAAGAGTATGCTGAATGTATTCTTATCTAGGTGAATGTGGTCAACCAAGCACCCCATGGTTGTCAATTGTTGATTGTAATTAGTTAAATTAAAAATTATCAAATAAATCTTGCATTTGCATCTTCGTGTAGATCTTCCCGACGGTAGATATACGCTCGTACCGGAAGGACGAGATGAAGGTGCTAACGAAGAGCTGCAGTATGTGGATGTAGCTCAAGACCTGTACTAAAGTCCAGCAGGGCCCAAGGCCATCCTTGCCAGCAAAGGCAAGCCCCGTATCATTAACCTGTCCTTTAAAATTATGACATTATGTTTTGCTATGATTGCGCATTTACGTTTCAGGAATTGAATTTAAACCCTAGATGCATGATTCCCTAGGTACCTATGCTCTATCACTAGTATGGTAGGTCGATAGCTGCTCTGCTATAGGACCCGTTAGAAGTCGAGTGATGTTCTTCACTCCCGAGAATAGGTTCTTATGTTGGAATCATAAGATCTTTATAAATGGATTGCTCATGTGGTAAGAGCATGGGATTTGGGCTCCGGTCCAGTGGCCTTCGTGGGCTATGCTTTTGAACGTACAAAGCACTTGTCGGGAATGGGACCGGTAAGCCTAGTACCTTAATGAGACGGTGCGGGAACTTACTATTACTACTCTTGAGGAATCACCTACCCGGCAAGCTACCGAGGAGGGGGTGCATGTGTGAGATTGGATACCTCGCGGGGTGTGTCAGTTAGCCTTGTACCCAGGACTGTAAGATTTGATCCCAACCTGAGGATTTTTTGGAACTGCCTGGATGGTTGTCCTTGTGGGGGAGCCCTACCGTGTGCTTAGGTTTACCTTGCAAGGTTTAAATCAATCGATTGTCAGCCTCTCACCGTTATCCGAGACTGCTTAATCAACTGGCCATGATATCCTGCACTGATGGAATTTGGTGAATATTGTCGTATGAATTAATTGCTTGTGCAACTCTTGATTGCATTAGTTGGCACACTTAGAAATGGTAATCAACTAGAACTTGTGCTAAAATATTGAAAGTAAGGACATATTCTTTGATGCTTTCAGCAAAGGAAATCCACCAGCCATAAAGCCTTTCATGTCTAGAGTTTGGTGATGTAGTTATCACCCGACGGTTGTCTTGCTGAGTATTAGTATACTCAGCCTTGCTTTAAAACTGTTGTGCAGGTGTGGTTGACAGGACGGTGATGACAAGTGATGACATCACGGATGGCCTCCTGTGATGCTTACCGTCACGTTAGTTTATTTTATTTTTGATGTTTTCGAACTCTGAGCCTTTACTTATTGTCTCGAACAATGGTTTGTACTAATCTAACCCTCAGGGGTAATTTGGACTTAAATCGGTGTTTGTACTCTAGACTCGCCTTCGCGTGAGTTTTAATGCATATGTCGATCCTCTGTATGAATGCCAAGTGATTCACCGGGCGTTAACCCGGCAACTAACGACAGGATGATACTTTACCATTGCTTAATGACCAAAGTGGATTGGTTTTAGGAGATAGTACAATATTTTCCTGGGCGGGTTGTCACAGCTGGTATCGGAGCGATTATATGCACCAGAGTTTAATTAATAACCTTAATCACTGGTTTTTAAATAAAAATTGTCAAGATTGTTTGAATTTGCAAATTACGTTGGTCCGTTAAGGATAAATTAGACCGAGATGCCCTAGAGAAAAATTTGGGTTCTTTCAGGTGGCTTATTAACATATGGTTTATTTTGCTAACTTCCAGCACTTTACCTTATGTCAGACTTACTTTCTCGCACAACCAAACTAGATGAGCCACGTGTTTTATATGTGTGCTATGCCGCATCACAGGAATTGCGAGGGTTGATGGAGTGATCCATTCCACGGATCCCGTCTTCGCATATGGTTATGAGTTGTGTTGTCTCCACGTGTTTCATACGTGTGTATTCCGCATGTCGAGTATGCGAGGCAAGGATACACTCCATTCAAATGGAGGGTGTCCGAGGTTGGACGCTGTCCATGGAGCGATAAACGCATGGGTGCCGTTTCTATAGTGAACGGTAATGTATGTGGACGCTTTCATGAGTGCTGGCATGAAAGGTTCATTGTGTTCTATGATCTTCTGTAGGTACACTAACCTCGTTTCCTAAGTCGCAAAGTGAGCCCGAGTAGCTCCTGACTAGATATTATAGGGAGAGACGAATAAAAGCCTTGCCACTTGCACTCACTTCGAGTTTTGGCTTGATTGTTTTGTGAGGACGAATAGGACATCTTGCATCATGCTAAAAATCGTGAAAACTTAAAACTGAGCCCTTGTTTATGCGCTCCCTAAGGTAACATATTGCTAGTATGTTTGGTCCTGCTTAGCCTCCCAGGTGTAGAGGTGTTGCTGTCCACAAATCTGTTGTGGCTATTGGTGTAGATCTTGCACCCCGTCCAAGAATCTTTTGTATAGGAGATCTCCACTCAAGTTGCTCCACATTTAATCCTGATCTTGCTCGCAAAAACTCATGACCCTAGCTTTTGGTCTACCTCGAGCTGTGCTCAGGTTAGTGAACCCCTGTCTTGCTGTTTTTCCAGAAACCTGAACTGAACTCTTGCTTAGTTAAGCACCTTCCTGATCTTCTAAGCTCAACCTTGCATACCCAACCTTGTGTTCAAGAATCTTGCTGAGTTGCTACGCAAATTTGAGAAATGTTGGGGTTCTGGTTTATAAGTTATGAATTTTTATTCACGACCGCCAAAATGTATGTCATTATGTATGTCTGCTCGCTTCGAGTCCTACATACGATTGTACCTTAGTACACATGATTCCCCATTTCTTGACCACGTACTCTTTCATTGTTGACGGTGAAAATCCGTCAACCTAGCCATGAGTTTACCTTCGGTGTTGGCATGAATTTTATACCTTATCCATTGGTACTAACCCCCGTGGTATAACAAGTTCACGTGTGCATGTCGGTTTTGGAGTCTAATGTTTATGCAGGGTTTTAGTGTTGAATGCAAGACTTTCGGGATAAGTTCATCAAGCACCTCATGACCAGACCTTGAAGCCCCGTACAAGTCATGCAATGAAGCAAACTTAACTCCAAGAAGCCGGGGACTTGATCCGAGAACACGACAGACTCCAAGGACCCGACCGTAAAAGTGCTGAATCTTGCAAGACAAGGAGTTGAGTCCAATTCGGAGAGAAACCGACGACATGGACCTACATGCAGAAGGGGGAAACATCCAGGAAGCAAGGGAACCGACGTGGGGCAAAGGAGCCCACGGGATGGGCCTAAATGGGCCCAGTCCGGTCGGCCCAGGCCCATTTTGGGCCCAAACACCCTCTCCTTTGCCCTAGCCGCCAATCGGGCTATTTATAGCCCCCTGACCGAGAGCCACGCAGAGAAGATTTCGTCTTCGGCCGCCGAGAAGCAGAGAAGAGAGGGACACCATCTCGGAGAGGAGAGGGTCGAGCTAGTTGACTAGGGTTCCCCTAGCCGACGTGGGAACCTTGCACGAAAGACCACGTCGGAGTTCCCGGAGCTAGAAGCAAGATCAAGGAAGGATCCCGGTGGTGATCTTGTGTATGTATCATTGTTATAGTTGAATTATCAAGTTGAATCTTTTCCTAGCGATCAATTGTTTCCTCGAAGATTTCGTTTTTCGATCGGCTTTGCTTATTTTAATTCTATTCTCCAGATAGATTACATAGGGTGTTCTTTTAGCCGCGGTGGCTAGAGGTACACGCCGGATCTTCCGAAAGAATCTCGACTTGTCTTTTGACTCGCCCTAAGCTCCCCGCATGAATAGGGATACGTTGTGACAGAACGGGGGTCTCGAAAGGCGGATGTTTTCGGATTTGGACGGGAAACCACGATTTAAAGAGGCTTCTATTAAGATTCGATTTGCTACTTCTTCTCTTGCTTGGAACTTCAACAAAAGGCTTACCCCGATCCCTCTAGATCGGTTTATCTACCCAATCTTACTTTGTTTTCTCCGGTTTTTAGTAGATTAGATTCGTTTTGTGTCTTTTACTTAGATGCATTAGGTTTCTTTTATCGAAGATTGAAGTTACTTGGCTTTAATAGATTAAGTTTTGCGTCACACATTTGTTCCACGGATTCGATACCTTGGGTTCACCACTCGAGGGAAGTAGGGTCCCTTGACTACGACGGGAGACTTGTACGCTTGCGAGTCACGAACGAACTTTGATACAATTATTAACCGTCAACAAGCCCCTTTTTCTGGCGCCGTTGCCGGGGAACAAGTGATCAAGATTTGATTTTTATTGCCTTTTTGTAATTTTCAGTTTTCTTTTTGTTTTTCTTTTTGCATCTAGTAAATTTTGATCATCCTCAAAATACATCTAATGTAGTTTGTCTAACCCTAGTTTTTATAGATTTGTTTTTACTTTCTAGTTTTTTGCATACTTTGTTTATTGCTAACCCTAACAGGAGATGGACGGCTACCTCTCCAACAAACCCAATAATTTTGTGGATGATCCAGAAAAACTTTACAGGCTAAGGAGACACGAAGCACATCAAGCTAAAAAGCTGGATTTTGTAGATTCGGAGTCGGAAGACGAAGGATCGCAGGAATCTCCAAAGAATTCACCACCTCAAAGTCCGCGGGAGAATCGACGTCCACCGATGGGTGACCAACCACCGCAAGAATGCAAGATTGGGGAGCTATGCACCCCAGACATCATTGACCTACCAATCTTGAACCTTGAGGAGATCGGAAGACCGTTCGAGACCAAGACCTCAACAATCCGCATGGTGCAACATTCACCCTTCACCGGCAAAGAGGATCCGAACCTTCACCTCCAAGCATTCATTCAACTATGTCAGACTTTCAACATGGATGGGGTGACTCAAGACCAAATGAGGGCAAGGCTTTTTCCGTTCTCACTACTCGAGAAGGCTTTGCAATGGTTCCACTCTCAACCGGCGGAGACGGTGCAAAATTGGAACACGTTGATGAAGGCTTTCATGAAGGAATACTACTCACCGGGTAAAACTCAAAGTTTGCGTAATAAGATTGCCACCTTTGTTCAATATCCTACAGAAACTATCTCGGAGGCATTCGAGCGCTTCAACGAGTACACTCGGGCGGTTCCACATCACAAGTTCCCGAAAGAAGACCTCGTGCAAAAGTTCTATCAAGGACTCACCGTGGCGTCAAGGACGATCATCGATGCATCAGCGGGAGGATCTATCATCGATCTTACACCGACGGAAGCTTTCACGCTATTCAAGAAGGTCGCGGATAATGACACGTGGGCGTCATCCGGACGCCTTCATCCGGTTCAACCCACAGGGAACGTCAAAGAAGTCTTGCAAGTGGAGAAGGAGAACATACTTGAAGGCAAGATCGACTCGCTCATGAGGAGGTTGGAGAAGATGGAGATGGAAAAGAAAGAGGCTCAAGACTTGAAGGCCGCCGAGGCAAGGTCCACATGCGAAGAATGTGGAGAGTATGGCCATGTCCGCAAAGATTGTCCGGAGGAAGCCAAAGTGCTCGATTACATGAGGAAGGGAGAGTTGCCGAACTTCCGCTACGGGCAAGGTAGGCCTCAATTTAATGCAAGCTCATCTATTCCTAACGCGGTTCCACTTCGTATACAATTGAAGGAGTTCATGGATGAGCAAGCTAAGATCAACAAGGACACCGTCACCAAGTTCAAGACCATAGACAAGGTGTTGGAGAACATCGCTAGCAAAGTGACGGAGGTCGGAAGTTCCAATCATCAAGTGCTCAACATGATGAAGATGCTCGAGACGCAAGTTGGACAACTTGCGGGGCGCCTCACTAATGATGAAGGGAAGCTTCCGGGACAACCCAAATGTCCCGAATCGGCGAAGGCCATTCAAACACGTTCGGGGAAGGAGACCGAAGATCCGGAACGTTCCGCGGGAGCAAGGAAGCTTAAGCCATCCACCGAGGTGGAAGGAGCTGCTAAAAAGAAGGTTACGGGGATCGTCACCGAGGAACCCGAATTCGAGATGCCGTAGGATGACACGAGGATACCGCAACTCAAGCCACGCTACTTCCGAGGTAAACTTGACAACCACTTTGAGAAGTTTGTGGAAGTTGTGCGTAGACTTAGCATCAACATGCCATTACTAGATGCCCTACAAGTACCTACATATTCTCGTTACTTTAAAGACATTCTTGCAAATAAATATGAGATAGCAACACTCGGGGTAGATCATGTCAAGATGTCCGAGGAGTGTAGTGCAGCTATTGCTTATGGGCTAGAGAAGCAAAAAGACCCCGGATGCCCTACAATTCCATGTTCAGTTGGTTCTTTCAACTTCGAGAAGGCGTTATGCGACCTTGGAGCTAGTGTGAGCGTCATGCCGAGGGATGTGTTCGAGAAGCTACGCCTACCAATGGAGCCTACGGGAATATGTTTGGAGTTGGGAGACAACTCCATTCGCTATCCCTTGGGCATTGCTGAAGATGTACCCGTGAAGATTGGACACCACTTCATCCCCGTCGACTTCGTTGTGCTCGAGATGGGAGAGAGGGAGAAGCCGCCGCTCATCCTAGGGAGGCCGTTCCTCAAGACCGTGGGAGCTACTATTGATGTTGGCAAGGGGGAGATCATGTTCGATATCAACGGAGAAAGGAGTTCCTTCAAGTTCCGTCCAAGGATTGAGGCATGCAACATGATTGGAGTGAAGGGAGAACCAAAACAAACGGAGGGGCTGAAAAAGAAGAAGGAGCCGAAAAAAATGAACGTAACGAAAATCAAAGAAGGTGTTGCATCCGTCAAGACAAAGGAAGAGAAGCCGCCCGTGAAGACCAAAAAAATGACTAAGCCAACTAAGCCGGAAGACAAGCCCGCGCCCAAGATGGTGCGGAAGTGGGTACCCAAGATTGCAACGCCCGCAAAGAGCGTTGATCCGGAGTAATCAAGTGAAGAAGTCTAGCTATAGACTATAAACGAAGCGCCGGGGCGGGGAGGCAACCCGTTTCGTCGAGTCAAGAATAACCTACGGGAGGACAACCCGATTCCAGGTTTTTCGAGTATTTTTAATAATTTAGTTTTTGAGTTTTACTACGCAAAGACATTAGACTTAGAAGTGGTTGAACAATATTAGAGACATAATTCTTGATTGAATGTTTGC
Source organism: Cenchrus americanus (assembly GCA_947561735.1). Taxonomy (NCBI): domain Eukaryota; kingdom Viridiplantae; phylum Streptophyta; class Magnoliopsida; order Poales; family Poaceae; genus Cenchrus; species Cenchrus americanus. The sequence continues at coordinate 144,801,883 of OX387244.1, forward strand.
TTTATCATAAACCCTTTGCATGAACCCTCCTATGTGCTTGTTTGATTCTTTTCTTTTCGAGAAACCTCAACCAAATAATTTCAGAACCTTAACTCAACCTTTCACCCTCATTATGGTGCTGAGGTTGACTTAATTTTCATGCTAAAACCACACGAGTAGAGCCACGATTTATATTTAAGTGTTAATAAAATTCAGCACGTGGTAGGACTCGCGTGAACCTAGAAATCAAAGCTTTTGGTTGGTTTTAAAAATCTTTATCCTTGGTTTCTCTAGGATTAGAATTTTTCTAAGCCTATTCTAATTTTGTTTTATTCAAAATCATTCTTATTTAGCCAAAATTAGAACCTAAACCTATGCCCCCATGATCAAGCAGGGAAATGTTTGCTCTCAACCGATGAAGGCAAACTATACCGGTGAGACCGAAATCGACGTAGTTGAAAAATATTTTCGACTTACATTTGTTTTTAATGGTTTAAAAACTTCTCTAAAATTATGTTTGAGCTCTTGCATGGCTCTGAAAAATATTTTAAATTTCGAATTAGGGGAGTGCTTAACCTTAAACACACCTAAATGGAGGCTATCTACTTTGAATTAATCATGCATGCACCATTGGATTCCCTTTTATCAACTTTCACCAATCCCACGTGCAAAGGACAAGCATGGTGGGCAGCAAGCATCAACTTTGCAGGATTTTCATGGTGGCATGTGAAGCAAGTGGAGATAGGGAGCATGGACATGACCCAAAGCATGGAGCATCAAGTGGGAGGACCAATAATTCAAGAAAAGGAGTGGACGAGAGCGTTTGGGCGGTGCAACTCGTGGAGCACGCGGGCAGGAAAGTTGCAGAGGCGAAATGATCGTGCCTGGAAGAAAGACGCGGCGGGGAGGAGCCGGGAGGCCCCCGGGCCGGCCGGCCCGTGCCGGCCGGCCCGACCTACTTAAGGAGCCCCCCGGCTCCCGTTTTCTGCAGGCAAGCTTCCCTCTCCTTCCCTTGTTTGTGTGTTCAAGTTTGTGTGCTCAGAACCTCCGTAGACATAGCCAACCATCCCAAGCTTGATAGCTCTAGAAAAAAAATCCACATCCTTAATCCACTCAAAGTCCACATCCGAAGCAAAGAGTTCGTCATCATCCAAGCCATCATCAACCACGTCTTCGAGGAGGCACTCGGTTTCCGAGTCTCCCCGGAGCATGGAGACGGATACGGCGCCACCGAGGAGGAACGATGCTCTCCTCCTTGGTGGTATGAGGGCTGCGAGAAGCACTTCCATGAGGTTCACCGAACCTCGTGGGCACACGGAGGAGCAGCCCGCGCCACCACGACGATCGACTCGCTCAACCGCGCCACCTCCTTACACCCCGACACACTCTTCGTACGGCTTCATCATCTTGTCGGCGGAGGAGGAGGAGAGGCTCGCCAACCTTGAGAAGAGGCTTGTGCCGAACGTCGAGTTCGACGACCAAGCACTCTACACCTTGGGTTTTGGCACCGACATATACTATATGTTGGGGCACCTCGGATGGGTGCAGTTCTCCAACGGAGTATCGGTGGACACCCATTTGGGTTCCGCCTTGGAAATTTTAATGACTATTGCACCCATCGTTGATGATGATGGGGTGCAAAGCTTGTCATTCCGTTTGGAGGGAGTCCAACAAGTGGTTCCCTACGAGCACGTTAGGGAGCTGCTTGGATTCCACAAGGGAGCTCCGGAGAAAGTTGACGTGCCACCCAGCATGTTGGCGGGATTTTGGAATATGATCTCCGGAGAAGCCCATCAACAACGCAATTGCATCCTCAACCCCATTATCCGGATATTTCACTCTTGGATGTGCAAGAGGGTATTGGGGAGGATGAAGGAGACAAAGGTGACCGGCACGGAGTTGAATTGGCTATACTCGGCTTTAATTGCTAGGCAGCCAATAGACCCTTCTTACCTTACGATCAACCGTTGGTGTTGTGAAGCAACATCGGGGGCGGGTAATATTGGTTCGGGGTGTTACCTCTCCATGTTGGCCTTTTCCTTGCGGCCGGGAATCGCAAGAAACCCCGCTCACCTTTTGCGTGGTACCTCTCTCGGCTTTGAATATTTGCGGCAAGGCAAATACATTAGTGGAAATGAGAGAGGAGGTTATCGGTTGGCCATAGTGAACCTACCCCTTCCCAACGAGAGGCTTAGGCTTTTCAATGAGGGGAGAGAAGATTGGTTGGAAGAGGGACTACTTGTCCCTACAAGGAAGAACAAGAGAGGAAGAATCGTAGAGGAGGGAACATCCTCCGCACAAGCGAGTGGAGCACAACCCAATGTGCAACCATTCGGCGGAGTTCCTCCTCCGCCAAGTTATTACGGAGGGCCACAAGAGCAAGCATGGGGGGGGGGGTGCACCGGTACCCCCACAAAATTATGTTGTGCCTAACGCTAACTTCGCGGAGTCCTACGCTCATCATCCCCAACCACAACAAAGCATGGCCATTATTGGAGGGTATGCTGCAAGAAATGCTCAAAACATCGCAGCCATCCAAGCCAACGCAGCTCAACTCGGTGAAGGCAACGCTAATATTGCCTTTGAACTTGGACGCCTTCACCTTGTGGAGCCAAATCAATTCGTCGGAGGGAATGTCCAATCATATTATGAGCAAGGGTATTATTATCAAGATTATCAACATCAACCACCGGCGGAGGACTAGAAGATTTAGGAACTTTAGTTTTCTTTTCTTTTCTTTTTCTCTGTAATTTTCAGCTTTTGCTTATGTGTGTTTGCGTAGTATTTTCTGTTTTTTTATTTAAATTTCAGCAAGCATGTTTGTTTATTTTCAGTATGTATTTCAACTTGATGTCATCATTAATAAAGACACCACCTTGATTATATCATTGGAAGAGTTACAAAATTCGTGCCATGATGATATATGATTATAATTGCAGCTTTGTTCATCTTTGTAATTGATTTATGCATGATTAAGCTAGTGCTCTCTTAAAAATAGAAATCTGAATTTATTTAAATGCTAGCTTAATTTTCAGCGGAGGTTATGATTAAAATAAAGACCCATAGTGTTTTATGTGCTCTCAAGTTATGAATAGATTAAAGATGTCTTTTATGCTCAAAAATATCGCTAACCTTGTCACAAATATCGCTTGTGTGTTGCTCAACCTATCCAAAGCCTTATATATATTTGAGTGCATAAACCTTAGTGTACAAGTTTTATTTTTGAGTGAGTTATTGCAGGCCATGATTTCTCTGGCCCGAGACTAAGAAGCTGGTCATTCCGTTTTTGCGTATCTATCTTTTTGCTAGCCTTTTATCCGTGCATTGTGTGTCCCCGCATCGGAGATCTCACAAACTTCGCCGGATATCCACCCTTAAACCAAATATCATTTTTTGTGATTACCTCCTTGACCACAACCTATCATTGAGAATGGATCATCAATTCAAGGAAGATCGCAAGACGGTGCCAACATTGAAGATTTCAAGTATCTCTCCAAGGAAAATTATTTTCGGTACCTACCATATTTTTCGCCTCTTTGCTCGAGGACGAGCAACGTCTAAGCATGGGGGAGGAGGTAGGTACGGTGCAGTTTTAGAGTTCAAAAGGGAGTATTTTAAAAAAAATAATATAATGATGAAAGAAAAAATTCGGCGATATACGTGACTTCCAAGGTGAAGAAAGAAAAAAAAATATATATAACGAATGAATCAAAGAAAGAAAAGAATGAGAAATATGAGAAAGAGAAAAAAATATATGTGCGTAAAGTGAACTCCCTGGTTCTCTAAGAGTGCATTCAAGGCTTCAAGTTAAAAAGATCCATTCTCATTTTCCAACCATGTGCAATCCGATAACGAGGACTTCCTTTGTGCCTGGGATCATTCTTTGCCATTTGCACATGTCCACTCATCTAAAAGTGTGTGTATTTTTCTCTTTCCCCTCCTTGATTTAACATTATTTTCCAATGACCTTTTTGACGAGTCTCGGCAAGACCATGAGAAGCTTGTCTTGTTTTGACAACACCTCATTTATAAAATCTTGTTAGGACTAAACTTTCCCAAAGCTCCATATAAAGCCTACCACATATATATGAGAGGGAAAGGAGTAGAATATATAGGCTTGAGAGACAAGTGAGATGAGAGTTCATGAGCAATACACGAGATGATTTAAATTTGTGAATTTGGTTTAGCTTTTCTTTATCTTGTTCTTTATTTCAAAAATTCTGAGATCTATTTAAAACTTTGTGAGCATGTTAATACTTGTGGGATAAGCTTAATAAGAATCTACCCTCCGTAGAGATGAAGGCTAGCACATTATGGAACTTTAATGAATTAAAATTTTGAGAGCATTATGTTTTCTCATGTGTGATCAAGTGCAAAGTTTAAACATTGTTTGGCAATGATGATATCCATCGAAGGCTTACTCGAGGACGAGCAAGGTTTAAGCATGGGGGAGATGTTGACGGTGAAAATCCGTCAAACTAGCCATGAGTTTACCTTCGGTGTTGGCATGAATTTTATACCTTATCCATTGGTACTAACCCCCGTGGTATAACAAGTTCACGTGTGCATGTCGGTTTTGGAGTCTAATGTTTATGCAGGGTTTTAGTGTTGAATGCAAGACTTTCGGGATAAGTTCATCAAGCACCTCATGACAAGACCTTGAAGCCCCGTACAAGTCATGCAATGAAGCAAACTTAACTCCAAGAAGCCGGGGACTTGATCCGAGAAGACGACGGACTCCGGGGACCCGACCGTAAAAGTGCCGAATCTTGCAAGACAAGGAGTTGAGTCCAATTCGGAGAGAAACCGACGACATGGACCTACATGCGAAGGGGGAAACATCCGGGAAGCAAGGGAACCGACGTGGGGCAAAGGAGCCCACGGGGCCGGGCCTAAATGGGCCCAGGCCGGCCGGCCCAGTCCGGTCGGCCCAGGCCCATTTTGGGCCCAAACACCCTCTCCTTTGCCCCAGCCGCCAATCAGGCTATTTATAGCCCCCTGACCGAGAGCCACGGAGAGAAGGTTTCGTCTTCGGCCGCCGAGAAGCAGAGAAGAGAGGGACACCATCTCGAAGAGGAGAGGGTCGAGCTAGTTGACTAGGGTTCCCCTAGCCGACGTGGGAACCTTGCACGGAAGACCACGTCGGAGTTCCCGGAGCTAGAAGCAAGATCAAGGAAGGATCCCGGTGGTGATCTTGTGTATGTATCATTGTTATAGTTGAATTATCAAGTTGAATCTTTTCCTAGCGATCAAGTGTTTCCTCGAAGATTTCGTTTTTCGATCGGCTTTGCTTATTTCAATTCTATTCTCGAGATAGATTACATAGGGTGTTCTAGTAGCCGCGGTGGCTAGAGGTACACGCCGGATCTTTCGAAAGAATCTCGACTTGTCTTTTGACTCGCCCTAAGCTCCCCGCATGAATAAGGATACGTTGTGACAGAATGGGGGTCTCGAAAGGCGGATGTTTTCGGATTTGTACGGGAAACCACGATTTAAAGAGGCTTCTATTAAGATTCGATTTGCTACTTCTTCTCTTGCTTGGAACTTCAACAAAAGGCTTACCCCGATCCCTCTAGATCGGTTTATCTACCCAATCTTACTGTGTTTTCTCCGGTTTTTAGTAGATTAGATTCGTTTTGTGTCTTTTACTTAGATGCATTAGGTTTCTTTTATCGAAGATTGAAGTTACTTGGCTTTAATAGATTAAGTTTTGCGTCACACATTTGTTCCACGGATTCGATACCTTGGGTTCACCACTCGAGGGAAGAAGGGTCCCTTGACTACGACGGGAGACTTGTACGCTTGCGAGTCACGAACGAACTTTGATACAATTATTAACCGTCAACATTCATCATGGATCGAGTCTATCCTGGTGCACTCACACTTGTCTGGTTCTCACTTCTGTTGTTATGTTCAGATGGACAACATTGGCTCTGCGTCGGCTGATGTGGTAGCATGGACTCGTGTGAACTACCTCGAGGAGGGTGGATTTCCTGCACTCTTGTGGGACACCCTGAAGGACTTTGGGTACGCTGCTTACCTAGAGTACTCGACACGTGAGGTCATGAACACAGGCCAACTCCTTTGTTGTGAAGTGAAGGTGAAGATTTCATGTGCCCGTCCAATCCTGCTTGGGAAGAGTAGGAGTGTGAGGCTCAAGGACGGAACTTGGCTGACACCATGTAGAAGGCTGCTCTCGAAGCGCTCACAACTTTTTGTGGAAAGCACCCTGACGAGGTGGCTGGCTCTGCAGCCAAAGTGATTCCTGTACCTGAGCGCCACACTATACCTCGTGTAGAACGTGAAGCTTTTCTTCCCGCTCGGGGTCACTCTCGTTATAGCCCTGATCTTGTCACCTCAGTCCGCTTTTCAAAAGCCATGTATGACACTTATCGACGGATGGTGGGAGAAAGTGTATTCTATAGATACCAAATCTATTGGTACCGAGTTAAAGAAGTGGAGTATACAACTCAAGCGTTGAAGGAAGCCCGAGCATTGATTGATACCCTCAAGAAGGAAAGACGCAAGGACAAAGCAAAAATACGAGAACTGAGTGAAGTTATCCATGAGCAAAATTTGCTGTTGCAGCATAATGACCAGTATATGCTTGAACTTGAGAATCAACTGGGAGCTATAGAAGCTCCACCCCCGGAACCTGTCATTCCGGGACCAGCAGGAGAAGAAGATGCTGAGAACATCCAAGGAGAGTCTGGAGTAGAGTCTGGACCCGAGACACCATAGTCCTTCAGCATGGAAGATCCAATCCTAGGAAGTTTGTATGTCGGAAATAAGTTCTGAGTCGTACGAATGTAGTAGTTATAAGGAACCCTAGTTGTGCAGCCTCGTTTGGTTAATCATTGGGGTAGGTTGAACTAGGAACCTTCTTTTGTGCAGCTAGTCTGCATTGTAATCCCAAACGTTGTTTTGGTAGTTCCTAACCCCCTCATCAATGTAATGCCTAGTTTGAACATCTTTCAGCAGTAATTTCGTGAGACATTAATTATGATGGATGTGATCAGATCAGAGTTCTGTGATGAGTCTCAAACTCATCCAAAAGTTCTTGCCAATCATGAATAGTCCGATCTCTCAATCCTGAACTTATTCTTTTTGGTTTGCTCATGACTTTTTGAATTAAAATAAATGTCACTTCTTGATCATGCATCGCATATCATATGCATTTAGGAACCTGGGTGAACTAACGTGCATTCACATGGAAACTTCCATACTCATACTCTACCTCTCTTGTTGGTGATGTTGTTATCCCATAACCAAAGGTGCCGCGACGGAACCTAGGGCATCGTGGGTGCTGCAGCCATATGATTGTCACTAGGGGTGGGCCAGGTATCTTGGTTGTGAGAATGCGACTCGCCATACATACTCTTTTTCTGCCTGTGATTGTCATCGCTATCGCTAACTCATTTTGTGGGTAACCGAGTCATACTAACGTGCATCATGAGCACCATACCGCATGAGCATGTGCACCGTGTCTTCACAAGCATGTGCATCACACCAACTTTTAAAATCATTGCACCGCAAGGTAATAAGTCGTCAACACCTCAAATTCACAAGTTAAGTAAAAGTGTGAGCATGATTGTTGTGAAGTTCCCACACTAAATTATCTTCCGTACAAGAAATTACGGAACTCTGTTACTGGCCTTCCTTTCCTTCTTAAAAGTCTGTTTTGATAATCCGCGTCGACTTGGTCCCTTGCCGCAAAACTCGACGACCATTTGCATCAACTCTTTTTCGATCAGATAAGTAGTAGAAGTAGAGTTCTCTTGAATAGTCAAGGTTCTCGAAGAGTCAACGTTGAGAAGTCATTCATCGCTTATCCGTCCATGATCCGTGCTCATACCCTTCAAATCCTCGGAATCGAGCAAGGAAGTAACCAGGATCGCTGGAAGATTTTGCTAGAATTCTCTTAGTTGCAATCGCAAGCTTGGAATGCTTATACCCTAAGCTTTTTCGTTTCTCTCCCCATCCCGGTCATTTCTTCAGACCGTTGGACCCCATCCTTTTCTAGTGTCATGACCGTACGACGCCGTGACGCCACTCTGCCATCTTCTTCCGAAACCACACTCACGCCGCCGAGACCCCACGGGCTGACCATTGTCAAGCTCCGTGTTGTCCACACCAGATACCCGGCTGGTTTAGATGACCGTTGCAGTCCTCTGCGGCCATAAAAGGGAAACCCTTTGCCTAGAAATGCCGATACCAAGCCTTGTATCAGTCCGAGATCGGCATCACCACCGCTCTTGTTCTTCCTCCAGCTTGTCTTGGTCACCCTACCACTAGCCCATCTCTCCCTGCTGTTCTGTTCCTCGCCGAGCAATTTGTTTCTTCATCTTCGTTCACGACGTCAAGAAGAAGCTCATAAGTAAGCCGAAAGAAGGACTCAAGCTACGCGGACACCCATGACTCAGTTCTTGGAAGAGTTCGAGTCGTTTCACTGGACGCTGGTAGGGATGTATCTCTGTATCGTAGGCGGAATCTGTCTGCTATTAGCTGTTCATGTGCACATTCATCGCCCGCTTCCTCATGAACGGCGATGAGGTAGTAGGGAATGCACCTTGTACCTTCTGTTCCATCTGAATCCCCGATATCAGAAGAGTGTAAGCGGAGAGGTCTTTCTCCCTTTGTAACCCTTATCATGATGGGAGGAATCACTCTAATCTTGTTAATCGAATCTCGGGGCGAGATTCTTCTTAAGGGGGGTAGGCTGTGACGCCCCAGGTTTTCAATTAGCAATCATTACCGCTAATGACCGGATCAGTTGAGTCAAACTGACTAACACTGGTCCAACCTTGGTCAACCTGGGTCATCACCTCGAAAATCTAAAGGATCAAATGGCGACTAGAGAGGGGGGGAGTGAATAGGAGCCGGTAAAAATTCTTTCCAAAGAACCCGGCCTATACCCTAGTCAAACCCCGGTCACACACGAGTGATGGATCGAATCACACACCAATCGCCAAGACCACGAGGTTATGGATCAACCTCTAGTCCTAGGAACGATTCCTTGAAGCACACGCGGAAGCACTAGAAAGGGAAGGGAGGAATCGAACCAAGAAACAAAGCGCACAGGCTCTGGCGGACCGTCCGGCCAGGAGGGGCGGACCGTCCGCGCAGGCCTCGCGGACTGTCCGACCTGAAGCCGCGGACCGTCCGCGACAGCACCGCGGACCGTCCGGCCCAACACCGCGGACTGTCCGTTAAAGCACACAGAACCACCAGAAGCGACCCGAGAAAAACGGACCGTCCGCCAAGGCCGGGCGGACCGTCCGCGCCACCCACGGACCGTCCGCTACTCGAGCTCGGACCGTCCGCAAACTGGCTGCAACCAAAACCAAAAGCCAAACCGGATCGAAAGCAAGGACGCGCAAGAACACGACGAACACGCGACGAACCCTAGCCGCGCGGACCGTCCGCCAGCACCCCGCGGACTGTCCGCCAGGTGCGGACAGAGCAGAAAACGCCCGACCCCGAAAGTCAACTCCCCCAAATCATCATCGGATTTCCCAAACGGTTGAAGCTATGGAGACAAGGGTTTGGGACTTGAAAAGCGTCACACAAGGATGCTATAGCCCAAAAAATCTTGCCTCCTAACTCACTAAATCACCGGGAATCGCGAATCCATTGAGCACCACCAAAAACTAGAGCACCGAAAGAAAAACTTTGAATCCAAGTGGTTTCCCGGCGTTTGAGGGCACAAGATCAATCACAAAGATGCACGAGACATCTATCCATGTATCCCTCAAAGAAATCCGGGGAGAAACCCAATCAAATCCGCGGAATCGAACCGGGAACAAAGGCACGAAAACAAGCACAAAAAGGCCACGAAAACACAACCCCGAATCTTCTATACAAACCAGGAAAGATTCACAAGGTCTAGCATGCGGTCCTAGCATCCATCCCTCTCAACAAATCTCTCATGAAGCTCTCATGCTAGCCTAGAGAAAATGGAAGAAAAATAGCTACGAAAATGAGAAAGAGGAGGGAGGAAATGAAACCCTAAATCCCGGAGAGAGAGAGCCATCCACACACCCTAATGGCTTATATATCGAGTCCCGCCGGAGTGGTAAATGACTCGACTACCCCTAACATAACTACTGGCGATACAACCCACGCAGGGGCATTTAGGTAATGTTTGTGGGTCTTGCCATCGGACGGCCACGACTTTGCCGCACCCCGCGTCCTCCCGACGCAAGCCATGTGATCCCGCCGCGTGTCCTCCGCCTCGAAGCTTCCCGACACGCCCGGATCCCGTCTCCGTCGTGTTGGGCCCTCAGACTTGGTTTTGAGGCCCAAACCAAGAAACCGTCCACCGATGATTTTGTGGGCAAACCACCAAACCCCGCGTGCTCGGTCCGGCCTCCCGCCAAACCACTTGACTTGACCGCCACCGTGCACCGGCTCGCTTGTCCATGACTTCGTCTTGCTTGTGTCGCCACCATGTGACCCGCACCCAGTCCCACTGTCCACCGGGTCCCTCGAACCGAGCCTACTTGTCTCTCCATCTCCCGGAGGCCCCTCAAGGCTGAAGACCTTTCGCGCCCGTTCTTCACCTGCAACAACACGAACTAGACCGCAGCCTACACCTGCGCACTAAGCCAAGAGTCAGTCCAACACCCGTTGTCAATCACTCATCACTGAGGAGCGGTCATCCACCGACCACTGGGACGCTCCTGGTCCTCAATCTCCCCCTTGATGAGTGCATTGACAACACACAACATGAAATGAAATTCAGAGAAAAAAGAAAGGAAGAAGAAAGAAAAACAAAGAAGCTCAACTCATGACCAAAACCAAGGAAAGGCAAAGAAAGGTCACAAGCCAGGCAAAGCACAAAATCCACACCGAAAACAGCAAGAAAGCTCCCCCTAAACAAATGCAAGCTCCCCCTGAACATGTGGATGCAAACTTCCAGATTTCAGCTCACCTGTTCTGAAATTTCATTAAGCTCACCTCTTCTCCCCCTTGTTGACAATGTATGAATCAAGGTGAAAATGCAGAAATGCAAAGCAAAGCATATAAACATCTACATGAGCTTCTCAAGTAGGCCAAATCTAGTGTCAAAGGCTAAAACTGAGACAAGGATCACACAAATGAATCATAGCATAGTCAAATCATTGCCACAAGTAATATATGAAAATACAAGCATGTGACAAAGCAGAATTTTCAGATTTAAGCAGTTTTACCAAAAGAAGGCTCGCTTCACATGTAAAAGCCTATCCATGTCACACTTGAGCCACAAACATGCATACCATTCAAAGATCATACAAGGATATCAAATTCTCAGCAAACGATCATGGCAAACACCCATAAAGAAAAGCATGTCATGTCAAAGCTCATGAGCCATGTGTCCACTTCGGGGAGACTTCTCCACTGGTGAACATCATGCAACATGTTTTGCACCCATATGTCAAAGATAAGACATTTTAAACATAGACACGATGGATGGAGCATTTTTCAAGCATTATGCACTTCTTTTCAAGATTAATTCATTTCATGGCACATGAAGTGCCTTTGCGGCAAAAAAAAGCTTATGCTCCCCCATGAATGCAACATAGGCTAAACATTCACAATGATATCCGGCCTTTGGCCCAAATGCAAGAGCAAGGCATCCAAGCACAATCTAAGCATGAAAAGCACATTTAGACCAAACTGTGACATGGATACACAACTACACATTAGTGGAGTATATTTCATCAAAAATTAGTCAAGATTAGCATTTATTTCAAAAAGGGCTATCTCACCACACATATATCTCAAATATTCCAAGAGCATAGCCTCACATCACCATTTCTCCACACATATGACCAAAATCTAACAAATAGCCAAAGCGACTCAAATATGGCATATGAAAGAAGCTCATCATCCTAAAATGCAATATGATACAAATGCAACATGATATATGACAAGATGGCTATCCTACCATGGTTTTTACATCAAGCAAAGCATGTATATATATCAAAGTAAAACAAGGTATGATACATATGGTACAGAAAGGAAATCCCCCAAGAATCAACTAGAAAGGGAAACAAACACCAAGTTCCCCCCGCAAGCGCACAAATGTAGCTTGGTCGAGAGGCTTTGTGAAAATGTCGGCTGGCTGATCTTGGGTAGGGACATGGCTCAACACAATGGTTCCTTTTTCCACATTGTCCCTCAAGAAATGATACCTCACCTCTATGTGTTTGGTTCTGGAGTGAAGCACCGGGTTTTTGGCTACGCTTATGGCACTGGTGCTATCACAAAGAAGTGGGATCTGGGTGCACTCCTCACTAAAGTCTCTTAAAGTGTATGAAATCCACAACAGCTGGGAGCAACAACTCGCGGCAGCAACATACTCCGCCTCGGGGTAGACTGAGCTACACTAGACTGCTTGCGGGAAGACCATGAGACCAACGAAGAACCAAGAAACTGGCAAGTACCAGAAGTAGACTTCCTCTCGACTCGACAACCAGCAAAATCCGCATCGGAAAAACCATGAAGAGAAAGAGTCGAGGAGGAAGAATACCAAAGACCAAGACTAGGGGCAGACTGTAGGTACCTGAAGATCCTCTTGACGGCCTGCCGATGTGATGTCCTCGACGAAGCCTGAAAACGAGCGCACAGACACACGCTGAACTATATGTCTGGCCTCGTCGCCGTCATGTAGAGGAGGGAGCCGATCATGCTCCTGTACTCCCGCTGGTCCACTGGTTCTCCATCCTCATCCGCATCCAAAGTGGTCGTACTCCCCATGGGAGTCGACATCGGCTTCACATCTTGCATCTGGAACTTCCTCAGCATGTCTTTCGTGTACTTGGTATGGTGCACAAATGTTCCATCCTTCACTTGCTTGATCTGCAGCCCGAGAAAATACTGCAACTCGCCCATCATGCTCATCTCGAACTCCCTGCTCATCTCATCTGTAAACTTGGCAACAAGGTTATGTGACGAGCCACCAAAGACAATATCATCCACATATATCTGAACAATCAACAAGTCATTTCCATGCCTGAGGAGAAACAAAGTCCTATCCACGGAACCCATCACAAACCCTCTGCTCAACAGAAAATCTCTCAATCTCCCATACCAAGCACGGGGCGCCTGTTTCAACCCATACAGAGCCCTTTTCAATCTGTATACCCTGTGTGGGTACAGCTCGCTCTCAAACCCAGGTGGCTGCTTCACATACACCTCCTCCTCTATGACCCCATTCAGAAAAGCACTCTTCACGTCCATCTGAAACAACTTGAACCCTTTAGCCACGGCAAAGGCTAGAAGAATTCGAATTGCTTCAAGACGGGCCACAGGAGCAAAGGTCTCCTCATAGTCGATCCCCTCCTTCTGACTAAACCCCTGAGCAACAAGTCTGGACTTGTTCCTCACAACCATCCCATTCTCTCCCTCTTTGTTCTTCCAAACCCACTTGGTTCCTATGGGATGGCAATTTGGAGGTGGTTCAACTAACTCCCACACCTGGTTCCTCTCAAAGTTTTCCAACTCCTCATGCATAGAATTGACCCAATTTGCATCAGATAAAGCAAGTCCAATGTCCTTGGGCTCAAAAGTAGCAACAAAAGCAGCATGAGCAAAATGAGAGGAATTCCTGGACCTCGACCGTGTAGTGCGTTCGTCGATGTTCCCAATGATCTTCGACAGGGGATGCACTTCTTGAATCCGCCGGGGAGCCTCACGCCTCGAGACTACCTCCCCCTCAACTTCAGCTTCTCTCGCCTGGTCCTCTTGTTGCACCGTCGTTGTCCATGAAGTAGACGGTCCACGCTCCGTAGTGGTCGTAGGGTAAGTAGTTGGTACACACTCAGCTTCAGGCGCATGGTTCTCTCCATCATCATCTCCAGCTTCATCCTTCTCCTATTCAAAGAGGTCCTCGGCCATCTCTTCGTCACCTTGTCACTCACATGCACAACACCCTCAGACATCACCCTTCCTCGTCCATTGTCCCCAAATGTGATGTACATCTTTTCCTTCACTGGGGTGAGGCTGGAGAACCACTTCTTATCTCCGGTCATGTGTGGAGAACACCCGGAGTCGATCAACCAAATGTCCTCCAAGCCTCCCCGCCCGTAGTCGAAACAAGAACGAGAGTGAGCTAGCGACTCGACACTAGGGTTAGCACAAAGAAAGTTAAACCGAGTGTCGAGCCATCCCGCTCAAAAGAGGGGTTAGCAAACATCATTCCCTTGCCACCGAACTTCCCATGTCCCATGGGAGGAGTACGAGCACCACGAGGGGGAAAACGTGGTCCGTAGTTCCTCTTCCGGAACCCAAAGCTGCGATCATCTCCCCTAAACCCGTATTGAGGACGAGTAGGGGGACGTCCAAAGAAAGCCACCACGAGCCCGACCAAACCTCTCACCAGCACGCACACCATCATCTCTCCTAGCAAACCTCTCACCACCACCTCTCTGTGGGAACCTGCCAACACTCCTCACACTTCCCACACCCCGTGGAAGTGGCACTCTAGGCTCGGGAATACCATGAGACTGGCGATACCTGTCCTGGTTTACTTGCTCCCTAGCAAGCCTCTCATCCTGTTCCTCTTGTAGCAAAACTCTGCAAGGTGCCTCTCCTTGCCACAATACTCACACCTGAAGGGGATGGGTTTTGGTTTTGGCTCTGGCTTCTCACTCGGCTTCACACCCTTCTCACTCACAAACTTCACAGGTTTCTTGAGGTCATTTGTCTTGAGTGGGAATTTGGGTGGATCTTGGTTGTGTCAAGCTTATTGCAAAGGTGGTTGGGCTTTGGTGTGAAAGAGTTCTTGGGTGCTTTTGGAAGTGGGACTTGGATCTCTCCGATCACCTCAAACTCGGGGTTAGACTCAACACACTTCTCGTACACACTCTCCCCACTGTTCTCTCCCACTTTCTCACCCAACTTCTCAAACCCCAACCCACGACCATCAGCTCTCTTGAACTCCTCAATCATGATTTTCAATTGAGGTTCCTGCCCAGACAACCAACCCAACACCTTCCTCAAGTAGTCATTCTCCTCATAGATGACATCCAAACGGGAAGTGAGTTCAAGATTGCGCAAAGTAACTTCATCACAGCTAGTGCAAGCATTTGCAACAGGAGATTTCAAAGATGCTTCCAAAGAACTAATGGTAGAACGAGCATCAACAAGCTTAGCATGCATAGTAGGACATGATTTGCAAGCACCAAGCAAAGTAGGTCTAGCCTTAAGCTCATCATACTCAGTCCTAAGAGCATCTAGTTTAGCCAAAGTGGAAGCATTCTTCTCATTGAGCAGTTTGATCTCATTCAACCAAGCATCACACTCAACACATTTAGCATCATCAGGAGTAGTAGGAGCAAGTTTCAAAGAGTCATCCTCAAGTTTCAATTCAAGCAATTTTGACTCTAACTCTCCTACTTTCTCGCTAGCATTCTCAAGCTGAGCCCTAAGATCTTTCCTCATCTTTCTGGCATCTCTAAGCACACTATCGCGGTTGTCAAGCAAGCCATTCAATCTAGTAATCTCAGCAAGCAAAGAGTCGGGGTCACGGTTTACCTCATCTCCGAGTCGAAGTCGCTGTCCTCCTTCTCGCTCTTCTTGCTGCTAGAGATATGGGCCATGCCACAAAAGCCCTCAGGCGCCACACAGCTCAACCCGCTGAGGTTTCGGCTTGCACTCTTCTTGCCCTTGCGCCTCCCGGCGTCTTCATCATCGCTGCTTGAGCTTGAATGCTCCTCGCTTGAGCTTGAGTCAATGTCGCTCGCACCGGCCACCATCGCTCTTGCCTTGTTCTTCTTGTAGCCGCTCTTGCTCGGTCGCCGCTTGTCCTTGTCCTTGCTCTTGGACTTGCTGAAGTGCTTGCCCTTGGAGGAGTACTTGTCTTCCCGCCTCGGGTGCGCCTTGTACTCGTTCACCTTGTACTTGTTCTCCTCAGCTTCCGGGCACTCGGCGATGAAGTGGCCACGCTTGCCACACTTGTAGCATGTCTCTAAGCTCCGCCTTGCATTCCTCCGACTCTCGTGTAGTCGATCAAACCTCCTTGAGAGCAAGGCCAGCTCCTCCTCGCCCAGCACATCAAACTCCTCATCTGGAATGGACATAAGAGAAGGCAAGGAAAACTGTCGACAGGAAGGGTTAGATTTGCCATTTGATCCGCCCACAAGAGCAAGACTATGGTCAGTCGAGCCCTCATGCTTGGACTGCAACTTCCTGTCAACCTCAGCTGACTTGAGCTTAGAAAAGAGGTCATCCAACTCAATAGTCAAATAATGTCCAGACTCCTTGATGGCCTCAACCTTAGCAACCCAAACATTTGGGTCCAAGACATGCAAGAGCTTCAAAGCCTGATCATGCTCGGTGTAAGGAAAATCCTCAACATTAGCTTTCATGTTGTTCACGATGGCGGTGAACCTCTGAAACATCGCGTCAATGTCCTCACCGGGAAGTGGAGTGAAATTCTCATATTGCATCCGGTAAGAGACAAAGAGGCGAGCCTTCATATGGTTATCACCACCGTGAGCAACCAACAACTTTTCCCAAATTTGCCAAGCAAGATTCAAATGGCGAACACGCTCAAACTCTGGATCACACAAGCTCCGGACCAAGTGATCAACGGCTTTTGCATTAGCCTCATACTTGGCCTTAGCACCGGCATCGGTCACCATAAGAGTATGGATGTTGACCGGAATAGCATAGGTCTTGTCAAGCAAAATGAAATCTAACAGCTTCCCACGAAGAAAGATCATCATACGAGCCGCCCACTTGTGGTAACCCTTGCCATCGAAGTGCGGCGGACCGCCCCGCTCAACGTACGCCATCTTAGGATTCGAGACTTGTCAAAGTCGCAAAGAATCCGGCACCGAGATCTGACACCAATTGAAGGATCAGATGGCGACTAGAGAGGGGGGGAGTGAATAGGAGCCGGTAAAAATTCTTTCCAAAGAACCCGGCCTATACCCTAGTCAAACCCCGGTCACACACGAGCGATGGATCGAATCACACACCAATCGCCAAGACCACGAGGTTATGGATCAACCTCTAGTCCTAGGAACGATTCCTTGAAGCACACGCGGAAGCACTAGAAAGGGAAGGGAGGAATCGAACCAAGAAACAAAGCGCACAGGCTCTGGCGGACCGTCCGGCCAGGAGGGGCGGACCGTCCGCGCAGGCCTCGCGGACTGTCCGACCTAAAGTCGCGGACTGTCCACGACAGCACCGCGGACCGTCCGGCCCAACACCACGAACCGTCCGTTAAAGCACACAGAACCACCAGAAGCGACCCGAGAAAAACGGACCGTCCGCCAAGGCCGGGTGGACCGTCTGCGCCACCCACGGACCGTCCGCTACTCGAGCTTGGACCGTCCGCAAACGGGCTGCAACCAAAACCAAAAGCCAAACCGGATCGAAAGCAAGGACGCGCAAGAACACGACGAACACGCGACGAACCCTAGCCGCGCGGACCGTCCGCCAAAGCACCCGCGGACCGTCCGCCGGTGCGGACGAGCGTAAAAACGCCCGACCCCGAAAGTCAACTCCCCCAAATCATCATCGGATTTCCCAAACGGTTGAATCTATGGAGACAAGGGTTTGGGACTTGAAAAGCGTCACACAAGGATGCTATAGCCCAAAAAATCTTGCCTCCTAACTCCCTAAATCACCGGGAATCGCGAATCCATTGAGCACCACCAAAAACTAGAGCACCGAACGAAAAACTTCGAATCCAAGTGGTTTCCCGGCGTTTGAGGGCACAAGATCAATCACAAAGATGCACGAGACATCTATCCATGTATCCCTCAAAGAAATCCGGGGAGAAACCCACTCAAATCCGCGGAATCGAACCGGGAACAAAGGCACGAAAACAAGCACAAAAAGGCCACGAAAACACAACACCGAATCTTCTATACAAACCAGGAAAGATTCACAAGGTCTAGCATGCGGCCCTAGCATCCATCCCTCTCAACAAATCTCTCATGAAGCTCTCATGCTAGCCTAGAGAAAATGGAAGAAAAATAGCTACGAAAATGAGAAAGAGGAGGGAGGAAATGAAACCCTAAATCCCGGAGAGAGAGAGCCATCCACACACCCTAATGGCTTATATATCGAGTCCCGCCGGAGTGGTAAATGACTCGACTACCCCTAACATAACTACTGGCGATACAACCCACGCAGGGGCATTTAGGTAATGTTTGTGGGTCTTGCCATCGGACAGCCACGCCTTTGCCGCACCCCTCGTCCTCCCGACGCAAGCCATGCGATCTCGCCGCGTGTCCTCCACCTCCAAGCTTCCCGACACGCCCGGATCCCGTCTCCGTCGTGTTGGGCCCTCAGACTTGGTTTTGAGGCCCAAACCAAGAAACCGTCCGCCGATGATTTTGTGGGCAAACCACCAAACCCCTCGTGCTCGGTCCGGCCTCCCGCCAAACCACTTGACTTGACCGCCACCGTGCACCGGCTCGCTTGTCCATGACTTCGTCTTGCTTGTGTCGCCACCATGTGACCCGCACCCGGTCCCCGTCGTCCACCGGGTCCCTCGAACCGAGCCTACTTGTCTCTCCATCTCCCGGAGGCCCCTCAAGGCTGAAGACCTTTCGCGCCCGTTCTTCACCTGCAACAACACCTACTAGACCGCAGCCTACACCTGCGCACTAAGCCAAGAGTCAGTCCAACACCCGTTGTCAATCACTCATCACTGAGGAGGGGTCATCCACCGACCACTGGGACGCTCCTGGTCCTCAAAATCGAGCCGACAACCCCGAAGGACCCTCTTGATCAAGCCAAAACCACCTTGGGGTGAAACTTTGGTGAAAGACACGGTCAAACCCCACTTAAGCCCTGACGTCAGTGAATGTCTTCCGGAACTTTTGCCGCGTTCTCCAAATTTCACCTAAACACTTCAAAATCTACCAATATGAAAGTTATCCAGTATGACGAGGGACACAACTTTCATGTAGATTGGCATTTCCAATTTCGGGTGGAAAAGGCTGAAAAACGTGGTCAACTGTCAGCATCTCCTGTTCATCGAGACATGGTGACATTTAGAGTTTGGCTGCGAATTGTGCACAAAGCCTTTGTAGAAGTTGTAGAGGGTAGTGAGATCTACAACTTTGCTATTTACCCCTCGATGCACTGCAGTTCAAGTTTTGGGAGAAAAACTTGGTCAAAGTGACCTAAGTCGAAACCGTCATGCTGGAACCGACCGGCGCGGCGACGTCGCGCCGGCCGCAGCGCCCACACGCGCGCGCCCGGCCGCGCCCATCCTTGGCGTCCGGCCGCACGCCTTCCCAAGTCGCCGCACGCCCCGAGGCCACCCTTGAAGTCCCCACAGGCCATGTGGAGCGCCCACGCTCGCCGGTCGCGCACCACGCTATGGACCGTCGGTCCGTCCGCCGTTCGTCCGATCGCGCGTACCCCTGAGGAACCAGCGTCGGTGCACTGGTCACAAGCAGGCGCACGTGTCACCTATAAAAGGGCCGCCGCCCCTTTGCCTCGCGCGCCGAGCCGCCTCCAGCTCTTATGCTCTGCCTGCGCCCCGCCATCAGAGGCCGTCTCGGCGAAATCCAGGGCCCGACCTGCCGCATAGCCAACTGAGGCACCCTCCACCTTCTCTCACACCTGCTATAGCTCGCCGACGTGCTCATTTTCCCCACGGAGCCACCACCTCGTCGGTGCTGGCAGTCCCGCGGCCACCGCCGGTCGGCGTCGCGGAGCCACCTCACCGGAGCCGCCCCACTCCCTTCTTCGGCCGCTACCGGGTGCTTGGTGAGCCCCTAGTCCCCCTCTGCCCCTTCTCCGGCCGAGAGCGCCGCAGGCTCGCCGGAATTCCGGCTGGCCGCGCCGCCCTCCGTGCCAAGGACTACATTGCAAGCGGCCAGCTATTTCCAGGGTGGTTTTTGTGAATTAGGGTGTATCTGTGAAAGCTGAGAAATTCTAGGGACCTCGGTAAAAGTTGGTTTCTTAAATAGTGTTTGACCTTTGGCTGAAACTTGTAAAATTTGTAGAATATTGTAGAAAAATCGGAAAAATGCAAACCCAATTTTGTTGGACTCCTCGTGCAAAGTACTACAGCTTTTGTTAAACTTGTCTAGGCTGTTTCCTGATAATGTTTGCATGAAAAATAGAAATGTCAAAAACCTAGATCTATTGTATCTCCAAATCCATATATCCTCTGTAGCTAATTTTTGGATATGTTATGTGTTATGTTATTACTAGCTACTGTACAAAACATTGCACAAAGTTATGTTGTAAATCTTTTGATATCAATTGTCTTTTATTTATGTAGATTCTGTCCACGATTTTTGTAGCTAAAAATAACTAGATTTTTGTGACCAACTTCTGCATGTTGTCTTTTTATGCCAAAATGCACGTTTGGTGAATTAATTATGATTTTATAATTAACCGAAATATTTATTCTTGAAATATGCTTGTTTTTCTTTATATTTGCATAAGGCAAGATCTATAATAGTTCTAGTTGTATATGCGGCATCCCTAGGTTAGTTTTGGACCATAAAACATGTGTGAGAAAGTTAGGATCATTTTGATGAGTATTTATTTTCGTGTGCATTTACATTGTTTTACTAGCTAACTTTTTTTTTATTTTCAAAATAATTAATTTCCTACTTATCCTAAGCATGCATAGGTCATTAGTGCCTAATTCGCACTTCCACTGAATTTTAATTAATTAATTTATGAATAAAAGCTATGGAAGCAATTTAAGGCTTAATAGTCATTTAAATGGGAAAGATCACCAACCCACCTTTAATGACCTTATGTGTGTGTGTAAAGCCTTTTAAAAAGCTAATGATCAACCCATTGCTGTTTGTGAAGTTAAAATTAATTATTTACATATATATGTACACAGTCACTATCAAAAAGAATAAATAATAAAGAGCTGCATATTGTTCGTTTTTGGAAGAGTATGCTGAATGTATTCTTACCTAGGTGAATGTGGTCAACCATGCACCCCATGGTTGTCAATTGTTAATTGTAATTAGTTAAATTCGAAATTATCAAATAAATCTTGCATTTGCATCTTCGTGTAGATCTTCCAGACGGTAGATATACGCTCGTACCGGAAGGAGGAGAGGAAGGTGCTGACGAAGAGCTGCAGTATGTGGACGTAGCTCAAGACCTGGACCAAAGTATAGCAGGGCCCAAGGCCAACCTTGCTAGCAAAGGCAAGCCCCAGATCATTAACCCGTCCTTTAAAACTATGCCAATATGTTTTGCTATGATTGCGCATTTACGTTTCAGGAATTGAATTGAAACCCTAGATGCATGATTCCCTAGGTACCTATGCTCTATCACTAGTATGGTAGGTCGATAGCTGCTCTGCTATAGGACCCGATAGAAGTCAAGTGATGTTCGTCACTCGCGAGAATAGGTTCTTATGTTGGAATCATAAGATCTTTATAAATGGACTGCTCATGTGGTAAGAGCATGGGATTTGGGCTTCGGTCCAGTGGTCTTCATGGGCTAAGCTTTTGAACGTACAAAGCACTTGTCGGGAATGGGACCGGTAAGCCTAGCACCTTAATGGGACGGTGCGGGAACTTACTGTTACTACCGGGGAGGGGGGTGCATGTGTGAGACTAGATACCACGCGGGGTGTGCCAGTTAGCCTTGTACTCAGGACTGTAAGATTTGATCCCAATCTGAGGATTTTTGAGAACTGCCTGGATGGTTGTCCTCGTGGGGGCGACCTACCGTGTGCTTAGGTTTACCTTGCAAGGTTTAAATCAATCGATTGTTAGCCTTTCACTGTTATCCGAGACTACTTAATCAACTGGCCATGATATCCTGTAATGATGGAATTTGGTGAATATTGTCGTATGAATTAATTTCTTGTGCAACTCTTGGTTGCATTAGTTGGCACACTTAGAAATGGTAATCAACTGGAACTTGTGCTAAAATATTGAAAGTTGAGGACCATGTGTGGTTCGAGGACTGGTGGATGGACGCTTCCTTGTGTGATGAGTGATTGACAACGTTGTGTGGACTGATTCTTGGCTAAGTATTGCAGGTGCAGGTTGCGGCTTGACTGGTGTTGGTGCATGTGAAGAACAAGCGCGAAAGGTCATCGCCGGTGAGGCCCCCAGGTGTGGAGAAGACAAGTAGGCTTCGTTCGAGGGACCCGGTGGCCAACAGGGTCAAGTGCGGGCCGCATGGTGGCATGAACAGCAAGATGAAGTCGTGGACGGTTTCTTGGTAGAGCCTCAAAACCAAGGTCGAGCTGGGACTACGTGGAAGCCAAGTCATGAGTGGAGATTGGCGGAGGCTACACCGAGTTCGCAGGGTTTCCGGTGGTTCACCAGAAAACCACTGGGTTCCTTTGTTGATCCACAAAGCCAAGACCGGAGAACCGAAGACGGTGCTGCAGCAGTGCTAGACCGGTCTGACCGGTGGGTACCGGTCTGACCGGTGAGGAGCACCGGTCTTACCGGTGTGCGACGACGCAGTCCGGAATCTTTGAAGCAAAGGACACGCGTCGGGATCGCAAGGCTTGCGTCGAGGCTAAGCAGGTTGCGGTCGCCGGGCATCCGTCCGATGGAGAAAGCTTCAAGTCTTTCAAAACCGCCCTTGAGGGGCTTGTATCCCTTGTTGTTAGAGAAGGGTATTTTAGACTTTCGGTTGCCTCAATATAACCAAAGAGGTGAGAGGATGGCAGCCAACTCTTGGAACCCTAGCTCATTTGTTTTCCTATTTTCCTTAGGATTTCTATAGGACTAGCTTGAGAGCTTCATGGAGAGATCTTGTTGAGAGGGATGGATGATCGGGCGGCTTGCTAGACCTTGTATGAACCTTTGTTTCATGTATAGATGATTCGGCGTGGTTCCTCAAGGTTTGGATGTGTTTTCCCCGGTTGTTCTTGGTGGTGATTTTCGGAGCCCTCTCTTGGTGATTTCTTTGGGTTGTTTTCGGGACCTTTCTCTTGGCGATTTGATGGGGGAAATTTGTGGGAACCCTTCGTGGTTCATTGGGTTGTGATTCCCCTCCCAAATCCGTGAGTAAAGGTGCTCAATTTTGGGGTTTCTTGAGTTCTTGGGTTGGAAGTGCTCTTGGCGGGATTTCCTTGATTCCTCCTTTTTGGACGAGTTTTGGTGGGATTAAACTTGGCTATGGACTCCTCATGAGGTGTTCCTAATATCCCAAAAGTCTTGTTCAAGTCCGTGGAGCGATTCGGGACATCGAGGTTTGGATTTGGGGGAGTTGACCCGCGGGTGCTGTTCATCCCGAGCTGCCCAGGCTACACCGGTCTGACCGATGCTCTTGACCGGTCTGACCGGTGCAACCTTCGCTGGGATTTTTCTCGGGTGAACGTCTTGGTGTGTTCGCTGTTGTCCTGTGGTGCTGCTGTTTCGAGTTATGGTCAGTTTGGTGGTCGGTTGGCCTGTTTGGTGCCTTGGGGGCTTTCAGGCTGTGATCGGTCTGACCGGTGTGTCTCACCGGACTGACCGGTGTAGAGCCACTTAGTGAAAGTTGCTCAGTTTCACCAGCAGGGACCGGTTTGACCGGTGGTGCTCATCGGTCTGACCGGTGTGGGTCTGTAGACTCGAGGTTTGGAGTTCCGTTGCGTTCTCGGGTCGGAAGGTTGTGTGTTGGTTCCTAGGTCCAGCGGCACTCCAGTGGCTACGTGGGCTTGGCCAACTTGGGTAGTGAGTCGGAGACGTGTGTTGGAAGCCTTGTTCATCTTGTTGGAGTTCCCATCTCCTTCGAGAAGATTTTTTATCGGCTCCCATTCACTCCCCCCTCTCTGGTTCGCCGTATCGGTCCTTCAAGTGGTATCAGAGCCGGTTCGGGTCTTTGTTGACTCTAACCAGTCTAAGATCCAAGGATGGCGTACCAGGAACGGGGTTCGGGTCCTCCACACTTCGATGGCAAGAACTTCCAGATGTGGAGCAAGCGGATGGGTGCGTTCCTCCGTGGAAAGGGTCAGATCCTTTGGGATGTCACGGTGGACACAGGCTATGTCCAGCCGATGGACTTCCTCACTCCAGGATCAAGGGACAGATTCGACGCCAACAATAAGGCAGTCGACTACTTGTTTTGTGCTTTGTGTCAGCCTGAGTTCGATCGGGTGCACACCGAGCACTTGGCTTGTAGAATTTGGACGGTGCTGAAGGAGGCTCATGTTGGGAATGCCCAGGTTCAGGCACGAATGCATGCGACCTACCGGAGAGAGTACGAGAACTTCACTCATCTCCCCGGTGAGTCCATCGATGCCTTGTTTCGCAGGTTCACGGTGGTTGTGAACAACATGAGGGCCAATGTGGACGTGCTCCCGTACGATGATCATGATAGAGCGGTCAAGCTCTTACACTCTTTGGATCGTACGATTTGGGGCGGAAAGTTCGAGGCCATTGTGGAGTCAGAGAAGTATGACACTCTGACGGTAAACGAGATGTTCTCGAAGCTCAAGTCGGCTGAGGTGGATAGGGGCATGACCGCCAAGCTCAAGGGACCGACTGATTCCCATAGTCTTGCCCTCGTTGGTGGTTCGAAAGGAAAGGCTAACACTAACCCATCCACCAGGATGTTCTCCTTGTCGTCTTTGATGTCTATGACAGATGAGGAGTTCGACGTGCTTGGAGAGGACGAACTGGCGCTCCTGGCGAGGCGGTTCGAGATGCTGCACGAGAACCGGGTGAACAAGAGGAGGAACACGAGGACATGCTTCAAGTGTGGCAAGGCTGGACAGTATTTCGCCGAGTGTCCGAAGGTGAACAACCACAACAAGCACAAGTTCATGGACAAGAGGAAGAAGTCCAAGAAGAAGGATCATGAACAAGGGAAGAAGGCTTGGTCTCGAGAGAAGATTAAGAGATGGAGCGACATCGAGTCCGATTCCGAGGACACGTCTTCAAGCTCGAGTGATGAAGACGAAGAGGATGACAAGAAGAAGAAGAAGAACCTCGGCAAGTATCTCAACGGCCTTTGTGTGACGGGCCTAAGCCTCAAGGACGACTTCTGCGGCATGGCTCGCAGTTCGAGCAGCAAGAGAAGCCAGAAGGATGCATCGGACTTGGATTCCGAGGATGAGGTATGTGATGAGCTCTCTTCTTTGCGCAAGGAGAATGAAGAGTTGGTTGACTTGCTTGATAATAGCGATCACATGCTTAGAGAGGCTAAGAAGCTTAGGAAGGAGCTTAGATCTTTGCTCGAGGATGCTAGGACTAGAATGGCTGAGCTAGAAACACAGGTTCTTGATAGCAAGCTTGAAATTGATTCGCTTAAGGCTAGCCCTGTTGTTTCTGATGAAAATGATTGTGTTGATTGCTCTGCTTTCCTAGCTGATTTGACTGATCTTAGGGAGAAGTATGCCTCCCAGTGTGAGGAACCAGATGTGCTTAGGGTTGAGTTGGCTGACCTACAATCTAGACCCACTTTGCTTGGTGCTTGCACTTCTTGCCCTGGTTTGCATGAGAGAATTGTTGAGCTTCGTTCTCGCATTGTTTCGCTTGAGGCTGATTTGAAAGTGCCTATTCCTACTTCTTGCTCTACATGTGAGTTGCGTGCTATGAAGAATTTGGATCTTGCAAAATGTGTTGGTCGCTTGCAAGATGAGAATGATAAGTTGCGTGAAGCGCTGAGTTGGATGTCGAGTCAAGAACCTCAGCTTGGTATGATGATTGCTAGCTGTAAGCGCTTTGACGGTTGGGCTTTGGGATTGGATAAGGTTGGTGAGGGCAGTGGTGAGAGAGAAAGGAAATTTGGGAATGTTTCAGTTCCACCACAACCCACACCAAAAGACAAGTTGGCATCCAAGCCAAACCAACCAAGAGAAAAACCGAGTGATAAGGCAAGTGAAAAGCCTAGTGAGAAACCAAGTGAGAAGCCTTGTGAAGAGCCTCATCCCAAGACTAAGCCCAGATCAATCCGCTTCCATTGTGAGTTTTGTGGAAAGGATAGTCACAAGAGAGCATTTTTCTTCAAGAGGAAGCATGAGGAGAGAATGGCGAAGGAGTGGGCTAACAAGGACAAGTACCACCCTTCCGACAGTGTACTTGAGCCTCGTGTGCAGTTGCCCAGGGCCAAGGCGAGTGTGAGGTCAGTTCGGGCTTGGGGAGTGTTGACGGTTAATAGTTGTATCAAAGTTCGTTCGTGACTCGCAAGCGTACAAGTCTCCCGTCGTAGTCAAGGGACCCTTCTTCCCTCGAGTGGTGAACCCAAGGTATCGAATCCGTGGAACAATGTGCAACGCAAGGATTCAATCTAGTAAAGCAAGGTAAGCTATCTTATGAAGGTAAGTTGCATCTAATCTACTAACTCATAAAGAAAACGAATCTAATCTAATCTACTAAAGAGGTAGCAAAAGAAAGCAAGAGATAACCAATCTAGAGAATCTAGATCATGCTTATGTTGTAGCTCCAAACAAGATAGATGAAGATAGCAAAGCGAATCTCATTAAAAGCATCTTTAAATCGTGGCCTTCCCATCCGACTCCGAAAACATCCGCCTTTCGAGACCCCCGTTCTGTCACAACGTATCCCTATTCATGCGGGGAGCTTAGGGCGAGTTCGATAGAACAAGTTGAAATCACTTGGCCGGTCCGGTATGCACCTCTAGCCACCGCGGCTACAAGAGCACCCTATGTAATCTATCTTAAGTATAGATCGTAGAAGAAGCAAAACCAAGAAGAAAACAAAATCATCGAGAAGGCACTTGATCGCTAGAAATCGAATTCACTTACAAACTTCACCATGAATGATTACATGAACAAGATCACCACCGGGGCCCTCCCTCGATCTTGATCCTCGCTCCGGAGCTCCGACGTGGTCTTCCATGCAAGGTTCCCACGTCGGCCGGGGAAACCCTAGACAACTAGCACGACCCTCATCTTCAAGTTGGTGTCCCTCAAGCTTCTCTCGCTCCTCGGCGGCGGAATACGACTTCGGTTCCGCGTGGCTCTCGGTCGGGGTGCTATTTATAGCCCGAGAAGCAATTAGGTCAAAGGAGAGGCCGATTGGGCCCCGAATTGGGGCTGGGCCGGCCGGCCCGGGCCGACCGGCTCCGGGCCCAATTCGGCCCATCCCGCGGCCTGCTTCGCCCGGTGTTGCTTCCCACGTCTTCTAGATGTTCTCCCCTTTTTGCATGTGGGCCCTTGACGTCGGTTTCTCTCCGAATTGGACTCAACTCCTTGTCTTGCAAGATTCAGCACTTTTCTGGTTCAGTCCTCGGAGTTTATCATCTTCTCGGGCTTGGTCCTTGGGCTCTTGGAGTCATGTTCACTTCATTGCTTGACTTGTATCGGGCTTCAAGGTCTTGTCATGAGGTGCTTAATGAACTTATCCCGGAAGTCTTGCTTTCAACGTTAAAACCCCTGCGTAAACACATAACTCCAAAACCGACATGCACAAGTGAACTTGTTATACCACGGGGGTTAGTACCGATGAATAAGATACAAAAGTTATGCCAACATAGAAGGTAAACTCATGGCTAGGTTGACGGATTTTCACCATCAACATCTCCCCCATGCTTAAACCTTGCTCGTCCTCGAGTAAGCCTTCGATGGATATCATCATTGCCAAACAATGTTTAAACCTTGCACTTGATCATACATGAAAAAAAACATAATGCTCTCAAAAGTTTAATTCGTTAAAGTTCCATAAAGTACTAGCCTTCACCTCTACGGAGGGTAGATTCTTATTAAGCTTATCCCACAAGTATTATCATGCTCACCAAGTTTAAATAGACCTCGAATTTTTGAAATAAAGAACGAGATAAAGAAAAGCTAAACCAAGTTCACAAATTTAAATCATCTTGTATATTGCTCATGAACTCTCATCTCACTTGTCTCTCAAGCCTATATATTCTACTCCTTTCCCTCTCATATATATGTGGTAGGCTTTATATGGAGCTTTGGGAAAGTTTAGTCCTAACAAGATTTTATAAATGAGGTGTTGTCAAAACAAGACAAGCTTCTCATGGTCTTACCGAGACTCGTCAAAAAGGTCATTGGAAAATAATGTTGAATCAAGGAGGGGAAAGAGAAAAATACACACACTTTTAGATAAGTGGACATGTGCAAATGGCAAAGAGTGATCCCGAGGCACAAAGGAAGTCCTCGTTATCGGATTGCACATGGTTGGAAGATGAGAATGGATCTTTTTAACTTGAAGCCTTGAATGCACTTTTAGAGAGCCGGGAGTTCACTTTACGCACATATATTTTTTTCTCTTTCTCATATTTCTCATTCTTTTCTTTCTTTCATTCATTCATTTTTTTCTTGTCATATATTCAGTCCATGACTTTCACAACGAAGTTTTGATTTTTTATACCTTGAAAGTCATGAATATCACTGGATTTTTTTTACCCAACCCTATACATCTCTTTCATCATTTTTTTTAAAATACTCCCTTTTGAACTCTAAAACTGCACCGTACCTACCTCCTCCCCCATGCTTAGACGTTGCTCGTCCTCGAGCAAAGAGGCGAAAAATAAGGTAGGTACCGGAGATATTTTTCCTTGGAGAGATACTTGAAATCTTCAACGTTGGCACCGTCTTGCGATCTTCCTTGAATTGATGATCCATCCTCAATGATAGGTTGTGGTCAAGGAGGTAAACACAAAAGATGATATTTGGTTTAAGGGTGGATATCCGGCGAAGTTTGTGAGATCTCCGATGCGGGGATACACAATGCACGGATAAAAGGCTAGCAAAAAGATAGATACGCAAAAACGGAATGACCAGCTTCTTAGTCTCGGGCCAGAGAAATCATGGCCTGCAATAACTCACTCAAAAATAAATCTTGTACACTAAGGTTTATGCACTCAAATATATATAAGGCTCTGGATAGGTTGAGCAACACACAAGTGATATTTGTGACAAGGTTAGCAATATTTTTTAGCATAAAAGACATCTTTAATCTATTCATAACTTGAGAGCACATAAAACACTATGGGTCTTTATTTTAATCATAACCTCCGCTGAAGATTAAGCTAGCATTTAAATAAATTCAGATTTGTATTTTTAAGAGAGCATTAGTTCAAACATGCATAAATCAATTACAAAGATAAACAAAGCGGCAATTATAATCATATATCATCATGGCACAAACTTTGTAACTTTACCAAGGGTAAAAACTTGGTGGTGACGTTATTCATGATGAAAATAAAAACTAGGACACATGCTGAAAAATTAAACTAACACACTTTCTGAAATTTAAATAAAAAAAAACTGAAAACACTACGCATACATAGGCGCAAACAAGCTGAAAATTAAAGAAAAGGGGGTAAAGGAAAGATAACTAAAGCTCCTCCTCTCTCTAATCTTCCGCCGGTGGTTGATATTGATAGTCTTGGTTGTTGTACCCTTACTCATAATGCACCACTCCTCATATGAATTGTCCGACGGTGCTAGGTGAAGGTGTCCAAGCACATAAGCGACGTTTGCATTTCCTTCACCCATTTGGTTTGCATTGGTTTGGATGGCTGCAATAATTTGCATGTTCCTTGCAGCGTATCCTCCAATGGTGGCTCCATTTTGTTGTGGTTGAGGAAGGTGTGCAAATGGCTCCGCAAAGGCTACGTTGGGCACCGCAAAAATGGTGGGGGTAGGGCTGCACCACTCCCCCATGCTTGCATTGGTACACCACCGTAGTAACTCGGCGGCGCCGGGGTTCCTCCCAATGGTGGTACATAATTTTGTTGTGCACCTCCTTCTTGGGCCATAGAAGATCCTTCTCCTACAATCCTTCTCTTTTATTATTTTTTTTTCGCCAAGACAAGAAGTCCTTCCTCTAACCGATCTTCTTCCCCTCAAGAAAAGTCTTAATCTTCAATCCGGAAGGGGCAAATTCACCTAGGCCACTTGTAAGCCTCCTCTCTCATCTTCACTCTTATATTTTCCTTTCTTCATATATTCCTAGGGAAGTCCCGTGTAGGAGATGATTTGGGTTCCTTGTAATACCCGGTTTTAAAGAGATAGTCAACATGGAGAGGTAACAACCCGATCTCCCGAATCCGATGTTGCCACAACACCACCGGTTGATCATAGGTGAGTAGGGTTGATTGGCTGCGAGTAAATCCAATTCAACTCCGTGTTGGTTATCTATGTCTCTCTTATTCTCCCCAAAAATCCACTTGCACAAAAGTGACACACTTGGATGATGGGGTTCCGGATAGTATTTCTTCGTTGATGGTCTCTTCCCGTGATCATACTCCAAAAGCTTTCCCATGTGCCTTTGTGCACATACTTGTTCCGGAGCTCCCTTTTTGAAAATAGGAGACACTCGCCCATGGGTCTACGATACTAGAACATGCAATCATTTCGAACATGAAAGCCAATCTAATCTATCGGGGATTGTGTTGAATGGATCCAAGGAAGCATTGAGGCCTGTACTCCCTTTATGGCATGGTTGCTAGCCTTAAGCATTAAAGTATTTTCAGCACAAGATGATAGATAGATAATCCAACAAAGTGTGATTACATCTCAAGATCGATTACAACCCATGGATGAAAGGAGATTACCCCATCAAAGTGCTAGAAATAGCATCGTTGATCAAGGTTACCCTTCCGACGGTGTCTTCCTTCTTCTCCTCTTGTGGGCTCCCTCCAACGGAATGAGAGACTCAGCACTCCTTCATCAAGGGTATGCGCCATGGTCATGAAAATTTCCTAGGCGAATTTCTTGTGGGTGTTTGCCGACACTCCGCTAGAGAATTGCACCGGTGTCCCGTGTGAAACCCAATATGTGGAGAGCTTGGTCGTCGATGTCGACGTTCGCTACAAGCCTCTACTTAAGGCGAGCGAGCTTCTTCTCCTCCTCCGTCATGATGACATACCCCTCGGAATACCGCGGAGCATATGGAGGTGGAGCGGATGATCGTGTCAAGTGGCGAGGTTGGACGGCGGCTCCTCCATATGTTATTGAAGTTTGGTAAACCTAATAAACGAGTTTTGTGTGGCCCTCATGCCACCAAGGAGAAGAGTGTGGTTCCTCCTCGGCGGTGCCGTGTCCTCCTCCATACTCCAAGGAAACTCGGAAACCGAGTGCCTCCTCGAAGAGGTTGTCGATGATGGCTTAGACGACGATGATCCCTTCTTCTTCGGTGAAAAGACTTGTAGTTTTCTTCCTTGATTGCAGCACTCTCCCTCACAAATAAATATCCGGGGTTTTCACCCGGTAACAAGGTACACAAATATTATTTTGGAGTCTGGACTTTGAGTGGATTAAGGATGTGATTTGTTGCATGAAACAAACGCGGTGGATGGCTAAGTCTAAGGTGATTCCGGCCTACAAACTAGAGCACACGAACAAAGAGTTGGATGAAAGACTTACCTCTCTCCTCCTCTTGGCGCGGTTCTTCTCTAGTGCATTCATGTTGCTTCGTGATCGCGTACACCTTCCAAACGTTCCCGTCCACTCCTTCGCTTGCATTATTGCTCCTTCCACTTGATGTTTTCGCTTTGACTCACTTCCATACTCCCTTGCCTCACATGCATCCATGATATTCCTACAAAACAAAGCCTTGGCTGCCCCCCATGCTTGTACTTTGCATGTGGGTTAAATATGTTGGAGGGGCATCCCGTGATGTATCATGGTGCATGCATGGTTAGGTTAACTAGATTGCCTCCCTTTAAGGCTAAGCACTCCTCTAGTTTCGAAATTTAAAAATATTTTTCAGAGCCATGCAAGAGCTCGAACATAATTTTAGAGAAGTTTTTAAACCATTAAAAACAAATGCAAGTCGAAAATATATTTTTATTACGTCGATTTCGGTCTCACCGGTATAGTTTGCCTTCATTAGTTGAGAGCAAGCTTTTCCCGGCTTGATCATGGGGGCATAGGTTTAGGTCCTAATTTTGATTAGATGAGAGAGATTTTGAATGAAATAAAATTAAGTGAGGCTTAGAAAAATTCTAATCTTAGAGAAACCAAGGATATGGATTTTTAAACCAACCAAAAATCAAGATTCTAGGTTCACGCGAGTCCTACCACATGCTGAAATTTAAATAACATCTAGATACAAGTCGTGGCTCTACTCGTGTGGTTTTAGCATGAAAAATAAGTCAACCTCAGCACCATAATGAGGGTGAAAGGTTGAGTTAAGGTTCTGAAATTATTTGGTTGAGGGTTTCTCGAAAAGAAAAGAATCAAACAAGCACATAGGATGGTTCATGTAAAGGGTTTATGATCAAGCAAAATATTCAACCAAGAATTATGTCTCTAATATTGTTCAACCATTCTAAGTCTAAGGTTTTGCGTATTAAAATTCAGAACTGAATTAAATTTAAAAAGACTTGAAAAACCTGGAATCGGGTTGTCCTCCCGGTAGCTTATTCTTGACTCGACGAAACGGGTTGCCTCCCGCCTAGCGCTCCGTTTATAGTCCATGGCTAGACTTCTTCACTTGATTACTCCGGATCAATGCTCTTTGCGGGCGTTGCAATCTTGGGTACCCACTTTGGCTTAGTCAATTTTTTTTTTGGTCTTCACAGGCTGGCTTTGTCCTTTGGTCTTGACGAATGCAACAACTTCCTTGTGGCTCGGCATCTTGAACTCCGGTCCTTCGGTCGTGATCTTCATGGTCTCTAGTGTGATCCTTCATCTCTCCCGAATGAGCTTGAGTAGCCTTCGCCGTCTTGGGACCTTGGAGTTGTCTCGGATATTCTTCTTTGTTACCCATCGGGCGCCCGGCAAGTTGTCCCACTTGCGTCTAGCATCTTTATAACGATGAACTCTTCACACTCCTTGCATGTGGATCTTGCGTTGGCGGCCTTTAGGTGTTGAGCTTCTTTCTCCATCTCCATCTTCTCCATCCTCCTCTTGATCTTGAATGGCCTTCCGGCGTCTTGACTTGGAGGTGGTGATTCCCTTGGAGATTTCGACGGTCCTTCGACTTCAACTTTTGAATCTAGGGTTTCCACCCTTTTAGCTTGTGTTGCATGTCACCTTTGCTCGTAAAGTTTTCCGGATCATCCACAAAAAAGTTTGGGTTTCTTGGAGAGGTAGCCAACCATCTCCGGTTAGGGTTAGTAATAAAACAAAAATCTAAACATAAAAACTAGGGTTAATCAAAACTAGATTAGATTGATATTTTTTTCTTTTGAGGATGATCAAACATAAGAGATGCAAAAGAAAATCAAAAGAAAAACTGAAAGATAAGCGATACTAGATCGGATCTTGATTGCTTGTTCCCCGGCAACGGCGCCAGAAAAAGGGGCTTGTTGACGGTTAATAGTTGTATCAAAGTTCGTTCGTGACTCGCAAGCGTACAAGTCTCCCGTCGTAGTCAAGGGACCCTTCTTCCCTCGAGTGGTGAACCCAAGGTATCGAATCCGTGGAACAATGTGCAACGCAAGGATTCAATCTAGTAAAGCAAGGTAAGCTATCTTATGAAGGTAAGTTGCATCTAATCTACTAACTCATAAAGAAAACGAATCTAATCTAATCAACTAAAGAGGTAGCAAGAGAAAGCAAGAGATAACCAATCTAGAGAATCTAGATCATGCTTATGTTGTAGCTCCAAACAAGATAGATGAAGAT
The DNA here is from genome assembly GCA_947561735.1 of Cenchrus americanus. Taxonomy (NCBI): domain Eukaryota; kingdom Viridiplantae; phylum Streptophyta; class Magnoliopsida; order Poales; family Poaceae; genus Cenchrus; species Cenchrus americanus. Next base: position 144,835,310 of record OX387244.1, read on the forward strand.
AGCAAAGCGAATCTCATTAAAAGCATCTTTAAATCGTGGCCTTCCCATCCGACTCCGAAAACATCCGCCTTTCGAGACCCCCGTTCTGTCACAACGTATCCCTATTCATGCGGGGAGCTTAGGGCGAGTTCGATAGAACAAGTTGAAATCACTTGGCCGGTCCGGTATGCACCTCTAGCCACCGCGGCTACAAGAGCACCCTATGTAATCTATCTTAAGTATAGATCGTAGAAGAAGCAAAACCAAGAAGAAAACAAAATCATCGAGAAGGCACTTGATCGCTAGAAATCGAATTCACTTACAAACTTCACCATGAATGATTACATGAACAAGATCACCACCGGGGCCCTCCCTCGATCTTGATCCTCGCTCCGAGCTCCGACGTGGTCTTCCATGCAAGGTTCCCACGTCGGCCGGGGAAACCCTAGACAACTAGCACGACCCTCATCTTCAAGTTGGTGTCCCTCAAGCTTCTCTCGCTCCTCGGCGGCGGAATACGACTTCGGTTCTGCGTGTCTCTCGGTCGGGGTGCTATTTATAGCCCGAGAAGCAATTAGGTCAAAGGAGAGGCCGATTGGGCCCCGAATGGGGGCCGGGCCGGCCGGCCCGGGCCGACCGGCCCGGGCCCACTCGGCCCATCCCGCGGCTGCTTCGCCGGTGTTGCTTCCCACGTCTTCTAGATGTTCTCCCCTTTTGCATGTGGGCCCTTGACGTCGGTTTCTCTCCGAATTGGACTCAACTCCTTGTCTTGCAAGATTCGAGCACTTTTCTGGTTCAGTCCTCGGAGTTTATCATCTTCTCGGGCTTGGTCCTTGGGCTCTTGGAGTCATGTTCACTTCATTGCTTGACTTGTATCGGGCTTCAAGGTCTTGTCATGAGGTGCTTAATGAACTTATCCCGGAAGTCTTGCTTTCAACGTTAAAACCCTGCGTAAACACATAACTCCAAAACCGACATGCACAAGTGAACTTGTTATACCACGGGGGTTAGTACCGATGAATAAGATACAAAAGTTATGCCAACATAGAAGGTAAACTCATGGCTAGGTTGACGGATTTTCACCATCAACAGGGAGAGCGGAAGGCTGTTGGAGGAGTTGCTGCCCAGGCTACACCGGTCAGACCGGTGAGGGGCACCGATCAGACCGGTGCAGGCCTGGACAGGCAGCATTTTGGGTTTCATGCTCGTACAGGTGCGAGGTTTGGTTCTGGAGTTCGTGGTTCTAGTGGTTGGGCTGGAAAGTTTGCAGGAGCTCACTACGGGGATAGGAGGAGTCATGGCTTTGAGAAGGAGAGGAGGGATAGTCCACGGGCTTTCTTTCGTGGTTTTGGTCCTCCTCTAGGTAGAGAGGTTTGGTTACCTCATGGTGGTTACCGTGGTGGTGTTCGTGGAGGTAGCTTTGGTAGGGAAGATGGTTTGTTTGTGCTAACCCCACTTTCAAGCAAATGGCTAGGCACTGGTTTTACAAATTTGTAACTAACCCCAGTGTTGAGTCGCTTGCTCGCTCTCGCTCTTGGTTTTGAATTGCTGGTGGATGGCCCGGAGAACATTTGGTTGATATCGGGGGGTGGTTCTTCGGCTTCATATCCCGGTGGTGACATGTAGGTGCATCACTTTCGGGGATGGTGGAAGAGGATGAGTGAATTGTGAAGAAATGATAAAGGTAAGTGTATTTGTGACCTTCGAGTGTGTGGCCTTGGTCAAGCCACTTGGTTTTTTTGCTCTTTGCCCTATCTCATGTGTGTAAGGTGAGCTTTGTATGATCTTTGCCCTTAATGCATGAGTTTAGGGGGAGCTTGTGAGTTTTGTGCTCCTTTGCTCTTTTGTCGGTGGTGTCGAGCCCTTTTTGCCTCCCCTCGAGGAGCTGGTGGTTCGTGAGCTTTGTGGGTGGGAGCTCCTTTGTAGCATATGTATAGCTTTTCTTTGTGCATTTCTTGCATTTGGCATGGCATATGTAACATGATGTATAGGCATCCTTGTATCTTAGATTGCATGCATTTTGTATCATATGCATTGGATAGGAAAAGCTTCTCCTATATACATTGTTCACCATGGAATGTTATTTATGTCTTTGTGAGCTTGTTTGGTATGCTATGGTTAGTTTGACTTAGCTCTTGATGATCTTGATGAATAATCCAAGGTTGATGGCTATGTTTTTGAAAAATTGTCACATGTATGCTCTCTCATGTGTAAATGCCTTTATATGATCTTGACATGTTTTAGTGGCTTGGCCATGCTTAATTTGTGGTTGTATAGCTAGTTTATTGATCATATGGGGCCAAAGGCTCATTTGCCATCATGAATGTTTGGCCCTCTTGCTTCATCTTGTGGAGGGGCATAAGTTCCTTTTTGTCGCAAAGCCATTTCATGTACCATTTACAAATCTGGAAATGAAATGAAAAATACTTGGAAAATATGTTTCCATGTCATTTGTGCTGAATTTAATTTGCTTTGGGTGCTAAACCGTTGCATGATGCCTACCAATGAGAAGTCTCATACATAGAAGTAGGCACATGGCTCGGTGGCTTTGACATGACATGAGGTGCTTGTGGGTGTTTGTGATGGTCTTATGATTAGAATGGCTGTCCTAGCATTAAGTTTGTGTGGCTTTGCCATTTTGACATGCTTTGATCATGTTTAGGACTTTGCTCAAGAGAGGCAAGTTTTCGCAAAATTGCCAAAATCCATCTTAGCTTCGTCCAATGGTTGTGAATCTTGGTGATCATGTAGTTAAGATCGATACGAAGCTGTAGAGTATCTAACTTGCTCATTTGGACATGTGTAGCATTCTTTGTTGAATTTTGTCTATTTGAGAAGCTCTAGGTTGAAAGTTTTGCATTTTTGGCTTGATTCATGCATTGCCAACAAGGGGGAGAAGTTTGAGCTTGAAATGGCTTACTTGGACACATTTAGAAGGTTTTCGAGTGGTTTCGAGCCATTTAAGGCTCTCGTTGTACACCGGTCGACCGGTGAAGAGCACCGGTCCGACCGGTGTGAGTGCTTGGTTCTGTTCACATGTTGCACACCGGTCGACCGGTGGTGTTGACCGGTCCGACCGGTCGTGGCCGAGTTGTTGCGGTGCCTGTTTCAAGTGGTGTCTTGCATGCATTTGTCCAGGGGGAGGTGCATTGGTTCAGGGGGAGCTCCTTGTGGTTGTTCGAGCTTTGATTCGGTGGTTTGCGCTCTTTGCTTGAGCTTTGTTCTGTCTCGGATGTGTCGAGCCGTTGCCCTTGCCTAAGGGGTCCAAGACTTGTCTTCTTCAAGTGATCTTTCTCTTTGCATTGGTTTGGCTTTCGATCGCTTGTTGGAGTTTCTTTTTGTTCGTTTCTTTTCTTTTTCTTTCCTCTCTTGTTACTTTCATGTGGGTGTTGTCAATGCACTCATCAAGGGGGAGATTGAGAACCATGCGTGGTTCGAGGACCGGTGGATGGTCGCTTCCTTGTGTGATGAGCGATTGACAACGTTGTGTGGACTGATTCTTGGCTAAGTATTGCAGGTGCAGGTTGCGGCTTGACTGGTGTTGGGGCAGGTGAAGAACAAGCACGAAAGGTCATCGCCGGTGAGGCCTCCAGGTGTGGAGAAGACAAGTAGGCTTTGTTCGAGGGACCCGGTGGCCAGCGGAGTCAAGTGCGGGCCGCATGGTGGCATGAACAGCAAGATGAAGTCGTGGACGGTTTCTTGGTTGAGCCTCAAAACCAAGGTCGAGCCAGGACTATGTGGGAGCCAAGTCATGAGTGAAGATTGGCGGAGGCTACACCGAGTTCGCGGGGTTTCCCGTGGTTCACCAGAAAACCACTGGGTTCCTTGGTTGATCCACAAAGCCAAGGCCGAAGAACCGAAGACGGTCTTTGCGGCGGCTGCCGAGCCGGGTCGACCGGTGGGTCTGACCGGTGAGGAGCACCGGTCTGACGGGTGTGCGACGACGCAGTCCGGAATCTTCGAAATGGAGGACACGCGTCGGGATCGCAAGGCTTGAGTCGAGGCTAAGCAGGTTGCGGTCGCCGGGCATCCGTCTGATGGAGAAAGCTTCAAGTCTTCCAAAACCGCCCTTGAGGGGCTTGTATCCCTAGTTGTTAGAGAAGGGTGTTTTAGACTTTCGGTTGCCTCCATATAACCAAAGAGGTGAGAGGATGACAGCCAACTCTTGGAACCCTAGCTCATTTGTTTTCCTATTTTCCTTCCTATTTTCCTTAGGATTTCTATAGGACTAGCTTGAGAGCTTCATGGAGAGATCTTGTTGAGAGGGATGGATGATCGGGCGACTTGCTAGACCTTGTATGAACCTTTGTTTCATGTATAGATGATTCGGCGTGGTTCCTCAAGGTTTGGATGTGTTTTCCCCGGTTGTTCTTGGTGGTGATTTTTGGAGCCCTCTCTTGGTGATTTCTTTGGGTTGTTTTCGGGACCTTTCTCTTGGGGATTTGATGGGGTAAATTTGTGGGAACCCTTCATGGTTCTTTGGGTAAAGGTGCTCAATTTTGGGGTTTCTTGAGTTCTTGGGTTGGAAGTGCTCTTGGCGGGATTTCCTTGATTTCTCCTTTTTGGACGAGTTTTGGTGGGATTAAACTTGGCTATGGACTCCTCATGAGGTGTTCCTAATATCCCCAAAGTCTTATTCAAGTCCGTGGAGCGATTCGGGAGATCGAGGTTTGGATTTGGGGGAGTTGACCCGCGGGTGTTGTTCATCCCGAGCTGCCCAGGCTACACCGGTCTGACTGGTGCAACCCTCGGTGGGATTTTGCTCGGGTGAACGTCTTGGTGTGTTCGCTGTTGTCCTGTGGTGCTGCTGTTTCGAGTTTTGGTCAGTTTGGTGGTCGGTTGGCCTGTTTGGTGCCTTGGGGACTTTCAGGCTGTGATCGGTCTGACCGGTGTGTCTCACCGGTCTGACCGGTGTAGAGCCACTTAGTGGAAGTTGCTCAGTTTCACCAGCAGGGACCGGTCTGACCGGTGGTGCTCACCGGTCTGACCAGTGTGGGTCTGTAGACTCGAGGTTTGGTGTTCCGTTGCGTTCTCGCGTCGGAAGGTTGTGTGTTGGTTCCTAGGTCCAGTGGCACTCCAGTGGCTACGTGGGCTTGGCCAACTTGGGTAGTGAGTCGGAGACGTGTGTTGGAAGCCTTGTTCATCTTGTTGGAGTTCCCATCTCCTTCGAGAAGAATTTTTATCGGCTCCCATTCACTCCCCCCTCTCTGGTTCGCCGTATCGGTCCTTCAAAAGTAAGGACATATTCTTTGATGCTTTCAGCAAAGGAAATACACTAGCCATAAAGCCTTTCACGTCTAGAGTTTGGTGATGTAGTTATCACCGGATGGTTATGTCTTGTTGAGTATTATTATACTCAGCCTTTCTTTAAAACTGTTGTGTAGGTGTGGTTTACAGGAGGGTGACGACAAGTGATGACATCACGGATGGCCTCCTGTGATGCTTACTGTTGCGTTAGTTAATTTTAATTCCGTTGTTTTCGAACTCTGAACCTTTACTTATTGTCTTGAATAATGGTTTGTACTAATCTAACCCTCAGGGGTAATTTGGACTTAAATAAGTGTTTGTACTCTAGACTCTCCTTCGCGTGAGTTTTAATGCATATGTTGATCCTCTGTATGAATTACAAGTGATTCACTGGGCGTTAACCCGGCAACTAACGACAGGATAATACTTTACTATTGCTTAAGGACCAAAGTTGATTGGTTTTAGGTGATAGTACGGTATTTTCCTGGGCGGGTTGTCACAGAGATGGGGGAGGCTAGGAGAGAGCGGGCGGCGGAGGTGTGGTTCGGGCGACGAGAGGAGGCTGAGAGGAGGTAGCGGAATGAAGGAGCTAAGGTTCGAGGGATGGAGCTTCCTTTATACGACGCAAAAACTATTAGAGACGTCCGTCCGCCTATCAACGGTCCAAAGTGAATGGGTTGTTTGGGCCTAAACGGGCCTCTTACATTCCTCTCCTGCTTAACATTTTTCTTTTTCTTTTATCATTTCGTTGCAATATGGAAATGACTACAATTTGAACATGTATCTGAAATAAAATTTTAAAAATTCTCAAAACTAAATTTCAAGTATTTATGATCTACTATAACTCATATCCTGAAAATAGATGAAAGTTTTAAATGTTTGTTGCAATATGGAAATGACTACAATTTGAACTACATGTATTTTGAACAAAATTCTACTTGCAATTTTATTCTAAAATAATGATAAAAAATCTAAAACTTCTTAAAAACTTTTGAAAATTTCCATGAAGTCATTTTATGGGAGATTAAACTTGACAAAGAAGTTTCATAAGATTTTCTGAAAGTTGGAGTATACATTGTTCACAAACTATATATGTTTCTCACATTGTTGCATATGACTCAACTTAAACTTTGAAGTTTGTATACACTAAAGTATTTTCTTGCTCATGTACACCTCAATTCTAGAAATAACCTTATATTTACTCATATATTAACATATGGGGATTCACATTGCCATTTGTTGTGAAAAAAGATAGTTTTCTATTTTTTAAATTACTAATGTATACAACCTTGTGAAATAAGTTGCAAAATCGTTATCTTATATGGCCCTAATATATTATTCACATGTAACAAACAACATATAAGTTGTCACCTATGAGTTTCAATATATTTTAAGTAGATTTTCTATTTTCTATCGTTCAAATGAATTTCTGCATGTTTATGGAAAGTAATTCCAATTTGACCAATATGTACCTCTAATAATATTAAAAAAATTCAAAAAACTATACTTAGTTAACTATGGTCCATTATTGCCAAATCTAGAAGATTGATGAAAAATTCAATTGACTTACAAGGAAAACTCAAACTTCTACTAGTCACCTTGTTATAAATTAATGATAATAATACCTAAAACTTCTCCAAAAATTATGTAAATTGGCATAGATTCATTTTATGGATGTTTAAACTTGACATAAGAATTTGAATAGATTTCTCAAAACAAGAGTGTACATTGTTCATAAATGAACACAACTCTCACATAGTTTCTTATAGGTGAACTATAACTTTGAGATTTTGACAACTAATAACAAGATCAAACTAATTATCAGGAAAAGCATGTTTTTGTTCTATATTATGTTGGAAGAAAACATGTTATACGAAAAATATCAAGACTTAGCAATTAACATATAAACAACCACCATTAAATGAAATGGTGTGATTTTAGAAAATTTCAGAAAGAATCATCAAATCTGAAGTTTCCATGAAGGACAAATACTAAATACAAATTTAAATTGCGAATTCAAAAGAGAAATATGAAATGGTTATTTGTTCTTCAATCCAGCCATGTGGCACAATTCCAAGAGTTAATACCTTTCTATGCCAAACCAAGTCATGAAAACCAAAGTAGTGTAGTGGTACCTAGTGCCCGTCCGTAGTCTATGCCTCTATGGTCGTGGGTTTGATTCCTAGAGCCAGCACATTTTTTTGTCATGTGTTTCAATTAAAATAGTACATATAGTCAACATTTCACAAATTATTGACAAACTACTAACCGGTGTAGTGGTAGAAGGTGAAGGTTTGATACCTGAGGGGGGGCTCATGTTCAAATCCCCTGCGGTCACAATTTTTGCGAAAGTTTTGGCGCCTGAGGCTGGTGGCTGACAGGACGCTGCGACGAGGCGGACATGTAGGCGCGGGCGGGTGACAGGGTGGATGCATCTGCGGGGTGGCTGTTGATGGCTTCGTTGAGAAGGGGGGCTCATGTTCGAATCCCCCCGCGGTCACAATTTTTGCGAAAGTGAAGGACCGATACGGTGAACCAGAGAGGGGGGGGAGTGAATGGGAGCCGATAAAATTTCTTCCCGAAGGAGATGGAAACTCCAACAAGATGAACACAGCTTCCAACACACGTCTCCGACTCCCTACCCAAATTGGCCAAGCCCACGTAGCCACTGGAGTGCCACTGGACCTAGGAACCAACACACAACCTTCCGACCCGAGAACGCAGCGGAACACCAAACCTCGAGTCTACATACCAACACCGGTCAGACCGGTGAGCACCACCGGTCAGACCGGTCCCAGCTGGTGAGAGTTGGCAACTTACACTAAGTGGCTTCTCACCGGTCAGGCCGGTGTAACACACCGGTCAGACCGGTCCAAGCCTGAACGCCCCCAAATCACCAAATAGGACTATCAACCTCCAAGCTGACCCAAACTCGAAACAACAGCAACACAGGACCACAGCGAACACACCCAGACGTTCACTCGAGCAAAAACCCACCGAAGGTTGCACCGGTCAGACCGCTCAAGAGCACCGGTCAGACCGGTGTAGCCTGGGCAGCTCGGGATGAACAGCACCCGCGGGTCAACTCCCCCAAATCCAAACCTCGATCTCCCGAATCGCTCCACGGACTTGAACAAGACCTTCGGGATAATAGGAACACCTCATGAGAAGTCCATAGACAAGTTTAATCCCACCAAAACTTGTCCAAAAAGGAGGAATCGAAGAAATCTCGCCAAGAACACCTCTAATCCTAGAACTCGGAAAACCCCCAAAATCGAGCCCTTTTACTCACGGATTTGGCAGGGGAATCACAACCCAAAGAACCACGAAGGGTTCCCACTAATTTCTCCCATCAAATCCCAAAGAGAAAGGTCCCGAAACCAACCCAAGAAAAACACCATGAAAGGGCTCCGAAAATCACCACCAACAACAACCGGGAACAACACAACAAGGCCTTGAGGAACCACGCCGAATCATCTATACATGCAACAAAGGTTCATACAAGGTCTAGCTTGCCGCCCGATCATCCAACCCTCTCACAAGATCTCACCATGAAGCTCTCAAGCTAGTCCTATGGAAATCCTAAGAAAATAGGAAGGGAAAATAGGAAAGCAAATGAACTAGGGTTCCAAGAGAGTTGGCTGCCATCCTCTCACCTCTTGGGTTATATGGAGGCAACCGAAAGTCTAAAATACCCTTTCCTACCAACTACGGATACAAGCCCCTCAAGGGCGGTTTTGGAAGACTTGAAGCTTTCTCCATCGGACGAATGCCCGGCGGCCGCAACCTGCTTAGCCTCGACGCAAGCCTTGCGATCCCGACGTGTGTCCTCCGCTTCGAAAATTCCGGACTGCGTCATCGCACACCGGTCAGACCGGTCTGGCACTGCTGCTGCACCATCTTCGGTGAACCACCGGAAACCCCGCGAACTCGGTGTAGCCTCCGCCAATCTCCACTCATGACTCGGCTCCCACGTAGTCCCGGCTCGACCTTGGTTTTGAGGCTCAACCAAGAAACCGTCCATGACTTCATCTTGCTGTTCATGCCACCATGTGGCCCGCACTTAACCCCACTGGGCACCGTGACCCTCGAACGAAGCCTACTTGTCTTCTCCACACCTGGAGGCCTCACTGGCGACAACCTTTCGCGCTTGTTCTTCACCTGCACCAACACCAGTCAAGCCGCAACCTGCACCTGCAATACTTAGCCAAGAATCAGTCCACACAACGTTGTCAATCACTCATCACATAAGGAAGCGACCATCCACCGGTCCTCAAACCACACATGGTCCTCAATCTCCCCCTTGATGAGTGCATTGACAACACCCACACAAAGTAACAAGAGGGAAAAGAAAAAGAAAAGAAACGAACAAAAAGAAACTCCAACAAGCGATCGAAAGCCAAACAAAGGCAAAGATCGAGATCACTTGAAGAAGACAAGTCTCGGACCCCTTAGGCAAGGGCAACGGCTCGACACATCCGAGACAAAACAAGGCTCAAGCAAAGAGCGCAAACCATCGAAACAAAGCTCGAAAAGCCACAAAGAGCTCCCCTGCACACATGCAAGCTCCCTCTGAACCAATGCACCTCCCCTTGGACGAATGCATGCAAACCACTTGAAAACAGGGCAGCTGCAGCAACTTCAGCTCACACCGGTCAGACCGGTCACCACCACCGGTCAGACCGGTGCCCAACATGTGCACAGGACCAGCACTCACACCGGTCAGACCGGTGACCTCGACAGGTCAGACCGTTGACCAACAGAGCCCAGAAATGGCTCGAAACCACCTGAAAACCTTCAAAATGCATCCAGCAAGCCATTTCAAGCTCAAACTTCTCCCCTTTGTTGGCAATGCATGAATCAAGCCAAAAATGCAAAACTTTCAACCTAGAGCTTCTCAAATAGACAAAATTCATCAAAGGATGCTACACATGTCCAAATCAGCAAGTTAGATACTCTATAGCTTCGTATCGACATCAACTAGAAGATTATCAAGTTTCACAACCATTGGACGAAGCTAAGATGGATTTGGGCAATTTTGCGAAAAACTTGCCTCTCATGAGCAAAGTCATAAACATGATCAAAACATATCAAAATGGCAAAGCCACACAAACTTCATGCTAGGACAGCCATTCTAATCATAAGACCATCACAAACACCCACAAGCACCTCATGTCATGTCAAAGCCACTGAGCCATGTGCCTACTTCTATGTATGAGACTTCTCATTGGTAGGCTCAAGCAACGGTTTAGCACCCAAAGCAAATTAAATTCAGCACATATGACATGGGAGCACATTTTCCAAGCATTTTACATTCCATTTTCAAATTCATAACTAGTACATGAAATGTCTTTGCGACTTATGCCCCTCAACAAGGTGAAGCAAGAGGGCTAAACGTTCATGATGGCAAATGAGCCTTTGGCCCCATATGATCAATAAACTAGCTATCCAACCACAAATTAAGCATAGCAAAGCCACTAAAACATGTCAAGATCATGTAAAGGCATTTACACATGAGAGAGCATACATGTGACATTTTTCAAAAACATAGCCATCAACCATGGATTATTCATCAATATCATCAAGAGCTAAGCCAAACTAACCATAGCATACCAAACAAGCTCACAAAGACATAAATAGAATTCCATGGTGAACAATGTATATAGGAGAAGCTTTTCCTATCCAGTGCATATGATACAAAATGCATGCAATCTAAGATACAAGGATGCCTATACATCATGTTGCCTATGCCATGCCAAATGCAAGAAATGCACAAAGGAAAGCTATACATATGCTACATAAGAGCTCCCACACAACCAACTCAAGAAATCAAACACACACCAAGTTCCCCCCGCAAACGAGTGAAAGTTGCTTGATCTAGGGGTTTGGTGAAAATATCGGCTAGTTGGTCATGTGTGGGTACATGGATTAAAGCTATCTTTCCTTTCTCTACTTTGTCTCTCAGAAAATGATACCTCACTTCTATGTGCTTGGTTTTGGAATGAAGCACTGGGTTCTTTGCAACGCTTATGGCACTGATGCTATCACATTGAAGTGGGACATGGGTATACTCCTCACCAAATTCACTCATGGTATATGAAATCCAAAGGAGCTGAGAGCAACAACTAGCAGCGGCAACATACTCGGCCTCGGCAGTGGATTGAGAAACACTCGACTGTTTGCGGGAAGACCAAGACACCAAAGAAGAACCCAAAAACTGGCAAGTCCCAGAAGTGGAAATCCGCGTCTGAAAAACCATGAAGCGCCAGAGAAGAGGACGTAGAGTACCAAAGGCTGAAGTTGGGAGTGTGACGCATGTACCTGAAAATTTGCTTCACCGCTTGCCGATGCGAAGTCCTCGGAGACGCTTGAAAACGAGCGCACAGACATACTGAGAACCGGATTTCCGGCATCGTCTCCGTCAAGTAGAAGAGTGACCCGATCATGCTTCGGTACTCCTTCTGATCCACGTGTTCACCTTCCTCGTCCGCATCAAGAGCTGTAGTCGTACTCATCGGCGTCGTCATAGCCTTGGAGTCCTCCATCTTGAACTTCCTCACAATGTCCTTGGTGTACTTAGCCTGGTGCACAAATGTTCCTTCCTTTGATTGCTTGATTTGTAGCCCGAGGAAGAACTGCAACTCACCCATCATGCTCATCTCAAACTCCCTGCTCATATCATCTGCAAACCTTGCAACAAGAGAGTTAGACGAGCCACCAAAGACAATATCATCCACGTACACCTGCACAATCAGGATATCTCTGCCCTGCCTCGGCAAAAACAAGGTCTGATCGACCTTCCCCATCTCAAAGCCTCTCTCAAACAAGAACCCCCTCAACCTGCCATACCAAGCTCTAGGCGCCTGCTTCACCCATACAACGCCTTCCTCAACTTGTACACCCGGTGGGGGTACTTCTCACTCTCAAACCCCGGTGGCTGCCTCACATACACTTCTTCCTCCAACACACCATTCAGGAAAGCACTCTTCACATCCATTTGGTGCAACTTGAACCCTTTAGCCACGGAAAAGGCTAGAAGGATCCTTATCGCCTCCAAACGGGCTACGGGAGAAAAGGTCTCCTCATAGTCGATCCCCTCCTTCTGACTGAACCCTTGAGCCACAAGCCTCGACTTGTTTCTCACAACCTCACCTTTCTCTCCCTCTTTGTTCTTCCACACCCACTTTGTACCAATCGGCTTACACCCTGGGGGAGGGTCAACCAACTCCCAAACCTGATTCCTCTCAAAGTTCTCCAACTCCTTATGCATCGAATTAACCCAATTGTGATCAGATAGTGCGTGTCCAATGTCTTTGGGCTCAAAAGTAGCAACTAATGCAGCATGAGCGAAATGAGAGTTGTTCCGAACCCTCGACCGTGTAGTGCGTTCATTCATGTCGCTGATGATCCTCGAAACAGGGTGATCCACTTGTACTCGCCAGGGAGGTTCTCGCCTCGATGCTACCTCCCCCTCAACATCAGCTTCTCCTCGTTCTTGATTTGTCGTCGTAGGTGTAGGAGAGGGTCCGTCCATCACCGTAGTCAAAGTAGTGGGTACATGTTCAGTAGGGGCACCACACCGCCATCTTCATCGTCTCCATGTTCATGCTCCTCCTCCTGAAAGATCTCCTCGCCAAGCTCATCATCACCTGCACACTCAAAGACAAGCTGACTACGTGGCTCTGTCCCGTCGAAGGTTACCTCGCAAGTCTCCATGATTTGGTTAGTTTCAACATTGAGCACACGATATGCTCTAGAATGAGATGCATAACCAAGGAAAATACCATCGACAGACCTAGCCTCAAACTTATCCAACATTCTGCCTTTCTTCAAAATGAAACACTTGCAACCAAAGACATGGAAGTGACTCACTTTGGGTGTGCGACCATGCATCAACTCATAGCATGTTTTCTTCTTGTGCACTCTGAGGTAGATCCTGTTTGACACATAGCACGCGGTATTCACCGCCTCAGCCCAATACCTCCTCGGAGTCCTATGCTCATCAAGCATCGTCCGAGCCATCTCGCACAAGGTCCTGTTCTTCCTTTCCACAACACCATTATGGGGAGGCGTATACGGACTCGAAAACTGGTGCTCAAGACCCAAGTATGGCAAAAGATTTCAAAACGAGAGTTTCTGATTTCCGAGCCATTGTCACTGCGGATTGCTCGTATAGCATCTCCGTGCCTCTCGTTCCTCAACCTCAAGACTAGATCTTGAACAAAACCAAACGTCTCCCCCTTATCCTCGAGAAAGAACACCCACACATACCGAGAATAGTCGTCCACCACAACAAGGACATACCACTTCCCACCCGCAGATCGCACACGACGCTCAGTCATCACATCGGTGAGAGGCGGGTGAGAAGAGGCTACCATCTTGGCATGCCTACACGGCGCACAAACCAACTCTTTCTCAAGCCTCAACCATGGCACTCCTCGGACCAAATTGAGTTTACTCAAGCGAGACAAAAGGTCAAAGCTCAAGTGACCCAACTTCCTATGCCACTTCCACAACTCACTCGAAGAACCAGCCAAGAAACAACACTTCACACCCGAAGACTGAGAAAAATCAGCACGAAACACCTGACCCTCGGGAACGACCATAAATACAAGGTCCCCTCGAGAGTCCAAAATCCGAGAACCACCAGGCCGAAACAACACATCAAAATCCTCATCCAACATATGGCACACAGAAAGTAGATTGTACCCCAGCGATTGAACAAGAGCAACACGCCTGAGAGTGATCTTCTCACCACCTTCTGAAAGCACATGCCCACGCCCATTGTCCCCAAAAGTGATGTACCTCCTTGTCACCACTGGGACGAGACTTGAGAACCACCACCTGTCTACAGTCATATGCCTCGAGCAACTGGAGTCAATCAACCAAATGTTCTTCAAGTCTCCCACCTGAAATTCAAAATTGAGCACGTGAGCGAACAAACGACTCAGCACTGGGTTAGTACCAAAAGAGTAAAACCAATGCTGAGCCATTTGCTAGAAAGTGGGGTTAGCACAAACCAAACTATCTCTCCTAACAAAGCCACCTCCATGAACACCACCACGGTAACCACCTGTCGGTGTTTTAGACCGGCAACCTACTAAGGGGAGTACCCGAAGTAGATGAACGTGGCCTCGCCGAGATCGGTAACTCGAAGGAAGAGACACATGGCACACAATTGAGACAAGTTCGGGCCGCGAGGTGCGTAATACCCTACGTCTTGTATGCTGCGTAGCTCTGGATTGATTGGGTACGATTACAAGATGGTGCAATTGTACGCAGTAAGATGAGATGATCTGAGAGGGGTCCCTGCCTCGCCTTATATAGTCCGGGAGGCAGGGTTACAAGTCGGTTTAGGGAGAGAGTACTAGTCGAGTACGTCTAGGAGTCCTCCATACAGTGCGGGACATGTACAGTTTCCTATCCGAGTACTTCTCCTCTGTAGTCCTTGCGCTTCACGCCATCAGGTGCCGTGCAGCGCAAGTCGGGTAGTCTCAGGGGCCCACCGAGTAGTCGGTCCTGGCACCCACCGAGGTAGTGGGCCCAGGGAGGTCCATACGACAAGCCCCTGAGTACTTTGTAGTTGAGAAGGATAGCTTCTAGTAGCCTTGACGGCCTTAACGAGTAGTCCTCAAGCGTCCCAGAGTACTACAAGTCAAAAGTCTTCAAGAGTAGTCGAAGCATCCCGAGGCTGGAATGTACTCCAGCTGATGTTTGAGCAATCCTGAAGTCTTCTCGAGTAGTCCCAAGCATCCTCGAGTGCTGCCCTTGAAGGCCTTCAACAATGCCCGCGTTGTCTTGAAGCCGAAGCTGATATGGAAGTGCGATTGCAAAATCGCACTCCATATGGAGTAGCCCCCGAGCCTTAGGTTCGCTTGCGGACACCGGGCCGAGGGTCCATCGAAGTTTTGGCAAGAATATCCCGAAAAATCTGGAGAAAAAACCGAAGGACACGTGGCACGGAGCCCCCGAGCCTTGAGTCGAGTACTTCCTCTCGAATTGAAGGGTCATCTTGTAGAATGTGTCCTGAGATGCTCCTAAGTCTTGTCGCTTCCCAGGTAGTCGAGTAGAAGTAGCCGAGCCCCTGAGGTGAGGCGCGTCGACTAGTTGAAGTTGAAGAGTCACATGCGGCCACTGAGTCAGCCGAGCGTAGAATTATCCATCCGGCCGTTGGAGGGCCGCGTTGACTTATAAATAGAAGCCGAAACCCTTAGGAATTTTCACCCTATGCAGCTATAGCCATTCCAAGCAGATCTTGGCCAGGAGTCGCCACCAGTGCGCGCCGCCTCCGCTGAGTGAAGTGTAGATCCGAGCGCGCCACTGGAGAGAGCCCCCGCAGTAGCCCCTGAGCGAATGCGCGTGAAGACACCGTGCACTTGGAGAATGAAGCCATCTCCGTCGAAGACCGCGAAGACCGCCGACGGGAAGAAAAGGGGTCGTGAGGAGGCCACCGGATCTGCCGCAGGGACATCACCGCCGGTGTCCCCGCCGCGGCCAGATCCAAACCGCGAGTGGAAGAAGTCCAAGGCGAAAACCGAAGACTTGCTCGCCCTGTTGAACAGTGGATTCCTCCGCGAGAAGGAAGTTGACATGTGGAGGGCCGCCGCCGGGTATCCGTACCATATGGAGAAGAATGAAGATGAGACCCTGATGTTCGCGCGATTCGCGGAGCGCGGGCTTTCTCTCCCGGCAAGCAATTTCTTCAAAGGGCTCATGAGGTACTACGGCGTCGAGTACCTCAACCTCAACCCCAACGGTATCCTCCACACTGTTGTCTTCGTTCTTTTCTGCGAAGCGTTTCTGAGGATCAAGCCCCATTGGATCCTGTTCCGGAAGTTCTTCCGGGTGAAGCCGTAACCCAGCGCCAGCAACCCGCGGGTAGTTGGAGGAGCGGGGATCCAGATGCGGGAGGACGCCGCCGAGCAGTACCTCTCGTACAAGCTCATAGACTCCAACTAATACTGGAAGGCCAAGTGGTTCTACGTCACGAACCACCATCCGGGACTGTCGAAGCCGAGCGGGAAGCAGCCCAAGCACCGCCCGTGGTGGAACACGGAGCCAACGATGCAAGAAGGCATCCAGCTGCTCGAGCTGTTGGCGCAGATAAAGGCGCTGAGGGGAGCCGGGCTGAGGGCCGAGCACGTGGCCTTCGGCTTCATGAAGCGTAGGGTGCAGCCGCTGATGGCTCGCGACACCCTGGGGTTCGAGTACACCGGCGACGACGACACGTCGTGGATGCCTGGAGACGAAGTCGATGACGACGACATTATCTACAGGCTGGCTCAGATTTTCAAGGACATGCCGCCATACACATCGTGCCCCGTACCAGAGTACTCCGCCGCACGCCCGCCAAAGGAGGTAAGTAGCCGCACGCAGAGTCGAGTGCCTATTCCATGAGTAGTCGCACTGATGAGTTGTTTCTTGCAGGATGACTTGAAGAAGTTTGTCTCCGAGCCGCCGCCACCCCCTCAGGAAGTGGAGATCCAAGAGGAGGGGAAGACCAAGGCCAAGGAGTGGCGTGAAGTCGGCGAAGGAGACGATACCGTAGTCGTGGAGGACACGTCTGACGAGGACGACGACGAGAAGACGTTGCAGGACCGCTTCCAGCTGCGGTCGAGGTTCAGCCGTCCTGGCCTACCTCATGTTCTTCTTGTGCAGGATCAACTAGCTAGCCTGGAGGCTAGTCTGGCCACGCCGCCGCGGAAGCCGCGCAACCTGGCCCGCAAGCATGTGGCGAAGAAGTTGAAGGTCTCTGAGACCACACCCCAAGAGGTAAGCTGTCTCCACTGATGTGATCAAGTACTCGTGTCTCGAGTTGATGTGTTGACGACTGAGCTTCCTTGTTTGCAGGAGTTGCTGCCTACGGAGCCCGTTGATCAGGGCGACGAAGGCGAGTGGGACACGGTGGGGGAGGCCGCTGGGAGTCGTAGCCCAGCCCCCACTGTCGAAGAACTCTTGGCGCAAATGGAGCGCCAGCCCCCTGCTGCTCAGGGGAGCACGGAACCCGCTGTTGCTACTGCGGAAGAGGCAGCAGAAGGGGCAGCGGCTATAGAGGCGCAAGAGGAGGCACCTGCCGAGGCTGGACTGGTGGACATCGCCAGCATCCTCGGCGCCCCGACCGTGACGGTGGTCCGGTGAAGCTTGTAAGTGTTGTGTCTTCCCAAGTAGTACTTGATGTTGTAGTCATGCCTAATTGACAATCAGTTTGTGTACTTTGCAAGAAATCAACGGATCTGTCCTGGGAGGGGGATGAACCCGCCGCAGCGGTGGCGGAAGTAGAAGCCGCGCCACCCGCTGGGGAGTCCGCTCCCGCCCCTCAGGCGGAGCTCGAAGCGCCGGCCGCTGAGGCTACGTTGCCCGAAGCTAGCGTAGTTGAAGGTGAGTACTCTGCTGAGGTTGTGATATCCCCGAAGAGTAGTCGTAGTCGTCAGATATGACTGATGCACTTGTCTTCTCGTTAACTGGCGCTGCGGCCGAAGGGAACGATATCCCAGCGGCGGTGCCCATGGAGAACTTGACACCAGAGACTCAGGAGGCTGCTGGAGGAGCCCCCGAGCCGATGGAGGTGGCCGCTGGGGAGGCCGCCGCGACGACTGGAGGGGAGGAGGCTACCACGCTGCCAGAACCCGCTCTGGAGGTGGTGGTTTGCTCCCCGGAGATCCAAGACGCGGAGCCCATCTGCTCTGCACCGATGACCGAAGCCGCCACGAGTAGTTGTGGCGGGATCGAGTTGTTGGCGGACGACTTGGTCGATCCGACAACGGTGGCTCGGCATCTGGAGGCGGTCCGCCAAGCCGAGAAGTGGATGAAAGTGAGTAGTCGTAACTCTTGGAGTAGTCAATCCTTTAGCATTGAATACCCATCTGACATATGTTGTCTGTGCAGGACGTCACAGAGAGATCCTGCGAGAAGTCCAGCATGCTTCGAGGCTTCGGCGACGCAGTGCTTCGGGCCGAGGCGCTGGAGGACCAACTCGTGAAGTCCTAGAAGCACGCCGCCGCCATGCAATCTAAGCTGGACGCCGCCTTCGCCAAGTACCATAATGACATCTAGGAGATGCAGGCGAAGGGCGACGACTTGGTGCGGAAGAACAAGTTGCTTCGCAACAAGAACAAAGGTACACCCGCTGACTTGTTGGGTACTTGTTGGAGGTCGAGAGGTAGTCTAACCTGCTGTGCCTTGTTGTTTGCAAAGCTTGAGACTCGGGTATAACAGTTGAAGACTTCAGAGACGGATCTGAAGAATCTCTTCTACCGAGAGCAGGAGGCCCACCAGGTACTCGAGTTAGATTATAAGGAGCTTGCCTACGAGTGCGACAAGCACATGGAGCTCCGTATTGCAACCGATCGTGACCTCGTCAACTGCTACAAATCGTTGCAGAAGCTGAACGAGGATTGCGAGAAGCTGCGGGCCCAGCTGAAGGAGCTTGAAGAAGCCGCACTCCCCATCGCGAGGCTGCTGGTGCCTCACCCTGGCGGTCCCAAGATAGTGCCACTGGTGGATCGACTGAAGGAAGCCCCCAGCCGGCTGGCGGCCTATGTGAAGCATCTGGCGAAGTCAATCCCGAACCAGGCGCTAGCCTTCATGAAGTCATACTTCCTGAAGGCCCCTATAGACGTAGTCGCTGGCGGACTAGCCGCCAACTGTACCGACGAGCAATATGCGGAGCTGCTGGAGCAGATGGCGCCCATTGCGAAATGGTCACCGACAAGCTTAATCTCCAGTAGTCCTGTTATAGTTAGCTCGTAGCAGTAGATGTACAAAAACAATTGTAATTGTTTAAGTATTAATGAAGAAAAAGTTCCATCAATGAGTACTCGTTGCCGCGATCTTGGAGTGCGGAGTCCCATCGTGGAGTTGTTGCGAGTAGTTGTACTCGGCAGTAGTCCCGTTGAGGGAAGTAGACAGTAAAGCAGTTGATGATCAATCAAACTTTATTACTGAAGAAGTACACCTGGATGGCCAGGGCCGTAGTTACAGAGTAGTCGCCAGGACCCGGAGGCCGCCTACGGCTAAGTGGTGCTAGGGCGAGTAGCCGCTTACAGCAGTAGATCCGTAAGTAGCCGTGTAGGCTGGATCTAGAAGTACATGGTCTCTCAGTAGACCGCTGCTAGAGTCCTTTATCGCTCGTCGCAGCCCAGGATTCGTAGGTAGCCGCGTGGGCTGGATTTTGGAGAAGAGTAGTCCGGAGACTAGTGCCTGGACCCGGAGGCCGCTTATGGCGGAGGGGTCTTGGTGTAGTCGTGTAGACTTGAGCCCCCGGGGTAGTCGTGTAGACCAGGCGTAGAACCGACAGAGCTGGTCGACGTTCCACGAGTTGTTGACGTCTTTGCCTTCAAGTGTCTGGAGGCGGTAGGAGCCCGGCCCGATCACCTTTGCGACTGTGAAGGGACCTTTCCAGGTGGAGCTGAGCTTGTGTAATCCTTCTGTGTTTTGGATGCGACAAAGGACGAGATCGCCAACGTTGAAGGAGCGTTCCTTGACGTTGCGGTCGTGGTAGCGTCGGATACCCTCCTGGTACCTTGCTGATTGGACGAGGGCGGCGCAGCGAGCTTCTTCGAGCCCGTCGATGTCAACTCGTCTGCTGTCTTCTAAGACGCCTTCGTCGTAGTGTTCTACTGCTGGTGAATCCCATATGACATCAGTAGGGAGGATTGCTTCGGAGCCGTAGACCAGGAAGTAAGGGGATTGCCTCGTTGGCTTGGAGGGCTGAGTGCGTAGCCCCCAGAGTGCATTGGATAGTCCTTGATCCACTTGCCTCCTTTAGAGTTAGCAGCATCGTGTAGCCGCTTCTTGAGAGCGTTGAGCACCATCCCGTTGGCGCGCTCGACTTGTCGTTGGCCCGAGGATGGGCAACTAAGACATATCAGACGTCGATCCCGCTGTTCACGCAGTACTCACAAAACTGGTGGTTGTTGAAGTTGGAGCCCAGGTCTGTGATGATGCGGTGGGGTAGTCCATAGCGATGCACGAGTTCATCCAGAAAGTCAAGTACTCTGTCAGCCTTGGGGCATGTGACCGGCTTGACCTCGATCCACTTGGTGAACTTGTCGATGGCCACCAATACTCTGTTGAATCCACCTGGCGCAGTTAGCAGTGGCCCAATAATGTCGAGCCCCCAGCAGGCAAAGGGCCAGGTTGGCGGTATGGTAACTAGCTTGTAGGCTGGGACGTGTTGCTGCTTGGCGAAGTATTGACATCCTTGGCACCTTCTGACGAGTTCTTCAGCGTCGCCCAAAGCTGTGGGCCAGTAGAAGGCTCGTCGGAAGGTCTTGCTGACCAGCGTGCGAGAAGACGCGTGGTTGCCGTAGACGCCCTTGTGGATCTCCTCCAAGATGTCCTTGCCTTCTTGCCTGAGGACGCACTTCATGAGTACTCCAGAAGATGTGCCCCGCTTGTAAAGCTTGTCTCCGACGAGGACGTAGGACTTGGCGTGGCGGATGAGCTGCTCAGCCAAGTTTTTGTCTGAGGGAACCTTCTGCTCGCTGAGGTAGTCGATGAAGGGTTGCCTCCAGTCCGCGTCGATCATCATGACCTCCTGGCTAGCTGACGGATGTGCTGGGACAGTGGTCGGTGGCGCCGACTCCGGGATAGATGGCGCGTGAAGCTCGTGGATGAAGACACCCGCTGGTACTTGAGCGCGAGTAGAACCAAGCTTCGACAGGACGTCCGCTGCAACGTTGTTGTCGCGGACGATGTGGTGGAACTCGAGACCGTATAACTTGTTCTCAAGCTTGCGGACTTCTAGGCAGTAGGCATCCATGTTCTCCTTGTTGCGGTCCCAGGACTTGTTGACTTGGTTGATGACCACTGCGGAGTCACCGTAGACTAGTAGCCGCTTGATGCCCAGTGAAGTCGCGAGGCGGAGCCCGTGTAGGAGAGCTTCGTACTCGGCTTCGTTGTTTGAGACCTTCCAGAAGATCTGCAGGACGTACTTGAGTTGTTCGCCCGTTGGAGAGATCAGGAGTACCCCTGCACCTGCGCCCTCGAGGTTGAGTGAGCCATCGAAGTACATCACCCAATGCTCTGGTCGCACGGTTGGAGTAGGTAGCTGATTCTCCCACCACTCCGCCATGAAGTTGACTAGCGCCTGCGACTTGATGGCTGTGCGTGGCTTGAAGTCGATGGTGAGGGCGCCGAGTTCGACTGCCCACTTGGAGATTCTTCTAGTAGCATCTTGGTTCCACAGGATGTCGCCGAGCGGGTAGTCGGTGACGACGGAGATCGAGTACTCCTGGAAGTAGTGTCGTAGCTTCTGCGAGGTGATGAGTATAGCGTACAGAAGCTTCTGTATGGGCTGGTAGCGTGCCTTGGACTCTGACAGGACCTCACTAACGAAGTAGACTGGGTGCTGGACTGGATAAGCGTGGCCGTCTTCCTGCCGCTCGACGACGATGGCAGTACTGACCACATGGGTAGTCGTAGCGAGGTAGAGCACTAGCTGCTCGCCTTTGCGAGGAGCCGTGAGGACTGGTGGCTTCGATAGGAAGTCCTTGAGCTGGGCAAGGGCTTGCTCCGCCTCTGGGGTCCACACGAACTTCTCTTGGTGCTTGAGTAGTTTGAAGAAGGGGAGCCCTCGTTCTCCAAGCTTCGAGATGAATATGTTCAAGGCCGCCATGCACCCGGTCAGCTTCTGGACGTCTTTGATGCACGTGGGAGCTTCCATGCTGGTGATGGCGGAGATCTTCTCGGGGTTGGCTTCGATGCCGCGTTGGCTGATGATGAAGCCGAGTAGTTTGCCCGAAGGTACGCCGAAGACGCACTTGTTCGGGTTGAGCTTCCAGCGGTACTCGCGCAGGGATGCGAAGGTCTCTTCAAGATCGTCGATGAGGGTACTGGAGTTTCTGGTCTTGACGACCACATCATCCACGTAGGCTTCGACGTTCTTGTTGAGTTGCCTCTTGAAGCAGGCCTGGATAGCTCGTTGATACGTGGCGCTGGCGTTCTTCAGCCCGAAGGACATGGTCGTGTAGCAATACGCGCCAAACGGGGTGATGAACGCGGTCTTCTCCTGGTCTTCTTCCTTGATTGCGATCCGGTGGTACCCGGAGTAGCAGTCGAGGAGCAGAGCAGGTTGCAACCCGCCGTGGAGTCGTGACTTGATCAATCCTCGGCAACCCGAAGGGGTCCTTGGGGCAGTGCTTGTTGAGATCAGTGTAGTCGACGCACATACTCCACTCGTTCGAGTTCTTCTTGCGGACGAGGACGGGGTTGGCAAGCCACTCAGGATGGAAGACTTCTCTGATGAAGCCAGCCGCGAGTAGTTTAGCGAGTTCCTTCTTGATGGCATCCCGTCTGTCGTCGGCGAAATGGCGGAGGTGTTGTCGCTTGGGGGTGGCCTTAGGATTGCCGTTGAGGCAGTGCTCAATCAACTCCCTGGGCACTCCTGGCTTGTCCGCTGGCTTCCACGCGAAGATGTCGCGGTTAGCCCGGAGAAGTTGATGAGCGCGTCTTCCTATTTGGGGTCGACGTCGGCCCCGATGGTGGTGGTCTTGCTGCTGTCGCCTGTCCTGAGATCGATCGTCTTGACCAGAACCTCCTCAGCTGGCTGAGGCTTGTTGGCTTTGTCAGACTTCTCAGGGATGTCGAGTTCACTTGTGGCAAGTTTCTTCGACGCGGCGTAGACCTCCATCATAGAGTTGGGTACTTGATTTGTGGAGGCGATCTCCACAGCTTCCGTGTCGCAGTCGTGTGAGATCTTCAAGTCCCCTTGGAGAGAGAGTACACCTGCTGGGCTTGGCATCTTGAGTACCAAGTAGGTGTAGTGGGGCACCGCCATAAACTTGGCAATGGCCGGTCTGCCGAGAATGCCATAGTAGGATGTCTCGAAGTCCACGACCTCGAACTTGATGTACTCGATACGATAGTTGTCCCGAGATTCCCCGAAGGTAACTGGCAGGACCACTGAGCCCAGTGGGATAGCCGTGTTGCTGGGGACAATGCCGTAGAAAGGCGTGTTGCTCTTGGTGAGCATGTGAGTGATGTCGAGCTTCATCTTCTTCAAGGTCTTGGTGAAAAGGACGTTGTGCCCGCTTCCATCGTCGATGAGGACCTTGTTGAGCTTGGAGCCCGCGACCACCAGCTTCAGGACGAGAGGGAACCGCCTTGGTTCGGAGAAGCTGGTCCATTGATCCGCACGGGAGAAGGAGATGGGTACCTCCGACCACTTGAGAGGGGGTCGGAACCGCTGGTTCAATGCTCATGACTTCTGGACGAGTAGCCTTTTGCCCCCGTCGGCTGGGTAGTCCGCCGAAGAGGATGTTGACAGTCTTGTCGGGTTACTGGAAGTCGCCGTTGTCTCTGTCGTTCTTTTTCTTGCCTTTCTTGTCGTGAGGGTGTGGTGGCTCTGGAGTACTCTTGAGTGCTCGCCTGAGTTGGTAGCACAGCTCGGTGGTGTGGTTGTCGTCCAGATGCCACGGGCACTTCTCCTTCAGCAAGTCTTTGAAGCCGCCGGATGTCTTCTTCGAGTTCTCCTTCGCAGGGCGCTGGATAGCCACGACAGTGTTGTCTGGCTTGCGCTTGTGGTTGGGACCCGAGTGGTTGTTGTTGTTGTTGCGACCGCCTTGGTTCCCGTTATTGCCGCTGTCGCCGCCCGTGTTCTGCTTGTTCTTGCCACGGATGGTGTCGTACTTGGCGTTAGCTTTGTCTTCTTCATCCGCCCAAAACGTGATCATGGCCTTGAGGTGGGGGATGGACTTAGGGCGACGACGACCGAAATCTTCAAAGGTGCGGCGATGGTAGAGGCCGTCTTGGAAGAGGTCGATGACCTCCTTGTCGGTGACGTCGACTACGGTAGCGCGCTTGTCGAAGAAGTGGCGCATGTACTTGCGGAGGGTCTCGCCTTGTTCCTGCTTGACCATGGCCAGGTCCATGCGAGTACCCGAGCGGCCCATGGCGCCCACGAAGTTGCTGGTGAACTGCTCCTTCAGCTGATCCCACTTGTCGATCGAGTGCTTGTCTAGCGACTCGAGCCATGTGAGTGGGGCTTGGTCCAGGCAGAAGGGGAAGTAGAGGCACTTGGTGTCATTGTTGCCGCCAACGTTCTCAATGGAGAGAGCGTAGCACCTGAGCCACTGGATGGGATCCTGCTTCGCGTCGTACTTGGTGATCCCCAAAGGCTTGAACTTATCGGGGAGGAGCAAGTTGTGAAGTCGAGGTGAGAAGGTGGGGAAGCCGTCATTGTCGCCTGCGGTGGCTGACTTCTTCCGCTGCAGCTCTTTGATCTTCTAACGGGCGTCGTAGCCGCCCTGTGAGGCTCCGGAGGCGTGGCTGTTCACGTGGTCTCGACCGCCACGACTGCCGCCTCCGCCGGCCCTCCTGTTGGCTCCGTGGTTGGAGCTTCCGCCATCGCTGCCGGCGCCATCAGGGTCGCGGCCGCCGCCGTCAGGAGTACGGTGAGGGACGACCTCGCGATTGCTGTTGCCACCCTGTGATGGTCCGCCGGCGTTTGCGCGAGTACGGTTGGGCTGAGCCGGCAGCTCGACTCGAGTACGGTTGCGGCCGAGGTCAGCGCTGCGACTTGTAGCTTCGTTGTCGCGGTTCCTGGCGGGGGGAGGCTGGTTGACCCTGTTGTCGACCCGCATGAAGTAAGCGTCTTCAGCGAGCTTGGCGATGACTTCTCCAGCGCGTATTCCCTAAGCCTGGCGTGCGATCGCTGTGATCGACATGAGGCATTGCTCGGGGGTAGTGTGTACTCTGCTCTCGACCACCTCGAGAGCTTCCGCAAGGTTGCAGATGTGGAGGTTGTCTCTGAGATGCTAGCGCCGTTAGTTGCGCTTCCTGTTACGCTCACGTCGAGCGTCCCTGTTGGCAGCATTCTTGTCTGCAGGTGCGTCAGCAGACAACTCGTCTGCGGAGATGTATTCAAGATACCTGTCCTGAGCTGTCCCTGAGGGTCCTGGTGTGCCGCCGGTATCCATGAATACTTGGCGATCAGGGTTGCCAAGACTGGATTCAGAACTCGCCACCTCTGTTGGGGTGTACGAATCAGCTCGGGCAAGTGGTGCCCCCTCTTGGAACGAGAGCGAGTCGAGGTAGGCGACGTAGCGTGAGTCTCCTCTTATCAGGTCCGTGGGCTTGCGATATGGCCAGTAGGCGAATCTCCCAGCAGGTGTGGACGTTATGACCAGCTTCGTTGTCGCGGTTCCTGGTGGGGGGAGGCTGCTTGACCCTGTTGTCGACCCGCATGAATTAAGCGTCTTCAGCGAGCTTGGCGATGACTTCTCCAGCGCGTATTCCCTGAGCCTGGCGTGCGATCGTTGTGATCGACATGAGGCATTGCTCGGGGGTAGTGTGTACTCTGCTCTCGACCACATCGAGAGCTTCCGCAAGGTTGCGGATGGGGAGGTTGTCTCTGAGATGCCGGCGCCGTTTGTTGCGCTTCCTGTTACGCTCACGTCGAGCGTCCCTGTTGGCAGCGGTCTCGTCTGCAGGTGCGTCAGCAGACAACTCGTCTGCGGAGATGTATTCAAGATACCTGTCCTGAGCTGTCTCTGAGGGTCCTAGTGTGTCGCCGGCAGCCATGAATACTTGGCGATTAGGGTTGCCAAGACTGGATTCAGAACTCGCCACCTCAGTTGGGGTGTACGAATCAGCTCGGGCAAGTGGTGTCCCCTCTTGGAACGAGAGCGAGTCGAGGTAGGCGACGTAGCGTGAGTCTCCGCTTATCAGGTCAGTGGGCTTGCGATCTGGCCAGTAGACGAATCTCCCGGCAGGTGTGGACGTTCTGAGCAGCCCAGACGCCGGCCCTGATAAGGGGTGCTCTGTAGTGTTGTCCTCGGACTCGGGATCCTCTGGGTCCGACCCGAAGTCGAACTCGTACGTGGAGTCCGAGTAGAAGCCGGAGAGGGGGTTGGAGTCCGAAGCGTGGCCGGGGGCGGTGTCGGAGTCCGAGTTGTACTCGGGTACGGGCTCCTTGCCGGCCCGGCGCGAAGAGGGAGCCTCCATGCGGGCCCTGCTGACGATGCGGGGGCCACTCGTGGAGTGCTCACGGGGTGGCGAGGCCACATGCGATGGCTGAGTAGCCGCTCTCTTGCGATAGCCCACGGAGACATCGAGTTCGAGTTGGAAGCGGACCCGAGCTCGAAGTCAGCGTGATGGTCGAAAAGAGAAATTTCGCCGAACTTGCCGGCAAGTTCGCCTGTTGCGACTTCAGGAAGCGTCACGAAGCCGGTCTCCGGGTTGGGCGGCATGGTGAGGCGGCGCTGGAAGGATCCCGCGCCGTCAGCAGTGCAGACCCAAGCGCCGAAGACGAAGGTGTCGCCGCGGTCGAAGGCGACGGTTGGCTTGAAGTAGACAGGAGCCGTCGAGTTCGCCATGTGATCTCGGGCGAGAGCCCCTACCTGGCGCACCAGCTGTCGGTGTTTTAGACCGGCAACCTACTAACGGGAGTACCCAGTAGATGAACGTGGCCTCGCCGAGATCGGTAACTCGAAGGAAGAGACACGTGGCACACAATTTAGACAGGTTCGGACCGCGAGGTGCGTAATACCCTACGTCCTGTATGCTGCGTAGCTCTGGATTGATTGGGTACGATTACAAGATGGTGCAATTGTACGCCGTAAGATGAGATGATCAGAGAGGGGTCCCTGCCTCGCCTTATATAGTCCGGGAGGCAGGGTTACAAGTCGGTTTAGGGAGAGAGTACTAGTCGAGTACGTCTAGGAGTCCTCCATACAGTGCGGGACATGTACAGCTTCCTATCTGAGTACTCCTCTGCAGTCCTTGCGCTTCATGCCATCAGGTGCCGTGCAACGCAAGTCGAGTAGTCCTAGGGGCCCACCGAGTAGTCGGTCCTGGCACCCACCGAGGTAGTGGGCCCAGGGAGGTCCATACGACACCACCCTGAGGGAACCACCCCTCTCTGCCTGGAGGAGGACCAAAACCACAAAAGAGAGCTCGTGGACCGTCCCTCCTTTCCTTCTCAAAGCTACGACTCCTCCCAACCCTGTAGTGAACTCGAGGGGGAGAATGCCTAGCAACCTGACCACCTGCAAACTCTCCAGCCCAACCACCAGAACCACGACCTCCAAAAACAACCCTCGCACCTGTACGAGCACGAAACCCAAACTGCTGCCTGCCAGGCCTGCACCGGTCTGACCGGTGCCCCACACCGGTCTAACCGGTGTGACCTGGGCAGCAGTACCTCCAACTGCCTTCCGCTCTCCCCAAGCCCGAACTGTCCTCACACTCGCCTTGGCCCTGGGCATCTGCACACGAGGCTCAAGTACACCATTGGAAGGGTGGTACTTGTCCTTGTCAGCCCACTCCTTTGCCATTCTCTCCTCTCTCTTCCTCTTGAAGCAAAACTCATCCTTATGGCCATCTCTCCTACAATAGCCACAATGGAACCTCACAAGATTAGGCTTAGGCTTGGGCTGTGGCTGCTCACTTGGTATCTCTCCACTCAACTCCTCCACCGGTTTCCCTTCATTAGCCTTCTCACTTTCTTTCCCAAAGAACACTTTCCCGGAAGTGCTCACAAACTTGATAGGCTTTTGGAGATCATTTGTGGGTGTAGGAAACACGGGTGGAGCTGGGGTTGTGTCTAGCTGGTTCCTAAGATGGTTAGGTTTTGGGGGGGAAATCATTTTTGTGGTGGGTTTTTGTTGGCTCTGGGACATTCTCTCCACTTCCCTCACCAACCTTGTTTGCCCCAAGTCCCTCACCATCCTGCCCCTTAAATGCCTCGATCATCATCCTCAACTGAGGCTCATGACCAGACAACCAACCCATCAACTTCCTCAGCTCATCATTCTCATCCTGCAAACGATCAACATAATGTGCAAGTTCCAAATTTTTCAAAGCATGCATTTCACAGGTAGAGCATGATGTAGGCATGGGTTCTTTCAGCTTAGCCTCAAGAGAACTAGTGTAAGCATGCATCTCATCAATCTTAGCATGTAGAACAGGGCAAGAAGTGCAAGCACCTAGCAAAGCAGGTCTAGACTTAAGCTCAGCTACTTAAACCCTAAGCACATCTAGTTCCTCACACTTGGAGGCATGCCTTTCCTTGAACAAAGCAAGATCAGCAATGAAAATGGAGCAATCAGCACAATCAACCTCATCCGAAACAACAGGGCTAGCCTTAAGCGAATCAATCTCAAGCTTGCTATCAAGCACCTGTGTTTCTAGCTCAGCCACTCTAGTCCTAGCATCCTTGAGTGAAGACCTAAGCTCTTTTCTCATTTTCTTCGCCTCTCTAAGTATGTCATCATGATTATCAAGCAAAGTGCCAAGCCTCTCATTCTCATGGCGCAAGAAGGGAAGTTCATCACGCACCTCGCCGTCAGAATCAGAGTTTGAGTCGCTCTGTGTGCTCTTCTTGCTGCCGGAGCTCAGCGCCATGGTGCAGAAGCCATCTCTCGCGAAGCAGCTCAGCCCGCTCAGGTTCTTGGACGACTTCTTGCTCTTGCGACGATCACCTTCATCTTCACTGCTCCTCAAGCTCGAGGTGGAGTACGCGGAACTAGAGTCGACGTCGCTCGCTCCAACCATCGCTCGGGCCTTGCCTCGGCTCTCCTTCTTCCTCGATCGTCACTCGTCCTTGTACTTGTTCTTGTGCTTGCTCTTGTGGTCGCGCCTCGACCGGTACTTGCCATCCATCCTCGACTTGTGCTTGTAGCTGTCCTTGTTCTCGACCTTCTCGGGGCAGTCGGCGACGAAGTGTCCTGGCTTGCCGCACTGGAAGCATGTCCTCGTGTTCCTCCTCATGTTCACTCTGTTCTCGTGCAGCCTCTCGAACCGCCTCATCAGGAGCGCCAGCTCGTCCTCTCCAAGCACGTCGAACTCCTCATCTGGCATAGACATCAAGGAGGACAAAGAGAACATCCTGGTGGATAGGTTAGTGTTAGCCTTTCCTTTCGAACCACCAACGAGGGCAAGACTATGGGAATCAGGAGGTCCCTCGAGCTTGGAAGTCATGCTCCTATCCACCTCAGCCGACTTGAGCTTCGAGAACAGCTCGTTCACTGTCAGAGTGTCATACTTCTCTGACTCCACAATGGCCTCGAACTTTCCGCCCCAAATCATATGATCCAAAGAGTGTAAGAGCTTGACCGCTCTATCATGATCATCGTACGGGAGCACATCCACATTGGCCCTCATGTTGTTCACAACCACCGTGAACCTCTGAAACAAGGCATCGATGGACTCACCGGGGAGATGAGTGAAGTTCTCGTACTCTCTCCGGTAGGTCGCATACATCCGTGCCTGAACCTGGGCATTCCCAACATGAGCCTCCTTCAGCATCGTCCAAATTCTACAAGCCAAGTGCTCGGTGTGCACCCGATCGAACTCAGGCTGACACAAAGCACGAAACAAGTAGTCGACCGCCTTATTGTTGGCGTCGAATCTGTCCCTAGATCCTGGAGCGAGGAAGTCCATCGGCTGGACATAGCCTGTGTCCACCATGACATCCCGAAGGATCTGACCCTTTCCGCGGAGGAACGCACCCATCCGCTTACTCCACATCTGGTAGTTCTTGCCATCGAAGTGTGGAGGACCTGAACC
Source organism: Cenchrus americanus (assembly GCA_947561735.1). NCBI lineage: Eukaryota > Viridiplantae > Streptophyta > Magnoliopsida > Poales > Poaceae > Cenchrus > Cenchrus americanus. The sequence continues at coordinate 144,865,046 of OX387244.1, forward strand.
CCGTTCCTGGTACGCCATCCTTGGATCTTAGACTGGTTAGAGTCAATAAAGACCCGAACCGGCTCTGATACCACTTGAAGGACTGATACGACGAACCAGAGAGGGGGGGAGTGAATGGGAGCCGATAAAATTTCTTCTCGAAGGAGATGGAAACTCCAATAAGATGAACACGGCTTCCAACACACGTCTCTGACTCCCTACCCAAATTAGCCAAGCCCACGTAGCCACTAGAGTGCCACTGGACCTAGGAACCAACACACAACCTTCCGACCCGAGAACGCAGCGGAACACCAAACCTCGAGTCTACAGACCAACACTGGTCAGACCGGTGAGCACCACCGGTCAGACCGGTCCCAGCTGGTGAGAGTTGGCAACTTCCACTAAGTGGCTTCTCACCGGTCAGGCCGGTGTAACACACCGGTCGGACCGGTCCAAGCCTGAAAGCCCCCAAATCACCAAAGAGGCCTACCGACCTCCAAACTGACCCAAACTCGAAACAGCAGCAGCACAGGACAACAACGAACACACCCAGACGTTCACCCGAGCAAAAACCCACCGAGGGTTGCACCGGTCAGACCGGTCAAGAGCACCGGTCAGACCGGTGTAGCTCGGGCGCTCGGGATGAACGAAAGACCCGCGGGTCAACTCCCCCAAATCCAAACCTCGATCTCCCGAATCGCTCCACGGACTTGAACAAGACTTTGGGGATAATAGGAACACCTCATGAGGAGTCCATAGCCAAGTTTAATCCCACCAAAACTTGTCCAAAAAGGAGGAATCGAAGAAATCCCGCCAAGAACACCTCTAACCCTAGAACTCGGAAAACCCCCAAAATCGAGCCCTTTTACTCATAGATTTGGGAGGGGAATCACAGCCCAAAGAATCACGAAGGGTTCCCACAAATTTCCCCCATCAAATCCCAAAGAGAAAGGTCCCGAAACCAACCCAAGAAAAACACTAAGAAAGGGCTCCGAAAATCACCACCAACAACAACTAGGAACAACACAACAAGGCCTTGAGGAACCACGCCGAATCATCTATACATGCAACAAAGGTTCATACAAGGTCTAGCTTGCTGCTCGATCATCCAACCCTCTCACAAGATCTCACCATGAAGCTCTCAAGCTAGTCCCATGGAAATCCTAAGAAAATAGGAAGGAAAATTGGAAAGCAAATGAACTAGGGTTCCAAGAGAGTTGGCTGCCATCCTCTCACCTCTTGGGTTATATGGAGGCAACCGAAAGTCTAAAATACCCTTTCCTACCAACTACGGATACAATCCCCTCAAGGGCGGTTTTGGAAGACTTGAAGCTTTCTCCATCGGACGGATGCCCGGCGACCGCAACCTGCTTAGCCTCCACGCAAGCCTTGCGATCCCAACGCGTGTCCTCCGCTTCGAAGATTTCGGACTGCATCGTCGTCGCACACCGGTCATACCGGTGCTCATCACCGGTCAGACAGCTACCCACCGGTCAGACCGATCTGGCACTGCTGCAACACCTTCTTCGGTTCTTCATTCTTGGCTTTGTTGATCAACCAAGGAACCCAGTGGTTTTCTGGTGAACCACCGGAAACCCCGCGAACTCGGTGTAGCCTCTGCCAATCTGCACTCATGACTCGGCTCTCACATAGTCCCGACTCGACCTTGGTTTTGAGGCTCAACCAAGAAACTGTCCATGACTTCATCTTGCTGTTCATGCCACCATGCGGCCCGCACTTGACCCCGCTGGCCACCGGGTCCCTCGAACGAAGCCTACTTGTCTTCTCCACACCTGGAGGCCTCACCGGCGATGACCTTTCGCGCTTGTTCTTCACCCGCACCAACACCCGCTCAAGCCGCAACTCGCACTCGCAATACTTAGCCAAGAATCAGTCCACACAATGTTGTCAATCACTCATCACACAAGGAAGCGACCATCCACCGGTCCTCGAACCAAACATGGTCCTCAGAAAGTTTTGGAGCCTTAGGCTGGTGGCTGACAGGACGCTGCGACGAGGCGGACATGTAGGCGCGGGCGAGTGACAGGGCGGATGCGTCTGGGGTGGCTGTTGATGGCTTCGTAGAGCAGAGGCAAAAAGGTAAAAACAGAATTAAATGTGTACAAAAGACTCAAAGTATTGTGTAGTCTGGTGGTAAAAGCAGGGGTTACCGAACTGGTGGGAACCGGTCCGGAAACCGTGGGAACCGGTCCTACCGGTCCAGACCGGTTCCGGTTCCGGCCGGTTCCCAACCGGTCCAAATTCAAATTTTGAAATTAAATTCAAAAAATGAAAAAGTATCACAAAATTCTCAAAAATATTTCAAGGTGTGTAGAATCTAATGGTGTCAAAAACTTTCAAATATTCGTTCGTTTAGTATAGTTTGCGTGCATTAGAAGTTCAACTAAAAAAGAAAAAGGAGAACAAATTGGCCGGTTGAACTTCTAATACCACGCAAAAAATACTAAATGCACTAATATTTGAAATGTTTTGACACCATTAGATTCTATGCACCTTGAAATATTTTTAGAAAATTTTCTTTTTTTTTCATTTTTTAATTCAAATTTGAAAACACGTCAAATTCTACACTAATTCGGTTTTTGTGTTTAAACGACCGGGAACAGATCGAACCGGTCCGGTATACCGGTCAAACATGTCGGTATACTGGTCGGACCCGATTGTACTGCGTGGTTTGAATTCAAATTTGAATTCGTCCGGTTCCCGACAGTTCCCGACCGAACCGGAACGGTAAAAGTGCCCGGCTAAAAGTGCCTTTTGTTGACATAGGATGTACACAGTTCGAACCCACGTCTCCTTCATTTTTTTCTTTTTTTATTTCCTTATTTTTTCCATACATGATTCTGTTTCTTCCCATGATTATTGTAATGAAGCTTTTCATTTATTAATTGTGTCGATCTCTAATTCTTTTCTATTTCTCTATTTTTTCATACATCATACTATTTTTTCCCATTATTTTTCTAATGAAGTTTTTTATTTATTCATGGTGAATCTCTAATTCTTTCACACGTTATATGAACGTTTTTTTAATTTATTGATCATGAGAAAATGTTGAAATGCAATGTGGGTCAGATTATGACGAATTTGGCACAACGTCATAGTGTTTGGACTTCATATCGGCATTCATATCCAACACTGCTAATCTACGACGAAATATGATTGTCGTCATGGATGTAGTGTGTTTTATGATGAAATCTATGACGAAATTGGCACAATGTCGTAGTGTTTGGACTTCATATTGGGTTTAATATTCAACACTGCGAATCTATGACGAAATTTGACTGTTTGTCATGGATGCAATGTGATCTATGACGATTTTTGAGTTTGTCATGATGATTGCGTCATAGATCACAGGATTTCTTGTAGTGCAAGAAATATAGTTAATGCCTCTTATTCGGTTTCATCTATATATATAGTTGTATAAGATATCCATTGTTCACAAGATTGAAAGTCTCTCAACTGGTTTGCCTTCATGGTTACACAGATTTCATATCAAGCTTAGGTGCATTCTATTATGTTTTCTTGTAGTTGACAATTCACCCTTGAAATGGCTTTGTGCGGTTGAGGCTGGAGATTAATTTCTTTCATGGAAAAATAATGTGTCATGGTTGGAAAGGAAGCTAGTATATACTGCCTCTATTCTAGAATATAGCTATTTCTAACATTCAAATTTTGTCCTTTAATATGGCATTTGAGTTCTTAAGTCACTTATTTGACAAGACAGGTCAAAAATGCCATCCATGCATGCAAATGAATTATAATTATGGCATGCAGATGAGGTCTAAAATATGGACATTATCTAATCTAATGAGCCTATAATTACCCTATTAATTAGTATATCAAACTAATGAAGGTTGAAGGGTAAGATCATGGATCTTTATTCTAATTCTTAATATGTCTAAAAAACTCTAAATGTGGCCAAGCTAAATTCTGTAATGGAGGGAGTACATGGTATGATATGTGCTGTGGAAGCGCAGTGTGTGACATTGCCAGGGTTGACAATATTTAATATCAGTTTCCCAAGTCCCAACCTATGTTCTCTGTGCAACTTTTTTCAGTAACACACATGCATCGCAACTGCAACATAGACCACACAGTGACATGGCGAGACAAGTAGCTTCCCGTATTACCATGTTATGCTTGAGGAAACACGGCCTCCGCATTTCCCTCCCGGCCTTCCCCCGCACGGCTGCAGCGAGCGGCCAGGAACAGAGCGCGGCGTTAAGAGCCACCGGCCCTTCCGCTGCATTGCCCTCTTAGAACCTCGCTGAGCTGACCTTGCAGAAACCGCACGCGCGCGCGAGAACCAACGATGGCCCGGCCGTGCCTCCTCCTCCCCTTGCTGCTCGCCGCCGCGGCGGTGTGGGCGCCCGGCGGCGCGCTGGCCAAGTCGAAGTTCGCCAAGAAGAGCGACGACATCGTCAACGGGCCCCTCCTCACCGAGAAGCTCAAGGCGAAGCGGACGCTGATCGTGGGCCCGGACGAGGAGTTCAAGACCGTGCAGTCCGCCATCGACGCCGTGCCCGCCGGCAACACCGAGTGGATCATCGTCCACCTCCGCTCCGGCGTGCACAAGGGGAAAGTTGTGATCCCGGCGAACAAGCCGTTCATCTTCGTGAGGGGCAACGGCAAGGGCCGGACCTCCATGACCCACGAGTCCGCCTCCTCCGACAATGCCGAATCCGCCGCGTTCGTCATCAACGCCGACAACGTCATCGTCTTCGGCATCAGCTTCAGGGTAGCGACGATCTCTCGTCCGGCCCGTTCCTTTTCATTAACAATGATGAACATTATATTGAATTGGTCAATGCAACAGAACAGCGCGCGCGTCGGGCTCGTCAACGACCAGGAGATCCGTTCGGTCTCCGCGATGGTGGCCGGCGACAAGGTGGCCTTCTACCACTGCGCCTTCTACAGCCCCCACCACACACTCTACGACAGCGTCGGCCGCCACTACTACGAGAGCTGCTATATCCAGGGTAACATCGACTTCATCTTCGGCGGCGGCCAGTCCATATTCCAGGTAACATACACAGTTATTAAGAGCTGTGGGCATTGGCGAAATTAAACCTGCTGCACTCCAACATGTGGTACGGTGATGATGTTGGTGAACCGTGAACGTACGCGCGCGTGTGTGCAGTGCCCGGAGATCTTCGTGAAGCCTGACCGGCGGACGGAGATCCTGGGCTCCATCACCGCGCAGGACCGCAAGGCCGACGACGACAGCAGCGGCTTCGTGTTCCTCAAGGGCAAGGTGTACGGCGTCGGCGAGGTCTACCTGGGCCGCGTCTGCGCTCCTGACTCGCGTGTCATCTTCGCCGACACATACCTCTCCAAGACCGTCAACCCAGCAGGGTGGACAAGCATAGGCTACACCGGCAGCACCGAGTAAGTTGTTCCGAGCAATAGTTGTAGCACATGTGCCATGAAATCGTGATCGTGATGGGTTAATCTGTGCTTGTGTTCGGGTGATCGACACGGACCCATATATGTGCAGGAAGGTGATGCTCGCGGAGTTCAACTGCACCGGGCCCGGCTCCGATGCGGCGAAGCGCGTGCCGTGGTCGCGGCGGTTCACCATGAACGAGGCGTCCAAGTACCTCACCGTCGACTTCATCAATGGAAAGGAATGGCTGCCGGCGTTCTACTACTGATGATATCTCGGACTGAACGACGATGTGATCACACACGTGTTACATGCTGCCGTGCGGGGAACTTGTTGCGGCACTTCTCTTCCGTGTTCCTCTCGTAGTCTCGTGTGTACGTATTCTGATTGAGACTGAACGATCCATTAATTTCTTGCCGAATATATAGGACAGTGATTGAATATATTTGTTAATTCTGAGCTTGTCAATTGGTACACACTCCCTCGGTGTCGAAAAGTATCCTTTGGAGATTTTGAGACACAATAGTATCGACGAGAAATGTATATATTGCCCTTAATAAATAATAATATAATAATTATATTATATATAATATTATAGTAAGGATTGCTTCTGCCTATTTTTGGTTTGGGGTCATGGAAAAGAGCGACGTTACTGTGCTTGAAATTTCCTCTCATTTCCTCCACCTAAAGTATTTTGAGAGAATTTGCTGGTTGCCATCAAAAGCTATAGCACTTCCCTCATTGCCATCAAAAGTGAGCAAATTACCTATCAGCCATGAAAATATAAATTTTCTTCCCTAACTGCCATTTCCGTCAAAACACTAACAGATTGAGTCGCTGACACATTGGGCCCATAGCTCCCTCCGTTAACTCCCTTGCCACAACCAACGTACATATCCCGCAACCGCACCGTTCGTCGATTCCGGGGAACCGCACCGCCACCCGACGCTTCACTGTCCGCCGCCCAACACGCCGTGCCGTCAGGATCCGCCGCGCACTCGCCGGCAGCCCCCGGTGCCGGGCGGGGTGCTGCCGCCATCACGGCTGCGGGGTGCGGCCGTCAAAGCTCGGCGCGGCGTGGCGCGGTCGTCAGAGCACGACCTCCCGCTTGAGCAGGTTGTTGGACTTGTGAGCACTACTCGGGGCCGTCGTCGTTCGCGCTGCGCGTCGCGGACGGGTGGGATGTGGGAACATCGACCGCGAGCTCGCCCCACCGTGCAAGATCCTCAGGGTGTTCGACGCCGTGCACTGGCTCGAGCACAAGCTCCTGGCGCGGGACTCCTTGCCGAGGGTGTCCCCGGGTACCTCGACATGCTCGCATAGCTCGAGGGAACACTCAGACTGCTCGCCGACAACTGCGGCCTCGCTGCGCAGGGGCTCGCCGACATCGTCACTTACCTCGGGGACACCGGAGCCTCGCGATCCAAGTTACCTATCCGGCCTCGGGGCCCAGCTGGACTGGCTCAAGGGCCGTGCCGCCGCCACCGATCTCGTCGTCGGCCTCCTGCCGGCCGCCCTCGACATGCTCAAGGCCGATTTCCGCCGCCTTCTCGCGGAGCTCTCCGCGCCGCTTGCGACGACAGCTCCGCCCCGTCTTCCATCGTGCCTTCCCCAGCTTGCTCCACTGCGTATGCCGACGCACGAGGGTATACTATGGGTGCCAGCGACCGTGCGTTTTGGGGCTCGATTACCTAGAAGGAGACGCTCGGACTCGGAGGATGCGCAAGTGATGAACCCGAGCGCTTCAGCCACCACGGCCACGGTCGTCGTAGCCAAGCGTTACCTGTGACCCGGCCTGGCTGCGCCTGACGGCGTGCGTGCAAGTGACGGAAAATTGCAACGAGGGAATTGTGAATTTGTTTTGATGGTTGTGAGGTAATTTTGGAAGTTTTGATGGCAACCAAGGAAGTGTTATAAGTTTTGATTGCAACTAGGGAATTCTCTCAAGTATTTTCCTCCCACAAAGGGTAATTTGGTCATTTCGCTTTTGTGGGTCGTCCCTAACCCGCACGCCCCCGCGGCCCGACCCACGTCCATAGCCCCTCAGAGGACGCGCACGCATCACGTGAAACAAGAGGCGACGCACTGCGGCGACGGCTCCTCCGGCGGGGATCCGAACGGCGGCAATCCCTGACGCCTCAGTGCTCTGTAGCCTACACAACCCTCATCTCTCGCTCACTCCTGCTCGCCCCGGTGCTCTCGCAAGGCATCGCACCGGTGGTCTGCCGCGCCACAGCCTCAGGACGTCGACATCTCCCTGCCTCACTAGACGTCGAGCCCGGGTGGCAAGGCCGTCCAACACAGTCTTTTTGCCTCAAGCACCCATCCCCATCGGACCCTGTTCTTCTTGCCGGTGAGTCAATCAACTACCCCTTTCTCAAAATCTCTCCCGTGCTTTTTAGGGTTTCTTCCATGATGAATAAGAACCTTGATGATGTAGTATTTCTTGAGTCATTTACAAGTTATTGATCTAGTGTAGGCAGCCCCTGTACATAGATGCAGTAGTTCTTGATTCGTTTTTTTGGATCTTGTATATGTAGGTGACAAATTAGTTGTGCAAGTCATACTCCAAATTACTAGATGTTGCAGGCAGCAACACTTGCTCACTGAATTCTTTTCTTTTCAGGCAATGTCCAATGTTGATTCTTTGTTGGAGTACAATGAAATAGTTATGAAGATGTTTAACAGTGAGGATGACGGATTTCACTTTTATAACAACTACGCTTATGAGAAGGGATTTAGTATGAGGAAGGATTACTGCAAGTGGGACAGGGACCAGGATGAGAGGAACCTTCGCAAATTTGTTTGCAGCAGTGAAGGTTTCCGTGCACAGAAGCACCTTAGGAGGGAGAACAAGTTGCGGAGGTCGCGCAATGTCACTCCCTTTGGTTGCCGTGCTAAATTTTTGATTGCACTGGACTATGAGACAGAGCAGTGGTATGCGAAGGATTTCATCAACGAACACAACCATCTGATGATTCCACCAGACCTATCTTGTTTCGTGTGTTCTCACAGAAAAATTACTGATGAGCAGAAAGCAGAGATTCTGCATATGCAGGTTTCTGGAATCCGCAAACACCAGATAATGGACAGTATGCTGAAGCGGCATGGTGGTTATGATAAGGTTGGATTTACATCAAGGGACCTTTACAATTTCCGCCATCGCAATAAGTTGCAGATGCTCTCCGCTGGTGATGCCCAAACAATCATGAATTACTTGATAGCTCAGAAGCATAGATATCCAGATTTCTATTTCGACCACAAGAGAGATGCGGGAGGGCATATGACGGGAGTGCTTTGGTGCGACTTCCAATCTCAGATGGATTATAGAGCATTTGGGTATGTCATCGTATTTGATGGCACTTACAAAACCAATAAATACAACGTGCCTCTTGTTCCTTTTGTTGGGGTGAATCATCATAAAAGCACAGTTGTTTTCGCTTGTGGAATTGTTGCTCATGAGGATACTCAGTCCTATGTGTGGATGCTTAGGACATTCACTAAAGCCATGTCTCAGAAACATTTAGTATCTGTGATCAACGACGGAGACCTTGCTATGCAGAATGCAATTAGCATTGTGTGGCCGAATGCATCGCATCGGCTATGCGGATGGCATACTGAGAATAACATTGTGAGTATTGAGAATAATATGTGCGGATGGCATATTAAGGAAGATGATGTGAAGGAAGGGATTAGGTGCTTTCTTTATGATTATTGCTCTATAGAAGAGATTGAGTGAAATGGAAGATTTTCTTGAAGAAGCATGAGGTCACAGATGAGAACTCGTGGCTATATCAGATGTATGAGAGGAGGGAATCCTGGTGCGCTGCGTAACACGCTGGTAAGCACTATTTAGGATTGAGGAGCAACCAGCGTAGCGAGAGCCTACACTCTGGTAGAGCTGTTTCAACACTTTGACAATTGTCTTTAAAAGCTGCGAACTGGAGAAGCGACTCTGGATTTTATAGAGCTGTTTCAACACTTTGACAACTGTCTTGAAAAGTTGCGAACTAGAGAAGCAACTCTAGATTTTGTATCCAATTACACTCCATGCTTGGAACCAGATGCTTCGTTTTTTGTGCATGAGGCTGCAAAAATGTTCACAAGTGTTTTTTATGATGATGTGTTGTACAGTCTGAAAGCAGCTGAGAAGTGCTATTTGATTGAGGAATTGGATAGCTATGAAACTATTGTGCATGAAGTTGGAAGGGTTGACAGAGGAGAAAAATGATACTATGTGAGTTGTGACATACGTGTTGATGTGGATAAGGTCAATGAAATTTCATGTTCTTGTCTAAAGTTACAGTCCCTTGGAACCCCATGCTCACACATCTTCTTTGTGTTGCGCTATCACGGAGAAAATAAGCTTCCAGACTGTTGTGTATTGGAAAGGCGGACGATGGGTGCCAAGTGTGGATTTCCTCCAACAAGGAAGAGCACAATGTATGACTACTCTGATAGCGTACAAAGGTACAATGACCTACACAATATTGGTCGAATAGCAGCCTTCGCAGCAACTCAATCACAAGAAGCATTTGAACGGCTGAAACGCGTTCTTGAAGAGGAAGCTGCTACGATTCCTGTAAATATAGGAGAGGGTGGACGCAAAGCGTTTGGTCCTGTGCTCCCACAAGCCCTGGATGTTGATTCTGCGGAGTGTTGCAATGTATTAGATCCCATACGCGTGCATGGTAGAGGGGCTCCGATGAAAAGTTGAAGTCAAGTTCAGATAGATCTGACAAACATTGTACCCTATGTAAAGATCGGGGTCACAATCGGCGAACATGCTACTTGAGAGATGAGGTAAGCTAAGAGTAATTGTGATCAAACTATTTAATTTATTGTCTGTGAACCATGTGTAGTTTTTGGTAATCTCCCTCTTCATTTGTAGGAAAAATGCTCTCTGAGGATGTGTTGGATAAATGATTCGGCAAAGGATGTGTTCAACTCTTACTGAAGCATTCGGATGCGTCATTGTACTCATTAAAAGCACTCGGACGAAGCTAAAAGCACCCGGACGAAGCTAAATGGATGAAGCTATAAGCACTCGGATGAGGCTATAAGCACTCGGATGAAGCTATAAGCACTCAGACGACGCTAAAAATGTAACTAGGTGGTTCTATCAATCAATCTATGTAACCTTTGCAATGAGGAATTTATCATTTGACATGTGGATCATGTTTTCGTTTCGGTCGCTGCATTTTATGTTGATTGATAGTGCAAAGGAACGTTAACATACCGTCGTTACGTTAACATGTAATGTGTGGATAAGCTAACGCATCATAAAACGACGCAACATAACATGACCTAACATAACATCTAAGTTAACATCACTGATAGGCACCACGTTGTAGCTATCGCACCGCAAGTTAACATAGCATCTAAGTTAACATGCCAAAACATTGGTAAACATAACATGGTAAGTTAATATATCATTGTGTAAATTGCCATGTCAATATACCACGTCAAGTTAACATGGCAAGTTAACATATCATTGTTTAGATTGCCATGTCACAGAGAGGCAGCGTGCCGTCGAGTTAGCAACATACCACATCTAGTTAACATGGCAAGTTAACATATCATTGTTTAGATTGCCATGTCACAGAGAGGTTGCATGCCGTCGAGTTACCATACCACGTCAAGTTAACATACCATGTTAGCATGTCCCAATTAGCATATCCATGGTTTTTAGAAAACATTTCATGACACTGTTAGTGGTCACAAGCTGACTCTTCATTCATAACTAACAGCATGAAGCTGTTAAAACCATTACACTGTTGAAGGTTACGAGTTGGAGTGCACACAAATGAGGGCACACATGATAATGTCTCAGATTACTGCATTATGAAGGAAGATACTTGTAGCAACTGAGTCTGCCATCTGGCATTGAGCTCTGGGTATGTTCTGGACCCTAGAAGAACTTTTTAACAAGGCAACAATAGACTGGGAAAAGGGTTTGGTCCTCCAATCCGGTGCATCAAAGGGATTAGCTGCATTGATACAGTTGGCAAACTGATTATCAGTGAAGAATTCGGTGAATTATTGGAGACTAGATAACATTGAAGTCCATTCCAATGTTGGACCATAAAACCTCACTATTTATTGTTGTTTAGTTGAAACTAGAACTTATACTTGTATCTGGTTGAACTTTTTGTTTTAGTTACTTGTACAGTGTATAGAATCCCTGAGAGATCAGCTGGAGATGCAAGAACTGAGAGAGAAATTCAATGAATACCCTTGGGAATGGATGGGGCTTACAAAGAGAAACATATAGCCTGGGCCGGGTAGAGCAGTACAAAAACTTAGCATATCTAATTCTGGGGAAATAGCAATGAGGGTACACCCTATAATCCAACTTACTTTACATAGGAAAAAGTACCCTTCACATTGTGTGTTATTCTGGTGTTCAAGCAGGCATGCAAATATAATGAGATGGGGGAACATATTAGGAATTCAGACAAAATACTAGATGATCCGAAGCACCCAGAAAACTTATTTTTAGGTTTGTCTCATACTCAGATCATTACCATGGGTAATATGCAAAGAACGATCAAGCTTTTCATTGACATGCACGATTGAATTGTGATCACCCATACAAAACATATGCATAAGACGATTAAGTGTGACAGAGTTCAACACATGGTCCCAATATTACATTAATGGATTGGTGATGAAGATCACCATATATACAGACTAGTCCATACTGCTCATTACTTGCTTAATTTGTACACAACTAGCAAAGTCCTCCTGATTGGCCTTGAGATTGAAGATAGCATACCTGATAATTCCTAAATAGTAACAGGCGTGGAAGATGCTTCAGTGTCGAACTTGTGCCGCCTAAGCCTTAGACAGTTCTAGGCGCCTCGGCAGTTCTAGCCTGGTCGTGACCCTGACCCGAACCTGGTCCATCAATCAAGTCCCACAACAGGGACCCCAGCACCATGCAGGTCTTGATGAAGAACACCACCTGCACTCTGATCACCAAGGTCGGCTTGGGGAAAGGGTCAAGAGGGAGTACAATAAGACCCAAAAAACCTGGTCGAGGTTACGCTGAGCAGCAACACCATCATGATCTGGCGCAACCACCGGTTCAGCCGCGACTGTGCCGGCCGGGAAGTAGAGATGGGCAGCTCGGGGGCCATGTTGTGTTGGACCCATCGCCAACGAATGGGCGCCAAATACCTCTCCCATTTAATCGCCAGGATAGAGGCGACTGCGATGGCAAAGGCTATCTGGAGAGGACTCCTGACAAAATCTTTTACCTCAATGCTGCAAACCAGCGTACCCAAAGTCCCAAAAAGGCAACAGATATCTCGACCGCCTAAGCTGTCCTCCATCCCCCAAGAGAGAATACTGAAAGTGACCTCTGTGATGTGGGGCAGGGGATCTATCCCTGGCTGCGGCGGAGACTGCTGAGTCGACGATGGCGGCGGCGGAGGAGGAGACTCGTCAAGCAGCAGCGAGGTCCCGGCGAGGCTCCTTGCGCTGGAGCCGGTGTCGGCGCCCCTAGATGCGGGGGCCAACATCGATGCGACCGCCATCGTCTCCTCCTCGTTGACCTGGCGGCCGGTCAACGTCCATGGCGCGGATCTAAGGTGGGGGATCTTGAGGGAGCTGATGGCGCAGATCTGCCGTGAGATGGTGGTCAACCCGTGGAGGAGTGTGCATGACATGTGAGTTCGGAAGGCCGAGGTGGGGGAGCTCTGGGAGTAGCGGCACGGGGGTGTTGACGGTTAATAGTTGTATCAAAGTTCGTTTAGACTTGCAAGCGGACAAGTCTCTCGTCGTAGTCAAGGGACCCTTCTTCCCTCGAGTGGTGAACCCAGTATTGAATCCGTTGACCAAATGTGTGACACAAAAGTTGATCTAGTAAAGCCAAGTAACTTCAATCTTTGGTAAAAGAAACCCTAATGCATCTAGATAAAAGATACGAAACTAATCTAATCTACTAAAGACCGGGGATAACAAAATAAGATTGGGTAGATAAACCGATCTAGAGAGATCGGGTTAAGACTTTTGTTGAAGTTCCAAGCAAGAGAGGAAGTAGAAAATCGAATCTTATAAGAAGCCTCTTTAAACTCTGGTTTCCCGTCCAAATCTGAAAACATCCGCCTTTCGGAACCCCCGTTCTATCACAACGTATCCCTACTCATGCGGGGAGTCTAGGGCGAGTCAAAAGACAAGTCGAGATTCTTTCGGAAGATCCGGCGTGTACCTCTAGCCACCGCGGCTACAAGAACACCCTATGTAATCTATCTCGAGAATAGATTTAAAATAAGCAAACCGATCGAAAAACGAAATCTTCGAGGAAACACTTGATCACTAAGAATAGATTCAACTTGATAATTCAACTATGACAATGATACATACACAAGATCACCACCAGGATCCTTCCTTGATCGTGCTTCTAGCTCCGGGAACTCTGACGTGGTCTTCCGTGCAAGGTTCCCACGTCGGCTAGGGAAACCCTATTCAACTAGCTCGACCCTCTCCTCTCCGGGATGGTGTCCCTCTCTTCTCTGCTCCTCGGCGGCCGATGACGAATTCGATCATGCGTGGCTCTCGACCTCGGGGCTCTCGACCACGAGCAAAGGAGGGAGCAAACAGACTCTGGACAGGGCTGGGCCGGCCGACCTGGGCTGGACGGCCTGGGCCCATCCAGGCCCAGCCCGTGGCCTCCTTTGCTCTATGTCGGTTCCCGTTTCTTCTAGATACTTCCCCCTTCTGCATGTAGGTCCATGTCGTCAGTTTCTCTCCGAGTTGGACATAACTCCTTGTCTTGCAAGATTCAGCACTTTTTTTGGTTAGGTCCTCGGAGTTTGTCATCTTCTCGGATCAAGTCCCTAGCTTCTTGGAGTCAAGTTTGCTTCATTGCATGACTTGTACGGGCTTCAAGGTCTTGTCACAAGGTGCTTGATGAACTTATTCCTAAAGTCTTGCATTCAACGCTAAAATCCTGCATACACACTAAACTCCAAAACCGACATGCACATGTGAACTTGTTATACCACGGGGGTTAGTACCAATGTATAAGGTATAAAACTTATGCCAACACCGAAAAAACACTTATGCCACGGGGGTATGTGAGATCTCCGATGCGGGGATACACAATGCACTGATAAAAGGCTAGCAAAAAGATAGATACGCAAAAACGGAATGACCAGCTTCTTAGTCTCAGGCCAGAGAAATCATGGCCTGCAATAACTCACTCAAAAAATAAATCTTGTACACTAAGGTTTATGCACTCAAATATATATTAGGCTCTGGATAGGTTGAGCAACACACAAGTGATATTTATGACAAGGTTAGCGATATTTTTGAGCATAAAAACCATCTTTAATCTATTCATAACTTGAGAGCACATAAAACACTATGGGTCTTTATTTTAATCATAACTTCCGCTAAAGATTAAGCTAGCATTTAAATAAATTCAGATTCATATTTTAAGAGAGCACTAGCTTTAACATGCATAAATCAATTACAAAGATAAACAAAGCGGCCATTATAATCATATATCATTATGGCACAATTTTTTGTAACTTTTCGAAAGATATAAATAAGGTGGTTCCTTTATTAATGATGAAATTAAGCTGAAATACAAACTGAAAATAAACAAACACACTTGCTGAAATTTAAATAAAAACAGAAAATATTACGCAAACACACATAAACAAAAGCTGAAAATTATAGAGAAAGGGAAAGAAAAGAAAACTAAAGTTCATTAATCTTCCTAGTCCTCCGCCGGTGGTTGGTGTTGATAATCTTGATAGTAGTACCCTTGCTCGTAGTAAGGTTGGACATCCCCTCCAACGAATTGATCCGGCTCCACTAGGTGAAGGCGTCGAAGCTCATAGGTAATATTTGCTTTGCCCTCACCAAGTTGAGCCGCGTTGGCTTGGATGGCTGCGACGTTTTGCGCATTTCTCGCAACATACCCTCCAATTATGGCCACCCTTTGTTGTGGTTGGGGATGTTGTGCGTAGGGCTCCGCGAAGTTTACGTTGGGCACCACATAATTTGGTGGGGGTACCGGTGCACCACCCACCCATGCTTGCTCTTGTGGCCCTCCGTAATAACTTGGCGGAGGAGGAATCCCGCCAAAAGGTGGCACAACATTGGGTTGTGCACTACCCGCTTGTGCGGAAGTGGATCCCTCCTCTATGATTCTTCCTCTTTTATTTTTCTTCACCGGGACAAGGAGTCCCTCTTCCAACCAATCTTCCCTCCCTTGAATGAAAAGCCTAAGCCTCGCATCCGGAAGGGGTAGGTTTACTGTGGCCAAACGAAAACCTCCTATCTCATCTCCACTAATATATTTGCCTTGTCCCAAATACTCAATGTCGAGAGAGGTCCCACGCAAATGATGTTCGGGGTTTCTTGTGATCCCTAGCCGTAGGGAGATGGCCAACATAGAGAGGTAGCACCCCGAACCAATATCTCCTGCCCCCGATGTTGCCTCGTAACACCAACGGTTGATCATAAGGTATGAGAGGTCTATTGGCTGCTTGGCAATTAAAGCCGAGTAGAGCCAATTCAACTCCGTGTCAGTCACCTTCGTCTCCCTCATCCTCCCCAATACCCTCTTGCACATCCAAGAGTGGAATACTCGGATAATGGGGTTGCGGATGCAATTGCGTTGTTGGTGGGCTTCTCCGGAGATCAAATTCCAAAATCCATCTAACATGCCGGGTGGTACGTCAACTTTCTCCAGAGCTCCCTTACGGAACCCAAGTAGCTCCCTAACATGCTCGTAGGGAACCACTTGTTGGACTCCCTCCAAACGGAATGATAAACTTTGCACCCCATCATCAAGGATAGGTGCAATGGTGATCAAGATTTCCAAGGCGAACTCCTTGTGGGCATCCGCCGGCACTCCGTTGGAGAATTGCACCCATCCAAGGTGCCCCAACATGTAATATATGTCAGTGCCAAAACCCAAGTAGTAGAGTGCTTGGTCGTCGACGTTGGGCACAAGCCTCTTCTCGAGACGAGAGAGCCTCTTCTCCTCCTCCTCTGACAATATGATGAAGCCATATGATGAATATATCGGAGTGTATGGAGGTGGCGCGGTTGA